>CM036567.1:22748347-23948347 GCA_020745775.1 Theristicus caerulescens | reverse complement strand
TTCTGTAAAAAAAGATATTTCTGGATGGAAGTTAATAGGAATGAGTATATCTTATTTCAGTATTCTTACACCTATGCTTTTGAGATAAGCCGATGGGAGATGTATACTGTGAAGAAATAGGGTATAACCAGGGTTATTTCAAAATGCATGCTGAGCTTTTGTTTAATCTGTTATAGCATTGCTGCCAATAAAAGATTGGTAATGTTGATTTATATTGCTGATTGGCTGTAATATTAATACATCTAATCAATAAGCTGAGGTCATTATAGCCTTTTATTCACATTAAACCATTTATACTCAGCAATCCATTTTTCTTGCAGGAACAGCAAGGCTTCTGTGAGCATATTGTGTCTGTATATGTATGTGGGAAAGAAAATGGAAAAAAGGAAATAACTGAGTATTCCTACCATAGGGTCTTGCTCTAAATCTGTTGTGACTTAAGCAGAGGTGGCAGGTAACAGCTTGACTGCAAATGCTATATCAGGTGACTTTTTCGTTTCAGGAACATAGATGCATTCGGTCACAGAGGGATGAAGCATTTGGAGTAGCTTCCTAAATGGCAGGGGACTGGTAACCCAGATGGTTCTTTCTGGCTCTTTGTTCATTTCCTACCCTGGTGTCTTGTGTTAATGAAGTACCAGAGTTGTCCTTTCCTGCTGCCTTGGGAGAAGGGCCTGGCTGTCCCTTTTACAGACTTCGAAGGGGACCCTATGAGGGGTGCAAATGGGATAGTTGAGAACAGAGGTGCTTTTTTGTACAAGAGCGTAGGCCGTTCCTAGTGGTGTTCCAAGTCAAGGGAGTGTATTTTGCCAACCTGTGTTGGCAGTGAATGCATTAATCTTCCCTTGCTACCTCTTCGTTTGTGGTATGGATCCTGCTTGTGCACCAGGCACCCAAATCTGTTAGGTAGTTGGTTTTCACCTCTGTGTGTATAAAGCTGTGTGTGTGCTTGAAGCCCAGGGTCCTAAAAAGCAATGACATCCGCATACTAAATTTCAGTCTGAGTATACTGAAAGAAACTATCCTGAGATTAAATGGAACGTGAAATAATGTTTAGCTGGGAAATATATGGATTTACTGCTGGTGATCAGAATGAAGACAGTTTCTGATAAACAAATAAAGCATCACATTGAGGAAACTTAAACAGATACTTAGTGATGCCTCTGTATACAATGTGTTACGTGCAAATAAGGTTGTCAGATGGCACGAGACAAATGTGCATAGGTCCTAGCAAAATAAATGGCACTTCTTGCGGTGAAAGTCAGCAACAAGCAGAAATACTTATAATGTACTGGTTTACTGTAATAGAATATTCATAAACAAATAATAGATTCCAGGCTAATCTATCACTGCCAGAGGGAGGTGCCAACATCTTGAGTCTTGACAAAACTTTTGTCCTTGGTTATTTAATTTTTCAATTCATCATTAAGCAATAAGAATAATAATGCAAGCCCTTATTTGAAGGAAGTTGTAACTCCAGTCTACTGTACTTGAATAGAAGCCCTCTAAACAAACAGATAGAAAATTTCAGACATATGTAACTAGAAAGAAGTATAAGTACTTTTGGAAAGCTGCCAGGGCCTTAAATTGAAGAAATTAAAGAACTAAGAGACTGAGATACTTATTCCCTAGGTGTCCATACAGAATCAAAAAGCAGATTATATTCATTCTTCTGACTTTGAGACAACATTTGCTCTTAATGATGAAACAAAATTTTTTTTTATTCAAAGCTTCTGTACTTCCAGAAGCAGTATTGCTTGCATTATTGCTTACATTATCACTTGATTGCATTTGCCTGGAAATTAACAGGATGAAACCATTTAAAATTATACATACCAAGGAGGATACTTGCACAGCTCAGTTATTAATCTGTGAAGAAACAGATTATTTTTTATTAAAAATAATCCTATATCAAATTAATATTTTTTTCATACAGTGTGTGTGATAAGCTAGTGAATTCAATTGCGTATCACTGGCTTTTTTGAAAGAAATAAGTATGAGTAATTGCAGAGGTATTTGGTAGTCCCCTCACAAGTTAAATCTTCCTACACCTTCCTGCCCCATCCCTGCATAGGGATGTGTTGTGCCACTGGAGCTGGCAGGTCGGGCCTGGTGGAAAGCAGTGCTGTACAGAGATAATGTGTGTCCCAGCCGATGCTGCTGGAGAAGCAGGAGTCGGGTGAGACCGAAACTGTTCTCTGAAAGGCTGGAGTGGTCTTCATGGAAGAAAGAGCAGGCTCCTGGGGAAAAGCGTAAGAATGAGATGGTTTGGCTGATACCCCAGGGCCAGGGAGGCAGGAGTAGGAGCTCTGAGCCAAACTCAGAATAGAGGAGAGCACTTGCTGTAAGCTCAGATGGACTCTTCTTCAGCCAACCTCTAGCTAGTCTTGATATTCCTATGTATTCTGAGCACTACTTCTTAGCAACTTTGTGAGATGTGACCTCTTCTGACTCATGGATCATCATCATCACATTGAGGATCTAACCCTCTTACTTCCTGAAAATATTCATGGCAGTGAATGTACCTTAAGAGCCTTAAATGTGAATAATTTTAACGGAAGGACCCCCAAACTGGAAATAGACTTTGTGGTAGGGAGCTGCTGCGTTGGAGACCTCATCAGGAAATTTTTCTATTCCGGAGTCTGGTGTCTTAACACCAATTCAGTGTGTGGTCTTTACTGAAAGCAGATAGCTCCCTTTTTCCTGTGATAAGCAAGTATCTATGCATAAAGACTTCAGGTGAGATAAGCCTCAGCAACATGTAATTAAACAAGTGTGCAGCCAATCTAGAAGGTCCTGGACTGCAGAGACCTGCTTGGGAGTACAAGCTACTGCTGGTAGTATGTCCGTATGGGAACTGCAGTGCTGGGGGTGGCTTTTGGGAAGGATACTACCAGCAAGTGCAGCCAAGTGTCCTGCTGCAGTGGGCAGATGGTGGTGATTCACTTCACAGCTCAAAGTAACCGTTGGGGATGCAGGCATTGTCTGGGATTTGTGTGCCAGCAAATGTCCAAGCATCTGATCTTTAAATCTGTTTAAATACCTAAAGATCAAGTCTCTAATGGGATTTTAAAAAAGCACTTAAGAACTGTGTGAATTTCTTAGTCACTGAAACCAATGAGACCGGTACCTTTTGGTATCTTAGTCTAGTCACTAGGCTGTGCTTTTAGCACAGTACTGTGCTCCTTTCCTGTGATCGCTCTTTGAAACAAAGTGGTACTTCTCGGTACTGTTCTCCTTGTCAGGGGCTGACGTTCTTTCTCCCACCAGAATGGTATGAGTGTGGAAACCTAGAGTGAGCCAGAACGAGGGTACCAGCTGAATGTTGCACTAGTGCCCATCTAGCTAGCTAGCTAGCATTACAGCATCTCTGAAAGTACTAGTGCAGCTCAACAGTGTGCACCCTCCTCTTCTGCGTGTGCTGTGACAGCCAGAGCCATAGAATGCTCATGCTTGCCTGGGCTCTTGCATCAGAGCTCTTCCATATGCATGGAAAAGTTTTTCCACTGAATATCTCCATCCACACTGTCTAGGAGCTAGCCTCTCCTGTGGAAGCTCACCCTGAGATAGCAAAAGACTGAAGCTGTTTTGCACCGTTTCTGGGAAATGTGAAGACACGGGGCCAGAAATGGAAGCTGGAGGGTGGCTGAGTTTTCCTGTTTTGCTTCGTTTCTCTCCTTAGCAGTTGCTCTTCCATGTTCCTGTAGGTAGCATGCTCCTAGAAGCGCATCCCTAGGAACAGGGCTCTGTAGGTGGGTTCTTTCCCTTTGGGTGAGTAAAGGTCTTTAAGATCATCCATATCATCCACTAGAGTGGAGATAGCTGCCAACACTAAGTAGTTGCTTTCATACTAAAAAAGCACCTTTCTAATATGTGTATATCTTACGCACCAAGTAGCATTGCTTTCTGTATAACTATGACAGTGTTGAGGGTAAGAACACCTCTCATCTCCATAAGCTCCCTGTATATCCCTGTTCCTTGAGTGTACCTGGTAGGCAAACCACCTATACATAAGTTTTCCTGCAACACAGGCCCCATTCCTGGAGCATGTGGTCCACCTGTCATTAGGAGAATGACATAAGTGGATTATTAATGACATAAACTACTTTGATACTAGCTGAGCCCTGAACCCAGTGAAACAGTTGCTGTATTACACTGGGGTCAGAACATAGTGGTGAAATACACTGTGTATTAATGTGATGACAGTATAAAGGCTAAAAGTACCTGCAATGTGCAGGTCATCATCTGATGAGGCACCATCTGTGCCTCATCAAGAGGCAGCAGAGGAAAGGTAACAAACAGTAAAAGGAGCAGGCCCTACTTGTTCTTCTCCTTGGAGCTGCTGTCAGGGCTGTGATGAAGCACCAGGGCTGGTACTTACTGTTTTGCCAGAGACATCAGGCCCATCTGAGATTCCCCACTGTTTTATTTTCCTTTCTTTTGGCTTTTAGTTGATTTGCCTCTTAACCTTACACATTACACCTGCTATTATGCACTGTTGCTAAACTGCTGTTCAATTTACCTCATTTTCTGCAAAATGTTTTGAATTATGTTGAAATTGTTCAGAAAAAACCCTGTGTTGTTTCTTAGCTTTTCAGCAGTGCAAGCTGCTTTTTGCCTTTCAATGGGGAGCCAGATTCAGGGTAGTATTGATACTTTTTTCCCTGTTTGCAAGGCAGGGAAGACACAGACAGGGATTTTAACCTCTGTTTTATTAAGCCATTGTAAAATATTATAAATAGACAATCTTCAAACACCACTGGTGAGGGTCTCAGGAGTGTCTGAATATATTGTTGTGGCAGGAGTCTCTTGAGTAAATTGTTGAATAAATTGCATTCTTATACTGCGCTGCTGGACTACTGAATAAAAAAAGCATAACTATGTGCTACTTTGATATTTTTATTAGGTTTAGCAAGAGATTTAGGAGCATTTACTTATTTGTCCTTCTCTGTACTTTATTGTATGTTTCTACTGCATCATACTGTGCTAATTCAAAAATCCCAAAGTGAGTAAAAAAAATAATGTACTACTTCTGCTAGAAGAGTCATTGCATTAGGTACTGGACTGCTCCCACCTGAGATGGTGAGTGGCTCTGAGTCATGAAATGATAATGGAAATTTGATGAAAGGTGCTGAATGTACAAAACTAGTTACAGTGTTTGTAACATCATAATTTACAAGCCAGACTTTTTTCCTCTTGAAACACATGATAACAAATGGAGAGGTTTTCTCCAGCTCTTCCAACAACCAGTGATTAAATTTACAGAACTGCTTTTACATTTCTCAGCTCTAGCTGCTATAATAAAACATTTTATCACTGACTGGGTGGTCCCCTGTGGTACTGAGCTGTATGACAGTTTTGAGCATCAGGCCAGCTGTTGTTTTTATTTCAGACTGCATCTTCCCAAGGTGAGTAGCTTGTAAAATTAACAGTTTCTTGTCAGGGAATTTTGGAAGATTGCATAGGTTTTTATTTTAGTCCTAGAGCAATATATAACTTGGAGTAGCTAGCCTGAGAACATAATGATGGACTATCATGATTGATCATAGCTCTGCATCAAGAAGTCTAACAGCTGGTAGAGAATGTGCATACCCTGAAAGAGATGCTACTATGTGCCATTAGATTGGATAAAGAGGCATTTTAAGGGTGCATTTTATTTGTATTTGAAATGTTGCTGTTCAGAATTTGCTGTTACTAGCAAGTGTCTTCCAGAGATTCAAGATACTCCTTAGGATAAACAAATTCTGTCCTATTAATCTTTTTTTTTTTCTCTAAATAAATTCTTGTTAATGAAAACTTCTTCCACCTCATTGTCACATGTAAAAGATGGAGCTTCTGAAGTGAGTGCCTAGAAGATGGTGATAGTGGAGTATAACATAGCATAGTACGTGTAGCATAGTACGTTCTCATGCTGCAAGTGTGTGGATTCTTGAGGGAACGGCTGAGTGAGTAGCTGCTTGCATGATGGAGTAGGGAAATGGCACTTCCTGGAGAGTGCAGGGGAGACGGACATGCTTACACTTGTTTATTCTAGCTTTTTCACTTGTATAAATTCTATTTAATGAAAAAGCTGGAGTGAAGGGTGGCTGCAGGAGGAGGTCAAAGCAAGGGCAGTTGTGGCCTGTCTGTCTAGCAACCTCTGTAAGCAATTAGCCTGTGCTCTGCTTCTTCCAATGGCTTTGCTCTAACCCGTGAGCAATGCTTCAGATCCCTGGGCCGTACCAGGACACCTGAGATCTGATACACCGCATCATGCTATACAGATACAGTCATGTAGGCTAGAGCTGCTCTCACTTGAATCCTTGCAGGCACTACTGAATAAGCTCTGCTTCTTACAAGGTAAAATACCAGCGATCAACTATTAAGCAATATCCTGCTCCTGGCTTACAGCTCCATGTGGACATGAACTCAGCAGAAACTTTGTCTCAGAGGATTCTGTCTCTGTGAGAAGCAGTGGCTTCTTGCAGTATAGGTCTGCTTGGTTCCCTACCTAGAGAAAATGAGCAGATGCCTATTTCTATAAGAAGTGTCTGTAAACAAGTAATTCCCACAGTCTTTGCAGAGGGTTGAGAATGGTGAACAGGATTATGAGAAACTATGAACAAAGCTTTGTTTCTGAAAAAGAAGAACCAGAAACTTCTTGGGACTGAGATCTTTTCAGTTACTTTATTTGGTGTACAATGTCTTGCTCCCCTGCTAACCTAAGGCAGCCAGTTCTATAATCAGGTTATAAAAATCCTTCTTCCAAACACAAAAGAAAAAACCTAAACCCCAATGAACAACAAAAATCCTCTGCTGTCCTCTAAGGCCTAAGTGCCCTTATGTCACCCTGGGGTGGTCTCTGTTGCCCAACAGGAATCGGTCTGTAGCCAGTCCTTGTGATGTCTCCTTACTGCTCTGTCTGTCCTCTTTGCTGCTGGAGTGGGCTAGGAGTTGGACCCCTGGCTGGTCCCTTGTCCCTCTGCATTGCTATATTACAGAGCAGGGCAGATTCTCTGCCAGCTCCTTTGAGGGTCCCTAAGCCCCTGTACACGCCTGGGGAACCCAGAGTGGGGTGAGGGACAGAATAACCTCCTAAGGACCGTGACATCAGTCAAGTCGGAGTGTAGTCCTTGTAATAACTGCATTGGGTTATCCTGGTAGACAGGTGCCAATGCAGTGCCATGTCTGTGAGCCTGTTTAGGCACCTTGTTGTTATGTACCATGTGGGGGAAAATGAGAAAGTTCAGTCCAGGTGTGTCTTTATCTACATGGTGATGATGGCTTTCTGTTGATTAGTCTGTGTTCAAAGGTGTGCAATTTCTAACCCCCATTAACTGGGGTCTGAAAAAAATGGCTAAGGCCAGGGAGGAAAGCAGTTAGCTAATTTATGGCTTCAGTGGGAAGTTCAGGGAAAACTTAGTTTGGGGTAGATTCAGTGGAGACAAACAAATGTTCTCATTCTGTAGATAAGGCTAATGTATGTTTCAACAGAAGAAATCTCGCACAAAAGATGATATATCTATCTTGTATAATCAGCAGTTTTGCCAGTTACAGCTTGGAACAATTTTCTCTTTGGGGACCCAATTCTCTCTATGAAACCTTTTGTACTGCATATCATCTGAAAGATGAATTCTTTTACAATTCTTGATGCAAAGCTTGTAAATCACACAAGCAAGAGAAAAAAAAATGCAGAGCCCAATCACGAAATTAAAAGAAAAATACAAACAACTAAAATCAGTCTCTAGGGAAAATGCTTTGCTCCAGCGAGCCAGCTGCTGATGGATGTGTCAGCTCAGCTTATGTGTGCACTGAGGTTGCAACTTGAAGGATGTTAAGGTGCCAGTAATCAATATACATCCATATTTGTAAGAATGGTAGAAGACAGCTGGCTTTGCACAGGTAGGAAATCTCTCAATGTCACTTTGCAGTTTCTTCTTTGTTGTAGTACTCTTGCTAGGCTCAGTTAATGCCCCTTTTATCTTCGTTTTTTCCTTTTCTTTTTAAAACATTCCCCCGCCAATTTTTCAGGCTCATCCTAAATTTTCTTTCTCTGTCTGTCTCCTTGATTCCTCCCTCTTGACTTTCTGTGCCACTTTGAGGTTGATTGTTCAGGTGAAGCCAAGCACAGCTCCTCTTAGCAGTGTTGGTTATTCAGGTTGGCTTTTTCTGATCCTGAAATGTGTGGTGAATCTGCAGCTCTGCTTTGGTTCGGTCATACATCTTCACTTAGGAAAGCTTCATGACTAACACCTCTCAAACTGCATTTTAAAACTTGCACTTCTAAAAGGATGAAATCACGATGTATAGGGAAGTGGCTAACATGGCTAGATCACAAACAAAACCTCCCGTATCATCAAATGAGAATCTGATTTATCACTGAATATAAAATGCAAATCCTATAATCTGCACAAAGTGTCTTTTACAGAACTTAGAGAGGAGGTCTGTATGGATGTTCAAACTCAGTGGAGTGAATAACAATGTGGGTTTTTTAAATAATCCCACTAATTATCATATTTCCAAGCAACAGAATTTCTGTTGGCTGATGTGCGCACGAGTGGTTTTTCCTTTCAATTAAATTTAATTGCATTGTAGAGTGTTTAATTCCTAGGTAACCTGCATATGTGATTGAACAAAGGGCTGAACACAGGCTTGGGTACATATTTTGTCCCTACAAGGGAGAATTTTATTACTTTGAGCCTAGAACTTCATACTAAGAATATAGAGGAGAAAGGAATTTGTTTGTAAGGCTTTTCAGGTCTCTTATAAAAACAGTAGAATAGCCAAAACTTCAGACAGAAACCACCTGATATTACATGATTGAGAAGATTTAAGAGACTTTTCTTATCTGTGTCTATCGGATCAATGTTGCTACTTTCCTATCATTTTGAAGTATAAGAATTTTTTTCATTTCTCCCAGTGAATTCTCAGTAGTACGTTTTCCTACAGTTCACACTAATAGCTTTTGTCCAGGAATGTTGGCAAGTTCACAGTAAAAGTGAAAATCTTGCCCTTACTGATGTCAATGAAGAAACTCATAGCACAGTAAATGCACCCTGCATTCCACCTGGATACTTGTATACCTCGCTGTTAAAACCCCTCTGTAGTCTGTCTTTAGATTGCATGACTACATGAACTTTTTGAGAGAAATAGTCAATAGTTGAACAGCTTTGTTGAGAAGCAGAAATCACTTGGCACATTTTTGTATCCTTGTTTGAACCAATGCTAGGCTCAGAAGTGCATTCCCACCTGATTGCCTGTAGTTAGGTATGAACATAGCATTCTGTGACTCAGTGTAATAGCAAATAGGTGGAGCAACATTGCAGCTGGCAAACTTCCTAGTTAAACACTCACCAAAGTGTTAGGCTATAGTCAAGGACAGAGCTGGTGTCAATTTTCATTTGTAATTAAAACATGGTTGTGAACATGCTTAGTCAGTGCTTAAGTTAATAGCAGCAATCATGCTGGCTGTGACCTCAGAGCGAGAGCTTAACAGGCAGATCTTTTGCTTACTTGAAACCTGTTGTGAAATTGGGGACATATCGATTAAAGCTCCTATTCCTCAAAGCACTTGAGCATGTGCTTGGCACTAGCCATGTGCATAACTCCATTTTTATTTAGTGCGGTATGTGCCTGAAGGAGACATTTCAAAAGCGGAGAACACAGGCTGCTTAACTGCCCTTTATACCTATGGAAATTCCCCAAGTGATGTGCTGAAAAGGACAGCGAGGTCTGGGTGTATTTGTCAAGAACAAGGCTTCTTAGCATGAAGTGGCTATGCAAGTAAGCGGCTGCAGTCCATTGCGTGAGGTATTTCCACTACACTGTACACAAGGACGATAAACTAAACTTTAACAGGTACAGACAAAGATGACCGAGGGAATGGATTGCCTGTTTCATAAGTGTCTGGAAAGGCTTGGCCTGTAAAATTTAGCAAAAAGAAAGGTGAGGAATACAGTTGCTTTCTTTGATGCACCAAGGAGTTAAGTACCAGAGAGAGAAAAAAGTCAAATTAGAAGACAGCATTTCCACAAGTACGGGTGGGTACAAATAAATAAAGAGTG
The DNA here is from genome assembly GCA_020745775.1 of Theristicus caerulescens. NCBI lineage: Eukaryota > Metazoa > Chordata > Aves > Pelecaniformes > Threskiornithidae > Theristicus > Theristicus caerulescens. The sequence continues at coordinate 23,938,304 of CM036567.1, read as the reverse complement.
ATTAAATCTTCTTCCCCTAATAATCAGCCTAAAAATAGATTAGCCCAAGAAGGTCTGGCAAAGATTTCTACTAAAGGAAATGGGGACACAAATTTTAACTGCTTTTGAGATGGTATTTGGATAGTTCATGAAAAGGAGGGTATGATTTGGTGTCTGCAATAGCGGGGGCTGATTCTCAAGGTCTGGGAAATTCTGCAGCTCTTTACTGTGACAGCCAGTATCTGTTGGGGATCCATAAGCTAAAATGCTCTCTCTTATTTCTTGATCTTTGGATCAGAGCTGAACTAAACTCTTCAGCTGGGGGCTGGGAGAAGAATGTGAAGATTTAAGTGCCTTGCAAATGCTTCAGTTACTATTAAAAGAAAAAGAGGCAGTAAAAGATTATTGTCAACCACATCTGGCCACAGCAACTGTGGGAGATGCTAATATTTTTCTCATTCCCAGTATTTTTTGAAATACCAACACAGAATAACACTACTTGGAGCTGTGTTATTCCTCCCTCATTAAGCACAGCTGGAACCAGCTGAAGAGCTGCTTTGGAGCCAATAAGGCTTGTTGCGTGATGTCCCTTGCCGAAGTTTTGGCAGAAGAGATACAGATTCTGATATGCTCCCCAGGGTCACATGTGCTCTCTGAGCATCTGACACCAGCACCGCGGGGGACGAAGGGCAATGTGGTGACTCGGCCAAGTGTGCTTACTGCAGCCTGGGGCCAACCATGCTGTCATTGACCATTCAGGGGCTGTGATGTTGAAGTTGGCATATGAGTGAGAGGTTGCCCCCAAAATGTTATGGTTGGATGTTGAAATGATCGCAAGAAAAACATTGGCCCTAGCGCATGCAGCGAAGGAAGGCCAGGAGTCCAAGGGAAGAAGTACACACGGGCTTCCTGTGTGCTGGTTAGAAATTGGTTCAATGTGCACAGAGGCAAAGGGAAATGGCCAAAGTACCAACAGCTCTGCATTGGAAATGGCTAATTCTGGACTGGCTGTGGCTAATAATGTTTTCTCAGAGCAGTGTGTTAAGGGTGAAAGCTCCAGTAGTTTCTGACCACATAGTTGTGCTTTCCAAGGACATAGCTTCCTGCACAGAGAGCTGAATTGTTGAAAACTAGCTTTTGTCAGCCAGGATGAGGAAACTATACTTCCTTAAAAGTGGGGTTGGGGGCTCCCTACCCACCCATTTGTGCGTCGCTTTTAGGCAAATAAGCATTGATGGGGAGTGCCCTTCATTGTGGGTTTCCTGGTTGGCTCCACAGCAATCACCTTTTGGCCATGTTGGCACTGTCTAATTAACTCATTCTTCAGAAGACAGATTCTCACTCCTACCCCAGATCTCTGAATTTCCTTATGTAACAAAAATCAAGTAGGGGCAGAGGTGATTGAAGGCATCAAGCAGGAAGTAATTTAAAAGTGAAAGGAAAGTATTGATCTACAAGCTAGCAAACCTTATACAGGATCCTTCTTGCTAATGACAAAAACCATTTGGCCTGATCCCATGGCCTTAAGTGGAGAAGCAGCTTCATCCTAAAGTGACCTGCTGTGCTTGAGTTCAGTTTAGTCCGTAGCTGCACCGACACCTGCAATGCTGACGGGAAGGCAGGAGTATTGGAAGATTGCTGTGGTGCGCAGCACAGGACCACGATTATTCAGCAGAACTTGGCTAGGAGGTGCCAGTGCTTAATGCGCTTCCCAGTTACTCTATGACTAAAAGGCAAATACAAAGACTTTGGTTAGCTTAGGTTCCTAATTAAAAAGTGGGAGTTTTACAGTGGGAAGAGATATAGTCAATATAAAAAGCTAAAAAGGATTCCTATGGTCCAAGCAATGACTTTTGCACAGAGTGGATACCAAGAACACGGCTATGCTGAATGTGCCGCATGGTCTTAGAGGAGAACATCATTCAGCTACTTTTGGTCCTGCTGATTTTAGGAGCTGAATTATTTATTTGTTATTGAAGGACTTTGTCATGTTAAATCTGCTTACAGGCTTATTTTTGCTTCAGTGATTTAATTCTACACAATTAGTGATGACATGAAGTTGTACCTGTCCTTCCAGGGCATGTGTGACATGAAATTTCTGGGTTTTATAGCTCAATTGCATCTTAGCCTTAATTGCATTAAAACTGCATTTAAATATTTAAAGACTGCAGATTCTGCTTTACTAGTGAAATGTTGTTTTTTCTGTCTGCAAACATGCAGGTTCTCTGATTACAATGATCAGTCTCGTCTTCAAGACTAGAAGCTGCTGCTGTTTAAAAAAAAAAAATATAATTGAATATACATATATTCATATACTTCCTCTCCTATTTTGCAGTCAGGCTGCCATCATGAAACCTGTCAAAACAAGCACAGAGGGAATAAGGATAATATATCGATAAATAAAATTTTACTAACTTAAAATTTCAGGTTCATCCATACGAAATAATTTCTTAATGTATAATATCTGTGCTTATCCCATACAACAGTGTGCTGCTTCTCCCTGAAGGACTGTTGCTTTTTTTCTCACAGCAGGTTTTTTCAGGGACTTCCAAAGGGCCCCAAGCTCCCAGGACCTGGCAAGCTGCCCAGTAGTGAGGGCTTTTCTATTCCATTGACTAAAAAGAGATATATATATATATACTGTTTGTGGCTTTTGCTTCTCATACTATGGTAGTATTGGTAAAGATACTTCATGTAATAGGAATGTTGTTTCACTCCTGAAAACTATTTGGGCTTACACACTCCTCTCTTGGCAGGTACGCCACTTCTGTTAAGAACACTTCAAAATGCTTTGCCAGGGTTTGTGTACAATGCCAAGGATGTGAGCTTTCATTTATTTTTTTTATCCAATTTTTGTTTTCAAATGTGGCTAACATTTTTCTAATAGAAGTGTGTTCATATTGAATTTTGTGCTAAAGAAATCACAGTTTGAAAGCTACGGTGTATTTTTCTGCATGCTAACAACTCTAGCTTTCTCACTGAGAATAGCAGAAAATAATTAGTAATCAGCAGTGGGAGTCTAACATTATAATTCTCCAGCTGTTGTGCAAAATAACTTCATACATATCTGGTAGAAACAATTAGTGAAATAACAAGGAATAAAAATTACGCACCACAATTGCAGAATTTGTGAGCAGAACAGTAGGTAGAAATTGATGGATTCTTTTGGTTTGTTGCCACTCATGTAAATGAAAATCTGAAAAACCTGTCAATGACAGAATTGTGATTATTATCCTGAAAGGCGTAACAGACTAAGTATAATAGGGGAGCTAGCTGCTCAAATGTAAGTGGAAAGAACGTTTTCATGGGGTTTGTACGAGGTAGGCTGTTTTGGAAGCTCTAAGCCATTGTACAAAGGGCTGGATTCATTTGGTTGAATAGATCCTAATGTTCGAGCTGCCAGGTACGTGCTGTAGAAGGTCCTGCTGTGATACGGTGCTCTGTCATAGCTCCTAGTAATGATTCACCCCTTGGGCAGCAGATGGTTCTTCTTCCAACTCTTATTGGATATCTTTTGATTTAGTAAAACAGCTTCAGTAGGAACATAATGTGTTGGTTTTTGATCAGTGTACTGGGGGGTTGTTACTGCTTAAAGAGATTAAATACTGTACTACAGGGCTCCTAAAAACAGCAGTTCTCTCTTAACTCTAAGCTTGCATATATTGCAGATTTCTAGTCCTCTAGCTTCATGGGAAGAGAGCTGAAACTCTGTTTCAACATAGCTGGTAGTAGTAAAAACCATTGCATGTGTCAAAGGAAATGGTATCAACAAATGAAGTGAAAAATGTCATTTGTAAACAGAATTGTGGAAAAGAACTTGCCGTCTAGAACTTGCTTATCTGGATTGTGCCATGTGGGACCATATGTCATTTGACCTTTATTTCCTTTGGCTAAATAGGTTCAGTTATGATGAAAACAAGTTCAGAAAATGCATTGGATTGCAACACAGCTTTTGTTAGAAAAATCAACAAGCTTTTTGTTTATTCTCTGAAACGTTCTTGTAATTGTGTTTGTGCTTTTTGCAATACCTTCTCTTCTGTGGCTACATCTTTCTGCTTCACATACGTGGACATTTGAGGTTATAGGTGCATATTGGGCTACTTTAAGTAACTTGGGTTTTGTGTGGGCAAAGTGGTTGAGCAGCACCCCATGATTAGAATCCATGTATTTAGTACTTAGATTATTAAAGATATTTCTGTTACGTGATTTTATGGTTCAAACATATAGTCCTGGAACCGGGGAAAAGCTCATCCTTTATGGAAACATTGCTTAAAAAGTGTAGTCTGTGATGTGGCTTGTGAGAGCTCACTGAAAATCGTGCAAAATTCCTAGTGTGGCCCTGACAGTTTTGCCTATGGATGACGAACTGTGCGACATCTCGGGCGGGGTGTGCCCTGATGCATGTTCTGTTCTTGGTGCTTCTCTGTGGGGATTGTTCACTTGCGCTCCCGACAGTTCCTTAATTGCGTACGTAAGTTGCTGACTGCCCAAAGCAGCGAGTGTGAAATGTGATGGAGCTGTGGCTTATCTCCTGAATTGTAAGAATAGTAGAAAACTAGGTAAACTTTCCTGGGTTTTGCCGTTGCCATTTTTTTTTAACTAAAATGCTTGTTTTCTGTCTCTGTTTTTAACCCTGCTTCATTCCACTTTGCTATCAAAGCAATGCTTGTCATGAGAAAACCTGGTGCTGTATTAACACAATTTAAGTCTCCCAAAAGGGACTGTGTAATTCTGCTCCTAACTAGGCAGATAAGTCCTAATCAGTTTTGCCTAGTAGAAGAAAAAGTCTTCTCCAGAAGAGAGAACTTGTGGTTTTGTCACGGATCCTGATTTAGGATCCTGCCGACTACGCCAATTTGTCACGGATGAGTGGTTAGGTCGCTTAAAGAATTACTGTCAAAGATATTTGCAAAAAGTGATTTTAATAGAAATTTATAAAAGTGTGATTTAACGAAGTTCAATGGCAAGGTTCAAGCTATTACTTATTAAATGAATGGAATATATATAAAGGGAAAAAAATTGAGGTAGAAGCGAATTAAATGATTTATACAGAGATTGAAAATACAAGGGGGTGAAGGAGGCCCTCCCATTGAGTCACAAGGTTCAGAATGGACCCCTTGCTTTCTAAACTCCTCAGAGAGGAAACTAAGTGCAGCTGGACCCAGACTTCACCTTAGACTTTATCAGCGGTTTATGTCTGAGAATTATATATGTCTAGTGGCAGTTTAAGGTTTATTCACAGTTAAAGAGAGAATCACAGGAATTTAGCAGCAATTAATCATTGGTTAATTTAGCATTTATAAAATGATTAAATAGGGTTTACTACAATATTTGAATCGATTCACACACACATGCACAATATGCATATAAAGGTACCTGTTAAAAATTCCCCTTGAGCTAAGTGTAATACTCACTTCAAATGATTGTCTCAACGGGTGAAGGTCAAGACTCAAGGAGTGAGGGGGCCAGGCCTCTGAACTTTGCAAACTCTGAGAAGCGTCCCGCTCAGAGGGAGATACTGGGCACAGCCCGCTGTGGTCCAGGAGAGCTCAAAGGGTCTCACTTGGTACCACTGTTTATAGGGTTGCGAGATGACTGACTTTAGGCATCAGTAAATTTCCATCCCGGCCACAATCTGGGTTGGTAATTACTGGAGTTCTCAAAAATTCCAGCAATGCTGATACTGATTCTTCCATTCCGATCTGCCCAAGTAACGATCCACAATGATGTGTTCCAAGGCTGCCGGGGGATGACTGATTATTCCTGCTCTTGTTCCCCACCTTGGCCAGGCAACCAGAGTTCCTGGTATGGTCAGTGCTACTCCCACCTTAGCCATGCAAGAGTTCCTGGTACGGTCAGTGCTACTCCCACCTTAGCCATGCAAGAGTTCCTGGTATGATCAGTGCTACTCCCACCTTAGCCATGCAAGAGTTCCTGGTATGATCAGTGCTACTCCCACCTTAGCCATGCAAGAGTTCCTGGTACGGTCAAGGGACGCTTAACCGCCAAACTCATTGCACAAAGGCCAAGTCTTGACAGGAATTCCTGAGATCATAAAGCGGTCCAGGAGAGGGCAGGGGGGAAATGCACCATCACAGTTTTCTGTCAGGGAAAGTACTGTGTAAGATGAAATGATGAAGTTCCGCAGACGCGTCCACAGAGACTGCATCGCCTCTGGGTGCGCTCCTTCCTGTCTATTTGTATGAAGCTGCCGTGGGATTTCTCACTGTTCCTTGGCGCGCTGTTGAGTGCAGAGGAATTGCACGTGTTCTGGGGGGCTGAATCCATCTCTTGTATGCTGTGCGTGAGTGTCATTGCCTGTCATTAATGTCCCACTGATTCTGCACTGAACTGCTGTGTCTGGGTAACTATGTTCATGGGACAGAATCTGTCACCAGTTGTAAATACCTGGTGTTTTTGTGAAATAGATAATGCAGGTTCTTATGGAAGAACAGCTTAAAGCTGTATCTGATGCTTATGGGTTGCTTCTTAACTGCTGGGAAGCAATTGAAATGTCAACAGAACTGTAGTTAGTTGTGCTGCCTTGAGTCGGCATTTGTGAGGCTAATGTACAAGAAGGTGAAACCCATTTGCCATCTGCCTTGCTGAAAACAGTGCCTTTCAAAACGTAAACAAAGTGGTTTGCAGCGCAGGCTGAACCGCTGGTCTGAAAGAGTTGTGGTGAGCAGCAGAAAGTCCAACTGGAGGCAAGTTACTAGTGGTGTACCCAGGAGGCAATAATGGGGTCAACAGAGTTTAGTATCCTCATTAATGGCCTGGATAATATGACAGAGTGCACCCTCAGCAAGTTTGCAAAGGATACAAAATTGAGAGAAGTGGCTGGTACACCATGTGGTTGCACTGCTGTTCAGAGAGACCAGGACAGGCCGGAGAAATGGGCTGACAGGAATCTCATGAAATTCAACAAAGGGAAATGCACAAAGTCCTGTACCTGGGCAGGAATAACCCCACGTACCAGTACCAGCTGCAAAGCAGCTTTGCAGATAAAAGACCCAGGGTTCCTGGTGGACACCAAGTTGACTGTGAGCAAGCAATGTCCTTTGTGGGAAAGAAGGCCAACAGCCTCCTGGGCTGCACTGGGAAGAGCATTGCCAGCAGACCAAGGGAGGTGACCCTTCCCCTTTACCCAGTCCTGGTGAGGCCACATCTGGAGCATCGTGTCCAGGACTGGGCTCCCCAGTACAAGAGAGACGTGGACATACTGGAGTGAATCCAGTGAAGGGCCATGAAGATGATGAAGGGATTGAAGCATCTGACATACAGGGAGAGCCTGAGAGAGCTGGGACTATTCAGCCTGGAAAAGAGAAGACTCAGAGACCTTATCCATGTGCATAATGAACACCTGATTTGGGGGAAGTAAAGATGATGGAGGCAGACTCTTCTCAGTGGTGCCCAGTGAAAGGACAAGAGGCAATAAACACAAATTGAAATACAGGAAATTGTTTAAGCATAAGATTTTTTTTTTCTTTTTTTTTTTTCCTGTGAGGGTAATTGAATGCTGGAGCTGGTTGCCCAAAGAGGCTGTGGAGTCTCCATCCTTGGGGGTATTCAAAACCCGCCTGGACAAAGTCATGAGCCATCTGCTCTGGTTGACCCTGCTCTGTGCAGAGGGTCTGGAGGTGCCTCAGCCATTCTGTGCTTCTGCGATCCTGTCTGCCTGGATACAGCCATGCGCTTAAACTCTCTTGCGAAAGGTAGGAATCGAGTAGGTGCACTAATAGCTCTAATAATCCTGTGTTACAGTGAGTAATCATCTCCACTTAGATTTGTAGCCCTTTATGTTCGAGTGACATTAGCCTATTATCCTATTGCTAATCATTTCCACTTGGTAGGAAGCTATGAAACTTATTTAATTGGTTACCAGCTAATAAGCATTGCAATTAGAACACTTCTAGCAGAAGGGAGCATAGATTTATTATATACAATTGCAGTGAGCATGTGAAATAAGAATTTCCCGAGATAGGCATGGCATGGAGGGAACGGTAGCTGAAACCTGACCCCTTTGAACTACCGTGTTAATGAATCCTGGAATTGCATTTATTCTTCTTGCTTTCTTCTAGAATAAAGTAATACTATAGTATTAAACTGCTGGTTTATACAACCCCCTCTACTTTTTTTTTTTATTAGTAATTATGCATTTTTCTTTACTAGTGAAGAATTTTTCAGGGCTTTGTGAATGGTGAGGAAGGAACTACCACATGTTCCCGGTCCTCTGGTTGTAATTGCCTGTGTGGGAGCGCAGGCTCTTGGAGCAGGCTGGATGTGAGGAATCTGCAGTGCTCTCCACTAGGTGCCTGCAGTCTATTGAGGAGCCCAAAGAGGAGCAAGCACTTGTGCACTGATAGGTTATTTCTTATCAAGTGTTGCAGGAGCACTAGACTAGGTGAGATCTCTTGGATTACTTACTTAAAGCTTCTGCACTAGTTAGCACCTGGGCTGCCAAGCTGCCTTGTGGAGTGTGTGTGTTGCCGTGGTGAAGCTCTTTGGTCCTCTGGCACCTCCACTGCAGGTGTCTGGGGAACTCTGCAACTTTGAGGCTAAATCTGTTTGCTTTGTGTTTGCATAGTTATCTTCTGTGCTGTTCATTAACAGAACACTGCTTAACCACCACATTTCTTTTCCTTGTGCTTATCTCCTGATAAATTTAGAGAGGGAAGTGTATTGGGTTAACATGGCAAGCTTTTGCTAGACTGAACAGATTGGTGTACGCTGTTCCAGAAGAGGTCTTGTGGGGGATCTGTACAAAGGTTGCCTTTAATCCCTCTTCCATTATCTTAATTTCTTCCATTTCTTCATTTCTTCTAAAATTTAGTATGTTACTGCAGCTGGACTAGTGCCCCTATCATTTCTCCCAAATCATCGTTGTACCTGTAGGGGGGCCCACTGTTCAGATCCATTAGCATGAGATTTTAGCACTCCGGTACTTTCCTCTGCCCTCGTCTTTGGAGCTGTGGTGCAGAGATGATCTGGTCCCAGTGCTGACCCTCGTAGGATTTTGAGCTCTCCTTATGCGATGGATGCAGTCGCTCTGCCTTCAGCATTTGTCTGTAGCCTTTTCCCTTGTGTGTGTGTTGTCCTCTACTGAAAATAGGACAGGACACAACTCCAGGTGTTGGTGTGTGTACGTGTGTGTGCACACACATTATCAAGCTGTGATGATTTTCACTGCAGTTGTGAGGCACTGTTGGTGATAATGGCTCTGGTGCCTTTTGCAGTTCTGGGATTTTAACTGCAGAGTTAAGGCAAAAAATAAGCCTTTGTTCTTAAAGATCATATACATTCCCACTGTGCCTTTCCATTTTTTTAATTGTAAATCTATGTTGTTATTGTATCTCTTCTTTTTAAAAATGATTTATACATTGTGTACTGAAAGTGAAAAGTGATTATTAATCTTGAAATTATTACTCTAGCTTTTCTGTTTTAACATTATACTGGTTTTCCTTGGCGCAGGAGCTACTTGTTATTGTCTGTTTACTTTAAGCACTGGTTTTGTGGAAGATCTGATAATTGCATCTTATGGATTTACTCAGCAGTGTGAAGTAACTTAAAATTCTGGGTTCACTGTTCATTTGTTGACTTCTAATCTTTATTTTAAATCAGTCAAGAGTACAAAAAAATATTCCTAGTCTTAAATGCTGTGTTTGAATACAATAATTCAGATTTAATATTTAAATGCGCTAGATGGAGACTTTGTTATTTGTTGTTCTCTAAATTATCCAGGAATGACATGGAAGTAAAACATCTGACTCTCCAATCACTACTTAGGCATTCACAGTCATCTCTGAGTTATTAATTTCACCTGGAAATTGCCTCCTCAATAGAGGTTTTTAAGTAATGCTAATTAAATTGTTTTTGCTGTCTGCTAAATATCATTACAGATTTGAAGCTTGGGTCTGACTGCCCCCTCCCCCCCTTTTCATCTCTTTCATATGAGGTACATTGCCACCATCCAAATTACATTGGCTTTTAAAAATTATTTTTTAATATAGTGGCTGGATGAAAAGGGTGTTTTACTGCATATAATAAACAATCAGGAAATACATCAGATGTACATTTTAAGTGTGTTCAGAAGTTTTCACAGAGTCTGTAAGATTACATAGTTTGTGTATTGTAAGTAAATACATGTGCTCACCTTTTTTGGTGGAATTGATTTTAACCCAGCTTTTTATGAATCTTCACTGCTGTTCTTAGCAAAGGCTCAAATAATTGAAAAGTCAGTGAACTTTGGTTAGTTTAAAAGTCTGCTAAATACCTCAAAAAGAGAAGAAAGCTTCCATTCAACTCGGAAAGTTCCAGTTAATGGTGATATGAGAGAAAACTCTTAACGTTGAAAAATGTAATGGTAAGCTTATCTAATTAATAACTTCAATACAAGTTTTGAATTTGTTTTCAAAAACTTCCAGAAGAGAGGCATTTAACTATTTTAACTTAGTGGCAAATCTTAAACCTAGATTCCTTAGGCAGAATTTGGTGTGTAGCTGAGTGATGCATCATCTACTGTACTTTGTCACCCTGGAGGAAAATTAGGAAATGAGCTTGGTGAAAAGTGTATCATGTCATCTTCATGCTCCTTTGTTTTTGTGCAGGTGCCAGACCTGGGTGCTGCTCCACTGCATCTGAACGATCACACAGATGTTACAACAACCACAAGCACATTTGCTGGGAGAGAATCTGGAGATGAATTAATGTGCTCACAAGATAACTACCATCCCTCCTCACTGCCTTGGAGAAGTGGCCTCAGTCGGGCTAGAGTTAACGCTGGATGTGGAGATCTTCCTTCTAACCAGGGTACTGTCTGATGATACAACACAGCAGGAAAGCCTGGTTTTGGTGACTCCTTCGGTTGCGATGCAGATCTTGTCATATGTTACAAGACTGGGCTATCTATTCACACCTGTGTGTGGTTTTTTGCCTCCAAGTCTGGCTTCACAGTATTTCTTTCAGTATCCACTGAAGCACAAGGAGATAAGATGGAGAATGCAGCAGAGAGTAGCCCAAATCTGGAAACCAAAATGAGGCAGAGAAAGGGAAGGTGCTGCAGCAAGCAGGGAATGGTACTTTCCGCTTAGTGTTGGGATCTGAGGCTCTTCCTATGCTTTTCTACAGCTGGGTGGCAGCATTTCTGCAGCCATTCATGTGTAAGGTAAGTTATTTCTCAAAGATTTTTTTGAGGGATCAGATGTTTGTGTTTATTTCTCTCAGCTGTTGTTATCCCTTTTAGAGCAACATAAAACTCACCAAATCTTTGTTACATATCTATAACAGTGAGTCCTAACGATGCTACTGCAAATATCAGTAGGTGCAAGATTTTACAAAATGAGCAGGAGTTCATAAAACTGTAGTGCAGAGACTTGTCTACTGTCCATTCTCTGCCTGCTGGCATTTGGTGTCTTCCCTTACATTCACAGTCTGCATTCAGGATTCCCCAGCTCAAACACCAGTTTGCTTCATTTACACACATCTGTGAAGATGAGTTCAAATGAGTGGACTGCCTCAAAGACCTGAACTGATGTAGCTTCCTCCACTGCATTTCCCATTTAGCTATGCCACGGTTCACCTTCTGCATTAGCAAATTAAATCTTAATTTCAAGGCTGAATTTTGCAAGCTTAAACTTTAAGCCATTAGATTTTGTTGTTATTTGCATCAGAAGGAAAAATTCCTCGGCATTATATTTACTTCATTGTGAAATTATCATAGGATAATCACATATCCTTTTTACATATCTTAAGGTTTTTTGCCCCTCACCATGAAATTTGCTTTTCTGGGTAATTTTTATATCTGTCCTTTGAACTCATTCCTGTGTTCCTCTGTCCTTTGTGTAACTCATTTTTTTGAATGGATGTGGTTGTCTAGCAACATTTTACCAGTGCTGTATACGTAATCGCTGTCATTACCCAGCTTTTAATGGTTATTTTCCATTTTATGAAGGATGCTCCAGACATACCCTGAGATCAGGCTAAGCCAGTTACTGTGTCTGTGTGCTGTAATCTTACCACTGTTACCTGGTGCTTGGCTGAGTTAAAACAGATTTGGCTGGATTGTGACTATTCAGTAGGCAATTCAAGATGGTCCTGTATCAGTCACCTGTCTTCATTTATTACCCTACTGAACTTTGTGTTAACTGCAAACTTTATCAGCAAAGATTTTGTATCATTCGTAATGATACTGAACAGCACTTGATCGAGCACTGATCTCTGGGACAACCACCAGTGATGTTCACGTTGACTGAAGTTTTCCCATTAGCAACTCAATTAAAGACCTGATACTAAGTCAATTTTTAATCTATTTTATGTATCCTTTTAGTATTATTTGGTATCTTTGAAAAAAAAACCTGAAAACCAAAAAACTTTCATTATATGGAATTAAATCTAACAGCTTGAAGAAATTCAAATATAATAGGTCAAAATAGCTACCTTGATCTACCAGATGAGTAATCTTGTCAGCTGTAACACGTTTGTTTGAGAAAACTTAGAAAGGCATAGAAAGACTATGAAACCATATTACTGTCATTAATTGCATTTTAGCTTCTAGTTCTTTTTTTTTTGTTACGAGACTCACAGTAACTGTTCTGTGGGAGTACTATCATGTTATCCAGACTGTAACTCCCTGGGTGTCCATCTTGCCATTTTTATATCTTGAAACTACCCAGGGAGTCCTTCAAGACTTGTGAAATTCCTCAGTTTACAGGATTTATTAAGCATAGGAGGAGAAGGCTGCTTTGTCCATCTAAGTGGTGCTTTACGGATTCATAGATGCAAATCTTTCGGATGCACCAATTTGAAAATGCATAGCCTAAGTGGGTTCTTCCTTCTGTTACAGACAGTAATCTTTGTATTGCCTGTATGACAGGCAGGATACATGTCTCTTAAAAACAAACAAAAAACCCAAAAACAAACCCCCCAAAACCAGTTCACAAGTATCTGCTGTACTTTTTCTTAGTCTATATCCCTGTTTAGGATTTTATCAACTGCATTTAGCAATAAGCTGTGTCTGACTTGAGATTCTTTTTGTTCTCACTGTATTTTAAAATGCTTTATTTCCTTCAACTGCACCAGTTTCATTTTCTCTAACCATATTGGCTATTGATAACTTATTGGTTTGCTTTTATCTCCTGTATTGGTTACATATGTTTGAACTCATAACTTTTGGCATCGTTAGCTCTCCTGTTCCACCATACTTAACGGGTTTTTTTCTTTGCTGCTTTAACATCTGTCAACAGAAAGATTGAGTTGCCAGTTTCTCTCTTTTTACATTGGTGTGTTCATGGCTTTCTGACCCATCTTCTATTTTTGGGGTGTCCTTTTAAGGCAAATAAGTGACTATTAATGCACTGTAGAAAAATACTGAATATCCACAACAAAACTGCCCAGCTGTCCTAAAAGAAATTTCTCTTACACACGGACATATGATTTATTTTTTCTTTTACTAACGCAGCAGGCTAGGATTGTGCTTTCAATTAAAATGGCTTAGCTGAAGTAATGAGGATTTGTTGCAATCAGCAAGGATAAATTTGATAAAGAAGGAGACTAAATTATTTCATAGGGTTTTGTCTTGACTGTCTTTTTGTTAGCAAATCTAGCTAAATAGATTGGAGCCATTATTGCTGAAAAGCCAGTTAGTGGCCTCATCAAGTTACAACTGAATACTGGCACTGTTTATACAGTACTTAATATGCTACAAAACACTCTCTTCTCTGTGATACACTGGTTATCCCACGGCCTGTGGCTCAATACAGAATACTTTGAATAATTATTGAATTAAATGTATGTTTTAGAATGAACCTTTTGCTCTGTTCCCAGGCTGTGAATATGATTCTTTCTGTCTTGGCAAGCTCAAATTTCTGTTGCTTTTTCCTCCTTCATGCTGGCTGCTCAGGAATGCCCTCTGCTCCAGCTGCTTGCCAGTCATTCCACCGCAGAGCAGCTTTTCCTCTGAGAAATGGCTAACTCATTTAACTCTTCTAGCCTCTCACCTTTAACTGCAGCAAGGTGCTGGGCATTCACCATCTGCAGGGCTTGCTGTACTCATAAATGCACCCAGCTCACTGGTCACAGTGGGACTCCACCACGGCTGTGTAGTGGCAGCTGTGGGATTCCCTGGGTGGGCTGTGCGGTGCTACCAGGTGGCATGCAAAATCATGGCATTGCAGGCCATCAGGAAGACGCCTGGCACGGACTTGGAAAGGTCTGAGCCGTGGCGACGGCTCCTGTGGACTCCTGGGTACGTAGCTGGTTGGCGTCGTACAGAATGCGCGAGAGATTCCTGTGGGAACACTGGGCATAGCGGTTGGTCTGCGTTTGCAGGCCAGTGGGAACAGATATGCAGTGTGAAACAATTGCTGCTCAGCCCTCGATGTCCATGCTATATGTGTTTCAGGTTGTGGCTTGTTTTTTTTTTAACTTCAGATTAGCTCGAGCCTGGGTTTGTGTTGCAGCTGGAGTGGGTTTCCAGGCTATGTTCAGCTGAAAGGGAGTCAGTTCACATGCTCTGAGACGCCACAGTGTGCATCAGAGCACTCTAAGTGGGGATGTTTGTGAGGTTCAGTTCAAAAGTGCACTCCTGAGTCAAATGAAGCACAAAGGTATGCTCAGTAAAGTTCCTTGGCACTGCTGCAGTGTGAAAGATTACTGGGACTAATTTCTCAGGCTATAATAGGTATCTCTAGTACCCCTGCGTGGCAATTGGAGTGCAGCACTGAGACTGCTCTGAGGGTTTTTCTGCCAGGGCCAAGTTAAACTGGAGTTTGTATTTGGTTGTTATTGTTTGAGTTCATAAAACCAAATTGCAGGAACATAAGTGTTTGGGCGTTGGGTGAAAGTTCCTCCAGTTTATAATAATATTCTAAACCCGTGGCAATTAATCTGCTTAAAGACATATTTGCTTTATAGATATCTCATATATATATATTATTCTCAGTCCTATTCCTATAGAGCATCATATCTAATGTTCTCCTTTTACAGTATACTTTAGCTCACAGCCATGCACACTAAATAATGCATTATTCACATTGAATAATGAATTGAATAACTGTATAAGAGTATATAAATGAGGATGCGATGGATCCTTTACACAAATGTTATTTCTTGTTTCCTTTTCCATCGTAAGTGAGTCCTTGCCTTCAAGAATGTGGGAGAACTGCAAGATGCAGGCAGTAGTAATTGTGCAATAAATTGGAGAATAACAGAGGCCTTAATTCAAGACTGGCTCAGCCCTATGCTTCATCGTCAGAACCATCCTGCTATAAACGTACCATGAGACCTGGATTATCATGGTGTGGTGGATTAACCTTGGCTGCCGGCCGGACACCCGCCCAGCCACTCTCTTGCTCGCCCTCTTCAAAAGGGCAGGGGGAGGAACTAAGATGAAGCAGCTTGTGGCTCAAGATAAGGACAGGGAGATCACTCACCAGTTACCATCAGAGGCAAAACAGATGTGACTTGGGGAAAATTAATTTATTGCTAATTACAAGTAGAGTAGAACAAATACAAAACTAAAAATACCTTCCCCCCACTCCCCACGTCCTCCCAGGCTCAACTTCACTCCTTGACTCTTTTATGTCCTCCCAACCAAAGTGGTGCAGCGGGATGGGAAAGACGGTTGCGGTCAGTTCATAATGCTTCATCTCTGATGCTTCTTACTCCTCACGCCATTCCCCTGCTCCAGCATGGGATCCCTCCCATGGGATACAGTCCTTCACAAACTTCTCCAAGGTGGGTCCTTCCCACAGGTTGCAATTCTTCAAGAACTGCTCCAGCGTGGGCCCCTTCCACGGGGTGCAGTCCTTCAGGAACAGGCTGCTCCAGCGTGGGTCCCCATGGGCCACGAGTCCTGCCAGAAAACCTGCGCCTTCGTGGGCTCCACACCACGGACTGCAGCGCTTGCCAGGAGTCTGCTCCAGCGTGGGCTCTCCACGGCTGCAGCTTCCTTCAGGGCACATCCACCTGCTCCAGCACAGTGGGGCTGCAGGGTGGATATCTGCTCTGATGTGGTCCTCCATGGACTGCAGGGGGACAACATGTGTCACCATGGTCTCCTCCATGGGCTGCAAGGGAATCTCTGCTCTGGTGCCTGGAGCAACTCCTCCCCTCATTCACTGGCCTCGTTGTCTGCAGAGTGCTCTCTTGCGTTTTTTTTTCTCACTTCTGTCTCTCACAGCTGCTGCACAGCATTTTTTACCCTTTCTTAAATACGTTACCACAGAGGTGTCACCAGCTTTGCTGATGGGCTCAGCTTTGGCCAGCAATAGGTCTTCATCTTGGAGCCCACGGGAGCTGTCCCCAACACGGGGGCAGCCCCTGGTCTCTACTCACAGAGGCCACCCCTACGCACCCCTGCAACCAAAACCTCGCCATGTAAACCCAATACAGATGAGAAATATCTGTGGTCATTGGAGAAACCCCTTGAGGAAAAGAGCATCTTGTGCTTCTGTTAATGGAGGGTTTACCATTCTAATAACATATATCCTCAGGGCTGACTAAACCCATGTGCTTTATTTGCTTTCTGTTTTATTTTTAACACAGTGCTTGAACCCCTCACTCCCCAAGAACATGCCCACATGGACCTGCCTAAATCTACATAAAAATGCTCCTCAAATGAGTTTCTCTTTCCTGACTCTTTGCAGGGCTTGGTTTGTGAATTCCTAAATCTGATGGGTGGATGAGAAGAATACTGATTTGTATTTAATTTGTTTTTGATCAGCTGAGGGTTAGTTATGCTTACTTGTGATGTTATTGCTCTACGCTCATAAGAAAAGCAGCTTTTGTCCAGTCTGGGAATTCCTGGTCACTAACACACTGCAGAAAGGGGGATTTGATTTAGTAGGTGCAGTCTCTCTTTTAAATTAATATTTTGGCATGGTATTAAGTGTTGTTTGTTTTTTTTCCCTGCGAAGTGCCAGATTTTTGGCAATAATGTGCTTGTGTCTCTTTTTCAAATAACCTACTAGCCTTAGTACGAGGTCCATCTTGAATATTCATTTCCTGCCTACCGAATTCCCCAGGCTTCGTTTCAGCTGGATGTGACGCTTTCACTTGCTGCTACAGTTATTGTGCAGTGTTACTGGGGCGTTACATACCCATTTTTGCCCCAAAGGTGGCTGGGTTTCAATATTAGGATCTCTGTAATAGGATGTTTTGTTTCCGAAATATTTCTCTTTAATGGTGCTTATGCACCTAAGTCATTGTGTTGAATAAGAATATAGCAGGCAAGTTATAATAGAATTGGCTTTAGTGATAATTAAAGTTATCTGTATTTTGATGGGAGATGGGATCTAGTCCCTTCCCTCTTTAATTTTTGTAAGATTTAAAACTACCCTGGCTGGCTAGGGAACTGGTTAACAAGGAAAGATTTATGGAATGCAAGTGCTGATAGAATTATCCCACTTGGCTAACTTTTAAGAGTCAGTTTAGTTTCTGTAGGAGTGTCAGCTTTGTTAAAATGTTACATCAGGAACTGATATGTCTTTTTTTGACTGAGGTTTAATAAAAAATGAACTGAACTTCCAGTTTTCTGTAGTTCGTTTCAGAAGTTGGATTGTGCCACAGATAGCTTTAAATTCCTATGGGATTTTATAGGGAGAACAGCAAACGTCCTTTGCCAGAGAAGGCTAAATTCAGTATCTCTGCCACCATCCTAACTTATTTTCAGATATTGTGATATATCTTCAATAGCAAAAAAAATATAATCAACATGTTGCTGTAGTCATCCCAAACAAACTTACTTTTTAAGAACTAAACAAATGTGCAGTTGGTGTAGCCTGACCAACACAATTATGTTGCAAATTTTTAAGGCAAAAAATATATATATTGAAAGAGAGATGCAAAAGAAAAAGTGAGGTCAGTGACAGCAAAATTAGGACAGGGAGAAAGTAGCTCTACTAAATTATAACATCAATTTAAATAATAAAATCTAATATCAGTTGCTACCTGTTTAAATAAAAAATAGGTGTATGGTGCAAATCTTTGTGATTACATTGGCTAGGATGCTCAGCAAGTTGTTGAAATACTTGTTCCTGTTGATTGCAAAACCAGCAATGAAAACGAAAGTAATGAAGTAAGGACTCTCCTACTAGTAAGGCTCTAACAGTTTTTTTTGTTTAATCCAAGAGGTGTTTCTGCTTCTTCATTGATGGAAGTGATGGAATAGATGATACAGAATGTTTTGCTGAAGAATTGGAGGCTGAACCTAGCAACATTCTCAATGGTTTGCAAACGTTTACAATTAACTACATCACATAATCCTAACCCAAATATGAGAAATCCAAAGTCCTTTATCCAATAAAAATAACAGGGCAGATTCTTCTTTCCTGAAAATGTCCAATGGTTTGACTGTTGTGTACTTTTAAGTCAGGTTTCTTCTCGTGTTGGTACTTCCTGCATCCTTTATGCAAGGAGAATCTTCCTGAGGAAAGGGTTTTGAACCGGTGATGCTGTTTTTCCTTTCACAGTTGCTCAGTTATGGATTTTTTGAAAGCTTTTTACAGTTAAATGTGTTTCTTGTTTAAACTTTTTGCTGTACTTCCGATGATGCAGCTTTCACTGTTGTCACAGGCTATTTATCCACTGTCTTCTGTTATGAAATAATCTCATAGTGAAGCCTTAGAGCTGTCACTGGGCGATGCCAGTTCTCGAACTGACCCTTTCAGCTTAATGGGAGATGCACTTTAACTCGTTGACTTTCCAAACTTGTCTCAAGTTTCAGACAGCTACAGGATATCCTTGCATCACCATATGATTAGGATTTATTTCAAAGAAGTAAAAGTATGTAGGAGTTCCTCTTGCTGACAACTTAAAAATCAGAGCGGTAAATTTTATTCTAGTGGAGTGGTTCCAAAACTGGAATAAAGTTACAGGAAGAAAAAAAGTATGAAATAAAAGCATCAGTTCTGCAGAGAATATGCCTGGTATTAAGCTGTTACCTCACATTGTGTTTCTCTGCAGTGTCTTTTGGCATTATCTCAGGCCTCTGCCTCTGTGGCTCTGTCTTTCAAAATGTATTCTGCTCTGGTACCCCTCTCTAATTGCACTTGAACGTTATCAGGATGCTTTTGAGCACTAATGAGTCTTCAAAGCAGTATGTAGGGACTTCCACTTCCCTTTTGTTCATGCTAATTAAGTTAGGGAAATTTTATATTGTGTCTTGATTAATTCTAGGAATTTGTAAGAATGCAAATGAAACATTGTTTATCTGGGGCTGAGTTATCTTTTGATATGCAAACACACTTTGATATGCTGATTTTCATTACCATGATTACCTTCCTCTTTCAGAAGGCAGTTGAATTACAATTCCATACGACTCCTCCCTGCACAGAAGATGCGACTTTGGTTGTTCATATTTTTCATGGTTTCATAATTGTATACAAATTCCATGTTGTAGCAGTTACCTGAACAATGTTCCTGTTAGCCTAGCAATATCAGGAATTTATCTTATTTTCTGTAAGTCTATGATCTATATTAATAAAACAGATGACCAATGTGGTCCTGGATTCTTCTTAAACACAGAGTACCTTTATGTAACTGACAAGTTAACTCATGAATGATACTACATAGTCTTTGCTTATTGTAATATTACTTCTTGGACACCTTTGAGACTAAGGTAACTATGTTCTGCCATGTGCTAAAATGTTGTGAAATAGTAATGAAGTATTAAATTAACAAAGTAGAAATGTGGGGAAGAATTCAGTGTGCAGTAATTTTTTTCAGGTTTATATCTCTGAGGGACATCTCTCCTGGAACAGAAGTCTGCACTGTGCTGACTGTCTGGACAGTTATTTTTTTATGCAGCTTTCTGCAGCTCCAAGGGAGCATACCCCAAACCATGGAACTAAGCTCAGAGTATTTTTATTTCTTTGGTCCTCATGGTTGTGTGTAGCTTATGCTTTTATTTACAGACTTACTGGAATCCTGATTGGAATTTTTATTATGACCTCAGGAAACAGTACTTGAAGATGTCATGTATAGGTTTTATCTGCACTGATTTTAACTGCAATTCTGCTGAATCAGTGTAGCAGGGTTTCTTCCTAATGGCAGCTATCTTTTCATTCATTAAAATACTGCTGTGCCATTTTTGGCCCAATATCCATCTTGCTGCTGTTACACGGATATGTCTCCTTCCTTTTTTGAAGTCTCTTGCATTTCTTCTTGTACCTTGAGCTGTGCTCTGGTGCACTGTTCTGGTGACAGACACAGCTAATAGGGACACAGATTTTCACACTGCCCTTGGGCTATGCTTACCTATTATGAGTCTCCTGTTCAGCACTCATTTAAGGCAAAGACAGATAACTTAAACTTCCATGTTCTGTGCTGGAGCCAGAAACTGCTGGCCAAGGCAGTTCTGCATGTTCCGTCGCAGCAGAGAAGTGCCTGGCGCGGACAGCGATTTGAGTTTGTCTGTGGAAGTCTGCAAGCCGAAAGAGGTGAAGAGCTCTCATAGAATGAAGTGAGAGATGCCGCTTTTCTCAAACGGCCCCTCAGGCTGCATATCCATGAATTGGAGCCTTGAGCAATTCCTTCTGCCACTGCACAAGTTGCAGTGGTGGCTTGAGTGTTGGTGCACTTTCTTCAGCTGTTAAGTACATGCCTTTAATACAAGCGTATGTATGTGCCTTTAGGTCTTGGCATAGCAAGACAGTAACACGCAGGTTTGTTTAGAAAACCTCTTTTAAAATTTCTGCAGAGCACCTGCTAATGTCAAACCTCAGTATTTTCTTTCAGGTATTTGCCCTTCCTTTCCTCCTCCACAGCTATCATGGTCCCAGAATACATAGAGATGATCTGCATTCTGCAGGCCTTCATCTTGGCTGGTTTGGCTCAATTATGCCTAAGTCTTAACTTATTTTCTAGGGAAGTCTTTGAGTAAAATAGTCTATATACCTATAGTTAGTGAATAAACAGTTTTATAAATGCTATATTTAGCATATATGTGTTCATTTTTCATGAGCAAGATGCTGTTGGAGCTCCTAAGGGACCTGTTTAATGTTTTTTCTAAACAGATAAGACAGAATTGATATATGAAAAATAAGCACTCATTTGGTTTCTTTGTAGCTGACGTGCCTTTGCATGGTGCTTCTCAGTGGAAACACATATGGAGGACTGTTCATGATGCTATTTTAATTCTTGGTTTGTCTTTTAGTGTATGTTGAGTGTTCTATTATAGGGTACAGAGCTAGATAATGTGTTCAGTGCTGTGGATATAATAAAGAAGGATCTTGTAAAGCTTTTGCTTTCTAATTATATTCTATCTTAGCCCACAATGTGTCCATACATCTCTTCCTTATCCTGAAAGACACCCTAAACACTAGGAAGTGCCAAGACAAATTAAAGCACCCCATCTAAGTAAACAACCACATGGCAGAATCCATATGTTCTAAAATTAGGCTTATCTATGTTTATAACAATATATTACTTCTGCATCTAGAAAGGGAAATCAAACCAATTCCCTTGTGTGGAAAGAATCCCATTGCATTCTGAATGACTATTAGCATATTAATCACTTCCGGTGGTATTTTTCAGTTTAGTCTTTTGAAGCCATCCCTGGAAGAGGATTTGCTCTAAAATAATAGTATCATTGGCTTTAAATGCATACTGCTTTTAGTCATGCTGATGTACCTTTTAAACTGTCTCTTATGTTAATGCGCTGCCCCAAAATGAACTTTAAATTTTGTATGAGAAACTGGGATCCAAGCTTTGCGTGCTTTATGGAGGTGACCTGCTAGGGAGTATGCTTTGTGACATGAGTGATTCCCCAAACGTTCCTCCCTGCTGCCCTCCAGTCCTGCTGTGCTGTATCACTGCTGGTCCCAGACAGGGTTTCATGCATTTATAGGGGGCAAAACTGATGACCAAAAGACCTAAGGCAGAGGTTGATTCTTCTTGCGTCTCTGGGGTTTTGTGACACGGCACACAAAATGATGTCACTGTTCTGAGGAATATGCTGCATCTTTGAAGGGTTAAGGCTTAGTTACATCTGAGACATGGACATTTCCCAGAGGATGAAACTGTGCCAAACCTCACTGATTGCATCTGTAATCTTTCTCC
Source organism: Theristicus caerulescens (assembly GCA_020745775.1). Classification (NCBI taxonomy): domain Eukaryota; kingdom Metazoa; phylum Chordata; class Aves; order Pelecaniformes; family Threskiornithidae; genus Theristicus; species Theristicus caerulescens. Next base: position 23,916,269 of record CM036567.1, on the reverse strand, counting down.
GTGGGGTTAAGAACCCCGATTGCTGTGCTAGTGCTATATTGATAATAGCAGAAGAAGGCAAAGTTGATGTTACACAGGTGGGAATGATGAATGTACATTGTGTGCATCTGGACTGGTAGTAGCTAGATGTGGTAGAAAACTCAAGGCAATGAGAAGTATGAACGTGGCTAATTATTTTGACCAATTTTGGGCTTAGGAAGGCTGTTATATTTGGATTTAGTTTGCTTATTTTCATTTCTCTAGGAAAGCAATTTTCTGGCTGTAGGACAGATTAATCCGCTGAAGAGCAAGACAAGTTTGGTGAGGACAGCTGATGCCAGTGAACAAGTTGAGCGTTTTGGGATTTGTACAGATCTGCCCAATACACTTAAAAAAATCGAAACGTATACCTGCCTGTAAGCCTTACGTATGGAAAAATCATTTGTGACTACTTCCATTTTTTGACCAGTTCTATTGCTGTGACTTCAATGAACAGCATCTACCTTTCATGAGCAGGCTTTTTGATGCCCTGGTGCCTCTTGTCCTGTCTTCCATTATATTCAACTTTTAGGTAGCAAAAATCTTGAAAGGCTTCAGTTTTTCAAAACACATATAACCTTGAAGTGAAATAGCATGTATATCTACTTGGCTGTCTCAGTGAAAAGTGTTCTCATCCTGCACTGTGACTCTGTTGTCATGTTGCTGGCCAAGGTCAGAGAGTAATAACGATCGTGCCAAGGTCTTGCCTCTGGTAGCTTTTAGTTGCGGTAGCAAGTCTGACATTTGGAGCAGATGCAGCTGCTGGGCAGAAACCTAAGTAGCAGGGCAGCATTTTATGCTGGGAAAACAGGATTCAGAGAAGTGGTAAACTAAAGTCTCTACTTGAAAATGCGAAAGGAAAGGTATTGCAATTTGTCTTCTGATGGAAATTATAAAGCCAAACTGAAAGCTCTGCTCCTTGTTGTGAGCTGCTTGTGTATTTCCTTAAAACTTGTTTTCTCTGAGAAATGTTTACATAATGGGTAAGAAAGGGTTACCTTGTGGGACTCCTGCTGTTCTCTGTGCATGGCAGTAGTCCCAGTAGGGGTCTGTTATAAAAGCCTGGAGATTGTGGGCCTGGAAATATAGTGAAAGACAAAGCTTGCGGGTCCTAGGTGACAACTTTTACGTTTGGATGAATTACAATTTCTTAACAGTTAGTGTCTCAGGTGCATGCTTGAGTTTTTCCATAAAAAGTAAGAGTGATATCTTAATTCTATTTTTTCCATACTCTGTTCCATGTATTAATTCAGGGCAAGTGAGGAATAACATGTTGGTGGGTTACAGAGTCTTACTTCTGTGAGTAACTCCTGCCTTCCCAAGTCTTTGGAAAGGAATTAAGAGCCCTGTGCTTGGCAGGAGGCAAACAGGAAAATGACATCTGCTCTGCTCTCTCAAATAGGTGATGCTGTCATGCAAAATGCCATTACAAGAGGACTGTCTTGTCACACTCTGACACAGCTTCCTTCAGGAGTGTCTAAATTTCTAAGAGCATGACTCACAAAGAGTGCTACAGGTTTGAACTTGAAGTATATCTAAAAATAAATTGTTTCTGCAAACAAGTCCTTCTTAAAATGTTGTTAAGACATCACATGTAAACTGATACACGTTCACTGAGACGGCAAAGCCGTCACTGAGGGCGCAGCACAGATGTACTCCAGCACACAACTTGCACCCAGTCACTTATATCACACTGATGTAAACCACAAAAGAATTGCTTGAAACAAGGTGGAGCTGTTATTGAAAAAGCAATTCATCCTATAACCAAATATCTCTCAAAATGTCCCTTTGCAAAGCAATAACATAATACAAAGCAAGAAATACTAGAAGGTTATAAACTTTTGATGTCAGTTTATTTTGAGCATGCATTTCAGCTTCTGCTAAATATGTCTAAAATGAGAGATTGTTTACTTATATTTGATGTACTACGTTTTTCATTTTAAGTTTGCTTTGTAGCACAATGTTGTAAATGCAATGAATGACTCAGTCAACTTATACCTGCAAAAAGCTTTTTAGCATGTTTAATCTCTGCCTGTTTGGAGGTAGTTTAATTTATGTGCTAAAATGCTTGCATCATGATATAAATTATGCTAAGAGGAAAAGTACAGTGGTTGGGGCAATCAGACTAAAAGTTGGTCTGTGTAATGAGCGCTCTGCAGAAAGTAAAAAACTGTTTGTTTGTTGAATATTTATGTGGTCAGATCAAGGTGATTCTTTCCCTTCTTGCTGAGGGCAGCCAGCAGTACAGTTGACTTCATTACTTACGAGGTGATTTTCCAAGTGCCCAACAGAGATGATCAAAACTGAAATCTGGCTCCATTTTCACCACCTCACTTCTCCTGTGTATTTTGTTCCCTAGTTAAAAGGAAGGCAAGCTAGAGGAACTGTCAGTGCTAGTGACAACAGTTGGACTTACCACTTAAAGCCAGACAGGCAGAACTAAGTTTTCGAGCTTGAGCAGTAGGTGAGTAAAGTACGCAGAGATGCTTCTGGCTCCACCAGTGCTCTGGCAAGAGGGAGTTACTCTGACCGCTCTTTTTGTTCCTCATATTTTAAGCTGCTGCAGCAAAGTGAACACACAGTTACTATATGAGTAAAATCCCCTGAGGACTGGGTTCTCTTGCCTTGTGTCCCTGTTATCTCCTATAAAATGTGCCAGGCAATCGGAGTTTAATCTCGGATTTCTCTCGTGTCTTCATCTACTCATTCCTTAATTGGTCTAGCCTGCCAACTGGATACTTAGCCATGCTGGCAGCTTGTGTGACATGCATGGTTATCCACCAGGAACTAGGACTAGAACTAGAGTTGCCAAGTCATTTCATAGAGTTTGCTGATTAGCCACCTGCTTAACATGGCTTTCCTCACAATTGAAATTACTGTGGTGCTAGTGGTAGTATAAAAACTTCTGTGGAATAGCGGAGAACGCTGCCAGGACTGCTTAGGTTTGATCTGCTGAGCTGTAGATACAGCACTGAACTAAAAAATATTTGCTTAATGAATAGCACATATGTTTTTGTCACATAATGTTTGCCACTTGTTTATCTTCAGCTGAAAGATGTCAGCAAAATTTGAAGTGGAGAGAAAGAAATGTTTGAATTCAGCCCCAGTCCTAAAGCCAGTGTAGGTGCTTCTGGGTTTGAATGAATAATCCCTCTTGGTTGGCAAGAATTTATGTAGTTATGGAGGAAAAAGCATGTTCATAGTCAAACATAGTGTTATAGCGAGCAATGCTCCAACCTCATTTTCTTCTAGTTTATCTGCATCCCAAGACAATCTTTGAGGATAATCATCCAAAAGTGTTTCTGCACAGTATATTTACAAAAACATAAAGTTGTTATGTCTCCAGTGAGTAAAGAAACAGAAATAGATTCTCTTTTATATTATGTGCAAGAAAGTTAAGCGAAATACTTGGTTGTAGTAGTCAGTATACGAAACGATGCCATTTTTAAAAATGTTGTGATGATTTGAGAAGCAGATCACTGATACCATGTACACATTTATATCAGGGAATGCAGGCGAGATGAAGATGTGCGAGAGCTGGCAGGCTGTAATGGACTCAAGGAATAGCACACCTGATTGCACCCCATCACATACCTACCGAGTAAAGCGCAGGGTAGAAGTGTTTGTTCATGCCTTCTCTAATGGGAGTCCGCTGATGGGGTGCACTGGTGTTTGGCTGCTTTGGGGTGGGGTTTTTTGTTCATTTCTGAAACTCTCAGAACCTTTCTGTAGGTTTGTCAGAGCAGTTAGTGGCTTTAGAAGTTTATGCGCTATCTCCCTGCGCCTTAGTGAGCCACAGTATGTTGTTTGTTCCTAATATCTCCTGTCTGCATTCAGGACGCAGTGCTGTTATCTCTGAAATCAAAGCAAAAAATTGCATTTACTTTCCAGGAAACAGAATATGGTTCTGCTTTGTTTGGTTTTTAGTAATACACAATGTATAAAGCTAAATGCATATGAAGTATCTTCACAGAGGCAAATAAGATTCAAATATAGATTGTACTACAAATAGGACAGCTTTGATTACGAGATGAAATACAGGTAATCTCTTTTGGCTTCCTCTGAAAACTGAAAATGATTGTTCCCTACTTGAAAGGCGTCAGCTGAAGAGCAACCAGAACAAAAGAATTGTTATTCCCATCTAAAATAGAGAATTATTGTTAGGCTTTTGTGATCATCACGAAAATCTGCTTTATAAAATGGTACAGCTGTCTAGATGATACACTAAGATCTCCTGCTTTGTTTTTTTTTTTTTAAAGGAAAGAATTATTTCCCTTTTTCCTTATCAACTTTTTCTTTTTTACAGAAAATACTTATTTTGGTTTTGCTTTTTGCCTGCATTGCAGATGTTAATGGTTTCATTCTGACATTGCTTAATCCGGTTTTACACAATATTGAGTAGATTTGGTCTCGGTTTACACCTGAGACTAGAAACTCATGGTTTCTCTGCGTAAGAATGACTGTGTTGAGATCTGTGATTGAGCCTATTGAGAAATCTGAATACCGAACGAGCCATGAAAGCAGCTGCAAAATTAATTCACCCTAATCTGACAGAAGGCCTGTCAGAGGCTCAGTAGTCACTGAACTTTTGAGTCATCTCAGAAAGTCAGAAGCCCTTCTGACTGAGCACTGTGGCATGCTTATTTTGTGATAGAAGTGCTGCTGAGGAAACAGTTTCCCTAACTTGAAAACAAAGCTGAAACGTAACCAGCCCACAACTGCATTTTGTTTCCTCGTGAAAACTTATTTTTGATGTTTTAAGTGAGCATCTTATTGCTGGGAATTTGGCTTAAGGTACACAGTGAGTTGTAACTGGGCTCCTCGGGGAATCTGACGTTCTACACATGAATGGTAAAAGTATTTTCAGAGAGTGTTTATGCCAGCACCGAAACTTCAATAGTTCATGCAGTCCTGGAAACAGGAGGAAACTACTGACACGCAGTCGTGTTCTCCGGTGTGATATTTCACAGGAAGGCAAGAGCTGCTGTTATCCACTACATGTGAAGTAGTTTAAATGTGGAAAAACTACGACAACCATGCCTGCAAAACCTCCCTCTAACTTCATCCAGTTTCAGGAAGGGGAGCGTTGCCACCTGGTCCCACTCTGTGCATTTTGGTTGAAAAGAAAATATTCTTTTAGTCTCCATAAGAGCTCAAAACAGTTTCTGAAAACCTGCCTGCCTTCCCTGCGCAGAGAGAGGATTCATTGCCACTGACTCCATTCCTGATGTGGCTAAAAATTAGTTCTTGAAGTCTTGGTGAGTTGTCCTCAGACTCTTGATCTGCTGTTTGAGTCCCAGTGTTGCAGAGAAGCCTACATTTCCCTTTCCTTTTTCCTCTGTCCCAGTGTTTGCTCCCTAAGTTTAGTCCTTGTGCCTTTTTCTCTGGGGAGAAATTTACAATTCACGTACTCCTAGTGTGAGCCAAGGACCTTGACAGCCTGTGCTGCAGGTAGGAGTTCAGCCAAATCTTGCCTCCCCTGCCTGTATCTTTCAAAAAGATTTTGACTAGTAGAGAATATCTAATCCTCTCAAAAGCCATAAATGCAAGGTATTTTGTGGATTTTTCATTACCTTTTAAGAATTATTAGCAACAGATGATGTTTTTGTATCTGAAACCTTGCCTGATGATCACTTGCAAACTCAGGGTCTTAGACACTCACGCTACATTTCTGTGCCAGTTTCATCTTCCCTCACATCACTGCCAACTTTTTCTTGATGATAAAATGTCCTTTAAAACCTGGCAACAAAACTTCTGTGTTCCTGTTTCTGAGCTTTAATCAAACTCAGAAAGGTAAGCTAACTTTTTTAAATTGTGGCCCTGGCATTAGTCCTTAAAATTCACCTGTTTGTTAAGGAGTGGTTTATCTTGAATCTGCTCTGTTCCTCCTTGTTTTCTTCCCATGGACCTCTGTTGAGGCAAACCATTCTTATAACAGACATCCCATTATTGAGTATAATAGAGAGTATACAGGGATTGTTAAAGAATATACCTAAACCTGTAAGTCATATTAGTCATGCTATAGTGCAGTTTTATGTAGAACAAAACTTTGTCTAGCACCTTAAAATTAATGACTTACTATTTTTCCTTAAATGCACCTGGATTTGAGAGTTAGGTTCTCTAATTTCATGTCATATGGCAGTATAACACTATGAAATCTATGTAATGCAACATGAACTAAAAATGATGCCTTGAAGAAAAGAGGACAGCATGTTAAATTCAGACCTGTATGTCTCTACACTGGCAGTTTGGCAGGTCCATAGAAATCTGAATGTCTGGGAAAGTTTCTAGACATATTTTAGTGTAATCATTCTGGTTTTATTTCTGAGATGGTAAGTTGAAGTTTGTTAAATCAATTTTGGAAAATCCAAAGATGGAAAATAGGTTTCCCCCAGGAATTTCATGAATGTTAATGAACCGTGCTATAAAAACAAGGATGGAGTTCACATCCCATGTTAAACCAACATAATAAGGGGAATTTTATTGTAACTGTAATCTATTGGTAGATGGTTTTACCTTAGGACAGAAAACAAAACTGAAGTGGGGCTACCGATCTTCGTTTGCTAGAAAGGGTCTGCCTACATGGACTGCAAGACAGGTGCCCAACACCAAAGGACAGCAGAGTTATTTTGTAGAATGAATTGTTTCATCCATGTACTATAAAGCCTGTTTTAAGCCACTCTTGTGTGTTTTGCTTTTTATGCCATTTGAAATTTTACAGACACCTTTCCCACCGCTTACCACATACGGCAGGCTTGCTGTTAGACCCTGAGCACGGCAGTGGCAACGTGGGCAGGCAGTACTGCTGCAAGGTGGGCTGATGTACGGAGCTGTATTAAAGTGGGGTGTGCACATGGAGCTGTTGACCTCCTCGTTGCTCTAGGACATGGTCCTCCTGGGACAGGGTGAGACAGGCTTGGAGGTGTCTGCTCCTGCGGGATGCTTCCTAGAATTCAGCAAGCCTGTGTTGCTCAGGCTCATGCAGAAGTTTGTCTGGTTCACCTTCCAGTGGATTTACACATTTTTTTTCAGTTGTGAATTTAATTTTCTCCCCTGTCAGTGTAACTTTCCTGTAGAGGATGACAGTGTTTAACTAGGCTTGAAAAGCAAAAGGAAACATACCCTTTCACTGCGTTACAAGCTCGTATTACCCTGATGTCACTTGGAATGTTTGTGCCTCTCAATAAAATTTTGATGGATGTCTTTGGATCTCCAATTTAGCAACTTCGCATTAGGTTATTAGTCTTCAGGTTTTGACAGGTCTGTGAATATATTTTACAGTTCTCATCTGTGCTGAGATCTCTAGGGTCCCACGTAATGTCCACAGACATCAATAAAAAGACTTTTGTTAATGCTTCCTGTTGGATTTGGATCCTTACATTTGAGCATACGCAGATTTTTTAGGCCTCATCATTCCTTGTTTTTAGGATTTTATAAATTAGGATTTGTCAGATGAGATAAAAACAAGGTCCCCCTATCTCTGCGCTCTCGTCTCTAGTGATAGTCAGGACCAGCTTTTTGAAGGGAGAACGTTGATGGAGCAATACAAGAATAACTTGATCCAGAGGATTTTGTTTCTTTTTTACATCAGTGAGAAGCTGAATCAAGACTTGAAGCAGGAGAACTTACACTCGTCAAAGTTTTAAATGTTCTTAGTACTAAAAATAATTTTTTCTCATCTAACTGGGGATAGTTTTCCCTCCGCTCTTCCCTGCTGCTAATTAAATCCTCTTCATCTGTCAATAACAGAATGTGAGTTTTTCTTAGTATCCCACATAAACTGGTTAAATTCTATTTATTTTATAGCATGTCCTGAATTGTGCAGCATCATTTACATTTATATCTAACTTGTTTTGTTACACGTAGTTTCCTTAATTACTTTTTGGGCTACATATTTTTTCATAAGCACATTTTTGATACTTCTTAGCTTATATTTACAGAGCTTTGCAAATCACAACATGTTTCATGCAATCTGTCTCTGCTTCTGCTGAAGAACAGTTACTGATTTGATAAGAGGCCAGCACTTTTGAAGTGGGTGATTGATAAAGTCAGGCTCTTAAATCTATATATAAACAGGTGAATATAGGTTGGCTAGTTTCTAAGATATTGGTGCTCTCCTGTTGGTTTAGTGGTAGCTCTGGATGTATGGAGGTTGAAGGACTTCTGGTCCTCCTGTAGGTTATGGAGCTTAATTTAGAGCACCACAGCAAAAATTCTTGCCCTTGGCTTACACGTGCCTGTGCTTGAGAAGACAACTTGGGGCATTCTCACAAGCAGCTGTGAGAGAAAACTCGCAGCTCAGTCTGTGCGCCGGCTCTTGTTCGTGAACATCAATTGATGAATTAGTGTCCTGCCCAGAAAAGAAGAAATTTAATTATATGCTGCTTTGTATTTCCAATAACTGATCTTTGAGAGTGATCTGAATCCCCCGTGTGCTTAATGGCTCGGTTCACTGATAAACCCAATGAAACCTGACTAAGGTATGATTCACGATTGCAATTTTTATGCAGTAGAGGATGCTGATGGGAACCCAGTGGTGGCCCTGAGAAGAAGTAAACAATACATAAGTCACTGTTGTGGCCACTGCGGTGTGTTTCAACAGGAGTCCCCCTGCTTTCCGTCTCCCAGAGCGCTGCTACGCTTTGCATAGGCCATCTTCTGTCAGATGCTCTAGCAATGGGAATGTGCTGCTCATCCCTTTCCCTCCCTCCTTGCTGTCTGTAGACCCCTCCTGCGTTGCACTTACTGCCCGTGCTGCCATCTAGCAAGCAGCAATCTAGAGAGGAGCCAGTTGTTGCCGTACTGCAGGCTGTTGTACATTCTGCGTATATCCATTCCAGGTCTGCTGTGTCTGATAAGTGCACACCAAAGCAGAGAAATCTTTTTGGTTTTATATAAATTAAATAATGTATGTGGATTAAGAATTAAAAAATAAGTCTTTTTTTAATCACATAAGAATTGACCACATATGGTTGAATTGAAGGTTGATCTAGCCCAATATCCTGTTTTTTTTTGATGATATCCAGAAAAGGATGCTTGGGGAAGAGTCGAAGAACAGGGCAATGGTGGGGTGAGACTCCCTCAAGGATGCTTTCCCTCTCCCTAGAGATTTGTGACAACAGACTGCTAATTAATGGGTAGCCTCTTATTTCTGTTTTGTTGATGGTTAAGTTGGTGCTGTGCTACCCACAGAGGTTAGAGGAGTGTGGTTTAGCAGGGAACCTCATCATCAAGACTGATTACACGTACATTGATATACTGGTATTTCTTACTATCAAAGGAAGACCCTGTCTGATAAAACAAGGTGTGGTTTGCTTGTTTTACAGCAAATTGATTCTGCTTCAGAGAAGCCTTGGATCATGTATTTCTCAGCTTGTTCAGAACAAATACGTTGTTATTCTCTTTAATCTTGTTGTCATAGGCCATGCAATTCAAAATATGTGGGCTTTTCTAAAAGAGGAAAAAGTTGATCAGAAGAGCCTGAGAGTACTGCAACAAGACAGAAAATAATGCTCTGATAGTGTTTTGTCTCTTTTCACATTTGGACATTGAATTTATCAGCCACCTGATTTTTTCTTCTTAATCAGAATTAAAGATTTTTTTGTTCAACTAAAATAATGTCTTGGAGCTACATGGCTTCAAGAAAGGTCATGTTGTAGAGCCTGATGCAGAACAACCCTCAGCTGGTTTTCTATTCATTAATTCTGCAGAAGCACATTATTTTTGAGACAGGACAGAAAACATTTTTACAGCCTCATGTCACTGATGGCTTGCGTCCCATAGAGCCAAGAGTGGGCTCATGGAGTGGAATGGCAGTGCCCAGTTTTCACTGTCAGTGGCACAAAGTTGTTTCTCTTCTGGTTCCAAATTTATTTTGCACATAGTATGCAGCTCCTAGCCTTTTCTACATGAAATCTGTGTGGTATGTTCATTTTTCTTCTGTTTTCTGCCAGGAAGACTTTTCTGGTGGGTCCTGATCATCTCCATCACAAAGGCTTCTCCTTCAGTCCAGGCTTTTTCTGGAGTTCATGTGCGCTTCTGTGTCACCCAGCATGCATTCCTGGATTGTCTCTCATTTTACACTACTCAGATGCCAGCTGATAACCTTCTTCAGCCAAGTTCTGCTTCTCTTCTGCTCATTTTCAGTCTGCTAGCATTCCAGCAAAGTCTGAAGAGACTTCTGGATTGATCTGTTTTTTGGATTTTCTTTCTTCCTTCTCAGCTTACTCTGCCTGTTAAGCAGCTGTAATTCAGTCCTGTGTCCTGCAAAGGGTCTGCTGCCACCCCGGTATGAGTTTCCCACCAGAAGTTTCAGGAGCAGCGATCCCACCCCTCTTGCTTGTCCATGCCCAGATTTCCTGAAGAGGTCTTTCGACGCTGGGTCACTTGCATTCCTGCCAGAGGTACAACCAGGGGATGCGAGGATGGCTCAGGGGTTTATTGCCTCTGAGCATCGCACACTGCTCCGGGCAGGAGTGCGGTGCTGGGAAGCAGCCCTGGCCTCTGGGCTGCTGAGCCTCTGCTGGCTGCTCTTCGCCTGGGCCAGAGCTGCCCGGTGACGTGCGGCACCTCTCCAGGGCAAAACCTGGCCGGCAGAAAGAGAACATGCTTACCTGGTAATGCTTGAATGGTTAACCTGTGGATATACAGCGGTTTTTTTCCTTGTTTCTTCCAATTTCTTTTACAGAAGCACCATTTGACTGCAAGTGAATGGGGGTTTTTATCAGGAGCTATTCTTTCACCAGCTGTCTGTGGCATTTTAATTTGGAGCTTAGCCCCATTCAGTCCTAACTATGGGAGTCCTTTTAGGAAACACTTATCCTTTATTTGCTTTGAGTATATCAAAATTATGATGTCTACTCTTTTGTGTAAATCCATGGAAACTGTTAGACTTAAGAGGGTGAATGAGGGTCAAATATTGGGCCTGTTGCCTTGTCATAAGCAGATTTTTAATTTTTTTTTTTTACTTTATTGGGTTTTCCCACAGGAATGTGAAGCATGACTTTTGCTTTCGATCTCTATTAGAGTTTTTTCATTATTAGACTAATTGACTTTAGAACTGTATAAGATAGCAAAATAATGTATGAGTAATTTATTCAGTTATCAGGTTTAACTCTCATAAGGAATTAATGAGCAAAGTCTTCAGCAGAGCTGTGAATCTGTTTATTTTTGCAAGATAATAGGAAGAGCAGTCAATATCTTTTCCATGCTTGAGCAGTTTTGACGAGCAGCTTTCAGACGTGGATTATCTGCACCTGACAATAATGGTTTCTGCCTTTTGCCAAGTTTTTGCCCAGGTTCATTGGGCCCTACTTCTCTAATCCAAAGCAAATGGATATTTTCAAATGCAAAATAATAGGCCAAAGATCAAATCCCTGAGAAAAATGTAATTTTAGCAAGAAGGAAATACCTGTTGTGACAAAAACTGTCGGTAAAACGATATGTTGTGGATCAAATTGTGTCAATATGTGAAATAACAGTACACGCTAAAATTTAGTAACACAGCAACTGGTTGATATTCTGTGCTTGATCACAAAGATACTTTATAATATTTCCCTTGTTTCATCGCAATGAGAGTGTGTTTGACTAGACTGCACATGTTGTTTATCACATTTATTTACCATTTCTGGCAGCCGAAGATATCAGTGACATTAAACTGACATGGGTAAACCAACAAGAAATATATCACCTTCCAAGCAAATTTATGCTGTAACTAGCATAAAATAAAATCCTCTCAAGTCTGAGTTGTTAATTCGCTTTATTTGCCCCAGAGCTTTAATGCAATTCCTGGTAAACTTACAAGTGCGAAATTATGGACCACTGTAGAACAGCAGGTTTACTTTAATTTCCTGGCTCGTTACGCAGATAACTTAGAGCTGTGCGTCTGGGTCTGCAGCCATTCTGTGGACTGCATGCCACTGAACTTTTGAACAGAAAATGTTTGCATGAGGAGTTAAAAGCAATGGAAAGTATTACTATATATTAGTGTATTATCATTAAATTCGTTATCCCTGCTTATTGCAGTCAAGAAAAAGTAACTTTCAAGAAACAAAGGCATGCATTAATGAAAGTATCGTCAATAGGTGAAGTCCTGAAAAGTCAAAGTGATTAAGAAGAAACATTGACAAATAACTTTGTTTTCTGTTTTCCAAATTTTTCTTGTAACTTGTTTCTTAAATAGTCAGGTATGGAGAAAAGTTCAGTGGCTATGAGGAAATATTTATTTATTTATAGGAAAAAAAGGTGCTATGTAGAGATCTATGAATTTAGCAGCCTCAGAACACCGTGTAGACTGTAAAGGTGACACCAGCTGGATGTGCCTCATTTTGACATTGCATGTGAGAAATTTACCAAGAAGCGTTTTGGTAGCTTTCTTACACACCGTGATTAAAAAGTTTGAGATTTTTTTTTTTCTTAAATTGGTGCATAAAAGCAGCTCCTCTCTCCAAGATTTGCTTATGGAAAAGAAGAAAGTTTTCCAGTGAAGAAGGTGAATTGGTATAGACTATGGTCTCCTACCTGGTTAAGGGGACCAGCATTAATCTGCTGAGAGAGCCCAGTAACTTGGTTTATGCATTAATTTGTATATTCCAGAGAGCTATTTCTTGTCCATTATTCTCCCAGGGCAATGCAAAACACCTAGCACAGGTCTGGGCTTAAGAGTAGTCTGTCCTTCAGTAAAAACTATTATAAAATAGGAATAGATACGCTCCCCTCCTTTTTTTTTTTTTTTTTTTTTTTAATTTATGTCATTTGACAAGTAACTGAGAAATACTAGATACCAGAAGCGTCTGAGAAGGAGCAAGCTGAATAGATCTGAGGATGGGCACTCATCTAGGGACGCTGACCCTGCGGGTCCTGAGGGGCTGAGCACTTAAACTGCCTTCCTGCGCCCCCGCATTCTGCTCGTGCTCTGCCAGATGTCTCGCTGTCGGCATCTAATCTCCAGCGAACACCTTGCAAGCTCTGCAGCCCGGCGAAAGGTGCTGCTTTTGTTTTGGTGACAGCGCTATGAATCCTGGGTTTGACTAGCTTCTCCCCCACGGGGAGGACAGAGCTGGCGATGCTGTCGGCCGCATGAAGCGTGCGCTGCCGTGAATGCACCCGTCCTTCGGGAAGGGGCAGCGGGAGGAGAATGGATGCTGCTCGGAGAAGCATGGTTGGGATAAAGAATCATTTCTATGTGCCAGCTTCCTTTTAAAGGGGGTTTTCTGAATTTCCCTTTCAAGGGATGAATGGGGTAGGTTTGTACAATTCACAGCCAGAAGACCAACTCATTTCCAGCATCACCTCTGCAGTGGAAGCTGGGATATGTCTCTGCAGGGGAGTGGTTTGATACCTGACGTGTGACTAGTCAAATTTCTGAGGTGTGGGTTTGGACAAAGTTTGAAAAAAGATGAGTCTTCTGGTCACCTCCAAGCATGGAATGAGGGGAAGGAGTACTGCGGCACGGCGGGACTTTGCCACACGTGGCAGCATCTGTATTACACGTTGTGGCTGCAAGCCCAGCCACTCGCCCTGTGTTTGTGCAGAGCACAGAGCTCCAGTATTTCTCTCCTTCCATTGCTTCCAGTACAGGGAGGAACTGGAGCCAGAGAAATGTCTGCACTGCCTCCTGGGAGCCCCGCTTTGCCCTAAAGCACAGTGAGGACAGGGGCATGACTTCAGCTTTGTGAAGGAAACCTCACCCCCCATTCTACCCGTGGCCCATAATGCTACAGAACAGGAACTGCCTTTTAAGCAGTTTGGTTTCGTTGAATTGACATTTTCTTACGGAAACTAGCACATTTCTGACTCACTGTAGGTCCCTACTGCAAGCTCGGTTTGCTAACATTGTGCAAAACAAGTAGGAAATGTGATATCTACTGCAAATGACTTAGCCTCGAATTTAATACAGTGTACAGTGACGTGAGTTCATCTCTTACTGTGCTCTGCAGTGCTGAAAAATACTTCAGATGCCTGAATATAGCATTGCAGCAAGTTCTGCTGACAAAACCATGTTGCTATTCTCATATTTAATCTAATACTTCTCTGTAACAGAAGGTTGCTTTTCCAAGCTGTGAATCCTCCTGGTCTGGAAGATACAAAAATAATATTTTTACTGGAATGAGGTCTCCAAGACCTGCCAATAAATCAATCAGAAATAGTACTTGGATTTTTGTTCTAATACATATGATCAATGAAGTGGAAAAATTCACTAAGTTTCTGTTTAAAATAAATCATCTTTTCAAAAGCCTGACTTTTCCAGTGAGGAGATATTTTATCCTATCAGAACTTTCTGTGTAGGTGCAGTCCAAGTGTTCTCAATCAATTGCAGCAGTTTTTAATTTAATAGACCATCGCAGGGTCAATGTCACATTTATAACCATTGTCTGAAGATGTTTCTTCCTCTTGTCATCAGCGGAAGAATTTAACTTCATAATATTTACATGATTTAACCTTTTAATTTTTGTTGTAGTAACCCTGGACATTTTACTCTGGCAAAATCTGGGAACTTTATTTTGACTTCTGAGTATGGAGCACAGGAGTGGAGTTCATAGGACCATAGAATGTCCTGAGTTGGAAGGGACCCACAAGGATCATCGCGTCCAACTCCTCTCCCTGCACAGGACAACCCCAAAATTCACACCATATGTCTGAGGGCATTGTCCAAATGCTTCTTGGAGTTGATGAAGTGTTTGAAAATTTTGTGCTAATTGATACAATCTGCCTTGAGGTTTTGTTTGTTCTAGCAGTCTCTTACTTTTAATAAATTGGATAAGACTTCCTAGAGCATGACTGGTAGAGTAGATCCATCTGCAATGTATCTTGAATCACCATTGCCCTGGGTGTCCTGTGTATCCTAAACAACTCCCTAACAAGCACCTGGTGATGCAGTATTGCCAACTTTTCTGGTTTTGTTCTCCTGATTATAGGTTTGCTGCATAGTAATCACAGCTTCTCATTGAAATTCTAGCAACTTTGAATAGCAGCGGGAAAATTTCTAGCACTGCCTACTACAGATCACTGGTGGCTTCCTAATGCCAATATATTTGTTTTTGGAAAGAGAAACTTAGTACCTATCTTTAATGAATGCTTGCATTACTTTTCCAAATCTCATTTAAAAAAAAAAACCAAACCCAGAATGTGTTTAACAGTCCTTCCTAGTGTTTTGTGCTGTTAATTATTGGAAAGCTATGGTTTATCGTAAGTCTCTGGAATGTTTAATTCTGTGTTTTTGCTGATAGTGTCCAACAAAGCATGCCACTATATGCCCCATGGGCATTCCTTGTACCACAAAGCCATGTGAACGCGGTATTATGCTGCAGGTGAAATACCATGGCTGCCAAGCACGCCAGCTCGGATTGGCATGGCAAAACATCTTCCAGCTTGGAGCAGGCTCCTGTCCTGCTGATTCAGAGGATGGACGTGACCCCAAATAGCTTCAGTTTATGTTTGCTATCGAGAAATCTGACTGAAGATTTTTTTGTGGTAAGAAAATATGAGTGAACAGAAAAGCACGTAAAGATGTGCAACATGTAGGCAGACGGTGTATGAGCTGTTTCTACCCCAAGGCAGGGAAAAGCCATATTTTGGAGCATATCAGGGTGTGGAAGAAAATCATGGCTATTCATTGCCAGAAAAGCAGACACTACTTGAAATTTAAACCAATTCTTCCCCTCTATTCACCAGCCACACAAATGTCACTGTCAGAAAAGATGCCTCAGTGACGTAGATGGACAAATAAAACCAAACGAAGAAGAACAAACATTCATGTAGCTGGAAGATGTGGAAGTTCCTGACATCCTAGAAGGAGGAGGGACAGTGTGATATAAAGTGGGGTGCGATCAATCCTTGCAGACGGGATCCAGATAAGACAGCGGAATCACCTGCTGCAAGCTGACAGACTGCCACCTCAGTAACTGGGTTCGTAAAAGTCTTCCAGTTAACACAAGGTGTCAGATTGTTTTAAGCTTGGGGAATTGAGAGCCCTAGTTAATTTATATCTTCTGTTCTCTGTTTCTGAGGACTGTGGGGTCAAAGTACATAATTTTGACAGAAGGAGAGGGAAAAAAAGCAGTAAGATTAATATTCAACACCCATATTCACAGTATTTAAGAGTAGATGATAGATGCTATGTGCATGTGTGAGAGCTGATGTCAAGGACGCATGAATTTAAACTTCAGAAGGACAAGGCTTCGTTCAAGCACATGTGTGTGGTTCAGCTCTTTCCTCTGTACTGAAGTAGCTGGGATCAGACAACACTGAGGACTGGCGAGTCTCTCCTCTCTCGAATTAGTACAAAACGAGTGAGAGCAACTTCCAGCACCCGCCTCTCAAGTTTGCACTGAGAATTTAAATAGTCCTGAAGCGTTGTTGGGAAAGCACATAAAGGAAAAATCCTATTTCTAGTTGTAAAAAACTGCTTTCAGCAACAGCTCTCCATCCTGGAAGGTGTTAAGTGTCAGTGGGGGGTGGATACTAATTAGGGTGGGGCTCACACTGGTACTGGTCAGGGCAATTACCCTAAAACAGCCACAGCTGGGCAGGGGTGGGGTTGCTGGTGGCTCAGGAAAGGTTCCTGCACCTTGCTCTGCCTGAAGTGTTCGTCCAAGGGCTGCGGGCTGGCCGAACGTGGAGTTCCGTGGAGCTGGAGACGCGTGCCTCAGGTTTGAAGTTGTGCGGAGAAGGAATAGGCACTAAAAGCAAATTTTGGAGGCCTGTTTTGCTGAGGAGCTGTTGAGTTTCTTGTGGATGGGGGAAAGGACTGTGTGTGGTTGAGTGAGCTGAGTTACTGGATTGTTTATGGGCAGATTTAGGCACTAGTAGAGAACTTGTGTACTCCATATACTGATGTATAGCCAAGAAAAGTATTAAAAGCACCTAATATATTTGTATTAATTGAAAAGCAGTTTGCATTAACCAAGTATACATGTGATAGGTACTTAATGAGCTGCTGTATTTCTCATTTAGCAGATTCCAGTAAGTTAACCAAATCACTTAAAAGAGTCAGAAAGCAGGAGAGAGCTCATACCCGTATTTTTGGTGCCGATTTCTACAAGATGAAGTGTAATGATGCTAATTAACTTAAAGTTGCCTATTCTGCTTTGCTGGAAGGCTGTGTTCTAGGAGAGGCTATCGTGCTGCGTGTGTTGATTAATAAATTAGAGCAGAAACAGTTGTACTCTGCAGCTCTATTAAGGAATGGGATTTTATTTTGGACTCAAGATTTGATACCTCTAACAGCTGCTTTTACTTACTCCTTAAAAGACAGTTGGAAATGAAGTGTGGAACGCCTCGTTACTGTGCTTTAATGCGTAAGGTGTGTTATCCTCTTCCTCAAAGTATGATCTAGCTGTGATCTCAATCCCCTGAGCGTGGGCAGGTATCTAGCATGGAGTAAGAGACTCCATGTTTGCGGAGGAGAGTATCCATAGATGCTCTTTGTCCAAGGTCTGTTGGACCTGCTGCAGTTATGGATCATAGTCCAGATAACTGGAGCAATGGCTGAAATCTGCTGGGGCTGGGAGAAATAGAAAAGAGAATCACCAGGGTCTCTCTCTAAGAACTAAAGTGGCCAAGAAGTTTGTGATGAACCAAGAGATACAACACGAACTCTTTTTGGGGGAAGAGAGATGTTTTTAGACTTCACCTCAGACCCTTCCTAGAAAACAAACTGCCTCTATGCAAGAGAGATATGGAACATCTTATTTTCTAAGCTGGCTTTGTCAGCTTGTAAAGCTGCAGTACATATGTCTATGAGCAATTTGCATTTTTCTCGTGCAGAATACTGGGTTAAAGGCCACAGTTTTCCTCTAGGAAACCACAGATGCCTCCTGTGTCTTGCCATAATTGTACCAGCCAGCTCTGGACTACACTGCTGCTGTTAATCCAGCCTTTGCCTGCTTGCTCATAGTTTCAGACATTTCTACCTGAATTAACATTTTTGAGTGAAATGTTTCTATAAATGGTAGCTTTGTGGTCAGCAAAAGCATGGACGGGTCTCAAGGTGTATTAGTTCAATGCCAGAATTGGGCTATGGAAGTTTTGAAAGCTAAGCATTGCACTTATCCAGTATGTTTTCATTTTCAAGCAATTTGAATATGTGAAACTAGGTATTGCCTTATTGTTTGGGGTTTTTTGTTCATTTGTTTTAAATTAATGCAGTATATTTTAAATTGTTGATTGCTTTTTAGTGCCTCATGAACTTTGTCTCGTGGTACGCGTCTGTCTCGTTTGCTAACTTCTTGCTTCTTTAAAATTTTGAATGAAAACATTAAGAAACATAAGAGTGTTCTGAAAACTATGGTTCTGCCTTTTATTTAGAGGGGGCAGACTTAGTAATATGCCCTAGGCATTTACCATTGGTAACTGTAAGCTCAGTCTAAATCTGCCTGCAGAGTGCCTCATGGGACCCTTCTCCCACTTTAAGTTCAGACCAGTGTAATTGCATAATAGTACTTAGAAAACAGCATGAGCTGTGATTCTTCTAATTGAATTTTAGACATTGACTTTATTTCTAACTTCTTAGTCTACTTTACAAACCCTGTTCTATTGTACATGAAGGATACTTGATTTTTTTAATATAATTTTTCTCTCTTAGTTTCCAGGCTTACAAAAACCAGAGAATTCATTGTTAACGCCTTTTAAGCTTTGCTCAGCTCTATGCTAAAGAGGTGGAATGAGGCTTCATGATTGAAGACAGTAGTCTTAGCAATAAGAAGGTGGAAAGTTGCAAGGGAAAAAAAAAAGGCATCTTTATTTAAAAACACTTTAACTGGAAGGCAGCAGCTGTTCATTGTCCTCTTAGTGCATTCCCACTTGCTATAGATCATAAACTCCAGTGTGTACAGCTTTTGCCAAGCCTTTAACCTTGCGAGGTTGTTATAACAACTGCAGCTTGTTAGTACATTGTAATTGCAGCTATTTCTTTAAAATTATAAAGACAATAGCTGTTTTACTACAGCACACAAGCAGCAGCACGAGTGTATATTTTAACTAACTTAAAATTTCAGTGACATAGTAAGCTGAGGTCAAATTCATTCAAATTCTGCTCCTGACTTCAAAAGAAGGACATTGAGTCCATGAGGTTGTTAGGGATATGTCAGCTCTCTGTGCACTTTCTGGTTTGAGTGTCGCTGATCCCCGAATGCCTTCGGGATTGTGGGGTCTTGTCTTACCCCCAGAGTGGCACCATGCAAGGTCCAGGGGAGGACCAGTGCTGTGTGACCCAAAGGGTGGCCACGGTTTTCTATTTGGCCTTGCAACCAGAAAACAGAGCCCGTTTGTTTTGGTTAGTAGTACGGATGGGTTAGCTGTTCATGCTGGAGTGTTATCTTGGATTTATAATGAATAATGATATGAAAATGCCAGCAGCACCCAAAAAAGCAAACCGAATGCTAGGATTTGTGAGGAAAGGGACAGAAAACAAACCAGAAAACATTATGGTAATAGCGTACCTGCATCTTCAATACTGTGTGTTGTACTGGTCCCATCATTGTAAAAAGGATTTCGTAAAGAATCTGTCACCAGAAGGTTTCCTCGAAAGAGGCGACTAGAGAACGCCAGTCAGGAATGTTACAGGCTTGGGAAATGACAAGGGAAGAGACACCATGGCGTAACTTTTCAAAGTGTCTTTCTGCGTGGATCCATGATTTATATTATCATTGCAGGGACTTCTCTTAGTCCGCTTAGGAACTGTGGTTTTGCTTACCATTTACAGCATGCAAGTATGCGCCGGTGTGTTCCCATCTGAAATCTTCTGGGTTGCCCTCCTACTGCAATTTACTTTACTCTGCTTCTGTTCTCCAGCCTCAGGTTTCCCCTTAAAAATCCCTTTCCTCTCTAGAGTTTGTAATCCTTTGGTTCGGTTCTGCTCTGCTGCATAAGCAAATCTCGCCCAGGACGTTACCTGAAAGAACTGGCAGGATATACCAGTGTTAAATTCAATGACCCGTTATGTGATTAGTTAAGATTTCTCTTGCGTATGATTTATTACATTTTTACCTAAATGTTAAACTCTTTAACTGGAATGAGTGCCTCGCTGGAAGAAATGTTGTTTATCAGACATTGCATTTGTTATATTAAATTTGAAATCAGATATAAAGTAATATGGGACTAATGCTCAGACAAGTGCCTTTGTTATATGAACCCCTCACTTTAGGTTACCTTCCTGTATGTGAAAAGGGCCTGTGTATCTTTTCACTACCAAATACATTTCAAGAGCGCTATTGCCTGTTTTATTGTTAGATCATGTGTGGTATATGATCAATATAAACCCAAATACAGGTTTAAGGGATTCTCCTGCTAGCAAAGAGGGAAATCGGGGTATGCAAATATATGCAAGATATGCAAATACAGAGGAAGTGAAGAGTATTGGAAGAGCTGTGATAGCTCTATGGTAGCTACAGCATATCGTACAGCTGTTACTGCCAGGGAGCCCGTCTTCGTTCCTGAGATCTTGTTGGCAGCCACCTTATGGTCTGCGGTGTTGGTACCTTGCAATAACCTGAACCTATTCTAAAAAACTTCTGTCCGTAATAGTTCCGAGAAGAATCTGGGAACTCCTCTGGGAAGCTGGCAGCTGATTTCTGAGCTGCAGACTGGACTTCAAAGAACTGGCCAGCATGACAAAGTCCATGGGAGAGTTGCAGACCCTAAAAGTCTCTCAGTTTGGAGTCTGCAAAGCTATATTAAACCATGTTCTGCTTCGTGTACGCTACAGTAAAGAAGAGATCGCTGTTGCTTCTATGAAAATGAAGCCATGATATGGGTGTAATGGGAAACTCGTCACCAGCCGCTGCAGAATGCAGCTTCCCACCTCTGTGGAACGTGCAAAGCTCTCTGCTTTTGTGCTGGTTGCAGGGATGCTAGCATCCCACTTATTTACAGGCTGTTTTTGTCTCTGCCCTCTTACTTTTGCCTTTGATGCAGTCCTCTTGGACCTACATTGTCACATATTTCAGCCTAGATCCAGCCACAAAGCCTTCCTGGTAACATGGTGTTGAGGAAAGCCTATTTTCAAAGTTGTAGCTATGTATCTTACAGCAAATACTGTGACGCAGCAAGCTGCAATTTGTGATTCTTTGGCAGCAGTAATAAGAAAGGAAGAAGTAGCAATAAATGGATGAAGGGGTAATAATCCTGGTTGCCTCTAAAATGAGAAAGAATCTAATTTTTTTTTTTACTCCATTCGTGATGTTTTTGTGTCTGGCAGTAAATGGTCACTGCTGATAATCACACTTCTTACCGTATATCAGTTATAAGAAACCTGGACCTGAAAGAAGAGTGATTATCTGGAGTGACCTGATTGCAGAATGTGATTGCGCTCTCGGTTCTCCCTTCTGCAGTCACAGTTACTAGGTTTGTGTGATGTCTTGAGTTATTACACAGACATTAAAGCCTTTTTCCACAATTTGAAAACCTTTCTCCTTTAGCATGGCTTAGGCGCTTGCAGTGGCCAGGAATAGTTTAGAAATGATTGCTGGGTGGACTTTATCACCTCTAACTTAGACATTTAGAAGTGAAGTGCATATATTCTGGATCCCTTCAGATAAACATCTTGAATGATTAATCTCATCATCGTGTTTCCTTTTTTTTTTTTTTTTAAATATACATCCACTAGAGGATGCGATAAATTAGCCTCTGAAGATTTGGTGTTCCCTTTCAGCAGATGTGTTGTGGCACCAGATTATAGGAATGTATGATGAGTCACATGTACAATGTTTTTAAGGGTTTTCCATTGGGTAAGCTCTTTATAAACAAGACAGACGACTGCTCCCCTTTGAAAGGGCCTCCTCATGCTGAGTCAGGCAGAAACTTCAGATGCCGTCTGTAAACTGTTGTGAGTGATGGAAGCCCTTTCAGCCAGCACAGAGTTTAGAGGGCTATAACAAAGTCTGCTCTTGACCCAGATATGATATATTCTCATCAGAGTTTACTGAAGATGGTCTTCAGTTACAGTAATTACTTGTGAAGTTTTTGCTATCAGCTTTTTTGGGTGAAGAGGAAAAGGAAGCTTTTACTGAAGACCTAATTTTTTTATTCTATTCCTACTTTGTAATTATTGACAAGCTGAATGCCTCTGAAGGTGGAGGTGGAAGTGTTTGACAACAGAGAATGAAATAATGGAAATAAGTTTTGATAGTGAAGCTTTGTCGCAGAAAGACTTGTTTTGTAGATTACGTCATCAAACTATTCCTTTTAAATTCTTCCAAGCTGGAAAGGGCAGTTACTGTTTTGGTGAAGGGAACCTAGAGATGACTTTGGATTGAACCAGACTTGCAGGGGAAGAGCGGAAAGGACTGTGGAAACGAGCTACAGCAAAAGACAAAAATGTTTGTGCTGGGGATGAAGGCCTGCCATATGCAAATATTTACATCTTCACAAATCCAAACAAACATCTCTTGCCTGAGAAAGATTATTTGTTAGTCTCTTCAAAGAAAGAGGAAAGCTGGGATGTAAATATAAATATAAGGCAGTAGTGCCTGAGAACATTACATCTCAAGGACAAATAAGGAATACGTTCTGCTGTTTGTAAGGACCCATCCTGATAATGTGCCAGGGCTGCAAGAGGAACAACCTTATTGATTAAAGTTAAGGTGCGATTTTGGTGTAGTGAGTAAAAGCAAGCAGTGTTACTCTTGCAAGAACAAGGCAAAGAACAGAAACGCGATCCTGTTGAGGATCACTGCAGCACACAGGATAAATAGAGAGGTTTTCGAGCATCGGAGCAAAGTGGAAAAGTAAATGAGGAAAGAAAACAACAGGGGTATAAAAACAGGCAAAGTAACAATAAAGAGAAGTATCTGGCTGCGCTTCTGCGCTTGCTGCTGCGCTCGTTCCTTTTAGTTTGGGGCAAACTGAAATTTATTGGACTGCAAGACTGCGGGGCCGCGTGGGGCAGCTGCTGTGCCATTGCCGATGCAGTAACTGCCCCCGCAGGTGGTCGTGTCTCCTGTGCCTTGTGGTCGGTGCCCGGTGGTTCTGCCGCAGCAGGTGGGTGAAGCGGGGCAGACCGTACCCCAGTCTGCGAGCAGCGGGGAAGCCTCTGCGAGCCGTGACGGGCTCTGCGATGGCACACACCCATGTTGTGCTGGAGATGCTCGGATGAAACCTTTGCTGGGTTGGCTTGCCCTGTGGCTTGGCGCTGGAGGATGCCCTGCAGTGTAAGGGCGACTGCTGTGCCAGCAGCGCCGGCCCGGAGGGAAGAGGGGCAGCTGCTCTCCGATGTGCAGCTCCAATGGGACAAAGAGCTAAAAGGGGGAACGCGGTCAGCAGTGCGGTTCAGCTGCTGTTCGCCAGCAGCTCTGTTGCCTGGTAACCTTTCTGGGAACTCTTTTTCTGCACCTGGGTTGTGAAAGGTACTGAAAATTATCATGCCAAAGTTGTAGCCCTGATGCACTTTCTGACTAGGTTCCCCACGCACCCCCCGTGGCCTCTTACCTCCTTTTTAAGAGCTATAAATCCTCAGCCCTTTTAGAGTGATCATTGCTCAAAATTGCTGTCAGCCAAAAAGCATAGTAGTGATTTCTTCAGAAGGTGAAACCTTTTCTTATTAAATAATAGCCCTCACCTTTCAGATTGGTTTAATTAAACACCACATTCTAAGCCTAACTCAGCTAAAAGCTGTTTCCCAGGTGCTATTTAGCTTGAAACAGAAGGGCTGTTCTTTTTTCTGGTTTTCACAAGAGAAAATTGTATCCGCTATTTCCCAAAAAGCTCGAGGAAGTTCCTGGGCTATGTCACCCTGTTCTCAAGTTCCAAATTCAGGCAATTTCATTACCACTAGAAGTGGCAGCCCCTTTTTGAGTGCATTGCACAGGGAGTGTAGTTCCACAAGAAGTCTTGATTATTAAATCAAAATAAGTTTGTTTCTTTCAGAAACCCCAATTTGCACTGATATCACAAGATTATACTCAACTTGATAACTGATCCGGTCCTTCAGTGAGACTTTCATCTATATGGATATTAAATTCCATCTGAGCCATAGAGCTAGAAAGAAGCCTGTTTCTGGGGTTTTCGCCACTAGTTACCACTGTGTGATTGCTAGTTGGGCAGAGATCTGAAAGTGTTTGCATTTCCAGAGTGCTGTTTCTTACCTGTTAATGCAGGCTGGAAAAAAATGTACGAAAACCATGAGATTTTCTTGATTCACTTCTCCAGAAGTGGAAAAGAAACATTAACATTAAAGAGCATTTAATATTAGATTCTGTTAGAGAAGGGATTGATCGACTAATCTTCCCAAATGGAAAGTGAGTGATGGAAGCCTCTCTGGAGAAACCTTAGAAGTTTTTGATCAAAAAGGCAGCACTGGCATTCCTTGACAGGACCCTAGCAAATGGATTTCAGTGGTTTCTATTTGATAGAGCTGGCATATGTGCTTGCTTGGTGGCTTCCTTTAGAGCATTTTCAGTTCTACAGTATTTTGGAAAATCCAGAGAACTTTCCAGGCAGCAGACTTGAAGGCACAGACCTGGAGTTTCTCAGCAAAATGCTTTAAAGCTTTTTTTTTTTTTTAAATTATTTTTATTTAAGATTTGTCCATATCTAAAGTTCTTTTTCAGAAAAATTCTTTTGCTTACGTGAACTTCCCATGAAACCCTGGCAGACTTACTTCAGCTTGTCTAGTGGCCTCTGGGTCACTGCTGACACCGCTGTGGTCCAGACCCTGACCCAGCCAAATACAGTCAGAGCTCTGGAGACAGCAGAACTGGGAGCTGAAGGATGCATTTCTTCCTGGGAGAAGCAAACTGCTTCACTTTCTTGGAAAAGCACCTACAGTTTCCAGAAGAATAATATTCACAATTTTGTTCCTGCAGGAAATAAGGCATCTTTAAGACTTTATTCTGATTCAGAAATCTTTTGAAATATCAGAATTGCTCTCAGAAAAGAAGTTGCCAGCTTCGTCTAGAAGCCAACGATATTTGTCTGTATGCTTTATCTCTCTGCATTTGGAATAGCTTTGAGCTGGATATACTACTTGATTTTTAATCTTAATATTATATAAAATACTGCCTTAAAAATGATAACTTGCCAGTACTTCTTTCTAGTCAATACTTTGCTTAGGCTGGCTTCGTGCTTGTCATAGGACATCAGCCTTGTGAAAACTTATGATGCCATAAAAATCGTCTTTATACTGTTTGGGCTTTGCAGAGGTAGGCAGTTTAGGATATGGTTTGTGGGAGAATCAGTGGAATAAAGGAATGGTTCAATCTGATGTACAATTCCTGAGAAAGATTATAAGGCAGGGGGGAAGCACAAGAGGGCCTCTGTCCTGAAAATTTTCTCTGATTTGCTTTTTAAAAAGAAAAGCTCTAAATGAGAAAAAAGATGCAGTTCCTTCTATTAATGCACATTTCATTCCTTGGTAACTGTTTCCAAGCTGTATTGTTAATGACGAAAACCAAATCAAAACTCAGTCTAGCCTTTGAAATGACTTGACAGTTTTGTTCCTCTCCTGTTTTAAAGCTCGTACGGGTGGGTCGAATCAGCCTGGTTAATGCTGCTTCTGTAGTAACTCCAGCGGCAAGAAATCTCACGCTGGAGTCAGTGGCCTGAACGTGCAGGGTCCTCTTGAGCAGGGTTACACCTCGCGCAAAGACCAGACTCCAAAGGGCAGCAAGCCGTGCCCAGTAACCAACTGAGGCGTTTGAGCCCCTCTGCTCCCCTGTGCCAGTGTCAGTAGCTCACGTACGGCAGCAACAGCGTAGGCGGTTGCACAAACTCCCCAGCGGTTCAGTGGCATGTGTGCAGTGCGTTTGTAGGGGCTTTGCTTTGCCTGCTTCAGCTCCATCTGTGTGTCATATTGGAAATCTGCAGCTGTATGGATGTTTGCAAAGAATTCCTTGGCGGCATGCTGTCAAACACCAGCCAGGGAAAATTACACTGTGGATGGAGGAGTGGTCCCAGTTCTCTGAAATTACTTGTTTTCCTGATTTCATGGTACTGACTCCAGAAGGAGGAAAACTGGTGGCTAGCAATGTTTCTGCTTTGGTTTAATTGAAGAGGTTGCTCAAAAAAATCTTGTTTGGTTCTGGTGATTTTTGCATTTAAGTGCATCTTTTCTTTTTCCTATTTCCCAAGTTCACGGAAAGCATTTTGCATTTAGTGCCAAAATTTATCTTTCTGCTTACATGCAGACATGCATCTGAAAGTGGGGTTTTTGATGTTCTGAAGGGTAAGGTGAGAGTGTGTTGAACAAAGAGAATCTGTATTTGACTGTGAATGGGTGAATTTGCATCAAAGTTATTGTATGTCTCTGTTCTTAAAACAGATTTCCTTTTTCTAAAAGCTGTCTAGATTTTAAAAGAACCTTTACCATCTTAATCTAGTGATCCACGTGAGTCAACTCGTAATTATTCCCAAAATAGAGACTTATAAAACAGACTAAAGGCCTTTTCAAAAGGGAGGTAGGAACATGTTTCTGTCCAAATTCAGTTAAAACTCGAATTTACTGTTGTGTAATGGCACAGATATTTCATGTCGTAGTAATGTAGTAGCAGAGATCTCTGACGGTACCCATGGCACAGCAGAAATCATGACCTTCTGCTCCAAAGATGACTGCAGTTTTAACTTCTGACCAAGGATTTCTAATGGACAGAGTGACCCTGGGTGAATCACTGCACCGTAAGTCTCGCACCTTGGAAAGTCTCCCATACAAAATCTTTTTTTTTTTTAGGAGAAATTAAGTTTAGAAACATGTAAACATTGCGCTATAAATAAAGCTTCAACAACAGACTCTGATTAAAGGTGAACGAGGCAGACAAGCCTCGGTCCCTGCGTGCCCAGGGTCTCCCGAGAGCTGGGTTATGCGATTTTTGTCGCAGACGGAGGGGAAGCTGCTGGTGTCTGAGCTGTGCCGTGGCCTCAGCCTTCAGGGGATGTGGGAGCAGGACCTGAGAGAAGCAATGCCTGCTGCGGGGGGGCTGACTGCTCCACAAAACCCACCCGTTGGTAATCCCGAATGCAGTTCCCAGGCACCCACAATTCAAAATGCACACATATAAAAACCTGTAGCAAAGCCGGTACCCAGTCTGCAGCCCAAATGTCATGTTGTCAGACTGATACTGGGAAGTGGATTATTTAATGTGATGTTCTGCTACCCCTTATCAAATCAAACGTGGAATTTTGTGTTTCCTGACTGTCCAGCTTCCCTGGGCTGTAACGCTCAGCAGAGAAATCAGGTTTAAGTATTTTTCTGTAATTGTATTCTCTTCTGTGTAATTGTGAAGATTAATTAGAGTGTCCCACTGGGGACACTTCACCCCCTGCCTGTGGGCAGGGCGGATGGGTGAAGGGCCCCCGAGTCCCCTCGCAGTTGCTTCCTATGCTAAGAGCGTATGTGGTGTCTGTTTTCAATCCGTGAAAATCCACAGGTCTTTGAAGTTGTAGTGAACAAAGTATTCTGGGACATCAGAGGTGATTTCAGGACACGGGGACATGGGGAAGTCTTTAAACAACCTGGAGCTTTGCTGAAAACTCCCCGGTGCTTCAAACTGAGGCTTAAACTGATACCAACTTTTTGTCGTGGTATGTCATTTGTTTTCCTTGGTGTGGAAAAAATATAAAACCGAGGAGGCAAAGCAGGCAGGAACAAGTATGATGCTAAATATATTAATACCTACTATAGAAGCAGCTTTCCTTCTTCAGGATTGATTTTGCTGAGAAATAAATGTGAAGCACTTGTGAAATGAGTCATTCAATTTGCCCATGCTAAATTAGGTGGTTAAACTTAGGAAAATGCATTTTACGTTTACTAATGTAACTGTAGCTATGAAGACTTTTGCTAAGGAATTCTCAGTGACGTTACTGGTGGCTAATTTGAAAAACATTTCTATATGTGACTTCCATACGCATCCCTGCTGGGAGGGGAGATGACAGCCTGATTGTGCAGGACCTTCATTGTTTCCCAGCTCTGCTGCCTAACCCTAAATGTGCTTCCAGTGTGCTGCCCAAGTGTTACTCATTGGAGTTATTTAGAGGTGCCTCGCTTGTTCTTGCTTCCCAGGCAAAAGTGGCCACTTGCGCAGAACTCAAACATAACTGTTTATATATGGACTAGTGCAGAAGAGATAAAACCTAAGTGTTAAAGAGGCCCAGCCAATAAATGCATGGAGTGTGCTGACCATTGCTGCAGAAGGCGGAGGTTTTGTCGCTCTTTGCGCTTTGGTACTGAAGAACTTAATAGAGAGGAAAAGATCAGAGGACAATAATGCCGCTGTAGTTTTCTCTCTTTTTCCGCTCTGGGAGAAAGGGCATCCAAGATGCTTTCCTTCTGGCTTTGGAGTCACAGAGGAAAGGCAATCTGAGCTGATAATTGATTTTTCTAGAGCACAGAAGGTCAAATAGTGACTCAGGGACTAAATCCTGTTTGCAAAGCGGTCTTCTGACCTGAGAGAATGACAAATTGCTGGTGGCTGTGTGACTTACCAGCTCCTCAGCACAGAAGTAGCGTTGCTGCCAGTCCAGAATGGTTCACAGTGCTTCTACTCCTGAAACAAGTGGGGTCCAGGCTTGGTAGAGCAGCAGGCTTTCTGGGATGGTCGACAGCTACCATGGCATGGAAATAAGCTGTCCTGGTATCACTGTGGATTTTAGTGCAGGTCGTAGGTCCTGTAAGGACCTCGCCAATCACTGCACTCACTTGTGCAGTCAGGAACAAAATTAAACCAAAAATTTTATCAAAGTATTAGCATTTAAAGTGATTGCTCATAAAAATCATTGACACACAGAAACTGAAGCAACGAAGCTGCTTTAATATGTTTAAAACGACAACCACCAACATGCTGATAACTACAACAGTCAACTGAGCAGGAAGGTCAAAAATAAAATGCGCTGCAGGAATTGCAGCTGTACCCAAAGCTAAAGAGCCTAATGCAGAGGGGAAGGAAGCATGCGACAGCAGGTCGGGTATAGAGAGCTGCTTGAAGTAAGTTGTCCACGTGCGCCTGAGTTTACAAGCTCAAGCTGTAAGTGACAAAACTAAAATAAGCTCTCTCTGTTATGAATCATTATTGACTAAATGATTTATAGTGCGAGTAGCTTCTACAAGTGACTGCAAATGCAGGTGATTTTACATTGCCTTTCTCGCTGATTGGAATAAGGTCACTTTGGCTCCATGTGACATCGGTTTGGATGAATTACAAACTTTCCATACAGTCCTCCACCCTTGAGACACAGAGGGTGGTAAGATTTTTGGAGGTGGAATGATTGATACCAAAGAATAACAAAATTAATAGCGTCTTTTTCACTTCCATCAACAAAATCGCACCGTTCTTCATTCTTCTGCTTGGCTACAGCATGCAGATGGCCTGGAGTTTGGGAGAACAATTTTGAATTGATGAGCATCTCAATGATTCTAAACCAGGGCGTTGTTGCTGTGTGTCGCTGTGGTTGTTGGCCATGTGGCCGCGGTCCTGCGGTACGCAGCAGGACATCAGAGGGGTCGGGGAATCGTGCAGCAGGCTGTCCGTTCCTTCATGCATCTGAGGAGCTCCTCTCTTCTTCAGGCCACCTCCATCCCCCCTGCCACAGCAGTGTTCCATGAGCAGTGGAGTTGGTGTCCCTTTTTGCTATTGCTGCCGAACAAGGGAAAAGGAGTAGGCCCTTATCTTTGTTCCTGACAACAAAATAAAATTAGCATTTTTGAGATGAGTGGAAAAAATAAAACAATGCACTGTCATAAAGGACTTTTTTGCAATGCTTCTGTCAAGTATTGTAGAATCACAATATTTCATTATATTATTTCATTTCCAAAATAAACCTGTTGCTTTTTCAGGTCAGATTTCATGGTTTGTTATATGAAAAATGTTTAACATCAATGCAGCAAAAAATTCATGTAAGCCACCCAAGGTATCAGAATTTCTAGAAAGGAAAATGATTACTAATTGTGGATTTTTCCCAACCTATAGAAAATTCTATTTTTGAATATATTCAACATAATTATGTAAGTATGTTAAAATGTACAACACCCTTACCATGTCGTCTTTCATTGAATGTCATGCTGTGAATTACAAATCTGTTAGTGTAGATGTAGAACTTGCACATTCCAAATGCAAAGATCTATTTTCTGTTCCAAGTCTCTTCTGAGACCATCTGTGATTGCCAGTTTGTAAGAAGTGGATAGGAGCAATACTCGCTTCCATGCAGGTTGTACATAAACTCTGTACTCTTTCTAACTACTGTAACATGCAGTTTGTCAGCTTTAGAATGCCAACCAATTTTTTTGTCTTAAGTTATGATAATTTATGCAGTATTTATGTACTGAAGCTTTTCCATAACTGCTTTCTGAGTAAGAAACCATTAGGAGCCCAAATTATAAAAATCATAATTAACTGGGTATGTGGTATAGCTGTCTAGCAGCGATCTTTTTATGCAGGAGATGTGGTCTGCTTTACAAATGAGGATTTAATCATCAGCTCTGTATCAGATTAGTACAGGGGAGAGAATCTATCACTGCAGGTTAATCAGGCGTAATGGGGCCTTTTTGACAATGGAACTGTCCTGGCAAGAAGTGTAGTGCTGTGCTGCTGCACGGATTGAGCCAGCAGAAACCCAGGTGTGAAGCAGAGGGGTCCTAGGGTGATGGAGTGCTCTGTGATTCAGCCCCTTTTCTGGGGCTGGAAGGGCTTAGTTGGCTGCACGGGGACTGCTGCCTTGCGTAACCTACTTGTGCTGCAAGGGGCGTCAAGCAGGTACCGACATCAAACTGCTCAGCAACCAGAACTTGCAGAGAAACTGTGGCCTTTTTTTTTTTTTTTTTTTTTTTGGTATGTGTTTTTTTCTTTTCTCTTCCTTTGCAGGACAGAATTATTCTTTTCAGAGTGAAGCTGATGCTACCCACCAGTGTGGGGAAAGAGAAGTTGGGTGGTTACAGAACGCTTGCTTGACCTGCCAGCTGGCAGAAGAGCTGTGTTTCTCCCCCAGCCTCTCCATCTGAATGCAAGGGGTCTCTTGTTGCCTATCATGGTTCTAATTTTGCTGGGAAAAAAAAGTCTGTGTCAGTGATGCCATAGTCTAAACTATTATGAAGCATGGGGTTTTTTGAGCATTTCTTGATCAGTGTGGGTTGCATAGATAATGATAGTATCTTACCACTTTTCCTCTGTGCTGGGTAAGACTGCTAACCCCTGACAAGCACCAGACAGTCTTTAGAACCTGACAGCAGAGAAAATTAACTCAGTGCAGGCTGAGTGAGGTAGAGATGAGCTTAGGATGCGTTTTACTTGAACATTTCGCCAAACTTCAGTTAAACCTTTTTAAGGATTAAAAAACCTCACCTACCACCCACTACCTATTCCGGACCATGTCCTGTCTGTCCCTCCAGCAGCAGCTCTTTGCATCTGTGGGAGCGGTATTTGCTCTGCCTTCACCCCAAAAAATTCACAGATGTTTGAAGTGTTGATGGGTTTCTGTTCCCCCGATCTTTTTCTTTTTTTTTTTCTTTTTTTTTAAATCAAATTAACTCCCGAGCTCTGTGTTACAGCCTGTCAGTGGGCCTGTCTTCGGAAGCGATTTGAAATCGTGCATCTATTTTAGCCTCGTTTCCTGAGGCAATTAAATCTTATTCAGGCACATTGTTGGTCTGTCCCTCTGTGTTCACCCAATAACTGTTTAACCCCTTGTCAGATTTTGGTAAAATCTGACAGAGAAATAGATATCCAACTTATGGAATTCCTCCAGATTTTATGAAAACAGATGGCTAATTAAAGGAAAGCAACCCAATTAGTGTCCAGAAGGAAAATGTTTCATCATGTGCTTAGCCCTTGAGTTCTTCAGAGAATTTACATGAAAGAGATACAAATATCCCAAATACAACAGAGCTTTTGCTAGTGCCAGCCATGTGTTACACATCAGGGAGTCCAACCAGAAGGCACAAACCTACTGGCAGTGTTAGTCCTGCAGCTCGTACTTTCTTGTTTCCGTTAACTAGTTTAGTGAAAACAAACAAAACTAGTTAGGAAGTTGGTTTAAGATTTGTATTTCCATACCAGCTGTTTCTTTTATGCCATTATTTTTGTATTATTGTAGTAAAAATAAGCTTATATAAAGAAGTGAGGGAACTAATGTTGTGAACTGTCTTGTTCCGTTTGGGATGGGTTTCCGTAGTGTGAGCGTGGGTGGAAGGGGGCAGAGAGCTGTTGTCCTGGGCTTGGAGTTGGTCTGGGGGCAAATTCGGCTTTGACCCAGAGATTGGACTAGATGACCTCCTGAGATCCCTTCCAAACTGACTTGTGCTGTGGATTATAGCTTGATTATTTTTTTAAAAGATCATAATTAGTCATTATAATTCCTACCCTGTTGTTACATCTCTCTTTTTCTACCCCTCCTAATGAAAAAATCAACCTGTGGTTTTATGCCACCCCCCAAACCAGCATTGTCCAGCACCTGTGCTCTCCCAGAATACTTCCATGAAACTGGTGCAGTGAGGCTACTGCAATTTAAAGGCTTTGAAGACTCTAAAATTGCAAGGCATCATCTCCTATACAGGCGCAAAGACACATTATGTCTGGCAACTACTAGCTAGCAGGGAAGAGAGGAACGCTTTTTACATTGTTTTATAGCGTGTGGTTTCAGTACTGATGTTTGAACCACCTCTCGTTATGTTTCTGTGGCTGCTCTTGTACCGATCAAGCTGCTTTCATCTGGGGCCCAGATAAGGAGATGTCAAAGATAAATTAGTTCCTGTAATTAGGTGCTGTATCTGGATACCCGACCTGGCTGGCGGAACAGTAGCTAATGCATGAGGATTGCAAAAGCGTGTACTAGTGTAAGAAACAAATTTCTTGATGTAAGTGTAAATTGTTCACCTGACAGGGAGAGGAGCTCAGAGAAGATATTTAGGTGTACTTCTGGGGACACCGTGCTGCACAGCTTGCTGCTGTGCTATTTTGACAAATGAACTACTCAGGAAAGCATAAGCTTTGAAGATGCTCTGTGGAGCTGGGATCACAATTTTGCTAATCTTATTTATGTTTCTTTGACAGTAGCTATAAAATTACATTAGAAGCCATAACTTCAGTTTTGGAATCTCTAACAGTGATAAGACCAAGATGATGCTCTTTATTGCCACTGAAACAAAATGGAGTTTTTTCACAGAATTATGCTTAGCGATTAAATCTCTTTGGGAGACAAGGGGCTTTTTAATTGATGAAAAATATGTTATTTCAGAGAAGGCAAACTGAGTATAAGCAGAAGTAGAACATGGACCCCAAAGAAGACTCAGAAATATTGCCTCCCTTATTTAATAATAATTTTCCAGTATTTGTTACAGTTGAACTGTATTTTTTGTCATAATTTTATGACACGAAATACATCTTAGGGTCTCTTTCCAGGGCTCAGGAGGTGTTCTGCATGTTTGGTTGGAAAAGTATGGTTAAGGTAATTTTAGACTGATACGGAATTAGGGGCATAAAACTGAACTGCTGAAACCATGCAAGTTTTGAAACACATTTCGCTATTTTTGAATCTTTCATCAAATGTTGTGAATGGCTTCTATGCTTTGCTTAACTAATGAAAAAGCCTTTACTTGGGGTTGTACTGCCACAATGGCTCCAAATTTGACTCCTGGCAGCTCTAGATCAAAAAACTAGTGGAAAAGAGCACTAAAATAAATTCAACAAACAGATTTCTAGCCAAAAAAGCACTAAGCAGTCCCACTCCTTTTGTTCTCTGTATGTAAATCTATTTACGAAAAACAAACACAGCTTTTTTTCAGCAGTCAGTTATTTAAACAAATATCACCCTGGGGTACAAAAATACTTTGACCATTCCATTGCTGCCTCTACTGGAGAGAGATAAATCCATTAAGCAGCATCTCAAAACCAGGGGACTCTGAGAGGATATTTGTTTTAAACGAAACTATTCCTTTCAGATATTTGCGGTTTCATCCAACAGTGCTTAATCTACATGTCGTACATATTATAGCTTTGCTTATTCAGGTCTGAGGCCAGTCTCTGGACCAATACAATTTCCTTATCCACCAGAGCTACCCAAATCTTATACCCCTGGATGCTATTCAGTGCCCTCTGCTGCTCTGGGAGGTGGAGTAGTAGTTCTGCGCTCCTCACGGCCTCTGCCTCAAATAGAGACAATTTTGGTAGAGAAGGGAAGGAAAAGTGGTACATTTGTGAAAGTGTTGCTGTTTCAGATGAGAAGACTGCAAGATTGGGCAGTGAATTTGGGAAACAGCAGCATTATCTGTAAGCACATGTTTTCCAGTGCAGACCATCTGTGACACAGGGCTTCTGGAAAAAAGTAATTGCCTTGCTTTTCTTCTTAGCTCCTCGTACTCCTCGTGGAAGAACTAGTTTATTTCTCTCTCTTCTTGTCCACTGGAATAGGTAGTGTGAAGTCTGCAAAAGAGCTCACGATAACTCCATCTCGGGGGAAAAACCTTCTGCCTTGTTCTCTCACCCGCTCGCTTCCTTTGACACGTTTGAGCACAGCTACTGCTTCCAGATCTTGTCTTGGTAACCCCCCGTTGAGTCGTCAGTACCTGGTGTTTTCTACTTCCTCTTGTTCTCTGACTGGATTTTGAGCTTTCCTGAATGTGAACGTTTTTTGTTCTGTCTGCATGCTTGTGTTGTGTATGATTATATTCTGTATTATAATACAAATAAATAGAATGTTAATAATCAGATTGGAAGGAGCCAAAGGAGAAAAAGTTATGAATAGGACTGCTTATTATCTTTCAGCTCTGTGATTTTTGATTCTTTTCTCAACCTGTAGAACTACCTCTGCAATTAGAGCAGCCACTATATTCAAGAAGTGCTTGAATGGAAAATATTTTGGCATATCATAGGAAAAGTGACACAAGTACTGTGAAAGGTTTGATGGTGCTATTCTGCAATGTATTCATGCCTCCAAGGACCATAAATTTCTCTGATAAATGTTAGAACAATGAGCCTGTCACCAGAGAGCATGTGTAGTGCTAGCAAAAATATTTTTCATACTAGGTTTGATGTCTTCGGAAAGTGTTGGTGTGTCTTCTGTTTGCCATACTTCACTGTTTATGATGTGATTATGCGGAGATTGCATCTAAACTTAAGAGACTGTTGAATGTGCAAGTTTTTTTTAAGGCACCTTGAGAAATTGTCTCCAGGTTCTCCACTCCGACTTCCAGCCCCCGCTCCTCTAGGCGTGATGCTTTCAGCTCTGTTTGCTGTGTATGCACCCCAAGTCCCAGCCAAGCTGGTCATTGCCATCAGCAGACATTGCCAAGCCGCTGCAAGAGAGGAAAGGTGTTGAAGGTGGCAGAGCAAGGCTTGGAGGCAGAGAGAAGAGAGAGAACAGGGGCGATATGGAGGGACCCCACAATGTCCTGCCATGGCACCCGAGGTTGGAGTGATTTCCCACAAGGGCCAAATCTGAGGCTAAGTTTTGTGGTATGGCTGTCCGTGACTCTGCTCAGTCCCTCCCTGCCGCCTTGTGCCTGTCACGGTGTCCGAGCACTGGTGTCCATTTGCTGTAAGCAACCATGAGAGCTCGTCATACAGACCGCTAATGAGAAGAGCCTCTGGGGGAAGAGCAGCTGGAGCAGAAAGAGCGTGGCTGGGCATCGAGAACAGAGGATAACTAAACTGAAGGGAAGGTTGCAATCTGAATAAATCAGACTTTCATTCCAAAGAGGTTCTCAGAAACATTCACATGTATGCCATTAGTGTACTAGTGTGGTTCTTGTTGGGCAAAGGCAGTCACGTTTTCTATGCTGTAGAGAGCGACATCTTAATGTTGCACATCCCTTTGAGAAGGCAGGGTCCCAAAAGGTAGCTTGTAGGTATTACCAGACCGGATAACCTGGGATTCACCTGATAGAGCATCTTCTTTCCAGGACAACTGCAGGCAAAGAGGCCTTGATGCCTGGGAGCTGATATTTTCCACAATTTGTCAATGTTCGCTATTTTAAGTCTTGCTGTTCTGGTGATCTTTGCAGTGCCCTGTCTCTCTCTAGTTCTTTTAAAGTTTCTAATCTCAGTGATATCATGGGATAATGTGTTTCCCAGTTTAATTTCACTGTGTAAAGCAGTATTTTTGTTTATCAAGTTAAAATTTCACTTTGAGTGCATGTCACATTTCTCTTGAGTCCTGGGACCCGAGGAGCAGAAGACGCTCATCCAAAAATACTTTAAATTGGCTAAGGTGATCTAGAAGTCAGGAGAGCAAACCTCCACAGGTACATGCGTTAGTTACCTTCTGAAGTGCTATTTAGGAAAACTTACTTTTATTTGAAATTCTGCAGATAATGCTTTAGCCAGCATCTAATTTCTTCTAATTATTTTG
Source organism: Theristicus caerulescens (assembly GCA_020745775.1). Lineage (NCBI taxonomy): Eukaryota > Metazoa > Chordata > Aves > Pelecaniformes > Threskiornithidae > Theristicus > Theristicus caerulescens. The sequence goes on along the minus strand of CM036567.1, from coordinate 23,879,990 downwards.
ACTAATGACAGCACAACTGTGCCTGTAGGATAGAATACTGAAATCATCTTCCAGCATCCAGTACCTCTCCTTGCTTCAATAGCATGAATTGATCATGACTCTTTTGGCATCAGTAGAATTGCAGCTCCTGTGTAAAATCAGAGGGTGGAAAGTTGAGTTGCTCTGTTGCTGCTTTGTTTTTTTCATTTTCTTTCACTAGCCTAATTCCTGAATGAGCCAGGGCCAGTTCTCTGCTGTTTTCATGTCCCTGTGTCAAAGGCAAAAAAAAGAAAAAGGTACGAAAGTGGAAGCTGTTCTCTTTCAATGTATAATCCCTTAATTTGGACTCTTTGCACAGTTTTGAAGAGAAAAGGCTTTGGTGCATGTAAATATCTTGTTCTAGGTTGCTCTCCTTTTTGGGGATTTCATTAAGTAAGTAATTACATTAGCCACAGGTCTCCTGACTTCTGTTTCTGGCACTCACTCTTTTGCATCTAGGTAACAATAGTGAAGAATCAAAAAATAAACATAAAGATAAATGTATTACCGTCTTGATCTGCTTACCTTACCATAAATATGCGGACAATTTATGGCAATTAATTATGTTTTTTGTTGGTTTTGGTTTTTTTCCTTTTCATGTCAAATAGCTATTAGCACCCTTGAGTTTGATTATTTTGTAGATTCCTTGCTGCCTGTGAGATTTTTTTCCAGTGTTTTTTTTTTTCCCTTCTCTTCTGACATGTGGTAGTGCAGAAGAATGGGTTAGACTTAATCCTAGTTATTTTCGCAGTTTGAAGTGAACACGCACACGTAGAGTAACTGCAAACTGTTATGATGCTAAGACTCCTCTTGTCAGGGTGGCTATTTTAAAACACAAGCCATAATGGCAACGTGGGCATCAAACAGGTTGGGAAAGAGAGTTTCCCGTGAAGTTAGCATCGTTGTGTATTTTGCTCCTAACCTGCCTACATAAAATACTTAGTTTTTCTTTTTTCTGTGAGATCTGTAAGATGAGCCTCATCATCTCTGAAATTTCCACCTTTAAGAAAGTGTATGACAGGCCATTTCTTCCCACCTAATTAACAATTCTGTTACCTCAAACTACTCACTTTGCTTCTAACATTTATGTAAATCAACAGTACACAGGAGCCAGAAACCAGTTTGTCATCTTTGCTGTGCTCTGTGGCTGCCTGAAGGTGCAGAGAGCTGACAACCAGTCGCTGCCCGGGGACAAGATTTCACATAATTTTAGAAATGCAGTTTTAAGGCATCAGTCTGTAGTTGTGGGGATCCTAAAACTAGCTGTCCTGAAAAAACACCCCCCAAACTCCTATAGGGTTAAGAATTGTATGGAATAACTGGGAAAATGAATTTTCATTATGGATGTGAACTCACTGGTCTAAATAAATGTTAATGCTCAGAACTAGAGATGGAGCGTACGGATTTTTTTAATAGGAAAAGAAGATATACAGCCAGTATTGTTGTTCTTAGTGGGCTTTTTTTCCATGGAACTTCTTATTAAGGTAATTTAAAAAATAATTTTACCATGGAAAGCTAATAGCTTTAAAAAAAAAACAAACAAAACCAAACAAAAAAACCCCCAAACCAAAAAACAGCAAACCACAACCTGTCCCCCACAACCCATATGTTCAGTATCTTCAAAATAACTTCAATCAAAATTTAGATTTAAAAGTATTGTGTATAGCTTCTCAGAAAATGTTTGAAGCATAGTATCAGCAGATTTTTCTTCCACAAAATTTCACTTACACCATAAGAAAAACAGAGCAATTTTTAAATGGAGAAGTCTGCCAGCCGAATGATGGTGGTGTCTGACTCCCCTGCCTGTGCTCTCTCACTGGTTTCCCCCCCATGCCTCTGTGCCTGTCTCTTAGGCTCCTTGTGTTTTATCTGTCTCTAGTACTTCTGTACTGTTATCCACTGCATCTGTTACAACCCCTTCTCAGGCTAAGATTTTTCATGGTTATTTATGTGTCATACTGAAAAAACCAGTACCTACCTCATGTATATTGCCTGGGTTTATTGTCATTGATTTAGGTAGGGCTGCACTAGGAGGAGGATATTACTCAGATATTCATAGATTAATGGGATGTTCTCTTTTCTTCCTTTGTTGCATGTCCCTCAGGAGAAGGGCCGTGGGGTGAGAGCCAACGTTTTTTTGGCTCCGATGCTATGGCCAATTATCTTACCTCTTCTGCAAAGTGTATTTGTGCTAATACTCCACCTTACACAGATGGAAGTAAGTACCTGTTGGTCTTGCATGACCTGACCTACAGCATCCCTCTGCTGCAGCAATTTAATGTCATTTCACTCACCTTAAGCTCAAAAATAGAATGTTAATTAGACAAAAGTAATTTTCAGAGACTGGTGCCCTCAGTGTCAAGCCTTATATCATCATTGCAGTAGTACAGCGAAAATTGGAAACCTGCCAAAGGGAATTCATCACCTGAAGTTTGTTCTTTATACAAAACAAAATCAAATTCTTGATCACTTAACACAGTTTCTTTCTATCTCTGTAGAATCCATGTCTGTTCTTTAAACATCCCGATGTAGTAGGGCTATTGGCTTTCTACTTTTGTAGTTCAGTCTCAGGTGAACAGGGAACACAGAGTCTTTTCCAGTCCTTAAAGCAAGACCTACATTAGAAATAGCTTTCAAAGGCTTGGAATAATGTCCCTGTTGGTGTATTGCAAAACTGCTGGGAGCGAGGAACCCCGGAGCTGAAAGCATCGATGGCTCTGGAGTGTGTCTGTTGTTGGATGTGTGTATATCTCGTGCACGTTGCCCTTCAGGGACTGTGTGCACTGACAAAGAGACGATGTTATTGGGTTGTTTGGTGCTATGCAGAGAAGGTGCACAATATATGGTTTTGTTGTTGTTCAGGTACTGTACTACACTTTTTCAGCTCAGCTGCAGGCTCTGATGTGACTTTGGACATACTCTTTTTTCTGTTCCTTCACGTCCTGTCTGTAATGACAGGGTGATAATTCTTCCTCTGATTATTTCTCATTCACTTAATTTGTAAGCTCTATGGGGAGGTAATGGCTTCTTGCTTTGCATGAATGTCAGAGCGGGGTTTTGGTCTCACCTGTGACCCTAGCTGCCATTATTAAGTAGTAAAAAGTGCAGTCTCTGTCACAGGTGCTTTGCCTTTTTTTTTCTTTATTTTTTCATAAAAATTTTCCCAAATGTACCAAAGGAAATCAGGAGAATATCAACTGGTTAGTAGCTATTAAATATCGGAGGCTATGATGGATTCTCTCTTAGTGTGTATTTTTAAAAGGATTTTTCTGAAATAGCCTGATTCTTGAGGGAGTTTGGTCAGGAGGTCTGATGCTCTTCATTTGTTGCAGAAGCTGAGGCCAAGAGCTGATGGTGGTGCCTTTTGGATCTGTGCCCTGTGAGCTGGTGTGCATGGCAGCACCAGAGGGATGGAGGGATTATTTAGCGGTGGTTGCTCACGTATGCTGCCATAAATATGGGCTCAATTCAATGGCACAGCAAACTCTGCTCTGCTAATCCACCTAGCCAGCCTGAGCATCAGAGCTTTGGGGGTAAATGAGAACTGGAGATGACTTGGCACAGTTCCTGAGGCATGCGAAACCCCCAGCATGTTGCACCCAAAGCACTATGTCAAAGGACTGGTATTAAGGTTCCTAATTCAAGCACTTAAAATTTAGTAAATGCCTCCCCCTTGTGCATGTGCATTAGGATACAGCTTGTATTGTGTGGTCTCCTGCTGCGTTTTGCAGAGGGGCAATGTCTCCCTCCTTGCTCAGGAATGAGTAACTCCATCTAGGGCCCCATTTAGGCGTTTTGCAGGAGCCTGTGGTTGCCGATCCTGAGATTTTGTTGTTGCAGAACTCTGAAGGCATCGATGACTGCGGAGTTACAGGCGGAAAAGGGAGGATCTCGAACGTCTCCTAATCTGAGTTGCAATTTTTTAGTTGCCCTGAGATTTCATGGAGAGTTTGATATTTGGGGAGCTGACTCTGAGTTTTAAAAAATATAGAGAGGAAGAAAAATAAAAGACAAAGAGCAAATCTTGGCTCTTTATTCCTTCTTTTTTTCTGGTAGTATATGGCACTTTACAGTGTCTGGGTAGAATACTTCTAACTGTTTATCTGGAATAGTCTATCAGAAGGATACTACAAATATCTGTAGAAAGCCCTTGAAACCAAACCATATTACTTCTGACAGAACAGCCATATTTCTAGAATCCCATAAATCTCTTTAATAGCTGTGAATGTTCAAGGCAAGTGTGATAAGAAGGCAGAACTAAGCCTGGCAAGCTCGCCAGAGCCCTCCAGGATCAGCAGCGGATACCTGTATTTTCAGGGACAGCTGAATACACCCAAACACCTTTGAAGTTTAAGAAAACCCATGCTTTTCTGCCGAAAGCACGTTTAAGTAACTCTTGTGACATCCCTTTAAAACACACTAACCTTTAGTAAGAGCTGAGAGGGCCTGAGTGTTTCTCAAAACCACTTAGGGTATAAAAAAGGCCACCTGGCAAAACCCAGCTGCTCCTCACCTGCTGCTCTTAGCTGCAGCCTGTGCGATAACCCTCTCTCAAACCCTCTCTTCTGGCCTATTTTCCTTTTTTAGTTTTTGTTCTTACCGTTAAATTAAAACTCTCTGAACTGCTTTTCACTTGCAGAGGAGAGAGAGACCGATCTTTTCTGCTGTACGGGACTGGGGCTGTGGCAATAATCGCATAGTTTTACATTTAGGGGAGCTTCCAAGACCTTGGAAATATTTTAAAGCAGTCCCTGGGCGTCTTCAGCTCGCTCTGGCTCTCGTGGTGATATGGATTCCCGGTAACACAAGTACTGAGAAACGTGACTGACGTGCTGTGGCGCAAACAGCGCTGGAGGCTTTGATTTCTGGATCCACCCAATCCCCGGTGCTAGGTGATATTTAGCTTAACTGCGCACGTTTTTAGTGTGTGTGCACGTGTCATAATGCAGCAAAATGTCCTAAATAACCAGAAAAATATGTTGTGCTGTTTCTTCTGCAGTGATTGTAAAAGCTGCTTCTCGTGGTCTGGTCCAGTCCGTACCCGGATTTTTCTTCCTTTACCTTACTTGGTTCACCACCATCACTGATTGCTGATGGCCGGTGGTTCAACTCAAATGCTGCATTCTCTATACCAGCTCAAAAATCCCATTGTCAATGATAAACTGGCTGCACTCATGTCCAGAAGAGATGTTACCATGTGGAAATGTGCATTGTTATTCTGACTAGCATGAAATAAGCATATGGAACTTTAGTGCAAACCCATTGTTCAGAGGAAAATACCTGCAGCAGGATGCTGAAATGATACAGCTTTTATTTTATGTAGTCCCCATCTTTCTCCTTTGCCCGATTGAATCGTTGAAAGTCATGGTCTGCCCTCTATTCACCATTTCTACTAGGAAATTTTGTGTGAAAGAAAAAATCCAGACATGTGGTGTGTTTGTGTAGATAATGAGTAATATTTTCTTTTTTTCTGTTGTTGTCTAGCTAGAGAAATGTATTTCCTGTCACGGCTGCTTCCAAGGAAGAGCACGTTTCCATTATTTGCTCATAATTTCTAGTACTTTTATGTGACCTGTTTGCACTTCCAAATGCTTAAAAGTAAGTCAGAGATCTTTGGTTCTCAGGGCTGAAATTTCTACAATACCTATTACACACACACACACGATCCGAAACTTCGACATGTTGATAGAAAAATGGTATTCTGAAATATAGATGTACTTTTTGCAGTGATGCTTTAATTTAGAGTATGCATTCAAGTGTTAAAGACACTTCATTTTAAAGACATATTTCATATACCCTTGAAACACTTTTCTTGTATCTGAAAATGTCACCACAGTCAAAATGAATACAATTTCAATTCCAGGGTACTTAATGTCATTACATAAATAGAAACTTCCAAACATCATTGAGTTTATATTGATTCCATTTTTCTGAGGATTGCATTCACTGCATTAAAACTTTACAGAAGAAATCAATTTTTTTTTTGCACTTACAAAGACTCTTTTTTAATTAGCTTTGTTTTCAGTGTGACATTAAGAAAAGACATGGTTTCTTAACTGCTTTGTAAAAGCTGTTGTGTTTTCTCACTGTGATCTTTTCACAAAGATCAGCTGGGAAGGGCAAGAGTTAAATTGAGATGCTGGACTTTCAAAAATACAGAACAGACTTAAGTGCATCCCCTTGGGCTGTCCCTATCCCTTGTGTGCACCAAACTCCTACTTGCCTGGAGTGCATAAAACCAGAAAAACACATTAATGAGCCTGTACCGGTACACATGCATGCTTCACGGTCATTTCTGGTGGTGTATCTCATAACTTAAACATGAATTTTAACTTTATAACTAGCCTATTAAGGGGGAAAGTAGCATTTCATGTAGCTATTAACTTCTCTAATGCGTGGTAACACTGAAATTTGCATGGCAAACTGATCAGGGCTATTTTGCAACAGATTTATCTATTCCTATCCCATCCCCTCCACTCTTTTTTTTTTTTTTTTTTTTTCCCTTCTGTGGGGCATTCAGTCTGTTCAGAGCTAAAGAATTGCACAATTTAGGAAAGAGGAGCCTTGATGAGAAGCTACATCTCTTAGCCATCTATCAGACAAGATGTTGCTGTCAGATCTTTTCACTAGATAGGAGGGGTATCAGCACAAAAATAAGTCTTTGTACCCCTTGGTCTCTGTGTTAAGAAATACTTATGCAAGAATTAGGCTGCTGCTGCAGTGAACAGAGCTGGTGTCTGTGTTTCCATTTATTCAAAAGGGGACTTCTTGCGATGCTTGCATCCTTGGGGAGGGCAAGTGAGTCACCAGCAGCCATTCTCCTGTCTTTAGCATTGAACTAGTTATATTCTCGGGAAAAACCATAATTGCCACATAAATCATTCCAGATGGAGTTCAGTCCAGTTGCAGTAAGAAGCCTGATGACTTTGTCCTGACCTTTGGTAGTCTCAAATATGTATAAATTTCTAATAAAATAAAAAAGATGCCCATATAGGCTTTTGGCTGCTTAACATATAATTCCTATTTTACTAGAACCCAGAAGCACTAAAGTATTAAAAGGGCTCTACTCTATTTTTCAGATAAATGGAATTGTCCTCCCCCCCCCGGCTGAAAGCTCATTAATAATAACCATCAGCACTGAGACTTCATAGCTCACCTTGGCTGAGAACAAGAAACTCCACAGTTTTTTGAAGGTCTGTAAAAATGATGTGAATTTGTCAGAAAATTCTTTTTCTAAGCATTACAAAATTGCATTACTGTTCCCTTTGGATGAAATCTTTCAAATATATAAAATATGATCTTAATGGTTCATGATGTAATTAGGTATCAAAATAATAGAAATGAGTGAATATCTCCCCTTCTGGGAATCACTCTTGCTAGAACTCAGTAACTCACAGCTAGAAGAACACACTTTACAGTTTCTTTTTAATCACTGTCTACTAGCACATTTAGTTTAGATGCTGCAAAATGTATCTTTCTGCATCCTGTTCAATGACTTTCTTAATCTATTATCCTAAATTTTACAGTCTTAGAAGAGAATTTTCACTAGTTCTTCTGTGTCTTGCTTTTTGGTAGGCCTATAGCTTTACTTACAATCCCATTCTTTTCTGTGATTTTTAAAACGTCGTGTGTTCTGTCACTCATTTTGTCACTTCCAGTGTTCTGGTTCCAATATATGCCGTTTCCAGTGCTAAAATGATATATTTCAGTTGATTGGCGTTTGACACTAAAGAGCCAAGTTGCCCACTTCTAAACTTTAATAACATCCCTTCGATGCCAGAATGTTTTTTGATAGGATGAAGCATTGTTCTTCTGTCCTGTACAACAACAGGACCTGATATGACAGTTTCTGTCATTTTATGAAATACTATGGATACATTTTGTGAGATCTCCTTCCCTGAAGACACACTAAGGTCTATTTTATTGGGCAGCCAGACAGCTGGCTTTTATTTTTGTTCATGGTCTCTACCGTGTATGTCTTCTATGATACAATAATATAGATTTCTGATAAATCTTCTTTGCGCAACGAGGAAGGCATTTTACTAGTTAGATGCTTTCAGATATCATCAAACCCATCTGTTCTGTTTAAAGCATCATGGAATTTAATTTTGTATCAGAAATAATGCGGCCAGCAGGACTAGGGGAAGCGATCGTCCCCCTGTGCTGGGCACTGGTGAGGCTGCACCTTGAATCCTGTGTTCAGTTCTGGGCCCCTCGCTGCAAGAAAGACATCGAGATGCTGGAGCGTGTCCAAAGAAGGGAAAGGAGGCTGGGGAAGGGGCTGGAGCACAAGGGTGGGGAGGGGCGGCTGGGGGAGCTGGGGGTGCTCAGCCTGGAGAAGAGGAGGCTGAGGGGAGCCCTCATCGCTCTCTGCAACTGCCTGAAAGGAGGCTGGAGCCGGGGGGGTGTCGGTCTCTTCTCCCCAGGAACAAGCGATGGGACGAGAGGGAACGGCCTCAAGCTGCGCCAGGGCAGGGTTAGGTTGGGGATTGGGAAAAACTCCTTCCCCAAAGGGCTGTCAGGGCCTGGCACAGGCTGCCCAGGGCAGGGGCTGAGTCCCCATCCCTGGGGGGATTTAAAAGACGGGGAGATGTGGTGCTTAGGGACATGGGTTAGTGGTGGCCTTGGCAGTGCTGGGCTAATGGTTGGACTTGATGATCTTAAAGGTTTTTTCCAACCTAAATGATTCTATGATTAATTCTTCATTGTGAGTAAAAGCTTGTTGCAACTATAGAAAAATGTATTTTGCAGAGTTAAAATAATTTAATTGCAGGCAAATTCTCTGATTTTCTTTTGTTTGTTTTATTTTGTTTGTTTGTCCTTTCATGTTTGCAGATACTGTGCTGATTTAAAGTTCATCATGCACTGCAGGACAATAAAATGTCACATTTCCCTCCCAAATAAAATATGGCAAGGATACATTATTTACCAAGGTCTACTGAAGTTTGAGGGACTGAAATTGCATAAGGAATGCAGTAGCTACATTTTCAACTTTTGTTGTGAATTTTTGTAATTAACTTCTCATCACATGGTTGAAGGATAGGAATGAAGTATTCTTGTCTTAGCTGTCATCTGACAAACTTTTTGCCTTTCTGTGGACTCTCTTTAGAACAGATTCCCTTTTTGGTTGCCGTCTCTGACAGCCTCCAATGCTGTAATCACAGCTGTAATATTAGAAGTCCCCAAGAATCTGTACCACAGCTGTGCTCTGAGAGCTGACTCCTGTAAGTACTCTTGCAAGAGACACCAAAATCCTCGGGTGGCCCCTATGGAAATCGGTGGATGTTTCAGATGAGCACCAGTTTGTCCTTACAGAGCAGCAGATGCAGTAGCTGCTCAAAATCCATTCTTGATGTTGTTAACCTGTTATTTTGGAGAGTCCAATCTCTGTGGTGTGTCTTGAAAACTATTACATATAGGAGAGCTCTGAAAGAGCAGGTGGAGAGCTGTGCCTGCCTGGTATTTTCAGGAGAACGGGTTTCCATCTAAACGCCTTCCCAGCAACTTATGCAGCCCGTAGCCTCTTTGCTGCCCTGGATGCCAGGACAGGGAAAACTCTGTTGGACAGGAAGGTCTCTGATCTCTGTGAATGGGTGAACTATAGCAACAGCGATATTCTTTGATTAAGGTGTTAGGCAATATGAAAGACTGCATAATAAGAATGGTCTAGATGTGCGTGTCTGATGATTACACATGAAGATATGGTAATCAAAACTCGCTTTAAAATTCAAGTTGTCATGTCAAGCTTTAGAAAATGCCCAAATCTTTTTGGCATTTGTTTGCATAAACATTATAATGTACCGTTTAGCTGAAACCAAAGATTTCTGTTGCTCAGTTTGCTTTTTGTATTTCTTTCTTTTTTAACCTTTCCAGTACAGTCTTGTTGCAAAGTTGCTGTAGCAGTTTATGTCTCATAAAGAAGCTATTTCCAAGATAAGAACTTGGTTCTTTTGGAATAAGATTATCTTGCAGTTCAACATTTCCTTTGCTGCTACAGTAACAATGAGATGTCTTGTCTCGTTAGCTTAGTGACTTGGTGCTTAATGTACTTTTTTCTTGTGGCAAAGAAACAACAGCTTAGCTAAAAACTCCCCTGCTCCAGGTTTTGGTAGGCACTGCCATAATCTTCGCTGGACATTAATTTAGAAAAATCTATTGGGATTGTATGCACTGTGCACCTGTGAACCGAGCCACTGCTTGGTTTTGCTATTTCTATAGTTTTACTAATGTTACTGGTGAAAAGTATGTTCATAGGCAGCTCTGCTTCTCATTTCTGGAAATAACCAGCTCTTTTCCTCACTTATGAGTTGGAGCTGTTAAACTCTGATAAGATTTCGCAGTCTGAGAAGAGCTGCAGTCAATGTGTATGACAATAAATAAGTGAGGAAAAAACAGGTGGGGAGAGAGGAGGCTGCCGGTCTTATGCTCAAGGCCACGTTTTCATGCTTCTACGTAACAGAGTTTTGCTTTTCTGTAGCAGACTTTGAGCTGGGGCTGATTGCACTGGTGCCTGCTTTCGCTGTTGGTTGGCTCCTTGCAGCACTGCAGTGGCTGGGGACCAAGGTGCTCCCAGGGTGCTCGCTGCTGGCTGGGCTGCCCCGGACATTGGGGCATGCAGGCTTGTCTGTTCGGCGGTTTGGGCACAAAAAGAAAATGCTTGTGCAAAGGCTGTGGCTCGTAGGTACAAACGCTTAGCTTGCTGGAGTCCTGAAAATGATCTGAAACCAGGGTAATTGTACTGACAGATCCTTCTCTTAAAACGTTCAGTAAAGGAAACTGTATCCGTTGTTTTATACTATTTTTTTTCCTGACCTTATTTCACACTTGCATTTCTCCTTATCTCACACTCGTCTGATGAAAAACCATCTCATGCCCAATGCGCATGTGCTGGCCTGGGGTAGGTTTGTGGGCTGGGGTTTGGAGCTCCTGCACCCAGGCTCTCCACGGCACAGGGCTGTCGGGAGCCGCAGCCGGTGGGCACGGGGCAGAGCTGTCCTCAGGCTGCTGTTGCGATCCTGGATGGCCTTTGCGTTGGGAGGGAATAGGCTGCTGCCCCAGCAAGATGTCTTGGACAGCATCTGCTGCCGCGGGTGTGTTAAGCAGTTATTGTGGTGAGCTGTAGCAGGTTGTCTGGTTTGTTGTAGTAAGCCCTGATGCCCCTGGGGATTAAGAAAGAATCCATTGGTATGCCATGGGGCACCAAGCTTTCCCTGTGCTTTAGCAGACTGCCCTCAGCCTTCTGGCCTAGCTTGGCATTGCTGGCAGCAGGGTTAGCCTGCTTTACCTACACTAGGTAAGTGCTAGCAGAGGTTCACTGTTTCGGAAATAACAGATGTTTTGGGGGATTCAAAGGCAGCCACCTGCATCTTCAGTATCAAGTTGTGAGTAATAATGTAGTAATACCTGCCTGATAACTGCCATCTGCCTAGGCTTTATAAACATTAATATTTAGCTTCCTTATGCGCGGTGATTTCCTTTCCTGAGAAATATTCTAGTACTGAGTGACTAAATGGGTCTGACTGCAGGAAGATACTGCCACAGCACTCCCCAAAGCCTAACCCTTGGCAGAAACTTTGCTAGCACGGATGAGCGTCTTGCGGAATGGCAATCTGTGCCGGCAGATGCAAGGGGTGTTTCAGCCAAGGGTGCTTGATGGGGCTTTTCTCTTTCCTTGTCTGTTTTCAGTGACAGGTACTAGAATTCTTGGACCCCCTGACCACTGAACATCCCCCGGGACCTGGCCGGTCACCGTGTGCGTTGAGGTTGTTCCCCAAGAGCTGACTTTCACCAAGTGCAGGGGTGTGCAGCCCTCCAGCCCCGTGTCGGTACAGGGTCTGCTCCTGTCGCAGCTTTCCTGGTAATGAGCCCGTGCTGCTGAGCTGGGTCTTATTTATTTGAGTGCTCCAGCATCTTCAGCAGCTGAAGAGAGCAAGTTATCAATAATGCACATTAATGGTATTGTTAGCCAGGGCAAGTCTAGCCAGCGTGTTCATTAAACAGCTCTGAGGTTTTCTAGGGCTCGCTAAAATTTCTTCCTGATTAATAGTGGAAGTTGGAGCTTAAGGGGGCTCCCCTAGAGAGCACAGTTCCTTTTTCCTGAAGTATATGAAGGTCATCAGATTCCCGAGGCCTGATCCAGAGTTTCACAGAATGGCAGGAATTGTTCCAGGGATTCCAGGGGGACTCCTCAGCTCTTGTGTTTGCAAGTTTAGAGTGTTGCCTCTGTTAGTCAGACCCAAAAAAATCATTTTGATTTTTAAGGACTCACAAAACATAAGTATCTCAAAACCTCACATCCTAAATTCAACTAATTTGCGAAACTCTTGTAGATTAATCTTCAGTCCAATTCCTTTTGTGAATTTAAATGTGTTTACAGTGCTGTGTGCCTGTTTTCTGTACTGTGTGTTTTTAGATCAGAAGCGCTTGATTTCCATGTAACTGAGGCTCATTATACTCTTCTTTCTCTGCTGACTGTACTTGGCTATCAGTGAAGAATCAGAATGAAGAAGTTCAGATGGTTGTGGTGCCGCAGACTATTTCTGCTCCCCCCCGCCCATAACTCCTTTACTTCTGTCAATGTCAGTTATTTTGCTAGCTGCAACTTAAAATTTCTGGCAGTAGCACGGTGGATTTTTTAACTTTCGCATACCTGCCATTACAGGCCTTTAGGACATGTTTGGGAAGATGATAAAATACAAACCTGGAGAACTAGTGTCAAAGAAACTTGTGAGCAGAAGTTCACAAGGTCTTGGAGGCTCATAACCAAAGTGCCAGATTTTAGAAAGCATTTGGTGCTCTCCTACCAAAAAAAGGTAAACCAAACGTGGATTAAACAGCATTGTACTATCACAGCATGGTTACCAACCCAAAGGGACAGTGAATGAGTGCTGTGTACCGCACCACAATCATTCCGGGAGGATGTCTGTATGCCTGTAACCCTGTCATGTCTAAAGAATAATACTTCCTTCAGAAGCCTGTGAGTACCATGATCTTTGATTGAGGATATCTGGGGTGATCGTGGTCAACTAACAAAACAAAACAAACAAAAAAGCTGATAAATCTGAGACAGAGTCTAGACTGTTTCCTATGAGAGGCCCTATGGCTTGCAAATTTTGCAAGTGTTTAGGGACAGATATAGCATTTTTCATCAGAACACTGCATCTGCTTTTAATGAAATTACTTCCATTTATGTATGTGCATAAGCGTTTGCAATATCTGAAGGTCTTGGGGACTGCATGTACAGCAGAACGTTTGCATCACCATCTAGCATCTTGTCTCCATGTAAAACTTCTGCTATAAAAACTGCCAAACAAGATCTATAGTGTTTGCTTTGGGTGGGTTCCAGTTTCTGTTCTACCCCGAGAACAAGATTCCAGCATCGTGCAAGAAAGGGAGGGGATTGCATAGCAAATTAACACTTCAAATGCAGTGATTTGTAGGTCACTTTACCACCAGGCCGTCCTAATAAAATAACTTGCTCCTTTTGAACTATTTGTATCAAGGGATCAAAGCTGTGAGATGCATGAGATAGAGTACATCTGACAAAACGAAGTTCAATCTACTTGACCTTTTCCATAAAACAGTTCTTCACAGAGCATTTGGTTTTAATAACAATCCAAGTCACAATGAAGAGCCAGTAAACGTCATCTGCTCTCTCTGGTATTTCCTCACAGCACAAAATAAAAAAGTGTTATTTATTTTTGGCTATGGAGAGACAGAGGTGTGATAATATGTCTTGGAGAAGTTTTAAAAAAAATTCAGTTGAGAGTGAAATCATGAATCTGTTAGGAGATTCTTTCCAGTTTTGTATACATAACTGCTGGATATGATTTTTTTTTTAAACTTATAAACCAGAATAAAAGTTACAACAAGATTAATATTCTTGCACTTCTGTTGAAACCAGCAATCTACCAGTTGTGCTTGGGGACAGCAGTGAAAATCATTTTGAGCCGCACGGAAACTTCTTGTTCTGTGCGCAAATAACCCTGTGCTACTTAGTGATAAGTCCGTAGGCAGCAAAGGTCCATGTCCAGAGAAACTGGAGGCAGAAGCTGTCTATGAGGACCTGGCAGTGCTCAGGGTTACACTGCTGCATGGGAATCCAACCTCTGATTTTTCAGCCCACCGCTGTGCTGGCTTGGCTTTATAATGTGCCATCAAAACCTCTTGGCATGGTGACTGTTTTCTTTGGTGCCAGTGTCCTGTGAGCCTCAGTTTTATCTTTTCCCAGACTTCTGCACCCTGGATTTTGGATGTATGGGGTCCTAAGCCACCTATGGCTCTGGGATGCTGTGAATTCAGATTGGCCACAGCCCAGAAATATGCTGAGGCATCTCCTGTCTGTGCCTAAAGCTAATTCATGGCTCTGCTTGCAGCAGAGAACACCAGGGCAAATCCAGAGTAGATACCTGGGAGTGTTGCAGAACAGCCAGAACTTTCCTGCCCATGCCAGAAGTGGAAGGATGTGACTTCAGCACGTGCTGGTTTCAAGGGAGGAGCATCTTAGTCTTCCTTCAGACAGGGAGTTTCCAAACTTCTCAGGAGCTGTAGGTTATTTGAAAATCTACGTAAGTACCCCAGAAGGCTGCAGTTCTTTGCCAGCACATGAAACTTGTCACAGAGCCAGGGCGGCTGCTGCTGCCATTGCTGTTCTGCCAGTGATGGCACCCAAGCAAGCCGAATCTGGGAATCGGTTCTGCAGAGATCTCTCCTGGTCCGTGCCATAGCACGCTTTTGTCTTTGGAGACAATGGAAGCAAATTCTGACCTTATCTGTGAGTATTGCTACTGCCGAGTGATTGAGATTGATAATAAGAGCCTGACATCTTTTCATGGTTAATTAGTTTAAAATGAGAATAGCTCTTGTATTCGCTGCTGACTATCGGAGACAATAATTACAAGAGAATTTTGTGTGAACAATCCATATCCTGTTCGCTTGGGCTGGTGCTGCTACCCAGCTAAACGTTTCAGAAAAGACTATTCACTTTTCATGATGATCAGTAAAAATAGATTAATGGGAGAGTTCTCTTCGGAGGGTAAAAGGAGGACGGGCTCCTCAGAGCAGCGCTTGTCAGATAAGTGCGTGTGCTGAGTGGAGAATGGTGCACACAGAGTGGGGGTCGCTGCCTTTCTACCTTTGTGATCTGAAGCCTTCCTTTCCAGAAATCATACTGCAGTCCGTCGGCGATTCCTGGGTGAATCGCACGTGTGTAATAGAGAAAGCCCTTTTTCTCTTAATTGGATGAATGTTAGACTAGGGCTGCCAAATTTCAGGGGAGAAACAAACTTCATTAACTGGGCAAAACAACAGATGTCGGATCCTTTACCTACAAGAGAAAAGAAAATAAAGCACAAAATTGAAAATAGAAGGATGCAGTTTTCTATCCAGCCATGCATGCTTCCTATTACCTGATTACTGAGATGAAGATATTAAAGCATGCAAATGAAGTGAGCTTCCTTATGTGCAATGATATACTTGTGAAGGAAAACATACCTTGGGAAGCTGCAATTAGGATCTGTGTAGCAGTGTATTTTGACCAGTTGCTAATAAGTGTCCCAGTATTGGCATAAAATTAATGTAGATTAGCCAATAAGAATATATTTTTCCATTCCCTGAATTGCTTCTCATATGGTTCCTGTGAGTGGTGGGTCTATTTATAATGCTGTTAAAGGACTCTCTAAAATTAGGTATTCTAGAAGAGCATGTTTCAGTGCCAAGGGTCACAAGAAATGCCGTTTTAAACTGAAACAGGTCTCTTACATTATGTAAATGGCACCACAGAGGGTCAGCAGTTTTAGTTGTCTATAAAACTGAAACAAAAATGTAAACATTTTTTATTATTGTCCAGCCTGCCGAAGGTGCAGGCATATGAGCTGTGATCATTCGGACATTGATTGAACCTGTATTTGTGCAAGAAAAAAGCTGATGCTCAGGTGGCAAGATGCCTCGGAGAGCCGAAACTTCATGGGATAATTGGGGCTAGCGTAGCTACTGCCGTGTTGCTCTGTCTTGGCTTGGTGTAACATCAGGGCGAGCGCCCTGGGCAGCAGGAGGACGAGAGGGTGTGTGTTTGGTATCGCGCACGGCTCTGCCGATGGGTCTGCACCGCGTGCGCTGTTTGCATACCAAGTGGTGCTCTGCCTGGCTGAACTTGTAGCCCCGCTTGTGAAATTCCTTGTTATTTGCTAAGTCTTGCAACAGCAATTTCTCACAGAGAAGTCACAGGCTTGCTAATAGTTATTTTCTAGCATGGCATTACATTTTTCCTGTTTTTTTTTTTTCTTAAATATGGCCGAAAGCCAGAGGAAATGGATGCTTTTTTCTGTTGTTGAGCCAGTTTCAGCCCTATTCTGGTCTTCGCAGAAGAAGTGCTCCTTAAACTGTATTGTATCCTCAAAAAAACCCTGCATTTTGATTTAATCTATCTTTGGGGAGTCTGAAAAAAGGAGGACCCAGGATATCTTTGTATAGAATAAAGTGAGATAGCTGGGAACCATTGCCCTTTGAGAAAGGAAGAAAAGGAAATATTTGCTTGCAAGTCTTTACTCTGAGAGATTCTGGGGTTTGGGTCTTCCACATAATGAGAGATCTGGGAAAGAGCCAGGGAATTGTAACCATCAGAGGTGTTTTTGCCCCTCTGATTTCATAGAAGCCATTATCACAAAAACGAGAAGGGCTGGAGGAAAAAAAAAGTCCTTTTTTTTTTTTTTTTTTTTTTTTTTAAGCTAGAAAAGGCAAACTTCTTGCAGACCTCTCTTCCCTGTTTCCACATTTGTATTTGCTTTTCTGGGGGAAGATGTGTAGGTGAGAGCAAGTGGAGAAGCTCACGTTTTTTAGGCATCCGTGAGTTAAATTTCCTTGTGTGTATGTGAGGGGTTTTTTGTTTCATTTGTTTTTTGAAGAGAAGGGGTATAATCTCTACCAGTTATTCAAAACCTACCATGCACTGGTCTTCAGCCTATCTGATATTCTGGCTAGCCAAACCCCAAAGGTGTCATTTTGATTAGAGTAACTTGAAAGGCGTCCACGAGACATAATATTGTTTTGCTCCGATACATCCACCGTTTTCTCAACTTTCTTCTCAGTTGCAGACCAAGCTGGGACACCAAA
The DNA here is from genome assembly GCA_020745775.1 of Theristicus caerulescens. Taxonomy (NCBI): domain Eukaryota; kingdom Metazoa; phylum Chordata; class Aves; order Pelecaniformes; family Threskiornithidae; genus Theristicus; species Theristicus caerulescens. Next base: position 23,862,863 of record CM036567.1, on the reverse strand, counting down.
ACTTGTATATCAACCAAGCAGTTTGATACCCATCTTTCAAGTAGTTCTGTTCGCTTCACGGTGATCCCATGGTTGGATTTGACCCATGTTTCAGTTTTAAGAAAAGTTTGTTTGGACTCCTACCAGTTGATAGTTTGTGATTATGATCAATGAGCCTTTCAATTCTTTGTTAGTAACTTAACAGATAAATAAATATAGATATAGGAAAAGTCAAGGCTTTTTTTTCCCCCCTCCTTTTTTTAAGCATAATCTTAATAGAGTTCTCCATGTATTAGTATCAAGAGCTGACAAACAGAAAATTTGCCAAGAGCTGTTTTTTGGAAGAGATCTAGGAACACTTAAATCCATTCGATACATAGTAAAATATACCTGTTCACACCAGAGTATCATTGATTAGGGATAAAGGATTGTATTATTCTTCATTTTTCATAATTATATGTGCCTTTTATGAACAAACATGATTCAATGTGAAGTACCTGCGTTGGGAGGTAGGAATGGCTTAGAATTTGAACAGAATCCTAAAAAATGTGCTCTGAAAACCTGTCCCTGATGTCCTTTCCCTGAACTGCCAATCTTAACTGTAGAGAGAAGAGAATCCATTAAAAATATTTTATTTCTCAGACTATGAATAGAGTCCTCTGAATATAGTAAAAAGAACTTCATTAGGAGCTGAACTGAACTTACAGAAGATTGTGCCTCTGCTGGTCAAGTTAGGATTTTTTAAAGTATGACAGCAGCTCATTGTATGAAGTAGCAATTTCTCTTTGTATCTTTTTCAGTGAGGCGTTTGACATCATCCCTGAAGGCTAGAAGGAAAAAAACCACCAACCAGTACAGATAGGCAGTCCTTTTTCTGCAGCTCCACAGTGTCCCGATACTCTTCTTTTACACTGGGAACAGCCCAAGAATGCCTCTCAACTTTCAGTCTTTGTCATTCATATTTAGGTTTCAATTTCTACAGCCAGAGAAATTCTGGTTTTATCCCTCTTAGGTAGTGCTGTACGCACACAGCAAATGCATTCGACTAGATGTGATTTCCCTGTTGATTGTGCTGTCTTGGAGGGTAGCCTCAGTGTGCCTAACTTGCTTGGATCGGAGTAAAAGTTTAACATAAGTTGCTCGTCTGCTTATTGAATCCGAAGTAATTATATGGCAAACGCTCTGGACAGTAGAATCCCCGCTTTAAACGCAGCTGGATGTTCGTCTTGGTTTTGACCACCAGTCTCTCCTCTCCTGACACCTGGCTAATTTCTGAAGATGAGATCTTCCAGAACTTCTTGCTCCCTTTCATAACAGGGAATGAGATTTTAAACACTCTTACAGTATTGTCTACAGCTGTATCAATTAAAACTCGTAATGTACAAATCACACAGTCCTCAGTAGAATATATTTGTCACTGTTGGCTGTTCTGCATCCGCTCAGCTAGCCCACTTCATAATCTGCTGCCTAGATTTCCATGGTGATTTGCGTTCTGGCTACCTATAAGCAGTTGAAGTCTTATCTTTTTCTTAGCTTTATCTTTTAGGTGGACCTATGTTGCCTGACTGTAGACACAAAACCACACAGGTGCATCTCTAGAGGGCCAATGCAGAATTGAGGGACAGCTGTATGGCAACGTACATACTCCTTTGTAATCACTATTGGACATGGAAGGTTTTCAAATTTATTCTTTTTAAAGTAGTTTAGGAATCAATAGAATGGAATTGAAAAGCTTATTTCTTAGCTAGAGTCTGACGAGGTGAGAATTTGGGGACAATGTGATATAAGGCACTGAGAGGCAGAGATGGAAACCTATCCTGCATCCTCCTCGGAGTTCATTTTCAAACGCAGAGAGAGTTAGCTCATCGTGTGTCCGCTTTGGGCAATGCATAGGAAGCCAGTTTGTGTCTCTGTGCTGGACTCATTGCTCTATGAGAAACCCCTTAGTGACGCAGCGGGAGTACAGTACGTGTGGAGCATTGCCTTTGGGCTAAGCTCGACTCTTTATTTGTGCAAGGTGGATGTTGGAAGGTCTCAAGAAGTATCTTAGACTGGGAAATGCGTCTCATCACTTCCCTTATTGCCAATCTACTGAGTAAATATTACTGACGGAAACAAGATGACTGCATTTATTGCAGGCAGATGTGGAATGAGTCCATACAGTAACTGCTTGGTGCATTGATCAGCCCTGGAGAGGGCTGACCCTGCCTGGATGCCAGCTGCCCACCAAAGCCTCTCGATCACTCCCCTCCTCAGCTGGACAGGGGAGAGAAAATATAGCGAAAGGCTTGTGGGTTGAGATGAGGACAGGGAGAGATCATTCGCCAATTACCATCACAGGCAAAACAGACTCAAGTTAGGGAAATTAGTTTAATTTATTGCCAATCAAATCAGAGTAGAGTGATGAGAAATAAAAACTAAATCTTAAACTACCTTCCCCCTACCCCTCCCTTCTTCTTAGGCTTAACTTCACTCCTGATTTCCTCTGCCTCCTCCCTGCCAGCAGCGCAGGGGGACGGGGAATGGGGGTTGTGGTCAGTTCATCACACGCTGTCTCTGCCGCTCCTTCCTCCCCAGGGGAGGACTCCTCACACTCTTCCCCTGCTCCACCGTGGTCTCCCTCCCACAGGAGACAGTCCTCCATGAACTTCTCCAACATGAGTCCTTCCCATGGGCTGCAGTTCTTCATGAACTGCTCCACATGGGTCCCTTCCATGGGGTGCAGTCCTTCAGGAGCAGACTGCTCCAATGTGGGTCCCCCGCGGGGTCACAAGTCCTGCCAGCAAACCTGCTCCTGCGTGGGCTCCTCTCTCCACAGATCCACAGGGTCACAGCCTCCTTCGAGCATCCCCCTGCTCTGGTGTGGGGTCCTCCATGGGCTGCAGGTGGATCCCTGCTCCACCGTTACCCTCCATGGGCTGCAGGTGGATCCCTGCTCCATCGTTACCCTCCATGGGCTGCAGGGCACAGCCTGCCTCACCACGGTCTTCCCAGGGGCTGCAGGGGAATCTCTGCTCCGGCGCCTGGAGCACCTCCTGCCCCTCCTTCTTCACTGACCTTGGTGTCTGCAGGCTTGTTTCTCTCATATATTCTCACTCCTCTCTATGGCTGCAGTTGTGCAGGCTTTTCCCCCCCCTCCTTAAATCTGTTACCCCAGAGGCGCTACCACTGTCGCTGATGGGCTCGGCCTTGGCCAGCGGCGGGTCCATCTTGGAGCCGGTGGCGTTGGCTCTGTTGTACATAGGGGAAGCTTCTGGCAGCTTCTCACAGAAGCTGCCCCTGTAGCCCCCCTGCTACCAAACCCCTGCCATGCAAACCCTGTACACACCTGCCGAGCTCACACTTGGCAAGTGGGTCCACACCTGAATGGGGGGATGCTCACCCGTGTGGAGTTAAAACTTCCAAAATCGGAACTGCAGAGGGTTCGCCTGTAGTTATTTTCAAGCTGATGCTTGCAGGAAGGACTGAAAATGTGATGTGACTTACTGTGCATGGTAAAACAGCATTACTTTGTAGGAACAATATGCTTTGTGGGAATCCAAGCAACCTGAGGGTCTTTGGGAGATTATGAGATTTGGAACTGCTTTAGGGCAAAATTATTCTAAGTGCTTAGTGTTTCTAAAACTAGCTAATTAATCACTAGTAAACAGTGTTGTCAGATGCACTGAAAATCCTGTGGGTTACGGAAAGCTGTAAAGCCTTCTCTCTATTTCTTGCATGCCTACAGGTGATAGGATTAAGTGGTTCTGAGGCAGGTTTGCCATGTTTCTGGCTGAGGGTGTTGCAGTTCCCTAGCTATCTGTTGCTTTGGCTTTCTCACTGTTCCTCCTCAAAGCATCGCTCTCAGACCTTCCAGTGCCACTTCTCACTGGGTGGACTCTTTCCAGCAACGCTTTCCACCCTGTGCTTTAAGATGGAGACTTCTCGTGTTCATTGCAGGCGTCTCTGCGAGGATGGGCATGCTGCTGCTCTGTAGGGGCAATGATGCAGTTAGGCAGGGACAAGCCTGTCCTGACAAAGCACTGCTCTTTATTCCAGACAAACCTATTTAGGAGGAATGCATCTCAGAACCAGTAAGCAGTTCACAGGTATATTTAGGTGCCAGACTGCCATCCTTATATTCACTGAGAATGACCAAATTTAATGGCTTTGCTGCGGATCTGCTTTGGACTTCTGCTTCTCATTTCTCAATTCAGACATGAGAGAATCACCTTCCCAAGTCCTGTTATTGTCTCAGCTCCCTTGAGTCAATTCAAACTCGAAAATGCCCCCTGCTAAGGGGGGGAAGGGCATAAATTCCAGGAGACTTGCTCCCTGCTTTCTGTCAGTATGTGGGATTAATGTTACTTCTTGGTGACATTAATTACCGGTGAGTTAGGAACACAGACAGCTGTGCACCGACCATGATAGATAATGTATTTCAAAAGTGAATACAGTAATTCTTGACTCTTTCATAACAGAGAACATATTAGCCATGCTGGAAGTCCCTTGTCATTTTTAGCCAGCAGGTATATTAATGAATGACAGGAATAAGTATACTTATTGAAAATTCAGCTAGGTTTTTTTTTTTTATGAAATAATTCTGCAAAGCCTAGCTGCCACTGCATCACAAATATGCTTGTGTTGGAGCCCAGTTTAACGCAGATTTGTAGTTTCCAGGTTGCTGTGTCCTACAATTGTAAGGAGTGCTATATACTGCCCTCCTTGCAGTACTCTTATAAGACTGATGCCTGGATCCCCTGCCAAAGAAAGTAGCTTGGCAACCTCTCTTGGCAGTTGCAGATCTATATTCCCTCCATCACTCCTTACAAAGGCAAAGTCAGTACTTATCCTCTTGGCAATAAAGGGACTTAAGTAATGAGATGGCGGAAAGCGTGGCGAGGACTTCACTCCGGAGGCATGTCCAAGCCAAGAGGGTTAATTGTGAACGCTGGTGCTTCAGAGCAGATTTACATAAAACACCTGCTAAGCAATTTTCAAAGAACTTATAGAAAATTTTGTTGGCAAAATATTTTTCTAAAAATTATGGTAGGTCTGATGCAGATGACCCAGACGTTCAGGGTAGGACTCCTGTCACTCTGTCCTGGCAGGTGTCCTGGCTGCCAGCTGCTGCTTGAAAGGGCTGGAGATCTCCTACAAGTCCTGTTTCCTGCAAGCTCCATGCAGATGTCTTGAATGCCAGCACTCAACCAGCACTGGCCATGTGTTGATACTTGAATTTTGCCCACAGTTTGGTCCAAGCATGTGGAAAGTGTTGCTGGAGCTGGCAGGCTTTCTGCCTCAGCTTTGGAAGCAGAGAGCTGTTAGTGGCACAGATTAGCTGGTATCAACAGTATCACTTGCTAAAAGGACTCAAATTAAGATTGTTACTTGCTAATACACTTGGGTTAAATCCTCTGTCTAGATGAGACTGCCAGGGTCTGAAATCTGCTCCCAAGCTGCACACATTCTGCCTCTATCACAACAAATCTCCCTTCTGCTCATCTCTAGTTCTTGTTTCGCTGCACTGTGTCTCCTGCCATTTATTTCTGGCGCCTTTGTTGGTGACGTGTTGTTCATTTTGGATGCCTGTGGCAGATGTTCAGCTACTAAGCCTCTGCCCAGTTTCTTGTATTTCGGAAGCTCTGTGCAGTCTTGTCCCTTCTTTGATTTCCTGAAAGCCTGGAAGTAGGGGGCACTGGGGACGTTGCTTAATGATCTTCGGCCGTGCCTTTCTTCTGGGAAGGAAATCCTGCGCTGCGGAGGGCTCTGGCGTGCACCCTGCCACTGATATCAGGTGGATCCCTGACACTCGCTATGGTTCTGCATCGCCACCAGACCAGGTTATTGCTAGTCTTTGCTGGGGTCCAAAGCCAAGTTCAGCACCGAAAACCTTAGTGACAGCAGGGTGTAGGGGTGGGCATGCCATTCGCTGTAAACCCGTTGCTAACCTAGTGTAGATTCTCTGACTTTGATGTTGGAGTTTGTTGGGCAGAGACACATTAGTTGCAGTTTCTGTGTTGGCAGCTTTGCACTGAATGTAACCCAGACCAATGCAGTGTTGGGGTTTCCTAACAAAACTTGAGTTCTTCCAGAAGACCTGGCCTGGGAGGCCAAGCTCTTTGAATACTGCTTTCAGTTTTGCTTTCCTGAGAAGGCAGGGATTGCTGTGAAGCTGCCAGCCATGTTGCATGACTGAGCCCATCTGCGGCATTACCAGAGATATGGTTTTATCCTTAGATTCATACAGAAAACGTTGGTAGAAGCCATCAATTTTTAGAGAAGCTGGACAGGAACCTACCTTAGAACAGTAAATCAAGTTGCCAAGTGCCAAACTCTTCTGAGTAAGCGTGTATCTTAGAACGGAATAAGGAGTCATTAAGCAGAAATGATTTTTTGGTGTTAGCTAGGGCAGAGCTAGTGCTTTCCTGTCCAATAATCTTGCAGACCTTCTGGCTGCAGGGGAGGCAGGGTCAGGGAGGCATCAGTGCCACCTGCGCAGCAGCAGGTGGACAGCCCTGATCACCACCTCCATCAGCCCAGCTCTGTGGTCCCCAAACAAGTTTGCTGTTCACGCCATTCCTGGCATCATCTCGGGAAGAAAGCAGGATTTCAGAATTTGGGCAGATCAGTGTTGAGGATAATACGTATTCCTCTGCAAGGGCCAAATATTAATGTGAATCACAATTATGACTAAATCTGGGCATTGACTCCCACGTAAATAAGCCAAAGACCTGTTATAACTGAAGGGAAAAAGGAGAGAGTGAGTCGGTTAGTTTGTTCATTAGGCTTTGTCAGATCGTTTTCAGTAATGAAGTTGCGGAAGATCTCTAGGAAGCTTTAAAAAGATGATTTCAAATTTTGGCAACTGTCTGGAAAGTGAGGAGATCAAGGCTGTTATTTGAACTGTATTTGCAGCTACCATATTTGTGATATGGGAAATACATCTGCCTGGAATCCTGTTTATACCAGTGACAACAGTTTTCAAGCTGAAAAATTCTTGAAATTCATATATATCAGACAGATTAGGTTTTAGTTCTGACTGCTCCCTGACATCATTCTTTCCCAGTCAAAAGTTAATTGTCTCTAAATCAGATGCTGCTTCTCCTGCTGCCTTCAGATGTGAGGGATTATCAAATTGGATGTCCAGGGATTCTGTGCTGCACTAATAATGTTCCTGTGCAAAATCCTAACGGAACTTATTTCTGATTATGAAAGTTACATATGCTTATTATCTAATCCTTCAAACTAAATAGCTTTAGCTAAAACCTCCGGATGGTCTGAGCATAAATGAAATTAGAAAGTCACCTACTGCATCAGTGTAAATTCACCTACTCTGCATCACAGATCAAGTGATCTGAAATATCACCCCAAGAATGAATGAGCTGAAGTCACTGTGCCAAATTCATTCTGAGTACAGCGTCACATTAGGTTACTCTCATTCCTAATGTAGCAGTGAATTTGGCCCAAACCGAAATCCCTATAAATCAGAAGGAACAGAAAGGACAGATGCTGTATCTTGCAAGATACTCCTCTGGAAACTGTAGCTCCCGCTCCTGCCTTTTCATCCCAAGGAAGCAGATGGCTTCTCACTCACCCAGCTATGGTGAAAGCACAACGGGTAAAAATAAAAGCAGAGGGCTGGATTCCTTCCTTGGTTAATCTGCATGTGGTCCCACGAACCCTGGTGGGAATGCAGAGAATGGAAATGAGGGTGAAGCACAACCCGGAGACCTACAAGAGAATTTGCCTAGCATTCACTCTTAGAAGATTGAGGTAATATGCGTGTTCTCAAAAAGAGGCATGAATGCACCCCACTCTTACCATCTTCTCCCTACTCTGGCAGACTGCTGGCCATGAGGGGCAACCCTCGGGAAGCTGGGATTCTCCAAGTGCTGTTCTTCCTCCTCCCCACGAGTAAGCAGGAAGCTCACTAGCTCAGATTGTAATCTGTAATTGTAATTAACAAGAGATTTAATTAACATTTTTGACTTAATGCCTAGATTCCAGTATTTGTGGACATCCACTTTGTAGAACAATAGGGGAAAAAAAGTCTGCTTAGTCAAAGAACAAGCCACCAAAGAAGGTCCTTTCTTTGTCACGTCCTTCATTTCTCAAAAGAAATATGAAGACCATCTGTTAGTATCTGGTAACCGATAGTTCAATGCCAACCAATGCTGAAGTGACCCATTTAATTTTTGCAGAATTTGGAAAAAAAAGGTCTGTGGAAGCTTTCCTAAATGCTTTTTTTGAGGAAATAAATTTCTTTTTAACTTTGGCTTTTTTGTTCCTTTTTTTAATGAGAGGGGAAGTAAACTTGTTAATAATATAGCAGTGATTCAAGTAAACTCCTGCTCAGTACATTTTTGCTTTCCTGTTCTTCCCCAAAGCTAATCTGATGAATTTGTTCACATCAAAGTGAGGTACATTATTCATGTCATCCTATGTAACATCATATATAACGGGATGTGACAACTCAAGGTAACGCATCAATTAGGAGAAGGCAGGAGCAGAGATTTGTTGATGAAAGAGGGAATGTATATCCAGCTTCGGGCATGGCTGTTTGGTGTTCGGGGGTGACAAGAAGGCTATTTAAAACTTCAGAGCCGAATTTGGAGATCATGCACTGTAATTTATATTGTCTTTCAGCCCTTCTGTTTCTAAGTATACTAATTGACATACCCTAATACTCAGGCACTTACTGATACGTGACTCAAAGCCTTTTAATTATCCCATCTGTCATTAGTCCTGTTCTGAGTGCACTTGGTCACATGTAGGTGATGGGAGTGGGATGGGGGCTGAAAGCCGATGAAGGGAGGTGGTTTGAGGTACTGCCTGCAATTCAGGGCAGGCATGAAATGAGAGTTTGCGTAAGTCTTCGTGCTTCTGTTGATCCAAAGGGATCCAATTTGTTCTGAGCCGCTGGTGACAATTTGTGATATAGTGGCTTGGTTTCATCCTTTTATTAGTTGGTAGAAGTGAACAAAATGTTAAATCAATAGGTTATTGCTTCCAGCAGGTCAAAGGTTTTTGTATGGCTTTTGTAAGTTATTAATATATGGAGCCTTGGATTAAGAGTGAAGCATGAGCTTTCCTTTGGAAGAGAAGTATAAGTTTGCAGGGATTAGGGATCAAGACAAAACCCATCAATCTGTAGGAACGAGAGGTTTCTGGGAAAAGAAGCTAAATTCTGGCTGAGACCTGGAGGAACAGGAGCAGGGTAAGGAGTGGGGAGCAAGTGCTCAAATGATGTGGAAACACAAGGGCTCTGCATCTGCAGAGATGGTCAAGTGCTCCCTGGGAACAGCATCCAGCCTTCTCGCTCCCCCGCGCTCTTGGGAACTGATGTCACTTTGGGAGAAAGCTGGGAGTCCTTTAGGGCGTAAGAGCAAGGACTCTCGCTCCATCCACAGGCTCCCTTCAGCTCTGCTGGTGCTTGGAGCATTTGCTCCTGAGACAGCTGTCACAACTGGGCACAGCGCGTTGTCACTCTGACACACAGCAACAAGATGTGAATGCATGTGTGAATGGAGCAAGAGTCCTTGCTGTCACGTCCCCATGAAGCGTGTCCAAAAGGCTCTCCGCAAGTCACCTACCCACCCCGAGTGGGGTCATGTGTAACTATATTCTTTCAAACAGAAGTTTTGCTAGCCTTTTCCTAAGGACCTCCAGGGTAGAGTTTCCATAGGATCCCTAACCGTGCTTAATTATAATTAGTCTGAAAGATCTTCTTAATATCTGACCTGATCTTGCATTCTTCCAAATGTAGAGATGAGCCATTTGGAAGGGATTGTATGTATGCTGGAGAATAGAACCAGAACTCAAAATCATCATGAGACATTGCAAACATGGTCTGAGAGCAGGAGATGCAGTTTAGCAGGGTGCCACACACTACGCTGGGCAGCGACCATCGGCTGCGCAGACGCAGGCTGGTGGGCAGCCGGTGGGGCAGCAGTGGCAGAGACGGGGTGGGATGAGCAGAGTGGGTGACAGCTGCAGGGGAGCCTGGGTGCCTCGCTGCTCTGAAACAGGCAAATGCTGTGCTGGGTGGATAAATGGAAAAGTAGCCTAGAAGATAACAGATTGTCCTGGTTTTGGGATGCTCCAGCTGTGTGTACTATGCTTCGAGAGAGTTGGGAGCAAACTGGAAGGGGTCTGGAAGGGAGTAATGTGAACTGGCTGATGACTAGGAAGCATAACCATCAGGAAAAGCCGAACAAACTGGGCTTGTTTAGCATTAAGAACTGAAAATGGGTGGTGTGGCGATACTGCTGCTCTGAAGAGGAGAATACTCTCCTCTCTGTGTTCCTTATAGAGAGGTCTTCCATTGCCACAAGGAAGATTGAGGTTGGATGCTAGGAAGAAGCTTCCTAAAGGAGCGGTAGTAAAGCATCAGAATTTATTGCTCGGGGAAATTTACAGCCTTCATTGGCGAAGGCCAAGTTAAACAAACACCTCTGGAAAAGCAGAGGTGTACTGGGGCAGGGCGCAGCCCTCGACCCTCTGAGCAGTGCCATCCAGCCTGAATATTGGGCGCTCTCTGTAGCAAGCAAGGCCATTTTAGCACCTCCTCTCCCCAGTCGTCTTCTCCCCCAGCGCAGCAACCCATGTTTTCTAGTCTTCCCGATAAATTCAATTTTTTACCTTTCTGGCTATTTCCCTGAACTCTTTTCCATTGGTCCTGGTTCTTCTTGAGCTTTGGGTGGTCTATTTGGGTCCTTTCCTGAGCGGAGCAGAATGAAAGGATTGCTTCGGTGTCTCCCCTCTCTACCCCTGGCTTCTCTGTACATCTGGGCATGCTTTGGTGGCAAGGTTTGTCTGGGTTTTTTTTTAAGCAATAGTGTAACACCACTTTGTGATGATCTTGTGGTCTATACATGCACCGTATAAAATGCAAATTTAAGAAATAGTAGGAAGTGTGCAAAAAGAATCTTATTTGATTTTTGTGTGTGGTTTTTTTTAATGCAACAGACGATTTCTATGCAGAATCAAGTCTAGATAGCAAAGGGATTATACTGTATATGTCATATTTGCTCCCGGGTGTATTTATAGAGATATTTCTGAAGCAGAATGTCTCCAGTCAGAATATTTGAAACAAAGCAAACGTCTTCATTGAGAATTAAACAGTAGGATATGTGGACTCGTGTGCATGCACAGACACATAGAGTATTTTGAGCATGGTTTGTATCTCGTTTAGGGCTGTATTAGCTTTCGTGGAATATTCTCTTGTTTGGCAGTAGTCAGATAAATAAGAAATGAAATAAAACTGCAGTGTATGAAATATTCCAGTACTGGTGTTGAAGTTTTATTAGATTCAGAGTGCATTTAAAGATCAGTAGAAAACCTCAGGCATTTGCCAATCAAATGAACTTGTGAGAGTGCCACTGCTCTGCTTTCCTCCTTGGAGGATGATAGGGACAAGAAAAGGCAGGTGAATTACCAACTCTTTGGGAGAACTAAATTTATATTGCAATTCAGAGCTTGGTGTGTGAGGAGAGAAGATATAAAATAATTATTTTCTTCAGGGTGTTGGCTGGAAGAAGACAGATACAGAAGAGCAATGACAGAAGTGCTTCCAGTCTTCCAGGAGACACATGATATTTGGGAGTACTGCTAGTGTATTGATTGGTAGAGTTTAATGCCAGACTCAGTAATTTCAACTTAGTGACACTGGTTTTTTCCCTTTGCTTTCTCTGCTGAATTGCAGAAGCTGTCTATGTCGGTAGTTAGACGTGTACATGTTTCCTAAGAAGGTTGTTAATGCACTTCTACAAGTCACTGCTTGGTATTAGTTTTTCTGTAAGAAGCTTTTTGGGTGTCTCGCTGTGAAGCATAGTCTCTACCTTTCAAATTCTTTTTGGCTATTTCTATGGATTTTTTCATGTTCCATCAGTCTTTTAAAACTCTGAACTTCCTGATACGTGTGCAGCATGCTAACAGTAGTTTCACTACTGTGATGTAGGAGCTAAAACCAAATGCGCTCCTGGGCTTCCTTTCGAAATTGTCTTTCTTCCTTGAGAAAGAAGCTTAACGCAGCCTGTGCAGCGGAAGGCTTTGGTGCTCTGCAAGCCTCTTCCCTGGTGTCCAGATACAGCCTCCAACTGTCTGTCTTGGAGAGAGTGAGCGTGCGGTGCCAAGCAGATCTGCCCGGTGGGTGGTGCTAATGATTTCAGTGCAGTTGCATATTTGCTCATGAGTTGAAAAAGAGAGTGAGATGGGAAAAAGAAAACTTTCAGTGTTGGCAACAAAAGTATTTCTGGAAACTCGCCGGTAGTTGAAGTGTCCTCAACATTCTGCTACAGCCTTACTACAGGTGCGTGCCTCTTTTAAATATGAGAAAGAGAAAACCTTTTCAAAATACTTCAAACTACTTGATTGTTATTACAAAAGAAAAGCACTTTTTCCCAAACGTTGTTGTAATTTTCTATTAATTTCATATGGCACTGTCTGAGTAATAAAGTTATTAAATATTGACTGATTCCCTGCTCTCCCACCGCTCTCAGTATATCTACGAAGGGCTTCCCAGAGGAGCTTCTGACAGGCTTTAAACAATCAACCATGACAGTGTGGAGGAAAAAGTATTGTCTAACTTGCTAATCTCTTAGCTCTTGTGTTTTCAAGGCAGTTTTACTGCGTTTATCAGTGTGTCCTAGTTCCTGTTTCCCTTTATAACCATTGTGCTAGTTTGGGATGTTGACAGGCTATGGTACCTCATGCTTGGGTGGTCTGACTTAAACGCCCTGCCACATCTTGTTCACCAGACAATACTCCTGCAGAGAGGGCCCTGCCAGTTTCTCAGGGCCATCCATACGTACATAAGTTTTTGGGTTTTGCCATTATTTTGGCTGGCTGATATTTTTCGTGTTCCCATTCTCCCCCTCTTAATACAAATCTGCCTACATTTACTTGGAGGTTTGTCTGCCTTCCGTGGGAGGACTTGAGTATTAGTCCTTCATCTTTTCTGTGTGTCTCTACTTTTATTATGCTCCCCTTTCATTGATTTATGACATACGGGGAGGCCAAGATACAGTAAAGGGCATAAAACATATAAAAAGAATGCAAGACGTTAATAATGTTATTTTTACCTGTCCCCTGTCTAATATCTCAATAAAAATGCAGATATTGGACTGGGTGGTTGCACATGGAAATATCTATCTGTGCTTTGCAAAAGGTTGTCCCATCTTAGTGGCAATAATCTGCACAGTTGTGGTGATAATCGTGTGCTATTACAATGAGTGCAGTTTTCTTGGAGTTATGTTTAGCAACAGCCCTGTTTTCTTCATCTTCCTAGATTCAGCTGATTCACATTGATCTATTTTTCTTACAGGGATTAACTTTGGGGGAAAAAAATCCATAACTTGAGATGTTCTACAAATTATGCAGTCAGCTTCCCTGTGTGTGGGAAAATCGCGAGGTCAGAACAGCTAGAGTGCGAGGGATTGTTCTCACCCTGGGAAAAACAACCTTCTGGGCTTGATGTCTACCCTGCCAGACTGGTGCTTGATTCAAAGAAGCAGTCATGGAAATATGTAATTCCAACACTGCTTGTATGCTATGGCTTTATTTGCAGTGTCTTAACTTTTTTTGGCTAGCCAAAAAAAAAAAAAAAAAAATCCTGCCTAGCTTTAATTGATAAAAGCCAAAGGCGAGAAAAGGGTGCTTTTCTGTTCTTTGTTAGTTATGGCAAAATACAAAAACTTTTTCTGTAGTAAACTTGTGCAATAAAATGTATTGCATAGTGATTTGCTACCATTATTATTTGCTAGTAAAATGTGCTGTTGTCTTTACAATAGCAAGCCTTAGAAGAAGGAACGAGCCTAGGAAAAAAGGAGTTCTAAAAAATTAACTCTGAGAGTATTAGATACATAATTTTGTGGATTTTAGAAAACCTAACAGTTTAAAAGAAGAATGACTGAACAGTATGCTTTTCATGTTCAGCTGATCTCCATTCCATCCATGCATTTATTAAATGCTTTGTGCTTCATTTGACAGTAGATTTCAGTACATTGGATTAGATAATTGACTGGACGCGGCGTAAACCTCGGCAGTTCAAAGAAAGCACTATGTGAGCTCTAAAAGGGCTATTCTGCCATTTCCGTTAGCCTCTATAAAGTGTTGTGATATGATCAAGATGCATAAGATATTATATGTTAAATTATGCAGCCAGCTGGCTGATAGTGCTGCTGGAGCTAGGGGACTGACAAAAGCTATTGTTAGGGCCAGCCAGAGGTGCTCCTTCCAAACCCTCTTTTCTGTTGTTGCTTTCTGAACTTTGCATATTAAAAGTTTTTCTCTTTAGTCTCTCCCCAAGGCTGGAATTTTTTTTTTTCCCCACAGGATGGTTTCAATGAAAGCGCTAGACCAATGTAAAATAAAAGAAGCGGTGGATAGCATTTCCAGAGAATTATTTTTCTTGGTTTTATGCTTCTATGGTGTCAAACAAGCCGAGTTTTTGTCATGGTTTAACCCCAGCCAGCAACTCAGCCCCACGCAGCCGCTTTGTAGCCACAGCCCAGGTCTATAGTTTTTTTGGCACTGCTTCTGGAGAGGAAATCTTTGTTCTCTGGAAGCCGTGGTTCCCTTCCTACCTCAATACTTTATCTGAGGGCTGGGACCGAATCAGACTGAGACAAATAAAAGTCCTTTAATGTAATATGGTAAAGAATGAGTTTCTAAAGCAGAGTGAACAGAGGGGATATTTAAGAATGTGATACTGAAAAGGAAACACTAAAACTCCTCAAAGGAATCTTACTAGTCCAGAGTCCGAAGTGTGGAAAAAGAGATGGCGTGAGGAGGGATATGGCAGAGGAGTATAAAATCACGAGGAGGGTGGGTAGGGATTGCTGGTGTGCCCTCTCAGGTGGTGCTGGTCCAAGAACAATGCAGTGAAGGTACCAAGTGCTGGGTTTGGTGTGAGCAGAGGAGGATCTTCATGCCACGAACAGTCAACCCGGGGAACACTTGCCAAGAGGCGTCACGAGCACAGAAGTCAACATTGATTCAGAAGTGAATGGGACAAGGTCCAATGATGTTTATGAAATACGTAGAAATGGTATCTGGCTTAGAAAGCTGCTGGCTTGAAAATGGTTGAATGCCAGTAGAGTATTGGGGGGATGTATCTGCTTGCCCTGTCCTTGGCATCTGCCTAAGCTAGGCGAACTTTTGGCTTGGCCCAATATGACTGTTACGTTCTTGGAGACCTTGGTGTAAAGAAGTAAAAATGCATGTGTTCAGCACATCTGCTTTGTGCCAGAAGCAAATCCTTTTTTGTCCCATGTACAAGTAGTTAAGTGGATGCTTCCTAACTTACGTTGTATTAAAGTACTACTGATGTCTGGGACTCTCCCTGTCTAGGGATGTGGATGAAGGAGAAAAATTCTGTGGAAAAATGAAGTAATGAGTCAACAATGCTCTCCAAGGGAATGATGGAGGTGTTGTGGCCTTCCAGATTTGTCTTGTGCAAGTCCCCCGGGCTCGCACCTAGAGAACTTCTTGGCTGAGCACTACAAAATTGTGCAGCAGGCTGAGGTTTCTGTCCTGGGCCAGCTGAATGGCTTGAGGGATTGGTGAATAGGAGGTAGCCAGAACAGAACTGGCATGTGTTGCAGGAACAGTGGCAACAGGTTTGGGTAGAAATTGTAGTCTCAGACAGTTTGCATACAGCCTCCCAGCTGGGTTATTCGGAAAGGGAGACGTTCTTTCTTTCTTCTTTATTGTCTACACAGCCCTAATCCTTCTTTTTTTCAAATAGTTCATTTCGTCCCACAGCGTGGCTTAGGCAAAGCAGTCTCTGTGCTAAACCCAGCTCCCTTTGCAACTTAAGAGGGTTTATGTTTTCTGCTTTGCTGCCGCTGCAGATGAAGCAATGAGGTCTATCACTGGGTCCTACAGCTTCAGGCTGGTGTGTCTTTTCCTTGAGGACCAGTGCTGTTGTTCGCTGCAGATTCCCTCACGTCCTGCCTGGCTCCATAACCTCGCAGCACATGTTTTCCTTTGTTTGCTGCCCGCTGGCACCTGGAAAGCAATTATCTGTTTCTGTCCCCCGAGTGCCTACGAGCCCCATGCTTTCCTGCCTCCCACGGCTGACTGCTTTTAAAAAGAGCGCTGTACCCATCAACAGGTGTTAGCAGCATCTGCTATCAACATGGCATCACCCTCTCAGCCGAGCAGCATCCTGCCAAAGAGCTGGCACGCGCTTCGTTATGCATACTGCCCATCTGCATGCAGATTCACTTAGCACCTCTTGCCCTAGTGGAACTGGCACGTGTCTTGGTGTGGGCCCAAAGCCACCCAAGCATATGGGCTCGGTCTGCTCCAAGTGTGTGCAGCAGAGACCGTGCTTTTTTAAAACAGGAACAGGGTTCCCACATAGGAAAGGTAGTGCAGCTTTCGGGCCTGGGACTCGCTTTGCAAATCCCTGTGGACTGAGTATGCTCTGATCTGTGTTTCTCTGGCTCTTTTTGGTTATTATTCACTGCTGTGACAAAGGTCTCTATCAGCTCTTTTTCTCATCTCTGTAGAAAGCCTAATCTTCAAAATGGTGTTCCTATTTGGCTAGTTTTTTTCAAATGAAAATGTTAAAAATCTGATTGCTAATAATGTATATACAGAAGAGCCCGTTTCCTGTGGCTAATACGCGATACTGAGGATGTGCGATGGCTTTTGTTATGTTTCTGCCATGTCTTTGTTGCTATGCCGTGTCTCCCTATGGCTGTTGTAATTGCAAAAGGCTATGGAGTCATCTGCTTTAGCTCCTGTTTTCCACAAATCCAAGTAACTTCTGCCTATCACTCTCCCCTTGCCTGTGGGTTTCTCAACACATTGTTATGTGTCTCTAGATCCTCAATTCGACCTCTGCGCAGAAGTGCTTGAACTTAGTACTGACCAGGGTTGCAGTGCGAGTTTGGTGAGACTCGGGTTGTTCTCTGGATGCCCCTGCTCCACCCCTGGTACAGGGCCATTCCAGTCCCATCTGAAACGCCACATCTGTGAGCATCTTTGTCACCTGATGCAGAAAAAGTGCAATGATCCTTCTGATGAGAAAGCCCGTGGACTTGAACCACAAACCGCTTGAATGACAAAGCCCCAAGCCCACGGAAGGGGCGTGCAAATGATGTAAACTTCATATGATGCCCTTAAATCTTCCCAGCTTTTTCCAGCTTATTGAGAGAGAAGCCAAAAAAGAATATGTCCTAGAGATCATGGTCTGGCCCATAGGACCAGCCGTTTGAATGGCAGTGAAATTTTCTCTGAAACTTGTGACGAAGACGTTGGAAAATATCCCCTGAATGATTTGTCTTTTGCTTATTCACATTTGGATGCTCAGCAAGAATCTGTTCCATCTGAACGACTAAGCAGAGCACACAGAAAATCCGTGGTGCGGGGAAGGCTTCCTTCCTTACTTTAAAGGCAATTACCAGCAGTGCTACCCCTCCGTAGCCCTGCTAGAAAGGAAGATATCCTGTTAGATGCCACAGTAATCCCTTCTGGATTTCTGTAGGTAAGTGCATGGCTTACCCCAGTGCTTGTCCTTTCTCCAAAAACTTTTTTATTTTGTCTGTTGTCAAAAATATTGTTTGTTGATTGCCAATTTCTTTTGTTAAATTTAGTGCAGAGCCAATCACAAAAAATTAGGCAGGCTGTAACAGTAGTAGTATGTCTGCTTGCCTTTCCTTTGGAATTAGTATTCCAGGAATCCTGTTTTAGTGATTGTACTGCTCGGCTACTGAGCAGAAACTTTTAATGGGATAATATTGATCCAGTTGGGACCAGCAGAGCTTGCAGGGTACAAGTCATTAGGCAGCATCTGCAAGGGGTGGCCTGAGCACTTCTGTTGCCCAGGCAATTTCGGATCAGTCAGTTGGATTTCTACATTGACCTTTAAAATCATACTCGTATTAAATATCCATCTGGGTTCTGGTAGCATGATAAATCTGGAGGACTCTAATGGACTTTTAAAATATATGTGATGCATAACAAAGTGTTGCCTTCCCCCTCAGTTAAAATCTCTTGCATGCTTAGTAAATGTACCCTTAAGAGATTAGCTGAAGGCCATATTTTTCCCATGGGAGACTGTGAAAGGAGTTAAATGGAAACATTAGTTTGAATTGCAAAAAATAACCAGTTGATCAAACCGAACAAAAATGACCATACTTAATCCTGAATGATTCACCAGTGCTAGTATAAGCATTCAATGTGCTAGGTGGAGCTAGCATGACATTTTTAAAGCAGCAATAGAGAAACCCAGTTCCTCTATAAAAGGGCAACGTGTGTACACATTTTAGATCATACACTACTAAAATTAATGATAGGGTTCACCCCACCTGCCAAAGCTTCTTAGTCATTTTCTTTCTAGCCCCAGTTCAGATAAACCTTTTTAGTGTTCTTGGGTTAATATGTTCAGGCTGAGCAATCACAACGCATCACTGAGTGTCCTGCAAAGGGACCGGGAGACAGAGTCTGCTGCTCTGGTCAGCTGGAAAATGCCGGACTGACGCCTCAGCCCGCGGCTGGAACAGCAGCTGTGGCACCTCGGCAGCCCAGTGCAGGACGCTTGTGTGCTTGAAGAGCAGAGATCGGGACACCGTGCGCTGTGTAAACGTGCTGACCATTGGGCTCCTCTGCAATGCTTCCCTCCCTCTCGCTCTGTTAGCCACTGGCTAAGAGATGTGAAACGTGAGCAGAGGAGAGGACAGGGGCCCCCCAAATATATCATGGGTGCAGAAGGGGACAGCGTCCTGCTCCCTGTGCTCCAGGAGGGCCCTTGGGTGCACAGGAGCTCTTGAAACTCCTGGGGAAAATGGAGAGTGCTCAGAGCTGTCCCCAGCCATCCAAGCTAGGACAAGGCTGAGGCAAAGCTTGCTGAGCCGTTTCAGAGCAAGGTTTTGACAGCTACTGTATGAGAAACTGTCTCCTCAGCCCCAGGAGGTGCAGGAGAAGCAGGTCCTCCCTCGGTGCTGTGGTTTGTGGTTTGTCAGCTGTGATATCTCGCTCCTCTCTCGCCTTCTCCACTGGGGTTTCTGGACCTTGCTGATGAATCCAGGTTTAAATAACTGACTCCTTTGCGCTCTGACTCCATCAGGTGCTGCCTGGAGCATGGATGGGCTCATGCTGCAGCTGAGAAGCAGAGGGACACCTCCAGCATGCAGGGTCCTGGTGTAGTTTTGTGTGAAGAAAAGGCCCACGGCTTCCACAGCCACCTGATGGCTTTCTAGTGTTAATATTGGTTCAGTTTTCACAAGGTCCTCAGTGCCAATCTGTGAGACCCTGCGTACGGAGAGGTCTCGTAACAGGTATTTAGGGCAGCTGGATTCCCAGGGAAGGGATGCTGCATCTGGGAGCAAGCAGGGCAGGGAACAGCAAGGCAAAGGAAAGGTGGAGATTGCACTGTGGGAGCGTATCAGAGAGATGGTCTCCAGAGGCAGAAGAGGAAGGTGGAGCAGTCAAGCTAGTGGTCCAAGTCGGGGCTTGACAGGTCTGTTCTGTGTTGCTTGGTGTGGACCTTTGAACAGAAACCAGACTTATCAAATTTTGGCAAATGTATGGGCTAGAATTCTTTTAGAATTGTCCCAAAAACATAAATGAATAAAACGGGTATAAACAGAAAATTGAATTTGGATATAGGGTTTTATGAAATTATTGATGAAAGGAAGAATTTCATTAGGAAGAAAATCCCTGGAAGGAACATGAGGCGGGGAAGGGTGCCAGGAGGCCCCCAATGACTTTGGGTGCTGGTGCGCTCCCGTGGCTTCGTGGGTCCCGAGGCTGTGCAGCTCCGGTCACTGCTGATGGCACATGAGCTCATCATTTGACACCAACTGCAGTGTTTCTTCAAGAGCTCTGTTTGCAATATTTCCACCGTATTTGTATCTCCCAGATGACCACAAACCATTGGTTTTAAAGGATGGGTTATGACCTTAAATGGTTAGCCCAAAGTAATTCATCATGCCAGCACCAGAGGCAGAACCCGTGTTTCCCAGCTTCCTGGTAGCACTAAGCATTACTTTCCTGTTTGCTCAGCAGGAGAGACAAGGGCCCTGGAGCAGGGAAGTCAAGAGATCTAAAAGTAGCATGTCTTCCTACGACTTATCAGCCATTCACAGCACATATGGCCAGAAAGGAAGTTTAAATAAATCAGTCTCACTCCTTTATAAAGTAGCTCAATTTAACCTAGTTATCCGTACAGTAAAGCTATTACCTGTGCTCACCTTCCTAAAATACTTCGAGCTGCAGTTTGCCGGCACTGAGAAACAGAGGATCTACTGCTTGCAGTTTGGAGTTTGCATCGGTTTAATCATTCTTGCTGCACCTGACTCTTAATGAGAGTTCGTCTGTCAATTCTCAGGTGGTCGATCTTGCCACACTTTGCTACAGCCTGTTTTCCATTCGGTACCTTTTGGGTTTTTTATTCACAGTCATTCCCTTTGTTTTGTCACTGAACCAGGAAGAAGCACCACCAGTCAGAGCTGTGGCCCCCCATTGCTGAATGGTGCCTTTTCTTCTTTGAGAACTCCAGTTTGGGACAGATTGATTTGTACTTGTAGACACCATGGTTGGTTGGGGCTATAGGGTTCAGCACAAATGCCTCTGACTGCACAGGGCATTCAGTATATAAAGGTTATTGTCTGATGAATTATTCCTGTGGTCCCCTTTTAATGTTTCATTTTTCAAATACGTTTGAAAATTTCAGAGAAATCAAGACTGACTTCTCAAAAATAGTTCAAGAAGGAAGCCTCAATAAAGGTGAAACCAGCAAGCTTGTTAAAGGCAGCTGGGGGGACTTTCTAATCCCCAGGTTGTCCAAACATGCTCTTTTGACTCTGTGCCAACATTCACTGGATTCTGCAAACCTTTATCACAGTGCAAATACTTCCATTTCTAAATCACTGATACAAGGAGGGCTGTGAAATTCTAATTTCTAAATACAACAGAATATTTTCAAGCACAACATAAATACCGATTTAAAAAAAAAAAAGGCAATGCAATGCTGACATTTTAAAGATACATAAACAGTTATATCTGCTTCTAAACAGTCCAGGTCACAAGGGTGTTTTTTGCCTTGCAAATATGGTGTTTGAAAGGGCATTTAGATCTCTGATGTCCCTAGCTTTTTCCTCCAGTAAACTCCCATTCTGATCCACATGCATCTCCTTGGGTAAACACTGCAGACTGGTCCTGTGATGTTTCCCAGTGAGGTGCTGTGCCCTTGTGATGTGGCTTGAATGCTAATGCCTTTTTTGAAGTTCAGAAGTTTTCCCAATGTAAATAAGCCTCAGTATTGTCAGCTCACCATGCTAATATGTGGGCAAGTGTTCAAAACTGTATATGCTTTAGTTGCTCCTTTTGTTAGCTTTGCTGGGAGTTAAGTTTTGGAGAAAGCTATACTTTAAAGCTCAGCGCCATTACTTCTCAGCCGCTGTGGTCTGTTATCTGCTATTGCACTTGAACCCCTTCTCCAGCCCTCTCTTCTGGCTGGAATCCCCTGCTATCAACCCAGCGTTTCTGAACTGTGGACATCTGTGGGGTTATGGTAAGTGCTCAGTAGCTGGTTACTGGTAGGGGTGGATGAGAAAAGCCGAAGAGTGAGTGGTGGTACAAAATGCTTGGGAGCTGCTCTGTTAGGCAGCCTGGAGAAGAGTAAGCGCAGGGAACCCTGGGGTGAAAGGCTTGGCGTATCCCAGAGTCTCCTTAATTTATTTGTAGCTAAGAGCTTGTAAGGAGTACAGAATTGGGCATTACTATTTACAGGCTTTGGGCATGTCTGTGAAATGTCCTTCTATGAGAAGCTTAGCTATATGGCATCATCTCACCATTTGGCAAGTTTTTTTTCTTGGAAGAAATTTTCAGTTCATGGTCTGTACAGGAGCTATTCGCTAAACTGGGTACAGCTCTTACTGCATGTTTCAAAAGTGGATGCAAGGCTCAGGAGGGACAGTCTCCCTGCCTGCCGCTGACACAGGGCATCCTGGCTCCTTCCAGTGCTGCTCTTGCCATTGTTACATGCAGGAGTTCGGGTGCTTGCCCGTGGCAGCGTACGCGGTGGCCCCACGCAGTCGCTTCAGTGCATGAAGTGCGCAAATGAAACTCCAGCCACCCCCCATCACCCTCCCGAGGTCTGAAATGGTTGTGCTGACATTGATTGTCGGTACAGAAGCCCCTTCCTCCCACTTCTAAGGATTTTCTTACACATCACCTGAAGGATGTGCTGGCAATAGCTGTATGAATCGTTTTCTATCCTGTTACAAACCAATTATGATCATGTGCAACTTGGTAACAGCAGATTCCCTAAAACATGAACAAACTATTTCTTAGAAGATGGATTAGCCTTCATGCACTATATGGGAGTAGTAAAAGAATAATTATAAAGGGAGGTTAGATGTTGAATTTCAGGAGTAGGGCAGGTTAATTTTGTAACACGAAGAAGATTGAGGTCAGTGGTGCAGGATTTCTGAGCAGAGAGCCACGGTGTTTTGCAGGACCCGTGCAAGTGAGTTACTGGGTACAGCCACGTCCTGCCAGGCCTCCGTCTGTCTCCTGCCCCTGCCTGTGGTGTTTTTTTTTTTTTCCAAAGTAGCCATTTAAACTAGTGTTGTTATTTCTCATACAGTAGGTATACAGTTATTTCTTACACAGTAGGGGCGGCATGCTGGATGCTCTCGGATGTGCCTGCTGTCTCATGGTAGTTGCTTGCTTTGCATGCTAGGCATATCCTTCAACATAGACACATCCACCACCTGAAAAGTTTGAGTTTCAGAAGGTTTTACAGTTTGCATCATTATTCCTAGGGTATCAGGTAGGAATACAGTTTAAAATAAGTTTCTAGAAGTTTTGAATAGTTGTAGTTAGGTTTCTGACTTCCAAGGTTCTCTTTTTTAAAACGACTGTAATGGTGGCTGCGCTTCTTTGGGTTTACATATATTTATTGTGCCTTTAAAGCCTCTGAGAAGGGTTGTTTTGCAGTGTTCTTCTTTTTGTGAAGAGCCGTGTACTCTAATTGGAATACATATTTTTGGTGGAACATACAGTTTAGTACAATTACAATGTGAATTTTGGGTCTTGCCATTGTTTGCAGACATCTTTAATGATTCAGCTTTCTATAGTATGACACTTCATGGCATCATGTCTTCCTTACACTCAAATCTTTTTTAAAACGAAGTCTCATGTTGCCCTGAATCAAAGAGGTAAGGTACCCACTGCAGCTAAGTGTGGCCCACTTCTACCCTCACACACGTGCACAATTCTCAGTGACAGATCTGGGAGCTGACAGTAAGATGTGGTCCTACCGGCCTGGGTTTTTCACACCAAACCACTCTGTTGCACACAATGGAATAACTCAAATCAGCATTTGATCTTATGAATTTAATAGCCCACTTAATGTTGATTGATCAGTGTGCATAGAATATTTCTATTCTGTATGTTGCAGGGGACTGCTGTGTTCCAGGACGGATACTTGTAGCCATGTGATGGTAGTCCCAGTGCTGTGTTTGCATACGAATCAGGTGAGTTCATGAAGCATTATACTTGAGAAATCCTCAGCTATGCTCTGTAGAACAAATTTGATCTTTGATACTCGGGGGAAAAACTTCAGGAGTATAAAGCCTCAAGTGTCTCTGCTAGCGTTTTGATTACTACTTACATATGGTTTGTAGGTCTGGTGTCAAAAAGACTTTCTTTAAGACATGCGATGCTTAATAATGACAAATCTGAGCCAATTCACTGTGGTGTTTTTGCACAAAGCTGCGTGGCCTGGAAGCAGTGAAATTTGCATTGCACTTGTCTCAGCAGGTGATCACATTTTAACAGCCCCTCTGTGCTAGCATTACAGGAAAGCAGGTATGCATTATGCTGTGATGCACATGTGCATCAGCGGTAACTCTTCACCGATTCTGTGTTAATGGTATAAAGTCTGTACCTTTTCTTCCAGGCTGTTTTTCAGAACAGCCTGAAGTTAAACCATGCTTAACTTACAGCTTCTTCACCGTAGTAATTTGTTTTGTCATTGCATGATCAGGCTAAAATGCCCACGCTGCTAATAGCTTCCCTCACGGTGATGAAGGCAGGTATCGACCAGTAATTTTGGTGCCTCCAGTGGGCTTGGAGAATCAAAGGTGTTAACGTGATGCTGTGTGACGCAAAGCAGTTTAACATGGTCCGGGGCTTCACGCGACTCTGTCCTGCTCAGGAAAGCATGTTGTGCATGGCAACAACCACTACTGAGAAAAAAGTAGAGATTTTTAATAGGGTAAATTCCCTGTTTAACAGACTTCTAGAGGGTGTTTCAGATGCTAGCTGTTTGGGGGGCAGGGGAGGGAAAAGCTTGATGTGGGCTGGAGTTACTGGCGTTGTTCTTGTTGAAGCTGGGCTGTGACATGCTGAAGGACAAACCAGAGTACTCCAAGGCACGCAGAAGAGGCGGTCGGGAGAAGCAAAGAGAGAACATGTGGCTTTCGGCTGGTGCACGGCCCGCTGGCCGCAGCCCTGTGGCAGGAGGGAGGTGGCTGTAGCACCAGATGCTACAGCCAGTCTGAGACCTGCTGAACTCATCACAGCTTTAGCATCTGTGGCACGTTGGATTTCAGTGTTTCACAGCTCCTGGCTCTGAGGAGAGTTGCAGAAGGGATATCCTTTCAGGGTAACATCAGAGCGCAAAACTGCACCTGATGCTGCTGTAGTCCTGGCCAGCATCTCTGGTGGGAGCAGGGCCGCTAGCCCAGCTCTCCTGCCAAGCCCAGAAGAGGGGCACCGTGCCCCCGAGGTGCGCCAGGCCCTCCTTGCCTGCCAGGGACGATGGCTGGGGCTGTCTGTGGGATACGGTGCGACAGGGGCCAGCCTGTCCTGCTTCTGGCTGGGATGCTGGTGGAGGGACCAGTGACGGGAGTAAGCATTCAGCCTGGGTGACAGGGGCTTGCTTTGGCTCCTGGGACACTGGTGGAGATGTGGGAGGCCTCACTCCCAGACCCCGATGTGGGGGTTCTCCCGCTAGCTGCCCCTTCTCTTCCTGGCTCCCAGGGTTCTCTCCTTCCCCTGACCCGGGCAGGACTCCTGCCCTGGGCTTCACGACTGCCTGCAGATGGGTGAGATGCTGGGGCTGGAGCTGTGGACGTTTGCATCTCCAACAGGCACATGTGAGCAATGTGCCTTTAAGACTAGCAGGAGAGCAATAGTATCTCCCTCCCTCCTGTTAATTGTAGCATGTTTTTCAGCCGTGCTTTCCAGTCACATTCGCAGGCTGTGAGAGGGAGCAGCGCTGGAGCTTGCCGGCTGAGTGCCATCCGGACAGCGCGTGCTCGCCCGCAGCGTGGGTGCCCGCAGGTGATGGGCAGCGCCCGGGGCTGGAGAGCTTTGCGCTAGAAGGGGGAGCCCTGTATGCCCGAGTTTCGGTGACACTGCCGGGCTCACCACGTCACCTGTGCCCCCCACCTCCTCGCCTGCGTGGCCGTGGGCTCCAGCCGCGGGTCCAGCGCGCTGGCCGCCCGCCCCAGCGGGCCCTCGCGCGAGCTATGAGCGGCGCTTTGCCAGTCCTTGGGGACCTGCAGCGGGAGCCGCGTGGTGCCTGGCCGGGGATGCTGTGGGCTGCCGTGGGAATGCCTGGCTCCCCGAGCACAAAGTGACTGCAACTAACTCGAGGTTGGGACTACTTCTCGGAGGATGCCCTGTGTGTCTCCAGTTACTCCTCTCTGGCCTCACCGCAGAATATTTGGAGTTGCTTGCTCGCCACTGCCGAGGGGGGACAGAGGCATAGGCCTCCAGAGGGTTAAAAGCATCTGCCTTTACGCCAAGTGCTCGAGCAGGAAATAATCTGCAGAGATACATGTGCAGCAATTCAACTGCTGCTGCTCTCCCAGGCTGCCGCTGCTGCAGTTCGGTGTGCGAGAGAAGCCGCGCTGCTCACAGAAGATGCTTTCTTGGTGTGTCTGAAGCACCGGGCATGGCAGCAGAGCCCCGGCTGTCTGAGCTGGGGTAAATGTCTCCATCCAAGAGGAATTATGTTGACTTGCTGGCTCTCTCGGCTCACTGAGGTAGGTGCTGCTGCCTGTGCAATATGCCATGATCTTTGTGGGGGATACAATCCTCTCCTCAGCCTGGGTTATAAAATTAAAGAAATCTTTCAGTGGGAGCGGGGTTTAATTTGCAGCCTAATGCCAGACAGAAATATGTGTGTGCAGTTTTTGTGTGTGCAGCAGGGAGGAGAAAGCAAAGGATAACCTAAGCGACACCTTTCATGCCTGGCAATAAAGTTGTGGCACTGAATTGGAACAAACTTGCCTTGGCCTCTGTGAAATGCACCTGGGAGCTTTTGCTTCTTCCTGGCATATGACCTTTCGAAGGGGCTGGCTGCAGCATGCTGGGTTATGCTTGGGTTCGGAAACAGGGACACAGTGCACTCTACAGGTCCCTTCATTCTGCTCCCGGGGATGTGGGGAGGACAGAGGACACCCGCACGGAGAGAGAAGGTGCTGCTGCCAGGGAGGTGGTGGTTTTTGGAGGAGTGAAATGACACTAAAAGGAAGAAAAGAGGTGCTCTTCCCTGAGGAAGAGGGAATTTTAAGGTCCTAGGGTTGATCTTGGTGTTTGGAAGTAGAGAAGGGAATTTGTTTTAGAAGCAGCCTGTGTACGAGTCTGGGTTTTGTGTTTTGCTTTCCCAGCTCTGTGGAGAGGAGTTTTGTTCATCTCTGCTAACTGCTTTACCACCTGCAACCTTTGCTTGAGGATTTTTTGCACCAATACCTGGGAGAGAAAAACTGCCAGTGCCATCAAATTTCCTTAGGCTTGTTTAGGAAGGTGCCTTCTTGGGAAATCCCTAACGAGATCAGTAGCAGCTGATGCTGGTCCTTTCTCACCTGCGGGCATGCATTTTTGGTTTGTCTTGAGACCTCCAGTGGGAGCTTTACTCTGTCAAGATTAAGCTGAAAGGGAAGTTTTCAAACAATTTCCCCCAGAAAAGCAGGGTGTTGGGCATCGGACACTGTTTGATTTGGTTCTCCTGGTCGATCTTCGTATGTATGTTTGCATGTTGGCTCCTGAGCACGTGAGCACAGCCCCTGCCAGGGAAACCGGGCTGTGCAGAGCAGGAAGGTGCTGCCTGGATTACACGCCTGGATCACGCGGCGAGAGGTTTGTGCATGCTTCTGGCACTGCAGATCTATTGAGGTAGCACAGCCAGCAGTGCCACTGCCGCCTAACAGTTTCAGAAGTGTTTCTGTGGCATCCTGGCAGAACAAATGTGTCACTCAGAGCTGCGCTCTTCAGGAAAAAGGGCAGGACTGTCACCTGCACTGCAAACCTTTTTCGTCGCTTTGGTTTTCTTTAGTCAGGGCTTCCTGACTGGAGCGTGGTGCTACCTGAGCAGTTTAGTCAGAGCATTTATTATTGCCTCCTCAACTTCCCCAGGGCTGTTGTGCTATGCTTGACTCAGCACTGACATATCTCATAGGGAAGGCTGGAAAAGAATCCCTCTTTTTAGCTGTAATTTGGGCCCAAATGCAGGCAAGAACATGTTTCCTTTTTGGCAAGAACAGGACGCTTGTACGTCCTCCTTTGGGATCCTGTAAAGACCTCTGCTGCTCTGCAAGACCTCTGTGTTGGAGGTGGAGAAGCAGACGTGGGTCTGGTGGATTCGCTGCTGTGTATGAACCAAGAAGCCACAACCCCGGCTGGGGACGGCGGTGCCGGGGACGCCTGGGGAGTAGCTGCTCCTCTCCGTCCTGGGAAAGAGGATCCCCTCTTACTCACACGCTAGGTAGAGCTGGGCAGCAGTGCTCCATAGCAACACTTGTTTCTCCCACAAAGAGGAGAAAAATTTCATGGCTTTGCTCAGAGAGGTGAAAACGCAAACGTAGGAACACCCAGTGGAGTCTCACCGGTGTGATACCGGTGTGAGGTCATCTGAATGGCTGCTTTCTAGAAGAGCACTTTTAAAAGGTGGTGAGTGTTAAATAGCCCAATTGCCTGTGCAGGAATCACTAGAAAAATTACATGGTAGTCATCCCATTTACTGCTATTTGCACGCAGGCAGAATGGTGATTAGAACTGGCTGAATTAAAGTAAAACGCTTCTCACAAACATGCTTTCAAAATTAATTTGCTGCTTGCCGGCCAGCAACTGTTTTGGTCGTCTTTCTGCCCCTATTCCAACAAGTGCATTTCTCAAAAAGTACTTTTGTGAAAACAGCAAAATGTTGGAGCATATTCACGTGTGATGTGGTCTGAAGGAGCGGACGGGAATACGTGCCTTACAGCCGTACTCCCATCCGCTCAGGCAATCAAACCAGTACATTTGAACTACTGATTATTTCTAAGCAGCCTTTCTGGTCAGTAATAAAGTTTTGCATTAAACTCTAATTATGTGGAAGTCGAGAGCTATTTGCTAGAGTTAATAATGGTAATTTTTAGAATTGTAGTTTATTAAATGGGGGCTGGCCAGCATTGCACGTCACGTGCACTGTACTGATACCCTCCTCTGCCTGACAGCCTCGTAGCTGCCCACCTCGCAGGGCCAGGGCAGCTCCTCGGCGTGCCCCGCGGGTGCTCTGCTGCACGATGGGGCTGAGCTTGACGGTTGTCCGGGCCCAGTGGGGACCCGGCAGCAGTGATGCTGGGATCCCTGTGGGATTTGGCTTTTCGGAGACAAATGCCTGACTTCATCCATCAGGTCCCACGCCTGGCGAGCCATGCTGGGACAGCTGGCCAGTCGCGTGCTGCTCGGCAGTCACGGGTGGCACAGGGAATGGATAACAGAGAAGTGCGAAGGGAATAAATTGAATCTTCAAGAACTATTTGCTAGGGAGTGATTTCCCTGGTTTCTGTAGGGAGGTAGACGAAGGCCAGTCGTTAGGTGCCTGCAGTCTTTCAGCGCCCATTGCATTTTTATGCTTTGGGTGCTGCTTGTAAACCAGCTACAGGTGATCAAAGCCGTCATCCAGAAACTGTTGAGTCGGAGATAAAATTGTGCCTTTCTGATAGTGCCTGGAGTATCTTTAAGAAACTGTGCTACGGCATTTGAAATCTATCTGGCTTTGTACCACTTATAAAATGCATTCGCAGTAGGTGGTGGCATCAGCCTCCTCTTAGTGAATGCAGATATTTATATTATGCAAAAGGTTTTCTCACTTTGCTGCATTCAGATGATGACTGGAGATACCATTCTTGTTAGATAAAAAATTGAGTCTGACTTTAGAGGTGAATTCAAAGAGCAATTTCTATTTAATATATATAGCAGCAAATAGGAACAAAGCTGCTTAAAGATTACTTTAATGATGAATCATTATATGGCTCTCACCAGTCTGAAAAGCAATAAAAGTCAAAATGGAGTACTAGCATTTAGTCGCCTAGAAAATGCATAGAAAGGGACCTGTATTGTAGACAGGGTTTTACACCACATCAAAGTACAAAATGTTTTTAGGTGCAGAAGCATCAAGTGACTTTCCACCCCAAAGATAAGAGGCAGCTGCTACCTATTGTTTATTGTTCCAGAAGGTTATTTTCTTTGGTTGTTAGTCACTCCTAATATTAATTTTTTTTTTTTTTTTTTTTTAAACCCTGACTGATTTCCCTCCACCCTGTTTCAGGGCAGATGCTGTCATAATACTTTTTCTTTTGAATGCTATCATTTTTATTACTAATCCTAATTAAACGCTATAACTTTTGAAAATCAGATTAATTTGAACCATCAGCCCAATGCAAATGCTGTAATCATCGGAGATCATAAAATGTTCAAGGGACCGTAATTTTACTACAGAGCTGCAGTGGCATGTGTCCAAGGATCTTGCTACCTTTGTTCAGATGACAGGGATCGTAATGCGTGCGCTTCTGCATAATGCAGCATGAATAGAAATGATACGTTCCTCAGCTGTTGAATTCTACGTTCTAGCCATAAGTCAACAGACATTAGAGAAATGACATCGCTTCTTCCATCGCTGAAATACTCTTTCCTCGCTATAAATATTGTATGAATTCTATGGTTTCTGCACAATAGATGAGGGGGCACATAGAGCTGGGAAGCTGTTGCACACCAAAACTGCACTGTATTTGTGAACCAGGTAGCAGTGGACGTGACACAGGTAGCCCCACTCTCACCCCAAATGGTTCCACCCTCGCGCCACAGTCCGTGACCTCAGGATGCACAGAAGCTGCTTCAGCTGGCTTGGTCTCCAGCCAGGACACGTGCTGATCGTCACTTCAGTCTCCTGGGCAGCAGGGCAGGTACTGTGAGGTTCTGGTAACCTGCCTCCTTTTAGACCAATTTTTGGTATTTTGGTCTTTTTTTTTTGCCACAGATATTAGGTAGCAAATAATTAATTTTGGTTTGAAGTCAAGCAGTGGCAAAGTTGGTCTCCCTGCTCTGTCCCAGCTTTATTTCTGAGGTGGTGACATTAGGGAAGATCTCGCTGGTCATTATGGATGTAATTACCCCGCACCGAAAGACAGAAAGGCATTAACCTGACACTGTAAACATTTACATTGGAGTTGTTGTTTAGACGTTCTTCACAGCAGAGGATAAAGGCGCTCTGAGGTAGCCATTACCCCTGCTTATTTTAGGACTCTACAGTAAGATGAGATGAGTCTCAGGCTAGAACTGCCCAGTCCTCTCTAGTCATGCAGACGGCTCGGGGAGGGTGGCTGCAGCACTACATGAGATCAACCTCCTCCAGCAAACTGCTCTGGTTTCAGCCCTCAGCCAGGGCTGCCCCAGGCTGCTTTGAGGGGTTTGGTGGAAACGAGAGGCACCGTGGAGGATCTGACCCTGCAGGTTTAACTCTGCCTTACTGAACTTGAGTGACTTTGTCAATCTGCATTATTGAGTGTGGCTGCAAGGTCTGTGCTGCTGTTTGCCACTGAACATCCTAATAGCAGGTACCCCTTATGTTTCTGCTCGCTGGGACCGGGTGTTGCTACTTGACTGTAAATACAACCTCTTTGATTGGTACTGCAAGTCATGCTTCCCCCCCTGTTAAATCACAATAAAATCTTCCAGGCTCGTACATTCTAGGCTTTATGGTGAAACTGAAGTGGGCAAATCTGTGTCAGTTTAGAGACTGATGTGGATGACAGGCGTTTGTGTCAGCGGGCTTTGTGGATCTCCTGCTCCTGCCCACTTCCCCACCACCTCGGTTGTATGCAGGGAGTTACTATTGCAAAGAGAAGACCAGTAGTATGAGATTTGTCCCATAAAACATTTTCTATTTGGGATTTACCCAGCAGGCTTGTTTCAGCCAAAATGCGGAATTCAGGAGTGTGTTTTCATGCCAAGACTTGCAGCATTTGACGACGAATGCCTAGCTCCGTTCTCTTTCAACATATGCAACATTCAGGAAGCTCTGGGCAGACACATATGATTTTATAACAGCTATCGCTTGCAAAGGAAAAAATAAAAAAGATTGCAAAAGCGTATCAATTATCCACAGTTTAATGTATATAGTGGTTTGCAAACAGTTATTATGGACATTGTTGTCTGAAAGACTGTGACTTTAATGGTTCTCCTGGGGGCTTGTCGTGGTTTAATCCCAGCCAGCAGCTAAGCACCACACGGCCGCTCGCTCGCTCCCCCACAGCGGATGGGGGAGAGAATCAGGAGGGTAAAAGTGAGAAAACTCGTGGGTTGAGATAAAGACGCGTTAATGGGTAAAGCAAAAGCTGTGCACACAAGCAAAGCAAAACAAGGAATTCATTTGCTACTTCCCATGGGCAGGCAGGTGTTCAGCCATCCCCAGGAAAGCAGGGCTCCATCATACATAAAGGTTACTTGGGAAGACAAAATGCTGTAACTTTGAATGTCCCCCCCTTCCTTCTTCTTCCCCCAGCTTTATACGCTGATCATGACGTCATATGGTGTGGGACAGCCCTTGGGTCAGTTGGGGTCAGCTGTCCCGGCCGTGTCCCCTCCCAGCTCCTTGTGCCCCCCAGCCCCCTCGCTGCTGGGGTGGGGTGAGGAGCAGAAAAGGCCTTGACTGTGTCAGCGCTGCTCAGCAGGAACTAAAACATCGCTGTGCTATCAACACTGTTTCCAGCACAAATCCAAAACATAGCCCCATCCTAGCTACTATGAAGAAAATTAACTCTACCCCAGCCAAAACCAACACAGAGCTGTTGTAGTCTACTGAAACTCTTACAGTTATTGTTTGATTTTAATAGGGGCTCTATTTGGAAAAGCCTGTATTCTTAGATTTTATGGTAGCGGTATTATGTGCTTGGCTTACGACAATAAAATCATAGCTGAATGCTGGAATGAGTGTGAATATACCCATATCAAAGAGGTATCTTGCCCTGATAACTTACCTATTTTATATGTTAATCATCGCTTTCTCTGTTTTCTAAAATTGTGTGCAAATATAAAACCTCACGTAAGCCTGACCATTGTGGTGTGGATATGGCAAATACTGTCTAGCAGTCCTCGGTTCCGTAAGACATACCTGATTGTTAGGATCATGTTGTTTGACCTCCTGATAACGCAGGCTGTAGAAAATTTAATCCAGGAATTTCTCCTTGCCTTTCGGAAGTGTATTCAGCCTTATTTAAAGAGTGCAGATAACTGGGACTCAGAGGTGTCCTGAGGGTAGTTGTTTCGGTGAGTAATTATTTCTGGTGATTTAAAAAAAATCCAATTTGAGTTTATTTCCTTGTTCCATATGTTGAATCTTCTGCCTTTGTCTACTTAATTAAGGAGTCTGCTAGTAATGGAAATCATTTCCCATGATGTGGCCAAATCATTGTTCAGCCTCCTTTTTGCTAAAGTGATCATATCATTTAAACTCTTTCCACACAATCTGTTTTCAGGCCCTCAAATCCTATGCATTTCTCTCCTGGTTTTTCAGCATCTTTTTGAGCCATGGACATCAGAGGTGGCTATTTTGGGACAGCAGAACACCACATTCTACTAATATTCTCACTAACACTGTAGGCAGAAACAACATTACCTTTCTAACCTTGGACAAAATTGCCTCTTTTCAAACATCCAGCTGTGTCATTAGATCCCGTAGCTCCAGCATGGCCCTGGGACCGCATGTTCCATTTGTCCGCCCTAACTCCCATATATGTTTTTAAGTCTCTGATTTCCAGCATACAGTTCGCCCCTCTGTAAGTGGGGCAGATCATTCACTGCTGCATTCTTAGATCGTAGACAAGTAGACTTGTGTTTTCCTGCGTTACAGTGTCTGATCTTTGGCAGGGCCGGGCATATGAATGGGGCTGAGTTGTTTGGCTGTAGTCATCTGAGTTTGGCAGTATTTATCACTTAAGCCAGTTCTGAGTTGCTTTGGGCTGAGAAACTTTTCTCTGTAGGCCCAGTTAAAAGCACTCCATTCACTGATGGTTTCTCATTAAAATTACATCTTGTTGATTATCAGTGATTTTTAAAGTGTTCTGTAGTCATTTAATGTAATGATATTCTTACAGTCAGTATGGAGTGTGTCACTGAGCCGTTTGCAAAAAACAAGCCCACAATGCTGGCACAGCTGCTATATTCCCCCCCCCCCCCCGCTTTATTAAGTGTATTAAAAATCATTTCAGGATTATCCAAGAGGGCTGACTGAGGTTCCCATCACATGCAGATACAGGGTTCCCTGCAGTCGCACCCATCTCTACTGCTTTCTGCTTCCTGATGGCCATGGGGTGATGTTTTCCAGGAGAGACTGAACAGATTTCTGTTGCCGTTGAGGTATTCATAAAATCACCCATGACAAAGATAAAGCAAATTACAAATTTGGTGTTTGAGCACTCTTCTGTTTCCCCACACTTTTTGTCATTTTTGGGTTTCCTCCTGGTGTTTAATTTAATTACTTTCGTTTCATTCCTTAGGAGTTCAGTCCTCTAGCAATTGCTCTGTGATATTGATCTGGGCTCATCTCCAGCCTGGATAACCGTCTCGACCACTTACATTTGCTGGAGTAATGTATCCCTTTGTGGTCCATCAAAACCTCTCCTGTTCAGCTCCTCACCTCACATTGCTGGCATCTGGGTCTTTTCCTTAGCTTGATCAGCATTGCTCCTCCCTTGAGGTACTTCCCTTCAAGCAGGGATATGGAGTAGAACCTTCCCTCCTCTGATCACCGTGGTGTTGCTTTCTATTTCCCATCCTCCCAGTGCTCACCCTGGTATTTCTTATTCATTTAGCACCCCTTGTCCCTATCTCTGGGACTCTGCGATTCTACCTTGATTACTTTTTTCTCTCTCTTTTTGCCATCTTCATTTTTTCACAGTTTTTTCTTGAACAGTCTAGTTGTTTCCTTGACATAACATTTACTGACAGCCTGGTGTCCTGTCTCCAACAGTGGCAAATAGCAGATGCTTAGAGAATAATATAAGAAACAGGGTGAGAATATAATAACCCTAATATATCCTGCCGGCAGCGATCAGTATTACGTATGCCTGACTGTGTTGTGAATGTGTTTAAGCACAGCCCAGTGGGGGATGTAGTGCCTAAAACCATGTGGGTGAGGAAAGAATAATTTTACAAGATGGCAAACTTTCTTGTGTAACCGCCTCTCTCCAGCAGCGCTGCCCTCTCCGCGCCTGCTGCGTCTTTGCGCGGCACAGAAAGCCACGGCAGCGCCGCGCTCGTTTCCGAGCCAGTCCTGGGGTTCATCCGCAGGGCTCCTCACACCTGACTGAGTAGAAGCTTGTGTTCCTCTGCCTTGGAGGCTCCTTGAGGAGATGATTGCAGTGTGGCAAGATGAAGGGAGAAGTCCTTGCGCTTGGTTATGAACCCTTATACGATCATGCTGCCTGACAGATTCCTCCAGCTTTCAAGCTCTGTCTAGTTGTAACACAAGCTGACATAGCTGGAAGTGTGATGTTGCAAAATATTTTGTGAAAATCAAGGCCACATAGGGGAGGGAGAGACGCAAACCAGTATCCCTCACCTCCAGAGCGGGTACAGGTGCCTGCCCTGCTTGCCCCACGGCAGGGCAGCCCGGGAGCACGGCCAGCACGCACGCAGCGGCCAGGCGACTGGCAGCACGGGCTGGCCCCAGCCTGCACAGCCGCTCTTCTCCATCAGTGATGCGGAGATGCAGGGCTTCACATACAGCACACGGGAGGCTGTGAGGGTTACCGGGGTGCGGACTGCGCAGTGGTGTGACACTGAGGTGTATTACAGCAGCTGAGGTTGTAGGAGGATGTATGTGGGGGGCTGGGGGGATTCTTCTGTCTGCATCTTCATGGTTACTTTGGGGTCCATCCTTCGTTTCTGGGTTACTTGTTTTCTGAAAACTTCTCCAGTATTCCTTTAAATCTGAAACAAGGTCTGAACTGTGTGAAGCAAGTAGAAAAATGTATTTGAATTTTTTAAAATGCTAGGTTTGAAGTTTCATTTAAAAATATCTCTGTTAGCAAGTAGAATATATTATCCAGGACACTGAGCAGCTAAATCAGAGGAGTGATATTGCAGGCGTTAGACCTCTAATTACTACTTCTCCAGTTGTGCGCTTCCTCTGTTACCATCACTACTCTAGCAGCCAACACACTTACCATAGCTTGTTTTATCCTCAGCTGATGGTCAGCTTTACTGATAGAATGGTTTTATTTCAGAGTCATATTTCTTCATGTGCTATATTTTCTTTCATGGTTGTTGCTTTGTTCGTTACTATCTGCAAAATTTTTTGAGAAGTCCTTGAAGCTTCCTTAGGATAACGTATAAAAGACCAACGGGAAGACAGAGGCACTTTATTGACATGACTGGCCTTCGGTACCCAGCTCTTCACTGTTTGGCCTCACCAGTAAGGATAAGGGTTCTTCTGTTGATATAGGTGAGTCCCTAAGTCCCTACAGCTCTAACCGCTCCAATGCATGCCGTGTGATTGTTGAACCGGACAGCACTCTTCCTATCTATTTTCTCCCCTCTCCTCCCAGCAGCAGAGGAGTGCCTATAGTGAGCTGTGCCAAGCGATCCTAGCAGTGGCTTTAGGGAACGGTCAGGAGAACGGAGCGAAGCACGCAGTGCGCCTTTCCCATATGGAGGTTTCCAACTTTGTGCAAAGTTATGCGTGCCAGAGCTCAGGAGTGTGTGCGTAAGTAAATTAGCTCGTTATAAATTCAGGGCAGAAAGGCACATAATTCCTTTGATGCCAAAGGGAACTGTATCTAGAGACTCAGGGTAGAGACATGCCTACCGATATATGTTTTAGTTCTGCATAAATCATCTGTAAGTATAGCACACTCTATTCATTTAGCTAGTGACAGTGTTATTTAGGGGTGATACCAAACAGTCACAAAGTAATAAGGACTGCCTGAGAAGAAAATATGTGCTAAAGCTCTTAGGTGTAATGCTAATTTAAATAAAATATGTGCTCTATTGGGGCTGTAGACTGTTTCTCTTAGAAGTCTTAATAATATTCAAGCCTTGGATGCTTAAAAGTTGTTTTTCTTCAAAATGAAGATGCCATGATTATTTAAGAACGTTTAGACTCATTTTTAGGTTGGGTTGATTCATTCTGTTCTTAAAAGAATGTTTTACGGGTATCTTAGCACTAGGGACACCTGTGCTTAACTAATGTATGTAAATGCAGTCCGGTGGCGTATACCCCTAACCGCAGTAGAAAGCCCAGGGAGCTAACTGCTCATCATGCTGCCAAGTCAGGCCATGTTTCAAGTCAGGCTGATGAGCAAGGGCACGTTAAGTGGATATTATTTTAATGATTGTTAATGCTGATGCATAGAAAAGAATGTAACTCTTTCTAAAAGCTGACTAAAAATAAATGTTGCAAAAAGAAATCTCCTAACTTTATATTAAACCAAATCATAAATATGCCAAAGAAAGCTATTCTACCTGGGGGGGGTTTATTGCCCCTGCTCTTTATTTCTCTAAAGGTTATTCACCGTTTGTGTGGACGTTATACTGTAGAACCCTTTGCTGGAGCGATGACCTTGTGCTACCTGCAGACAAAGTTTGGTTAGATTGGAGTTGTTACTGCTGCTATCCTGCAGTGCGGATGCTTTCTAGTCATGGTGCAAATACTAGAACAAACAAGTCTTACTAACTTTAAGTACACCTTTATATATATTAAAAGAGAAGTGTGTATTTTTTAATGTTTTAAGTATTGGAATGTGGATTAGAGCATAGTCATGATAAAAGGTCGCTATGTTGACAGTAGCAGCCCATGGGAGTGCTGGATGAGGTCCCCTTTTCAGCCTGAGAAGCAGTATTTTTTTCCAAGGTGAGATGAAATGTTTTAGTCTGTGGTGAGCCCTGAAAGTAATAGATGCTATTAACTGGAGATTTAAACTTTGTCCCTGGCTGCTGCTGGCTGTAGATTTTATGATAGTTCTCTTTTTATTTCCCCAACTTGTGTTGTATAGTTTGTGTTGATGTAGTCTGTCAAAGTAGGCCGGAGAAGCTTGGCTCGTCTTGGGCTTCCAATTAATTTTCTGAAGAGTTGCAGGGGATAAGGTATGGTTTTCCCCTGGCTATTTCAGATGTGGCAGGGCAAATACTGTATCTTCCTGCAGCGCTTCAGTGAGACCTCCTGTGCATTGGCAAAGAGCAGATGTGGATGCTGTGCTAATGATGCTAATCTGGGAGAAGAGATACCCAGGAGGGCAAGTTTCCTCCCTCCCTGCTGAAGCAGTAAGCTCCGTGTGCTCACGGGGGCCCCTTCTGTTGCTGTTTGGGCTGCTTGGGCTCATGTGACTTCTTTTCCATCTCTCTTCACCTCTCAGAAAATAGAGTTTCAAAGGTCACAGTTTTTTTTTAATGTATCTCTTAGGGGGAGGAGATGGCTTGCAGTGATTCTTTTATTGTCCTGCCATTAGACTCTTCAGTAAATGCATATGATGGTGCGTGTGTGGCAGGGTGAGAGGCAGTTCTGCCGCTGTCCCACGCCATGAGAAGACAGCTGGGTATGGATAAGCAGACTGAGGAGGATTCTTATTGCTTCATAACTGAAATCACATACTTTGGGTTTCTTTTTTTAAGCAGACATTTTAAAGTCTATCCAAACTTTAGGCTGTTCTTTCTACAGTAGACTGCTTAGCATCTCCACTCTTCCTGAGGGTACAAAGAGTTTAACTGCCTGATTTTTTTAAATTTTGAAATACAGCTCTTTAATATTTACAGGTATTTTCACATTTTTGATATCACTGTTTTTACAATATATTAGGAAAGTTCATACTTCACTGGTGAATGCAAAGTTCAGCACGTTGACATCTAACTGTTGCGTAGTGACTTGCAGAGCAGTGTAAAATGACTACGCTAATCTCTCCGGGTGTTTATTGCTTCCACAGGACTGGCATTTTGTAGGGGAAAAAAAAAAGAAAGGGAAAAAAAAAGACTTTTGTTTCATGCCATGCAGCTGAGCTAATTATGCTGGGGACAGGTCTCGGGTGGCTCTGTGTATTTCCTTCGAGTCTGCTGCCTGTCGGATGGCACGTGGGCACGTGCTTTGCTCATGAACCTGCCTGACCAGTATGGCCAGTGAGGTCATTTATAAACATCCCTTGACTGTAGCACTGGCACGTGTAAAATGCCACGATGGAGAACTGAGCTGGTATCTGTGCCTATCTCAGCAACGTGTTATCTGGTTGGTGTTCATGGATTTCACTTTCCTGAGCCCCTCCTGAGAGGGATGAAGCTAGAAGTGAAGTGACCTGCCATTGCTGTAAGACAAACAAACACTTACGTTTTTGTGTAATGCTTTCCAGCACTCCTCTACCATGCTGTCCACAGGATCTCTTGTTAAGGCTTTACAAGCTTAGCTAGTCATGTAGCTTTAACGCTCTGTTTGTCATCCAGTTATTAGCTGTGGCTGAAGGAAGAACTAAATCCAGAATCCAACTGAAAGACTCTCAGTATATCCGTAACAAACAAGCCCCAACCTCTTCTTACTCTGTAAATGATGTCGCTCTACAGCTGCATCAACGTTTTCGTGTATAGGCTGTGTCCTGGGCCTTGGATTCCAGAAGATAGTTTTGATGAGGAGATGACTATCAGCCACATCACTGCCCCAAGCAATGATGAATTCAGAACCCTCTACAGAGTTTGCAAGGGGCTTTACGATGTTGCCTTACACTGATGCAGAAGACCGCGTCTCCCAGAGACGATTAAAAAGCTCACTGGAAACACTTTGTGAATAATAATTATAGAGCTGTATTCACCTCTGATTTTTGCTTTGAGATTTCTGGGAGAAAACTGTGCACGCTGAGATACAATTTTCTCTTTCTCTCTGTGTTGCTCAGGGACTTCTTTTCTGCTTCTGGCTGATTGAGGAAAAATGAGAAAATACTTACATCGAACACTAGACTTCCTAATAGTATGGAAAGCATCCTAAGGGGCTGGATGTATGCTGTAATGGCAGTGGTTTCTTTGAAGATGGGTAGCTGAGAGGTCAAGCTTGAAAATCGTGATATAATTTTCTCAGATAGTTCAGTTTAGTCAGGATGATTGATTTTTGATTGGAGAGGAAATAGAAGAAAAGAGTGAGGCCTTCTATTTTTTTTTTTTTTTTTTTTTTTAAAAGATGATAGGAAGAGAGAGCTCCTTTTGGACAAGAGGCCCTGATATCCCCTTCTTGTTTTGCACAAATGTAGATGCTGACTCTGGAAAAGATGAAGATCCAAGGACAAATTGCTGCCTGGAGTTGTTGCTCCCATTTTTTATAATAGCTGTTGCTGTACTGCTATATAGAAATCCATTGCAATGGCAGTGTTGGGGTATGTGTAATTCTGGAAATGCATTAGGTTTTTAATGACTTCTGAGACTGAACTACCTGTTTGTTAACAGTTCTTTGGCTATCAGAAAAGCTTTTGAGTGCTCAGTGTTCACAGATTCTGTAATCTGTTTCTTGGGGCTTGGGGCAGTTACTGCTCACGGCAGAGCTCTGCAGAAGGGTGACTTTTTGGATGATACGGTTAATTTCTGTGCAGTCTCTAAGGCTTGCCATAGAATACAACATCTCTAGATTAAACATTTTCCCAAGTTGGTGACTTTTATGTGGATGGTGATTGCAAGCAAGGAGGGAAAGATATTAAAAAGGGAAGTTGTATTGGATTTAGCGAATAAAAGCTACATAATATTTATGTAGTAGCTACATCCTGTTAAACGCCTTTGAATATCATATGCGACAGCATTTCTCCAAATACCGATTAGTGTTTCACTGTAACTGCAGTGGTTGAGGTGGACTGTGAGTCCCAAGCTACTGAAGGGTTCCTTAAATCAAGACATCGAGTCTTTCGGAATAAATATTTTACTGCTCAGGTTTACACTGTGTGATTATTAACAGCACTGAAGAAACGTGTGAAATCCTAGAAGCTGTGTGCAATGTCTTACCCAGAAAGGTCCCTGGTAGCTGTGAAAACTGTGTCGACAATCAGCAAGGGGTGATGTCCTCAGGAGCCACGGTCTCCTACGCATTGGGTGAGGAGGAGGAAGGAAAGAGGGGGCTGACCCTCAGTGCAGGGACTTCTCAAGTTTGCAGCTGAATACCTGCCAGAGCTGAATGGAGAAATCTTGCTCTTGTCTCAAACGTACTGGAAATGTCCCTCAAAACAGCTCTGTCCCACTCTGCCCTACATTCAAAATAAAGATGATAACTTTGTGTTCTGCCTTCTGATTGCACTCAATGAAATGCACAATGTTGGCAGGATGAGACTGAATATCACGTTCTGAATGTGCAATAGTCTTTTTTTTCTGAGAGGCTTTATTTTATGATTTAATTATTGCATGACAAGGGTTCGTCTGTGCTCATAATAAGAAGGCAATTTAATTGAATTCTCCATTTTATAGGCAGGATCTAAACAAGAATTACTAGAAGGTGTTTCTCATAATGTTGACAATTCTCCTTTTATAACATGTATTTATAGGCATTTCGTGGCTGACATAGATGTATGTACAGAAATAGTACATATTTATAGACTAAGTCTATAGTTTAAGGCAAATAAGCAGGCCTTTCCTTTAGTAGAATATTTTCCTGCATAAGGACTCTGATTTTAAATAGTGTGGATAATGGTGTCTTTGCTATCTGAGGAGTGTATGGGTATGACTCATAGTGTCATAAATACTACGGCTATTACAGTGAGCATCCAAGTGAAATTACACAAAATTATATATTTGCCAGGGTTCTTTTCTCTACCGGCCAAACTTCAAAATAGAAAGCTTTATTATGCATTTTGATGCATTTGAACTACTGAATGTTCTTGCTGGCCCACTAGACAGTTTAATAGGGCTACCGAACATCATCAATAATTCATGTGTCTCTTAAACAAGTATGTGGTACTTGTTGTTCAACTATAATCTGAGCACAGGATACTGTGAGCTACTATAGGATGCTCAGTGCTGGCCCTTGACCTTACAGAGCTGCAAGGTTCTTGGACTTGAACCCCCTGTGCGTGGTGCTCCCAAACAGGGAACTGTCCTCTTTGCCCTCGCTGTAGCTGTGGCTTTTCCTGACAGGGGTACAATTGCTAGCTGAAGACGTGGTGAACTCCCTGCAGTGCGACGTGCCTGATGTAAGTGCTGTAAATCCTCCATCAGCATATGACTGTCAGTGCTGGCTGGACCAAAGGTGGGAAGCTGATGGCCCAGGTGGAGAGGTGTGGAGCAAGCCTAGGCCGGGGTGCGCGAGGGTGCCGGCGGCGTTAGCAGAAGTGGAAGGGAGTGTTAAACTGGAATGCACTGTTCCAGTTCAAGACAGAACTGAAAATCCAGTGGTTATTGTAGGATATGTTAACTGATATTTATGAAGAAACCTAATGGGATGTGATTTTTTTTTTTTTTTTTTTTGGAAGCATGTCTTTGACTTCATTGCTTTTATTCTTATTTTACAGCACAGTGACATCCCTTGTTATGCTAAATACCATATCCAGATAGAAGGTTTTAGAATCAAAGAGGATGGGAAGGGCCCAGGGTGAGTACAAGGAAGGCTATCCCCAAGGGCCTGTTCTCTTGACATGCCTCAGGGAGTTTTGCTGGCAACATTTGCTGTCTCTGATCTCATTTTGCCATTGGAGAACTGAGGCATGCAAAGCATTGAGGCATGATAAGTCTAGGCTGAGCATCTCGGCAGAGCTGAGAAATGACCGTGAGTTTCCTGGACAGCCGTCCAGTCTTTTCCTGCAAGAACCTTCGTTCTTCAGACTTGTTGCATTCGAGCCATGCTCATGTGTCTACAAATAGAGTAAGAAGTTACAAAGAGCTCAGAAATTAAGGGTGTAGTGCCTGGCATAGGTATTCCTGAAAAACGTTAACAATGTTATTTTTGAATAAGAATTTGTTGCACAAAGAGCAGTAACGTGTCAGATAAATGCAAGAAAACTGTACATATAACCATTCAAGTGAGTTTTACTGTAGGCGTAATTAGTCCAAAGTCAAGACCTTCTTCTCTCTCCCTATTTGAAATTATTGGTCTTTATCAGGTTTCTAAGAAAAATCCCATGCTGACTTCTTGAGTTCTGTATTTGCTATCTGGATATATAATGGCCAGATTGTGCCCCATCTTTGTTCAGGGTGCAGAAGGGTGTGAAGAAGTCTACGGCTATGCAGCTTTCAGGAGTTAAGCTACAATCCCCAGGCAACCGTGAGCTGTGCTGGTTTGAAAATAGCTTTTTTGCAGCTAGCTTAAGGACTGGTAACGCAGCACAGTGTTGCACCCTGCCAGCGTGATGTCTGTGTTCAGTGAGCTGGGGAGCAGCAGGAGGCTGTTCAGCTCTGTCCCATCCTGACGTTGCTTAGGGTTGGGGGAGATGCAGCTTCACTGGCACCGGTGCTGTGTTCTCCTTATGCCTTAGGCACGGGGTTTCTAGCAAAAATGGGCTGGAGCTCCCGTTTTTCCATCCAGACTGCAATGAGGTTAGTCCTAACAAAGTGCAGCTCGTTCTGGGAATAGTTTTCAGGTGGTGGGTGTGTTGGAAAAGAAAGATGATGGTTCTTCACTTGCTTTTGGCTGTAATGATGGCATTAAGTTTTCTACATTTCTCTCTTAACTGCTGCATTTCAGTGATCCTTTTCCTCTGGCTGGCTGGAGCGTTTGGGCTGAGATGAGACTTCTGGCTCTGTGGCGAAAGAGCAAATGATGAAAGTGGCTGATGGTGATTACCAGGCATCTTGTGCTTGTGCCTCGGGGTGGTCGGTAGTAAGAAAAGGCCGGTTGTTCCGTACCAAGGGTTACCGTGCTTGCTTGTCTGGGACGCACAGCCTGAGCAAACCCGCTTTCTCATTAGGCTGCCAGCAGGGCATCTGAGATCATAGCTGATGTGCCACGCAGGACAGCGTTCGTCATGCGGAAGTTGGAAATCCTAGCATTTGAATCTGCGGATCAAAGCTTGTTTCCGAGATGCTTGAACCTGACATAAAAGGGCTGTGAGTCCCCACTGACTGTGGCTGAGCTTTGAGCAGTGCTGCCTCCGTGGCCTGCTACATGTCTGGAGCTGCTGCTTATGCGGAGGTCCAGGTTGTGTTGCTGTTGCCCAAACCGCTGATCACCACGGAAGTAGCTCTGAAATGTGACAGGATGATACCATTTCATAAGGAATTATTTTATTCCTATTTGCCTCTCTCCTCGCTGTGACAAGTGCTGGAGTCCCTCCAGACTGTCAGTGGGCTACAGCCTGGGACCCTCTTTTCAAATCTGTTTTCTGCTTTATTTCTTAGTGTCATGTTTTGTTTCCATGGAAACTCCCCAACATAACTCAAATTATAAGACTGTCAGGTGCATAAACAATGCTGTCATTAAAGAGCATTCTCAGCTCCGGAGGGTTGCTCCTCCTGTGTCCTACCAGGCAGGCAGTGTGGTGGCAGGAGAGGCTACGTGGCCACCGAAACTTGACGGGAGCCTGCAAGGCTGTGGGAGAGCTGGTGAAGCCAGCTGCTGCACCCCTGGAGAGGAGTTTCCTTTGGCCGGTGTTCCGTGAAGCTGTCGTGCCCATAACAATTCTATCCATAGGAAAGGAGGAGTATTTTGCCATTATGAAAAGGATGTGCTTGGGTTACATGTAAGAGCCTGTCTGCAAAGTTCGTATTGAAAAGAACAGACTTACAACAGTAGTAAGAAAGTTAAGCAGAAAATATGTTGTTCCCAGGGAAAATGGATTAACCACCCCATACCTTGGAGTGAGGGGTTAACTTCTATCACTGAGCATGGAAATATGCCTGTGAGATATCCAGGCAATTTTTGTGTCCCTAGTGTTGTGATGAATAAGAATGGTTGATTAGCACCAATATTTCCTATCCTGCTTGCACCCTGGCATAACCTAAACTGCTCATGGCAATATCTTCCTCCTTTCCGTCCCACT
The DNA here is from genome assembly GCA_020745775.1 of Theristicus caerulescens. Lineage (NCBI taxonomy): Eukaryota > Metazoa > Chordata > Aves > Pelecaniformes > Threskiornithidae > Theristicus > Theristicus caerulescens. Next base: position 23,818,692 of record CM036567.1, on the reverse strand, counting down.
CCTACTGTTGTCCTTGAAGGAGAACATAAGTAACAGAAAAAAGCTTATCTTAATGATGTAGAGACAAAAGTACTGTCCTGAAAGAATAGTTTTTCCCTTCCTGTCTTTGTGAAGCTTTACAGATACTGTTATATCGGTAACCACTTTTTTTAAGTGCCGCATTAGCAGGACAAAAACACAGTGCACAAGAGAATTTGCAACCCTTTAAGGAAGAGCCATTAGACTGAGATAAAATGGGGCTCTGCATCTCTCTAAAAATAAGATATTTGCATCTGTATAAGGACTTCAATTTTGGTAGCCGGGAATAGTCTAGGCATCTTCATTGTAATTATTAAGGATTACTAACTTGCACAATTACTGCTTTGAGAGAGATGTGAATGTACATGGTATTTCAGAGGACATAGAGAAGTGAAGAATTTATTGCTATTTAAAAAGCTGGAGGAGTTTACTTGTTTGCTGGCAAACAGTATAGGAATTCAAGAATTGCCAGGCTGGAGAAGGCTTCAGGTCCGTCTTGTTTGGCATCTCTGCTCTGACAGACGCTAAGGTCAGACATTTCAGAGAAAGAGGGGAGCCTTGTCTTAGGAGAGGTGAGAGAATTTCTTCAGCCAGTGAAAGCCAGTAGGTGGAAGAGGGAGGACAGCAGAGATGATGCGGGTATTACTTTTCTTATCACTTTTTTTTTTAATAGCTGTCACTTTACATTTGAAAAACCCTAAAAGAAAATCATCAGTTTGGAAAGTGGTCAGTGCCAGGAGGTTGTTTCACATAAATCAGCAGCTACTCTGGTTTATGAACACGAGATTTTGGTGCTCAGAAGCTCCTTTCTACGTTGCCAGGCACACAGCCGGAGCCTGGGGACTGCCTTAGGGCCCCCTGAGCTCAAGGAGGGGGGTCTCATTGTTGAATGGGTCTTGGCTCATGTTCAAGTTGCAGAATCGGGCCCCCAAGGCCAGCAGCCTGGGCGTTGGGAGCAGCAGGAGGCTCTGCAGCGTGCAGCGAGGTGGTCGGGTCGTGGATTTGCTGATCGTCTGCTTGTATGATGCAAGAACAGTAACCTTTTCTGGCACTACTGCAAAATGCCCACAACTGTGAATCTTGGAACTGTTTTCACACGCCAAGTAAAACTATTTTCCATTTTTCTTCTGTAACACTGTAGCTGTGTCTTGTTCTGTAACGGGATGGAACCTTTCCATTCAGCAGTGTGGATCAGCTCTGTTCTTCTGCGTCCTCTCTGTCAGGGTTTTGTGTTGGCTTTTTTGTTTTTCATTAACTGATTGCACTGATCTAAATAGATGAGATAGGACGTACTCTTTGCATGCACGCTGCCAGAACTGGAAGCCCAAAACAGGGCTGTACTACCAGGTGCAGATATTCCTTGTCAAGAAATAGGTGTCGGCTCACTGTTCCTGGTTGCTTCTTTCATCGGTTGAGTTGTGAACGCTCCTGCTGGGTCTTGCTGCAGACTACCATTTGGCTATCATTTTGGCCTCGATAAGTATTTCCTGCTGCAGAACGCTATTGGAATAAGCTCTTAACACGCCTGTCTTCTGGTCCTTGGAAAGCCCCATTTTTCACAGCACATTTTCTTTTGAAGTCTGATTCAAAGCCCATTGTAATCGGTGTAGTCTCCTATGCATTTTAATGCAGCCAAATCAATGGTCATGCATTTAGGAACAAAGAACATTGCTTGCATCTGCAGGGTGGGAGGATTCGATCTTAGAGTGCCATGATGTTGAAAGGGACTGGGGCATCGTGCTGAAACCCAGCCACCTGTAAGCTTCGGCTTTGTGCGACTGAACGCGGCCCTTGCACGTACCTGGGGGGAAGGATTCTCGTCCCATGCGCCCTCCTGACGACACGGCTGCCGAGGCATCCAGCCCCACTCTGATGTTAACGTATTTTAAAAAAGGATTATAGCAATTTGTAGAGGGTTCAGAAAAGTTCTGCAAAAACGACTGGATGTCTGTAAAACCTGTGTTTTTAATGAGAGGCTCAGTTTAGTTAAAATAAGGCTAAGAGGATACTTATCAGAACTGTACAAATACCACGGCAGGAGATTTATGGTGCAGGAGGCTTTTTAAACTAATAGGCAAAAGTGGAACTATATAAATCAGTGGACGGAAGCTAAAATTAGGCTAATACGTGTTGGAAGAAGTATAACCCTAAAAAATCTTACCTAAGAACAGAGTGGATCTTTGTCACTAGAAGTCCTTAGGAATATACCGGTTTTGAAGGTCAGCACGTTACTGACTTCCAGGGCAGCTGCAGGAGACGCTGATTAAAGATTTCTGGCTCATACTATGTGCAAGACCACAGTAAATGTTTAGACTCTCTACTCTTAGCCTTAAAGCCTAAGCACTTGGCAGTCTCTGACGTGAGTGAGCTTTGGAGAAAATTCTTTCAAAGTCACTCCATTAGGTGCTAGTTCCCGTAAGGATCCAGACTCCATTGGCCAGGATTGCTCGGGGACACAATGATTTTAAAAAGGATTCTTTTTCTTTGCTGGTTTGATTTAATTTTTTTGTTAATGTCCGTTATTTTAAATTGATATTTCTTAGCATATCTTTTTGCTGGAGCAGCTTTTAAATATAATCTTTTAAACTATATATAAAATTATCTTGCTGATGCTTATGAATGTTTTCTCCCAAGAGCAAAATCTCTAGCTAAATATTCTGGGCAAGTAATGAAACTGTCTTTAAAAAAACCCCTTTGAAATGCACATATTAAGTAAGTGAATAAAGGAAGGATGAGTGAAGAATTTTTTTTTTCTTTCTCAACTTTAAGCTGTAGTGATCTTATATGTTGCTCACAGATTTAACAGGTATAAAATTATCAGAAAGATTTTCTTTTTCCCAGATTTTACTTCCCTTTAAACAACCGTCATCAGATTTACAGGTCACTACGTATGTTACAAATAAGTTTTTATACTAAGATCACAGTTTTCAGATTACAGCTACTTTTTTTTTTTTATACAGCATTTATTATGGTCAGACTGAATACATGTTCTGTGCGTCGATGTCCTTTGAGCAGCACTCTCCATGTTTCAGTTCTGTCAATACCGTGCTCAGCTGAAAGCACCATCAGCGTAAGGGTCTCATTCCAACGCCACCCAGACAGATTGCCACCCGTGACCACGTGGCATCAGTTTATGTCCTGCATCTTCCTTAACTGTTTGTAAATTATATGCTTTGGAAAGCAGAAAGTGATTTTGATTTTGAAATACAATGTTCTCAAGGCAGACTTGCTTTGGGAAGCTGTAAGCTGGATTCGTGCCTTGGGTATTTTTAAATTCACTAAAATACTTAAGCTTCAGTAGAAGCAAAGGACGTGGGTCAGTGTGGCAGTGTCACAAAATCCAAATGGATGACATTTTAATGCCAAACACAATTGTACTTCTGGAAAATAATAACAGTACTTTGCCCTGCTCGGTCTGCTTCAAAATGTTTCATTTGCATTAGTAAAGCTTTGGGATGTCCTTGTATAGTTGATGCTATTAGTATTGCAGCCCAATGCTTTTAACGATAGTAACGTGTCTGTTGAAGTACAGCGTATGGGTAATAGAGGAGCAAGAATAATATAAATTTAACTAAGCGGGTTTAATGTGCCTCCTCCTGCTGGAAAAAAAAACCCAAAACAATAAGCAGAGACTGAGACAGAATGGAGAAGCAAAGAAGCTCATCAGATAACAAAAACAGAATGTGCAATCGGCTACACCGGTCTTTGCAGGGAAACTGCCCCAGAGATGCTTCTAGAGAATGAGGCGGATGCAATCCAAAAAGGTAAATGGGAGTAAAAGGGTCTGTGCATTTAAAAGAAAATGGCAAGCAGAATTAAATCAATAATAATAATAATAATAATAATAATAACAACAATAAAATAATAATAAATTAACAAATATATAAGAAAAGTTATTACTATAAATATATAATTAAAATACACATTATAAACACAATAATAATAATAATAGTAATAATAATAAAAAATAAAAAAGTTGCACACTATGTAATGTAAAGCTGAAATGCAGCCACTGAGTTATCTGGAATGTATCTGCAGCCTGAGCAACAGAGCGGTGCCTGCGAGCATCCATGCTGCGGGCTGTGCTGCATGAGCGGATGAACTGGTGAAAAGGATCTGTTGCAGTTTTCTTAGGGGCGTTTAGTTCTTTCCTTTCCAGTTTCCATCCTTATACTTTCCATTATGTTTGGGTAAAACCTGCCCTTCCCTTGACGAATGTTTGTTCCTCATGTTTACCTGACTTCTTTCATAGGGTTATCCCTCTTGCTGGTTTTCCTCAAGTATTTGTTGCAGGTGCACTTCAGGGCTTGTGCTGTTTGGGAATTCTTTTGAGGCTGAAGAGCTCTTTCTGATGTTTACCTGCACTTACTGTGCTAAAATCTTGGGAGCTGTTTTCTTCCCGAGATTTCAGTAGGTAATGGTAGCTTTTGCAAAGATCAACAGCCATTTATCCAATTGTGTTTAAAATCTGATTTTTCCAAGAGTTTTATAATTTAAAACCTGAAGCATCTGAAATATAGAATTTTGGTGGGTTTTTTTTCTTCACAAAATTCTACTTTTTTTCTACTTTACAAAGCTGCCTTAGCCTTTTGGGAAGATAAGGTTTGTGTGCCTAGAATTGATAATATGCGATTCCTAGCAAATTTCAGCTCCGCTTCAGACAGACGTCCTTTTGATGTGGGGGGCCGGTGTAGGGCTGTATGGCACTTCATCCCTAGGGTCAGCTGTATTGCAGACGCCATGCGAACATTTATTTGGCTTAGTGCTAACACGGGAGTCTTGTCCTTTTGCTGGATTTTTTTGTGCACATTTTATAACTAAAGCACCTGTCCGAAGTCCTTGCTGCAGAAGAGAGCAAGAGAATTTTCCCTGGTTTGTGTACTGCAATGTCCTGTGTGCTCTGTTCGTAGTCCACAGCTTCCATGTGTCCTTCGTGTTTTGTTGTTACCCAAGTGCATGAGGCATTTCTTAGCCTGCAGACTTGGTGCAGCTGCTGTTCTTCAGCTGCTGCTTTGTCGAAGGGACTGCAACACAGAGGGTATTTCTACTGTCAAAAAATAACAACATCTTCCTACTGTCAGTCACAAATATGGTTTGCTCTGTTCCTGAAAGTACATAATTCAGAAATTGGAGTCGTCGCTTCGGGCTGAAATTTGCTGTGCCGAGCGTACTTGTACTTCAGGGAGGGTGTTTTGCAATTGAAAAAGGAAAGGCTTCTTGGTTATGAACGCTAATTGTTAAAGATATAGGATACCTCTATTCCTTTATTTTGAAAGCCTTTTTCTTAGAAAGAAAAGTTTTGCAGGTGACTAATCTAGTGTGTGTGGCGTTGTTATCATCATACTGTGCGTGATACTGTTGGGCTTGTGGGTTTGTAATGTTTTGGGAGCATATGAGAGTCAGTGTTCAAGTGGCCATTTCCTATAAATATAAATAAATAAAATACCTCTGAAGAGGGCAGTGCCAGGCTGTACAGTCCAGGCCTTCATCTGAAGTCCTTGCAGAGTGAAGAAAAATGTGATTTCTCAAATCATTACTGTTTTGCCGGTATTCTCTTTTATTCTCATTGAGTTGTTCTTTAACTGATAATCTCTCAAATAATTCCTTATATTGATTTGAATGAATCATCTGCTGTTGTGGAACATAATTGCTGACATACAGTGTGATGTGTAATACTGCTATTTATTTTGTGTTTCGTCTTTAGATAACATAAACCCCACCTCCTTGTGACCAGCTGGATTTCTGGCTGGTCACTGGCAGCACGGCCGTGGCCCGGGGAGCACGCGATGGCCGCCACGGGAGCTGGGCGCTGCCTCCCTGCCTCTGCCGCGCTAACTGGGGCCGAGACGCTTGCAACAACTTGCCAAGGACGCAAAATAACGGAAATAATTTCTGAGGTTTTGAGTCTATTTATAACTTTTAAAAAGACAAAAATTACATGAAATGTCTCCTGTCAAAATCTCACTCATCAATGTCAAATTCTCCTGACATTGACAAAATAGCTATTTCTGCATGGAAAATGTGACAAAACTGAGTTTTGAATTCGCTGCTGACTTTTGTATCCACTGCTTTCCTTGGAAATAGCTCATTTCTCTGCGAAGGTGTTAATGTTAAGCTGACGACTCTAAAAATGGGTGACTTTTCCCCTCAAAGTAACCTCGATGTTGAGTTTTATTAAAACTGTAGTTTACTCATTATGAAATACATACCCCAGGAGCCAGGAGGAGAACTGTGCATAGCAAATTGTACAGCCAGGTATGCAAAGCAGTAAACTCGTGGCCTCTTCCATGACTCTGACCCTGGAGCCCCTAAAGGTGCCTTCAGCCCCGGTTGCGCAGCAGAAGGGAGAAGCTCTTGCCATACGCTCTGTGTGAGGAGTAAGGCCGTCAGTTTGTCATGATAGTGTTGCCCAATACATGATATACTTGTAGTTAGAAGACTTTCTTAAGTCTCATGAAAATTTCCATTTGTCTTGCTCAAGGGTAGGGGAGAATAAGTGTGAAGGACAGTGGAAACCAAGTATGTATGAATGTTCTGTGGATGTGGTCCAACTCTGCATTGATATTGATAAAAAAATAAAAATGTAGGTTATAATCCTGACAGACAGTAAATTACAGGCAGCTATTTGTTTCTGAGCCCAACCGCTTTTGCATTTAATTTTGTATCCTAAGGGAACATCTCTACAGCAGATCGAGAATGTTCAGAAGTTAATGGCCCTTCATCTGCATGATGATTTCCCTTTTAACCACATACCAAAAGCTGCCCCTTTGGGATGCGACATCCTCAGCTTCTCTTTCAGAAGTCACTATGTGGAGGGGTCCAGGCCCAGTTTCTCGGAGAAAGAAAGGTCTCAGGACCTGCACGACTTTCTACTCCGCTTCCCTCCCAGGCTGGCTGGAGTCAGCTGCTTCTGGCTGACCTTCCTCTCCGGAGAGGCAGGACCTGCCAGGAGCTGCTTGGAGGCTCTCCCATGCTCGCCCTGAGGCTGATTTTTATCCCTCCTTTGCAGACACCTGGCTTTGCTTGCTTGTCTCACAGGTCCTATTCAGAAGGCTGCTTTATTTCCATATATGTATTTTTTTGTAAATGCAGGCATTGCAATCTGTATTAGTGGTATTCTGGGTTTCTTTTTTCTGTTCTCTCTCTTTTGGCAGCAAACCCCTCCTTTTGGTGAAAAGGGTGCTTCGTTAATATTTCTCATGTAGATCGGGCAGGCAGAGGGGTGAGAAAGGTGGCTGAACATACCACCTTCTCCCCAGTAAGTGTGTGTGCTGGTGCAGGCTCTGCAGATTCAGTCACCTGTATCACGCGCTGATGTATGGCACCAGCTGGGGCTGTAGGTATGGCCCTGGAGCACCAAAACCCACCGAGGATCGCACTCACAGTGTAGAGGTCATAATTTCAAAAGATGTGACCCTGAACATCTTGAGAGGGCACAGTGAAAGGCAAATGGAAGTTAAGTTTTGGTGACAGTGTTGCTAAGATGGCTCGTCTTGTCCTTCGATGTGCGAGTAGAGTAGGATGGAGTGGGAAGGTGATACAGGATCATCAAAAAGGATGCTGCTAACATGGCATTAGCTGGTTCCAGAAGGAGGTACATGGAAATTAATTCCTGGAGAGTAGGTTTGATAAGCATCTTGAATTCTCCTGGGCTTGACTGGGAGCTGGTGATATTTAAGTATACCACTGAGAGGTTCGAATAAAGGTTTGTCCCTTACACAGCCTTGCTGTTACACAGATATCTGTGTTTTGTGGCTATCAGTGGGAAGAAAGCAAAGCGAGCAGATGATGCTGAATTATACAGGCAGTAGGGCATAATCATATTTCTCATTCGCGGTGGAGGTGGATGGAATGTCTGTAGAGATATATTTGAAGTCCTCCTTAAATATTTTTAATAAAATCATGACTTGCTGGTTTTAAAGCAATCAGTTCCTCAATCTGTTTGTTTACATGTGGCAATACAGAAACCAGGACATTTTCAACATAAAAGGCTGCATACAAGTTTTGCAGCTCCAAGGTTTATTGTAAATAGCATAGAAAAACAACAGGCATCTTAGTATGTGAATTAAGATGCAATCCTTCTTTCTGCATATTATCCATTCCTTGTTGATTAATTTCTTTTATATGAGGAAATCCAATCTGCTGCAGACCACTGAATCCCAGTAGTAATAAGTCTGGTACAGATACCTGTATCTAGCATCAGCCCCCGAGCAACCTATAGATTTTTTTATGCTGTAATAAAAGCAACTTTTAAAAAGAGGAAAAGCCAAATCCTGTAATCCTTCGTTCATCTTGAAGTGAAATTCTTCTGTACTGTGTGTGTGTGAGAGCTGCTCCATCGGGCACTAAAGCTTCACGTGCCTCAAAGGAGGAGGTGCAGAGTAAATACTTGTAGCTGTCAGCTGAGTCCTGTTGGTGCGCAGCCGTCCCGTGCTGGGGCCTTCCCTGCGTGCTTTGACGCTTTTGGGCTGCGTGGATCCCATGCACCTGGCTTAACAATATAAACTAACCTCTCGTTTGAGGTCCGTGGTGCTTTGTTTTAGTGATCCAGCTGCTCTGTAGGTTTAAGTCTTCCTCCCAGTTGTGGTCCTTGACCCACTGCAGGCATTTGCAGATCACAAATGCAGACCCCGTGTTTTTTTCTTTAGCAAGCTAAATGGCTCGATTGGAAGGTAGAGTTCCCATACACGCGGCAGGTATGCAAGACAGGCAACGTCACGGGTGCCTTTTGCATCGTACGTGCTGTTTTGTAGTGCCTTCATACTCACTCTGTCACAACGTGGCAAGGGCAGCATCACCGTCCTGCTAAAGCAGCAATGAAAGGTTGAGTTAGTTGCCCAAGTTTGTGCAGTAGATCCAGGACAGAGTGGAGAACTGAGCTTGCTTTCTTCCGTGGCTGCTGAGATGGCGATGAGCAATGGATGCAGCCCGCTCCAGGCTCTGAGTGCCCCCAGGGTCACAGAGCCCCGCAGCAGTGCAGCCTAGGGCTGCAGCAGCACCAGCTGCGCAGCTGAGTCGCCTTGCAGCATCCCAGATTGGAGCATTGTGGGCTCACAGCTGTCTTTAAAGGACATTGGATTATTGGGGAGTAAGGATGTGAGAACAAGGAGCTCGTGCTCCTAACCTTCATGTTCTGCTCTAGGTTTTTTCAGAATTTGAAAAGGGCATAACCACACTAGGAACAATTTACCTGTTCAGATGGATTGTGTGTCAGATGTTTTTAAAAGATAGAGAAATGACTTCTTGTCCCTTGTGTGCGGTGGATATTCCATTTGTCTGTGTCATTTATTACTGTTTTGCCCCACTCGGTTTATTTATCCCAGGTGACAGGTCTTCTGTTGCTGTCCTATAGACGGTTATAGGTCATATGGAACTTTTCTGTGATTACAAAAAAGAGAGTTTTTCATATTTGCTATCAATGAAATACATTGTGTGTTTATATACCTACTTTAAATCCATTGTTATTTTCAAGATAATTGTTCTTTTATTTTGGTGTTATCATGTTTGATAATCATCCAGTGTAAAGCTGTCCCTTAATTAGGGGATAGCATGGTAACTCAGTTGTCACACAGAAGTTATGTTGATTTTTGAAATATGCTTCACGCCCCTCCCCCCAAGCTAATTTGGTACAATCAGGGCTCCAAAATAACTTCACTGAATGCTGTGGACTTGAGCCTATAAAAGCTCATCTTCTATAACTGCTAGAGCAATAAAAAGCACAGCTTAGCACAGCTCAACACCCGTAATAGAAGTCATCTTCGTGACAGAGTGGTAAAACTTGCTAGGACTTCTCCCACTGATGACTATATTTGAACGGGTGGGCCAGTGCTGGGCATGTAAGGATGGCTGGCTGCTCTCTGCTGCCAGTGCTGGGTGCTGAGGAGCTGAGCTCTAACTGTGAAGCTTCATCCACTCTGCTATTCGGTTACCCATTAAAAATCAGATTTTAACTGATCTACGCTTGAACTGATCTCTAATTGGAGTTATGTTTTTAAGGAGAGAAATAATCACATTTGATATATTTCAGTGTGGCTCATCTGTTGCCGTTCCTATTTAAACCCTAAGCTTTTCAGTACAAAGACGTTTAGATGTCTAAGAATGTGTCCGTGCCTCTGGCACCAAGATCCTTCCTTTACTTGCTCGTATTTACAAAAGATAAACATTTATAGATCCTCCTGCAAGATATTCCCGTATTGCAGAATGCTATGATAATGCCTGTGTGAAAATGCGTGTTTGGAGTTCTTTGTGGTGACGAGCTTAAAAATTAAATTACACTGTTGTGTCCATCTCTTTAGGAAAGAAGCCTTGATAAATTATTCAAGCCTTTTCAAAATTAGTGTTTAATAAATACTGGCATATTCTTGTATGAATTTAGTTCTCTTATCTAAGGTTAAGCTATAAAAGGATATAAACCTTGAACCAGAGTAGAACTGATGCATTCATAATATCCACTTGAAATGCTAGCTCAAATTTGTTTGAGCTATTGTGCAAAATATGTTCATCTTCAATGAAAGTTGCTCTGAATTTGAGCAGCAGCATTACAACAGTTTGCGCACCCACGCGATTAATAATACCAGGGCAAAGCGACCATTTAATAAATCAACCTATTAGGCTAAGAAGGGTCCACTCTCTCTTTTTGTATGGTTTCTTGCGTGTTGGAGGCCATCGTGTTCCATCGCCAAGGCAGGTATCCCTGTATTTGAAAATGTCAGAATGGAGAGAATTTGACGCTTCTTTGGGGAGCTGGTTTCAGCGACTGGCTATCAGATTTGTGTGGAAGGGAATTCCACCAGGCCGGAGGTACGTGTTTAAATCCATGTACTTGTCAATGCTTGAGTGCTGAGCCAGACTGCACAACAGCAACGAAATGGGTTTGGGACAGAAAATGGAAATGAGGCGACGAACACAGGCACATGGAAGAACTGGGCAGGGAGAGCTCTAGCATATGTGGAAAACCAGATATCTATCAAATCCACATTTCCAGTTATGGGTAGCCAACAAATGTGCATAGCTGCAGCACAAGCCGGGCATGAGAAAGATGAGCCCTGGCGCCTGACTGCAAGATAGCTCCAAGCGCTCCGGAGCCGGGGAACGGAGTACCGCCTGCCTCGGGCTTTGTCCCACGGTGCCTCTGGCAGCTGGCTTGGTCCCACAACCAGCCCATTTTGGACGGAGCAACTGGGAGCAACAGACTCCAAACATGGTAAACCTGCGACTGAGGAATGAGAGACTGCTGATGCCAGTTCATTTATGTAACTCACGGGCTTCATTCTCAGCATATCACGTTGAATGTTTTGCCTTCTTAAACGTCCATGGAACAACTGGGCAAATAGCTGGCTGTGTGCCATTCTCCATGTGCTTTTCTACCATGATTTATTTTGTTCAGCTAGTCTTCTCCCTTGTGCTTTTGCTCCAGAGTTAACATCTGTGTGTGGAAAATTGAAAGAAATACGTTGCAATATGCTGGATATATAAGAGAAAGTAGTGGCAATGGTTATGGGACCTGAATTTCATTGATACCTCCTCTCCATCCTTCTTTCTCCTCTGTTCAGGTACTATGTAAGTGGACTGCCAGTCTTTGGAAAACACTTGTTCCCCATGCGCAGTGAAGGGAACTCCCAGTGTGGTTTTGAATATCGGCAGGTGGCCTCAGTCTTCCTGCGGCTACGGGAGCGTCCTGCCTTCGTCACGCTGGAGACATGCGTTGCTTTTAACGGTTGCCCTATGCCACGCTGCTGACTTTCTCCTTCATGTGGATGTTCTCGCAGTTGTGTCTCACCTGTGATCCATCCGATCGAAATGATGACAATACCTCATAATCCAGAGTCTTGGGTTTTGAATGGTTTCTGCTCCACGTACGGTGGCATCCCAACCAGTCAGAAAGTACAGCAACAATCTGTATGCATTTTGCTTCATTATTCTTCAGATCATTACCTTCTTATTAAATTCCTTGGTGAGGAATCTCCTCTTCTTGATTTTAACATAAATTAGCAGAATAATAACAGGTTAAAAAAAAAAAACAGCTTGGAGTGGCTGCTACCTATTTTTAAATTGTGTTTTATTCCTTCTTTCTTTCCTAAGGCTTTCCTTCTCTTCCATCACTGTAATACATTGAAAAATGCAATGAATACAACCAACTGCACCCAGCACTGCACTGAATATATCCTAATCATAGGAACGCCAGTTTTTTAGATGAAAAATAAAATAATAAGCCACATGCTTGTGTGAGGTATTAAAGTCTTGAAATGCTTTATCTTTTGCTCTGCCTAAAATGTGTTGCTTTCTGTGATACACGGAAGAAACTCTTGCCACTTCTATGTATTATATTCTGCAAAAGGAACTGAGGGAATCAAGTTAGGAATAGTTTATCAAACACTGATTTTTAGTTGCTTATCTTTTTCTTTCTGGACTGCTACAGAAGTGCTTGGCTTTGCTTGCAAGAAATCCACAGTAGATTTTGGGGAAATTCTAACAAGTTAAAGTGATGCTGAGGTCTGTGATTATGCACAGCAAATTATGTTTGCTAAGGAGCTGGTGGTATCTTTAAAGTGATGAAATAACTATTAAGCTTTTTTTTGGATTGCTAATGAGATACACATTCGCATGACCTATAACTTAGTAGCATTTTTTTTGTTATTGTGCATTTTGCTTACCAGACAAATGATTTTTATTTCAGATTGCTCAATAATATTTATTTTATCTTTAATTAAACAGTTTTTTTTCTTGTCTTTCCTTCTTGTGTTCAACTGGAAAATAGAACAGCTGAAATGTACTGTCAGATATTCTCTGAGAGCTGAAAACATCTTTATTTTGGCTGAATACAATTTTTATAAAATCACTTAGGACTTCTTCAGAGGAATATTGTAAGCGTTCACTTTCAGTTTGTCCTCTTTACTCCATCACCTGTTTACGAGGGGAAAATGTCAGCACAGAAAGAGTTTGTATGTTGATTTATTTTCTTTGAAAGAAAATGTTTTGTTGGAAGAGCAGTTGTTGGTTTGTTTGTTTTTTTTTTTAAAGCTTCTGGCCTTTCTACTTCCACCTAGACTGCAAAACTCTGAGGCTGTGGCTCATTAGATATCATCAATATCTGCTGTTCCTTCATTTGCTGCTAAGTTTTCTTTTGATGTTTCTGGTATGTCTAGGTGATGACCATGCAAAATTAAGCTTCAGAGACGGGGTAAGAGAAGCAAAGCTGCTGTCAGTGGATGCAAGATCTCCGCTGCCTGAGGAGCAATGTGGGCTGCAGTAATACCGCATATGAGGCTTTCCTCACTGCAACTTTAGGTTATTTACTGGAATAGATGTTATGCATAGATGCAATAGCATCAGTAACTTCGTCTGAACAGGTTGTAGCAACCAAATATGCCTGTAGCATCCACGTTTAAAATCAGCTTGCTCATCATTACAGTCATAATAGCTACATATCAGCCCTGCAGCTCTTTTGACAAAGGGGAAAGGGAACGTGTTGGTGTCTGGAGTATTGTGAGCGCTCCTGTAGTTTAACTGAGGCTGGATCACTAGGAATCAATTTATCTGGTAGAATAAATACCTTCGGTGCTTCCTGGAGTATACCCTAGGCTCCTCTCCACAGGTTACTCAAAATATAATGGAAGGTGGGAAAATTTATTAGTCCAGCATCTTGCGTGTGAAGGTAAAGAAATTCTTTGAAGGGACCTTTTGGATCGATCCTGTATTGATGCCGCAGCCTTGCAGAAGACTTGGTTAAATCCGAATAAAAGGGATAATTTCCAAGAGAGTAAACAAGCATTAGAGGCTGATATTATGATGTACTAGTTAAAGTTTGGGCATATTCTGCTTTGTGGCACTTGATGTACTGCACTATTTCCATAAAACCTCGGTGTTTTGTCCCCCCTTAGAGCAAAGATCCGATACCAGTATGTTTCAGTATTGGGACTCATCTAATCTGAATGTTTATGGTCTATATTACGTGGTGCTCGCTGCTATGGTCCAAAGGAAGTGTTAAAGTTTAACTGTAATTTATATGAATAATGCACATTTTCTGATACGTGATCCTTGCTTATTCTTTAAACAGTATTTCCCACAGGGATCTGGAGTAAGTTCTGTAGTAGTTCTTGAATATGCTCATGCCCTGAAAGCTGGGAAAAGCATTCCCCTGGCATTGCTTGTATTTAGTCGAATTGTTCACCTCTGAATACTTTGTCAGCAGGCAATTGCGTTCCCTTAATTTCAGGAGGTGATTGCACGGCGCCTGGTCCTGAGGCTCCCATTAGAACAAAGGGGCTGCTGCTGGCGTGGTGCAAATGTCTTCATTTGCACTCTGTGCAGGCAGAAATGAGAGACGCGCACAGCGGCGTTCCCATGGGCGGGCAACTAATCCAGGCCTGATTCGTCGTCTGCAACTAGAATTCCCAGTTTGGCTTATTCTAAGGAAGATATATGCAAATAGTCAAGATATCCCCACGGATACATCATTACTGCCTCATCACAAGATCACTGCCTGTTTATGAAACTTCTAGAGAAAATATTAACACAAAATAGACATTTCCAGGATGACGTTAACTTCTGTGTACCTGCAAAAATATGTAATTTTAATTTATTGTACCCCTCATTTCTGTTTTCTAGGGGAAGTACTGAAATAAGATAACATGTTGTAAAGTAGATCTATTCCTATGCAATACAAATTCCCTTTCCTTGTCACTGAGCCTATTATGTACTTAGCAATCTACCAGTTTTTCATAACAATGAACACATTATATAGTATGGATAATTTTACTGCCATTGTATTAAGTTTTAATAATACTTTAAAATGAGCATTTTTTTATGACATATGTAATTTCAGTGTCCCATAAAAACAGTCAGGAGAATAGAAGAAATTAATGGTGCTTACCAATAATGGATCTTGTCAAAATTAATTTTAAAATAACAATGATCATGGTAATTCATTGCAATGAGTTTCTTGTGTTGAGCACTCTCTGTGCAATTTACATTTGATAAGAATGACGACTGTTCATCAGAACCTGTCTTGTGATCTTGCCTAGGTTTCAGCTTTATTTACCCCAATAAATGTGAAAGTAAGTCCACAGAACCAGTGGATAAACATCATAAAGTACAATTAGCACAATGCTTATATAACCAAATCCACCTATTAATACAAATATTTTAAAAAATCAAATAAGTATCATCCCCGGGAGCAAAAGGCTCAGATTTACACTTTATTGATTATTGAGCTCAGCTGAGATTTTTATGTTGATTCCAAAACTCACTGGCTTTGCCAAGAGCATGGATTATGAATGCGGCCCGTACGCAAAATATACTTCTTCTTAATGCGATTGCTGCAGACGCTGTGCTAGGCTCTGAGAACAAAGTGCAGGTAGAATAGGGTGTGGATGTGCAGCGGTGACTGGTATCTATGATCGCTGCTCGGATGAGTACTCTCAGGGCTCAGGACAGCTCTTGCAACGAGCAGCTAACATGCTGTAAATCTACAACTTCGTTTACGTTGCACTAGTTTACTTTGTGCTGATTTATACCTCTAGCCACAAAAGAAATGCAGATTGTGTTGACCCAGTCTACAAGCCAAGGTCTGAATGGTATCTCCCTCCCATTGCTGGTCCCGCTGCTTGTGCGTTCTTGGTCAGTGTGCGATTTTGTAAATCTGTGTTTTGAAGAGCTTCTCAAAGTTCTGCTGTAGCATCTTTTTTTTCTTAGTTGCCTCTAATAAGCAGACTCAAACTCGCATTTGCGAAATCCTACAGTCCCCACATTCTTTTTGCAAAGGACGCTTAACCTTTTAGGGAGGCCGAGTGAATAACATCCAGCCCACGATGAAGGAGCTGTGCTCAGTGGCACTGGAGGTCCGATGCTGTCGTTCCGTCAGCCTGGCTGGCTCAGGGGCTTGCTGCCTTTTCCTCCTCCTGGGTACAGTGCTGAAAGCTCAAGGGAAATTCCTGCTTCACGGGAAAGTCCTTTTTGCCGCTTGAGCAATGCTTTGCTTTTTGTGCTTCCTGTAGAGAAACGGTGTTTAAATCTCATCCTTCATACAGCACCCGGTTAATAGCAAATAAACTTGCAGCATTTTGCATGTGGCATGTATTTACTGTAAGGAATAAGGATGCTCTTCTACTGTAGGCCCTGAAAGAGAAAAACCTCTTGAATTAGCAAACACAGAGAACTTCTGTGGGGCAGAAACTTCAGTGCTGAGCTGGCGTCTCACAGGATCCCTGTTCGTGTCTCCCGTGCTTGTACAGCAGACCTGGAGAGCACTGAGCACGTGTGTATTATTTAATGGCAGATATTTTTCATAACAAATAGTTATCTGGATTTTAATGTTTATATCTTAAGCAATATTTTCTTTTTTAATTTTATTTTTCTGCAGAAATGTTATGTGTGCTGTGGCCAGCCAGCGCGTAGTGCCCAGGCACAGAGCCTGCCACCCCTCGGCACCGCGGGAAGCTCCCCTCCGGGGAGGCGGTGTGGAGGGAGGAGGATGTGATGGAAGGTTGGAGGCAGGTACTGAATAAGCTGTGCACCTGCTGAGAAATTCATTGTTACCAATTATTTTTTACAACTATTGATGTTTTGCCACAAATTTAAAATTACAGCTTCAAGTAATAAGAAACTAAATTCTCAGCATGTTTGAGACAGTAAGAACAAACCAACTGTATCACCTTCCAGAAATGCAGATATTTGTCCACGTACCAGACTTTAAGATGCTTTAAACTGAATGTATTAAGTCCTACAGACTTCTGGAGAACTAATCTAACCACATCATCTATTTCATAAGGCTGATGTTTAAACTTTAAATCACTGTTTTCAGAAGTTGTTTGTTTGGCCTTATAAATTCAAATGGATCTGAAATTTGTCAGGCAAAATTCAAGTCCTAAAGCAATTCTCTGCACTGAAGTCTCACAAAAAAAAAGAAGGAAGATAAGTAATTTTCTTCCGAGATGTTTACTATGAAGAGAACAGCTTGTTGCTATAGAATCAAAAATAAGTTTTTCAGATTTGATTTTTGAATGGCTTTAGCTTTTGCACTTAAAACTGTGGAATGAATTATATTTGAAAATGGAATACGCTGCAGGAGCAATGAATCTAAACTACCATTTTTTAGAAAAGAATAGGTACTGTATTAATGCACGTATTAGGTCAATCTCTCATTGTCTGTCATAGTAATGTTGATGCACATTACCTCTCCCTGAATGACACAATTGTTTTAGTGTACTGCATGACACCCAGCAGGAAAATGAGTTGGTCTGCTTGCGGAGACCTGGCATCATCCTGGCTGTAGGCTCTGAGCGAAGAATGAGGCTTTGAGGAGGGCGATGGAGCTCGTGGGTCGGTCTTGAGGAGCTGGTGCTGGAGCAGCAAAGGCCCCGGCACGGTGGTAGCGTGCGCTGCGGGTAGAGCTGTTTCTTCTGGAAGAGATCACAACCTGAGAGCCAGACAGCGCGTAGTTATTACAGCTTTGTGACATTCTTTGGTGGTATTCACCAAGCTCTTATTTAAACCCTGATATTAATATGCTAATATGAGTACTCTTGCTAAATTCTAGTCTGCTTAATTATATTCTGCTTAGCTATCTTTCCATTGATATAGTTTTATTCTGCATTTTTTACCCTAATTTGTTGTATTGCATGAGATCTTGTAGCAGACACTGAGTATTCAACCTATCTTGAGAAATATCATCTGCCTGGTATGTGAGACGGATTGGGATCCTTCTCCCGTAAGGAGCTGCTGGACAGAAATGTAACATTTTGCTGTAAGAAAACTTACCAAAATTTATGACGAAGGAACATTTTACCTCCTCTGATGCTCTGAAAATTCATTGCAACAGATGGCCCCGCGCTCAGTGATTTCTACTCTTAGCTTTGAAGCTGTTTACATATATAATCTTTAATACCTAAAGAAATCAAAAATCCAGGTCTTTCTGGGCTAAGATGCAGAATGATGAATGAAGTATACTGGTAAATGAGTTATTGGTGTGCCTGCTGACCCTAAAAGCATCATCACTTACATCTTCAAAATAGAAATCACAGGAAGAAACGCGCTGAATACTTGAGGGAATACTAAAAAAGGAGCTGTCTTGGTGATCAATGGACGCTGCCAGCTTTGTCAGAGCTCTTCAGAAGCTTAATAGTTTAACAAAAGCATCTTAAAGGAACTTCTTTTGTAAGAATCTTTTATATCTACTTCATAATAAATGAGCAAGTGGTCCATGAAACAAATACAGCTGTCTACAATAGAGTAATTTTTCTAGCCCCGGAGTTTTTGAAAATGTGTGAGTCATCTGAGGTAGGGGTTAGATGGGTGGAACAGCATCCATTTAGCTCTGTCTTTGGATATGCAGGTGCTCTTCCCACTGGTTTTGCTGTGAGAGGGTGGAGTTTATAACATTTGTATGGTGCTGCAGAGAGAATGTGATTTTTTTGCCAGTTCTCGACATCAGTACTCGGTTCCTCGCAGCAGCATGGCCCTGCTGCGGTTGTTGGCTTTCTGCGAGAGGTGGAGCAGGTGCCGAGGGCCCTGCACGACACCTTGGCCAGTGATGGTGGTCCTGCTTAACTCGCCGCCCGGTCTGGCACTGGTGGGGGCAATCCTGTCCGCAGAGATGGTGGGAACAGCCTGGCTCAGCGCTGGGCTGGGACAGTCTCAGAGAGGCAGGTCCCATACTGTCTGTATTACGGTTTTCTTGCAGAAGTGTATAAAGGAGGAGAACTGAAATAAAATAGCATTCTCTGGGTGGATTTTGACTTTATAGATTCTGCTCCTGTTGATAGTAAGTGTTTCCAACCATTAGTGTTGCTTTCCCATTACTGTAATTATCTCATACTGGTAGAGCTACAAACAAGTCAAATAACCCAGTGTAATTAAAGCACTGATGAGACCTGAATTTGTGGCGCTCTCTACAGGGTTATGTTCTTTTTTAGATTAAAACCTTTAGGCCGATTGACTGAAATTCAGAAGGAGCTTAGCATTGCTGTGCAAGACGTCAGGGACACAGTGATCCCTCTAAGGAGAGAAGCTGCCGAGGAGCCTCAAAGACGGGCAGCTGCAGCCTGGCTCGGAGCAGCCCTGACACCCGTGAGCAGATGTCAGCCTTAGAGGGGCTCATGCTGAGGGTTTCTATTTTTATTTATTTATTTGTTTTAACAGCAGGCAGGATCTTGAATTGAGAAGGAGCAAGTTGGATTTTCATAGCCATGGGAAGACTTTTGGTGGGTGATGCGCTCTGATGGGGACTTCAGTGCACTTTGGGCCCTTGTGGGTACCAGGGCTCACTGAATTTTCCATACGGCAGGTCCCTCAGCTCATACCAACCCCGACATCTCTGCAGAGTGCTCCAGAGCAGCTTTTTTGTTTAAAGGAGCGGGTATGAAGCACTGTTCAGAAAAACGGGGTGCCCCATGCCAGAGATCGGCAGGTGAGGCTCATCTGGAAGTGAGATCTCTCTGCGCAGACAGAGACCGGACTGCCGCCCTGCTGCTGGCTCGGGAATTGAGAGAGGTGCTAAGGAGATGGCCTTGTGAGTCGAAGTCCTGTATTCACAGAGGATGTAGCGCTGACAGGTATTTTTTCCCCTTCTGTTCATGCCTTTTGGCCCTGACTTCTTCTGTGTAGAGGCGAGCAGGTATTTAACTTCTTTCCCTATCTGCCTCTGTCCTCCTGCTTTGACCGGTGTGGAGAGGGTTGGAAAGCACATTTTACCTTGAGTTGTGACCCTAACGTGATCTCAGCTACCTCTGGCCTGGAGTGGCCTGGAAATGATGGGAGGTAATAGGATGCCCCATCACTTCCATCTCTGATACACTGGAACACGTAGCATAGAGGGCTGGCTGAGCATCGCTGCCTCGCAGAACCGTGGTGAGATCACGCGGTGCTGACGCTCTGGGATGGTCATTTAAATGGGATGATGACTAGTAAATGTGGGCTGTACAGGTTTCTATTTAATTTATTAAATTTCTTAAGGAATGAATTCTGTGGGCAAGATTATACATTACTGCAGCAAATTATCCAAATGTACAAGAGTTATTGAGGAGTTAAACGCATCTGAATTATGGAGTGCCAAACATCCTGGGAACAGACAATTCTGATAATGTCCTTTGATTGTGTTAGAGCCGTTTTACGGGTAATATGTCTGAATAAATCTGAAAATGTCAAACCTATACATTAGGAAGAGATTTGTCTTAATGCTCCGCACTACTGAACAGTGCACTGCACAAAAAATTGCATTTGGCAGTGTGAAAGGCTGGGGATGCAAAGGAGAGCTCATTCGAAGGGACAGCACCGCTGTGCGTCTCTCGTACCTCCGCCTAAACCGGCTCCAAACCACGCCTGTGCGGGGGGTGACTAGTGTGACCCTGCTGTTTTCTGGGAGAAGTTCTAAAGATGTTCCTGCTGGTCTGAATGGCTGGCAAAATGAGTAACGTGGTCCGTTGTAATTCACCTCTGCGCTGCCTTTACGTTCCAGCTACACACTGCACCTCTGATGGGCTGCTTGCCTTATCTCTGGTTATTGGAGCATCAGGATGCCGTGGAAAACAGAGCTAATGCTCCTGTCCTCATACAGATATGCTGACAAGTGAATGCAACAGGTGGCTGCTATTTGTCTTTTATTTGAATAGAAGTGACCACTCCAAATACTAGCACAAATGAAAGAAAAAAAAAATTAATTAAAAAAAAAAAGTGATCAGCATAGGGGGTTTTTTGCGGGTTTGTATTTATTTTTTTTTTTTTGTGTTGTTGTGGGTTTTTTTGATTTTTTTTGTTGGGTTCTTTTTGTTGTTGTTGGGGTTTTTTTTGTTTGTTTGGTTGGGGTTTGGTTTTTTTTTTTTTCCCCCTTTGCTTTAGGTTAATATCAATACCACTGTGCCCGAGGGAAAAATTAACCAGATGGACTTCCAACAACTACCTGCACTAACAACGGGATAGCTTTGCAAGGGGAAAGCTGCTCGCTGTGTGCTGGTGAGATCTAAAGAGCTCCCTGCTCTGCAGGAGTGCTCCACCAAAAAAATGAGCCTTCTGAAAGGCCTGTTGTACGTGTGCGTGCGTATAAATCATGGCATCAGAAATACTGAACAAAAGGCTATTGCAATAACACTGAAATATTGTGTCCCTGCTGTTTTGGGAATCCAAGAGAAACCTGGGTGGCCTGTTCCAGAGAGGCAGGGCAGTTCAGGAGACTCTGCAGGAGGCTGGCTGTGGTGGGACGGTAAGGGGTAAGGTCTGTCCTGCATGCTGGGCAACCTCTCAGTAGTCTAGTTCCTGCGCTATTAAGCAGCCTTTGCAGCACATAAAGTTTCTGCCACGTTGTTAAATTCATCAGGCTGTAGGAATTACGGGAATGCCTCCTCCTGAGAAAGAGCCTGTGCCCAAATTGCATGATAGCTGCACTGGTATTGCTCACAGGTATGGATCTGCAGAAGTGCTGATGACAAGAAAAATACACCTCTCCGTAGAACGGAGATGGGCTGCGTAGCTGATTCACCATCTCGCCCATCGCAGTGGAGAACTTTTTAGAAGAAGTTGTGTCCTAGGCTATTACATACCTGGCACTAGAAATCTTGCCATACCATTCTATACTAAGGCTTTTAATGACTTTATTGCCTTATGGGCCCGTTTTTTTCATAATTGTAATGAAATAGTGTAAGCTAAGAAAAAAAATTGCAAATACTTGTAGTGTGAAAATAATACAGATAGGAGCAAGCAAGTGGGGAAGCTGCTTTTGCTTTAAATTAATAGCAGGTCAAATCACCAAATTCAACTGGGCTTGATGTGTTTTGTCTCACAACATATATTTGCTTTTACTTCTCATCTGTATAATGCAGCCAAATGCTAAAATGTGCACCATACCCAATCTGAATAAGAAACAGATGAGGCATTTCAGAAAATATTTAGGGAGTGGTCAGCAGTGGATGGCTTTACAGAATTACTTTTTAGGGCTTGAGTAATTTAGCAGCTTCTGATAAAGTAACCCTTGTTTCTGTGGATAGGAAACCCTAAGAAGAGGCCAGCAATCCAAAGGAAGGTTTCATTTGAGGTTCCCAGGCTTTACTGGTTCTTGTAAGAGGAAAAAAGATACAAACTGCAGAACATTTGGATTTGAACCCCTGCTCTCAGTGCTGTCTAAGTATTTAATTTCCTGCATTTAAAACTTGCCATCAGATTTTTTTTTTGTTTGTTTAAATACTTGTATTAACAATAGGTTTCTCATTGAAATGTATGTCCCATAGAAATAAATGCAGAAAACATTACAAATAGATCTATGAAGGAAGACCACTCCAACAGTGTTTGTATTGCTTACAAACAGAATTATGACTGCATAATAAGCCTTTTGCAGTGCTAATGGGGAGCTACTTACCCAAATAATTTAAAAACAACCTCCCGCCCGAGGTTGCAGAATCACCTCTTACCCCAAGGAGAAATGGACAGTGAGTATCAGAGGCTCAGTAACTGGTGGCACCATGCTCTGCGGCCAAGAAATCAGAAATGCCTGGGTTGAGGTGCTGTGCCAAGCGGATGAAGCTTGTAAGAGAAGCAGCTTATGATGAGTGAACTGTAAACTGGGGACGGTCCTTTTGGTTTGTGTTTGTAAAGTGCTTAGAACTGGAGCCCTAGTACCTGTTGGTGACTCTGAGGTGCTGTGGTAGCATAGACACTTACTGAGAAAGATGAAGAATATGGGAATTCATGGTTATGACTAATTATGGTAGTATAACAGCATTTCCTATAACACTTTAAATCTTCCTTTATGAGTGGTTGGTTATGTATTTTAGAGTCTCCTTTGTTAAAGGGAGTCCTTGAATACGTAGCAATATTTAGGGGGGAAAAAAAAAAGCTTTCACTCTAGTGAATATCTGCCCATTTATGGATTTAATTGTGCAGCTAAATAAGTGCCCTCAGCTTAAACAAAGACTCTGAAACGTGTGAGGAAGCTTTGCCAATGTGGAGTCACAACATGCAGAGCTGTGATCCGTCACCTGCAGAGCAGCTGTGGCATACGCAACGCCATGGATGTGTAAGAGTAACTTTGCCTCTTCTGAATGAAGATATTGTTGGTTCTTAAAGCAACCCTCAGTGGTTCTGTTTTCCAGACTAACACAACACAGGGTGTTTTGGTCATAGAATCATGGAATCCTTAAGGTTGGAAAAGACCCGGCGGAGCACCTCTGGAAGGCTTGTTGTGTCTGTCTTGGACACCTACCTTGGCAAGGGATGGATTGCCTTTTACTTTGCTTGATTTTGCTTGTTAGAGCACCAATATCGATTTGCACGCGAGTTGTTTCTCCTTTGGGCTTCCTGTTGCACCGCATTCACTAAAGCGGAGAGAAGCAAGCGATACCATCGGGGTTCAAGCCTAGAAAGGGTTGGGTTGGGTTGAGCTTGGTTTGGTTTAACCACCCTTGGCCCTGGATTCTGTGTTCTGATCCCACTGCTGAGGAATTCCAGTTTACTGTGTCCAAAGTTTCTAAAGAGATCCTGCATTTTTCCAAGTAATGACAAAATTCCTACTTTCTTTCATACTTTTTTTTATTTTTTTTTTTTCCCCCCAAAGGGAAAATATGAAACACCTCAGAGAAACTTCACTGCTTTTCATTTTAAAAACTTTTTTCAGTATGTTTCCTACGTGGGAATAAACAAAAAAAAGCCATGAGAGTACTTCAGCAGTTGCTCATGATATGCAAACGTATTTGCATGCTCTTTTTTTAACCTTGTTTTTAAGCCTATTCTTAAAACATCTAATTTCCAACAGAAATGAAAGAAAAATTTAAAAATATTGAAAGAGGAGGTAGAAACGCAGTTGCTTTTCTTTTTTGCCGAGGCAAGATTTCATTCCTCTGAAGACAGAGAGTAGGCGATGGTGAGGACAGCTGTGAATCATTCATCGTTGAGACCTTCAGTTGTGTGAGGAGATGCAGGGCCAGCACATTTCAGTTCATGGCTGATCTTACACCCCAAATCTCCATGCTCTGGAACAGCCTGCACCTTGGGAATACGAACAAGGAGTAGGTTCTTGAGGGAGAAAAGCAGCAAAAAAATGCATCTAGTTCAGGTTATCTGCGTCAGACCTGTGTCACCAGGCTCTCTGAGAAGAAGGATAGCATCTAGCACATTTCTTGGCTGAAAAATGGTAAAAATAGGCCAAAACTTTTCTTTAAAAAAGAATTATATGAGTTGGAAGAAACCTGGAGTATCTGCCAGTTTGTAAATAGCACAGAGAGTTCAGCATTTCCCAAGGCATTTTTTTTTGGCAGTTCTCTGAAGCTGGATGATTTGTATCTGAGTCTGATCTCCCTTAGTGTCTGAAATGGCAGAAGTGCATCTGACTAATCAATGACATTGGGATGGCCTTCTTCTGTTTATAAGCACGTCAAGGGACTTCATCTCCCTGGCCCCGAGATCTGCCCATTCTCCCTTGTGCCGGGAGCCTCATTGTTTCGCCATGTTGTGGAGTTCAGTGCCCATTGGAAGCATCAGAATTGCAAATGCTTCAGCTTCAAAGGTATCTTAAACATACCCACCAACCAACCAAAGCAAAGGGTAACTATGGTTTTTTTTACCAGGACAGAAGAAATCATAACTCTTCTCAGACCCTGAATCAGACCCTCTGACCCATTGCTTTTGCTGTTTATTCTTCTCATACCACTGTACCTATCTGAACAGCTAGTTTATCCCATCCTACGCTGCTTACTTAGTTTTCATTTTACTGGGCAGGGGATGCTTGTGTTCCTGTGCGCCTTCCCAGATGGAGGGATGGGAGCTGCGAATCGTATGCTGCTCAGGAACAAGAAGTCTCCTGGATATGCCCATGCACACGCTCTAGCTCATCCCATGGCCAGTGCCGAGTGTCTGCCTGCTCCTCTGCCTCTCCACTGTGGTCTCCAAAGGGCTCCCCAGTGTGCAGCTGCAGAGGTTTTGACAGTCACTGGGCTGCTGAAGTTGGGAATGTTTTGGAAGGCGCTGTGCAGTAGCAGGGCATCCATATGGAGCACCCCAGGCATCACGAAGTATTATTTCTGAAAGTGCAATAGAAATCTCTCTGCCTGGATGACCCCTGCTTCTGCAGCTGTTCTCCAAGCTGCCGAGACAGTGAGCAACCGGGCTTTCGTTAGCGGGATAGTGCACTCTCAGCATCTCCAGAGTTCATAATTACACTTTAGAGCCCGGCCACCTTTGTGGGAAATCCCCACCCAAACCATTAATCAGGCTGTAGAGTGAAGTTCACAATGATGCTTATTAATCTAGTGTAGCGCTTCCCATTGCTAGGACTTCATGGACTGTCTCTTTAACAGCAGTAAACTGTCAGTTCTGCTTCTGGTAATCTCTGAGAAACTCGAAGGAAATATTTCCTGACTGAGGCAAGAGGAACCATTCAGGCTCACATGACCTGCAGCTTATTTTGGGTAAACAAGATATAAATTCCTAAGGGGCTCATTCATCCTACATTAACATTTTTCCTGAGGTTGGACAAACTCAAGTTATTGTGACCCTAAAGCAACAAAACACTGAAATGTTATGGAAATACAGTGCCCCCAAACATGTGCGAAATTGTTGTGTGGTTTTTTTTTTTTTAAATTTGAAAAGTCTTTTCTGTGCCAAATATGGGTGCTGCAGTGTTGATACGAAGCTCAGATTTGGGCTGGTGATAGCTGTAGTTAGCTTTAAAGTATAAATCATCTTTATTTTGTATATTTAAAAGAAAATTATTGCAGTCGTGTTTCTGTTTATACGGTCCAAGGCAGATTCTTGTCACATGCTAATGTGATTCCATCGACAAGTATGGAGCTACTATTGCTGTAACTTACGTGTAATGAGACCAGGGCTGGGCTCTGAGCGCTCAAGTGAGTTCACAAGAACAGAGAAGCTGGGTGTGCCTCAAGTGGCACGGAGCCACCTTCTTTAATTAATTTAGTGACTGTCTCTTGTGAGCAGCGTCACCTACCACTGCCTCACCTCTGTAATGTAGCATAAAGCACAGCTGCAAAGGCCTGAAAAATCGTAAATCCAAGCTTGTACCTGTACGGTTATAGGGCATAGCGGATCAGTTAAAATATTAGATATTACTGAGTGGGATATCTGTAGATCTATGAACAGTCTCCACAAGGCACCAGCGATATTGTATGGAGGAGGATGTGCAGACAGGGAGATGACTAAATATAATGTTGAAAGATACATAGCATGAACTAAATGCATAGCACTACTAACAATTTGAGTTTGCATGCATACTTACCATATGGATGAAACACTCATTAAAATAAGTGCATGATAGATACTTGATAGAAGAAATAATGAAGAGGAGTGCATGGTATCATGTATAAAGAGTGCATCTAAGTGCTTATAAAGCAGAGAACGGATTCTTTGGATAATGATCACAGTGGTTTTGCCTTTTGATTAATGGCAGACCAGTTTGGTACTGCTCTAACAAGGAAAGCTGAAATCTGCAGTGAAGGCAGCTAGATATGGTGATTCTGGAATCAATAGGTTATAGAATCTAGAGGAACCAGTTAAAATGAAATACCAGCAGCCAGACTGTTTTCCATCATGTAAAGGCATTGCACGCTGCTGAGCGTCACCTTCCCAGAGACCTGGGCAGGAGAGGGAGGCGGCAGCAATTTGCTGGGACAGAAAATCCCAGGAGTGCTGGCTTGTAGGAGGAGTCAGAAGGCCTGCACTGATGAAATCCCACATTTTTGTTGGTGTATGTCGTCACAATTAGTTAATTAGTATTTGCTCTTTTTTTCCTCCATTTTAAGGCCTGACCTACCGCATACTTAATTCAAGCACTTACTGATGACTGGAGTATGCTCTGCAAAGTGTTTGTGTATCTGAATTACTTACGCATTCAGGTCTAGTTTCTTTTATCCTACATAGATCTCTTTAGTACTTCCTCACTGGATGCTGTTGGTTTATTTTTCTCTTGAGCTGATGTTAGAGATAAAAAGCAGTGCTGGATCTTACCTGCAGCCCAACAATTTCTTGTTGGTAGAGGCGAATGCAAATTAGATGGTTTATCAGTAGCTAATTTGCCGTTCTTAATGTCATTCTGCAGATGGCTTCAGGAAAAGGGGGTTTGTATACAAGCAATGCCTACATCTTGATTAATTCTAGATGAGCTCAAACAAAAGCTACTCACCCTTTAACTTTGGGTGGAAATAAAGCCATGTCTTTAGGCTCAGCAGCATATGCATAGCTTGGAGGCAGTGTCTGTGCCAGGCCTGTATGCAGCAACAGGACGAAATCTTCTCCCTTCATGGTGTGAGGATATTGGGGCCCTGTAAGACGGTTTTCAAGTACCGGGAAAAAGTCCTGAATGATGAGATGGATGGAAAAGATGTGGCACAACTTCTGTGGTAGGGCAGCGATGAGACAGAGGTCCCTGGGACGCCTCCTGAGTACCATGCATGGGGCAGGGTCCAGCGAGGAGTGGAAAGGAGCAAGAGAAATCCCAGTCCCATCCCCTACCCCATATCTCCCAACAAGCTACGGGCTGATGTCCCGGTCTGGCCTCAGCTCGTCCCTGTCCCCATGGAGGTGCCTGATGCCCCGGGCTGGGGCTGGCCCCCGGCCTGCGCTGCTGGGGTGGTGGGAAGTGCCCAGGCCCCCAGGGAGCCCCCAGCCCTCGCCGCACCCAGGCAGCAACTTCTTTTAACTTGTGTTTGTGTCTGTAATTAAAACTCTCAATTACTTCTGGCTCTTCATCAATGCCAGGATCTCAAAAGGAGAGAGAAAGACAACTTGTGGAGTTTGGTTTGAAACCTTCAGGTCATCTTGTACCAAATGTAAGATCAGATAGGTCTAAACCTGACTGATAGCTTTGAAGAAACAATAGATAAAAGCATCCACAGTCTACTTGAAGAAAAATTGCCATGAAGATGTTACAGTATGGCTAAGACAAGTAAACTTAAAATTATACTTTGAACGCTGGTGTAAGCTTGAGGAGAAAGGAAGGAGGAGGGGTCTGAATGCCAGAAGCAACCAGCGGTTATGTTTGTGAAGTCTGCAAAACCATAAGGAAAATGCAATGAGATGAACTCAGAACAACGTCAACTGTGTCTATGAAAAAAAGCTTAAAAGAGTGGAAACATTCAAAGGAAAACAAGAACAAATCAACAGCGCTAACCAGTCTGGTATGTAGTGATTGACAAGAACAGGACAGAAAACCCTATAAACAGTTTTTATTTGGGATTATGTTTCATGTGGTGTAACTGTTGCAAACAAGAAATATTACTGTTGTTTGACAGACGATATCTAGCAAAATATTTCCCAGCATATGAATAATAGCTTAGCAATATGCTCATGAGTGAACAAATCAAGGTGATGTGGTGGTAGTTTTCCAGTAAAAGTAAAAGGAATGTTTCTGGAAAACCTGTCGCGTTCAAAGAGGCATCTTTCTGTGTTGTAATTTCTAAAGAAAGCTAGCTTAGCGACATGGTTCCCTCTTGCTAAACAGCAAAAATGGAAATAAAAACTTGATGGCTTAAAAGGAGGAGGCCGGCTTGCTCTCAAGCAGAGGATACAGAAGGGAGAGCCACAGCTTTGTGTGCAGGGGCACCCGGCCGGGTTCAGCTGTGCCCTCCCAGGGTTTTGGCTGATCTGTTGGGACCGTGCTTGTGCTTCTATAGCACAAATGTTCAGGGGCTAAATGATTTGTACAGCACCAAAACTGGAGATGACAAAAGACCTTTTGGTCTTTCTCCTACCGCATAAAAGGCATATCTATATGTTGGTGGTTTTTTTCCTGTTCTAGTTAGGGAGATCACGTCACCATTTCCATGAGTGTCTCTCCCAGGGATGGGAAGAGATAAACCTCTGTGGCTTGCCTGACATTCAGCCCTCCATTCTTCTCTGATTAATTTCCCCCATTTTTTCCATCTCTTATGTATTCTAATTCCTTTCTGCAAACGCCTCAAAGCATTTAGCATCCACTGCATGATTGCTTGGTCCACATGTATGTGCCCTGCTTTCTTTGCATAGTAGTCTCTATAGCCCTGTAATCTCTGTGGCTGCCTAAACTAAACAACTAATTGTATTCATCTGCAAACTGCTCTGATGACTTGGTCCACTGAAAAAGAGCATTAAGAGCAGGTGGTGAGCTGTGATTGCTGTTTCTGATTGGAGAAGAATTATACACATCTTTATTTTTATTATCTCTTTCCTCTGTCTTCCCACCTGCTGTTGGGTCTGGTCTTAATACTGCAGCAGAGCCTGCCTTTTTTCCTCTCTCTGCACTTAGACACGGAGATAATGCTACAGAGGGGCCCTAGTTCTCGGTTGCTGTGCTAACTGCACGATTGACATTGAGGTACTAGGTCAAAATGTTGTTTGAGAACCAGGGGAAGACATAATTGAACGAATTAATGATGGAGGGAAGGATTAAAATTGTGCTCCTAGCTTCCAGCCATGCAAAATATTTTGAGAGCAGTATTTTAACAAGAAGGAGAAAAATGCTAAACCACTGAGATGCCCGAAGGGGTTGGTGGTTGTCCCAAGACTGGGTACGGTCCTTCCCTAACAGGGAAACTCAGCTCTCTGGGCTGGATTTCCGATGTCATCTGGTCCAAGACGTGAGTGGACAGGACTCACCACTTCAGAGGTTACTTGCTGGGATACTCTAAATCCACAGCAGAGTAAAAGGTCTGTGTTCTTCGTGCTGCTGAGGTTTGGCACAGAAGAGTCTGCTAAACAGAGCAGACCTGGTGTGCCTGCAGCTCGAGGAAACCCCAGTTATCTGTGGGCCACCTGCAAAGTGCAAGCGGGAATCCTCCAGAAACAGAGCTATTAAAAGCCAGAGGTTCCTGATGAGAATATAATAGTTAATTGTTATTATATTTCCTTTCATGGAAGTACTGCCTTATGATCTGGCTCAGTCAGTGTGAAGAGGAGGTCACGGCTGGTTCTGTTGGGTTCCTTACATGCAGAAGGCGCAAAATGTAAAACCTGTGAAGGGCTTTGTAACATCAAGTTGCCTTTAGACCTTGGTACAGATTATGTCAATTTTCTACACGGTCTTAGCTTACTAAATCAACTCTTCTGGAGTCCGTTACACTGTGTAACTCTTTGCTGTTGCTTGGAGAGTCTGTGTTAAGCTATGAGAGCCACAAAACAAAAATTACACTTAAGGGCTGAAATCTCTCTTCCTTTCCTTAGGGTTGAATGCATGGCCTGGTGTTACAGTTTTAGCTAGGCATAGCTCCCCCAAATTCAGGAACACTTGCATGCCCAGACAGGCTGCCCTGATCTGCACTGCCTATCCAAGTAGGCTCCCAATGGCGTTGTATTCCCCAAGTTTTTGCTTTGTGAGCAATCCAGCTCTGCCTCAGTTCAGTTTGGACACCAAGGACCTAATGCTGGACTGCTTTCAAGCTTTCCTCTCTTGTCTGATTCGGATGTAAGTCGGGCAGTCCGTTTGGGGGCAATGAAGCCAAAAATACAGGTGGCTTGACTTCATTTTCTCTGCATTCCTTTTCTAAAGTGCATTTTTATCTTCAGAAAGAGGGACACCTTCATGCTCTAACAGCACCACAGAACGTGTAATCAGGAGTGTCTAGTTACAGAACAGATACCGCTTGACATTTGCTTGACATTTTCTTGCATGAATATGAAAAATGAAGAGTGAACAGGATAATATTTTTTTTAAAGTATACAAAAGCATCCCACTACTGTTTGAAGCTGAGTATTTAAAGCGTTCAATGAGCCCTGGGGAGAGGAAGAGCTTTCCGTTCATAGCCACCTGCAGCCACCTTTGAGCTTTTTGCATGAACTCAGGTAGCTGACAGAAATGCTTCAGCCCTTTCAAAAGGTGAGCCAGAGTCCACTCTTTGTTGCGGTCTCAGCTAAAATAAGCTTTCTTTTTTTCTAATAAAGACAAATGTGTTCTAAATTAACATACACTGTAGTAACTACGTTCTTTTGATGAGGGAACAATCAGGAAATTGCAAATGAAGATAATAAAAGAAAATATAGTAGCTCTTACGTACCTTGCAAATCTAATGAAATTAATTTTACCGGTTTCAGTTTTAAAACACAGTGAAAGGAGAGCTGCAGCAAGGCTACGCTGTGCGTCAGGAGGGAAGGTGGTGGTGAATCTGAGCTGCAGAAACTTCAATGCTCCAGTTGCAGGAACAGGGCTGCACGTGGCAAAGCACTGGCTTGAGTGGACCCTGTGTGGGAGACTGGTTGCTTTCCAAGTAGCTGTTCGTGCCTTGTACAGCCATGATGGGGAGCTACGCCTGGTGGTACACGAGGAACAGGAGGGAGGTTGTGCCACTACAGCGGGCCAAGCAATGCCAGCCCTTTATGAGCAGAAGAGGAGCCCAGGTAAAGGATGAGCGATGGGAGAAGGAGGAACTGGACCCTGTACTGTGGCCAGGGGACTGGCAGGCAGACTGGGCATAGAGCGGGCGGTGAGATGGAGGATAGCTTTTCCAGGAACTGGGAGAAGTCAAAATTCCCTGGAGTCCCACTGGAGAAAATGACCAACTAAACAAATTCCTGAACACGTGTAGCTGTTGCTGCTGCTGCTTTGGTTTGGGAAGCCAGTGCTTGCCACTGTGTGTGCAGTTATTTTGTACAGATGGGAATCAGAGAAATGGAGGGGCTCTTGTTGGAGGTGATCGTTTCAGAGGTTTTTTTCTCTACTTGCTGCCTTTGTTTCACTCCTGTTTCCAGTTGGTGTGCGCAGAGGATGATGGCGGGGTAAGGACAGTGGATCCGTGAGACGAGGCACTGCAGGTACCCCGGGGCACCCACAGCCCATGTAGCCTGGGAGCATCCCGCAGCCCCCAAGGGAAGCCTGCAAGTACTCAGCACGATGCACTCGCAGCATCCAGTAATACCAGCAGTGATGGGGTTTTCTGAGTCAGAGGGTTATGTGTAATCCCAGTTTGGGACAAAGGGCTGCTGTGGGTGCTCTGGGACAGAGCCATGCAGCTTTTAGAGCATGGGAGCTGCTGAGCTGGATCAGACCTCCGCGCAGCCTGATCCTGGTCCTGCTTGGCAGCAGCGACCTTTGCTTCAGGGGGAGCAGCAAGAAGCTTGCTGTGGGTAAGGATGAAACGGGCAGCTTGAGACTGAGGTAACAGTCCCCTGCAAGGAAATCAGGGGCTTGCAGTCATTGGAGAGTCTTGTTTCTTCTGCTGAAACCCAGCTCTCCTTGTAAGCTGATACCAGTGCCCAGTCCTCTTTTGAAACCTCCGTCAGTCTTAACCTCTGGTGTTTAGCACAAAGTTCCAGTGGATTAGCTGACATTTTATGTTTAGTTTTAATTTGCTAGCCCTTCACCCCTCTGGCTGTTCTCTCATTTCACAGGACAAGAAGAAGCAGCCTGGACATTTTTGGCCTAGTGTCTGTAGGCTCCTCACTGCTTTATATCATCTTTTGTTTTTCATTGCTGTCTTCTCAAAGCTTCCTTAATCTTTTTGTTTCCTATTCACGTAGCATTTCCCCCGGTTTATGTCATTGTTGTTGTGCTCTCTGACCTTCATCCTCTCCATCCCTCATTGTAAATATTTTTCCTTATAGTAATCTTAGGATTACTAAACACAGTTTCATTGGGTGTATGATTGGATTTTTATAATGCAGCATATTAATGAATGTGTATTACTGATGTTCCTAGAAACTATACTCTTGAACAAAGACCTCATTGTCCTAGCGACTTTATAAATGCACGATGGAAATGGCCTGTGCCTGGGAGAGCTAAGAAGTATGAGACGAGCTGGGTGCAGGCAGGGGCTGCAGCAAGCAAGGGGATGGGGTCACTCACAACAGCAGGGGATCATCAAGCCACAGCTATCACTATAGCTGCCTGATTTTGTGATGGAAGCGTAACAAGAAATGGGTGGGGAATGAGCAGGTATGAGTTACGAAAACTTCTGGCTTGAGAGACAGGAACAAAGGCAGGAGTGCTCCCAGGTCTGTACCTTGTCCCACACAGCAGAAAGCATGGAAACAATCTAGATGAGTTTGATCCTGTGTGTGTCTTTATGGTGTTCATCAGACATAGTCATATCCAAGTTCTAATTTATGAA
The DNA here is from genome assembly GCA_020745775.1 of Theristicus caerulescens. Classification (NCBI taxonomy): domain Eukaryota; kingdom Metazoa; phylum Chordata; class Aves; order Pelecaniformes; family Threskiornithidae; genus Theristicus; species Theristicus caerulescens. The sequence goes on along the minus strand of CM036567.1, from coordinate 23,785,666 downwards.
ATTAATGCACTTTGTAGACAGACGAAAGATGGTGATCTAGTGAATAACATTGTACTCATTCTCTGTTGTGTTGACTCATGCTCAAGAAAGAAGTTTCTCAAACTTTTTTGGTTTGCTTCCTTCCCATTCATTCATCATATCTGTCTACAAGAAAAAATGTCTTTTGTTTGAACTACAAGTGTGCATATTTTAGCTGCTGGGCTAAGCAGGGGATTTTTGCTATGTTATGAGCAGTGGGTGTAAAGAGGGTTTCTGCTTCAAGATAAGCGTGAGTATGTGTGTCACTAATTCATTAGCAGTTGGTATCTTCTCGGTTCTTATTACGGTGATTTAAAGACCACAGTTAACCTCTGAATCAGTGTTGTATTGGACAGCTGATATTTGGAGTGTCCTCCAAGAGAAGTCTGCAGATGTGAATAGAGTGAGATTTAAGTAAAATGTCTAGAAATGTCAAAAATGAGACGCACAGCCTGAGCAGGGTGGGAACAAGCTGAGAAGGAAACAGGGCTGAGCAGCAGAAGAAACCTGGCCGCTGTGTTGGTGTGAGCCCAGTTGATCCTCTGGCATCTGGAATTTTTTCCATCTAGAACTGGCGTGAGCAGGGAAGATCAGGATTCAAATGCTTGCAGTACTGCATCTGTCTCCAAGCGGACTTTCAGGAAAAGGCCAGTGACGCTGGCTGTCCCGTAAGCTTTTCATTAGCTGACTCACTTAGCACTGGGAATAAACAGGGAACTGAATCAAGCTGGGCCTGTCTTGGACTTTTCCCCTGAATCCTATTTTTAGCTACAGAAATGCAAATCAGCAGTACTTTGCTGAAACTGGTGAGGTACTTTATAATTTATTTGTCAAATTGGTGCAAAATTTTTGAAGCGCACAGTTCCAAAAGAATAAGATCTGTTGCTGCAAAACGTCCACTCCCTCCGGCCGGTGAAGGCTGTTCAGCTGCACCTGAGGGTGTGATGGGCTGCTGGGACTGGAATGTCGTGTCAGACGGGAATGGTGTGTGCCTTCCACAAAATGGGAAGGCAGAAAATATTTAGTATCATTAAAAGAACAAAGTTGACATATTAAATAATCAGCTTAGTAAAATCCCTTTTACAAAGGCTCTGCTTCTGGAAATTAGGTGTTAGCATTTGGTAATAAAAGGCTAAATATGGGAAAATTGTGAAACATTGCCGTGAATGTTGCGAAAGAAAAACAAGCAGTGTCTGTAAAGTCAGCTACAGGCTATAGGTCTTTCAGCACTGACGCTGAAATGAACAGTCTCGATATCCTCACGTTTTCACTCCTGTCCATGCTCTACTCATCCTGTGTGCTCACACGAGCAGCAAACTGAATTGAGAAGCTGATCAAAATCAAAAATAATTTTTTTCCATGGGAGATTGGTTGTGTTTGGCTTACTCTTAGAGCTCAGAATGAACCTAATACACGTGGTGCATAACGCTGTGTATTTTGGGAATGCTGTTGGCTTTATACTTTCATATAGGGGTGTATATAGTTTTTCTTAGGTGTTTGGCAGATGCCTGGCACTTGCAAACAGTGCTTGTTCCAGCGCCCTGTGCTGTGCTTGCCTCCCTAGCTGCGGTTCGGAAGCTTTCTCCGAATATCCGATAGCTTCTACTCCGCTAGTGAAATGCGGGTTGCTCTTGAAAACAAATTATGCCATGAAATAATACTTCATAGGAATCCTCAGTACTAAGCCTTTTACAATCTGTCAATATTTAGGATTTGTCTGTATGTAGAGGCTTAGTTTTATCTGCGAGCGAGGCCAGAGATGAAGAGAATTTGCAAGCAGAAGAAAACGAGTGGGCTGGTTCGTGTGCTCAGAAAGCTCCGCGGTGTCCGTCCCTGCTCCTGCTCGCAGCACAGCACCAGGTAAGGGATGAGGTTTTCCCTTTGTCCAAGGCAGTTGCAAAGATGTTTTGAGATGTGAGTTGACTGAAAGAGGAGGCAAAGCACAGGTTAGTGTAGCACAGAGCATAGCAATCACCTGCTCAGGATCTAAATCAGTCATGGTATTGGCCCTCTGCCTATGCCTGCGTAGTTTTAACGTGTGAAATAACTCCTTTTTGGGCTACGGACTCGTCTGGGGGTTTTGTGGTACAAAGTTTGGATTAGGAATAGAGAAAAGATGACTGACATCTTTCTGTTTGCAATTCCTTCTCTGCAACTGCTTTTTTGTCTTGCTTTCTGGTGTTTGAGGTCTTGCTCTTGATGTGTAACCTGGCACAAGTAGCCCTCCTGTTTAGGCTTGCACCTGCAGGAGTACCGGGGTGGAAGAGATGTGTGTAGGAATTGCACTGTCCTGAATTCTGCTCTGTGCAGAAGCTCAGTTTCCCTGTCTTCACCCCCTGATTCCTGCAGGCTGTGGACTGAAAGCTTGTTACAGCAGTATGAGGGTCATGAGCCTCGAGGGGCTTTGGGGTGGGACACGGCAGCCAGGAGTGGAGAAGCAGCATCAGTTGTGCTTCCTTCTAAATTATAATAAGCCTACGAAACAGAAATTCTCTGTGAACAACCCACCCTCTGGATTTAACTGTTTGAGGGCTAACACCTCTCCCCTAAGAGATCTATTTCCCTACCTTTGGTTGAGCCTTTCGGGCTTTTTAAGGTCAGTCATTGTTTACTGGTGTCTCTTCATTTCATCATCTCCTATAAGTTGTGTTGCATCATTTTATTTGGGTGCATTTCTGATGGTTATTATACCCAGCTGATGCCCTTGCAGTTATTAATTTGGCTCTGTACCTTTCAACCTTTCACTGCTTGCTGAAATGCCGATAGCTTCCCTGTCCTCTCCTTGCTGCATCTGTAATGTTATTCTTTCCGCCTTTTACAATATATACGCCGGTGGCCTTTTGCCAGAACGCTGGTACTGACACCTGGTGAAACAGGAGAAAATAATTACACTTCTATGAAATAATAATAATGCCTGTTTTATATTTCTGAATGTAAGATACACTTATAGGCAACCATTAGCACTTTGCCTACTTATAATTGATGACTATACCAGTTATGGCTGTTTTTCATGTGATTAATTGTGCGTTTGTGCAATATAGTTCTGGAGATAGTGGGAGTTACTGGGCTGCAGGGCAAAGCCCAAACAGGGTTAAGTCACGCAGGGGGAAAAGTTTCCCGATCAAGGGGAGCAAATGTGGAGGTAGGAGGGGTGGGTAAGAGTGGAAAGATGCATAAAAAGTTTCTCGTAAATCATCGCTTGCAGGGATGGCACCTGCACATCTCATCTCTCTTTTTGGTTTGTCACTGAGGTGTGGGCTTAAGGAAGGACACGTAAAGAGCTGTGCTGCAGCTGGAGGGCTGCATCTGTAAAACTCGGAGTGGAGAGAAATCCACTTAGAGAGGTAAAGGCATGGCTGTGTGTGCTGCACCTTGGGGAAAGGCTGTCAGTTCTGGGGTAACTTGTATTAAAGTATCTGTCAGAAGAAAAGCTGAAGCAAAACTAGAAAACTGTCCAACCTGTCTGAATGCAATCCTATGGACAAGGCAAAGCAAGCGGACTGTTGTTAACAAGCGCTTGCATGACGGGAAGGGAGGGTGGATGAACAGCAGAACACGTGGAGAAAGACGACAGACAGACCTAACAGCGGTGCTTCCCATGATTTACAGAGGACAACTGAGGCCTCCAAATGTTTACGGAGGTCTGGAGATACGTAACTGGCTTGGCACAGTGGAGATAAAAATAGGACAAAGGCTATCTCCTGAAGATGAATTAATTTTCATTGTCATAAATCTTGCTTTATTAAAAAATGTCTGAAATTTTGTTAATCATAAAGATATGTGTTATGAGACACGCCAGTGCTACATCAGGGATGCAACCTCTGCATTGACAGCTTTGACAGGTAGCGAGCGGCTGCCTACACTGATCTTCTGTCTGAACAGTTTGTGTTGAAATGGGTGAAGAACCACTGAGCGAGCTCGGTTAATAAAAAGGAAATGATCAAAGCTGAGCAGGCTCATTTTTGCTGGAACAGTTTAAGGACTGTTCATATAAACAGCTCAAATAGATGGAGAGGAGTATAATCTCTGGTGGGAGGCATGGTGAGAAGCTGTTGAGGCAGTGCTGGGGCACAGCTTCAGGTGGGAGAGGACATCCCCGCACTGTCAGAGAAACTGGATTATCAAGTGCCATTTCTGTGTCCACCCTACTGATAGCGATCCTGCTCGTAGGGTTCCTGCTGCTGTTAAGACTACTGTCTATCACAGTGATGTTAGTGGATCCTGCATGCAATTCTGCAGCTTGTTAGAACAGAGGTTGGTGTCTTTTTGTTGTATTGCACGTTTAAGCAGAAGCTCCTTATAAGACACATACCCTTCTGACATTCATTTCATTGCTTGTGTTAATGCTCTTTGAGAGCAGCCACTTTAATTTTACATGATATGTTGTAGTCGGAGTGTAACTATCTATGTGAGTCTATGTGGTTGCAGAAAAAATTGAGGTGTAGAACCTCTGGGGGAATACAACTCCATAGGGACTCAGAGTAAATATTTCTTGAAGTCCATAGTTATTTGACTGCTCTAATCTAAGACTCTCTTATGAGTTTCAATAGTTATGTCAAAAAATCACAAATCAGCATGGCTGTGATCTCCTTGGAGTGTCTTCTCTGGCCTGTTGGATAAGAAGCAAGAAGAAGATGCTAAGCATTAGTATTTATAGCTGTTATGTTGACTTGCTGTGTTCTTACGGCAAATTCAGCACTGCTGTGGGATCCTTTTTACATGGTGTTGGAATATCTGCTATGCAGCACCTTAGCTTTGATTTTTCCCAATGGCCTGTTTTTTGCTTGTCTGCATTTACTACCTAAAATACTCTTTAGCTAGGGTAATTCTTGCTGACTTTTCCTGCTGCTCTCTGGCTGTTCGTTCCTCTGAAAAATGTAATGCTGAAATTAAAATTCCTCATTTCTGCTGCCTTGGGGGGTGTTGTTCTGAGATACTGTCCTGAAAGTAGTAGTGGAAGAAACTGTGGCTTTTTATCGGGTCTGTATTGCCATTCTGAATTCATTCTAGCAACAGAAATGAGCCAGCATGTCAAGGATGCTGTGCCCCTCTTGTGCTGGAAGAGGGTAAGAGCCTGCTAATGCTGCTGGGTGACGGTTATTCTTCCTGTGCAAAGGAACCTGCTTTTATTTCTGTGTTGAATGAGAAGACATTGCTGAATGTGCACAGTTGAGAGTGGATGGGGTAGAACAATTCTAGTTAAACCTGCTGGTTTAAAGCTGGGGCAGGCAATGGGCATGGCCACTGTGCTCACAGCTGCCACCAAAATAGAAGATCTAGTTTTCCTTTTTGGGTTCCAGCTGGACTTTGCATGGCTGTCTGCGACTGTATCGCGTTTGAACTGGATAGTCTATGACCACAAAACTTTATAATGCAGCTGTGTACGGTTGGCTGAACTTTACGTAATTATGGTTGGCTTAGTAAATTTTACATAGTAAATGTTTCAGCAGTGTCCGAGAGGTTAGTGTAGGGCACAGCCTGCTGTAGAAGCCATCTCCAAGGTGAAATGCAGTGTTTGTCCAGGTATTGATGTTTCTATCAGGTTGTTTTGGAACGCCAGGACTTCAGCTTTGGTTTATAGTACTGCAGAAGCCACAAAGAGAAACCAACAGAGCAGCATGTAGGGAGCTGCGGTAGGAAGCGAGGCCATCTGCAGAGAATCAAATACTTGAGTAATTCATTAGGTGATTCATCCTGTGATGGTTCTTTGGATCTGTAATAACAATTAGTACTTCTCCTTATGCAGAGGAGGGAAAAATTAATTCAGATTTTCTAGCAAAGCATAAGAAGTGACTTTGAAACCTTGTCAAATGTTCCTGTGATTTAGGGATCCAGCGCACGGGGGCAGTTTATCAGTCTGGGCCAGCTGAGGGACTGCCTTGAATGAAGTCATCTTAATCAGCACTGGGCTCTTCTGATAGAAAGATGTGAGCAAAGCCAAATATGTGCCTGCTTCTAGTTTCCTCTTTGATCCTGGCTTCAGTAACATGCTCAAAAAATACAAAATGCAGTAGTCTCGTTTGTATTAAAGCAGTCAAAGGATGCAGGTCGACTTCAGATGGTGACCTCTTCAGCTGCTGGCAAAAGATATTGCATTTCTTTACTAGAACAGGCAGCAAGGTAGATCAATTGGAACAGAGCGCTCTGCTTCTGCTCAAAGAGCAGAAGCTGTTATGTGCACAAGAGAAAATCTTTCCAGTTCATTAACAAAGAAAGAAGGGACCTCTTGGTCAGACTGTTGGATCGCTCCAGCTAATATTGACTCTCTCAGCGGTGCAGATTGGGATATGCTGTCCTTTCATTCCTCTTATATCAGATCTGTACCTTCCTCTTCTGCCTGAAGCTGTGGTTCTAATCGTTCTTAATTCCAGGAGGTCCCAGCAGAATCCTTGCCATCATTTCAGGTGCTTTTCTGATTGTACTTCTTAACCTGTCACTCTCCTCCACGTACACCGGGCCTTACTTCTGAGGGCATTGGTGCTTGTTGTCTTGATTTCCCAGTTTGAGACTTAAAGGTTTGTAGTTTTTTGGAAAACTGTCAGTGAAGTCATTGTTAGTTTGAACAATCATTTGAAAATATAAGTCGTTCTCGGTCAGTAACTGCACACATGCTTTTTGTAATACATTTCAAAGCAACTTTAAATAATGTAGCTTCAACAGTCTCTCTCTGCTTAATGATGGTATTCGATGCATTGCTCTCATCGTAAGGCGCTGGTGGATGTTGCTTTCAGGTCTGGCTAAACCTGTTCATTCTGGGCAGTGTTCACTGGAAATGGTGTGGTCTCAGCCAGCTTCCCCACCAGTGCTAAAAAGTCAGCACGCTGCTTGAACAGCACAGCATGGCGGTGGGTTATGACTGTTGGATCTGCTCTCCGAGCTGTTCTGAGCATACTTTATCTTTGTAAAACCAGTCTTGTGTCCTGTTCTAATGAGATTTGGGGGAGGAAAAGAAGAGGTTTTACAATGAAGATTTTGAGGTATTAAACACATTGAAACATTTTTTACCTGTTTGGTTTTTGACCTTAGGGAAATTTTCTGAAGATGTTAGCTGTTTGCACAACAAACTTATGATGGTAACGATTTCTTACCAAGGAGAGAACAGATCTAATATTTGCTGTCTGTGATTGTAACTTGAATGTGACTTGCATTAGATTTTGGTGCAATTTGGCAAGTTTTATGCTGATTCACTTCGGATATGGGAGGGCTGAAAACTATTCCTGCCAACCTGAGTGTGCAGGACGTGAGTCATGGCCTGATGGTCATCGCCTGGTCTGGCTAAGAAGGATATTTTCTATGAACTGAGCCTGCGCGTCTTTGAAAATTTCCCTTTTACATATTCATGAAAATTTACCTAAATTCATTGCAGCTTTGCACTGAAAGTGAATTGCATCCTAGGAAGTTCCATATGGCCTCTGCTTTTATATTTAAACAATTACTGCATCAGAAATATAAAGCCCCAAAACCCGCTCTCAAACCTTTGGAAGAATAAATCATTTAACTGCCACTGTGGACATGTTAAGAGCTGTGTGCAATCCCCTGCAGGCTTCTTGAAGTCTCTGTTGGGAAGCACATCGACGTGTGGTTCTGAGCTGCTGTCTTTTTTGGGTGTTTAACCCATTTGTGATGACCCTCCTTGAACACCAGTCTGGGTGTAAGGAGCAGAGTGGGTCAGCTTGATTTTTGTGGAGAGCCAAAAGTGGGGTTTGTGTGATGTTTAATGACGGGCCAGTTCTGGGGATGACCCACTCTGTGACACCGGAGCCACTTATTGCCCTGGAAACAGCATCTAAATCTGTCCCCTCTGCTTGCTCCACGCAGTGCCGCTGTGCTGCCAGGCAAAGGGCAGTTTTAGCGTGCCCAAGCCATGGGCCGCTCAAGCCTCTTTTGGCTGCTTCGAGCCGGCTGCACACAGAGCTTTTCAGAGGCGCAGCTATATTAGCCATCAGAGAATATTCCGCCTCGGGGATGGAGTTGAAGTGTAGATCAACACTTGGCTGGAAAGTCACCGTGATAGATGCTGCTGTATATTCAAATGTGCTTGAATTTAATTTAGACCTTGCTGGGGAAATAAATGTCATCATCCTTAAAGAGACACTAGACTAGGAAACTAGTTTCCCTGAATGGATTTAAGGGAACTAATTTCTTGTTGAACATCTGGCCTTTTAGGTGACTGGCAGCGGTTAACCGTGATGCCCTGGTTTTCAGCAAATACTGTCTTCATAGGAAGCGTGGAGCTGGTGCAAACCTGCAGCATCAGGCCCTAAAATAGCATTCCTGTTCTCTGGTAAAGAAGTGAACATTTTGTAATTACAGATTGGCATGAGATAGTGCACTTTTTTTTTTTTTTAACACTAAGGAAAAAACATCATATACCTCTGTGTTAGGATTAATTAGTTACTGGATGCAAGCCATTAGTGTAAAATGCTAAATATTGTTCTTCTGGAGAGTATATCAGCTAGAACCGACCAAGTCTTGGAGTGTATGTTTGCCTCTTCTCCCATGGACTAATTCATTAGAGTAATTACTATTTGAAATCTCCTACAGAGATATGTACATGGCGGGGGAAGAAAGGGCTTTGGCTAAAAATTAGCTTTATGGAAATCTTGGCTGGCTCTATTCTCAGTTCTTCCTTCCACTCAGAGTTGCTTCTTCCCTTTCACAACCGATAGTGGTAAATCGTTCAGTAAGAGCACTAATGTTCTGTTACAGCAGAGACAGAAGATGAGAGAGAGGATGTTTCTGCCTCTCACTGCTTGTCTCCGCTGTTGCAAGCTGAATAGCTGCCTCCTTGCAGGCATGCGGGGAGCTGAGAAGTGGGAAGGGGAACCACCTCTCATGGGGAGGTGATGGACAGCTGCGAGCAGGGTGTCCTACTGCTTTCTGTTGTCTCCTGTGCTGGCTCGGGATGGCTTGTGGCCACCTCTTGCATGACTCTCCCAGCAGTTAGCCTTCTCTGAAGCTCTTTCCTCGCCCCAGGTAGCTGTTTCTCCCCTTGAGTTTTGTTAAGTAATTAGCTCCCTTCCTCTCTCATCCCTGCTCAGTGCTGGAGATGCCTCCCCAGTAACCCACCAGGCTGGGATGGAGTCCTTCCATCCACCTTGAACTGCAGCTTAAAAGACGGAGTGACCCTACTACATCCTTTAAAGCACACAGGGAAAATTTATGAGTCTTTTTTCGATTCTAAAAACTTGCCACAAAGCCATCCTTGGTGAGAGTGGATGTGACAGTTGTAGCACTCCAGAGAGGATGGATGGGATTGAAGTGTTGCCCTGGCACAAGCACCAGGACCCGGTGGTGCTGCTGCTGCTGTTGTCTCCCAGGAGTGGCCCTCCATGTGTGCCGCTGCAGCGAGAACGTGTGCTGCTCAAAGCGGTGCAGGGGCCATACCTGTGGCACAGGCCGTGCTTATATATATTTAATAGGATCTCAGGCACCAAGTTTTGCTCTGTGCTGCCTCTTAGGCTCACCTTTCCACCATTCCCTTTCGCTCTCCTCCTCCCACCACCCTCCTCTAGCCTGCAGACCAAGGCAGGGCAGGATCTCTGGTCCCCTCTTCCATGTCCTGATTACAAATCATGGTAAGGGCTGGCTTCTGTACTGCAGGTTTTCTGTATGTATTTGTCTGAACAGCTTTCTGCCTCGGTGATCCCGGAGCTCAGCTCAGCTTTCCCACTCGGGGATGGGAACGATTTTGGAAAGGTTTTCCCCCCCATTTCCATTATGCTTCGGGCTGGCTGCAGATACCTTCTGCCCGCTGCTGGGTGAGCTTTAGGGGGTGAGGACTTGTGCCCGTGCCAGCTGCCTGCGGTGGTACGAAGGAGTCTGTGCCCAGCAGTTGTCTTCTGTTTGCCCATGCTCCTTTGACCAAAGAGGCTGCATGCAGTGGCTTCGTGCCCTGGGGCTGTACTCTTGCTGGGACGCCTCCCCGTCCCTGCTTGCATTGTGCCTCTGACAGATGGTGGCAGCAGCACTCTGTGCTCCTTTCTGATGACATCTTTTTTAAGTTTGGTTCACCAGTTCTGACGCTCTGAAGCTGAAATGCTTGGTAACAGGCTATGACGGGAAAGGGTTGTGCATCGTCTTCCAGTGGCGTTTGCACGAGCTTGAAGTGATCTGTCCCAAAGAGACTGCCAGGGGTGCAGCTCCTGATGCTCGAAGGTGTCTGCACCTCCTCTTCCTACTGTCTTGTTGATGTAGCTAATTGTGCCATTCTTGAATGTGTGTCAGTTCAGCATAAGGGAGTTTTAGTCTTAAAAATAGCAGCAACAGGCCACGGTTGGCTTTTCCTCTGATCCAAGCCAAAGCAGGACCTGGATCTGGAGACAGAGGTGATGCGGGGCTGCCTGCTGACAGTGCTAGGTGAAGCAAATCCTCCTCTAACATGGGCTCTACTTCTGTTGATGAATGAGTCTGGAAGATGTGATTTCACTTTTGTCAGCTAATCGATTATCCTGAGGGCTGCAAGACTCCCAGCTTCATTTTACAAATTGGTACTAAGGAATTTTGACACAGAGAAGGAGGCAAGAAACAAAAGACCTAATTTCCCTACTTGCCTGCCTCCCTGCCATGCAGGCACCTAGGAGGCGCTCTCTGCAGAAAGAATGCTAAAAGGTTATTGTTTCAGTTTAAAAAAAAAAACCCAAACTTTCCTGCTTTCACCAGACTATGTCTTTTCTTCCGTGGGATGCTTAAACTGCTGCCTAAAATTGCAAACGCAGCTTGTGTCTGGTTTTTCTCATGTACCAACAACAGCCTGGTCTGCAGCAGGCCGGTTTTCAGCTTGTTACAAATGGCGTTCAGGTGTAAATGCCTGGGTAAGTGACAACACCTGGGCAGGTGCCTGGGCAGGTGACTTGTATTGGCTGTGAGGCTGGGCAAAGCAGCTGCAGCTGTGCTGGAAACGCCTCAGCGTGAGCGAGGGGGCAGAGGCTACGCCGAGAAGCTCACAAGGATACCTTCTGCCTTCAGGGAGCTGCGGGCATAAGGAATTGTTACCAACAGGCAACGTAGGAAGAGAAGACTTGCACTAACATACCCAGCACCTAAGATGATGGATCAATAAGCAGGTATCTAAAGGTTTTTACATACTTTCCCCCCAACTTTGTGTATTCAGATGAGTAGCAGTAGCAAGGTTGATTTCAGCAGAATCCTGTACCTGATCTATATGATGCATAGCAGAACTATTCTCAGTTGTGTGTATTATTTTCTTGTGTGTTGTGTGTGCATCTCTTTCTTGAATATCCTTAGGATTTAATGATGAGGGTTGGGGAAGGGAGAGGTTTTGGATATCTAATGTGGGTTGGTAATGAGAACTACAGTTTCTGTTGCTCCAGCAGTGGTCAGACACCGTAGGCACAGTTCTGGACCAGCTCCGCTCCAGGTCTGCACTTGGGTCCTGTGTAAATGGTTTTCTGCTGCAAAACCATCTTTTTGTTTGTGTGACCGTTACTTTTTGAGACTGTATATGCTAAACAAGCTAAATCTACGTAGCAAAGTGAATTCAGAAAGTTTAGTGCTTATTGTGTTGGGATAGTGCTAAGATTAGAAAAGACTTTCATTGGATAGGCTTGATTGGAGTAGTCAGTTAGTATCTACATGTAAGTGAAAATTTCAGTCCCCTCTTAGGTGAGGGATTTACATAAGAATTAATGTGAGACCACAGTAGGGGAGCAGCAAAATACCCAAAAGAGGGTGTCTTTGCAGCAGGCCCTAGGAGAGAAGTTCTGGTGGTGCGAGGTGCTGGTCCTGCGGGTGCCGCAGGCAGCAGCTCCGGCAGAATCTGCCTGCGAAAATCAGCCGTCACCCCTGACCTGCCGTGAGGACAAGCATCCATCCACCGATGGATCTACAGCGATGGGCCTTCCTTGCCCCAGGCTTCTGCGCCTGCAGATCCCACAGCATCGTTAGGAACCTCTCTAATCACGGAGCTATTTTGTACCTTCATCAACTTTTCCTTGCTGCTTGGAGAGCAGCAGCTGTGGGGGTTACTCACTGAGTGAATCATAGCAAAAATTAGTAGTTGTCTTTATGAATTATCCCCTCACTCGCTTACGAGATTTCTGGTTGGGGTTTTTGTGTTGTTTTTTTTTTTTTCGTTTGTTTGTTTGGTTTTGGTTTTGTTGTTGTTTTGTTTAACATTAGGTTTTAGCTTAATGTGAATGTCTGGGGAAGTCCTGGTGACTTAGTTGCTTGTATAAATTGGCCCTCTTCTGGGGTACTTCAGCATTTTGTTGAGTTATTGTGCAGTGTTTGAATGAAATGTGGGGGTTTTTTTTGTTTTGCTTTTGATGTAAAATAGACTGTTCTGTTACAAGAGTATTGCAAATCATTTTTCTTTGTAACACCTCTAATTTTTGCCAAGCTGTGGCTGCGTTTCTCATTCACCCTTACTTTTTCTTACATTGCATTTAGACCTGGAGCAGATGGCAGCTCCCCTGCTACTCAGGTGCTTCTCGTTCTAGTGGCAGACTATGATTTATGTGGCTGAAGGCGTAACTTCCCATTGCTGCCTAGCCACAGAAACGGACCTGTCTGACTTCTGGTGTGATCCTTCAAAGTGAGCGCTTGCATTAGCAGAGGTTTAGTGCGCTGCGAGAACTTCTCACGTGCTTCTAACAGGGAAATGTTGCTGTAACAATGTGCCAGGTAAAAAATGTCAATGACTTGATATTGGCCAGCTGGATTTTCAAAGGGCCACCAGCCTGTGGCTGATGGTTTCCAGACCCGAGGTCTAGTGCTTGAAATCAGTAGATGTAAAAAGAAAATCAAACACTGATCATGAGCTTATATAGGCTGGATAAATATTAAAAACAATTTTTTTTTTTTTTTTTATTATGAAGAACTTTGAATTCCTACTGGGCTTTTTTTGTCCTTTTTCTTGCTTTACATTTTTATTTTTTTAATTTGTTTTTATTCATTTTTAACACACATTTGAAAGTCTTGCCCTTGCATCTTTGCTTCTCGAGCGTTGCTGCCCTCCCTTCCCAGATCCACTGGAGCAGTGGTATTTCTGGGCTGAGCTGAACTGCGGCCATTGCTTCCCTCTCCTCCTGCAGCAATGGGACCGCTGCCTTCTCCTCGCTGCCATCGCCTCCCGTCTGTCCGCTGCTGGGGATGGCGCAGGCCCGGGTGACAAACCTGGCAGAGCTGGGAGCCTGGACGCTGCTCTGTGCTTGCTGCCGGAATCTGACCTAAGGAGAGAGTACAGACCAGTGGGGTTTCCAGTCGACTGCCTGCACAGCCTCTTTCCGTGGGTCTTGCTGATAGTGGTTTTATCTGCTGCCGAAATGTTTAATTTTCAAATTGAGCTGCGATTCGTTATGACGAAAGATGCCTTCTGTCAGAGGTTAATTACCTCTTACAGCAGAATGTGCCGTTACAAGTACTATGCTGGCTGTTTCCAAGGATCAGTTTTGGCTGACCGCAATCTCTCACAGAGTGAAAGAGATTAACAAAAACTAATTAATTTTTTTCTCAGGATTTGGGCCACATAATAAACAGTTAATGTAGCTTTTCTGAGAAGTGTGAAGTGATGCATTCGCCTTCCCATGCAAGTCTTGAATATCTGGGATGTGGAGTAGCTCTTTTTACTGAACCCTGAAGCAACACAAGTGCTCCAGGAAATGTTCAAATACCGCAAATGTGGTGAGCTGAGTATTGCCATTATCCACTCTGTGGGCTTTAAAAAGCGACTGTCAGAAGTGCTCGTCTTCACTGCCAACTACCTGAGCTGGCAAGATAAATGTAACCTTTTAAAAGTGTCTTGTTTTCTTTTGGGTTGATGGATTATTTTTGTTTGTTTGTTTGCTTGTTGGGTTATTATTTACTTATTTTTAGCAAGGGAAAAATGATGATGCTAAACCAATTGGTGGTCAATGTAAGTAGCTTCAGGAAGAAACTGCTACTTTGAATCTCATAATCTTGCAGTAGGACACTGAAGTCTTGCGCATTCTGCAATATGAGACGACTGGAAGAAAAAATACCCAATTAGGACCTAGAATAATAGAGCACGATAGCAAACAGGTAGCTTCCCACAAACCCCAGTGACAGCAATCATATTTCTTTTTCGTTCTTATCCACGGGGCTGCAAAGTAGAGGAGCAGATCTGTAGGCTGGGAAACTTTCCAGCATGGTTTGTAAGCAAATAAGGGATGCAGCCCTGCCTTCTCTGACGAGGGTCTTTGCCTGCCCCTGTTCTGCTACCAGTGCTCCCTGTTACTTGTGTGTCCGCCAGCGGACGGGCTTGCGGGAGTGCCTCGCTGGGATTTCTCGATTGTCAATAAAGTAGCCCTTGACAATAAAGGGCTGTCAATAAAGGCCCCTTGGCAGACCTGCTGTCTCTTAATAGGAAGATATTTTCCCACTTGTCCAGATGTTGAATACATTTTTTTATAGACAATGCCTCTATATTAGGATTTTTTTTAAATTCAGACAAAACAGTGAAAGGTGATGTGTTGCTTCTCAGTAGGACAGCAGATGGGAAGAGGACAGTGCTGCCACAGTGTGTTCTGCTACGCTCAGAAATCGTCCTGCCGCTGCAGGTACTGCTGTAGATGCTGAAGTGATGCACAAACCATAGACACTTGCATGATAATGATGATCTTTTCACCTCTTGTCCCTGGCTTTAAGCAAACTGAGTATACGTGGGAAAGCACTGGTAAGGGATAACTGTAGAATCTTATATTTTCAGGTTACATTTCCAGGATATGAAGGTAAAGAGCTAGGATTTTCTGGTTCCGCCATTTTCTTCTTTGTTTGCGTGGCAGGGGGGCATGGGGGGGGGTGTTCGCTGCCCTACAAAATTCTTCTCAAATGTGAATCACAGTTATGATTTATTTTTAGATACACTGATATACAGGTTAAGTCAGAACTGGTCCAGTGCTTTTGCCTTTAATACAATTATTTCTATACTTTGAACAATTCATAATGAATTCTAGAGTAACTTAAAATTTTTGAATACGTAAACCAAAAAATATGGAACAAAATCCCAATGAAGTTCTGACAGAAAAAATGATGGTGTTTGATCATTTAAGTTTCAATAAACTTCAGATATTTTAAAAGCTTACACACTACAAAAATAAAGCAACAGAATTGTAAAGTTTTTAACACTGGGTTTTCTGCATTCGATCCCGCTAAACTTGCTGAGTTTACAAAAAGCACAGGACCCATCTGCAAAGCCTTCAGTCCCTTTGCATCAAAAGATGGCCAGTTAGTTGGGCATCAGTCCTTCCCCGGAAGGGAACGGGTGCTTAAAGGTTTGGATGTCAGCCTGGCAGCTCTGAGATCCAGAGTCCATCTTCTCCTTTGTGAAAACCTGTGTGTGTGACCTTGAACAAGTAGTCGAGTCATCTGGTAGCTCATTGCCCATCTGGAAAATGGGGATGATAGAAGTTCCCCACCGCTCAGCTGGGACAAACGGCAAAACAGCGTAAGCTGTTGCAGAAGGCAGAAGATCAATATGTTCCATCAGTTGGTGTCTTTCAGTTCAGACCCTTCTGTTCCTAAACATTGTTTAAAAACGAAATGAACAAAACTGTTGTTTGGGGAGAAACAAACAGCGAGGCAGGAGCTGGGTGCTGGGTAACCCAGGGCTTGGTGTGCCTGGATGGTTCAGCACGGAGGAGCAAGCAGGAGATACGTTGGCTTCCTTCCCAAAGCTCTGATGATCCCAAACCCAGGTGATGCACTGTTGGGTCTGCAAACTCATGGGCAGGTCAGGGCTGTGTCCGAAGCGATCAGCAGCTCTTGCCCCGTCACATGCGCTGTATTAGGGACACGGGTCTCTCGCTGCACGTCCCAAGCCTATTTCATTTTACATTGACTTCTGTTGTACTTTATACCCGTGTTGTAATGAGGGACCGGTGTAACCACTCAGAATCCATACGGACAGACTTTGCAGCGATGTTGGTCTTTTCTAGTGAAAGGCTGGAAGTCATTATTCTTTCTGATGGCTAAACTTCTTCAGAGAGTGAATAGGAGGCATTACTCTTAAGTAATAAGGGGATTAAGTGAAATTTCTCAACGCAGTAATATATTCAGCTCCAGATTTGAAATGTTCAAAACATTGCTTTGTGACTGCAAAAAATTACTTTAGCCAACGAAAAATACCAGGGAAATCTCACCCTGGATGGGTTGTGATTTGGGGAGAGAACATCTCGTCTTATACTGATCGTGCTCTCTATTATATTTTTTCCCCTCCTTTTTTTTTTTTTTAAAACTAAAAAATAAAATGCAGCTACTTTCAGTAACTGGGGAAAAAACAGAGATCTGCCTTTATTTTGGGAAGGTAAGGATCACTCTTTGTTCTACAAGTAGCAGAAAAAGCAAGCATCAGAGGATGGTGTTAAAATAGTACCCTGCACCTCTCTTTAAGAATATCAAAGTCTTTTCTGCTATTCAAAAGGGAAGGAGAACAAAAACATTGTGGGCAATATTTTATAATAGAACAATAAGCCTGAATAGATAGATTTTTAAAACCCTTGTTTCATAAATGTTTAAAAGAATCTTCACAGATTTAAACTTCATTTTTTATCATTGCTTTCCTTATTATGCATCAGCCTTTAAGTTCCATGATACCACTGCGAAAGAAATAAAGTGTCAGATGTGAAGGATGTTATTAGCAGTATGCAGTGGCACTTTTATACGCTGACTATAATGAAGTCTCTCCACATCACTTTTCTTCATTATTTTTATTTCTGCACCTAAAATGAAAAGGAATAAATGTACCTTTTGCTCAACAAATATTTTTATAAGATCAGCAATTGATTGCTGAATGGCAGGCTGCATGGATTCTTCTGGACATACCCGGTGATGTGCAGTGACCAGCGGAGAGCTGCCTCCCTCTGTTTTTAAACACATCTGTTCTCACAAAGGCACCTGTGAGGGAACCGGGCACGGAGTGGCCAAAGGGCGCTTGCTGCAATGTATGGTCTTCTGGTGTCACAGTATTCTGCATCCTTTCCCATTCATCTTGTGATAGCGTTTGGTTCAATGCAGCTGCAAACTCCGCTGATGTGCTGAGACTGCAATGGTCTTGAGAGTTCTTGAGTGGCAGCCTCTAGATTTGTTTTGATAACGTTGGACAATGCTAAAAACCAAACAGCAACAGAAGAATGTACTGCTGTTGAATATCTTCAACACAGCACGTAATGAGCTGCCACTGAATCCTCCATGCAAGTCTTTGCAGAGGTAGTACAGAAATCTGGCTGAGAGGCAGGAAAAGATTCTGCCGTGGAAAGCTGTTTCCCAGGTACTTCAGGGAGTGAATAATCCCTTTTGGCGACGTACGGTAAATGAATGGTCTAGCTTTGTCTGCCTACACTTTCAATCTGATTATTTCCTGTTATTTACAATGTTGTGTTAATTGAATTTTCTTAATAGTAATAAATAGTATCTAGCCATATGTTGACTTTCACGGCTTTATTGTACAGTAGGCATTAATGCAGCATAGCTGATCAGAGCTTTTGTACCCCTGTGACATAGAGTGTGAAGCTGGAAGAGTAAAAGCAATAATAGTTCAGTTCCCTGTGCAGTCTTCTATGTTACGGAAAGATCTCTTTAAAACCAAAATAGGGGTATTTCTGCAGTTCTAAAACATGCCGGGTAGTTTCAGGCATCCGTTTTTGGCCTATTGCTTAGAAACAAACTTAATAAATATAAATGAAGTTGAGCTTCGTGCTTTTAGCGGGTCTGAACTACTCCCTCTATGACTATAAAGCTGGTTGTGCCATTCCATATCCCCTCATTAGATGGACCAGAAAGGCTGCAGAGTCATCTAGCTTTCAGATTAGGACATATCATGCTTTCCTTTAGCAGGCTGAAAATGATAACAAGGTTTGTTATTTACTGTTCTTTCTTGGGGCAGAGCTGTGCACTTGCCATCAGAGCAACCACGAGCTGTAGGTGTGCACTGATTTCTCTTTTTTTTTTTCCTAGAATATTTTAAGACTAGGATTGTTGGGGGGGTGGGGGGGGTGTGTCTATTTATTTATTTATTTATTTTTAATTTTTCTGGCCTGTTTTCTGAGTGGAAAGTGCAGCCTATCAGCTGGCATGGAGCGTGCTCGCAGCATCCGACCCTGTGCTAAACATCACATCTCTGGGAAGGGGGGAGGTGGGTTACCACCTCAATCCACGTTAGGTATGCTGCTTTCTTACAGCCACTATAAATACTGCTTTGATTGGCATGGTAAAGGGTTGTATTTTTGGTACTGCAGGTATATACAGGGCTGCAGTTTAACATAATCACGTGCTGCTGATTTCCAAACGAATGATGCTCACCTTGACATTTGAGTACCCGCAGCACAGCTGCCTGGGACTGCGGGAAGCGCGGTGGACGGCGGGCCGGTGACTCCTCCAGGCTGGCCCTGCCTGCCTGGCCACTGGGACCGGCAGCAGCGAAGGCAGGCAGGCTCCAGAGGAGGTACGAACATGAGATAAGAGAGAAGGCTGCGTGTGGCGCGGGTGCTGCTTCTGCGGAGTGCCGCCTTCCCTGCGCCGGCTGCCCTGCGTGCCTCCTAGCAGATGAGAACTGGGAACAGATTCAGAAATACTGTTTGCCCAGCTTCATCTGTCTCGCTCTGCA
This sequence comes from Theristicus caerulescens, assembly GCA_020745775.1. Lineage (NCBI taxonomy): Eukaryota > Metazoa > Chordata > Aves > Pelecaniformes > Threskiornithidae > Theristicus > Theristicus caerulescens. The sequence continues at coordinate 23,767,065 of CM036567.1, read as the reverse complement.
TATCCATGTCCTGTTCTGTGTTTGGTTCGCTAATCTGATTTATCAGCTGTCTCCCTGTAAAGAACAGGATTAACTTTTATGTAGTATTTTGAGCATTATACTCTTCTTATATTCGGGATACTTTGTAAGGTAAATAAAGCATGCTCCCATATCAGATATGCATTTATAGCCCCTGGTGCTTTCATCTAACAGCTTTTTCTGTAAAAATGTTTTTCCACTGCAGTTAAAAACAAACAAACAAACAAACCCAAAACAAACACCTTTATTTTGTGCAGCTTTTAAAGCTAGTAATTTTCAAGATCATCTCCATGTAGTTCCAATTTTTATTTGTGGTCACTAAGCTGTGTCTTTGACAGTCTCTTTCTGTTTGTGATGAGAACCTACTTTTCCACAAGATCGAGTTGACTGCGACCGTTTCATGTTTCTGGTGGTGTAGACATGTAACAGGCTGGAGATTGCTTGATAATTCCCTTCTGAGTAAAATTAGAAAGAAAAAAAAATTTGCAAAATTGAAAGCACTTAAATTATAGCCCTTTGTTCTACCTTGTTAGTTAATATTCCAAACAGCGATGTACAAACTGCATAATTAGTTTTGCTAAAATGTACCCAGTGTGGAGCCATCTGTGTAATAGTTGACATTATTTATATTCAAAAGGGACATTGTGATAGCTGGAAGAGCCCCTGCTCCCAGCTAACCATTTCCAGTGTGACTCTAAACTATTGATTTACATTCATTCTCTATTAACCTATTATGAGTTCATCTGCCGCTTTCAGCTCTCTCATCATGTTGATGTACTTCTAATTTTCCAAACTGAATAGTGATTTACTGCAAAAATGCTGGGATGAATTGTTCTCCAGTGAACATCTGAAAGTCTCTTATGCCCCAGATAGCCTCTTTCATTTGAAACCTGCATTGGGAGCCCTGGTACATAACAAGGCCAGCAGAATGCCTTGACAATCCTGGAAATGTCCCTTTTTGTCCGTCCTGATCCACTGACTATATGCTTGTGTTTCCAAGAAGGGTATTTTATAAGATAACGTGCTCGGTGTCTTTGGAGATTGACTCTTCTTCTGGTCTTTCTGGGCTCTGCCCAGGCTGCTCGTGCGCAGTGCGAGTTGGTTTTCTTGTCTGTTTAGGAGGGATGTCCCATCTTCTGCAAAGTGCTTTGAATTTACTGGGCACTGTATGCTATGCAGTTGTGCTTGGTGGCTCTTTTATCCTTGCTCTGCTTGAGTGGGTTTTGTTCTGTTCTAAAAGACGTGTCTGCATATTGTGCAACCGGTAGGGAAACCATACAACTAGACAGGAGCGAAGTTGCTGCTAAATGTGCGTTTTTTTCAGTTAACTTACATGGTAAAATAAACACAGTAAAATAAATGTGGAGAATGTTTGACTTGGAAGCTGTGACTTAGAAATAATTTTTGAGAAAATTACAAAGCAAAAGTAAAGTAAAAGGCAAAGTTATATGAATGCAAAGAGAGAGTGAAATTATATGTTCTAGGATTGGCTGGTTTTGAAGAGATCTGGTTTGATCAGTACCGAGTACAACGTAGTCTTTCATTTTTTCATTGGAGTTATAAAAATATCACTCTGAGACTCTGCTCTGTGTTGTTGACTCATTAAAGGTGGTTCTACCAACACCCATGAAAAATGCAATTAGTAGCTTGCAGCATCTTGAAACGACCCATGTAGTCACTGTTATCGGTGCCACAGTTGCACGGCTGATGAGAGGCGAGACGAAGGACCCCCAGTCCACGTTCCTGCAGTGAGCTCGACGCTGCAGCATGAGTGCTGCCCCCGCGTCACTGAAATGTTTGGGCCCTCAGCTGCCAGCAGCAGCGGCTCGGGTATCCCGTATAGCACTGTAGGACTATAGTGCTTTGGTGTTTCCCTACAGTGCTGCCTGTACTGTGATCAGAAGAGTCAGAGTTAAAATGTACATTTTGTGCTTTGAGGTGTGATCGCTCGGCTCACGGGGAGGTAGCTGGAAAGCCTGTTCCTACAGCTGGGACCAGTCCTGCTTCCTTCTGGGATGAGCCCTAACCGTGCTCTGGAGCGAGGGTGCTGAGCCTGCACACCTCCTTTTTCCTCATGCTGTTTCGTGGTGATAGTGGATGAGTTGCATGATTAACTCACTGTTTAGCACTTATTTCCCAGCCAAGCCAGAGCCTGTTTTTGTGGATGGCCTCATGTTTCTTTTTCCTACAGCTGCATAAGCCGCTCTGCTGAAATGGCAGCAGTCGCTTCCCAAAGTGGATGATGCCCACATGGCTCCTGGAGGGAATCCTGTGGGTTGTGTGATGTGGGAGGGCCCTGGTGACATTAATGGTGATAACCGCCTCTCCGTGTACCCACAGAGGGGTCAGCTGGCGTGCCACGGTGACGTGGGACAGTTGTGCAGCAGCGTGTTGTGCTGCCGCTTCAGGGTGGGGAGAGCCTGCGCCGGGAACGGCTGGCAGGAGCCTGGGATTGACTGATCCTGGTGAGCCCCCGCAAGCATGGCAAAGGGCTGCCAAAGCTGCGGGCTCTGTGGGAGGCAGTGCTTTTGGGCTCAAGCCTTCCTCTGCACGGAGAGCTCAGCAGGAGCAGGGAGACCCTGCAGCTCAGCAAGGCACAATCTCTCCTTGTGGCATATGGAGGCTCCCGGTGCTCAGCCAGGAGCTGCTGGGCTCACCGCGGGGGCTGCTCTCGGGGCAGAGGTCCTGCTGAGCCTAGCTCTGTAACCCCGTGTTCTTCTTCATTTCTAGCCTCGGGCTCCACATCCCTCCTCTTGCGTGTAGTCACCAAGAGTTCCTCAGTGCTGCTCCCGCCGTAGCGGTGGTGCCGCTCTGCGTGAAATCCCTCCTGGCTGCTGCCGTTGCCGACTCTGACTCGAGGCTGGTTTAACCTGCTGATGTGAGGAGACCGTGACGGATCCTACTGTGCAGCTGCACCAGAACAGGAGGTGTCCAAAATAAAATGCCCTCAGCCTTTTCTTCCCTGCCTCCCCCATCTGCACCCTGACCTCCAGGAGCGCTGTGTGATGCCCAAGCGGTCTTGTGAGTAGTTAAATTGTGAGAAAAGGATCTTTAATGAGTACTATAGCACCATATAACCTAACTCAAGTATGTAGTGTAGATCAGAGGCAACATCTCAGCTTGTTCTATTAAAGTATTATTAATTACCATTTCAATAGTGCTACTAGGTATACGTACTCATCCAGTGCACTGAAAAATAATAACAAAGCTTCTTATTATCTAACGGATGATATTATACATTGTGGATGCAACCTATTAATATGGAAATACTGACGCATTCATCCAGAATAATTTGCGTGGTGTATTTCCTGACCTAATAATGAAAAAAGTAGGTCAGCTTCCAAGTTTTCTGAAATGGGAATTAAAGCTTTATAGCAAGAAAGTCTTTGATAGTTTTACACAAATGGCTGAAACTTGCAAACCTTGCATATTCAAAATGGTTTGCCCCATAATGATGACTTGGAGATATTTCCAATTAATTGTAGTAGTACATCAGCACTGGATTTCCTTGGCTTTCCCATTATCTTACTGTTTTTTTACAATTTAATGGAATTAAAAACCACTGAAAGATATGACTTACCAAACATGTTCTCATCTGAGAAAAGGTGGTTTGAAAAGGAGATTTTATAAAATGTAGTTTACAGAAGCTTATGCAAAGCAGTCTTTCTTCTTGAGGAAGCATTTAGTTCAGCACTGAGCATTCCAGGTGCTTTGTTTTTGCTAGAGAGTGCATAGCACGTGGTGCCTATAAATATTGGACTACTAGGTGTTAGCCTGGCTAGCATTTTGCAAAAGGTGTGTTCGTGAAGTAGCTAGGGTATTTATGACCATCTCTAAGATGATTTCAGTGTTTAATCGGTGTCTACCCTAACCATCAAAGCGACGATCTTCCTTCTGGGCTTTGATTCTTTGCCACCATAAATGTGAGATGTTGAGATGTGTTTCAGGAATATAAAGATTGCCACGTTGGATTAGAGTTGACGTCCATCAAATGCCGTGCTCTTAGGGTGCATCTGCACTGCAGGCAGAGGTGTGACTGCGGTGCGTGCAGGGATGCTCCGTCTGCTTCGGCTCACGGCCCCGTGCTGTGGCTGCTCTGCCAGCCCCTGCCCGTCTTGCCTTCCTTGATGAGCGTCACCCAGCTTCTCTAGCTGCCGTGTCCCGTCTCCACGTTGCTCTGGCTGTGGCATGGTGGCAGATGCAGACTGGCAATGAGAAGGCAAAATGGAAAGACCAGACCTGGGCGCAGTGTTGCAGGGAGTTTGGTGCCTCTTGCCCCAGCCCTTGTGGCGTTTGGGGAAAGGCACGGAGTATCCGAGCCAGGCACCTCCCTCTGCGTGTGGTGGTTTATGCTCTGAAGAAATGCATTTTTGATGGACTTCTCTGTGCGTTGCTTACTGTCATTTGGAATTGTTCAGTGAAGACACATGCTCAAGCTCTCCTGTTGTGCAGGAATAGATTTTTTTAAAGATTATGCACTTCCCCAATGCTTTCACTCTTCTCTTCAACTAAATTTCACAGCCGTGGTCTCTCACTCAGCAGATATCATGCTGCTAGATGCTCAGATACTAAATTCTTTAATGTAGCACATGTCGTTAGTAGCTGGTTGTCAGAACAGTCGTGCTCTGTATTTTCTGAAAGAACGATTATAGTGGATATGAAGCTTTATTTTAGGTTTTCTGCTGTTTTGCTTTGCCTGTTTAATATCTGACTGCCTTCCATGTGTCCAAAATGGCACGTAGGTTCTGCCTGAAAAGCAGAGACCTTGCTTTTTCATGCTTTGGTCTATTAAGGCCTTGTCTCCCATACTGAAAACAGAGTACTGTAAATTCGGAGTCCTTTTGTTTTGACTCATGAACACCTGTGATCCATGAGCTGTGCTGAATCTGGCAGGTATTTTTTTTTTTTTTGAGCGTACTAACTTCTGATAGAGTCACGAGACAGATTTCAGATAGGGCTGAGCACGTTCTGGTCCTGTGTGTGCGTGTTTGTGAGGCTGGGAGAAACTTTTTATTGTGGGCCTCTTTGGTCCCTGTCTGTGGTCACTTTCTGCAAGCAGTTTTTGGTTTATTTTAGAACAAGAAATGTGGTTGAAGAAAATTAAATCAGGGCATGGAGAACATGCTGCGATTGGAAGGAGTGGCTGCTTGTATTTGCCTTGTGATTTCGAGGCTTTATAATGGTAATAGAAATGTTGGGGGCTGGATAGGCCTGGTAGCTGAGCAAAGTATTTTAAATACTTCTCTATTTTTAGAAGTTAATTCAAACTGATGTTTTGTAGTATGATGAAATTATTTATGCAAAAGTTGCTTTGTTTTTAGGTCTAATGAAATCCCAGAAAGAAGACAAAAACTATTAGGGACCTGGCTTCTGTGGATTTTCTAACGAGGCCTGATAGCATAGGAGTTTAGGGAAAAAAAAAGTTATCTGAAATCCTGTTTACTCATAATAGTCTGTCAAATTCCATTGCAGACATGAGAATTGTTTTACCATTCCCAGTCCTCGTTTTTTAATATTTGTTTGTAGAAAGAAAATTAGATTGATCTCAGAATAATCAGTTTTCTTTCTATTTAATATGACAATATTTTCTATGTGAAATGACATGTTTTCATAAAAGTAAACGTCGGGCTACCCTGAGTAGTCGCATCTCCTGGAGGACAGTGCCACCTAATACGCGTGTGGGCAGGTAAGAGAGCTGCAGAAGCTGAAAGAGAAGAGAGTGCAGGTGTCTCCCCATCCCCGCTCCCAGGCGATGGATGGAGTGCCGTGGCGTGGAAGGCCACGGTGCAGCCTCAGCGTGTGGTTAAGCCCCTCTCTTAGGGGGATAGCTGGCGTGCACTCTGTCCCAGAGCAGATGCCATGGCACAGCCTTCCAAGTAAGCCTTGCACTGGTTCAAAGAGAGAAAAATGCTCCCCTAAGCTTTGGAGACCAAGCGTGTCCATTGGAGCGAGTGACAGGCTGGGCAGGACCTCTTCTTCAAAGCCGGGCTCGGGGATTTCTGTTGCCAGAATGCTTTAAAGGGTAAGGAGCGTGGCTGCTCATTAATTAGTAAAATTGGAGCTGGCTCAAGTGGTGCTTGGAAATATTAACTATTAGACTTTGGATTCATGCCCTGGAAGAAAAGTGAGTTTTATGTTAGTTTTCCAGTTTTCATTAATAATTCTCCTTCTCTTAAAATAATTCTTCAGTTCAGGAAGTATGAGCAGCTTTAAGCAGATGGACCACTCTGAAGGTCGGTGCTGTAAAACAGCCCGAGTCTTTTAGGGCCGCGTTAACAGTGCCGTGTAAGTGCTGGGTCTAACAAGGCGACGTGGCGATTGGTAAGGTTGAGCTCGGAAAACCCTCGGGAGCCTGCATCGCTGCCATTGCTGCAGTAGGCAGAAGATCACAATGACCACCTCCTGATGGTTTTCTAAATACTGTACTCCAACAGCCATCTTGCAGTGGTCATCACCAGCTGTGAAGCTTTTGCTGGCAGCACCCTTTGACACCTTTCCCTTCCCAGATTGTATTTTTCTCCCTGCCTCTCCTCTTTCACCACTGGTGAGAGATCCTAGCCTTCTCCTGGCTTTCTGGACCCTTTCCCACGTGCCCTCACACTACCAGTTTTTTAGGGGTGCTGGAGCTTTGACTTTCAGCTCAAGGTTGGGGTGTGGGTCTGAGATATCACTTCGGACCTGTCTGTAACCCAGGGACCCCGGGTACCATTGCTCCCTGCCACCTGGAGTTTGAACGCAGAAACCCGACGATGTGCCACATCTCCAGTTTTGGGCTGGTGAGTCTCTGCTTCCCAGAGGCCAGTCGCTGGGCTCGTACCAGGTATATATTGGCACATGTTGATATGCAGTGGGCTGGAAGCCTTTCAGGTTTTTCCTTATTCTATTGAAAAAAAATGGTCAGTGTCCCACATTGCTAAAGCTGTTCGGAGAAAGAAATTGTGAGAGTGCCAAATGCTGTTAGAAATCTGATCGTGTGTGATTGATGAACAGATTTGAGAGTAACCGAATGGTTAATCTGCCCTGTAGATGGATATGCTCTTTAGATATAATAAGAAGATCTGCCTATTTTATAAAATTAGAAACTGAATGTGCATAGGCATTATATAACTGAAAGCTAATGCTGTATATGGCAACATGACGGATTAATATATGTTGAAGTCCTTGATTTGTTCTCGTTTCTGTCCTCCTGGTAGTTTATGGAAACATACAAAAAGTTTTCAAATGACCTTTAAAATTAGCTCCTAACCTATATAGTTTATCATCATTTTCTGTTCCATGAGCCTGAGGTGTTAAAGGATTCATAATTCAGTATTTCAAAAATTGTCAGTGGCTTCACTGTATGAAATTTTAAATATTCTCAATGTACTTCTGGCATTCAGTGGTTGTATTTGTTCATTCGAATGTAAGGGATATTGAATAGGACCTATTATCAGCTTGATATAGAAAATATATTTGGATAATTACATATGCCTACACTTGATATAAATTTCAATCTTTTTCTGCCAAGAGGGCTGGTAAAAGAGAACACCATCTTTTTTTGCATTTTATGAAGATGCAGTTCAGACTTTTTGAATTCATGCGAGAGAGGTTCCTGGAGGAAAGAGGGAGCCGCGTCCCTGGTGCTGGCGCACAAAGCGGGGTGTCAGTTCTGCACTTCTAGCAAACCTTTCTGCGCTCTTTGAATCGTCTTCTGCGTTTCGCTGACTTGCAGAGATTGCAGCCTCTGTTTGTTATAAGCATGTGAGCCTTTCTCTGAAGGATATACAGAAACGGAGGATGTAGATAGTAACGGGTTCTTTACAGTTTTTTTTCATTTTAAGAGTATGGATTTCAGCTGCTTAATTGATCTAATATAAACAATTGACTACCTTGTCTGATAGTATGACAAGTCTGTATGGGACTTTGGCATTATGAAGGACAGATGCTCTCTGGTCTAAATGCTGCGCGCTACTAACAGTCTTCTCCGCAGTCAGCTGGTTCTCTCATTCGGTGGACGGGGTAGGTAACTGTAGGGATCAGTAGCTCCTGAAAGGACGCTCCGTTTTGGGTTTTCTGTTCTCTGCAGCCCCTGGCAGAGGCTGCCTTTGAACCAAGAAGAGGCATGGTTCACTGACCTAGTGAAGGATATCAACGAAGGTAGCTATTTTGCTGAACACACAGTACATTTGAGGTTGGCTGAAACTCCAGTAAATGTTATTTTTACAATGGCCCAGCAGTTCCTTTAGGTCAAGAATAGGAAACTTGCAATTTTGACTCTGTTTGGTGTGAATGGAAGAATTTTAATCTGACTTTATTTATCATTCCGTGAATTAATGCTTGGAAAGAAGAATTGCATTTTGAAATCTGACTGGATTCATAGAAACTGCTTTACTATATCTTATGCTGCCATAGCAACATATGAGCGCAATGAGTTAGAAATCTCCCAGTTATTAGAAAAACTGAATTAAACCAACTATTGAACAAGATTGTGTTTGCATAACAAAGCCAGGTTCTGCCTTCGCTCCTGCAGTTCTGACCTTGCTTCAGGTAAAGGGATATCCTTGACTCTCGAGAAACAGGCTCGACTGAGATAAGCCCTTTATACTACGATGAAGAGCATGAGAATAGACGTGCTGTGTTATCGTACGGGGATTCAGATTTGTGAACGTATATTCAGGCTGCTGAGTGTGCTTGAAGCTGCCTTGAAGAATATTTTAAAAGGTGGTGAAGTATGGTAAGAAAAATTAAATTCTCTAGCTTAAGTTCCTCATTTGTGAAATAAAGATGCTTCTATGTTTTTGGTTTACGTAATGACAGATGAGACAAAATGCTATGAAAAAGGAGATTTCTGGAAGGTGAGGAAATAGCAACAACCTAATATTAACTGCGAAGAATCTTATGAATTGTTGTTCGTTTCTGACCCGCTCTCCTAATATTTGAGGAGAGGACTGAAGCTGACATCAGATGATGGTTTTGAAAATATTGTGAGGCTAAGAATACTGTGCTGCTTTCTGTGTGACATAGCTCTCCGTTAGGACAAAAAAGGAGGAGACTTCCTAGGGACCATTAATGGGAAGAAATTTCTGGAAAATATTTCTTTTATGAGGTCATTTCATTTGGAAACCACCCTGCCACTACCCTAATGCCAGGACGAACAGTTCTGTGAGCCCTCGGGGCTTGTGGAAAATCTCCTCTTTCTCGTGTTGTTGGTGACAAAGTGAGAGATGGAAGGAGGAAATGCGTTGCGGTATAGCTTTATTTTTAATCTTATTTTTGCTTGTCTTTTTTATTTTAAACTTTATTAACGCATCTGTTGCATTTTGATCTTTTGTCAGAGATTGCTAATATGTCTCCAGCCTATCTTTTCTACTGTGATTTTATAAATACCTACTTACAATAGCCATAAAAACATCTACGGGCTTTAATAAAGAAAGTTTTATAGTAAGCCTGAAGCGCAAAGTTCTGAAAGTTTACTTTTAGCACTGCTTTACAAAAAGTTTTGAGATACTTTGCAGTTGACAGGATCAGGAGCATTTTTTCATATTTTGCAGAGTGTTCCTAGCAATTATCAATAATGTATTTTTAAAGCTCCATGTAATAGAACAAGTGTTTACAAAAATGCAAGTGCAGCCATTTTTAAAACTTCTGCTTAATGCACTGATAAATCTATTAGCTTCCAGTAACACCACAGAACCATTAGACTGATATATTGATAATTGCAATTAAACTTAGATTATTTCCTGTACGCTTTCTTCTTACACGGCCTTTTGATGTACTCCCTTTCTTCTAACTTAGCAGATTTGAAATAGTTACTTTCCTCTACCATTGAATCTTTGGGATTGCTTTTGTCTACCTCAACTCTTCTTCCAGTACAGACCAGTTCCCAGCACTGCCGCAGTGCTTGGGCCACCAGACGCTGATTTTCCCTTCCTGAAGCAACTTGCTGTGACCTCTGGGCTCTGGCTCTATGGTGTCCTCATTGTACATGCTGTGTGTATTCGTCACATACACAGCGCATGCAATGTGGACATAATGGAGCTCAACTGACGCCTCGTAAGGAGTTAAAATACCTGCAAGAAATGTGGTTTTTTTTTTTTTTTTGTAGGATTTAAAAATTTGTTTATTTGGTGTGCACGCATGCTATGCTTGTGTATGAGATGGGGTCCAAAAATTGTGTTGTGGATACAGTTCATCAGTGAAAATAAGGCAGTGGCAAGAACTCGCAGGGTCATTGCGATTCTCCAGACCTCCACAAAGAAACATATTAGCAGGACTTAAATAGTGCAGGAATCTAATTTTGGACCTGATAGCAAGATGATTCATTTTAGGTTCATATATTCTGTTATTGACATTCTTGTTGTGTGGTTTATGTTTGGGTTTGTTGGTTGTTGTGGGTTTTTTTTGGTTTTTTTTTTTTTTTTTTTTTTTTTTGGCACATTCTGTGCTTTGTTCTGTCACTTAGAGTTTGGGGGGAAAACTGCCTTTTTTACATAACAGGAAAATGTTGTGTAAATCTTGTATCAACATGTTTTGGTGTGGTTTTCTTTTTTTTTTTTTAAAGCAAAAGAGCAAAGCAAAACTGAATCTTCCCATTTTCTTTTTAATTAAAAAAAACTATCATTTTTATTCTAGTATTTTGAAAGTGTTATTTCATGGAAAGTGCTTTAATTGTTGGTTTTGTCTCGGGCAGTTCTAGTCACCCATCCGCATCAACAAATGCAGAGCTCCATTCCATGTTTTCTCTGCCATGAATTGGCACTTTTAAATGACAAGGTTTTTCATTAAGTGATTTTGACAAACTGAATGTTTGTGTGAGTAGTAGTTATCCTCATAAGTGCTAAAATACAAGGAATCAGATATTTAAAAGCAGAAATTGTTACAAGGACAAATATTGCACCTGAAGTGACTTGTGGAGGCCGCAAAAATGGAAGCCCATTCCCAACTGGATGTAGTCTGAATCCATAAGGGGCCAAACCTGCTTTCTAGACCTGAAGCCCTGTTCGAGAACAGGAGCTGCATTAGAAAACTGTGATTCTTTCACTGCGCTGAAATGAAATTCAAGAGGGGGGTGGTGGTGGTATGGGACACGTTTGCAGTGACGGTGAGGAAACGCTAACACACAGTTATCTCGGGGGATCTGCACTGTGTATTATTCCAGTTGTTACTGAAAGCAGTATTTCATTTAGTGGGAGTTTTTAGGAGCTTTGTCTTTCGTAGGATTACTAATGATGATGCTTTGTATTATTACTTGTTTGTTTTACACTGGGGAGAAGACTGAATAAAATGGCCAAAGCCGCTGGCTGCAGGAGATGCTTTTCCTCCCCTAGACCTGATGTTGCTCGTGTTGGCATGCAGCGGGCTGTGCGCTGTGGTCTTCATGCGCAGCTATGCTATAACCAAGAGTGATGAAAAGTGCTCCTGCATCAGATTTATGGCATAAATGATGGTGATTGTAATACGTAGTGCTTTGTTTCATTTACCACGCTTGCAAGGTGCTCCAGGAGCTGCAGACCTAACCTAACAAAGCTTGCTTTCCTCTGAGTTTGTTCTGTGACCCCTCATCGGGCTTGGAATACGGCGTGCAAAGACATCCCTGTGAACAGAAATTAAAAAAATAAAAGTTTCCTAGACTATGGAAAAGTCTGGTGGAACAGTAGTTCTGTTAGAAGATGGTGGTATCAGCTCAGTAGCCTTGTCTCATTGCCTGCCCTGAGTCTGCATTAATACAAATAAAGACCCGAAATGAGCTGATGAAAAATAGTTTCTGATGTTTGGGGGCGGGGGGGGAAGTGTATCCAGTGCAGAGAGAACCGTGAGAGCAGTGCTTTACTGCCAGGTGTTTTTCCAAGGGGCCCTGGGATGTAACCCCTCGAAGCTCAGCCCTGCAGGCGTTGGTGGTGGCTGGCAGGAGCTGATGAAGCTCCGCTCTGACCTTGCTCCATGAGCCCCACGGTAGCGAAGGGCTCCTCGGAGGCTGTGGCTCTCCTCTGCTGGGGCGGTTTTGCTTTCACTGGATTATTTTTTTTTTTTTCCTTCCTTTAAATCGCTATTTGCTTTAATCCAATTGCTGGAAAAGGATTATAGACTCAGAATAAAATCCAGTCGTAATTAAAAATGTAAAAGCGGCTTATGTTTTTAGGCCAAAGTTATTAGAGGAAGCTATCAATGTACCAATATTAATACCCCAATCTCAGCTGGGAGGCTGTTATCATGATGAGAGAGTCTGATAGTGGGCCGTTACTGAATATTTTATAGTAGATAACTTCTGCTCGTGTTTGCTTCGTGTCTACACACGTCATAAGCTACGCACGCCGGCCTGCCTCTCCCAGGCTTTGTGGGCATCCTGGTTTTTTCATATTTCTGGAGGACCGTTTTTAGGAGCTAACCTAGCTATATTGCAAAAGCAAGAAGAGTTTGTGAGGGGATGTTCAGGGCACAAGGGCGGTGGGAATTACCCTCTGTAAGAGGATTGGGGCATATTCCAGTCTTCGACATCTGCATCTTAAGCCATCTTTTCATAACGAGCCCTCCCTTATCAAATATCCTCTCTGTGTTTGTCATTTCCATCAACCCCCTATCTGGATAAAGAAGAATGGCAAACTGGAACCGCTCTCAGCCATCCCATTATTCATGCCATGTGCCTGGCTTTCTGGCACGCGATTGTCTGGGTATTCAGTTTGCAAGCCTTCTTTGTAAGTCTTTCAGAGTAGAGCGCTTTTTAAGTACCTCTTTAGAATTAAATCAATGTAGGGGCTCGAGCTACTTATTATTTTTAATCCAGAGATTGAAACTTTCTTTGACCTTTGCTTTCTTCAAATGGGGGAGGTATTTCATTTCATTTCATCTCTGTCATTTTGAATTAAATGAGTTTTCTGTAAAGGAAAGGATGCTGAAAGACTTACTCCCTGATGAAGGACTTAGATGGAAAAATTATGGACCTGAGTGGCTCTCAGACTGCATTGTTCAGAATCTCCTCCACCCGGATTGCGCTGAACTTCCCGGACTCGAACATCCTTCGCCTGACAGCGCGTGGGGTTTCGTCCTCTGATGGCAACCGGGGTTTACAGCTGAAGCAGTGAACGCAGTCTTACTGCCAAACTGGTAGAGGGATAAAAACAAATACCTTCCCAAATGTCAGTTTATCAGGCTGTGAGCTGCAGAGAGTTTTCAATGAAGTAAGCTCTTTCCGACGTTTCTTTCTGGTTTAGGTATTTTGATGGTTTAGGTTTTCTTTTTCTTTTCTTGATTTGCTTTCCCAGTCCCTTTTCAGGAAGATGTTTGGATCTTTCCTTCCAGTTACAGCGTATTTGTGATCTGTGCTCTCCTCCGAGCGGCCCTGTGTGGCTTGTGCTTGATTTTTTTTGGATGTCAGAAGCGATGCTGACTCTCCTCTCCGTCTTGTTTAGGGAAGCTTTCTGTTCTCTATCCAACATTGTCGGTATCCCAGCCAGGTGCCCAAGTACCGGCTCCCGTGCTTCGTTTGGCTCTTCTGGGAGCTCCTGCTCGGTGCTGGGGTTCGGCTGCTCCCGTTCAGCCTGGCAGTGGTGGTTGTATTCTGGGGTGCCCGACGGCATAGCTCCAGCCGCTAGTCCAAGTTATTTTGAAATGTTTATTTACATAAAATAAATTTAGTATCTAGGTTCTGCTGAGGAATTCTCTCTATCTCTAGCCTGTGCTAGCAAGAAAGATGCTGTGCCAGAAACAAAGATTTCACAAGAGGCAGCATTAGAGGACTACATGTTTTTACTGCTGTGCACAGCTGAAGAATTCCAAATTTAGTATTGTCTGCATGTGGTGGAAAATACAAACTCGGGGAAAAAGACTAAAAAAAGAGAAATGCCACGAGTCAGTAGAGCTTCCCTTCATATATTTCCACTGTAAAAGTCATGAACCTCAGTGAAGTGCTGATTTTTCCTCTGCTAACACACTTGCAGCTCTACCGTGTACAGCATGAAATTGCTTATTGCTATCAACGGTCCTGAACAGTTCTCTCGTTTGTGGTAGCAGCAGCATTTCATGTGTGCGAGGCTGGCGGAGGGGAATGAGTGCTGGGGACAGAAGCCTGTTACAAGGTGTCTCGTACAGGGAGAACCTGAGACTTTGCCTCTTGCTCTAAATATCCACTAATGAACAGGACTGCAGATCTCTACCTTTCAGATATTCCCTAGGGACTCTGGTGCCCTTTCCCAAAACTAGATGTGGAGTAGGCTTCTGAACCACCAAGCACCGTGGGTTTTCGTAATCTGCTCCCCTTGTAAATCACTTGTAGCAGGGGTGAGACATGCTGCCCCGTGCCCTGGTTCACGGGCAGCCGCTGGTGCCGGCAGCGGCTCAGCTGAAGCAGCAGAGCTTCGCTTTCTGCCTGCGCTCTGGCTGCTGTATTCCTGCCAGCGAGCCCTCTGCAGAGGGAGGGCTGTTTAAACCCATCGTGATGGGCCGTGCCGGGTGGTTTGTGAGTGTGCACGTGTATGCCTGCCTGCTGTTCGGAGCCCTTCATTCTGCATCCTTCTGGTTGCTTTCTTCTGCTGAAGATTTGCTCTGCTTTGGTGGCCCAGTGGATCAGGAGCGCTGAGCAGAGGAAGGTGAGTCTGTGTGAGAGGAGTTTGGTGTTTGCTTCGTGCTGGTTACTGCCCTGTTGGTGTTCGAGAAAACAACTGTGGAGCGGTGTGGTGGTGTGCTGGGAGGAGGGGATGCATTTCACCTTTTTTTTGACATAAGCCAAGCTCGGGAGCAGACCTGTGCTGTAGACCTTCACTCTGCACCAGTTCCTGAGCATTAACTCCCACCTTGGGTGCTGCGGAGCCGCTGTCTGCTGCTGAGTCCCATTTGCAGTAAATGAAACTTCTGCAGTTCAGGTTGTGGCACGTGGCCGTGTGATGGACGTGCAGGCAGCGAAGCATGGCGCAGGACCTGCTCGGAGGGGTGGCACTTGCTGTAGCTCTGCCTCCTTGGACTGGAGGCTGGAAGGGTTGAAGCTATCCTTCAGTATGAAGGATGGAAAGAAACGAGCTGCCTCTGGGCAGCTGCTGAGGCTGACCTTGTCTAGTAATCCTCATCTCCCCAGGAGTGTCCCCAAGCAGTGTGGTCTCCCCTCAAAGCAATCCTCGCTGGCCCCTTTCCTGCCCTTGTGCCATGTGGATCAGGAATGGCTGGGGCTGCCCGCGAAGGCACATGGGTGAGGGATGGGGTCCGGGCAGAGCCTGGCTTCCAGGGCACCATCCCGCAGCTCTGCGGAGGGCAGAGCTCTGCATTTGTTTCCTCCTTTTCCATTAATTGCTTTCAGATAGTTTCTCCTTATTGTTTTCTGTATTTTTCTTACAGTCCATTTTCTTTCCTCAGTTTGCCTCTTTCTCTGTCATTTCCTTCTCACTCTATAGGATGTGATGCTGGACCTGTTGGTCACTAATGCAAGTGAGCTAATCGGTGACGTCAAGATTGGAGGCAGCCTGGGCTGGAGGGATTGTGCACTAGTGGATTTTGCAGTCCTGAGGGATATGGGTCAGGCGAAGAGTAAAGTCGGGACCCTGAATTTTAGGAAAGCAAACTTCCAGCTCTTCATGGAGTTAGTCAATAGGATCCCCTGGGAAACTGCCCGCAGGGACAAGGGAGCAGAAAAGAGCTGGCAGATCTTTAAGAATGCTTTCCATAGAGCGCAAGATCTCTTGCTCTCTTGATAGCCAGGTGTAAGAAATCAGAAAAGGAAGGCAAGAGACCTTCAAGGCCAGGTTGGACGGGGCTGTGAGCAACCTGATCTGGTTGAAGATGTCCCTGCCCATTGCAGGGGGGAGTTGAACTTAGATGGCCTTTGAAGGTCCCTTCCAACACAAACTATTCTATGATTCTATGATTCTATGACTATGCTTTGCACGAGAACTGTTGTGGTAGAACTATCTGATATTTTTGTTTTGAGCTTTTTCCTCTCCAACAATTACAAAAGCTGTAGGGCTTTTTAATTACTCTGACACGGAGGAACAAAGCTTCTTTTGGTATTTTTTGTCACGCTTTCTTGAATACCTTTAAAATATTTGTAATATTGTAACTTTTACTGTGGGCTTTTTTGCATTATGCTGATAATGTGGATTTGAAGTCGCATAGGTATATTCTACAGGCTGTGCATGAAAGAATTCACTGCTATTGATGGGCATTCGATACTGATAAAAACAGTGACACTAAGAGTTACGTGTTGAAAAAGGACGTAGCACAAATAATTTAAATATTTTTCTCATGTTTGAGTATATTTGTGGTGTCTGATTGAGCTGGTTAGCAAAATAAAGACAGATGGCAATGAATTCATTCCAACACGTTTTCATTATGGTACAGCTATTCCGACTTCTCATAGCACTTGTGCAAATGATTTTCTTGTTTAAACTTCCCTTGCTGCTGCTGTCCGCACCCTGTTCAGGGAATTCAAAGGTGGCGTGCTTATAACATGTACGGAGAATTGATTTTTATATGCAAAATAAAAATTAAAATAACTGGAGAGAGGAGCTGCCTGTAATTAACCCATATACTCAGTGCTGCAGCGAGTAAGAACTTGATTCTTTCTCCTTTAAAGTCTGTACCAAAACTTAACAGGATTAGAACAGAGTTTATCATAGTTGAATTTTAGTCAAGCGCGCTTTGAAGATTGAAGATGATACGATGATTCACAGCGCTGTCTTTGTTAGGAAGAGGGAAAACGTTGCTATTAATACAAACAATGAGTAGCAAGACCAGGCCCCTGCCCCGCTCTGCATGGGCGTCCCCCAGCAGCTCACGGGTTTGTCTGGACGCTGCCAGGGTGATGCGACCGTCGTTTCTGTGTGCGCAAATGGTCAGCAAGTATGTTTGGATGAAAAGTTTTAACAGTTTGTAGGTCACGGCAAGAAAAGAAAAGGGAGGAGAGGGAATGCCTTGCAAGGTCTGTAACCGCTTGTAATTGCTGCTTTGTCTGATGACTCAGGGGTTCTTGAAGCTCCTGCCCGAAATAAATACAATCTTTAATGTTTTTATCTTAATGCAATAATTATATTATCTAATAAGCTCATCTATTACTTTAAAGGAATTCTTGACTTTTCAAGAATTACACTAACCAGTCAGCATCTTGTCTAGTTCCCTTGCCATATTTCAAAGGTGCCCATTACCTTGATACTTTCCATATGGAGAAGATACTAAAATCCATGTATATTGCTGGAAATGCTGTACTCAATGTCTGTATGAAAAAGTGTGCAGAAAACACAATAACAAAGAAGTATTCGCTGTAGTAAAAATTGTTATTTTTGAGATGTCTGCACAGAATTTGCATAACTGCTCAATTTGATTCTTCTCTTTTTCTATGTAAAGTATTGCTGCTATTGTTTTTATAGATCTGAGGTGGCATATGCCTTGAATATAGGAGATTAAACTTGTTTTCCCTTGTTGTTGAGCATCCTAACAGTGACTGTAGTGCGGATATGCTCTACCATTATCCCTCCCAGGCCACCTCTCCATCCAGCCCCGCTGCCCGTGATGGGTACGTGCATGGGCAGAGTGAGGAGGGGATGAGTCTAGCTTAGCACTCTGCTGCTTCTCACCTTTCTCCATCTCCTGCGCTTCTGGAGGACGCTGTACTGTCTGCTGCTGAGACAAACTGCCAGCCCTGGGCGGGAAGAATGCCCGCAGGGCGTAAGCTGTAGGAGGACTCTCTTACTAGGGCTGCTGAAGGTCAGGGACAGCGTCCTGTGCCCATCCTAAAGGTTTGGAGTTGTTAAAGCAGAAGGATGTTAGTCTCCTTGCGGAAGCACTATCTGTCTGCACTGATGGCCTCCCGCAGCTCAGCGCGACTGTAAGCCTGGCAGCGATGGCCGGTTCTGCCGCTATCCTGTTAGCGCTTGTACCACCCCTGGCAGGGCTCTGGGTGCTGCCTGGGATTTCCGCAGCAGCTTCCCTCTAACCAGATCTGGGCTGGCTTTTACACCTCCCACAGTTGCAGTCTGTCCTGAGCCAAAGCAATGCTTAGACTACTCTTAAACAAAGGTGGCTGTGGGATTGTGGTCAGAAAGCTCCAACCAAGGCGGCTGCAAAAACATGGTGCTTTCCTCAGTGATAAAGCACTAATTATTAACGCTGACCGTCTTGGCTTTCAGCAGGGCTAATGAGCTCACAGCAGTGAGTTAAAATAACTGTACATCAGTGTGCTCCATGCAGTGTGCTAGCAGAGGTGGAGCAAGACAGCGTAGACGTGCCCGGAGTGGCATGGACACGTCTGAGCAGTAGCATCGTCAGCCAGGGCAGGGGTCCTGGTTGCAGCCTCTCTGCCTAGCTCAGGCCAATGCTTTTTCTGCTCTTGAGGACTCTGTTCCTATGGTTTCTCACTCTGCACCACGCTATACATACACATATGTGCATTTTTTTCCTATTTAATGTAGTTTCTTTTTGTAGAAGAGTGATATTGTCATGAGAATTTGGCATTCAGGATACTAAAATTTTCTGACTCTGAATTAACACTGTGTCCATTAATGGAAATGTTTTCTCCCTAGACCAAACAAAAAGAAAAGTGTAAATAGTGAGGTTAAGTACTGCGTGCTAAAAATGTAGCGCTGTTCTGTGCTGGAGGTGGTGAGAGGACCAGAAGTACTTTGATAGAAGGAAAGAGAGGTGGAAATCTGAGAGGGGGGAAAAAAAAAGGGCTTGTGCATATGCATCATTCTGTGGAGAGGGTAGGAGGGAATATGTTGACATCTGTAGACAAAAGATGCAAGCTGGGATTACAAAGAGCCAAGGGGAGAAGCATGCTCAGGCTTCAGCAGGTATTTTGGGAGGGAGGAACAAGGTAATAGCAGTTCAGGGTGAGGCCAGCCCTTCCAGCAGCCCTGTCCATGTGGCTGTCCCCAGCGATGCTGCAGGGAACGCCCCTTGAGACCTCCCTGGGGACAGGGATGGCCAGAAGCACCAGCCCCGCTTCTGTTTCCTTCCGCTGATCTGGAGATCAGCCTGGATGCTGGTTCCCCAAATGAAGCCTCCAGGGATGCCAGGAGGTAAAAGCCACCAATAAACCCAGGAATCTGGGGGAGTGTCAGCCCTTGGAGAGGTGGTGGGTTTGTCATCTCGGAACACGTTCTAGAGGGAAGAGCTGTGTTTGTGGGAATAAGAGGGCCTTCTCTGGGATGTTACTGGCCCGATGGCCCTGTTGCAGGGCTGGTTTGTTGGCTGTGCATGCAGTCTGTCCTGAGGGCAGCTTGTTCAGCTGCGTGCCTGCAAGCAGCTCCTGCCCAGTTCATCCCTCCTCCCCATCATGTAGCTGCCAGTTCAGAGTGCACCTCTCCCTCTCACTTTATGCTGGGAAAAGGTGGTCACGTAAGAAACGGTGTGGAGATGGCAGGCTGGTAATGCGCTCCCTGCCTCTCTGGGGTGCCTGGAGTACCAACACCTTTAACTCTGATGAACCTAAGGCCCTGATTTTTATTACAAGTCTAGTTTAAGGAAGAAATAAGTTTTTCATTTTTATTCTTTTTTGTTTGCTACCAAAATAGTATGCAATTAAGGGGAACATGCTGTATTTTTGTATCCTCGGTATCTGTCACATTTTTTGGCATTTACAGTAATGCTGTAGCATGTTCAGCATGCAGTGTATTCTCCTTCAGTCCCAGCTCTTCTGCATTTCCTACAGTGAAATGATATCCTTTTCTCTTTTCTTTCTCCCTCTCCCCTCCTTTTCTGTGTTCCTCTCTTGCTTTCCATTCTGGACACTGATTCTTAGGAACTTTTGAGAAGGCTTTCACAGAGGCACGTGTCCCGCATTTCGGTTTGAATTTATTTAGCTCTTGTCACAGCCTGACTTGCTTATAGGAAGAAAATGTGTTGCCAGGTCCTAGCACTGACAGCACTAGAGAACATTTTCACAGGATAGAGATAGGAGTATGTCTACGGCAAATAAAGACCCCTATTAGACTTGTTCATGTCTTGAACGGAGTAGCAGAGTAATATTTCGCCATGTGAAGATAACCAAACCACTGTGCTCAATTCAATAATGCAAACCCGGGGGATTAAGCAGCTCCCGTTTCACACTGTCACCATGATGCTGCTGTTATCTGAGAGTTACCCCATGAAAGCTCACGTAGGGCTGCTAAAATGTGCCATGCTCACGCTTCTCTTACCACAGGCGGTTCTGATTCCTGTGCCTCTTTGCTAATTGTCATTTTTGTAAACGGAGTGCAGACTCCCGAGTCATTTAGGCATGACCCCTGAAATGTCATTGCTAATTTATCCTCTTTCCATCACAGATCACGGAAAGAGCTGGCCATGTGTTCTTTTAACTCACTTATTTGTAAGTTCACAGATCACGATATTTCTAGCTTCTGCTGAATACCCTCTGCTTTTAGGGCAGTTTAGTGTCAATGTAAAGCGCCTGTGCTGGTGTTACCCTGGTTTGCGTGGCTCTGTCGCGATGCTGTGAGTTAGTCCAGGAAACGTTCTTCTTACTGGTTCATCTGGGGAGAAACTGGTGGCAGATGCGACTTGCTCAAAGCCAGCGAAGTTTGGTAGCAGGCTGGTCCTGCTTACACCAACGTCCTGGAGCCTGTCTCGGCAGGTCTCTGCTCCAGTATGGATTGCTGCGGAGTTAGTCTGGCTTTGTGATGCGCTCTCACCCGCAGACGGATAATACCTTCTTATCCGTGCTCATGTGTTCAGGGTATCAGTAATGCAAAAAAATCTTAGCTGTGCTGCATGGTTTCCCGTGCAAAGGTCGTGTGGTTGAGGTAGGTAGACTGTGTTTGAGTGTTTACTTGGAACGTGTGAAAGATTTCAGAGAAGTATGACCTTGCTGTGCGGCAGGACTTCTCAGTGAAAATGCTTTCACATTAAATAGCAAGGGAAGACAAGAAGTTTGTCTGAGGGCCAAATGTGTGATTCATATCATTAGGGTGAAGTTCGGTGTTTCATTTCATCATCTCATGCCTGAGAGTGAGCTTATGCTTCTCCCTCGGAGCCATGATTTACTTTTTTTCTGTCGTCGTCTTTCACCTGCTCGCCAAAGGTTCCTGATGCTTGCTGCCGAGCGCCGGTGGGTGCATACAGAGGAGAAGCCCCAGAGCTGTCACATCACCCTCGGGTGGCTGTGGCCTTTGAGGATGGTAAGAACTAGAGCCAAAATGTGTGCCTGAGAAGGCTTGCTTTTGGCTGCATTTCTTCCTCCCCCAATCTTTCTATTTTTGATTGTTTGAGGGTGTGGGCTGGGGCAGGAGGGGAAATAGATGTCTGATTAGAAGTATGACTTCAGAATATTATATATGATAAATGTAAAGGGTGGAGGACAAATAGCGTGTCCTACTGAGCTGCTTGTATAGGAGAGAGCCTGCAAAGGGTTGTGATAGTGAGCCTGGGTCTTCGATCACTTTTGGAGAGATGAAATCTTCTTGGTACCTCGAGGAAGCAGGGTGAATATTCCTTTTTATTACTCAGTTATTGGGGCTGATCGAAGCTGTAGAACATTTGCCATTTCAGGGATGTTTTCAATGAAATTTCACATGTTAATAGTTGGATGTTTCTGAGAAATCTTATTTTTCTTCATATTGATATGAACTGGAACAGACAAAAGAGTATTTTTGTGGAAATGCTTACAAAAATACTGCTCTGTGTCTGGACCAGATCTATGTAACAGTTGCTAGAAGCCAAAAATGAGTGTGGCACTTCAGAATCTGACTTGATGTGTGGGAACTAATTTTTATTTAGAAAAAAATAGGATCACATGGATGCATAGATATTTTGTTTGCTTTTTTCCCCAGTTCTCCTTGCCAACTTGGGCTCAAATTAGAACAGTGTAAGTCACTAAATTGCAACAAGAAACCCTGTTTTTTACTAGCTCTGACTTAGCAACCTAGAATTAAAGTTCACGTGTGTCAGATGGCATCTAAATTACTGAGGATACTTTTTTTTTTTTTCCTCCAGCAAAACGAAACTTTTAATTTTCAGGGCAGCCTGTTGCCCCCGCTCGTGCGTGTGTTGTTTTTGCTGGCTTCTGCTTGCCTGGGGTAGCAGACCTCTCGGTGAGTTTGCCTTCCAGCTTTCCATGTGAAGGTACCCAGTTACCATGCACTCTGCCCAAAAGCCTGTTCATCAGCTGCTCTGAATTCTAAGATTGATATTACAGAATGAGCAAACTGTTTGTTCCTTATCACGGGGTGTGGTATTAAACACTCACACTTCCCTTGTGCATGTCAGAATGTGTCATTTTTTTATTATGAATGATTTAATTACCCATGGTAATTGCTTTTCTGAGTTGTAAGAGGCATTGTTATATTTCAAATTCTTTTGGAGAAGAGATGTTGCTTGCTTGGAAAATCATAGTCTTTATGGGGATTTGTAATGAGACTCGGTGCATGGGGGAGGTCCTGATTTCCCCTTAATTTAGTTTGTTTTTCCTTCCTGCCATAATGTTCTGTGTCTTCATCTCTCCTGTGCAACTGTGTCTGGGGGAAGCTGCCTAATGAGGGAGGGTCCTTGTTTAGAGACAAGACCGGGCAAAGGTTAGGATTGTTTTGGAGATTGATAGGAGGGGAGGGGGATGGCATCCCGACATTCAGGCACTTGTGGTGTCTGAGTCAGGGAGCTGATCATCTGAACTAACTCAGCTGTGGTAGTGAAGAGAGGTACCTTCAGAGAGCGATTCGGAAACCTAAATTAGGTTCCTGCCTGCATTGCCTTCTGGAAGAGCATCTTCTCACTGACTGTCGTTTCCCGTTGGCTATCTGCTTGTGCGTATCCTCTTGTCTGTTTTGGATATCACCACAAGCATTTTGGACCTTGAAGAGAGAGAAGAACATGTCTGGATGGAGATGGGGAAGAAAAGGAAATGAACACTGTTCACTTCTGACCCAGTGAATTTAGAGCAAAGCAGTGGAGGACACCGTGGAGCACGCTTGTGCATCTGCTATCCAACAGGCTAGAAAACTGGCTACGATGTATTCTCTGCCTAAGCTACTCGCTCCCTACATGTTCGGTGAAAAGCCATCTTCTCCGTCCTGGGTGTAAACTTGGGAAGGATGTAGGAGCTAAGGAACCACTGAGGAGCACGCAGGTGAGGTGTGCTATGCCACCACTGCAAGAAAATGGGCAGTAACAGCAGATCCAGCCCCCTCATCTGTGGTTTCATAGCTCAGTTAACTTGGCAGAGATCAAACCCTGACCCATTTCTTCAGGAACAGGAAGGAGTGCAGTTTAAACGCTGCTGCCGCCAGCAAAAATGATTTATGGGAAGATCGTTTTCTAACCATCTACGCTTGTTCCAGTCTCTTCGAATGGCGTCCTGCCCAATGGTAAGTCAGCTGGAGCATGTCATGAGGGCACGAGAACCAAGCCGCAATGTGCTTAGACAAGCCGCCTCACCCAGGAGGTGCCATCTCCATGGCGATCCATCCTTGGGCCAGACAGGGAGGCACTTGCCTTTCCTTATGCTGACTTTCCTGTGATGGTGCTCAAAACGCCTCTGAAATGAAGATAAAACTGCGAATGTCACAGAGCCTCGTGGTTGCCAAGAAAAAAATTCAGATGTTGCAGGCACAGGAGAAATTGTGAACGCAGGAAAGGATCAGAAAATTGTTGGCTGACTTGCCTGGAGAATTAGGACACCGATCAAATAGATGGTGACTGTCAGCAGCTGGCGTTTCCCAGCAGTATCCGTTGCGAAGGATGTATGCGTGGGGTGCAGCTGCCCCCGTGGCTGGGAGTTCATGATCTGGTACGAGCCCATCAAATGTGCATGGCAGCATTAATGGGGGGTGCCCAGCGCTTGAAAGGTGTTAGTTTAAAGGCTTGAGTGTCGTCTTGTCTTTAGTACAGATCCTTGCAACGGTACCTCATTTAATTCGGTGGCTAACTGAAGTGATGTAGTTATGCTGTTACAATGAGCAATAGATTTCAAAGTACATTCTTCTGATGAGGAGAATAAATCTTGTTATTCCTGTTGTACACAAAATCAGGGGCAGAACTGGAAATCTGTTAGTATTTCTGGTGCCTGGTCCAGCTGCTTTTGCTGCTGTGTAAGCACCGAAGGATGCTGAAGCAGAGCTGAACTGTCAGCGTGTGTGTGCTCAAACAGCAACATCGAACTGATACAAACAACTTCAACCCCTTTTACAATGCTGCTTTTTAAAGAGGAAGAAATTGAACTTGCCACAGACTTTGAGATTATTTAAGGAACTGAATTTTTCATTTAAAAGTATTAACATAACCAGTATATTTATTTAAGTAGTAAACAGAAGGCTAGAAAATGAAGTATCATCAAAACATTTAAGGTTTTTTCTTACTAGTGTGGAACACTTTGTGAGAGGGATTTTCCATGAGATGATAAAATCTTTCTGTGTGATCCTGCTTTTGTTTTTCCTTCAATAATAATTTCTAGCTGCTGACCTTTGTAGTTTAGCTCCATTACTCTCTGCCTCAAGGGTTTGTATTCCTGGGTTTCTCAAGTCTATGCAGTAACCACCAGAGTACCAGAGATGGTTTCCAGGACCACAGCAGTGTAGCTGGGGTCCCGGAGAGCAAATGCCGGCCCATCAGGATTACACTGGGACTGCTTATCCCAGTCCACTGCAGGAGTGAGTGTTGGGGCTGCGTGTGTTGAAATAGCCTCAAATTATAACTTTTTGGCAATGGATCCCGTGTAGCTGGCAGTGTTGCAAGTGCGGTACAGTAAGTTCACATCCAAAAGCCCATCAGTATTCATTCTTTGTTCTGTACCAAACAAACCAAAGGCGCACAGCCTCCTGTTACAGTGAATAAGAATAAGCACTGTTAGTTGGTTCAGACTCTGCAGGAGTTCCAGAACATATATGTCACTGAAAAGGTATTTTGCAAGCTAAAGATTGTTAGAAACAGAAATCTCTTGCTTCTAACATATATATGGGGTTGAGGGATTATATTTTTCTTTTTTAAATCGAAGACGGAAATTTAATTTTCAAAGTTTTGAGATGGACACGGTGAACCCTCATGCACAAGTCAAGTATTTGGATACTTATGAGTAAGATAAGCCCAGCTAGGGCATTAGTGGTTAATTAGTAAAGTGATTCAGCACTGCTTTAGCATTTATTTTCATGAATTTTTTTCTGTGTAAGAGCTGGGTAGACTGTGTTTTGCCCAAGTGCGATGTGGAAAACCTCATGGTTTTGTGCATTTTGTTTCACTCTATCACTGAGCCCACGGAGAGCAAGAGGAAGTGCCCAAAATAAGGTTACGGGAGTGTGCTGCAGGTGCAGTAAGAGCTTTTTAAGTCTTTGGTCCCACAGGTCTTTGGTTTTTGTCATATTGGATGGTCTGGTGCTGTCTCCTGGTATGATGCCTCAATAAAATAAAATAGCTTGCTTCTAGGTATTTCAGGCATGCTCAAATATTGTGGGCTTGGATTGAAATCCTTTATAAACCCTCCAGTTCCGCAGGGACTTACACTGGTGAGAACTGTATAAGCTCACTGCTTTTGTAACTCTAATCTTGTTAGTTAAAAGGTGGCATGCTGATAGTTTCATTTCACAGTTGAATTTTTTTAATTATCTCTGAAGATGG
This sequence comes from Theristicus caerulescens, assembly GCA_020745775.1. Lineage (NCBI taxonomy): Eukaryota > Metazoa > Chordata > Aves > Pelecaniformes > Threskiornithidae > Theristicus > Theristicus caerulescens. The sequence continues at coordinate 23,741,553 of CM036567.1, read as the reverse complement.
ATTTTAGCTTCTCAATTTTGGCCATCAAGTAGCATAACCTACAACACAGTACGCAGAAAGAAACTTCAAATTGAATGTGCTTCAGGTCGTCTTTTAGCTCTGAAGCTATATTTATCTGCACAAGAAAGTTTTAACTTGACCTAAGGAAAAAAGAACAAATCAATAAATCCAGTGAGGGTTTGCAATGTAACACTGATATAAAATATGATTTATTAAGTCTGTAATACCAAAATCTGTTATATATTGCTGCCTCTGGGGGAATGTAACAGCTGAATGGTTAAACACAACTTGGTTTAAATGTTTTGTGTTTTGGCTCCACCATAGATAAAGGATGACATTGAAATCGATATTGAATTGAAATATCCAAGCAGTAACTTTTATGTATGTTTTTATATGCATGCATCTATATATGTGTATGTATATATATTTAAATATGTGAGATGTATTTTACTGTCCATATGTAAGTATGTATATATGTACGCAAGTATGTATCCAGCGTTCCCTTTGTAAGTGTCACTGAACAATTCCTCAAGGGAAGACCCGGTCTCCTGGATATTCAGGACTCCACGCACTTTGTCTGAGGCACCCTTACCTTCAGCCCAACACTTCCATTTGCAGGTTAGCCCTTAGCAGTGGCTAAAAGACTTTCAATTTGCCTAATTACTTTTGTCCTCTAACTAGGTCATCTAGAACTAGGTCATCTTGCAACACTGGGGCTTTTTCGCTCTCATTTGTGTTTTCCTTAAATAGGGAGAAACTGATGTTTCTTTTCCCCCACCTATCCTGCCTCCTTGGCTGGGTTGGTCATTCTGGAAAAATTCCTTCTTGACCCTGAAACGGGAATCCTGGAGATCCCCATAACACGAGCTTCTTCCAATGGGCTGACCATTAGCAGCTGGATGGGGAGAGCTACCTGGTTTTGCAGGTCTGGAGGAAAAGGTAGAAAAAAGGTATCTGTAAGAAGCCATTAAGTGTCCTAAGGACATGGAGGTGCTGGAGCGTGTCCAGAGAAGGGCCATGAAGTTGGCGAAGGATCTAGAGAACAAGTCCTATGAGGAGCGGCTGAGGGAGCTGGGGTTGTTTAGTTTGGAGAAGAGGAGGCTGAGGGGAGCCCTCATCGCTCTCTGCAACTGCCTGAAAGGAGGCTGGAGCCGGGGGGGTCGGTCTCTTCTCCCCAGGAACAAGCGATGGGACGAGAGGAAATGGCCTCAAGCTGCGCCAGGGCAGGGTTAGGTTGGGGATTGGGAAAAACTTCACCAAAAGGACTGAAACCCCTGCAGCTTTCTAAGCTGCTTCCATGAATTTACCAGCATTGGGCAGGTACTTGATATCTAAGCAGACAAAGCCTCTGCATGGGTGTTCCTGTGCAGCTTTACCCCTCACTCTCTGCACTCCACTGAGTTTCAGAGAGGGCACGTTTATTTAAAGCCTCAACCAAGGGATCCAAATTCTTAGCTAAAACTGAATAAAGAAATGGTGTCATTGGTTTTTCCTCTGGTGAGGAAGGCAGTCTTATTCTAGATGCTGAAAAAATATTGCAGACAGGTGAGACGAAGGGAAGGAGGAAAGCAATGTATGTCACTTTGAGGCTTTCAAGCTTACTAGGTAGCACAAGAAGTCAAACTACTGCACATCTGGATGGAAGCTCACTTCCTCCTCTTAAAAAAAACTTCAAGAGCTTCAGGAATAGTCGTTACAAAGGGGCCTCGTTAGCAAGCAAACTAATCAAGGCACTGTGTTCCTACACACTGCTGTTTGAGGCTTTGAAAGGTCGCTAGGGGGAATGTTGCAGAGTAGCCATATCTGGTGGATAAAGCGGCTGATCTCTGCAGCCATGGGACCTACAATCCGTCAAACCGAAGACATTCATCTGACAATTTTTTTTTGCTTCTAACAACATGGGAATTGCAGCAACTGCTTCATGTAAGAACGGAGAACATCTGTGAGATCATTTCTGAGGTGCCTGGTAAATATAAACTGGGTTTATTTTACCTCCCTAAGCACCGAGTAGGATAAAAGAGCTGTACAAGGAGGTGGTATGTGTCATTCCACAAAGCTGCATCAGGGTGCAAACTCTGGAAATGGCTGGAACCCACAGTTTGTTGCAGAAGCATCTAATCCTGCATTTTATGAAATTTTTTGAAGACAGAGATCAAATGGGTTAGGCTGAATGTGTGTGTAAGAGAAGACTGTTGAACACACAATGGGAGCAGGGCCATATTTCCAAACTGTTGGTGCGGATTTTTTTGCGCTGTTTTTGCCAAATTCTGGGCCACTGCTCAGTTTTAGGAATATCTTCAAAGAACAGCAGTGTGACTTTACAGAGATAAACGTTACTTTTAGACTTCCTTGGAAGAAAAACTGAATAAAAATCTGTAGTGAAATAACAACTTGTTCTCTTCACTATTCTCCTGTCTGCTCTTTGTCATGTATCTTCTTTTTTTCCCCTCTTAAAGTCCCACTTAGGCAACGTGCTGCAGGGCCGGTACCTGAGCAGCAAATGAACTGGGTAGGCAGAAGCTCGATGTTTCTGGATAGTTATCACCTTACACCCTGCTGGCACTTGACAGCTTGGACTCTCCAAACTCATGAAAACTCTGGCAGTTGCATTTTCTTATCTATTTTTACTGAAATGCTATTTTGCTTCTGTAACTTATTGTTGGTGTTATGTATGCTTAGGCCACGGGGCTGCGAACTGTGTCTTCTGTATTTTATATACTGCCAAGCTTGGTACAATGAGTCAGTAAATAACATTTTCTCCTATTAGCTAAACGAGCTTTTGAGGAATTGTGATCTTACTGAGATTGGTGGGAAAATAATGGGTTGCATAAATAACGCAGAGGAAAGGGTAATGATTTTAAGATGGCCAGTAATAAGGAGAAATAAAGTAAACATCAGCACTATGTAGTGGCTATCATTTGGGATTATCTGAGTAAAAGAATAATTTAATAGAACTGAAATCCAAAATATTCTGTAGAAAATCTGGGAAAGTCTGACTTTTTGGTTATTGTCCTTGTAAATAATGAAAGGTAAACCATGCACTCTGCTATTCCCGATACCTGGTTTGATGATAGAGGTGGTTAGCTATTGCCTTGCTCTATTTTCCAGATGGTGTGGGTTGTCACCAGTACTGTTGTGGGGTTTTTTAGTCTCCTCTCCATTTTTGAGGAGAGAACATAAAATTCTTTCACATTTAGTTTTCATGAATCTAGTGGTTTCTGGAATAGTTTGGGGGATCTGAACTTGCAGCTTGTGGTAACATTTTGATGCAGTTTTGTAATCTGTTAATTGGCATTCTGACCAAGTGAACAATGAACATTTTGTAAGTATTTTTGAGCCACTGTGAACTATCCTAGATTATTTTAAGATTTTTCTGTGTGTCTGCTCCTGCCTGGGTTTATCGCTTAAAATAATTTATTATCTTGTCATTCTAATCTTCAGAAAGATGTGTTCTGTTCTGTCAGTTATCTTGGAAGGTTTCTTGGCTTTGGTTTTAATTTATTTATTGTTTATAACTGCAAGATATTTTGCATCTTGGACTTCTTCAAGTTATCCCTGAAAATGCATGGTTTCTCCCAGCTTCTGGAGTGTCATTTCAAAATGCAGAGCAGGTAATAACTATTGCATGTTGAACACTCTCATGCAGTGTGTGCTTCCCACTGCAGTAAGTCATAACTGGTTAAATGGCAAGCCCTGGAGAATTTCTCAGTTATTTCTAAGAAGTTCAAAACATCAGTAATATGTACAGAATTAATGATTCCGCTCCTGAATGTTTAAGAAACTACCCTCTTGTGACTTACAGGACCTTGCTGTGATAACTGGAATTGAAATGTATTCAATACAGTTATTGTTTTCAATCCTGAGTTTACACTTTCATAAGTTCGGTTTTCCTGATATTCCTTTTCTGGATCAGGGCAATTAAATGCAAAATCATATCTCGGAGTTCCCGGGGAGGATGCCTGAACATCTGCTAGGGAGTCTGTGAGCATCACTGCGGCTAACGCTAGCTGTGATCTCCTCTGGCTTCAGTATCCATGAAATGCCTCGGCACCTTCAGCCTCATGAAAAAGAGGATGTCTTGTTCACTCATAGGATGATTTGAAGGGAGTTCCAATAACTCATCATCTCTTTTTTTCTGCTGCTGATATGTCCCTTGATGATCTGAAAGAGTGGAGAAACAGTGCTGTATCAAAAGTGGCAGATTATAGTAAATTAGATGCCTCTCTAAATGCCAAGGAAAAAATTCAAAGGTATCTAGAGAAATTCCAAATGCAGCCAAAAAACTACTTTGAGATTCATTCCATGAAAGGACAAGCTAATGAATTTAGGGCTTGTAATCCAAGATAAATAAATCAGAACTGAGAGGGGGAAGGCTGGTAAAGCTCTGGGAGATGTAGGGGTAATAAAGGACTAACAAATAGGCATGACTACGTGACATGATGAAGCAGCAGAAATGACAACTATAATAATGTGTCAGTGCTTAGCCCTGGAAGAAAGGAGCAGCAAAATGCTGCTCTCTGTGATAGCAAGAGTGGATCGGGAATAGCAGCTTCATTTTGGGGAGCAACATTAGAAAAGTGTTAGGGAAGAGATGGGAGTTAGGAGGGGTTGTGATGTCTCTGGGACAGAGGCATTTCTGGGGGTGGTAGATGTGGGTGTACGACCAGATAAAGGCAGAGCCAAGGGAAGTGCCTTAAACAGAGAGGAAAAATCAGGGTAGAGGAGGTAAAAACTGTATGGCGAAAAAATCAACAAAAGCGAAGTTGCTGACCACAAGGCATGTTAACTTTGGGCAATCCCGTCAGAAGGTGTGAGGGTAGGACTTCTGCTCCATGCCTCACTACTCAGCTCTGGAAGTCATGCTGCATGCTAAGATACTCTGTTTAGGTTGTAATCTGGGAGAGGTATTGACTGGATGGCCTCATGGGTCTCTGCAGTCCCAGCCAGTAGGTCGCATAAAAGTCGAAGGAAGGAACAAGTGTGAGTACTGTGGCAACGGGATAGAATTTGCTGTTGTTCCATAGATAGCTGTGACTGTACATAACCGTTAACCTGGTATGGCTTAGCTCTGTGTGAAAAGCCGCTGTGGCTTCACTTCCTCTTTGTGCAAACAGCTTGGAATATTTGGAAATGATTACAATAACTTGTTATCCATATAGCTTGCCACTACAACCATGAAATTAAAGATTGTAGTTGGAAGCAAAATCCCAGAAGAGACAGAGGGCATTTTTGTACTAAAACTAAAAATTGGATTTGCCAGACACATGCAAGCAAAAAATTGCTAAGGTAGGCAGGCATGCATTCTTGAAATTACCCATATTTTACCTCCTCGTGACAGGCAAGTCCCTTCTTTCCCTGAACCATCATTATCTTGTTGATGTGGACCTTTTTTTTGTAAATTGCTTTGAAATTAGCTAATGAGGGATGGTAGACAAGAGATGATGATCTCTGTTGGGAAATGTGTGTGTTAGCCTTCAGTGGGTGGGAGGTGTGAAGGGAAGGTTTACAGCAGTGCTATGAATATGCTCAGGATATGTGTAGCCTGATCTTTTATTACTGGAACTGGTAGAACAGGAATTGTTTTGATTGCAGTCATTTCTATGGTAGTTACAGAAACATTGCTACAGGGTTAAGATAGGGAAATTAAAATTGTGGTTTACTATGGTGAATAGAAAGCAGGGGGAAGAGGTGGGAGGCAGGAACAGGTAAAATAAACAACACTTCTTCTTGATGTAGAAGAGAAGCACATTAGCTCAGAGTGGTGGACCTGAGGGACTTCCATAAGCAAGTCACATTTTTGGCTCATCATCTCAGCCTGGGGGGGGAGGGAAAGGGAATTTAGGAGAGGATACAGCTTTCTGCAGTTATGAATTTGGTCCATGATAGTGCAGGGAAACAGATCTCATCTTTCATACGTGATCAGTTTCCATCGTATGTTGTATTTTTTGCCCCAGCTACTATTTTTGCAAACTGTTGTTGCTGCAGCAGCTTCTAGCCATAGCTAGAAGTTTTCTTCTGGTTTTATTGGTCACTAGCAGACACTCTGGCTACTCTTTCCCCTCTGTAAGATTACTGAAACTGCAGTCGAAGAGAGGAAAACAGATTCCTCCTTGTCTGGATGCTCAACCTCTTTGCTCGCAATACACAGTATCTTTGAGTTTTTTCATGCCTTCCACTTCTGATATAGGCTATGCTTGCAGTATGAACTCAGACCATGATCGTGGCGGCTGGGTCCCTCCCTGGGTCCATGAGGACTTCTGTCTTGGAATTTGACTGTATCTGTTCCTTCCCTTCAGGGGATAAACATTTTGTGGTGGAAATAATCTCAGTGGGGAAGACCAGACCCTGGTATCTCGTGGTATTTACCTTGAAAAGGACATATATGCCCTATGAGGCTTTCCTTCACTGCAAGTATTCTTGGGATTTTGCATTGGGTGGCTGTTCTACTGATGCTGCCGCTGACCAAAGGTGTAAGACCCAGGCAGTGATTTCCCTTTACACTCTCTTAAGATTTTCAGTCATTAGAGGATGCTGAACAGCTTGGGACAGATAACGTTACAAACAATGAAATGATTTTTCCCAACTTGAAGAAGAAATTGCTTGTAGAAAGCAAAACAGAGTTGTGATCAGCGTTGGATGGTCTCAAGGCAGCATACTGCCCATAAGCCAGTGGGGACCATTCTTTACCTGTAGTTTCTAGTATTTGTGGTCTGTGGGTCTCTCTTACATCTGAACACTTCAGTGCCAAGCATGCTGCTGTGAACATTCATGAAAACGCCTAATTTACTGCTACATCCAAAATGCATATGTCAGTTAAGAAAAAAACCCCCAACAATCAAGCCTTCCATATGGAAACATTATTCCTCTCTTTTCATAAAAACCAATCTGTTCAAAAGTGCTTCCCTCTAGGGCAGAGAAGCAGCCAGTCTTCAGGACAGGAAAATTATTTTTTGTTATCAGTCGATCCTGTATGTTGAGCTCTGTAAACTCATTGTCTTGGTGTGTAACACTGAGCTTGCTTTATATTTTAATATCATAAGCTATAATTTTTAGCGTTTGGAAGTCAGAGACTTCAGAACTATCTTCAAGGTTATGTATTTTTTTTTCCTTCAGTAATCTAAATTATTAATTTGCCAATTGTGGTTTGTGGCTGGAGCTCCAACCAGGGAGGGTAACGTGTGTTGTACTTGGCTGCAGGCTGCTCAGTTGTTTGCTGTGTCACAGTGGGTATTTCTGATACTGGCTGTAAAGTGTTTTGGGATGAGATGGAGTAGTGTTGCCTTTCTTCCTACAGACCAACTTCAGAGGGAGGGATAGATGTTACGGAAATGGGCTCTAGGATTGCAGGTGTCTTTTAACCCTTTGCAGACTTTGATGCTGTGGGAATACTGTGTGAGCAGAAGCAACATGCTGGACCGAAGGTTACTGCAGTCGGGGTGTAAGCAGTTCTGCCAGAAGAAGGTTTCCTACAGAGATCTCAGTCCAGACATTAACATAGAATATTCCAAACCTTATATTAGCAAGAGAGATCGCTGGTGACATCCTGGCAAGACCTAAACTGATTTCAGAGGGTATAGCTTTGCTAGGCTTGTGTATGCCCCCTGCCTTCAGAGCTGTTTCAGGCTGGCGATAGGCAGATTTCCGAGGCAAAAGGAGCCCGTGAACCTCTCTGCAGCCAGTGACAGAAATCCTGCTGAAACTTGAACTGAATGCTGGGTTATTGAGTCAGTGAAAAGAATTCACCAAGCGCTGTCCTTTCCCCCAGACGGCTCAAGGACTGGCTCAGGATGTGGCTTTGCCTTGTGCAAGCGTTGAAGCAATGTCTTGCAGAGATGATGGAGTAATTGGACTCAGCAGCGTTTCCCGTATTGCTGGTGGGCTCGATGCTTGGGGTCAACTGGGGCTGGTGCCGGGGTGATGTGGTTCAGTGACTGAGCCTTCGCCGTGCCTGTGGGTTATGCTGGGGAGAGCTGGACCCACTGGAATTGCAGGGCCAGGTCTCTCTGACGGGTGATGTTTCTGAGATAAGGGTCAATTTAAAATATCCAAAAGCAATGATAGGCAGGAGGTGCAACTTTCCACAATGGACTTTGGTGGCATCATGCTGAATGTAGGTTGCATGTGGCATGGGAGGGATCTGAAGGTGCAAGGCTTGGGGAAATGGTGACACAGCGGCCTCCTGGGCCAGAGGGAGCACCAGGGCTGGTGTGACAACGTCCACAGTGTCTGCCTGGAGTCAGCCCAGGCCAAAAGTGCTGCCAGTTGTTGCCTCCAAGGTGGGAGTCTTTGGCTCATCAGTGGAAGCTGGCTGCACGTGTGTGGTTTTGAATAGCCAGGTCACCAAAACGAGACAAGTAGCAAATCAAGTTGGTGGCACAGACAAACAGTACAAAAATCCCTATAGAAACTTCCGAGGTGATTGCAAATGTGAAGGAGAGTCAGGATTTCATCAAGGTGTTTTGTACAAAAGTCAATCTTTTATATAAAAGGGAGGGGAATCATCCAGCTCTCCTGGGACTGTGACTAAGAATTTACTTAGAAGTGGGGGCATGAAGCCTTGAATCTGGATGTTACCCTACTTAAAAGCCCAAATGAATAAAAAGAATGAATGTGTGTGGAAAGAATGGAAGCAAAGCGGGCTGAGGTTTAGTCACTTGGGGTTGCATGTGTTCAGGGACTGTCTCATAAAGTTCCTGTTACTTCTCTTGCTGCTGCCGGGGCAGCCTGGAGCCTCTGATTTTACTGGAGTAGGGTGGGCAGGGGGGAAGGTGTCTGATTTAGATGCTGAAAACCATTTTTAAAATCTAAACCTGCACATTTCTGTATTGCTTGTAATCATGGGAGCTTGTCCTCTTGCTTGAGTATGCTTTTGAGGAAAGCTAGCTCTTTCCTTTTCATAGCCATAGCAACGAGCCATTACTATGGGTTTCCAAACTCTGCCGTAATCTCTGTTTTGGTGCAGAAGAGTGACCTAAGCTTGCACTGGAAATGACCTTTCTGTCAATCAGACCATTGGGTGGTACCTCTCATAATACATCTCTCTGCTCTCCTTAGGTCATTGCTTTTTATTTCTTTTATGTCCTCGGAGGCTGCTGCTAATAAGTCGTAACCATGTATTATTATTCTCTCTTTCGAGGCACATACTTTGAAAACCCTGCTGTAATTTTAGTGAGTATGGGCCAAAACCTCCTCCTTCTTCCAAGCCATGAAAGAGATTAATCTTCTCTGCTGGCATTTTAAGATATTGGAAGGGTTTTTTTTCCCCACCTACCATTTATATTTGTTTATCCATTAATGTTTACTTGATAACAGCATTGTAGGTGTGGGACTGCTTTTCTTTGTTGGGCAGATACAGGGCCAGCATAAAGGTTCACTGCCTGCAGCACCTGACCTGGCATTTGCTGCTGCACAGACAGAAAAGCCTCTGTGTAAATGCTGGACGGAGTGCCCAAGGAGGCTGCACCTGCACGTGTGAGCTCTTCTCCAGCAATTCTAGGGAAATTCTGGGCATTTCTGGGGAAAAAGGGTGTGAGTTGTTGTTTGGGCCACCCTTGCTAATGGTTGCATGTGATTAAGCTGTTCCTTTGGCCCGTGTGCTGGGGATGGCAGAGAACCGTGTAAGCCTGGCATGGACATTTCACCTCCTCTGTCCCCAGAGGGATGCTCCCGCTGTTGGTACTTGCACAGTCCCTGTTCTGCTGTCAGTCAGTCACCTGTGAAGCACATAGGGCTGTTTTAGCAGCGGTAGGTCGGTGCTTATGAGCATACCTGGAGCTTCAGTCTGAACTGTCTAAGCACAGGGCAGGTACCAAATTTCTCCTGTCCTTTATTTCACCCATCTGATTCCTGGAGAAGGTATAATTTGATGCAGTAAATTCACTCTGTTCCCATGAAGAGAAATGTTTTCAAAAAATTGCATTTATTAAAGGACAAGACTTTGCATTTCAGGCATGACTTTTATAGTCTTACTCTTCGCAGGTTATAAGCAGTGCATATTCCCTGGTATTTCCGTTATTTTCTGTTTTCTTCTCAGTCCCAGGTTTCTTACCTGGGGCTCCCTTTCAGAAGTTCAGACGCGTGCTGGCCTTCTGTCGTTGGTGATCTCGTGGTGCGAGATGGAGCTCAGACTCCTGCTTTCGTCTTTGGAAAGGCAAGCCTGGTTTGCTTTCTTCTGAGCGGCTCCTTGAAGTTTCGCTCAGCAGTGAATAAATCCTGGTGTCTCTAGCTCAAAGCATGCAGAGGAGAAAGCAGTCTGTGGCCTTGTGGCTCCAAGCCCAGGAATCTATTGGAATAATAAATCTAATTTGTGTGTGTGTATAATAAATGCTGAAATGTTCACTCATACTGTTTGTTTAGGAGTTTTGCCGCACACAGTAATTTTAGCCTTTTCAAAAGTTTTTGTTAGTATTTCTAATGTCTTGTAAAAGTAAGTCTTAAGAGGAAAAAGAATGGTTGTTTGCTTTATTATGTTAATTTAATACCTACACTAGATTAAAGACCACCAAAGAACAAAACAAAATCTGTTAGTAATTAAACTGCAAAGTACAATCTATTTAAAACTACCACCATTTTGACACGCTGAATGGAAACACACTTAAAGGAAATGCCGTCTTCATGGCTGAACTTTGATTAGCTTCCAGCTCGTGTGAAATGTTACAAGTCGCTTTCTCCTCCTTTTCTTCATTTGGTATTAGACCTTCTTTAGCAAAGGCCTTGGGATATGTGTGACTCTATTCTTGATGACATTTTGGATGACAGTTTTGTAATTAATTTCCCCAGGTTTATGTCAGTTCTTCAACCATTTCATTTCTGTATCTCACTTAACACCATTTGATTTCCTCTTTTCTGTTTCTCAATTCCATTGGGAAACAGCCAACATATCAAGGAATTTGCGGAAATTAAGGTGAAAAAGGTAAATTGAAACACAAGTCAGTGAAGCAACGAATCAGTCATCTACACTGCTGAGAGACACATGAGGACTGCAGTCCCTCAGCCACCAGGAATCCATGAGCCCCACTGGGTTGCATTGCTTTGTCTTGCATGCTGCTGGGGTCCAGGTAAAATAATTACCCATTGCTTATTCACCAGCAGGATGCTCAGTTTGGGAGGTAAAGCTCCTTCTAGGCTCCCTGAGACGGATAAGGCCGAGGGTGATGAGCCACCTCTGTTCAATGCCTAACTGAGTTTACTGTGGCGTCTGGATGGTGACTCATTGCTGCAGTGAAGGAAAGAGCATTTCCATTTAGTCGTCTCCCAAAATTATCGATCACGTGCTTCAGTTGAAGGAAAAATGTGTCCAGAGATGCAGGACTGGTGTCAGAACACTCTTCTTGCCGGGCTGCCTATACTTTATGCGGTCATGATTTTCAAGAAAATGACTCTCTAGTCCCTTTTGCAACTTAGAGAAGCGTAGAAAAGAATGAGGAGAGATTTAAGAACTATCTAGCCTGCAGAGCAACTACCTTTCATTTACCTGCTGCTCCTGCAGGCTTCAGAACTGTCTGCTAGGCTTAAGAGCTTATAATTTATTTCAGCTGGAAGGTAAGTAATTATATTTCTCAATGTGCCACCTTTTACTTTGCCTTGTTCTAAGAGACTGAGTTGGCAGATTAAGGGCCTTTTCTTTAATTTATGTTCATCAACAAGTCTCTTATCAGTTTCTCTGTAATTTTTTTCTCTTGCACTGATATCTCAGCGTGCATTGCACCCTTTGGCGATCAAGGAGGGAGCCTAAATTGCTGCAGCATGAGCAGTGCTAGGTCCCTGAGAGCCTCCAGAACTGTTCTGCAAAAATCTGGCCTCTAAACCCAGCCTGTGTGCTCGGAGAGCAGCTAGCTAAAAACTAAGGTGCCTCGGAGGACGGTCCTGTTTCCACTGAAATGTCAGTGGGTTTTTCTGAAGCTGGCAGAACATGCACCGTGTTTTAAGCACAGGTTTAAGAGGGAGATGATGATTAGAAAGAGAAGTTAAGTTAGTGCCACCTAATGACAGGTAGCCGTGAACAGCGGTATGTTCGGCTTGCTTATTTTTCCAATTCTTCTTGGCTGCTTTCTTCCTTTGCCTTGTCCTTTGCTTCTGTTTTGTCCCTGACATATTTACGGATGTGATTTTGCTGTACATGTATAGGTGGTGGGATCTGGGCATATTTTTAAACTGCCAAATATAATCTTAGAAATGCTCAAGTGCATTACTCAATTCCAGAATGACTTGGTGTGAAAGCCAGGTGGCCGTGCATAATTTTCTTGTTTAAAAAAAAATATTATCTTTCCATAAATACTTACAGCAGCTTCACAAAACTCACTTGTTGAAGTCTCAGATAAGAAGGGATCTTCCTGAGTGTGCAAACCGCTGCCATCAATTCATTTAGTATGTCAACTTTTTTTTTCCCCCTGAAGTTGCCTGGTTTTGTAGCTGCATAGTAACTTCAGCTGGTTTTGAAGTGACACAGGAAAAACAACTGCATCTTTCTCCATCCTAGGAATGCCCTCTTTTTACTAGCGCTCCCCCTTTTTTGGGATACCGTGGCAGCTGTGGGTGTAAATTTTGTGCATAAACCAGCAATTGAAGCCTTGTATTGTCAAGCAAGAAGGGCACAGTTGTTTCTCCTGGATCACTATGTATTTGGTGCTCGGATTTTATACCATTAAACCACGTTCTCCTGGGAAGCAAATAAAGTTGTATGTCTTCCTCATCTACTGACGTTGTATTTAAGAAGTTTACAGTTTGAAACGCCTTTTCATTTTTGCCTATAATTGCTTCATTCAGTTGAGGAATGTATGTCTGCCTCTGGGAACAGCTATGGCAAATGGGCATTTGGGACTGGTGTGGAGGCTGAAGAAGGAGAGAACTTTTAATAAACAGAGCCCTGCAATATATAAAAAAAATAATTTATTTTGTGATACTGGAGATGCTCTTTGAAATCAGTACCTTAAAATTCATTGAGGAGGAAGGTGCAGTAATGTAGTAGGATTCACTGCGCATTAGGGGAATGTCTATAAAGATCTCTATTGTAGTATGCAAGTATGAAAAGTTCGTGTGCATTAAAATCGGCTGTAAACTCAGCAGGCATACCCAGTGGGGAATGCTGCCAGTGGCAGTCTTACTGACTGCCCAGCATGGGGCTCTCGCAAGCAGGGGCTTGACTGACTAGAGTGAAAAACTTTTGGGTTTTAGGTCCATCGACACCGTGAATGCTCTGCAGATATAAAGGAACTGCTTTATGTCACCACTAAAAAGCTTAGCGTGGTGATTGCAAGAGTTTTGATGTTATCCTAAAGAGGTACAGTTTTATGCTTCATCTTTTAGAAATCTGCAAACAAATGGAAGTCTCCAAAGAGTGGAGGGATGAGAGGTACAGAATATGTGGCTGGTGAGGACAGGCTGAGGGAACTGGGTTTCTTTAGACTAAAGAGGGCTCCTGTGACTTTGCAATGTATAAAAGATTGTTATGAAGAGAATTTTCATGAACTATTATCTGGCTGTTGCAGAACATAAGAGAAGTAAATAATGAATTTTGACTTAGGAAATATTTTCAAACTACAGAGACTGTGAAGCATTACAGCTGACTGCTTGTGGAAGTTGTGAAATCTGCTTCACAGATTAATTTACTACAGGTTAAAACCCGTTCAGATGATTTCTGGTGAAGAAAGATTATATATGCTCTTTACCCTGCCTCAGAACAGGGGCAAAGAGAAGACAGCCACTTGAAGTCACTGTCAGCTCTTTCGACTCATCTCCATCTACATGTTAAGATGAGGAACAGATATTTACAGAGTTGCTGTAGGTTTAGATAACACCACACAGGGTATCATTTTCTTGCCCATCTGTGTGAGGGCACCCAAAGATGACACCAGAGCTGCTCCAAAAAAACAAGTCAGCGTCAAACCTAGTAGCACATACAGGCCAAAATACCATTCTACAGACAAGATAGCTGTAGTCTTATCAATGATATCCTGCAGAAGTAAATGTATTTTTTATCAGTAAATGTCCAAAATAGGAAAAAATCAGAGTTTTTGGATTATGAAGACCCTGGCAAGTATAATACAAAATATATCAAGCTTCTTATCTGAATCAAGAAGGAGGTAAATTGGACAGAAAGATACTAATCGGTGTTATCCAGTGTTTGGGGACCAACGCACAGGGTCTCATTCGTAACCTAAATGGGCTGATCAAGTTGGGAGTGGAAGCAAGATCCCAGCTGTAGCCTAGAAGTAGACTCCCGATGTCTTCAGACTTGATGTATTTCCTTACTCGCTGAAGGAGCTAGATCCTAAAAAGAGCTGAACAACTAACTTTGTTGAATTGCATGGAAATTTTGGAATCCCAGAAGAGATTTTTCCTTTTATCCATCCGAGACACTGTCCTTGCAAAGCCAGGAAAGGGGCCATGGTGTTGGTGCACATTAGAAACTGAACTGTGCCCCTATGGAGAAATGCTTTCTGAACTGATTAAGAGGCCAGAAAAATAAAAGCTATGTGTTGCACTCATTTACTGTTTTAAAACCTTCAAACAGAAAAAGCAATTTAAATTGCTTAGCACTTTAAAGAGAATTATATCAACATGGTTAGAGGCTTTACTTTGGGATTTCTTGTTAAAAAACAAATCAAAACAAAAAAACAAAACCAACCCCCCAAAAAAGACTTTTGTACTACAAATGTAAAATTAGTTACGTGTATTGCAGTATCAGATAAACTTTAACAGCTGCATTAAAAGATAATCAATTATTTGGGCATTATGTAAGAATAATGCTGGCAATAAACCACTACTGGAAGAGTAAAGTAGCTCTGGCCAACTGCATAAGGAAAGGAATTTATGGAAAAGGTAACTCACAAGCTTAATCTCAAACACTTAAACCTCTGATGTTGACGCACTTCTGTTTTCATAAAATAGTCGTTCATGGCATTAACATTTTCTTTGTGCTTTTACTTTTCCTGATGGCCTGTTGGGAGTAAAAGAGGGGCTAAAATCAGAGATGGTGATGAGGTGTTTCCGCCCTCCCTCCTTCATAACGTTCAGGTTAATTCTTCTTCAGCATTTGGCCGTATAATATGTGCCACCCCAGACTGGGGATGATTTCAACAGAGCCGTGACAGGCACGAACCCAGTCTACCGTATGTTATCCCTGGGAGATCTTTTCAAAGCGTGAAAGTAAATTAAATAATAGGCAAGGTCCTTTAAAGAAAGGACATTTAAGTTTTTACTTCATCTGGAATACCCCTTTCAAGCTCACTTTCTCCTGCTAGGCTTGTTTTATATTTGATTAGTTCTAGGAGATGGATTTTGACATTTAAAGTATGTGTAATAGAAAGAGAATAATGACATAGTTAGGATTACAGAAAAATATTTGCCCTTGAAAATGGTAATGCATTTTTAAATACAGGTTGCATCATACCTGAGTATAATAAAATAAAAATGGAAATGTGAATGATTGTGTTGGGAATGAATAGTCTCGGAGTGCAAGAGAGGAAGACAGAAGAGGGGACTTTGGCAATTCTAGCAATGCAGCGCAGCTGAAAACGGATTTTGTAGCATGGGCTCATTGTGTTTCCAAACTGGATGGTCTATGTTTTGTTTAAAAAAGCCCGACATCCAAAAAAAGGATACCTGAATTAAAATGAAAAAAATTAAAATTAAAAAAGGTACCCGAATTAAATATAACCAATGGTCTCCTAGTCAGTTCAGACCTCATGCAAATCCTTAGAGAAGCACCCCCCGGGGGCCATGGCGTGTCGACCCCTCAGATGAGGGGTGCGTTTGTGTGACTGTGCTGTTAATGCTGCTGAGGGGTTAAAGGGAGAGTTTCACTGGGGTGAGAAACCAGAGGTTATTTGCAGGGTGAATCATTCCTGATTTGCAGTGCGGCTCCCATGAGAGCTGTGTTGGCACAGCTGGGTTGAGCTGAGGGCTGGAAGAGGAGGCCAGCGCGCGGGAGAAGGATGGGAGAAGATTTAGCATCTGTTTTCCACGACAGCCAGTGTGTTGTCTCCAGTGGGTGCAGTCTGGGGGGCTCTGAAGCGTACAGGTCAGTTTTTCCTCAACTCCTCTCTTTCCTGTGTAGCGGTGCGCAGAGGTATTTATTCCCAGTTTTCTGGTCAGAGATAAACTGGGCTGAGACTAGAAAATTTGACGAAGAGTCCTCTGGAGGGATTAGGATCGGTCGCAGTTGCTTTGGTTTGTAGGTGGTTGGGCTATTTTATTGTTTTGAATTCAAGTCACCAAAGCCAGCTCTCTGGGGAGTTTCTGGCGGGGTGTTAGCTGCTTTCCCAGATCGAACCAAAGTGTTGGCAGCCAACTGCCGTAGCTGGTGCCCGTGCTGGGGCAGCAGTTCAGTGGCTGACAAAATGAGACTAAAAAGGTTTGTTTTGCCTGTGTCTTTATTCCCATTAATGATCCTTACCCTTCCACATAAACCATGCACTGGGGTCCTTGCTGTCGTTCTAATGAGTGTTTACGAATGGGCTTGGTCGCTGTCTCTTGGGCTGAGCTCTCTTCCCAATTGTCGCACATCTACCTGGGGAGCAAAATTTACAATGTGAGTGTATGAAAAAAGATACAGGGATAGGCAGCAGCATATTTGCTGATGATCTGCATACTTTTGCTACGTTTATTGTATTAGATGTCAGGATTACAGTTTTCTCACAAATGTGCTTTTTTTTTTTCCTATGCTTTCTGTTTTTCAGCTGTCCTTAGTTCCTACTGTCAGTAACTGAATCGAGTTCTGTTCTAGTTGCGTTTAAAGACTAGAAAACCAAACTCTAGGAGCAAGGAATTGCAAGCAGTGAAGACTGTTCCAGCTCTCAGTTCCCCGTAGCCCACCACAGCTCAGTTCTTCATGCAGTTGCTAAGGGTGGTTCTCGGAATACTGTTGTTAATAGAGTGTTTTGGCTGGAAGGAAAATGCAGGAGTCCTTTGTTAATAATTTTTGGTTAAACTGGAGGAAATTTGGGCTTGATTCTTTGTATCTAATCTATGTAATTGATTTACTTATCTGCTCTTGCATTTTCTCTAGGCTCTGCCATTCTGGTATGTACTTGCTAATGGAATTTGCCCTGCACCCCTCTATTGCTAGATTGTTCCTCCTAACACAGACATCCCTGGGGCTCATAAAAATACAGCTGTGGAGAAGTTTATGTCGTGCCTCTGGCAAGCTTAGGGCTGCAACAAATGCAATGCATTTAAATAAATGATTGCCTGTTTGTCATGCTGTAGGCTTCCACTCCTAATTTTAAAGATGCCTTCCTTGCTGCTCAGGGTTTCATCCTTGCAAGCCAAAGCAGGAGCTGCTTGTCAGGGTATGGAGCACAGCTACTACCAGCTTGTGTGTGATGTGCTCCCCATCTCTAACCTGCAAAATATCTAAGAAACTCCAGATTCCTTTTCCTTTGTGGTGGGATTAGGGAGTGCTCATGACAAAAGATGCCGTAACCCAGTTGGGTCCCTTCCCTACCTGGGTATATCAAGCAGCTATGTCTGGATCTGCGCTCCCATCCTGTGCACTTCCCGAACACAGGAACTGTTCTTCCTCAAATCCCAGCGAAGGTGGGACTTGATGCAGACCTTTTGTAATCCTTTCAGGAAGGGACTTTGGCAGCCCAGTTGCTATAGGTTTCAGGTCTCGGAGCATTTCTGGTGCTACTGCAACGGCCTTTCCCTTGTGCGCTGCCTGTGTTGGGCACTCCCAGATTGTGACATCTTGTCCCAGGGAGGCACGTATTTTCCTGGCACCCTAAACCAGTTATCCCTCACTCTAGAGATCATCAGGCGCAAACAGGCAGCTGTTTACCTTCCCACTGACTCGCAGGCACGTCTGCTCTGCAGGGCTCTTTGTGATTTCCATGGGTGGCCTTTCAGATTTCCAAACGTACTGATCTTGTGGTGTGCTGTGCCAGCTCACATCTTCTCTTCAAAATACGAAAGTGCCTCTTCTTTTTCATCTCTCTTTCCTGTAACACTTGTGGTTTGTGTCATTCAACTGTTGAGCATTCTTCATCAACTTTGTGTTCTTTAGACTCCTGTTTGCACATCTGTCTGATGCTGAATAGTTTCTGTTATTTAAACCTGCAGGTCTTTGCAGGCAGACTGGCTTTCCTGATGATATGACTACTCATAGTCTTGTTCAAGCAGTGGCTGTTTTCTTGGTGAAGAGGCAGAGTTCATAATTTCAGGCAAAATGAATCATTTGTTCCCCAAGTGATCCACCAAGTAGTGTGCTGTTATGTGTTTCTGAGACTGATGTCTCAGAGGCCTCTTCTGAGGTTGGTGTCTCAGAACTTCTGGAGGTAATTGTGGGAGAACTGTAGGCACCTTTGTGGAAGTGGGTGGATTAATATACATGTGTATATATATTATTATGTATATATATTATATATCATGGATGCTCAAAGTCAGCATAGGGAGTCTGCGGTGGATATGCTCCTGGGAAGAGCCAAAAGAATAATCTTTAGAGAATAGGGAGCTGGTTAGAAGGAGCTCGAGGCTGTTAGGAAATAAAGCTAGTAGGATGGACTAGGAGGGACAGGAGATTAAATCGCATAGGACCTGAGTGGATGGTGATGCCACAGAAAAGCCTAAACGCTAGAAGTAAGCGTATGTGGGCTGTGGGAAGGATCTCTGAACAGAGACATTGGAAAGCAAGAGTTAAAAGACGTGTTTAGCATCAGGGATGGCAAAAGTGACAGGTGGTTGAATGCGAATTTAACTTGGGGTATTTCATTCAGTCCTTCAGAAATGATGCTTTTAAGTGCAAAGTGATAGCAACAGCTATATTGGCTCAGTGTGGGCAAAGAATATTATGCAGCAGTAAAAGATGGATTGTTAGACTAACAAAAAATGAATACATGGTGTAAGAGGATACCTAGACTGGGTTGAACGTGTTAAATATGAATAAGCAAAACAGTGCCCTTGCTGGGCTTGTTGGCTCCAGTTTTGTAAATGCTCCTGCTCCTCTGGACTGCTTGTTTTTATGTAAGGACTTGCACTGGGAAGTTAATCAGCACATCCAGCTGTTAATCTATTTTATAGGATCAGCATCACTGTTATCGATGTCCAAAAATACATCTTTAGAAGTGATAATGAGTCATAGTTGGGACTGTGCAGTTACTGGTGGAGACTTCTCCATGGGTTCAAATGACTTGCTGCGAGAAATCAGATACATTGCAAAAGATGCTGATGATGCTGATAGTGGTTTAGATTATGGTGTGGCCAAAGTGATAAAATTGACAAACTGCAGGGAAAAAGCAGACAGATTATTCCCTCGTTTCTCCCCAGCACACATTCCATGCTGTTCAGAAAATTTATGCAAATATCAGTAATATAGAAAAGAATCTGTCCAAAGTCCATCTAGATTTTTTTTTTCTATGAGGTCACTTTTTGCTCCTTATGGATTTATTTATGCTCAAAAATTCAGGGAAATTAACTGCATACAAAATGACTATAATGTATTTGCTAGATCTGTGCTTTCTCAATGGGTCACAAAGGAGCTATTCTGCAGAAAACTCATTCCTAAGAAGTGACGGGTTTTGGAAGGCTCTTCAGAAATAAGTTGTGTTTCACAGAAAATGTTGTTTCCATTTTCATAATTCTCCCACCCCTGTCCCTCTCCTCAGTTAATTAAACCTTTATTAAATGTTTATCAAAACAAAGCAGTTTGACTATTTGGAAACTATTTGTCCAAACAGTAAAGAGGAGCCCTTGGGGGGAGCTTGGCACAAGCAGCAAAGCTATGGTCCCTGAAACTGGTCCCAGTTGGCTTCAGCCAGCTTGTGTCTGGGAAGCTTATAGCTTATGTGTTAAAGTGGGGCAGAGGAAGATGGAGAGAGAGAAAGCTGAATGCAAAGGGACAAAAAGGAATAAACTGGCAGGAACCAGGCTGGATGCTCCAAGAGGGAATGGCTCACCGGGTATCATTTGTACCTTTCAGATACTGGTATCCACACACCTGAAAAGCACTGACTGCCTGTTACAGCAGTCCTGGGTTATTCTGCCTTGCGCTGTCGTGGGGGGGTTCCTTCTGTCTGAAGCACAGATTTGCTTTCAGACCCGTTTCCCACCCAACAGGGTACCCTTGCTCGGTACTTTGCCATCAGGCATGGAGAGGGCCCTTGCCCTGGACAGCTTGAGGTTTGTAAGCGTGCTCTCTGGTTCACTTAGATGATGGTTTTGCCTAGTTCCTTGTAGTAAAAAATTATCTTTGATATAGAGGAGAATTAATAAAAAAATCTTCCGCCATACCAGAGGAACTGTGGGAGAGAGACTGGAACTAAGAGGAAGGACTTTGAAGTAGGCACTTAATTATATTTGGGGCTTTCGAATGCAACGCTAGAAGTGGGAAAGAGAAAACTGTTTCACTCTTGGTTTTTCAATAATGAAGGAATAAAATGTCCCTGTGTGCAGCGAGCCTGCTTGTACAGGGATGTTAGAGGCATCGCTGGAGTCTTGCCTGAGTAAGAACAGCAGGATGAGTGTCCCATGGAGCAGCACTGATGTGCAGCTGAAAGAGGTAATGGAAGAGTGGAAAGTAGCATCATTTAAAGAGCACATCATGAAGCAGTGTCAGGAAGTGTTTCTACAGACGAAGATAAATTACCAGTATGCAGTCATCCCATCAGCCAAGAGGAAAAATACATTTTACTTATAAGAAATAATAGAGCTGCCTTTGTAGGAATGGTGCAATGCAGAGAGTGAAGTGGTCCTGATGGAATTCCCCCAAACCAGAACGTAACTGCAAATTTATAAAGGCAGACAGAAAGATGGTTTTGATTCTCTGTTTCTGGTTTGCTGTTGTTTCTCTTTACTGTACAAAGCAGTCATAATTCAGACCTGCCATAAGGTTTCAAAAAGAGTTGATCTCCATTGCCCTTGTTTTTGAACACCTAATTAATGGGCATTTTGGGCTTGCACCACAAAGGGTATTTTAACTGTTCAATATGGTGTGGTTTCACCTCTGCCCTCAGCTGAACATCCTTGGGCTCCTCTGCCAGTACACGTCAGTGGGGCTGGAAAAGGAGCTGGATTTTGGTAGTACTGTGTTGCAGGTCTCACCTCCCTGTTTTCCCTTGGTTTTGCTCTGTCATTTCTCCACTTTGGCAGGCGTTGCTCTTCCTGCTACACTCCACTTCTTTTACTGGCACAGCACTGTCGTTCTTTAATCAGTGCAATGGAGAGGGATTTTCAGACATGAAGCAACCTCAATGCTTACTTGAATTTTTACTGGGTCTTAACTTTAATTTTTTTATTATACGAACAAATGGAAATCTCGGAGCCATTAGAAAAGTAGTGACACTGAAATGGCCTCAGATTCACCCTTGATCCTCTAATTATGCTTTCCAAGATACTATCTCATTATCTAATACTCAACTGTGTCATTAGTTATATCTCATTTTTCTAATTACAAGCTATATATTTGTCATATCTATGGAAGCAGAAAACATTAACATTATAAATCTATGGCTTATGCAACCTCAGCAGGAATTGCTAATAAGCAAACCTCTCTTTCAGTCTCTTTTAAATTTTTTTTCCAAAAGCTTTTCCAAAGCAAAGTCCTGTACATGGAGACTAAGCCTGAAAATTGAAATGGTGAAGTGCCCCCTTAGGCCTTCATCTTGATTTGTTATTATCTGTGTCTGTATTAATAGACCATGGTAATAAACTCCCTGAATTTGTTTTTTCTTTTCTTAAAATATGTCATTGTTCACCTTGGTTCCACAAATAAAAATGTAAATGCAAGTTTCAGAGAGAAGATTAGTGCAACTAGATAAACAGTAATCTTAGCAAGCATCTGTCGTCACAGGAAAACTTTGCACTGTGGAGGAAAGCAAAGCTCAAATTCAGAGTCTCTCTTCTTTTCTCATCATTTCTATGCATGTGTAGTCCAGATAGTTAGCTGAGTGGTCAGCAAGACTTAACTGTCATGGCTGAGTGGTGAGGGCGGTGTGTTTAGATTATGCTTTTCCAGGTCAACATCTTGAGTTCGGTGACTTGGTATTTGTCAGCTGTGGTCTTCTTTCACGTCTGTATTAGACATTGTAAAATCACTGTAGGTGTCTCCGTGAATCCATAGCCAAACTCCAGTGACAGTGGAGTCTCGTACGTGGCAGATGGTCTTCCTTACCCTAAGAAGGGTTTCTCCATGCTTCTGGTGCCCTCCTAAATCACGTTTTCCCAGTCTTTCCTTTTATCCTGCGTGCTCTGTGGATTGATTCCCCCCCCCCCCCCCCCCCCCATCTACCTGTTGATCTTGGTTTCTCTGCACTGCTGTTTGCAGTTGAATTTGGTTCTCACTTCTGCCTAGGTCTCCATGTCCGCGATACACTCTCAGCTCCACCTGGACTTCCACCTGTGAGTTTTTCCATGTGACAGCTTTACTCCGTGAAAGGTCACAGTTCTTGTTGAAGATGACTTTCCCCTTCTTACTTCTGAAATGCACATAGTGGGGCATTTTTCATTTATTTGTATTTTTTCGTATTCCTGTGGTTACTAAAAAGTCAGTCATTTAAAATCTTGTATTTCAAACAAGTAAATATTTGGAGTAGGGCAACTCTGCGAAAGGTATGCTTTCCCTTCAGGATACAGTAATAAACTGTAATGCAATGCTTCCTTTGCAATCGTATAAAACCTTTAAGCAAACATGCAGAATACTTTTAAATTGCCGCTAAGTATCTCTCAGTAGCATAGTAATTAAAGTTCATACTCCTTTTCCTCAAATTCATGCTGGCTGTAGAGAGTAATATTTAGATCGCTTTTTGTATAAATACAACATTGACTTTCAAGAGTTAGTGGATTTGTTTTTTCTGGAAGTGATGATGTATTTCATTTTTGCTTGGCAAAAATGGTGACTGCAATTTACTGGATTTGTTGCTTTTATGACCTGTAGATGCACAGTGTGTGTGTGCCAGCAGACATAATCCCAATTTCATTCTTTTATGCAGTTAGAGTAAGAAAAAAGATTTAATACTGTGATGTCATCCACACCATGAAGACTTGCAAAGAATGGTAGGAAAACGGCTGTAGCCACCTTATGGAAACAAGGAACTTCAATGCAGCAGCAATTGCATATGACCATAGTTCGGTGCTGCTGCAAATGAGGCTGGCTTCCTTTTTACTCTTCAGAATTCCCAGTTGAGTGGTTTTGCATCTGTTCACATGCACTGGATGAACTTCGGCCAGAAATCCTGTCTACACCCCTAGTCATCAAGGAGAGCAACGCAGCTGCATGTGGTGCAGGAGCAGAAATAAAGATGTCTGAGACCGTCACTGTGCGGTCTGCCTGAGGAACTGCGTAGGGTTGCAGGATTTGGTTGCGGACATAGTGTGCCGTTGGATATAACAGGACCTGAAGCACAGCTCGAACAGTTGTCTGGTGATTTCCTAAGGCATCATGAAAATGCCTTGCAGTTTTTTAGGTGTTTCCATTTTGAGTGTTGCCACAGTTAGTTGGTTATTTCCCTTCCAATTGATCTTTTCTTCTGGCTGACTGAATTATGTCTTTCAATGACATCATAATTAGCAGTCCTGAAGTAATTTATTTCATTTTGAGGTAATTCTCTGTCTGTTTTCACAGCTTACCTTCCTGTCTTATTCTGCAGTGTGCCTTGTGTATGGAGGTAATGCCAATATTATTCCAAGGGTGTTCAAATGAAATGACAAAACATTTCAGCATTTCTGTTTGCCTGAAGCAGCCAGATTTTCCGTACCCATAGAACTGAACTTACATTTGTATTTTTCTAAAACTAAAACCCTATTCAAATAATATATTAAATTGTTCCAGATGCACAGTGTTGCTTTGCTCACAACAGCTGTCTGTTCTGGAAACAACAATATTGGTGTCTAATTAGAGCTTACATTGTGAAAATTGCGTCTAGACTTTATAGAAGATATTATGATTTCTACAGAAATGGAAAAAAGCCCTAGAGGATATTCAGACTGCTCCACAGGGCCTGAAAAAAGCGGACACTATTTCACCTTACTGAGTTATTGAGATTAAATCAAAAACTACACAAATGATATATTTTATAGTCTGCAGGCACCCTCTGGGCTATGGGTTGTTTCTAAAGGGTCATGCCATGCCATGGCAGATCTCCTGGGGGACCTTTGACGGCGCTTACCCCAATGGCCAGAAGCCAGGCAGGGTCCTGTGCCGCCGGCCGTCTCTTCCCCGTCTTTGTGCCCCTCCAGTCTCTGGGAAGAGCAGGCTCCCCACAAGGCAAAAAAAGAGCAGAGCCCAACTTCGAGCTTGTTTGAAGACGGATCTCCCCTAACAGATCATCTGTGCCAATGCTGGCACCATCTAGAGCACTAAAAAACCGATTCGCTCGTGCCAGTGTAAATCGGGAGTTGTTTTTCTCGGAACTGGTGGTCCATTGAATGAAGGTGATTTGCTCCGTTTGTGCCATCCTATGGGGGGTCCCTTCACCCGAGGGCTGGGAGGAGCAGGCAGTGCCCCGTCTCATGTGCAGCTTTGCTCTGTGGAGGGACGAGGCTGGGAGGACCACGCAGGTCTTCTCCGATGGAT
Source organism: Theristicus caerulescens (assembly GCA_020745775.1). NCBI lineage: Eukaryota > Metazoa > Chordata > Aves > Pelecaniformes > Threskiornithidae > Theristicus > Theristicus caerulescens. The sequence goes on along the minus strand of CM036567.1, from coordinate 23,717,045 downwards.
ATTTGCCGAAGGAAGACATGTCGGAGTCTGTCCATGGCCCTGGGAAAAGCATGGCATAAAGTGAATGTATTTGAGCTTTACTTTGCTGGGCTTGTTCACTTTCATATCGTCCATCTCTTTAGAAAGAAATCTGCTAAAATAACTCTATTTTGATGGCAGCTTTTTTCATATAGATCCATAGGGAACAAGGTCTTTTTATGAAAACCCTTTTGTATATTTTAATTCAAATGAAATTCATATTTAAATCGTTGTCTTTAGCTAAAATGTAAATTCAGATGCTAAACTGAACCAATCTGTCTGCTGCATATGCTTTATCATCTAACTGTCTTGACAACCCTTGTTAACATTTACATAAACTGTACAGGCTAATAATAATGATGATGATGGAATTAGCTCGTTACTATCTTATTTTTGTTATATAATTTTAATCTCTGTAGGAAGGAGAGCCACTATATCTTTTGAATTACTCAATGACTCTACTATTATTAGTTATTTGTATGCGTTTGTTTCTCTAGATAGCACAGCAAAGCATGCTGTTTCCTTGCAGGGTATCTAGAAAGCTGTCTGTTGTGCTTGTCATCTAAATTATTATATCATTTAGTAATGATATTTTAGCACGTTTAACTGACCTTTCTCTGCAATGTATTCAGTGCTGAATCTGGTTGACAGTAATTTGCAAAGTGATTGTGGACAACATGATCATGCATCTCATCCACGCTATATAAATGTTTTAGAAGTCGTGTCATGGCGTTGCGCAGAGCAGTTAGTGAGTTGGTGTTGAGCTGCTGGGCGGTCAGTAGAGCAAGGCAACAGGTTACAGTGTGTGTCCTGGAGGAATGGCACAACAGTCATCTTACGGCCTTCGAGGTCCTCAGCTTTTTCAGTACCACTGGTCTCTGCTCTTTTATAAGATATGTAAGTTTGGTGGTTAATATATTTCTGTATTTTTCTATACTGATATACAGGGGCTTTTTCCTTCTGCTTCTTGTATCAGTAATACATAAACGCAAATATATGTAATTTTAATCTTTTATATTTTGAGTATGAACTGCTTAAAATCCCTAGAATGGTATTTATGAAAATTTTGAAATAGAGAAGTAATTGTGATTGTTAATCAATGTACAAGAAAGAAAATACATCAGTTTTAAATAGTTATATGAAATATATATTCAAGAACATAGTTTCACCATATAAAATGATGTATTGAGCTAGTTTTAACTTCCTATTTAGGATTTTCACATAAGCAATAACAGCATATAATTTTGCAAAAAAGCTCACTAAAAAGCTGGTTTGACTTTAGTTTTCATTTCTCTTGTAAGTTGATCCTTTTTTAAATAATGTGAGGGAGCAAGCCATGTAACTGGCTGAAGCTTGAAATATCCATTTTATAATTATAGCTTTTAATTTGTAGGAAAAAGGAGAAATTCCCTTTAATTTTAAACTTTATTTTTGTGTGTAGGGAGCAAAAACCAGTAGAGCCAAAGCAATTATTTGTGTAGGGTGCAAAAACCAGTAGAGCCAAAGCACAGAATTATACCAATATATTACTAATAGCACGATATGGTATTGTCATGGAGGGACCTAAGAAAGGGAAAAAAAAACCCACATTGAAAAAACTCTGCTGGCCATTTTGAATGGTACGAAAGAGATTTTCATGCCATAAGTTCTTGCATACCGTACTGATTGGTTTTGACTTGTTCTTTCATGGTTGTATTGGCCATGTTTATTCTTTTCCTCTTTGCCTTTGCTGAGGACCTTCAAAGCCATCAGCAGCCCTCCAGCTGGGCGCTGCGGCGAGCCTGCTCCTCGTGCCCCGTGTCGGTGCCTCCAGCTGGTTCCTTTCTACAAGTCTGCTCCCCCTTTCACATGCTTTGCCACAAGCCTACGTATCCGAGAGAAAATGTTGCCATTACATAAGGAATGTGACTTGTACGGTGCACAAGTGGTGTGTGGGTGAAGGCACATCTTGGGGAGAGCAGAGCGATGGGCTGTGTAAAAATAGGCATTGCGGTACGTGCCAAAATGAGTAAGTTATATTGTCGACTGAACAACTAAACCTAATCCCCCTTCTCCTGCCCACTTTCCTCCCCCAGCTTCTAATAACTGTAATCCAATAAAATAAATGACACGAGCTGAAAGGAAGTAGAAACTGGCTTAATTCTGACACTTGTCAAATATTCAGTCATTTCGCCTGCTGTGAATTACATTGAAAATTGGCCACTTTTTCAGGTTTGTAAAATATTTTGATGGGTAAATAGAAAGCATTGGTCAGTTCTCTCTCTGTGTGCGTGTATAGGTGTGTGTATATATATATACACACATATAAATAAAATTCTACGTGAAGGACCGTGCTTCACTGGCTTATTTAAGGACCATTTAACTGCTTTTAAAAATGTGTTAAATAGCAAACAGGGTGGAAGTTGCAAATAGAATGGTTAAATGTGCTGAATTAGTGTCAAAATGTGAAGTTGATTAGTCATTTTGTATCAGCTGTAATTATGGAACATTACCGCAAATAAATCATGTACACTGGGATATACCAAAAGGTAATGTTATTGATTGCGGCTGACATTTAGATAATAAGCTCCTATTGAAATCATACAAAAGGTAATTTTAAATCTTATGTCTTTGTCAGAGTTATGGTTTTATGGTCAAAACATTAAATTAGTTTTATACTACAGCCGTGATGCAGTTTAAGTTTGCAGCGTCGGAAAGACAGCTCTATGTATAGGAGGCTGAGTTTGAAAATGTTTCTTATGGTGCACTGATGTGGACAGCCACCAAGCCAGACCTTCAGATGCTTTCAGGTGCTGACAGCTATCTTTTCATATTGCGCTGGTTGGCAAAATGCCTTTGAAAATCCAGTTTGTAAGGACTTCCATCTTGCACAAATCTAGAAATGGTTGGTCTGTGCTTCAGCTTTGGGATTTGTGACATATATTTTCTGTATACTTTTGACTTAAAGCCAAAGGAGAGCTGAAACTTTGCAAACCAGCTGCCATGTTACCAGCCAGCTTTGACTCAGCCTTGGAGTTTGTAAATAGAAAGAGGCTCCTGTGTGCCAGGAGTTGCCGATATGAGCGTGGGTTGATTGGGAGAAGTTCATCATGCTAGAAAGGGGGCAAGGAGCTTGTTTTTCTCCTTAAAAAGGGTGGTTTGCTAGGGTGGGTAATGCCATCCCATTAATGTGCCTGTTTGTCCTCAAGCCCTGGGCGGCCCAGGGGAAACCTCTTACTGGATGCGCCCGACGAACGGTTTTATATTGCCTTGGCAGCCGCCAATGGATGCTTGAGGCGGTTGAGCAACGCCCACCTCAATTTATAACTCTGGTTTGCTTTGCTCGGTATTTCAGAGAAAGGCCAACAGTCTTGGTGAAAACAAGGGAGTTGGCAGGTCTGAGCTTTCAGCAGCTTGTGAGATGTCCCCACCTAAGGAACAACTTTGAGGCACATGATAGAGATGTGTAATGTGTCCACTCTGTGAAAAGACTGTGCCGTTTCAGGTATGTGCCTTGCTGAGCTGCCTGTTTTCTCTTGTGCTGTACGGCCTGCCGACCTGCAGGGTTGTTGCTATGATGGGTGAGTTCTGTTTCTCTAGCAATTAGAGAAATCTGCTATTTACTAATTAGGAGTGCGATAGTGAAAGTTTATTTTCTGAGAGATACATCAGTACAGGTTAATTGTGCTCAATAGACCTGTGTGTGATTACATAAATCACAAATTATTTAAAATGATGACTGTGATTTGATGAGCTTGACTACTGAGCATCTTGGGGGAGCAAGGGAGACTTTCAATGATTGGTTTGGCATAAAGAAGCTTAACTCTAATGCTTTGCTGTTTGTGTTTGTGATGCATTCACCTGGTCTCTATTTGCAAAATCAGTGTCAGTGGGCCAACACTTAAAATCTTTGAGATCCAGGCAAATTGCTTTCGACTTTATGACGTCTTAGCCTGGGAGGGGTAAAAAGGTACATGAAAACACACAGAGGAGTGAGTTAACCTATTGTTTGCAGAGTGACTCTGGCAGCCTGGCCAGAGGCTAGCAGGTACCTAAAGGCATGGGAGAAAGCATATCCCTTACCGACCTGAACTTGCCAGCAGAGGAGAGGACTCACACGTGACTGCGTATTGTAAATATTGTGGTCACATTGGGATTTTTTTTCTTAACTCCTCTCAGTGCTGTCTTGGTCAGAAGCACACGACTGACTCATTCCTACATCTGGGTATTGACGTCATTGTGATGCACTTTTCATTCCTAGCATGAATGTTCCAGTCTCTCCAGTAGGGAATTTAAAATGAATACATGATGCCATTTATTATTGATGAGAAGTAAATGAACTAGAAAAATGACATTCATGGGCTTTCCAACTCATTCTCCATTGCGTTGAACATATTGGACATCAGAGCCTGTCAACACAGTCATCTGAAAATGTCTCCTTCAGTGTTTCACTCCTAAGAGCCTGAATTATTCATCAGAGATTTTACTATGTTAACATATTCTTATGATCACATTGAATTTAATTCCAGTGCATGAAAAAGCAAGTTCGCTGTTTCTGTTTGCATAAAAGCAGATAAATATATTAATGCTTTATCAGCCACCCTTCTAAATCCATCATAGCAAGTCAGAGCAGAAGAAAGAGCAAAGTAATGTCAGATCAGGTAAAATTAAAATGTTTATAATAGCCAAGGTGATCGTGAAGCACTAGGGAAGAAGTTTCTAGTTCTTGGATGAGCAGCATGAAATAACAGATGTCTGGATTTAGGAAGATGAAGTGTTTTATTCTGCGGGATGGGGAGTCTGCAGCAGGATGCCCTCCGTGCTCAGGTCCACCCGTGCAATGCGTGTCACAGCACCGTGGCACGGGGAGTCGGAAACGCCCTGGGCAAGATGAAATACTTCGGAGCACAACAGAAGGCGATGAAGGCCCGGAGTTCTGATTCGGTTACTGCTTGGTAAAAGGGTGGGAGGTTTATTTTCTAGTTTGGTTTTGTTTGTTTGTTGTTTTTTTTTTCCAAGACAAGATAAATGTATTCTAGAGATTTTCTCTGAGCTGATGTTCATGGGCTTTGTTTTTATGACTGGCACTGTGACAAGGGACATAACAAAAGTAAATCAACTTTTTGGGGGGAGAAACTACATTCTGTTGTGTCAGTGGGCAAAAATGCACTGATGACTTCTTCTGAAACCCGGTCAAAAGTATTGTAATTACAGGGCTATTTACAAGCTTGAAAATAAGTTTTCAGGGTTAACATTTACATATGTACATAACTGTGGATGATGTCATGCATTTAGTTCTGCATATGTAGTATCGTTTAACCCACAAAGTGGAGCTTAGCATGCTGGAGCAAAGCTCTGAGCCAGAATCCATGCGATTCATCTGCTTTGAGTGCTCGCTTGGAGAGAGAAGATTGTGTTTCTATGCGTTCAAGATGTTTGTTTTCATGTAGCCATGAAGTACCATGACGGTCATTTCCCCATCAGCTCAGAACTGACATCTCACGTCAAGGAAACTCGCGGTCCTGCTGAGGTAGCTAACTGCGCGGTTACATGGAGAACAGGAATGGGATTTCTGACGGTTCATATGCTCTTACGTTCAGGGAGAGGACCAACGCTGTGGTCAAAACTAAATATTTACACATAGCCTGAACACAGTCCAGGAAACACATTTTGAGTCCCAAGTGCCTCTCAAACGACTGAACATTACTGCTTATGCAAAAAAGCATCTCTTAAAATTACTGGCATCATTTAAATGTGAGTCAAGTAGGAATTTATCTTAGATGCGAAATTGAAAGATAAGCATAAAGTAGGCCAAATAGTAGGATTGTGGGTTGTGGTTTTTTTGGTTTGGTTTTGGGGGGGTTTCTTTTCTTCCACTGGCTGTTTTCTTTCTTTCTGTTGAGTTTTGGTTTGAATCAGATTGAACCATATTTTTTAAAAAACTTCCATGATTTGGAATTGCTCAGAAAAGTTTATTTAAGAAACCTCAGTCCACAGGCCTTCTTGAATAAGATGTATCCAGTGACTCTGCTGCTGACACAAAGACGGTTTAGAGGATGTCAGCAGAGGGAAAAGGGGATGCGTTGAGTACAAATTGTCTGACACCGTAAGGAGCCAGGAGCGTCTCTTGTCCATCTGTCTCCTCCCCGATCAATTGTAAAGGCCTCTGCAGTTGGTTGTGTGCATCCCACCCACAGATCTGACGGCCTGGTTAAAGTCTGGGCTTTCCAGAGCACAGCTGGAGCAGGATTTCCTTAGCTGCTGGCTGCCCAGGAGCCATGGGCCAGGGGTGCCGGCGTTTCCCCAGCCGGAGGCAGGTGAGCCCTGCCGGCGCCGTCAGCAGGAGCCCGGAGAAGCTGAGCAAAACTCAACTGTCCAGTGTTCTCCAGGGTGAAATCCTTTTAGCAGAACAGTGGCTTTTTTTCCACTATTACTAGGCTAAGCAAATCAGCAGCATGGTAATTATAATCTATCTGTTTTGAAAACTCTTTATTACTCTCTCGCCACTCAGCAAGCATAGGCTTTTAATATGTATATTGAAAATAAATATATAAGAAGCGTTAGAGGTGTTTGCACATCTAAAGTACTGCAATTCAGTTTGGGATATTAAAGGAAAAACTATTTTATAATTCGCTGCCTAGGGATATGTGAGTATTTTTGTAATGGGAACATTTATGTAAAACCAACTTAATTTCAAATATTCATATTTTGTGAACATGAAATTCAGCATATATATTTGATTATTGTTGGGAAGGGATGCTGTATTGTGCTGACTGCTAATGATTGCATTGGTATTGCATCTCATTGGTAACAAAATCATGACAGGAATGCATGCCTAAAAGTCTGAATGCTGCATATTTCCACCTAAGGTTTGCAAATGCAGTCTTATCAAATGTTTTGCAAAGAAATTAATAAGTAATGCTGAATTTGACGCTTTTTTGCATTACTTCTACCTATTTTGCAAGCAGAAAAAAAGCTAAATTCAGTAACAAAATATCCATTGCTAATTACTGCTTAAACCTATGTGACCTTAGATTTCCTCTGGTGTTTAGCTCTTTTATTTTTAAAAAGCCCTCCTTGTGTCTGAAGTTACTGTTTCTAGCACATTTTCATGAAGTTTTGAGAGCCGTATACAGACCATGAATGCATGTGGTGTAAAAGAGATGGAGAAAAGGCTGCAGTAGATTTCATAAGACTGTTTTTTGAGGAAAGTAGGCAGTAGGCAGTACTGAAGGCTTTATGTCAAGTAGAAGCATCAAAGCTTCAAGCCCTGTGTGGTGGGACTTCTGCCAAAGAAGTGTGGCAATTCCAAAAAGCAAAGCAACCCCCCCGCCATGTACGCTTTGGATGTAAATATCACCTTCGTGATGCATGACGACTTGTGAAGCTCACCAAAAACGACGACTTGTGAAGCTCACCAAAAACACCCTCTTCTCATTTCAATGAATGCTTTTTGGCTTTTTATTGTCTATTTTTGTACTTGGAAGTTGTTAGTTTTCAGTTCTGCCCTTTTCACACCTGACTTCTAGTTTGCTCCCAGACTTTCACAGCTTGAACTGCTCTGCCACTTTAAGATAGTGGGTTTTCAAAGTGTGGTTTAAAGCAATTGTTCAGATTTGATCTTGTTCATGAAGAGTTGCTTCTTGTCTCTAGAATTTCACGTAGTATATTCTTGGAAAAGAAGGAGCACCAGCAGTATCTCCCTTTAAAACTGCTCCTGTTTGCAAGGTGAAGAACTGAAGGCACCACCACCCGTCCCAGAGTTCTGCCTCGGGATGGGACCAGCTCCTGGAACAACCTACACGTGAGGGCACGCAAGGGATGCAAATCCCAAACAGATCAACCCCAAACTCAAAAAGAACATCTGAGCAAAAAGCCCCCTGTTCTTAGCTTTCTTATGAGCACATTGCTTTCTAGGAACTTCATCTTCTGCACTTTGCTTTGTACAAGAATAACCAAGTCTTGCAATAGTTTTTTTCATATATTGATTTAAACTGTAAGTTTAACTAGTGGATAACATATTCTAGGAATTCAGTGTTATGCTAAAATATGATTGAGAACTGCAGTTTGATGCATAATGTCTATTTAAAGTAGCCACATAATTTATTGGAGCCGAGATTGTACAGAAATAGTTCTGCAGTTTCATTATCATTTCTGTAGGCAGACCTCTGATCTAGATAACCAAGTGAGTGCTATTTTGGAAGAAAATATTCTAAATGCTTTCTTCTTTGTGAGTTACAGGGGGATAAAAGGGGAATACTTCCCTTGTGAATCAAAGGATGATATTTATTTCTCAAGTATTCCAGGGCTTGCTTTTCTTGAAGCTTAAAATAGAACTTTGAGAGTTTTTCACCTTAACAAAATGATGGGTTTCTAAAAACTGAAAGATTTCTGATCCCATGTATTCTGACAATTTTTCTTGTAGGGCTATTTTTGTCCAAACCATGATTTTTCAGCCCATTCTGTAAACGTGCACCAGACCTTTTCTGCAAATCCATAGTGCAGGTTTAGCAGTTCTGAACAAAGTACGTGTCTGTAGGCTCTGCATTGTTGTAGTCCTTCACAAATCATCCTGATACCTTAAAAGCTGAGTTCCATCTCCAAAATGCCAAATTGTTGGTTTTTATATAGAAACTTTTAAAGCTGATTCAAAGTAGCTATAAATTAAAGCTGCAGCCTCTGAATTTCCCTCTCAAAGGTGGCTTTGGAAAGCAGCTGCTCGCAGTCCTGGCCTTTCAGGCTCCAGAAACTGCAGCAAAGCATTGAGACTTGAAAATTGTCGCGAGCATCTTGGCTGTGCATCATAGCAGCAACCCAGTGATGCATGTGATGCAGGTGGTTCTTCGTTCACCTGTGTCTGCATCTACACTAGCCTACGGACAACTCTTGGCTACCTCTTTTCTGTGACTATCTGAAGGGCTCTGAATGCGCAGGGAAAGGTGAGCAGAGAGGCAGCAGTGAGAGCTGCTAGAGGTCTGCTCTGTAAAACACATCCCTGCAGCGTGGATTGGATATACGATCAGATCTTGAAACACACAGAGCTGTTTTCCTGGGTTGCAGAGAACCACTAAAACTTCTGCAAATAGTTTTGGTTGTTTGGGTTGTTTGGGGTTTTTGTTTGTTTGTTTTCCTTAGCACTTCATATAATGCTAATAGCAGGAGCCAGCAAGCTGCTGAGATCTGCAACGTGATTTTGGCAGATTTCCTTGACAGAGGTTGAAAAAGCTTGAACTCCACACTACACCTCACCTTCCCTTGGTAGCAGAAGGACAGTTAGGCTCTTATATTTGTAAATGTTTTAGTGAGAAATAGTGGGGGAACTTGCCTAAAGCTCCAAGCCGTGAGAAAGCTTCATTGGGCAAAGTCATCTCGTGTGTGGGGAAGGAAGTGGCTCAGGCTGTAACCAAGGACAACTGCAAGTCTAATCCTGGTTCTGACTACAGACAACGTTTTCATTACATGATTACTTTTCCCCCATAAAAGACCCAACTGCTGATCTCTCTGACGTTTCATAAATATCTATTGCATTTATGTGATCTGGTGGTTTGGGGGAGACATATTCTTAAAAACTTTATTTTTTTGTGAACAAACTTTCTGACTTAAACTCTTCTACAGAAAGATGCTTTCTGCTGCTTTTTATTTTGGGGGAAGAGAAGGGGAATAACCATTGCATATTGTATTGAAATAAGCTGAGAGGGGAAGAAAAGCTCACTGAGAGCGTTCACTTTAGTTCAAGTGTTTAAGACTCTCAGCCATGTTATCGCCAGGACCACAGGGCAGTGGCCCTCAATCATCGCACCAAACCCCTATATCTCTGATTTAAACTAGATATGTGTAGGTAGTGTCAGAATTTCCTACTTTTTTGTCATTTTTAGGCCATTTCTTCTTGGTACTGTGGGAACATTAACCCGTCATTTTCTTTTGAAACTCTCCAAGCAATAAGTGACGATTTATCTATGGTAGGCTGTTCAGTAAACTACACGTGCGTTTTGGCTAACTTCTCCAGTGCTGCTAGCTTTGTAGTCTGGGAGTAATTTGAAAGCTAGGGAAGGCCACTCATAACAACCCAGAGGAGCTCTAAATGCTGTTGTTTATTTCAATAAATAAATTATCTTACTAGATGGGATCTTTGGAAGGTTCTTAGGAAATATATCCTGTAGTTCAGAAAAGGAGCTGGAAAGGAGAGGGTAGGGAGCTGCAAGGCCGTTTGATTGTGCTATAAGCTTTAATATCTCCCTGGTCTTATTTCAGATGCTTGGAGTCACATTTTGCTTGCTCAGCTAATAGTACACAAAGTGATCATTAATCAAAGTCAATCATGTGGCCTTAGCAGGAAACATAAGGCACTGAATGCAGGGAGGGTTTGCATTGATTCCAGGGGATTTTGGACAGCCGGGTATCATCGCCGCAATGTAAATAGATAGGGTTTCAGGTTCATGATTAGTTTTTCAGTTCTCCATGCATCACCTGAGCTGTGGTAATGGTGTGTGAGCCTCTGGTAAATGCTGCTGTTTTTTAAGGCAACTTTAACCCTCTTTTCTCTTTCCTGCAGGCCAAAATCACGCATTCGCGCAGCTACCGTGACTCAGCCCCTGGTGGGCTGCAGGGTGTTCAGCTCCCATGGCTTCAGTGCACGTGTGAAGGGTTCCCAGGAGGAGGCTGTGTAGGCAGGACTAGGAAAGGGAGGTGCTGTCACACAAGGTCTGCGCTTGCCAGTTTCACCAGGTCATCATTGGGTTTTATGTCACTTACAGGAAAAATATTAGTGAAGAATCTAATGAGGTGATCGTACATTTAATATTTTGCATGATGCATAAATTTTATCTGTTGTCTTTGGGAGGCTGCACCAGAAACAAGCAATTTGAAGCAGAGAATGTGCTAATTAGCAACCAATATGTAAATCCAGGTGCGGGAAGGCAGGCAGGAGGTTGTGTGCAGTACCCGGGTGGGCACTGCAGTACCAGCCACGGGGGAGGAGGAAGCCCTGGTAAGCTGGCAAGAGATGTTCCACACTTGAGCTGAGAGCTTTGGCACCTTAACAAAGAAATCCTGTTTTACCTCAATAGCAGTAGTTCTCACTTAACCAGAGAGCGCCAGGGCTGTGAGCTAGTTGCTTTAGCACTGGAGGAGGATATTTTTGTATTCTGTGTCAATCATGTTTTCTCATTTTCTCTCTTTACAACTTTGGGAAAAAAAAATGTTTGAAGTGATGTAATTTTTTTTGTCTGGTGATGGAGTTGGTGGGAAATTGCAGCTGCTGGGCACTCCTCACTCAAGGATCTGATGATTCATAAACTTGGGATACTGGGACATCTTAACTCTCCAGCTCCTGAGCTCCAGGGTAGGAAGCGGGTAGTGCAGTCCGATTGTATGGGCTGGCATGAGAGCTGGCTTTGCAGTAAGGAGAGGAAGGCAGTGAACGCTGCTGATGGACGATGGGTAGGAAACCTCTGCTTTTCCACGTGGTGTGGGAAACTCAATCCCAAGTGAGTTTATGGCATACTTGGATTTAAACCCAGAATTAACAAAACCCAAGCACTTGGAGTCATAAACTCATAAAGTCGTTTAGGTCGGACAGGACCTCTGGAGATCTCTGGTCCAGCCCCCTGCTGCAAGCAGGGTGAGATTAGATGAGCTCTCTCAAGGCCTAATCCAGTTGAATTTTGCATTATGTCCAAGGCTGGAGAGTTTCATCCTTCATGTTTTCATGTTTATATTGCATAATTAAAGAATCTTCCCTTACCTTGCCCAATTACGGAAGTTGCAGAATGTGATTTTACACAAACATCAAAATAACGCAGGTAGGATTTGATTATTAAGTAGCAGCTTAACTGGGAAGCTGCCTAAGTGAGTGTCATTGTACTGCCTCAGCACTAGTTGAGGCAAATTGTATACCTTGTGAACTGAGCTGCTGACCTGGTCAAGACCCGTGTAAGGCACAAATTGTTAGTTGAATTGTCATGTCTGGGTATGGCTGGAAGAGGCTATACTGAGGGCTCCCACTGCCATGGGGACAAAACCAAGACTAGTAAGGTTATAGCCCAGAGAGAGAGACTTGTATTTCCCCCTTTCTAGCCCTAGCATCAGCTTTTTTTTTTTTTCCTCTCCCCTTGGGAGAGAAGTTTAATTCTTCATTCAAGATTTTTCACCTTCAATTGTGAAGCTGGTGCCCAAGAACCGGGTTGATGTGAGAGAGAATGGGGTGTTAGATAAAACACTTGGGCACCAAAAAGGCCATGCACAAGCTAGAGTAAGAGGAAAACCTGGGGCTGCTTTTGTCCTCTTTTTGTAATCATCAGAACAAATGACTTTGTTAACATTTTCCCTAGATTAGCCTTAAGTGTTTTTATAAACATACATATACTTGACAAGAATTTGGGGCTTTTTCCTAACAGAAAAGCATCTTAATTATTACCTCTATAAAGATGCCTCATTGTGTAATTTGTAAGGAATTTCAGGGGCTTGGAAAATGTTCCCTTTGAAACCTGCGTGACATTTTGTCTGAAGTTATAACTTTCTGTGGCTGTACATCCTGGCAAGTGTTCGGAACATTTCTGTGACCTTTTTGCTGTGGAAGTATTGCAGATCTGACCATATAAATATAATCTCTCTTGTAATACCCTACAACACCATAAATTCTTGTGGACCTGATAATCAAAAGTTACCTAGTAAGCTGGCACCCAACTTGATGGGGGATGGTGAGCCTCTAAGAGTTGCAAGGCATTTCAATTAGGTGCATCGTCATGGTCATTCATTATCTATAGACATTGTATGTGCATGTTGTGTTGTATGGTATCTTAGAATCATAGAATCATAGAATTGTTCAGGTTGGAAAAGACCCTTAAGATCATCGAGTCCAACCGTTAACCTAACACTGCCAAGTCCACCACTAAACCATGTCCTTAAGCACCACGCCTATCCGTCTTTTAAATACCTCCAGGGATGGGGACCCAACCACTTCCCTGGGCAGCCTGTGCCAGGGCCTGACTACCCTTTCAGTGAAGAAGTTTTTCCTAATATCCAACCTAAACCTCCCTTGGTGCAGCTTGAGGCCATTCCCTCTCGTCCCATCGCTTGTTACTGGGGAGAAGAGACTGACCCCCCCTGGCTCCAGCCTCCTTTCAGGCAGTTGTAGAGAGCAATAAGGTCTCCCCTCAGCCTCCTCTTCTCCAGACTAGACAACCCCAGCTCCCTCAGCCGCTCCTCGTAAGACTTGTGCTCTAGACCCTTGCCCAGCCTCATTGCCCTTCTCTGGACACGCTCCAGCACCTCGATGTCCTTCTTGTAGTGAGGGGCCCAACACTGAACACAGTACTCAAGGTGTGGCCTCACCAGTGCCGAGTACAGGGGCACTATCAATCTTGGTTTAGATGAAGCTGTATCCCCTTTGCAGTTTGTCCTTAACTGTGTAGGACTGAGCAAGTTCTGGTGATCAAGGCACAAGGCTGAGGGCTGTGATCTGGGTTGTCTCCCTGCCTCTGAGACTGGCACTGTGCGATGCTGACCAGGATGTTAAATTTTTTCTGTGCTGTTGTTTCCTTCTGTATAACTGCGAAATAAATCTTCATTGCTTGCAGAGGATTTTGAGAATGCAGATATGTTAACGTTGGTTGGCTCAGATCCCTTTGTAGGAAAACCCTTGGAAGGGCTGTATAGAAGTTTTAGAAGACTGCAGCTGGTATGGCTCTGTATTGGGTCCAAAAGGTCTTTTGGCACAAACCCTGATCAGAGTGAGGAGGAAGGGCCTGTACAGTGGGAACTGGGTTACAAGCCATGGAAGCTGATCTGCTCCCCTGGGTAGTGCTGATGGGGTGGATGAAACACTCTTGCCCTTTCCTCATATAAATCTGCAGCTGATGCCCTCCTTCTTGAGCCTCGCATTCATTGAAAACTATTGTGATAGTATGGGTGGTCAGCTGAAAAATCATTGCTTTTGTGCCTAGGATTTGCTATTATGTGTTTGATGCTCTATAACGCAGCAGCATTGACTGTTAAAAATAGTTTCAGCCTTCAGCTCATGCAACTGCAAAAAGGCCTGTGCTTTCTGTGGCAGTGGGGAAGTGCTAGCAGGCTGCTCTGGGAGCGCAGCACTATTCACATGCAAATGCTCTTTGTCTTACCCAACTGGTACACTGAAACTCATCGCTGAAGTAGGTGTAGCAAAAAATTTTGGCATGCCTTATGTTATATCAGTAGAAATTCAAAAACTGTCTGTGTATGTAGAAGTAACGGTACTATCAAGTAGTGTGCATTCAGTGGATAATACACTGAGGAGGAACACCTAATGACTTATTTCTAAATACGGGCCTGAGAAAGCATCACTATTAAATCACTCATAACAGAGAATTCCTAGCTGCAATGTACCTGCGTTGGAGCACAGCCCTTCATTTTGAAGAGTACCAACAAGCAGAGAGCAGAAAGGGACTGGTGTCGCCTCTCCAAGTACGGAAAGGTCTCAGGATCTGATGTGGCTGCAAGGAGGTTGCTTTGGTGCCGTAGAAATCAATGGCAAAACTTACACGGACTTCAGAGAGAGGGGCTCTGAGTGCGAACGGGCATTTTCCCTCCCTTCTTGTAACTCAGAGTTCTTTATCTTGGGCATTGTTGGGTGTAGTTGTGTAATTGACAGTGTGCTGGTGAAAGAACCTGTAGTAGGAGGACAAATAGTAGTAAGGAGGTAGGAATGGAATGAATTCTGAGATCAAGGGTGGCATTCACGGGCCAATCTGTCAAATTAATGGCAGAGACAAAAGCTAACGCAGAGCACTAAAGAGCAGATTGTGTTAAGTCATCTGAACTGCTCTGGTTTACATAGGGTGCCATGCAAAGTGACTTTGGAAATGATTTAATTTTCCACTGCGCACACACGGGGTCCTGAAAATAGCACAAATACTTGAGCAGATTTGCTGAAAAACCTGAAAATTTTCCCTTCTCTGAGAGCTCCTTTGGTTGTTGTGGTTTAAAATAAATCACGTTTCCATGCATTTTGACTTCCTTGGGCATTATGGGAGATTATAAACTACTTCATATGCAGGGTGACATTTCAGATGTGGGTGTATGGGGCCCTCACATACATTTTGTAGCTATTTGCTTTGTCACTTACTTCATCTGTATGCGACCCGTCTCCATCAGTGGAACTTGACATGTTCTGCAAAGTTCCTGCAGGCTCCGGTTTGCCGAGAGGATCTATTTCTTCATTAAACTGTAAATATGTGGGCGCTATCACTCAGCTTCTCAGCAGTAGCTGCTAATGCTATAAACAGTCTTTGGGGCTCTTTGATCCCAAACCACTTGGCGACTCTTGCACGTCTGATGGCGGCTGTAGTTGGCACCAACTAACCACATCAAGGAGGCCAGATGGGACTCCCTCGGAGATCAGCCTTACGCATGAGCCCCGTCGTAGCATCCAAGAGGTGGTTAGAGTCAGAGCTGGTTTAGAGGCTTTGGGATAGCTGAGGATTTCCTGAGATAGGCAAAGAGTGAGCTCAACCATTTTTGGGGTGCCTTTGTGGCATTGTAAGATCCATCTAGTGGGGTGTCTGATTCATCTTGCTGGGTAGGGCAGAGGAGGCTGGGAAAAGAGAGGAATGGCCAAAGGAGTAAAGCAAAAAGGCTGAAAGGGAAAAATGAGAGGAGAACTTTCTCCCAAAGAGACAAGTGCCAGAACTATGCAGCTGAAGATGGCCCTTACTTGCTTGTGAAGTACCACCAGATACCTCCCAGCCGTGGCTCTGGCAGTGCCTGGCAGCCGGGAGAAATGTGATTATTTGAAGAGTGTTACTGTAAAGAAATGCTGAGAGCCTGCAGATCATGCTGACTCCAGAGCGTCCCCACGTGCAGCTGCCTTCTAGCAAATAAACCTGCTGATCCTCTCGGTAAGAGTCAGTCGTGGAGCAATACCTGGAAACTGCTGAAATGTCACAGAAGCATTCAAAACAGAAGTCTTCTACTGTACATCTCATAACAGTAAAGCCAACTTTTGCAATAATATCTAGCAGTTAGTGATAAACACTCTGTGAGCACAGAACAACACGATCACCCCTGCCGTGGGCTTTATGATCAGCTTTGTCCCAGTAACACCTTGCTCCGAGGTACAGAAATCCGAGACTGGGAGTTTTTCAGTGCCTCACCTCACCTGCATATTGACGGTTTGTATAGCAGTGACCCACAGCCGGGACACCTCGGTGGCTCTCAAATCAGCGCTGCGCTGGGGTCATCCTTTCCTGAGGTGGGTACGATCAGGCAAAGAACATACTTTGGGAACGTACTCCTTTGGGAAGCGATCCCAGCTATTACCTAGTTATGGAGACTTATCCCCAAAGGCAATATTCAGATATATCTATTGATATCATTCCAACGTCAATAAATAGACATGGAGACGTTCCTATGCCTTTTCTCAACAAGTTTTACTCACCTATTACTTCTTGTCAATTGCAATATCACACATTTTGCAAACAAATAATTTACTTACTGCTGTCTAGAACTTCTTACTAAGAATTTTTTTTCTCAGGGTACTATCAGAGACATTTCTTCGATGTTATTAGCCTCGACGATACTCCGCATACTAAGAATAAATTTCGAAAAACTGAGAAGCTTTCTGGGACTACCAGTGAAAGATATAATTGTAAATTAAAGATTGAGATATTGATAAAAATACAGTAAAATACAATTGGAAGTAACGAGCGATAGCTGCACGCGTCCAGCATGGATTCTGTTCTCTTGTTTGCAGAGGTTATTTATTTAGTCACGCACTCGCAAAACAGCCCAATTACAAAAACAAGCCCTAGCACAACTTTTTTTTCTCTGAGTGCTTTAAACTGGGGAACTGCCCAAGTAATTTTCTTCTGAGTAGAAGTAATTACCCAGGTTTGTACTTGGTGGCTTTCCTTTTATTAAGGTTTAGAAACAATACTGTATTTTGAATCCCATTATTCTTTTCATCCCTAGCATTAAGCACAACATTAGTGAGCCAGCTAAGGGGCATAGGGTGAGCACAAAGAGGTTTGCTTTGCTAGGGGAGGGAAAACATGACCGACGTTTATCAGTGGTTAATAAATTCTGTGGCTAAAGTCAATTTGCAGCAGCAGCAAAGATTGTTTTATAATGCTATTTCCTCAGTAAATGACATTATAGATTTTCCCTGATTATTCATCTTTCTGGGTTTGAAAATTTCTAATTTATTTTGGAAGCTGGGTGGTAATGAGCTTGCAGGCAGCTTATCACGTAATTTCCAACTGGCAACAACACTGGTCTGTGATTGTATTTTTGCTTCTGATAGCGTTTGTTTGCTTTATGCTTTACCAAGCATTAAGGTAAAAAAATACACTTTATGGTAATTGGGAGCCCTGCCTGTGCTCCACTGGAGGCAAGATGAGTTTAGGGGTATCTTATCTATCAACATGCCCCTGAAAACAGGCACGAGTCTCTTTGTGAATCCCTGGCAGTGGGAGATGGCAGTGGGGACGTGGCTGTGCAGCTGCCGCACATGACTACAGGATGATGAATTCCCATCGGTGGCAAAGGGATCGTCTTCATCCTGCACAATATTTCTTTTCTCATATCAAATGGGCTTAGAAAGTGAACACCACCTTCTCTGCTCCTCTGTGCTGAGGCTCCAGGGCCTGAAGAACTGGATTTGGGCCACGAAAACTTGTCTCCTGGGGTGCAGGGACTTTCCTTCCTGGGGCCACAGGCGGATAAATTGAGCCCAGCAAGGAAATGGGAGTGGTGGCACTGAGCCTGCAAACCAGGGTACGTGGCAAGGCTCCCTCAGCTCCCGGAGGCTTCCTCCCTGGCCCCTGGGGGCCTGCAGCCCCCTCCGCTGAGCGGAGCTCAGAGTCTGAGCATGGCAATGCTCCCGAGAGCAATGCACTCACTATTGCAGCCAGACACGGGTAGAGTGCGCATCTCTAGAAATGAGCGCTTTTATATGCATCTCCAGTAGTGTTCCCAAACGGTCTGTGCTAAATGGAATGTATTGTTTTGTTGATTTAGCTTTTATCTTAAGAGCAGGGTTTTCAAATAATCATGCATCAAAAAACATCGTATTTTGGAAAGCATTGTACTCAATAAAATAAGCAACTAAAACATCTTCCAATATTCTCGCAGCAAGTACATTTAAAATTCAGGTTGTGTTGGGGGCTAACACAGCAATGAATACCCTGAGACAGGATTAAGACTAGATTTTGGCAAGTCAGAGGGAGTAATCGCAATGCTCACAGCAGATTTAGTCCTTTCCATGTGGGGTTCAAACCTTGCTGCTCCGAAAGAATTAGCACGCCGACCACAAACTCAGCATGTGTTACACAAGATAAAAATGGACATTCATTCTAAATCATGATGGGTACAAAAAATATTATTTTGCAAACTTAAGGGAACTATTATAGCATCTTATATCCATTTGTTTATGAGCTTGCAGAGGAGATAAAAGGGTGATTACACAGCTCATGCAGGCTCTGCTGTTTTAGAGTTGGGCTCGGCTGCTAACTCGGCTTCCTTCTTCTTTACTGTCCACAATAAATAGGCAATTTTTGTTGGACTTTTTCATATACCTGCCTGTGCTGGTGATGAGAGGTGCACGTCCAGAGCTGTATCATGCTGTATGCTGGAGCGGGTACTTGTTTGCCATAGCTGATATCTGAAGCGTGAAGACGTTGCACCATGAGGGTGTTGTGTTGTTTTTTGAGCCTTAGGTTACAGACAAAAAAAAAAGTTTATTTGTTCTGGATTTTTATAGAGATTTATTTACATTAAATTACATTGAATTCCTCATAGTAAGAGGGCTATTTTCTCCCTGCCTCACCATTCGAGGGGGCTGATTTAGATAGTGAAGACAGGAGACCTTGGGCTGTGCTGCAGTCAGTAGAGGAGGAGGATCTCCTCTGGGATACAGCTTGGCACGTCTGTGCATCTATCTAATTGCCTTAGTCTGCTCCATCGCCACCAACCTGTCTGACTGATCTCCATGCCTAGCTATGGCCATTAATGTGTACGTATATAGATATATGTAGGCCGTTACAGGTTATAGGCTGCTGGTTGCTTTGGAGAGGACAACACTTGGGAGCGACCCGCTGGGTGGGTATATCCACAAATGCGGAGGTGCAGGGGCTGTGGTGAGCAGCTGGAGCTGGCCCAGGGGTTGTGTCAGGACTACAACATCTTTTCAGTGGCTTTATGGGAATGTATGCAGTATTTTCTCCTCTATTTCCCAGTGTGACAAATAATTTTGAAATAACAGCAGAGAGATCTTTCAGGTATAGAGCGAAGAGGAGATTAAAAAAGGAAGAACACGTTTTTATAGAAATCTGCACTTCTGTGTAATAAAATACTGAATGTTATGAAGTGGATTCAGCCTCATACAGTGAATTCAGCCTCATTTTTAGTCCTCTTAAGGTCAGAGGATGATAATGTAAAGGAAAACCTATTCTAGACATTTCTTCAGGCATTGCAGTTACTTCATTAGCCTTTATTTCTTCTCATTTCTGCTCTCTGACAGCCTTTCAAGTCTCAGGTTCTTCCTTCTTGAAACGCTTTGATGTGCTCATCCGTCTGACAAGCTGTTTAAGGTCTTGATCTTAATTTAACATTTGTAGATACCCACAGAGAATTTTGTTAATGAAGTCTTTAAAATACTAAATGAAGTTCTAGTTTTCTTCATGAATAAAGTTTTATCCTTGCCATTATTTTTCCTTTGGAATGATGTTGCTATTTAACATCTAGGAAATTTTTATTCCTACGAAGCAGCAAGGGGCTTTTCAGGCTAGGTATGTAATTAAATGAGGATTTTATATTTCTTTGGGGGGTCTTTTGTTAAAAGAATAGGAATACGACATAATTGAAAAGGTCTTTTCAATGAAAGAAGCCTTTGATACCGCAGAGGCATGAGAGCAAGTGGTTGCCCAACCTCAGGTTAGGAGTGCTCCTGTAAATTGATGCATAGTACGCTGGTTTTGGTATTGACGCCTATCTCAAGTTTGGTGTAAGGTAATGAAATTGAACTGAGGGTTGCTCATAAACTATATTCATTAATTTTGGAGCTACTGATGATGATAGCAATCTGAATTCCTGAGTCTGTAATATGGGACTGATGGGAATCATTCATTGCAATGTTGTAGCCTGATTTGGCATTTCAGATCCATAATATGAGACATAGTGGCCATAAAAACCTCCTTGAGGCAAAAGGAAGAGACGTATATAAGAGGAAAAGGTTGACATTAGGAGGAAGAAAATGTTTCTAAAAGGCCTGTGAAACTAAGAAGCCACATCTGCCTTATTGTTAAGAATATTTGGGGCTGTTATGGGAGCACTGCTGCGGTGCTTAGGGACCCACTGCAGCCTGGAGGAGAGACCGAACCAAGAAGGGCACATCCACGCTGTCCTCTTTGCCTTCACTGACATTGGCGTATGCAAACTTTCAGTGTACTCTGAAGCTGTTTTCTACTTGAATCACGCAAAATATTTCTTTGCTGTAGTAATGTTTGCATAAAAAAAAAATCAAAAATAAAAAAATCCGGTAACAGCGTTCCTGGCAGTGTGAACAGCACAAGTGTACTGCCAGTTTCAAGGCATTTGTCATAACCCTGGCCACAGCAGACTAGTCAAAATGTGATCTCTCTTCGAAAAGTGAAAACAATATTTTTTTTTTTCAAGGGGAAACTTTAGGGGAAAAATTACTTCTGGAACGTAGAATTTGATATTGCTTTTAATCTGCCAACAACTGGCACTGTTTTGGTTGTCTGTTTTGTTGGGGTTTTTTGGTTTTTTTTTTCCTTTTTCCTAAGTGCTTTCCCTCACAAATGAAATCATGTAAAGAAATTTTTTACATTGCCTAAAATAATGTAAATTCCATTTGGTTAATGTGTTGATTCTTCTTAATTTTGAAAAGAAAAATATTTTGCCTCTGGTTGCAGTTAAGACTCAGCATGCACAGCCCTGCCACTAAAAGGGAGACCTTCAAATCTTAATGCAGGCTCATTCTTTAGATAGGGACTGAGTGATCTTTAAGAGTGAGAGAGCTGCATCAAGAGGTTCGACAAGGTTCATTAAAGTCCATTTAGAAATTTCATTTTAACACCAGGCAGCTTGTTCCTTTTATCTCCCAAGCAAAAACAACAGGAGTTTCATCACATACAAGTAAATACATATTTAAAATGTATTATGGAAATAAATGATCTTCATGTTTAATTCATCTCCTTGTATAATAATTGACGTCCATTGGGGATTCTGACCGGGCATTAGGTAGGACCAGGTTTGTCATAACTCAGTGTAGCATTGGATGTGTGATTCTCAATTGTCCATAGTGGGAATTTTATCAAGTGAATTGAAATAAAAATTATTTTCAGAAGAGTTATGAAAGATCTCTTTTAAAGAGTTCATCTGTTTTCTGAGCAGTGCAGTCTTGGCACACACTCAAAAAACCATGACTCAGCACCTTTACATTGAGGGATATTTAATGGTTCTTTTAACTACTTCTGTAAGTTTTATTCATTTTAGAATCGTATTATTTTCAGCTGTGGGGAATGACCTCCTCCCCCCTGCTCCCAATATTACAAAAATTGAAATTTCTACTTGATACAGAATATGAGTTTTGTGAGACTCGTAATGGTGTGGACATTTACAACATCAGACATAAAATTCAAGTGTTAGGCAACTCCTGTGTCCTGTGGCTCTTAAGGCTGCTCTCAATTCCTTTTTTTTGCCAAGCATGCAGCGTTTGTTATGCCATGGTAGATGTCGTGTGGAGCCAGTCCTTTTCCCCAGTGCCTGCCCTTTCCCTGGCTCCGTTTCCTCCGCGCTACGGCTTATCTGTGCGACATTGTGCAGCCTTCTGAAATTGCGCAAAACCTTCAAATAAACATCATGTTTTGGACTGAATGCAGGCGTGGGGACTGGGTGATGGCTTTTCAAAGTGCTGGATTGCGGCTGCTCAAACGCTGCGTTTGAGTGGCCTGTGCTGTGGAGCGGATGCTATGTGCCTGCAAAATTATTCATTAGAAAATGATTGGGAAAGGTAAGTGCGTCCTGTGATGGTTTTTTATTGCATTTATCGCAATTACATGCAATTTATGTAAAAGGATTTCAGGAATCCTAAAACATAGAAAGCAGAGTTTTACGTGAGCAAATCCTATGGAAGGTAATGGCACGTTTCAGGGAAAGAGATGCCCATTGTGCTCTTGCTTTAAGTCTTGGCCATAATGAGTTTAGGAGAGTTTTTAATTCCCAAATTGATGATGTTCAAAATTTGCTGGAAGTTGCAGCTGCTCAGTTCTTAGTCCTGTGGCATGGGTCATTAGGGACTGCAGCATTTTGGCTGCCCCACAAGAAATGTATTTCCATGAGTTTTAAATATTATTCATTGGTACTGACCTTGCAATAACAGCATTTCCCAGAGGAAACTCAAGTTTTAAGGTTTCATAATTTTCAGTGTAAATCACTTTGGAACCCTACATTAAAGGGGAAAACCCTCATAAGATATTTATTTCACAACTGGAATTACAAAAATAATGTTCTAGTCTGAAAAAAAAAGACTAATAAATGGGAAAATCCACAGAGAACACCTTAACATCTAAAACCAAGCCAGCCCAGTGACTCAGGTGTTATTAGTTATTATTGTTTAGTGTTCTTAAAGAACTTTCTGCACTTTTCCCATCTTAGGTAGGCTTGATCTTAAGGCTGACAGTGCAACGTGTAGCCTTTAAACATTAAAGAAACATTTTGTGAAGGCGATGGCTGTAACGCAGGCCCTGGTGTGTGTTTCTCCACCCCTCTGTGAGCACTCGGCCGATTATTTCGGTGAGTCCCACCTGAAGGGACAGAAATAAGCACACCCATTTGAGCAGAAATGGCTCAGTAACTTTTAGATGGTGACAAAATTAGACTTGTGACTATGAACTCTTGGGGTAAGTACACTTGATCGTTCCTGAACAGTTGTCTTAAATTTGACCCAAATGTTTCCTGCTGATAGAAATGCCACTTCCTTCATTTTGCATACGTTCAGAGTCGGTTCCTTATACGATGCCTGCAGCTTGGGCAGTGCACGTCATTCTGTCAAGAAAAGAGCAAGCTAACGTGGAATTTGTTCTTCCCAGTGATACTGTTTGGAGGTTCAGCTCTCTTTTTGCTGCCTGTTCTGCTGTCACCCAGGATTAAAAGCTGTAGATATCCCAGGGCTGCAGTGAGGGCTTTCAGCAACTTGGATGAGGACTGCAAAGATGCATCAGAACAGTGCAGGCAATGACTTCTGGGATGATCATGAAAAAATAAAGTATGGCTAATGGACCTGAGTTCTTCTCTCTTCCCTTTTGGCAGTCGTTCATGGTAACACAAAGTAAGTATAAAGCCTGGAGCCAAGACGAAACACTCGTGATTTATGCTTGCTTTAAGAGATCCTAAAGCCAAGAGGGAACTTTAAGGGAACTTTAAGGGCTTCCCTGAATTAATTCCTGTTTGAACTAAAGCCTGAAGTTCAAGCCAGACCTTGCAGGACTGCAGCTGCCTGCGCCATGGCCGTAGCACCAGGGAGCTGAGCTCCCAGACCGTCTTTGTTGCAGGGCTTGGGTTCAGCTGGGCACGTGGGCGAGCCCGCTGGCAGGTTTGTGGGATGGTTTGCACGCTCAGACCTGAGCAGGGGGAGAGCTTTGCTGGACAGGGCCATGAGGAGCTCTCTCCTGGGCTGCCCTGCATCTGCTGGTCTATGGGCTTCACTGCCGGCTAGGGAGATGACATCCCGGTGTGCGGGGATGAGCCTTGCTGAGCATCCGGACCCTCCTGAGACCAGCATGGGTCACGTTTGTGTTGCCGAGCAAAACTGACGTGGCAAAATCGCCAGGGCAAGTAGCATGCCGAGAGTTTTCCCACTTTGCAAGCGGGTCAGTGGGATCCAGTGAAAAGCAGAGACTGAAGGAGTGGGTGTCTGAGCTTGGCGATGAACTGAGATGTGCCCGACATCCTGCTCAGCCCAGGCGTTGTCTCCTATTTTGGATAAGACCCCATTGCTCCTGTGAATTGGTTGTGTGGGGGTGCTGGATTACGTTTCCTGCCCCATCTGCTTCGGTGCCATTGAGGATTAAGTTTTTGGATCTGCCCTGTGCTTGTTCTTGTTGACAGCATCCTTCAGATCAGTTCCATCTCTGGGGGGCGTGAAGTGTTGTGGGTTTTTTGTTGTTTCGGGGGTTTTTTTTGTCTTTTTAACTTAAACCTGGTATTTCTATTTGAAATCATGTCCTTCAGAATTAAAATGACATCTCATCATTTCTATATTAAGATTTAAAGCTATCATATCTTAATTTACATAAAACCAATATTTAAGCATTAGACATTTCCTATTAATATGTAAAGAAAGCTACAACCCAGGGAATTATCTGGCTAAACACGTGAAATTATGCTTAATTGCAAACCGTTTTAGTTCAGAAGAGCAGCCATTGTCAATCCTTTCTTAGGCAAAGTTGTAGGTGAGGTCTCTTCTAGCCCTTTGATCGTATCATGATCAGCAACAATTGGCTCAAGTCACTAATTCTGGAGATAATTTTCTTCATATGATGACTCTCACTTAAATGCAAATCATGTTTGATGTTTTCTTTTGTAGCCAGTGCACCTATTAAAATCCTTTTTTTCTGTATTGTTAATTGAATTCTAGCTTCGATCCAAAAACAGTTTGACACAAACTGCAGGTAAAATTAATCATCTAATAAATAAGAAATGTAAAAATTAGGAAAAAGTATAGTTGCTAACCATGGTGTGCTATCAGCATAAAAAAATTGGAAGTTACTGTAATGACACAACCAGTGATAACTGTTACCAGGCAATCAGAATCAGTCTTTTTCTTTGGGGGAAGATTAGCAGGTAACTAGGATTATACAATAGGCTTAACATCAGTTACTTAAATGAAAATGTTTCGGCTGCAGTCAGTGGCTCCTAGGTCAAACTTCTATTTAGGTCATACTTCTGCTTTGCGTAGTGTTCCCTCTAACGTTTTCTGCTCTTTACACGCCCCAGTTGGGTTTAGCATGCGTTGCTTTGGAGGTGAAGAAGGGAGCTGATGCCGCTCTCGCCCTTCTTGACTCCAGAGCAGCCGCTCCCCTTCCCTCCACCCACCCGGTCCCAGGGCTGGGGGTGGTCTGTGGTTCCTGGGCGGAGGTGTTGGGCTGAGTATCTGGTCTAGAGGAAGGAGAAAACGACCCCGGCAGTGCGCTAATGCAAATAGCTTTGTCGCTGGTGGATGGCTCCATCTTTTCAAGGGACAATTTTTCGCTCTGTTACAGAAAAGGATCTAGACTAAAGGCACTCGGGACACTTCTCTGTTGGCCACAGGGTACTTGTGCACCAGGGGCAGAAAGCAGGTCCTGACTGGGTAAAATGTGGGCAGTCCAGCTGAACCTCACTGGTGAAGAGGGGATATCTTCTGCTCTAAGGCATTTCAGGAAAGGAATGTTGTCTCCTCTTATTTAAGAAATCCATTCCCTTTCTTATGCAAAGCATATAGTAACAGTAACAGAAAGCATCATTAACCTTCCTCTCATTTTAGGAGGAACTGGTTGACTGCACTAAAATTATTATGAGTGATATATTGGATAACAAACAGGAATGCTAATTGGAGACAACGTCAGAGAAGTGTCTGAGGGACAGAGCAAAAGGCGACGCTTGCATCTGTCTTGTTCTCTGTGCAAAGGACTGCAGTAAAAAGGAAAATGACACAGGGCAAAGCTGGAGCTGTGTAGAATTGCCGTGGGTTTAATGTGTTTGCTGTACCCTACCTTGGTGGCAGAGAACCTGCCACGTTGCACCCAGTTTAATTTCAGCCCAGGGCCAACTTCCACGGCATGAAAATTCGAATGTGGTGGTGAATGTTATTGCCTGCTTTTTCTGGCTGTGAAAAAGCTTAATCATTCAGTCTTTGCTCTGTTCTATTCTATTTTATTTCCTAAGAGCGTTCTATAAAATCTACATACCCGAAATTGCCCATGCTGACTTTTTAATGAGGAAACAGTGATGTGCTCGTACCTTGGGACTTTGGATGTCACCAGCTGAATCGGAATAACAGATTGAAGTTAGATGGATGGCAGGTTGAAAATGGTCTCTTGGTCTGTGCTGCTCTGAGTTGCTTATTGTCCACTGGAGAAAATGCAGGTCTGTGTCAAAATTGTGCTTTTTTTCATCAAAAGATCAAAATGAGAGTTAATCTTCTGCCCTCTTGTGAATGTGTGTGTAGGAATTGCTCTGTTGTGGGGTGTTGGGTTGGGTTTTTGTGGTGGGTTGTTTTTTTCTAGATCACCAAGTGTGCTGAATTAGAGGTTTTAAATCAGGCCTCCGGAGATAGGCAGCTGTCTTCGTACTCTCTTCGTACTCTCTTCGTACTCTCTTCGTACTCTCTTCTTACATGCCATGAAGCCATTCAAAGGAAAACTGAAAGCCACTTTCTGTAAAATAATATTTTTCCTTTGCTTTAGTTAGTAACATCCAGTATTACTGAAACTGGGTTTAAATATTCTCTCAGTCTGGTTTTTTGGGTTCTATTTGCTGGTTCGCAGTTCAATCCCATTTAAGCAGTGCCGAGGGTAAGGGGCAGGCATAGCCCACCCCCCTGCCTCTGGCTCTCTCCTTCAAACCAGTGTGCAGAGCCATGCAGAGGAAAAGTTGTCCCGTACAGTGTCTATATTGTGGTCAAAATGCAACTACAGTCCACACAGTCATACTTGCAAAGATTAGAACAAAGAGAAGAAACATTTTTAATTGTTTGTGGACTAAGAGAGAAAAAGACTTACAGTTCGACCGGAGATTTATAACCTTTGCAGTTCATTCTTCTCTAGTTACTTCTTTCCAAGATCTGTAACCACTATTGTCTCCGTTTCTGTCCAACAGTTAATTACATTAGTTCACTGACAAACTATCATTAAATGACTGCAGCCTACTTTAATAGCTAGTTTTCTAATTAAATATCTGTAATGGATTTGTTCTCAGTCCTGGACTTTAGGCATCTAATTTGTCGCTATCCAGTGTCTTGCATCTGTTATGTATTTTTTTCCTTCTCAGACATGTTGGTGATGGGAGGCCTTTTCTCTGGCTGTGTTACGGTAGGGTTGGAAATGCCGGGTATAAGGCAGAGGAAGCAGGCACGTGGTTTTGCCGTATCCAGTAACACCCAGGAGTTACCCAGGGTGCATTCAGTTTGACTACGCTGTTCTGCAGGGTCACCCTTTGCAATGCGGACAGCTGCACGCCGGCTTCATCCCATGTCTCATCGGGTTGTGTTTCCCACACACAGCCGGTAGCTCGCAGTGCCCGCCGGCAAAGCCCGGTTCAGTAACCACGGACGTTTCTGCCTGCTGCACGCACACACAGCTTGAGGAGGATGCTCTGAAACGGGCATCCTCGGTGCGGGTATAGTGTGCTGGGGACACGCTCTGAAGTGGATGGGCTACCCTTCCGTCTTCTTGGATTTACTTAGTACCAGGGAGTCCATGGGTAGGATTCAGATGTCGTACCCTCACACAAGGAATACGTATTTGTCTTAAACGGGATTGTAACTCACTTGTTTTAAAGAATAGTGTGAAGTCAGCGTAGGTGGCTTTTCTTCCTAAAGCCATATCAACCTCTGTGAGGCTCCTTTGTCAGACCCAGAAGAAATCCAGTGGGCTTGAAGTCACAGGCTCAGAGTTTTGCCTGTGGAAGGAAAGTCTGGAGAAACTGGGCTTAAAGTAGAAACAAAAATGGAAAAAACCTGAGTAAAACCCTGTTCTGTGTCTCAGTCACAGCAGTTTAAAATTGCATTAAGTTTTCAAATTTTTTGTAGTTTTTAGGGGTTTTTTAAAGATGATTCTGAGTAGCCTGTAGGAGCTCAACTACAGTGCTAAACTCTGCCTGCAAGACACTGAAAAAGGTATTAATAATGGTACGGAATCTTAAATGCCCTGACATTATCCTGCTATTGCACTGGCTTTAAACATTTACAGATTTCAGGGGAACAGCAACTTAATTCTTAATTAAAATCACTAAGCAAATGCAGATTATATTTAATTTAAATACTTATAGAATTTGTTTAAACTTTCAAAATAGATTAGATGTTGAACAGCAAATCTGCTAACATCTGAGTGATAATTTTACTTCTGAGCCCAATTAAGAAACTAGTCAGGAATACAGCTAATAAGTTGCTGTGTTTGAGGAAATATTTTATAATGTTGTATGTACAGAGGGCCTTTAAAAATGAGTGCTCTCAAGTAAAAGGAATAGTTTAGAAAAATTTTGTTACTTCTGATAATATTTTAAATTGTTGCATTGCCTCTTTGCTTTCTGGAAGTTGCGGTTCTTCCTGTTATCCTGAATACGACTGCAAAAAATATACGGGGAACTAAAGAGAGATGAAAACATACCAACATGGCAATCCACTTGATTTTTATAATGCTTAGCATGTTAAATTAAAGCACCTGAGTATCCCAGTTAATTTTAATTAGTCAACACATATCAAGTTAAGCATGTATGTAAATGTTTTCAGAGTAGAAGTATAAGCCTGCATAAAGAACATTTTTACAATCTTAAGGACGTTCCTATCTGTAAATCACTTCTTCGTGGTAAAATCTATCACAATATTCCCCCAAGCAGTATTGTTTTGGTAATCCAGTATATTCTTTGACACAGCATTTTCTCCAATATGGTTCAGCCACGAGTAACAGACCGCCAAGGCTTTTCAGGGACACGTTCAAACTCTTGGCTTCTCACTCCTCTTTTCCTCAAAGTCAGTTTTATTCCCTGCTACACCTTTTCATTTTGAGAGGCACCTTCCCTATTGCATTTACCTGTCGCATACCTAAAGGCGATCAGATCCTACAGGCTTTAGGATGATTTAACGTAACTGTAGGTTTCATTTTGCAAAAATGTTAATGTTGCCCAAATAACCCGATATCTATGAAATCTTTCAGGATTGGGTTTGAAACTTCTGGAAATCTGTTTGGCAGTGTCTCGCATCGTTCAGTGTGGCAACAAGTGCTCCTGAGATTGAAAAGCTCCTTGTGCCTTTCATACAGGTGTTTCAACAGTACCTCTTAACTTGCCTTACGGTCTTCCATTGGTTTTTACTCTGTGTTATGAAGTCTGTGAGAGCTGCAAGATCTTTTCTGGTTTTCCTTTATAATGCTACTAAACGTTATGTGAATTGTTTTAGATTGCATTTCCTGTCTATTTGTACACTGACGCTTAGGCTGGAATATAACATGGGTTTAATTTTTTCTTGGCCTCATTACATTTCATTCCTTGCTTCACTGCATCATCTGTCTTGTTAGTCCATAAATGTGATCTATTCTAATCACTGTAAATTCTCGGTTTCCCCTAGCTGTGTGTCACCAGCAAGACTAGTCACTTTGGAAATTGCATTCCTGAAAGGTCATTTTATAAAAGATACAAGAGGAGGCATTGTGCAATGTTGATGCTTAAGGCTGGGGGCTTGTCACTCGTCTTAGCCCCAAAGCAGCTGCTGCCGTCTCTTCTCTGTTTATAGGCTGATCTTGGTAGCTATCGCGTGCCGAGGTGGTCACCAAGGTGAGTGCCTTCGGCCTCAGGGTAGTAGCACAGCAAAGTCTTCACTGGGAATCGTGATCTGTATGCAGTATAAATTGCATTGTATTTGTAGGGTGGCCTGGTAAAGGAGAGTTGCCAGTTCAGAGTCACTTTTGTTGGAAAAAGGACTTTTTAAAGACAGAAGTTTTGTGGTACTTAGAAACAGACAGTGGTGCAGAGCCAAGAACATGCAATGCCTCTTCCACCACCGAATCCTCTTATACACGAAAACGTTGTGCAGGTCTCCTGTGGTCACGCTTGGCTTTCTCCCCTCTTCCAAGAGCACCAATGGGTTGGTACTTGGTATACTGATATGACAGTAGGTCTGTGGTTTAGCTGAGACCAGTTACATTCAGTAACTTTCCTCTGTTTTCCATTATAGATGTCAGTGCCTCCACTGTGCTCTTGTTTCTGTGCCGATCCTGCTGTGGGGCCGGTTTGGTGGCACAGACGCTGTGTGCTACAACCAACACGCCTCTGCTCACGGCCTTCCTTGTACTGCTGCTGCTTCTCCTCTTCCTTCCCACTCACTTAGCACTTCTGCACTGCGTTAGATATCCACAGGAAACTCTTGGGCAGAGATTTCCATCTTTCTTGGATGCCTGTGCAGCCTCAAGCAGAATGAGCCTTGGCTGGTGCCGCTTCGATGCTCTGTGGTCTGTGTGAGTGTACAGGGTGCACTGTTGAATTTTGTCATTTATTTTCTTAGGCTGTGCGGCAGTGATGTTTTGGAGCAAGAGCTGTTAAGTTCCTCAAGCTATCCTGCTCTTCCCTGGCCTGGGCTCCTGTGCCGGACTGACTCCCCTTGCCAGCCACGCTGCCTTCCATGATCTGTGCAGTGGCTCATGGCTACAATTCACACTTGCAAAAGGATACTATTCACTGTCTTGGATAAACGAGTTTGAGATTCACGAATGAAAAGAACAGGATGAAAGATAGATACTAGGATTTATTTTTCTTGAATCCCTCCATCCTGTTTTTTGTTTCTTTCTGATGTTTCGGATGGGTGTCTGGTGATGCTGCAGGCGTAAGCGGGGAGAATAAGCAGAGATGGAAACGTGCCAGGTTTTGGTTGGGTTACTGAGAGGCAGTTTCCAAAGCCTTGTGATACTACTACAGCAAAATTCAACTCTGCTCTTTCATAAATATTTTAATTAATTAATGTATTTATTTAGTTTTGTGAGGTTTAGTAGCTTTTTAATGACCTTTTGAATTTGTTTCTGTTTGTGGGTGACTCGGATTACTTACTTTTCTAGCCCGGGGATGCTGCAACATCATGTGTCATGCTGTATTGGCTTTGATAGTCCACCGGTCACTGCAGAAGGCAGAAATTCTCCCTGTTGCACAGAAATATGCCATTATATTCCCTTCTGCTAATTTGTCAGATAAGCTACTTTAATTACCAAAGTTAATGCTTAGGGGTCTGATTGCTGAAAAACTTTGGTGATGGATTAAAGCTTCCTCGCTGGAGCTGGTTTGTTGTGTTTGCAGAGGAGCAGTTCAAACAAGCACGAGCTTGCGTCAGTTGAACCCGGAGAAGAAATTCAGATGTAAACCAGACTAAATAAACAAGGAAAGTGGAGCGGAGAGTGGTGTGAGCTCTCGCTGGTGTTTGTGTGACGAAAGCTGCTCATATTTGAAGCTGTTAATTGTGGGCAATTTTTGCTTGGTGTTGTGAGGTTTGATTTACCCAGAACTATGTTTGATGATAAAATACTAAAACCGCAACAAATTCTGAGTAAGCCACAGTTGACCAAGTCATCTGATTAATAGGATTTTATCTAATGGACTAATTTAATGGAGATGTTTGAAATGTACTGTGTGGGTGGAAGCCACAAATAGATTCAAATTTCAAGGATGAACACCGTTCTTCATTCCTCCCTCTCTCTGTCTTCCCCCAAAGGTCTCCCTGGTGTACGAGAGTCTCCTCCCCGGTGAGCAGTTCAGCTCGGTGCCATCCACAAGTGCGGAGTGCTTCAAAGGGAGCCCACTGAAGGCATGCTAGCAAGACCCTGAGAGCAGACGGAGCAAACTCTGCTAGCTCGTCACCATACACTGGCCTCAAATCCTCCTTGGAGCAGCTACCAGAGGGGCTGAACTTGGCTGTTTCCCGCTGTGCTGTCCGGGACCTTTCCCGTGTTAGCAAAGGCTGAAGGAAACCTGCGTCCAGGTGGTACCACGTGCGAGTGAGATACTCGCCCTGCTCCCTGACGGCCTCTCCCTGCTTCGGTCCCTGCCAGCAGCGCTGTGCCCCCACGCACCAGATGTGCAGGCAGCTGCAAAGATCCTCCCTCCCTGAGTGCAGGGGCTTTCTTTCAAGGAAAAAGTAAGTGTTGGTCAGTAAATGCTGGGCAAATGTATTACTGTATGTTCGGATTAAAAAAAATGCTGCTCCCTGGGGGCAGGCGAGGGGGAGCAGGCAGTCCAGAAGTCTGGCAGTGGCTGGGTTGGCTGGATTGGGAAAGCGCCAGTGCCAAGCCACTGCCCTTAACTTGCCTGGCAAGGCAGCCCTCTCGGATGAGGTGAGATCAGGTGAACCCAAGACTCTTTTTAGGAAGGTTTACTTGGTTTAAAATGCTTTGTTAGCAAATACTGCTTTTGACTTCTTGTAACTTTTAACTGGCCCCAGTTCATCTCTGTCTTTATTTTAAATTGAAAGGTACTTTACCTAAAGTGTTCTCATCAGCCAAAGCACTGCTGGGTTCATACACAGAATAGTTCAGTGTTCATCTGTCTCATTTCTTTACTGTCCAAGGTGAATCTCAGGGGACTAAAGCTCTGAACCAAGTGGCTTCAGGCTATTCATCTGGAAGACAGAGCCACTTAGACCTTTGTAAAGAAAATAATTTAGTAATCAGTGCAAGAGACCTGTCTCTAAGCCAACCCATTTGGAAAAATTGCTAGAGTAGTAATTACAAACATTTTATCACAATAATACTGATGATGCCTTTCCATTATTGCCAGTATTTTTTCTTCCCTACAACTACAGAACTGAGCTGGTTTTTCATCCTCTTCTGTGATCCTGCATTAGAAATGCTTTGTAATTTGAGATAGGCACTGCAGAGCTGGAGATCGAGCAGAGACGTTTTTCTGAGAGTTTCCCTGCAGACCGATGCAGCTAAAGCCATTGGGAGGTGAGGAAGAATTGCTGCCGCACTGCGGGCAGGGCAGCAAGCGTTGCCTTCCCAGCTCTGTACATCCTCCCTCGGGAGCAGGGAAGGACCCACGTCTCTGCTCTCTTGTACCAAGGGGAAGAAAGGGCCAGATAAGCGTTGGTTTGCCTGCACCCCCCTGCTGCCAGCCCGTGCAGTCAGCAGCCCACGCCAGGCTGTGGGTGTCTCGGGGAACACACCAGCGCCTATGGCATGGCGTGGTCTCCTGCTCTGCCCTCCAGAGGTACCGATTCTAGGTAGGCTCACCCAAACGCAGAAGTTTCTCACTCTCTCGTGAAGTATCAGTGGATTGGTGTTTCTGTGCGTTCTGCTAATTAGATATGTATAGTGACTCTTAGAACTTTTATCTAATCTCATACTTCAGGCGCTTATCTTATAGTTTTTCCTTGTTCTTATTGCAAATGAGAAAATGCTTATTTGTGTTCTTGAACACGCATTTAACAGCGCAGGTTCTGTACCTTCCAACCAGCAAGGTCCCATGGTGCTGGATATTGCACAAACACAAACGATACTGCTTTCTATTTTGAAAAGTTCAGTGGCAAACATAAAATTTGAGGTGAAATACTGCATAAAAGCAAAGTGAAGGGTACGTTGGTCTACAGTTGCAATGTTAATCCCAAGGTTTTGGCTATGTGGTGTTTAGCTTGGCTTTTGTTTTGATTATCAGTTGTTTATACTATTTTGAAAGTGTAAGTATTAGGGTAAGGATTGAGTTCCTGTAGCCGTGCTGGTGAGATGCTCGCTGCTGTCCAGCAACAGCTACATGTTATTTAGGGCAAACTTCTGCAGGGTCTTGCTCGCCTGACTCGCTGTGGGCTGCTACGCGGGAAAAAAGACAGGGAGCAAAGCTTCCCTTGAAGCTGGGAGCAGGGAGACAAGTAGCACAGGTTTTCTCATGTCAAACTTGGGGAATCTCAAGGCACCACTTTTTCCTGTAGTTCGCAGCGAGGCAGTCCAGGCCCAGCACACATATCAGATCTAATGTTTTGCCGTCTTGGTTTCATGCGATAAAGGTTACTGCCTATTTAAATTAAAAACATGGAAAAATACAACAAGGAGCAGAAGTGCTGTGCCTTGAGGAGCTGTGCTGTTACTTGTAGGCCTGGAAGCCTTTTCGGTGCCTTTCACAGGCTGGATTACATTGCTGGCAACTATTTTCAGCATTGGTTTTTGAGCAATATTAGCGAGGAGGGAGCAGAAAGAAAATAATTTTGAATTGATGAGCCCTAAAGGTTGAGGAAGATTTTCACTAGCTTCAGAAAAGCTCCTTTAGACTTAATCTAAAAAATTACAGCAAAGATGGTTTATCTCCTTTTCACAGTCTTGTCTTTAAGCCTCTTGATTTTTAATGTACTACCTTTGTCCCTTAAAATCCAGAAAAATATTTTGAAGTTTCACAGACTAAAAAACTGGCCGGTGCCAATCTTGGAGGATGTTTTGAGCAACGCTGTAGCAGGTAGCAGGGAGACAGAAGTCTGCAGACAAGGACAAGACCCCAGGAGGGTCTCACAGGTGACGGGAGACTTGTGAAGTCTCAGGCTGCTGCAGCACATCCTCCTCTGATGCAGGTAGAGATGGGATGTTTTTTGCCCCAGTGCTCTGTGTGGCTGCTAGTTTTGTCAACGAGTCCTTGATTCTACAGAGATTTGGGGAGCAGCAGATCCAAGTGGCCAGAGTTTACTTTGAGAGAGACTTCTCAAGAACAGGTAGGACAAGAGTCCATGATGAGCGAGCTGGCATTGGCAGCAGAGGTAGCCAGTGAGTGTTTCAAAAGGCAGACTCTTCTCTTGTTCTTTGAGACATTCCTAGTATTTGGACAAGTCCATCGAAGAACAAACTTTACAAAGATGTTTATTCCAGAAATGGCAATAAAGAAGATGTGGAGGCTGTTATGCAAGTTCTGCTCAAGGAAAGCGTTTGGTTTTCCTCTTCTGGCAGGGGTGGCAATGATTTGTTAGAATTTGTCTAAAAACTCATGAGAAAGTAACTTTCTGGTGAAGAAAAAAAAAAGCCTTAACAGCACAGACCCACTATTGCTTGCAGATTTTGATAGTGAAGATTTGTAATTTTGGAGAGGGTAACTATTTCCATGAAAAATCCATGGTTGCTGTCTAGCAGTAAAAACGCTGAGAAGAACCACACAGGTTGTTTCTGCGGGAGCATTTCTCCATGTAATGGCTGCAGTAGCATTGCTTCATGCTTCTCTTAGGAGAGAAAAAGCCCCCCTAACCTATTAGTGTGCTCCATGCGATCATCTACAGGATTTATGAACTGCCCTGCTAATCACCCAGTGGATGCAGGTTAGGATGTCCTGACATCAGCGTTCGGAGACCAAGAGGAAGGGAAGCCACCTCCAGCTGGGTTTTATACAGAGCTATTTGTTTCCGAAAGTGCCAGCAGATTTAAATTACTGCTGCGGTTGTCAACAAGTTCCTCCTGCATGTTCTGTAGCGCTTAAGGTCCTTGGAGGTTTGGGATCGCTTATGTTTCTCGGTGTAGCTACATATTGTGAACATAAGGGTTGCATCAAATATATTAAATAATTAATCGAAAGGCAGAAGTTCCTTTCCTTCTGTGTACTTTGGGTAGAAAAATTCCTGCTGACTCCACATTTCTTGCTACTGAAAAAGATAACCTGGTCAGGTAGCTAAATGTTAACTTGAAGCTTGCCAGCTTTTTCGCTTGACGCACAATTGCTCTTAGAAACAGCTGCTGCCGTGCTGCTGCCAGTGCCAGAGAGCGTTTTGTCTGATGACTTAATCAACGTGTTATTCTATCAGGAACCATTTGTGTATTCAAATACAGATGTAGGATGATAATTTTGGGGAAAAAATGTTAATTTCCTTGAATTCAAAACATGCTCGTCATAAAAGAGCCCATGTCCTGCTCCTGATATGCTCTGAAGCCAAGTCTAAGCAGGTTGTGCCCCGGTCTGAACTATGCAGAGCGGTGACTTTGCTCTTATTTGCAGTGAATTTTCTTAGAACGTGATGGCTAAAAAAAATGAGGCCAGCTTTTTTTTTTCTGTAAATGTTAAAACTCTATCTATATCTCTGCAGTTTATTCTTTATTACGTGATTACGTTCTGTACAGACTGAACCATGCAGCAGCAGTTTGAGCCTCACCTTTCAAAAACACGAGAGTCAAAATGAATTGCCAAAGCCTTAGATAGACCTGGCTAGTATGGACAAACCGTAGTGTCTTCTGATCACTTTTAGTTAGTGCTCCTTAGTTCTATCCTAAAAAAGAAAAAATAAAATTAAAAAAACATATATAGTCTTGGACTTCTCTAAAGCAATTGCAGCTGAAGGAATATCTATATGGAAATTGGTTGGGGAAACTTCTTGCAGCATCACAATTTTGGAAGTATGTGGAGCAGGAACAAAAACCTGCGAACAATGGGTCCAGTCCTCGTGCTTCAGTGGAGCGATGCTGAAAACTTATAGCTGGTATGTGAGTCATTAAACCCAAGGGGAACCAATGGACACTTGGAGTTTTCTTTTCCAGGCAGCAGTATGGATTAGTGCAAGGAAGAACCCAGCAAAACATAATATTTATTGCTGCTTTGTCTACACAACCCGCTTCTGATGCTGGTGAGATTGATCTGAGGTTCCTCCTCTGTTCCCATCCTATTCTCAGGCTACACATATTGTTGACCATCATTAGCTGCTTCATTATATGAAGTTCCATGTGTTCTGCCAAGCAATGGCAGTAAGAAACCAGTGTTTCTAGGGAACAGAAGCAAGCTGGAAATGCTAATCCCTTTTCCTCCGTATAACATCCACAGGTTTGCCAGTTTCTTTTTTATCACCAGGTGCGTAGAACCAGCCGTGTTATTAGAGTGGAGCAGAACAAAGAAAGTACAGAGCCCTCAGATCATGAAATGTCCATGTTTAAGTCCTCAGGGAATCTGGGTAGCGCTCTGCTTTGCCAAAGAGCAGATCCTAGGTATGATATGCCCATTACCAGAGAAATCACGTCCTTCTGACTTGTACCCCGCTCAATAAATGATGCCCGAAACATGCAGTCAGACCTCATTACTCTCCCTTGATTTGTGTCTGTGCTCAGCAGTGCGGATGGGTAGTTTCTCTCTCTTGTCTTTTTAAGAGTTTATGGACTGCAGAATAGCTGCTGTTTGTCCACTGTGAAAGCGGATGAGCTAAATATTTACCAGTGCTTTTTTGGTACCAACAGTAGTGCCTGGAAGCGGGCTACTGAGTTTCAGGTTTGTTTTGTGCCCTTCATTTGTTCCAGCTCCCTACTGATAGCGAGGCCAAGTCAATCAGAGCATCGAGAGTGTTGATTACTGATGTTCTCAGCATTTACAGAGCTTTATTTCTTTGAGAAGAGAGAAGAGGATGAGGCTTTCTGCTCCATTACAAAGACTGTTGCTTTTTATGCTGAGCAGAGGTTTGCTTGTTTGTTTTTTTTCCCTGGAAATAAATTTCTCTGAAACTCTTTACTGCTGCATTGAATTAAAAGCTTCTTCGACCTATGGGTATTTTGATAATATTGCAAGAAGCCAATATCTGGTGACTTCCAGAAGAGACATTTTCACCCAAAGTTGGCTTTTGCTGTTCTTGACTCTAGCTGGTATTAGACACTTCAATAGATCTGATATATTCAGGTTTTTTTGGGTCAATGTAAAAAGGTACGCTCATGTTATTGACCTTTATTTGGGAGAGCATGTGGGTTAGATTACATGTTACGTTTTCTTTTCAAAGGCATTGCAAATTTTTCCTTTGGCAAAAATTCAGGTGCAACAAAGTGAAGGTCAGCTTTTCATTTGATGTGACCCTTTATTACCTGGGCTTGCTTCTAATCTTGTTCTCTGAGGTTTTGTATTGCTGCAATTCCATTGTGCTTAGAGTAAGTGGGACCAAACCCAGGACTATTGTGTTTATCCTGAAGACCTTGATAGCAAGCTTGCTTTGCATGTCTCAGAAGAGTTAACAGTTCTTTTTGAATCCTGACCTGTATGTACATTTTAAGTACTAATTTAGCTGCTAGACTGCCCCAAAGCTTCAGCATTAATTCAGGAGATAATCAGTAATCCTGGCTTTCACAAAATTTTGTAAGTTTACAGAATTACAGAGCTTTCTCTTGCAAGGAAATTTCTTGATCTTATTAACAAGGAAAACAAGAAGCTTAAAGCTGGCACAAGAACAGGTTTATTTTTTTAATTTCCAGGGTCTGATCATAGCATGCTTCCTCAGTTTGCAAGCGAGGACATGAAATGCATCTCATTCACAACAGCGGAAGATTTGCCCCAGCCTCTGCTGGGGAGACTGGTCGCCCTTAGACAGTCACGTTTCTTCTTTCTTTTCTCCCTAGTGTCTTCCTGACTAGGAGTGCCCAATTACCTCCTAATTGGCTTCTTTCTTTTTATTGACCAGCTCTCCTTCTGAATGGGGGTCAAGGCTGACCTGTTTTCTCTGCTGGATATGCTTGCATATTTTTGTAGCTCTTTTGAGACAAGCTATTAAAAAGAAAGAAATCCTAATTTATCCAGCTTGTGGATAAGCAGGATTTAAAATGCTACAATTTGCTTCATAACTCCCTGTAATGAGCAGGAGGAGGCACCTACCTATTTTCTTAAGCTTAGCAATTCTAGTGTATCCTATATGAACAGGGATGTAACTATTGTTCCTAACATCTACTTTCCTCTGCTTGTTGCAACACTTCCTGGATAGGTTAATCAGTAATTTTAACTGCAATATGTGATTACAACCTACAGTCATCTAGTAGAGGTTGCATAAGGATGTGTTTTAAGCTAAAGCGAGGGTATGCACACTGTATCTTGAGAGACGTTGCTTTCAGCTCGCTGCTTAGCAGACCTTTCTGGGGGCTTTTCCTGGTTTATTCTTAGCTTCTCCTGACACCCGTAAATGACTGCAGAAAGATGGGTTATCTCCGTTGTGTAATGACTGTCAGCAAGCCGGACTCCTTCACTTCTTCAGGCCAATAACAGCAGGAGAGCTGCTGACCCTCCCCTGTTTAATTCTGAGTGATGACACTGACTCATGGCGCTCTGTAACCTTGTGGGGGATTCTTCCGAAAAAGCAGCGATGTGTTAAGAGTAGAGGTAGATGACATCAGAGAAAATAGCTTCAGCTGCTGTGAGTTATTTGTGGCCATTTGGCAATCTGCTCTTAGCCCCAGTTAAACACCATATTGCCCTGGTGTTCCAGCATATGCATTGCTACGCAAAACAGGTATGAAATAAAAACTACTGTATTAAAGGAGACGGGTGACCACGCAATAGGACTGTTAGGTGCTTAGAGAGATGACCACTGCATCCTATTCTTAAATACACTGATTTTGTAACTGGTAATTTGTACAGGCCAGGAAGACTGGGAGCATATTCTCCCTGTCTGACCTCTCTCTGGGTTTTGGATAATCTGTTTTACATTGAGTGTCATCACGGTTCGTGCCTTGCCATTTCCATATGGTAGGAGGAGACATTAGGAGATCCTACCTCATGCCAAAGCAGCTGGTAGCTACATAAGGCATGACATTAGAAAGCAGCTTGCTATTATCATGGGAAAATACTAAAGGCCCTATCTTCAGACCTTGTAAAATGTCCTTAGTTTGGCATTGTGAAATATGAGGTGATATCTCCGGTGGTTCTCACACAGTTATTTTGGCTTTGTATTGCTACTCAGCAGGAAATCGTTGAGGGGACCGAGCCAGCTCATGCATGTCTTCACTGTGGCCCGCCGGAGTGGCTCATAAGGATAATCCCAAACCAGACATCTGGCTGAAATCCTGCAGCAAGTTGCAGCTACTTATGCAGCTATCCATCACCCATCACCATTCTTTGGCTCTTTAGCAGGCCAGTGACGTTTTCTTATGAAAATCCATGTTGGTACTGTTGTGTTTTAGTAGGAAGCAAAACAGGACTCCTGGGCCAGAGACACACAACTCCCTGTGACATTTGCCATGAGAAGGACACCTGTGCTGGAAGTGAAGAGTGCTCAATACTTAAGGCTATATTTGATATCCTGTCCGATGACCTTTTGTAAGAAGAGAGCTGAGAGTGCTAATACCCAGGGTAGTCTGTGAAAGGATATGTGCTTTTAATCGGCTTCCCAATAGTAGGATAATAAAAGCAATAATCCTTTTAGTATTCTGTTTCCATTATCTCTATCTACGTTTTCCAAGGTCATTAAAGCAGTAAGCAATGGGGAAGATAAGCTTCCAAGGAGCTGAACTGTAGAGCAGTGAAAAACATCACACCCAGCAGTATGGATCGTTCTCCTGCTTCCAGCTCTTGGTGAGGAAGTCAAACCACGTAGGGAACAGACTGAGTGGTTTCCCAGGGCACTGGTCACAACAGATTTCCAGTACAGCGTGAGCTTCATCTTGTGGTCTCCAAGCATCATTTGTTACGTTCAGGCTGAGAATTTGGACTTCTTCCTCTTATCAGGAGACCAAACTATTTGGCCTGGGGGAGAGAGGAAAATTATTTTTATAGTTGAGGGCTCTGATTTGTTTTGACTTCAATGAGCTTGTTTAGGTTCTTTAAAACAAGACCAAAAACTACCCCACCTGCCCCAAAAAAACGGTCATCTGCTGCGTGTACTGATTTCTGTTGGTGAAATTTTTAGCATAATAGGTTGGATGCAGTAGCAAAAAGATGATGTCATTTAAATGTCCAAGGTGTGCTTCTGTTCTCAGCTGCGGTGAACTC
Organism: Theristicus caerulescens; assembly: GCA_020745775.1. Classification (NCBI taxonomy): domain Eukaryota; kingdom Metazoa; phylum Chordata; class Aves; order Pelecaniformes; family Threskiornithidae; genus Theristicus; species Theristicus caerulescens. Next base: position 23,676,638 of record CM036567.1, on the reverse strand, counting down.
TACCCCTAGGCAGCAGATGCGCATTTTCCCTTGACTTCATTAGGCTCTGTATACAAGAACCAAACCTGGCTGCTTGCATATTAAAGCAGCATAATACTGAGCTGCCCATCCCTTGTGAACTCTTGGCATTAGAGTGTCTCTACTCGGTCAGTCCAAAGGTCCATCCAGCCCAGTATCCTGTTTCCAACAGTGACCAGTAAAAGCCGCCTAGGGAGGAGCACTGGGCCAAGGGCAAGCACACAGTCCTCGCCCCCGTAATCTCCCAGGCTCCAGCAATTTCTGCTTAGGGACTTCCTAAGCCAGATCTGGTATTACCCTGTTTAATAGCCCTGAATGGATTTTTTTTTCCTCTCATTATTTTGTTTAATTGCTTTTTGAACTCATCTAAAATTCAGTATTCATGACATTCTGTGGCAATAAGCCCAAGAGTTTTAACACAGCATTTTTTGAAGAAGTATTGGAGGATTTCTATAGGTTACTGGAGGATCTCTCTAGTTTACCACCATGTCACTGGTATTGGCTACTCCGAGCTTTTCATGGGAAAATATAAAAACTTTGAGATGAACAGTAATATATTAAATTTCCTAGAGAGAGAAATGTATTCTTTGGGCAGTCAGTAGTATACTGGTGTCATGAACGAACTAGTTCACATACCATGTAACTTGTGGCTGTTTTCACTATGGATGATGTCACTTTTGCCTATATAGATGTCTTTTGAATGCACCTCTTACCTCTAATTTAGTAGTATTCTATGTCATTGAGCAGCAAATTTTATTCTCCTGCATAGAAAATGCACTGCATTTTTTGTTTAGGCCTTGATTTGTTCTTTGTTTGATGTTGCTTTAAGTAGAACAAGCAAGTTTTGTCCTGGAATACTAAATAATTATTTTACTATAGATGTAGCCAAGCCCCAATTTGTAGTACAAGATTTATTTTGATTGCCAAAGCCTTGGGCTGCCTTTACAGCAGGGCTCTTCTCCATACTCAAGTTCTGTTCCTTAGGCTCCTCACGCACTTTCTCATGCCACAAGAAACCTTGTGATCTAATCTGACCTTTTCACATCACATAAACGATAAAATTTAATCCCTTGCGATTCCAGCCCAGGACCTTTTTTATTTTAGGTGCTGGCCATGTACCGTTCCTCTCTATAGCATTACTGTCAGTGTTAAAGCCCAGGTTTATTGCGCACTGTGGCACAGTAATGATTTTGTTTTGTGTACCATGCTGTAAACATCCAAGCCAAATTGTTGACAGTCTTAATGTGTTTTGAAGCAAATGCATTTCCTGAGGTACGATGTGTTCCACCTTATCCTTTAGTTAATATATCAATTCTTCTGCCTCAGGCAGAGATGCTTAGGCTTGTGTCTCTTGGTTGTTGCGTTTAATTTGAATTCGGTTATGAGCATTGAAGAAACTGTCTCAGACATTACAATTGCTTTAAATTCACAATAAAAATGGTTCGTGAGCCATCACATGGTTTTCAGACATTCACGCTGCTGAAATTCAGGCGTCTAGCTTAGGCTGTGCCAGGCAGCTGTAGGGAATATCTTTCCACGTGGCCTGCATAGGACAGCAGTGATATTCAAGTTACATTGAAGTTGCATAAGATGAGTTGAGCTCCCCTGCTCAGCTAACTGCTGAGCATCTAACTGCTCTTGAAAGGCGTGGTCCTGCTCAGGTTTCCCCACCCTGCCTTCACTCGGGGCTGTATGTTCCCAGCACTTCTCTTGCATTAGTTCTGGCCTTCACTGAACCCATTAGTGAACTAATTCAACTCACTAATTAGATGATGAATATCCCATCTGAGGAAAAAAAAAGGCAAAAAAAAAAAGCAGAAAAGCTGGGCTGGTGAACAGATACAGCTGGCTTCCAAGTGATGGATTTCAGACGTGATGAATAGCCGGTCCAAAACATGCCCAAAGTCATGCTTTCCCTCAGGTATCTGATGGAACAGCACTGAAGCGTGAAAGTTCTGTGAAATACATTCCCGACTATCTTAATTTGATCATCTTCCTCTATTTTCTGCCTTTCTATTACTGCTTCTAGTCTGGCGAGCAGAGTGGTTATCAAAGAGTTCCAGTTTATACAGAAGCGTGCGCTTTGCTCTCGTGGCTGAGCAAAAAGCTTGAAAACTTTGAGTGTGCGCAGTCCAGGCTTTCCGCAGTGGAAACCAGGGATGAACCCAGCTGGGGTACGTTGTTTGCTCTACTGCTTCTCTCAGAGTTTGTTTCCAAGATAGTAGGTCTTGATTTATCTACTTGTAAATTGAATATAAGTGTGTTTACCAGTGTTGTACAGACGTTGTGTGGCTGAAAGGTTGTCTGAGAGCCCATGGATAATTGAATCGCTGTGTAAGCAATTGTAATGAAGGAGTCCTGCTAAATTAGCTGTCAGGCTTTCTGTAGAATTTTTCCTGTGAAGATATACCAATATATTGGTGTCTTAAGGATGCTTTGAAATACGGTCAGGTGAATTAGTTCACCTAGAGAAAGAACATGTCTAAATTATAGTCCCATTTCTCTCTGTATCTGACACAAGCTGGTTCCTAAGACTGCAAAGCCCAAAGAAACCCCGGCTGTGGTGTTCTCCCTTTTGCTCTTTCTTCCCCTCCCATTTTGGCAGCTTGCGTAGCTCCTGCCACTGGCCAGGTATGTAAGCGGAAAGCTGGCAGCATTAGCCACAGGACGCCTTCAAGCCTGGCTTAAAGCAAGACCTGCTGAGGATCTTGTGGGGAGGCTTCTTCGACGTGACTCTCCACCCCACCGTGCAGTTCACCAGTGTCGCGTTGGGTCAAACCAACCCGTAGGTCCTGAGGCTGGTGGAAGAGCATCAGAGTTTCGTTAAGATGCAGAGATGAGCTGATTAGTCATGTTGATTTACAGCGATGACTAACTGATCGGTGAAGTTCTGGGTGCAATCTGAATTTCGGGGAAGGCTGTTTGCTCTGTGACAGTTCCCTGGTTTTCTTTATGATTGAAACAGAGTGGCCTTTTATCTCAGTGTTTGGCAGAAGGTGAAGCAATTGTACTATTTTGGCTGCCCTCTGACAGCTTCTCACAAGGATGCTGGGACTTGAGACAAGCATGAATCAATTGGCTTCTCAGAAGAATTCTGAGAACTGGCTCTGTGCCACTCTGCCTGGAAATGGGACAAAAATAATGTCATTGCTCCGTTCTCTTCCACTTCGCTGAAATGCCCCAAAATCCTCAGACTAGAAAAACCCTCCACAAAACAAAAAAAACAGCAGTGTGTTTCTGTTGTTAATAGTGACAGGATTTAGGGTGACTGAAAGACCCGAAGTACTTGGCTTTGCTTGGTGAACTGAAGCAGAGAAATATGGATTGAACAGTCAAGTGCTAATCTGCAAAGAGCAAGTGGTGTGATTTTGCCTCGGGAAGAAATCACGCTCGGGTACGAGTGATGCACAGCAGGGGAGCAAGGCTGGAGACTCCCGGACTAACGGCACGAGCTGCTCCCTCTCGAGCCGAGGAGCTTCACTCCCCAGTTGCACACCGTACCTGCCCGTTCTCTGCAGAGCTGCCTCAGATTTAGGAAACCTGTAAGGGTGGAAGGGTGCTGCTTCAAAGACACGGTATCAGAAGATGTTATTGTGGCTGTTTAGTCTGCCTTCCCATGTGTGGAGGATCGGAAAAGTGTCAAGGCAGATGATACATGCAGCAGGAGGCACCTGGGGAAATGCTCAGTTGTGGGTTTAAGGCTGGGAGCACACCTGTGAAGTGCGGATGTCCCATGCTATTTGTCACAGGGGAAGATAATTTTCTTTCAATAATGCAAACACACTTTTTAAAAACCAATGTTTTAAGGTTCTCAGGACCTACGTAAGGAAGCGTGTGCGCTAAGCCATGGAGCTGGCCCCTTCCCAGGGCTGGTGCGGCCACGCGGTGCAGCGTCCCATCCGCCAGGCTCAGATGCCAACGCTGTTCTTTGATACCTGCAACGTTCCCGTCTCTGGAGCTAGCCTCTGGCAGCTGAAGGCCTATGCATCTTTCAGCACCTTAACTTTGGTCTCATTTGTTGACAAGATTAGTGTGTTCATATTTCATAGCATTTTTGAAGATACAAAACCAGGCTGGTTTCAGTGTTGTCTCCGGAATGTTAAAATGCTTTAGTGTGATTTTGCAGGGTCTGTTATACTCAGTAACACAATTTGCTTTTTCCATTCTTGTTTAATAATTTTGAATTAAAAGGGTATGTCTAGAAGTAAGCATGTTCTTGCCAATTTAAGATCACTTATTAATAATATATTTGGACCTTGAACAGAGATTAAAATTTAGTATATTAGTTACTTTTAGGCAGCTTAACGTTTTTAATAGAGAGAAAAATCCATCTTATGTAACTAAGCCTATAATTCTAAATGAAACTGATTTAGCTGATCTGATAAATAATTAGTGAAATTGGAAATTAGATAAATTCTGATTCATTAGCATCTGGTTTTAGAATGCGATTGTAAAGAAACATGAACGGGAAGAGGATGCTGGAAGTGTATCTGTTGGTAAAGCAATAATTAGAGAGGACAAAAGTAATTTAGTTAAGATTTAAGATTGCCTGAACTGACAGTACTCAGTTTTTTTCCCCACAATGAAACATAAAACAGTGCTAAAGATTTCTCTGTTGTTATAAAATTGAAGTGAGAGTGAGGGTCATCAAAGCTCCTATGAGGGCCATGAACATATTGAATAAACTTAGATGAATCAGTAATTTGTATCGAGTAAGAAATAATAAATTTGTCTAATTGATCGCTCTCTGGAGCTTCATCTGGGGTTTATGGGATCGTGGGGTAGAACTGGTGGGAGCGGGATGAGGCAAATGAACTGAAACACAGCAAAAGCTGAAGGAAAAGCTTTTCCCACCCACTCCAGAGAAGAAACCTCAAAGCTGAGCATTAATTTGTCTTAGTTCGATATATCTAGTACAACACACGCTGCAGTTATGGAGCTGTTTGATATGAGCTGTTGTTAGATGGTGCTAACACTTCTTCCGTACGCAGGATTTTCTTCGGCTTGTTTGTGGACAGCTGGTGGTCTGTGAAGAATTGGCTGTTGATGTGGCTTCTGTTCCTCATTTCTAATCCTAAAAATACAGTAAATACTTTCTTCCTCTTACTCTTCCATGCAGCAGAATTGCCCGAAGACTAACCATGCATCTGTGAAGTGTGGGAATGACAGGATCCACGAGACGAGGTGCCTGGTAGGAGTTGGTCTGTGCTAGGGAAATGTCTGGGAATCTCATATGAAGCACCAGAAGGAGTCCAGTTGCTGTTAAGATTTTTAAAAGTTCTGGATTCACAAGAGACTGTTAACTCCCTGCAAACCAGCATCTCTGCCAGTTTGAAAATGCTGGTTTTTCAGCGCCTGGTTCCCACACATCGCTGTGCCTTAGATAGCAGAGAAGGACGTTGCTCTCATCTGTTTGGAAACTTCTTTCTTGCTGCTGGTGGTGGGGTAGGTCCCCGGGTATTAAGCATGGATCCTCCCTACCCTCTCTGTGCCCCAAAAAACCTTTACCCGTACGGTGGTTATTCCGTTCTCTAACACGCGTTTTGGTGAGCAACCAGAGCTCGTGTGCACATGGAAGAGCAGAGCTTTAGGTGCCGAAACAGACTTTGGATGTGCCAAGATGATCGCACTGGATTACAGGAGTCTCTGAGCCCAAGCTGGAGGTGAGGATGACGGGCTGAGAACTTAGTACGGCATCCTGAAAGTCCTTGAAAAAAGGAGTCAGAGATACCATTGACTTAAGATCTGTAAGAAGCCGTTTTTAGCTCTTGCTCATGCTGTTTGCATAAGTTACAGATGGCTGAATGTTTTGTCCTCTGCTTTGTACCTAGTATGCAATGAGTAGTTTCCTCAGTCTGTAGTGAGACAGTGCACTGTCATTGCAATGATTCATTACCTCACTATCGTTCCGTACACAATTTATCAGCTAGAAACCAACTTTCTGAAAATGCCTGGTATGTTTACAGTATGGGGAAAATACTCTAGAACAGAACTAGCTCTGTGGGTAATTAGAGGTTGGGTCAGGACCATAGATAATACGTTACTGAAATGGCCAGTTCCGTAAATATGTTGGTAAAATTCAGAAGTACTGGAAAGCAAATTAACAAAGAATAAAGGCCCAACTGTTCTAATGGCCCCAACGTAGCCCCTAAATCTGCGTGAACAAATGTTTATGAGCAGAATTAGCCCATTTGGCTATACAATCTGTGCAGTGTGTACTTGCTTTCATTTGCAGTAAATGTGAACAAAAAACTTCATATTCCAGTGTTATGTATGCAAATCCAAGCCCTGGATCTGTGGTATGTTTAGTGATGCACAGTGTACCTACTTACAATTTTCAGCATCCCAGTGCAGAACTGGAAACATTTGGAAAGACCTAGACTGAGCGTGCTTTCTTCTTCAAGGGCTTTTTTCTTTCATTGGTCCTTTTAAGAGTAACTAGATATAATATAATCCTTTTAATAGGCCTCTGACAGAAATCTTTTTTTTTGCTTTTCTTGCAAGGTAGGTGGGTTTTATAATTTTTTTCAACACACTCAAGAAAAAACATTCACAAAGTTTCTGAACCAGGTGTTGTGGTTTGTAACTGGCAAACTAGCCACCACCCAGACTAAGGTTCATTCCCAATACTACTTTGATGTGGGAGTAACGTTTTGTTCAACTTCAAGCTGCTCTGCCAAGTTCAGTTTTATAGGTGTGCAAAAATCCAGGAGATTCTTGAATCTTCCTCAGCTGGAAATCTGAGAATGTGGGATTTCATTTTTCCGCCCTGCTTGCTTCCATCCTATCTGAAAATCAAGACAGAGATGAAGAAGGTACACTTTCAAATTTCAGAGGAATACCAGCTTGGATTTATGCCTAGTACAAGCGTAAAAGGGTTGAGCATTTTCTAACTAGGATTGTCGTTCTCTAGTACACAGCGCTACGGTTGACTCACTTCTATAAAAAGAATGTAGTTCATTTTATTTTGTAGGTACCAGAAAATACTCAGAGAAGTGACCCTACTGGGTCCTGATTTTCTGCTAGTGATTCACACAAGTCAGTCCCCTGGCTGAGTGTTCTTGAGGGTGATCCTTCTGTAAGACAGAAAAATCTCAATTATTGCTTTCAGCAGAAGTTAAACAAGCTGCCATCTTGAGCAGCTTGGAAGTAATAAACTGTGCTGAACTGAGCTCAGCCACAGGCATGCATCCTACGCAAGGCTCTGGTCCTAGGTGCCTGCAAACTACTAGCTATATTCTTATGCTCCAGGGACTATTAAGTTAAGAAACATTTCCCTTTGTACAAAAACTGTGTGAGTGATGTATGCCAAAATGACACATGGATTGTCACATATTTGGGCTTTAATATGTTCTGTTTTCCAGGGAAAGCATCAATTACAGGTAGATTGACAGCCAGTGCACCTTGGGCACTAATGTCTGCAATCCCAGCGCTGCCACAGAATCAGGCTCGCAGAAAGGCAGCCCAAAATCAACACAAGTGAAATAAACTTTTGAAAAGTTCTGAGGACTCTTACTTAGTTGAACCATAACTAACAGCAACACATTAAAAAAATGATCAGGTAATTATTAGAGAACAATAACATTGTTAGGCTGCCTGGGCTATACACCAAGGGGCTGTCAATCACGGTTGTTATGAAAAGCAAAGCATTTAGAGGCTGTCAGTCATACCTGTTTGTAAAAGCTGAAGGACTTCAAGAATTGTTACGCCTGAATTTACCAAGCGCAGAAATAACAAAAGCACCTGAGTCTCACGCAGACTGATATTACAGTTTATGTAGAAGTTCTTGCGTAAGTTTATGCCTTTATTAATCGGAAAATATCTTCTGACACTGGGAACTTGGAAAGGTTTATTTTTCAGCTACCTCCTTTACATCACTGATTCTTTTAAGGCTGCTTAAGTGTGTCAAATCTGGTAACAAAAAAAAGCAACTTTTGTTACATTCCTTTGCTGTGAAGCAAAAATGTTGGAGTTAGTATCCAAACAGCAGAGAGCTGGTGCTGGAGCCCTTCAGTTTCTGGGGAGTTTCACACATTTCTGCGTATCCAAAACGCTGCAGCAAATACCAGCTGGAGGATTTAAAAGGACTCAGGAAACCCTTGACTTGGAGGTACTCACCCATAGATGCTATGAGGAATGGTCCCCATGAGACTGAAAAAAACCCCATGGAACCTCGTGTCTATTTTTAAGAGAAGTGCTGAATGCGTGTACTCGCCTAATTTAAACCAAAAGAAGTAGTTAGTTGGTTGGGGGGAGGTGGTTTTTTGTTTGGTTTTTTTTTTCCATCAAATTGAAGAGCTTTTGTGAGAAAATGGCTTTCTAATGATATCTTTCTGCATTTGAAAAAAAGGGGGTTCCTGTACTCTGCATCACCCCACTGTGCCCTGGATGTCCTGGATTTGTAAATCACCGCATTTGATACCTGAGGCCAAGTGGAAGCGTGTGTCTGCGCATTCAGTGCTTGCGATGCTGTTTGAAAACCTGTTACTGAATAAATCATGGATTTCTACTTCTTTGAAAGGTTTCCATCGAGGAATCAGTATCAATCAGTTTTATCCAAGAAGACCAATGGCTTTCAGCAGGTTTCTTGCTGCTCCGGGCCCTGCAGGAGCCCCAGCGTGAGTAACCCTGGCATTAAGCCCTACCTAGACATGAATTTTTACGTTAATTTTTTCTCATCTTGGGAGCTTCGCTTTACCAGACACATCATCAGGAGCATGTTCCCTGAGTACTGATACCTTCCCTCCTTGCCAGCAGTTGTTATTGCAGCGATGACCTCGGTGTCCTATTGTACTGGGCACTTTATTAAGCATGGTGGGACTGAAGGAGGAGAAAGGGGACAAGTCCCTGCTCCAAACAGTTCATGGCCTGACCGTCCTAAATAGATTTAGAAAGGAAAGGAAAAGGGGTTAACCTGCCCAAAGTCATCCAGTGAGCTGATGGCAGACCCAGAGGTCGAAGCTACACCTCCCTGATGTTCAGAGGAGTTTCGTAGGTGGAGGTGGACCACGCTGCCTCGCCTGCTGGCGTGCCCATGTACCGCGGCAGTGAGCATCATCTCGCCAAAGCAGTCGCTGCACTCGCACAATTGGTAATTAATTCAGTGAATTTTTAAAGCAAATGTTAATAATTAAACTCAAGTGGTTAATGAGTTTCTAGAGAAAAGATCAAATTATACTCTTCAAACATGGAGTTAGAATTTTGACTAATTAGAAGAAATATGTTTTTCCCGTGAGGGGCAGTTGCTGAAGTGACAGTTTGGAGACTGTTGTGACAGCATTTGCAGAGATGGGTGCCAGCCAAAGAACAGAGCTTTTTTAGTATCTCTGGTAGCATAGTAGTTTCTTTTGAAGGCATAATTATGTTGCATTCTTTGCACAGTTCATTAGGAAAAGAAAAACAAAGAACTTGTATTCCATGTGGTTGATGTTCACACATTTTTATCTTAGCAGGATAGAAGAAGTTGTTAGATCTAGAGAGTAACATGGTGTCTCTCCCTCTTTCACTGCTAGCCTAATAACATAACTAGTGCTAGGTGGAAAACAGCTTTTCTAGCCCACAACTGTTATTCAGGAGTCCATTTTTTTTTCCTGTGTGAAATCTCAGAAAGTGTAAAAATGTCAAAAGGCCTAAGTAAACTAAAAATCTCAACAAAAAATAAGTTTGGGGCAATTTGGGTCATTTTGGTGTCTTGAAATCTTTGATTTCTATGTAATTTTTAATATGACTTTTTTTTTGCTGCTGCTTTGTTAAATATAAAAATGGGAAAGCAATTTCAAACTGCAGGATTATTTTTGTTTTCAAACTATAAAAATGAAATTTTCTCAACATTTTTCCCCAGTACTTTCTGTTGAGAAATGCAACAAAACTGTTTCCCCGCAAAAAAGTTTCTGTGTTGACTTAACACATTTTTTTGGCAAGAAAAAGAAGTTTTGTGGAACTATTCCCAACCAACTCCAGTAATATATATTCTCTTCATTACATCTTACCCATTTGCAAGCAAAACAAGTAAACAGGATCGCTACGGAGCCAGAATTTATCAGTGGTGTCAAGATAAAGCAGATTCATTTTCTTCAAGCGTACGTAAGGCAGTCTTCATGGCACAAGAGCATATGAGAGAATAAACAATCTTCACTAGTCATTAAATGGACGTAGCAGAACTGAACCATCTTGTAATTCCAGAAGCTAGCAATTACTTTTTCACACGTCTGGTTTAGTCCCTTTATACAAAGGAGAAAACCTAATAAATGCATCCTAATAACTATACCCTGCCTGATACCAACACAGCCCGTTGAACCAATTATAAATGGCTTAACTCCCATTTCTCTTTAGTAACACCCTGATGTGGTGGGAACTGAGCTCCATACCCTGGGACATCCAGGCCTCGGTGTGGAGACTGTCGGGCAGCGATACCTGATCTCCTCAGGGGGAGAAAAGGCTATTTTTAATGTCAGAAGGAGTAAGGGTCTACAGTCATGGCTCGTGCACTTGCTAGCCTTAGTTTCTGCGTTTTGAAGAACCCCAAATTCTGCAGGTAAGAAGATGCAGAAAACTAAAGTAAAACATAACTACTATGTAACTACTACTAAAATGAATTAAACCCACACTAGTATACTTACAGAAGTGCCTTTTATCTGCAATTTCCCAGCTTGTTTCTCTAATGAAATTGTGATGGGTTGGCCATATTAGGACCGATCTGCTCTCAGCCGTAGGCGTCTCCTCTGTGGCGGTGCGAGGACTGGGGTGGGCAGGAGTGGGGGATCCGTGATGCTGCTCTGCAGAGCGAGGTCCTGGAGCGGTGCTGGCACCCGCACAGCCCCTGCCAGGGCCCGGGGGAGGTTCCCTGCAGGAGCTCCTGCTTCGCTGACTCTTGTTTTATGAAAGCTTGTGCACCTGTGACACGCACTGCAGGGATTTTATAGGGTAATTTGGCAAAAAAAGAAAAACCCTTCTTGCAATTCTTTGTTGGTTTCTTTGTGCTTGCAGAAGCCTTTTCCTCTGCCTAGGGCAAAGGGAAACTTTTCCTGCTGCAGAACCTGGAGAACTCACCAAAACCAATGATAATCCCCCAGATTTGTAGAGAAACATAATATGGGGCTAGTTGGTTGGGGATGCTGCTTCAACGTTTTCAGGCCTTTTGCAGCGTTCTGCTTGCAGCTGAGGCAACTCTTCCAGCATGCAGGAACATACAGTGGAGATGTTCCCCTGTTGTATGTTTTTTCTGTCTGTAACTCTAAGCTATGAGCTGTGAAGATAAATCACAGCAGCTGTGCCACATTTGTTTTGGAAAGAACCTAGTGGTACCCCAGGATACAGCTGTCACTGGGAAAAGGAAGAGTGGAAGATACTATTTTCAGTCACATAGGAACATGGTGCTCAGCTCTGAATTCTGCCCAAACCCTCGTCCAGGTAAGAAGGTCTTTTCCCAAATAATAGGGATTTGAGGCAGAGATTGTGATAGGGAAATGCCCAAAACCCAGGAGTCTGTTTTTATTGTCTTTCCTTTTTTCCCCCCTGCATTTTTTTTTTAGAAAAAGAAATTATTACTGAGTTATTTATTATTAACAAATGGATTGAGATAGAAATCATGCATGGGCTATATATATATTTGTGCACACACACACACACACAAAAAAAACCCCAACTTATTATCTTCCAGCCTGAGCTGGATGGGGGTAAATTGGGAAGAAATCTTGGTTTTCAATGGCAAGCCATTCTGGTAGGGCCCAGGTGGGGTCTGTTCTTACATCTCACAGAACAGTGCAGAGCTTGATATTCTGTGAAGCACCAAAAAAAAAAAAAAAAAATCTTCTAAAATAAGGGATACTCCTGGCATGGAGGAATTCCCTGATGGTTTGTTGCTATCGCTGTATCAGCTCTGCAAGTGAAGCATTTTGAAGCATGGGGGGAAAAGAGGAAGGTACTTAAGTGCACAGCTGCTGTTACTCAAAAATCAGGCCAAAGCTCATAAAAATCAGCACACCAGGCACACCTGGGTATGCACGGCTTTGTTTTTGATAGCTCTGTGTGAAGTACATCACAGCAAACATGCTTTGTGCTGCCTGTATTGATAAAGAGATCTTCTAAATAACATTTATCCAAGCAAGAAAAGAGGTAAGAGGATGTTTATAGAAGTCTTTCATGTCCTTGTCTTGTCCAGAAGAATTGTTGAGGTTTATAGCTTTGCTCATCTATTATTCGTGTGCACTGTGTATCATTGAGAGCCTCTGTTTTCTGTCTTCACAAAAATGTAGGAAAAAATGACGCAATCAGCTGCTCACCTCTGGGGAGAACGTGATCAGGCAGCATAGCCTGTTGGGTTAAAATAGCGCAGTCCTGTCTGCTGACTTTGTCAGTCCGTGGGTGTCGGTGCAGTGGGCTGTTCTTGGTGGACCTAAAGGGCAGAAGGTTAGGGTGGGTGGGTTTGGCTTTTTTCTCCGTGCCTAAAAGTTTTTTTTTTTTGGCCTTTCACTTAACTTTTTGTTGTGATGCTGGCAGCAGAGATTAATTCTCTCTCCAAAAAGGTTCCAATCCAGAGTCTTCTCACTAGTAAGGAAACGTGTTCAGCTGACTGCCGACACAGCATCTGTAGGTAACAGGTTTGTGAACGTCAAAAACGTTCCTGTTTTAGGAGGTTTGTCGTACAAACTGTGTATGTACTAAGTTTGTATGGACTTTGGCTTCTGTTAAGTGTCTGTGATGCTCTGTAGATAGTAAAAAACCCCCAAAAATAATAATTTTGCAATGCAAACGAGGTCTCTTGGCACCAGCAGCTCTCTCAGGCCGGAACGTCCCCCCATGCTTGCAGGCTGGCTCCCAGCTGGCCGGCTGCAGGCTCTGCTGTGAATGCTCCTCTCTGCCCAAGAGCAATTAGTCACCATCTTACGATATTAAAAACTTGTTTGCTACCTGTCTGAGCAAATGTCTATAGGGTTATAGAAGAAATTTGCCCTGATCTGATCCATCCCAGAGACTGACTTGCCCCAGCTGTGGCTTAACCAGACTGTAGATCCCACTTGCATCGTGCTGGCAAGGGATGAAGTACGGGAGCACTGGGGCCTTGTTCCCTGCTGCCCGGCCTCTCCTTAGGTTTGGCACAGCTGAGATGTGCGAGTTGGAGCGCGAGCTTGGGGGAGAGCAGCGTTGTGGAACCCTGTAAACTTTAATGCCAGCTTTGGGGAACAGAGTGTGTTATAATGGGGACATCTGCAGACAATGTTGTGGTGGAAGGATGGTGTCAAATACAAAGCTTGAACCCTTTCCTTGAATTTTATCTGTTCTGGATGTGGAGCTTTTCAAGAATCGCTCATTGAAGTTTTTGAGTGCAAAGTCGCTGGCCTTGAGAGCCTTTCAGAACCATGAGTCAAGTGCCTAAGATCAGAAAATTCAGAAGACAATACACTCTGCTGTTATATATCTAGTTTGCTTATATTTTGCTTTCTGTTTTTGAAGCCTTTAGGAGATGTATTTTATCTTTTGTCTGCAGCAGTGAGACATACTGTTTCAAAGGGCTGGGATTTAAAAAACCTAAGACACAAGATACTAAAAGACTTGCGAGGAAAACCCGTGACAGTTGGCAACACTAGGCTAGCTTGATTTTTCCCAAAGTAATATGAAAGCAGGAATCTGAGTAACTCACGCTGCTATTACCTCTCATAACTGGACTGTGCTTTTGTGGCTTAAAAGCAATGAAATAAAAAGAATTCATTTGATATTAAATAGTAGCAAGTGGGAGCAAGAAGTATTTTAAGATGTTTATCAGAATTCTTTATAATGTTGTTTTAAAAAATAATTTCAAGATTGAAATTGCAGCTTTGTCCTGTATTTCAGTCGTTGCTGTAAAAAAGCTTATTCTGTATTTTTCCCGTTATATGTTAAGATTCAGACCTGTGAGGTGCTGTCTCCGTTTCTCTCCTGGGAGCAAGCTGCATGGAGTATTTGGCTTTGATGTAAGCTCTTGCTTTTCCTGGGTCTTGTTTTTCTTGTTGTGTGTTAAATATATGTATTATTATAATGAGCAAGCTACCAAAATATCTCTAGTTCTCAAGAACTAAGCCCTCTTCTTCCAGCCGTTTCCACCCTGCCCTCCCAATTGCGCTCCTAGGTGTTGTCACTGAAGCCTCACAGCTCTTCTGGAGCTCGGTGAGAAGTGACCCTTTCTGTAAGCTGTCGAATGAAAGGGTTTTATCTCACTTGCTGTGTAAGTAGCGGAACTTTGTTCTCGGTGGGCTGCAGCGGCGCGGTGAGTAGGATCAAGGGGAGAAGTGGAGCACCCTTGTTTCTGAATGAATCAGCCGCTCTGATTCAGAGCTGGGCCTCAGTGTTTCAGGGCTTCTGCGCTGCAGCAATGGTGCTGATATTTTTGGCAGAATAAAGCCCTTCTACTTTCGAATGACTACAATAGTACTTTTATCTAGAAAGTGAAAAGTATTACGTCTTTCAGTATTCTAAATGACTTTAATGCTACAAAAGCATCCAATATAACAAATTTTGCTTGGTACTGTTATGCCTTATGAATCCTCAATGAAGTTACAATCTCTAGTTTTTGACTGTTGGGGTGTTTTTTTTCTGCTTTCCTCCTTGGTTCTGTGCTTGAACAATGTCTGTCCTGCCACACAGCCTTGCTGGGGAAGTGAAAGCAGGATTAAGTTCACATTTCCGTCCTTTCAGAGCTCTTCTCTGCTGTGCCCAGGGCAGAGTTGCCTGCTGGTTTTGTGGGGCTCAGGTCCCCACCTTTGGTGAAGTTTCTGTGCCTTAGGCCAGTATATGCCATAGTAATAATACTTACACCATACCATCCCTTCATCCTCAGCAAATCTGATGTTGTACAACGTGGCTGGTAACGAAAGAGCTGTAAGATAACGTGCCTTGCTTTGCACTTGCCATTGGCTCGAACAGGATCCTCTTTGTGTTCAACGGTTGTTTTGATTGATACAAACTACTGTAAGAGGATTTCTTGGGTTGCATCAGCTGTGTTTAGGTGACTGTCTCCAGTGTTTCAGAGGCGTTTGGTTTCTAACACGTCGCATCTCAACAGCCGTACATAAACACTGAGACTGCAGCTAGGTTCAAAATCCTCACTTTTGCTCAGGAGCTGTAAACTGATATTTCTACCCATTGTGTTTAATTTCTGCTGGTTACCTCTTCCGTCCCTGAGGTTTCTAACAGCTTGTATGGTGCTCCGCTCTTTGGTGAACGTGTCTGCCTTCCTCCAGTCTTCCCTTCTGGCGCAGTATTGCTGATGGGTGTTCCCGGGTGTGTGTTTTGGTAGCCTTGGTCTGGAATAACGCTCAGACGCCTGTTTAGCCAGATCTCCTTGCTTTCTTTGAAGCTCTTGCAAAGTGTTGTGCAGTAGCACATCACCACCAGCACAGTTTTTGCTATCTACCACCCGTTGATGTTCTTGCCCAAAGCAAGAGAGCATCATCCTGTTTTGTGTCAGTATCTGTATTGAACTCCTTGGTTTTCTGACAACTCAGACTTGCAGAACGAAGCGCTTGAGTAAGATATTATTTTTTAACGACACTCAGAGGTCTGTTAATTTTGGAGCAGAACATAAAACCTAGTTCTGCCTAGGGCAATCTCATGGGAACTTTTACGTTGTAACTGGAAACAAGGCTTGGGTCGCACTCCACACGGGAATTTCTCCTCAGTAAGGTTCAGATGTCCAGGTAGCCCTGTGTTATGGGCTTCTGCACCCTGCCTTCCTCATCTTTACATAGGGGTCACATATCAACAGGAGTGAATTCGGTTTTACTTTGGGGAGTTACTGAGACATTTCGTTAAAGGGTCTGCAAGGTAACGTCATGAGTTCAAAACCATACGCCTCACGGATCAGCTGGAGTGACTGGCCCAGTGGCTTTTTCCCCCAAACCAAAATCATTAAGGAGGCAGCGAGTAGTGCTGGTAGCGGGGGTTCGTGCCATGTCCCCTAGTCTGAAGGTCACAATTTCAGCCCTGCAGACTGATTCCCACCAGCAAGGCACCGTGGCTCAGGGCAGCATCCATGGGGTGGGACGTGCTCCTGTTGACCCGTGTGGCTGAAGCTGATTTCAGTTAGTGTTTCTAATTGCTATTTGTGCTGCTTTAGCGTAATAAAACTGGGAACTGAGAAATGTGTTTGCTACTTCTTTGACCTCTATATGCAAATCTTCCTTGAGGATCAGATGTGTGTGAGAGAAAAACCATGCCAGTGTAATTTAAACATTATATGATGACATTTGTTAACTCATCTGCATGTGGAAGTCTATTATTGCCTGTTAATTAATGGAAGTGACATAATTGTTTCATTTTTAGAGTGCTGCCGTTTATCAAAACATGTGTTTGTAATGGTGACACCGCCTGATGTAAAGTTGCTTAAAATATTAGGTTACCTGGCCTGATGCTGCTTGTTCTTAAATATCCCCACGATCATTTCTTTGTATTAGTTGGTGGCAGGTTTAGAAAATGAAACTATAAGATGCACCCTTACTGTCAAAGAACTTGAGAGGTGTTTGCGTTGTTTTTGCACAAATATACCCAAACCCCTTTTCTGCAACTGTTCCAAATGCCGGCCTGCTGATACAGGGGAGAAGATTTCCCTCCACCTGGGATGTGCAGGAAACGTGGCCAAATAAGTGGGAATGATACTGGAATCAGGTCTTTGGGCTTCTGCTTCTTGGCTTTCCTGTTTGCTAATAGGTCAACAGGCCAGCGTAATTAATTAGTCCAGCCTGCACAGAAGTTGTACCTATTTGGCACAACGCGTGCGAGTACTGGGAATCCCAAACCACTGTTGACGGAGCAGGAGTGCCTGCGTGGCGCAGCGCGTGCTGTGCAAAGGCAGAGCTGACTCCCAAACGCAGCCTGGCTGTGGTTGTGCCACACTTGTCCCCACGTTGATCAGCAAAGTAATTAATGGACCACGTGCCCACAGAGATGTCTCTGCCGCTGACTCCCCAGCCTTCGTTCATGTCTCTCCATGCAGTGCGCTGTAGTTGTACTTACAAACTAAAGTAATTTCTGCCTCAAACCATTAGTTTGTTTGAACTTCTCTGGCAAGAGACCCACTCTTTCCTCAAAGACTTCAGATGTCAGAAAAGGTATTGTGCCCGTTGCCTTCAAACATACTTTTGTTCCTTGTAAGACCAAACATAAAAGAATTAAATTCCAGCTTAACTGGAGTCAGCGGCAAAACCCTCATTCACTTATAATCAATGGTGCCAGCACCCGAATTATTTTAGTTTGTGGTGATACTGAAGTTGTTAGGGATCAGAAGCCAGGAGTGATGGACCTGCCCTGTTGTTTCTGATGGAGTATTTCCCTCCTGTGAAGGGCCTGTTGTTACCAGAGGAGCAGCAGTGTTTCCCTTTCAGATGTGCTTTACCTGGGGGGGGAGAATGTTTTTCCCCACTTGACAGCTGATGCTTTATTACTTCCTTAACTCTGAGCTGTTCGCATAGATATTACCTTGCTGACAAAATGAAAGCAACTTAGTAATCGCTTGCAAGAGAAAATCAACTCCATTAGCGTTCAGTTGCCTTTGTTCCAGCCATTAAAATGCAGACGCTACCTGATTCATGTATAAATTGTTTTGATAGTTTCATTATTTTTCCGTAGTAGAGTTTATTAAAAGTGCATTTGACCACCTCGCTGCGATATACTCGTGTTAGCGTGACCTGCGTAAGGAGAGGCTGGTCTCCCATCGCCCACCGCTTACGCAGGGACGGCTCTCTTTGGGTCTCTGACCACAACACAGCAGTCACCCACAGCTTTGCTGAAGAACACTGCTGATGCGCCTGACAAATTTCACCCAAATTTTAGGTAAATGTAAGAAAAATATTCCTTTAAAAAAGGAAATGGTCACTTTGGATCCTGTTTGCATGATGCCATTTCCAAATACCAGTTTTCCTTCACTTCTGATTGCTAGTTTTCCTTCGTAGACTGTTATTGAGACCAGAGGTTGTCTTTACATTACAAAGCGTCTGCTTCTTTATTAGTCTTTAACCTTCATGTTTCCTCCATTGTTACGTTCCTGGTTTTGTCTACGGCTTCTCTCCTATTTACATTTTCTTTGCTGTGGTCCTGTTTTGTTAAATGCAGCCAAGCATCGGCCCGCTCTTTGCAGCACCAGCCATCTCAGGACTGCCTCTCTTGCTGCAGTGTCAGCACGCCTCGTGAACTCTATTTGTGACAGAATCCAAATTGTACAAAGTCCTTATTTCATGTGTATGCTCAAAGAGATCCGGGTTAATCCAAATTGCATCAACTTTTATAGACCTATTTTGCCTTTCACGTCATGTTAGAAACTGAAGTATTTTCCATTATGTTTCGTCTCCTTCGTTTCGTTTTTCCTGACTCATTTACTGATGTCATAGATGACCGTTTGTGTCATTGCAATTTGCTTCCATGGAAATAACTCCTGCACATGTGCACGTGGCATCCGACTCCTTGCTCTTCACTTACATAATCTGGGAGCTGTCAGAGCTCTACCCCAACGTGCCCATCTGTCTATTCTCTCAAAGTTAATGAGCCTTTTTCTTCTTGCTTCAGGCATATTACACACCCTGACTTATTCATAGATGATGTCTATTAAAATTGTCAAATGCTTTGAAAATGAAATTATTTCTCTAAATAAAGAGCCTGCTTCTAATCTCATTGAAGATGTTTCAACGCAATTGGCCTATTTTCTAGAACAAATCAAGAGTGACTATACTGAGGTCTGTCTGACCGGAGTGGCAATTGGGCCTCCTTGTTTAACTGAAGATATTTGTGGTTTACCATAGTGCAAGAGCTCAGAATTTGCCCCGACTTAGTCTGGGAGCAGCAGCACAATGCAGAATTTACCTGGAATAAGGCATCCAGATTAAAGTGGCCTCTCGTGGCATGAAGCAGTCGGCATGGGGGGGTTGGTTTGTTCGCTTTTAGAGCGGCGGAACATACAGAAAAACATTTTTTGTTAATTATTACATTTCTCAAAAGGGTGAAAGGGAATGAAGGGAAAAAACGTACAGTTCATAGCAGAGTTGCTACATCAGTCTAAGGAGAATTAACAGTGAATTATGGGTATGAAATAGTAGTGCATTAACTGAAGTTAGATAACAATAAACAAAGTAGGGGAAAAAAAGCTCAAATTCATATCATTGTATTAAGAAAATCAGTAGCAAATTTAGTTCATACTGGGGTGTGTTTTCCCCAGAACAATTTTTGGGAAAAAAGAGAAGTAATTTAAGATTTTTAATAGTCAGTATTTCTATTTTTTTCTTTCTTTATTACTAAACTCAAAGCTGATCAAAGATTTTGTTTCTGCCCCCTTTTTTCTTTCTCTCAGCTGTAAGGCCTAGGAAAGGAAGGAAGCTAGAATTAAAGAAATGAAACAAAATACTGTTTTAAAAAAGTCACGCTAATAAGATTTTTTTTAAAGTCTAGATAATGAGATTTAATCAAAAAGCCATGTTGTTAAAACAAATTTTAAAAAGTATTAAACTGTCCCTATTCAATGCTGAAAAGGAAAAGCAGGCTTGCAAGGTGCCTGTGTACATGTGCAAGGATGCATCTGATCAGAGAGAGAAGGAAGGGAAAATGGAAAACAGGTGGAACTTGGGATCCTGGATTTTGGGAGGAAAGCTGGCCCAAGGGAGGAGTGCTGATGGCCTCTTGGGCTGAATCTGGGGGTCAGCCTCCTTGGAGCTAGGCTGGGTGCATGTTGATGGGAGGGTAAGTTCAGCAGGGCTCTGGGTGACCTCCCCGTGTTACCACCCTCTGGTGCGGTGGGTGAGGAAGGAAGAGGGCGAAAACTGATGGAGAGAGCCAAGGCGAGAAGTCTAATGGTGTGAGAGTGAGGAAGAGGGGGTGAGAGCAAATTGCTATGCAGAGAACCACGTAATCATTTAGATGCTGAAGACCAGTTAGATGATTGATGTAGCTGGGGAAGAAAATGTACTTTCTTGCAAACACAGAACTTACTAAGAAAGGCAGAGGAATACTTGGAATTCAGAAATGTGTTACGAGAGGCTTTGCCTAGGTATCACAAACCTGCTTGTGCAAGTAGTCTCTTTTCTTCAAAGCAAGAGTCATGACTATGACCCTGCCTCAGTGAAGCCTGCAGAAAGAAATGCAATGGGGACACAAGGATGGTGGTGGTGGTCAGTTCCGCTTTGTTGGAATCTACCACGTGTTGCCCCTGGTACGATTAAGCAAGCCAAGCCTTTTATTCTTTTCTTCTCAGATGTCTCTCGTTCTGCTGTCCCCATGGATGAGTGCAGCCTAACCATGCTCACTTTGCCCGGCCTCTGAGCTGGCTGGGTCCGTGCCGGTGCCGGGCTGCATGGTCGTGTCCATGTGGCACAGCAATCTCCAGTGCTTACTCAACTTCTCAGTGCGCTAACGCATCTTAGGTGCAACATACCCATGGCCTGCTGCCTGGAGCTGGCTCACGTGCAGGACGCCCCTGCCCATGAATGCACGGGCTTGCTCCTGTTTGAATCATCTTTCTTCAAAATAGAAGATTAGGGAATAAAAATACAAGCATTAGGACTCAAGTGTCTTGTGCCAGTGGCATTAATTCTGCCTTATCTTTACAAGAAATCCCTTGCTTGGTGTATATATAGCTTAGATTATATTTGTCTTTTTCATGTCCCTCTTGTGCTGACGTGCGGCTCAGATGTTCAAGTAATTATCTTTGTTTCCAACTGATAAACTCTTAGTTTACAGCCAAATTCTGTTAGTTATTTATAGTTTATATTATCACATTTCATTATTAGTTATGCGATTAGTTCAGTCCTCAAAGCCATTGAGCTTCTCTTATGTGATGCTCCAGCCTTTCCCGATGCGGGTGCTTCATCCTGGTTTTGAATCATCAGTACACTTAATTCCCAAAGTAAATGTTTTGTTTTGGCATCATTAAAAAAAAAATCAGAATTAAATGACTACAAAGATCAAACTTTGCCAACCCCAACAAACAACTTACTTCCAGACCAGGGTTTGGTTTTTAGCCTAATCCATTTTCACCTCCTCTGCAGCCAATTCCATGGCAGTTTCACAATTGCTCTGTTCATCTTTTTCTCTGGAGTTTACCTAATAATTTCCCTGGTGACACCATATCAAATGGTTTAATGAAGTCCATGTAAATTAGAACCGCTGTATTTTTTTTTGCCTGGAGAATGGGGTGTTAAAGAACAAACAGACAAACAAAATCCCAAGACACCAAGCCAAGACTGTTACAATGTGCATCTGGGAAACTCATGTCGCATTTTATAGCGCTTCCCATGTATCTTCATGTCTTTAATTTTCCTTTTAAATCTGTTCTGAAATCTTGCCTGGTTAAGGTCAAACCAAGAGGCTTATAATTGCATGGATCATTTTCTGTCTTTAAGTGCAGGCATCACACAGACCAGTTCTTTTAACCATTTCAGTCTGATATTGTTCTTTGTCCTTTTTTTAATACCTGTTGTTAAGAGTTTTCTTTTCTACCTACTTTTGTCTTTAGGGCTTCCCTTAGGACTGATTTACTAAAATATACAGTTGTGATATATTTAGATCAGAGAAGTGTTGGCTTTCTGAATTTATACTGTCAGTCATCCCCTTTCAGGTCCATATGGATCAGTTTTCCAAGGAAAAAAAAGAAAAAAAACCAAACAATGGATGTGTGTGTGTTTGTTGGTTTTTGTTTTGTGGTGTTTCGTTTTGTTTTTAATCTCCTAAAAGGCAAATTAAGTAATTCCATAATCAGTCTTTGTTCCCTAACATTTCTAGGATCCAATGTATTCCTCATATGTTAAATAGACATGTGAGAGCCTGTAAAACTGGAAGAAGAGGGAAAATACAACTGCCAGGTCATGGTCCCCTTCTCGGCTGGGGAGGGCAGTAGAGCATCTCTGTAGACCTTAAAGAAGAGGTGCAGCGGTGGGACCAGAGCTTTGGTGTGCGAGAGGCTGCACGCTGCTGAGAGCTGGGCTGGAACCACTCTGTGAGCGTTACCCATACAGTAGTAACCTTTGGCTATTCTTGCTATGAATAGCTACATTTTCTATGTAATTGTTCTTATATCAGCTGTTGTTGTGTAGGAAATACAGATAAGTCAAGTAACTCATGAATATTTCAATAATCCTTTCTCTGACATTGTACAGCTATGTGAAAACGCGTATTTAATTATACTATTATAGTAAAAGCCCTGAGTGGTTTGTCAGTTCGTTAGGGACACTTTTTATTATCCTTTGCCCTTTGCTTTGCTTTTTCCTGGCTTATCTGATGCTGTGATTTTTTTTTTTTTTTTTAAAGATGCTCAGACAGAACTGACAACAGGAGGGGCACTCAGTGGCGTATATTAATAATGCACCACCACATTAGGTAGGAGGCTTCTATTAAACATCTTATAATTTAAAATAAATAGCTCTCTGAGCTTTGAATTAGAGGGTTCTGCAGGTTCAGGTGCTTGCTGGGAAAATCAGTTTAAGGGAGAAGCGATTTCAGCCACGTGAACCCCACGGTGAGCAGCCACGTCCTGGTGACGTACCAGGCTGCGCCTCGGCGCGACCGGTCGAGCTGCCTGAGCCCAGGTCCACGCGCAAAGGGAAGGGGAGATTCTCCCTGGATCACGTGTGGCATGCGGTGCAGGGTGCGCCCCACGTCACTGCGTAATAAATCCCAGTTTCTGCAGTAGAAAATGAGTGATGTTACCAAACTGGTGTGATTTCAGGAGACACAGAGAGCTGGAGTGAAAAGAAAGCTATAAATGCAACATCAAACGATTTCTTGCTTGATTAAGAAATTTGCCTTATTAAGTAATAGATGAGTCACCACCATTCCCCTAAAAATGGGCACATGTGTTTTATGTAATGGTGCGGGTACGCTCGTGCCGTGACTCACGATCTGGCCTGGTGAATATTCATGTTCTTCCTTTCCAGATTGACTGCTGCTCCCCATTACTATTGCAAAGTATGCACAATAACTTAAGAACG
The DNA here is from genome assembly GCA_020745775.1 of Theristicus caerulescens. Classification (NCBI taxonomy): domain Eukaryota; kingdom Metazoa; phylum Chordata; class Aves; order Pelecaniformes; family Threskiornithidae; genus Theristicus; species Theristicus caerulescens. The sequence continues at coordinate 23,653,683 of CM036567.1, read as the reverse complement.
TCGGGTTCGCTTTTACTGAATGTGACATTTCCCCAAAAACATAACTTGTAAATAAGTCACTTCATGATTATTTTTTTATTTAGATGCATGTATGTATTTAGGTGTGTTTTCCTACAGGTGCGTACCTACTGGTAACAAATGCCGTGTATGTGGTAACTTGGAATTATGAAGATATTCAACCACACGTGGGATAGAGCGCTGTGCTGCAAAAACTGCTGAAAGTTGTGTAGTCTGCTGGTTTTTAAATAGGTGTGGCTTTAAAACTTGCAAAAAGTTAGCTACGGAAAGCCAGGCAAGTGTTTTTGTTGTTTTGTTTTATTATGTTTTAGTTTGGGAGCAAACATTGCAAGTGCTCATTTCCAGACCTTAACGCTGTAAACAAAAAGCTGTCATGCAAAAGCATGTAAGAAAGGAAAGAAAAATCGGTTTTCTTGTGAGTAGGAAAGTGTTTAATATACTTTACTACAACAACCCTGAAAAGCTGAGGGTAAAAGACCTACCACAGAAGATTTTCCACCAATGTTACATTTGATGTTTACCACGTCAGACGGTTGAATTAAAAAGGGGCCGAGGGAATGGCACCCCAGTGGTGGCAGGAGGGGGGCCTTTACAGCCGCAAGAGCTGCCTTAGGGGATTCTGCAGGCTCTCAAACCTCCGCGTGCCAGGGAGCAAATACACACGATGCCTATGGCAAGCGTTCACTTTTTAATGCTGCTATTGAATGCTTTGTAGTTTATCAATAAGGATGAAGCAAACTCCAAGTTTTAACTCAGGATTAACTCCATGTGCAGTGGCAGGGAAGCACCCCACACAATAATAAGGATCCCAAAATATACCTGCCAAGGAGGCTGAGGGATGCCCAGCTGGTCTCTTTACAAAGGTGAATTTCAGCCACTGGGGACATGCTTATTTTAAAAAAAAAAAAAAAAAAAAGGCAGTTTGGAATGTTATCTACACATAGAAAATATGAACAGCTATGGTGTAGTCATTCCAAGAAGTTAGGACAGTATGTGATGAGGCTCAGATTTATTTGGTTGTAGTATTTCTGTGTGTCTGAGCTGAGAGAGCAAGTTTATCATTGCGGGGAGTGGCAGAGTACCTACATCTTCTTGTGAGGTTCCCAGGTGCTCTTCCATCAAGGGAAAATAAAAAAAATAAGGATGCTAGTCTTTCTGTCAGAAGGTAGATTAAGATCTCTTCTGTGTGCTTGTATTGCCTTGAAATGTCTGGAAAAGAAATTAATGCCTTTCTGACTCAGTATGAGGGAAGATACAGAGAGGGAAATTAATTCTATTTGGTTTTGGACAGAATAGTAGTGATTCATTATTATGACCCTACAAAATATCATTACTTGAGCTTGTGTCTGAGAAAATCCATTTTCCTCTTGCTGTGAAAAAATGAAATATTCTTTTTTAGTTTGCAAGTAATTAAATAGTTATTTTCTGTGTTGGAATTAAAAAACAGTGGTAAAAAGCTGTGTTTGGGGAGGTTTCCCTAAGGTTTTATTAAGTGTTTTTTATACTGATTTATCTCCAGCACCTGCTGGGAAAACTTCTAGAATTTCTTGCAAAACTGAAGAGGGAGTTATCAGTTACTTCCTTAGAAAGAAAGTCTCTAATCATGGTGCTAGCAATATGGTTCCCAGTTCGAGAGTGGCTCTGGAAAGTATTTAAATACTTAAAATTAGGCAGAAGCACTTCTCTGGACTGCTTCTTCAGTTAATTTTGAAGTGGGTATCTGCAGAATAATCGTTAGGTTTTGATTTTTCTTTTCCCACTGAAATGATTGTGAAAACGTGCCTCTGTGTTGACAGTGCATGTATTGCTTTCAAAAGACAGGAAGATTTCCTGATGCTGCCAGGCGACTAAAATGAATTGGGGATTTCTACAATTGCCACTTTTCAGAATATACTTGAACTGTAGGTTCCTCAGATGCCTGCAGCCTCAACAGATGACCAGAGCTGAGGACTTGGCATCACTGTGTGCATCTCCACAGTGTAGTAGGGGCATGTGTGGGTGCAGCTGTAGGGTCCTGGTCCCCACATCGTGCAGACGGGGGTCCTCACGGTTGTGCTCTCCCACCTGGGTATGCAGTTTTATTTCTGGCCTTGGGGAAACAAAAGGGGACAGGATGTGCTGGTCTTATCCTGAGCTTGAGTAGTAGGGACAAACACAGGGTGTGTGTCGAGGGATAGGAGCTCAAAAACACCCCAGGTTGGACAGCTTTGCTCAGAAGCACATTCCAGTCGTAGAATAATTTAGGCTGGAAGGGACCTCTTGAAGGTCTCTAGTCCAACCCCATGCTTAAGGCAGGACTAACTTCAAAGTTAGGTTGGGTGTCTAAGGGTAATCCCCAGCTGTGTTTTGAGCATCTCCAAGGATGGAGATCCTGCAGTCTCTCTGTGACCCACTTCTCTTGTCTGACCACGCTCACTGTGATTTCATTTATCTATTTTTTTTTTCCTCTATTATACATGATTTCCTTAGATTTATCATTGTGACAGTTGCTTCTTGTTGCTTTGCTGTGCAGCTCTTGGAAGAGTCTCACTGTCTTCTCTATACGCACCAGCAGGTAGTGGTAGACAGCAAATATGTCCCCATTCAGTGCCTCTTCTCTGGGCTGAAGCGCACCCAGTATTTGATGTGCTTCAGCCCCAGTCACCTTGGTGGTCTCCGTTGGACTTGCTGCATTCTCACACACCATTTAAAAATAGATCCGCACAGAAATAGGGTTGCATCTTAGTGCTGCTACAAAAAGGAGAAAGATAAGTTGCAAGTGCCTAAAATACAGAATTCTGTAAATATAAAGCCACGATTTTATTCAGTCACTAAAAATAAAGGGGCCCTTGCAAGGGTGTCATGAAAAGATGTATTTTAAAGCAACCTTCTGTTCCAAAGAAAAATGAAAATGAATTTGGCAATGCATTAAAAAAATAAATTAGTAAAGATGCAAATGGCAGGAAATACAGAGTTTAGAGTGAAGAATGAAGCCTTAAATCTGCCTTCTTGAACCTAAACTGTGTATCCTATTATATAATTTAAAATTATTTGCCATTTTGTAAAGGGCTTAATGGAGCGATAACAATTTCTATCAGCTGACTGTCTGGCTCAGATAGTTGTGAACTATCTGCAACTGTTTTCCTGTCAAAAATTGCAGTAATTGCAGTTCAGTTTACTTGACTTCAGATTTATTTTTACCCTTATGGAGGTCTGCCATCAAAGCCAAGGCTGAAGGGAAAACTTTTGATTTTAAAAATATGTTTGATCTTTAGCAACTTGTTGGCTTTCATCTGCTTATCAATGAAATGTGAATGCAACTCAGAATTGAATACTGCTTATAGTTCAGGAAGAAAAACATCTCTTTTGCTCACATATGGCCTTTGTGCCTTTGACAAGCCGCTGGACATCGCTTGTTTTCTTGCGGCGAGGGAATTGCTGAAAGTCATCGCTTTTGATCATTAAGTACTTTTGTTTTTTACAGCAAGAACACCATGAATTAATGTATTATTCTCTTCTCTGAGCCTGCCTGAGACTCAGGTTCTTTTTTGGGCTAAATTGACAATCCTTGATTTCTTACCCAATTTCAAATGCATATTGTTAACATTCAGGCTGTGAGTCCCAGAGACTTACTAAATGATTTACGAGAGCACCGGAGCTCTGCAGTCTGTCCAGGAGAGGCAGAATCCTGGCTGGGGGCTGGGGAACATCTCGAGTTCTCAGCAGGTGGCTGATTTTCTCCAGAAAAAATGTTCTGAGCTTTGAAGGGTAAAACAACTAAAGACGAATGCATTTAATTCAAAGGAAAAAATAATTGTGTTTATTCCAAGAACAGTTTGTTTGTTTGTTTTTTCCTTTTAGCAAGAGTAATGGTGGTAAACACTCCCAAAGGCGTGCGAACCCCCCAGTGCCCCACCAGCACAGACTTATGAGCCACCGTAGCTTTGACTAACCTTCTGGAGTATCTGAAAACTTCAGCATACCAAACTCTTGCTTTAAATAATTCATGTGCATAGAAGAGAAACAAAAATGTTTTTCTTGCTTCAGTTTATTCTAAACTGGACTTAAAGACTGAAGGAAAAAACCATGCCCAAAGAACTCATTGCTTACCTCTCCCAAAAAGCAGGAGTGGCATAGACAAGAACTTGGCTTTGCTGAATGTTTAAATTATAAGGACTGTCGGCAGTAGATTGAACTGGAAGTGATGATTGACCACAAAACTCAGTATGTGTGCTTTGAAGTTAGCTATTGGAAAAAATCTGTGGTAGGCATAGGTTTTAATTTTATATGCAGAATTCATGAATAAAATGTGAATTATTTTTCTGGTACAGTGATGTGCTTAGAAGACTGTAGCTGAAGGAATTAGTCATAAAGTTTTACCTTGTGGAGACTGAGGGATGCAGTGAAAAAGAAAGCTGATGACTTCAAGCCAGAATCCATGTAAAATAATATAAAAGTATTAACAAAGCAATAGGATGGTTAATTCTGAAGGTGGAGCCCAGTCTTGAGCATTGCTGTAGTCAAATTCCCACGTATCATTTTTCAAAATGAATCTGTAGATTGCTTCCTCTATGGATTTTAAGGCAGTTGAGATAGATAGTGGTTTTTGTTTGGTGGGCGGTTGGTTGTTTGCTTGTTTGGTTGGTTTTTTTTGTTGTTTGGCTATTTTTTTTTTTTTTTTACCATTATAATCTTGGATAAAACCTATACCACTTCTGAAAACCTTCGTTATCCTGATGTCCTCTCCAAGGTATTCCTGCCACTAGAGAACCTGATGCTATTCTGGGATGAATAGCAATGATTCTCCAGGCAGTGAAAACTGAAAATAAAACAATAAGTAAAGGCAATGTAGAAAAAAGGAGGTCAATGAGACTTGATAAGGACTTTAGCACATGGTTTTTCACAGAAATGTGGTAGAACAGAGCCAGAAGCATTGACTCAGACCTAGGAGTCGCCTCTCTTCCATGTAACGTTTATGCCAAGGTAAGAAGTGAAGGTCTGTTTATGCCAGATCTGACGATGGCTGAATTTAGGCAACATCAAAACAAGTGGTGATGCTGTTCTGGTCAGAGAGATGAGCTCTTCCTTCTTCCATCTCCCAGGTGTGGGGACGTGGGTGCACCCAGGGGCGGCTGTCGGTGGCAGCGAGAACGAGGGCTGCCAGCTTCTTTCTGGCCGCCGTCAGGGACAAGGTGACATAGAGCAGTGCCGACATCTTTGATCCATCTAAACCAGGAGTTTGGGGCTATAGGATAAGGCAGAGCTCCTACCAGTGTCATCGCTTTTTTTTACACATCTCTCCTACATATGTACCCAGTTATTTCAGGTATTGCATTTCCATAAGTGCACCTGGAAAATGCTTTTTTAGGTGTCTTTGTCATTTCCTTTTCTTTCCCTAGTTCTGTATTGGCACAAAAATAGTAACGGTTCGCTTCATGAGTCACTGCAAGCAACAGACAGGTGAATGGGCCAAGTTTTAAAAGAAATCGCTGTTTATTCTAATAGCAAAGATGGAATTTGGAGTCAGAGATTCATTTTTACCATTATAGTCCTAATTAAAAAAATTTAGTTTCTCAGTATCACAGCATGATTTTACTCTTGCATGTAGAACATGTACATTTTTAACTCCTGACAGGAGTGTGGGGGGAGGATTATTGAGAAATCTGTTAGACTTTAGAAAATGTAATTTTCTTGCTGAGAAGTTAGTGTGTACCAGATTTGCAGAATTTACTTTGTGTAGAAAGCATTTTGCTCAAAGTCTGTCTCTGTGTGTGTTTGAAAACTGCTCGCTTAGTGCAAGCAAATGAATTTTGAAGTCTCCCTTCCTTAGACCTTCCTGACAAAACCGATTTTTTTTTTTTTTTTCCTTCTCCTGAGGATAATTTAATTCAAAGCAAATTGTATTTGGTGACTAGTACAATTTTGGAACTCCATGCTTTGCAGTATATTAGTAGCCAAATAATGTAAGTTTTATTTTTAATAATAAAACTGATGACTAAGCAAGTGATAATTCTGCCTACTGGTTTTTTTAACTCCATGCTCTGATGCAACATCATTCTTGGAAGAAAATGTAATACCTTTGTGAAATGCAAGAGAGAATGACCCTACTGACCATTTCAGAATTCAGTCCTTAGCAGTTATAAAATAAGACATTTTTAATTTAGAAATCTTATCTTGCAGTTTGGTTGGGTTGTTTTGTTGGTTGGGGTTTTTTTTTGTTGGTTGGTTTGGCTTTGGTTTTGTTTTTTTTTTTTATGATCTAGAGTTGAGGCATCTCCCTGCCCGTGTTCCTTTGGCAACCCCAGCTAACACTTGCCATGAAAATCAAGCTCATTCATAGCTATGGGAAGAGCGGTGGTAGCGTCGCCTTCTCCAAAACCTCCAAGAACTCAAGGCCTGGGAAGAAGTAAGACCGAGGCTGGGCGTCCCGCTGTCTGACTATGCCCTCATGTTTGGGCATGAACTTTCTGCTCCTCCTGCCAAAGTATTGTTGTGGCATGATCAGGAGTGCCCAAGAGTCACGGAGTCAAAGTGGGAGAGTTTTGGAGACCCAGAAATTCCCACTATCTTTAATGGGGGTATCCGACACAGCAAAGCTCAAGTGCCACAAAACTGCCTAGTGTCTCCTTCACGGTAGAAAGGTGATTTGGAAAAATGGTGAATTTTGTTCACAGCTTTAAAGTAAAAGCTGTGTTTTGTAAAAAAAAAAAAAAAAAAAAACAAAAAAACAAAACTCTGAAGTATTTTGAAACTTTCTAGAGACTTTTTTTTAGGCCAGCTAAGTTGGAAAAATAAATGGCCCAGTGACTACTTGCTAATTCATCTGCATGTGCAGCTGCAAAATTATTTTCTGTGCACATAGTGCAAAACTTCTTCCTAAATATGAGGTTTAGAGACCCTTTGGGAGTAATTAACTATAATGCAGAAGCAAATCTGGGTTCATTGTACACACTGCTCATTTAAGAAATGTTTTTGTGCACAAAGCCCATTAGTAAGTTTCCAAAACCTCCATGAATGCTAAACATTTTATTATAGGACTCTGAGCGCTTCTTATTTTGCATAAAATCTAACATAATCCCATGAATTACATTTAGCTTACGATCCCTGGATAGCAAATTGCTGTGTCACATGTGTGCCACAGTGTATTCAAGGGCTAAAATCTGGCTTTTATGTAGTTATTTATTTAACAGTGATAGAACAGCTCTTTTCTTGTGGACTACTCCAAAAGTTGAGGATATGCTCAACAGAAGTTGCGTGCTATTGATTTTATTCTACTTACTGGTCAACAGTAAGTACATACAGCGTGTGGGTCTTTGTTGTTGTTGTTCTACTAACTGCTTTCCTTCTGTGCTTTTGGTCCGATGCTGTACGTGGTTGTTAGAATCCGGACTCTGATGCAATGGAAATGCAAAGCGATGGTTTCATCAGTTGTACAGGACTGGCAGTCAAAACAATTGAGTTCCTGAGGATGTGATTTAGCCAGGATTGGGAATACATGCACTTAGCCTCAGTGGCTGTAGGCGCGTGCCTGAAGTTAAGAGTATGTTTAATTCGCTGAATTAGGTCAATGCGTGAGGCTAATGGACTCCTTCAGAGGCAGCAGCGTGATGCTTTCTGGCCTGTATTACATGGGCAGCCAGGGGATGTAATCTGACTTGCCCTCGTTGTCAACTAATTTGTGAAGAAGCATAAATCATGCGAGATACTCTGAGGAAATCTATCCTACCGCCTGTCTGTGCGATGACGGTGCTGATACTTGCATGTCCGGGCAGTAGTCCTGGGCAGCAGGCTGGTGGGACTGGGTTTGCTGGCCCAGCTGCGTGCTGGTGAGCAGCACGAAGCACAATGGCACAAAAATGGATAAAGAAGAGCAGAAATAACTGCTTAGCTTGTATGAAAGTTTGTCTTTTCTCTTAACTCTTTGTTATCTGTTAGTTTGGAGAGATTGACAGCATAGCATCTTATAATGTTACCTAATATATATTGCGTCTTATCCACCATTTATTTCCCAATAAGAAACAAACTATAGTCTTTATTGTTATAGGAGAGTTAATGATTAGCATCTGAGGGTTTTTACAACACCTGCGCTTCGTCTCAGAATATGCAAAATATATCCAAACCCTTCCATTTAAGGTGATGATTTACACTGTGCTTTGGCTGCGCTATCTGGATTGGTTGGAATTTCGTGCAATTACTATTTTACACAGCGGCAGAGTATCTGTGAAGTGGCTATCAATTGAAACATATTTTGCTCTTCAGACTTGCTTTTGCAGGTTTCACAAAACATTTAATTAGTGATAATCAGCTTTTAACCAGCCAGGGCACACTGATGTGATTCTTTCCCTCTCTCTCCCATAATTGTAGGCATAGTCTGTACCCATAAGATAAATTACTCGCAGTCTGGAGAACATCCTAGCCAGCAGGAAGGGAGAGAATACGAATGTCATTTGCATGGGGATAAAGCAGGTGTTGTGTATACTGTGATTTCAGTGAAGAATATACATTTTCTTTCCTTTTCAGAATGGTGGACCTGGAAACCAGCTGGAGATTGCAAAGTCTCCTTTCCCTTGAACTTTCTGGTCAGGGGTCATCTTCCACCACGCCCAAGGAAACTAGAAGAGCTCCACGCTAACTTCTGTACGGTTTGTTTCACTATGGAAGATCAAATGATTTTCTGGCTCAGGTTTTGTGAAATTCGGCATCTGCCTTGGACCTGCAATTTGGAAAAGGGATCATCTCTGCGGCACGGTTAAGAGACAGAAAAACCAGTCCCAGACGATGAGCACTTTAAGTAGCACTGGAATATTACTCAGCTTAACGACAGTGTCTGTTACGCTGGATTTTAGTTTGCATGGTGGTCTGATGGCTTGGTCCTTAAGCAGCAATTTGACTCTGAATCAGAGTTTGCCTACATCTGATCCTCTTAATGCTTCTGAGAAGGGCGAAGTCTCTCGGATGTCCGTGAGGGAGAAGAACTGGCCGGCCCTCCTGATCTTGGTTGTCATCCTGCTGACCATTGGGGGGAACATATTGGTAATTATGGCTGTGTCCTTGGAGAAGAAGTTGCAGAATGCCACAAACTTCTTCCTGATGTCCTTGGCGGTGGCAGACATGCTGGTGGGTATCCTGGTCATGCCCGTGTCGCTCATTGCAGTCCTGTATGGTAAGTGGCTTCCCTCCTTGTTTGACTACATGCTTTTGCAGGGAATCCCCCAAAGCTGCAGCAATCTGCTTTGTCCAGTTTTTCATGTGTTGATAACTTGGGGAGTATCGGTTTGGACTTGGCCATGGGTCTGTGCTGAGGTTCACGCTCTGCTGGGTGAGGGCGATGCTCTGCTGGGAGCGGAGCTTGTTTCCATGCTGCTGGGAATGATCCATGAATGGTGTCAGCATTGGGTTTTTTCATTGCTGAGGCCAGCCAGAGAAACTGCAATAGTGAGTCGGCTTTTTACCTTTTGGTTGGACTGCTCCAAAATTAGCTAGGACACGAGAGCTTAAGGAAAAGCTGAGTGTGTTTGTGATTGACCCAGCTCTAAGCCAGGTCAGAATCAGTCCTTGAGCTCCCACTGATATCAGTGGCATCTGAGCAATAACGTGGTTAAGAAAGGAGGCTTGCACTGGTAGATTTGGCATTCAAATAAAAGCTTTCACTCTTGACATTTATACCTGAGATTGCCTTGTGCCTTTCAGGGGGTCATTTTGCCTTTCTGTGCCTCAGTTTCTCTATCTCTAACCTGACAAAATGCCCTCTGTTTTAAAGCACTTTGAGATCTGCATGTATAGGTGTAAGCATTTATTATTCCCCTACCATATTATGGTCAGTGTGTTTGCGCTGCAGTGGGGCATTGCTCCTGCACTCAAGCGTAGAATCACTGTTAGCACTTCAAAGAAGTAAAATATCAAACACATCCAACTTTCTCATCTGTCTGAGACTCTGAATCTGATTTTTCTTCAGTGTGGTTCTAGGACTCTCCATCCTGGATATTGCAAAGGGGTATTGCATTCGCCTCTGTATCTGATCATCATGTTTGTATACTCGCATATCAATATAATGTGTGTGTTTAATAGGTAACAATCATTTTTGAAGTCTGTTTTCAGATTTTCTTTGAAAAGTATTTTAATATTGATATTTCTTGGAAACAAATAATGCTGTTTACTTACAGATTTGATTAGAAATTGGTTTACTGTCCTATAAAGTAAAATGTAGGGATATTTATGTGACTTCTTCCCTTGCCTAAATGATTAAGTTAGACAGAGATTCATTTCTAAAACACATTGATCAAGCATACATAATTCCAAAGCTTATTGATTTAACTCGCTGTAGACAAGTTATATATGTGATTTAGGTACAGACCTAGCCATTGAGATCTTATGCATAAAGCTTTTTATTTTGGGCTGTCAGAATAGTTCCATCTCTAAATCTTCTGTGTATTACATGTGTATTTTATTTTTAGCATTTTACTCTGGTTCCCTGGAGCTTGAAAAGGAGCATATAAATACTGAATGATTTGATTGACCTGCACTTGCATAAATTCTGGGTTACCCAGTGACTCTAAAAAGGTGAATTTATGGAAGTGATCTTCCTACATACATACTTTCTGAGTCTTTGGAAACTAATGGAAATGGATTTTCTGTTCTGCCTAGAAAATGATTACTTAAGGCCATTTAAAGGTGTAAACCATGCTGCATATTTGGAGGCAAGTAAATATCATTGATCTGAAGAGGAATTGTAATTATTCCTCTTTTCTACCAGAGCCCCAGTATTAGCTGTTGATGGCCCAAACACTTCTCCACAGGCAAACAGCACTAAATAGATTTTTTGGCAAAAGTTATAATTTCAGAACAGGCATGGAAAATTTGTGGAAATACTGTGAGAAATGAGAATAGCTGCTGTTATTTCAGGGGAGCCAGGAGGCCGCCGGAGCCGTGCTGAGTGCTGGCACTGCTCCCTTGGGCAGCTCGGTCGCCCTTGCTGGGCTGGACCAAAGCAGGCGTGTTGCCTTCAGGCTTTGTTTGGGGAGGAGGAAAAGCTCCATTTGGGGAAAACGGAGCCTCAGAGGAACTTGTGGACTGATGGACAGGACCCCTGTGAAATCACTTTTCTATATTATTTAAGCTACTAATTGTGGAAGTAAGCAGCCAGTGTTGTGCTACTCCAGCAGCAAGGGGAGAAGGCTGCCAGAGCGAGTAGAGAAAGTCTGTCCCCTCTCCCAAGTGATTATTTACTAACTCATCCTGAAAATAAACACTTGGTTTGATACCCAGAAGCTGAAGGGCATGGACTGACTGGGTATGTCTGAGAGAGGGCCAAAGGAAAAAGACTGGGGTTGTGTCAAGGGTATTGCTCCTCTTTGAATCCACCATAACATGCAGGTGCCCTTTTCTGGGCATCTAGAAAAATTGTTTAGGATATAAGACTAACAGGGCACATCAACAACCTCAGCATTTGATGGTTCATGTAAATAAAATATGCATGCAAGAGCACAGAGGAAAAGCAGGTTAAACCTGTCACTCATCACTACATACAACGTGGACCACCTACAGCCATGTCTTCCTCAGCTTCATATGTGCTGGGGTCATCAAGGTTTTTCAGATCCTACACCTATTTCTAGCTTTGGCGGGGGGGGGGGCAGGTATCTTGCATATTATACTCGGCTTGGTGGACCAGTTCTTACGGCAACATGAGACAGCAGCTGGAAAGGCTCTTGGCAGAGTCACAACATTAACAAATGCTGCTGTTATAACTGACAGCCTCCAGAGATCCATCACTTATTCCCGAGTCTCTTTTATCTGGTGTCATAAGTAGTATCTCTGCACCATTGCACACGCTGGTTTTGAGGACAAAACCTGGCCTTTTGTGTAAAATGGGGTTTCTTGGCTTAGTTGCCTTTGAGCTATAGTTTTTGGAAAAATGATTCTTCTTACAGCAGCCTGCAAGCACTCTGGATGCCACAGTGGCCAGCAGGACAAGGGACTTCATCTTGTTTCCTAAGAGCTAGAGGTCAGGAAATCCAAACATATGCAAATGCTTTAGTAGGTTTTATATTCTGTTTGACGTGGTAGCACGCAAACCAGTATCAGTGATTAAGGGGGCAAATATTCTCGCATCAGCAGAATTCCTCTGAGAGTAACTGGGGCTCGTGGCCATGGACCGATGAGGGAGAGCGTTACTGCTTAGAGACGCAATTGTGAATGTTCAGTCGGTTTTACTCTGTATATTTTACCCTGTGCGTTCTAGATAGTCTGCATGTTGCAACACCGGGCTGTTTCAAAAGCTGCCATATGCTGTACGGAGAAATGTATGCAGCACATCTCTTCTAGATTTGTAGAAGTCGCTTTTAGTTTATGTAATCAGAAAGGAACCTTAAAAAATATCTATAATAAATAGAAGAGTGATGAAGTTACTTTTAAGTTTCCACATCAGCGCTCTCAGCCTCAGTGATAAATTTCAGTTTGCAGAGTAGGCTCATTTCCTTACTTTTCAGCTAATGAGGTAGATGAAGTAGATTTCAATTCAAGCACAACCAGAAAATTGAATAGACACCCTCCACAAAGACTTCTGGTTTTCAGCGATTTTCTTAATTAAAAGAAGGAAAAATCAAGTTGTCAGTTAATTCAAGAATCTTATTACAAAGGAGGGGATGGCAGGATGCATCATGCTGGATTTATCACCAATTAGTCCGTGCTCTGATATATTTATCAATTAGTCTTTCTTAAATGTCTTGGACTAATCGATGAGTTGTATTTGACAACTTAGAACGTTTTCCATGGCATGCAGTTCCTAAAGAACTAAACAAATTAGTATGCTAATTAATAAGCATGTATTGAGGAGAGTAAATGAGAAATTAACACCGTGTTTGATCTCAATGGAGAAACTTCTGATTAATTAAAAATACTGGTGTGATAGGGCATCAGGTATTCTGCACGTAAAGGAGCTTCTGACAACGCATGGAGATTGTCTCCTCGCCTTGGAGCATTTTATGGACAAGCAGTGGTGGGTTTGCATCGTGCCTAGGGTTTATGGGCAGGAAAGAGAGGGCTGCTCTTTGTCTACTAAGACTAGCGAAGGAATGCAAGAGCATCTCATCAGCTGATCTGAGTGGAAATTACAGAAGGTATTAAACTTTCCCCATTCTAATGAAACGGGTTCACAGCTGCTAACAAGTTGCCAGAGTGTGGCCAGCAAGGGGCCAGCAAACTCATCTGCGACTCCAGGTGCCCAGGCTTGTCTTCTCTCTTTGAGTTTCAAAACCACGGTAATGCTGGCGGCCCGACACAGCTCCCAGGAAGGCTGGTACTGGAATCAGCATCCATTAGCCCCAACTGCTGGAGCAGCTTTACATCCCGATTATTGTTGTTATTGATAATTATCATCATTATTACGTGGTGACGGAGACGTGCTGAGCTCTTGCGGCAGACTTCGCTGTTTATTCTCCCTGCAGAGGGAAGGGGGGAGCAGAAGAGCTGTCAGTCACACAGCCTGTTCTGCAGTCTCATTTCGCCTGACCCTGCTTTGCCGTTCTAGGCTGGCGCTTGCTATCAGCACTGAGCATCTTGCGGAGAGACCTGATCAGGCGAGACAAGGGCAAGGTGTTGCTGAGTAAGTTCCTGGGCGCAGCTGATACCTGAAAGGACAGATGGAGGGTGCCTGGGGTGTTTGTAAGGCAGATCTCAGCAGTGCCAGGGCACGCTGCGCACCTTGACGATGCCGGGTATTTTCTGAAGCTGCAGCAAGGAGCAATGTGCTCCTTCAACAGCTGGGGCCATCTGCTCTGTCATTATTATTTTTTTTTTTAATTTAATTTTTTTTTCCTGCTGATTCCTAGTAATGACTCTCGAGGTACAGGTTCGTATTTACTGCTGCCAGCCAGCCACAGGCACCTGTGCCCAAATGCTGTGTGGGAAGAATACAAGGAGTTAAATACAGTTATTGTTTTGGCCCTTCATTCTCCAAAAAAAAAAGAAGAAAAAGATTAAATAAGAAGTAATGTTTCTTATACCGGAGTTTCCTTAACTCTTTTATTGTATTCATGGTTGTGAGTAAAATGACTGCAGTCGTGTATATGTGTAAGTGACCGTGTCAGTCCACCTGGATTAATTAACAGTCATCCCCTTCTGACAAACTCCTGGCTTAGTTTTTAGCCGGTTATTATATAGTCTAGGCATTGGCTCATGACTGACATAGCGAACTGGTGAGATCAGCCTGCGTTATTGTAATGTAACGAGTTGTGCTTAAAATCCATCAATGGTCTGGAAAAATGGTAAACCCCAAATCTCTGAACTGGCAGCAGAAGGTTTGTCCACGACCTGTGACCCATCGCACTGCTTTGGTGTGGTCCTCCCTGTGCCACATCACCCCAGGTGCCTCCCCGTGCCGGGGCAGCATCGTCCCACCGGTTCTGGGCTGCTGGACAGGCATCGCACACCCTGGGGAGGACCGAGGGGGTCCCTTTCCTCTCCCACCTGGTTTAACTGCCTGTGTTACTGCCAGCAGTAACTGCCCCCCCATGCTCAGCTCTGCTAGTAATGGGATCAGCTGAAATTTTTAGATGTTCTGGGGTTTTGGAGCCCTCCCAGCCTCTGGCTGATGGGCAGAGTGGTGCCTGGAGCCAGGGCTGGCGTCATGGCAGCAGAGAGCAGAAACATGTTGATAAAAGCAGTGAAAACAAGCACAGTGTCACCAAGGCTTCATCCCCAGAGAGCACCAGCAGTGTCTCCCGGCACAGCGGAAGCTCAAGGAGCTCTTTTAACATGAATATTTATCAGGTTTAGTGTTTGGGCCCTCCTAGGGCTACACAGATACTTACTAATTGCTTGTCTCAATACTGTAGTGAAGCTTTAAATATTTATATGATTGATATTAAGTATTAACATGATTACTGTCAGGAGAAAGGTGAGATCTCACCTTGTTAAAATAATGGCCTTACAAATGTTGCTAGAGGTACAACACCTTCGCTGAAAAGGAGCCGGTACGGAGCAGTACCAGTTCCCATATGTGTTTGTTGCCTCTGATCAGTGAGCCGGGATGGTGGGAAGGAGCAGAGGGAAAACAAGTTGGTTGTATTTTATGGCTTATAATCAGGATCCTCAGAGAGCAGCCGAAAGAGCAGAGAAAGAAAAGCCCGAGACTGGCATAAGAGGAGTGAAGACATGGCAAATGCCTCCAGCAAAACCCTGGGGGCGAAGGTAAAAGCCATGGGCTGCCAGCCCAGCCACGGTGTGAGCCAGAGCCAGCTGAGCCTCCCAGAGCCTTATAAACATCCACTTCTGCCCCGAGAAAATTGTATTTTGGCAGCAGTTCAGGTGCTTTTATAAGGAAATTATTTCTGGGGATGCGGATGGGCCTTAACTCTCTGACCCACAGAGGCAAATGCTGCTGTTCTGAATACGCACCCTGACATCTGGTGCAGGTGATGCTCGGAGAGCGGGACCTGCTCTGCCGTGGACAGGGGTGCTCTGAAGGTGGTCCAGGAGCCCTGGCGACGGCTGCGGGCATGGGAGGAGGTGCTGGTGAGATGCACTTCCCTTCAGAAGAGACAACTATGAAAGGAGAGTGGGAATTATTTAAAATCTCTGAAAAAAAACCCAAACTACATAGTTATAGGGACCCTAAGCCTACCACCAGCTGCAATGAATACAGGAGAGGAAATAGCAAAATATAAATGGTTGCTGTTATCTAATAGACTAAGGTCTTAATGAATGGAAAACCCTGGAGAATGAGTCTGGAGTATGACTGCCAGACCAAATCAGACTAGAAGTCCAACTAGATTAATATTTGTGTCTCTGACAGGGGCCTGAGCAAATAGATTAATTTTCCTGTGCCAGACTGTTACAGAAAAGCCTTCTCAAGGGGGACGTTTCCTCCTATTGGCGGGTGTTTGACTTGTGCCCTGTATTATGAGAATTATATTCCCTGTTATCTGTCTGTCTCAAGGTTTTGTTTAGGACTTTGTGATATGATATGATATTCAGGTATCTAGAAATGGTCAGTCATTTTAAAAATCCTGCCGAGTCATGGCCTTAGCTGCATCTTGACTACACCAAGTTCCAGGTGGCAGTTGCATTATTTTCAGAAATTATTTTTCCTGCATGTTAATTTTAAATGCGTGACCTTTCTGTTTGTACTGAGTAACCACTACAATTTATTCTTCTGCTAGAGTGTGAGTGAGTGGAAACACCTAGGCTGCTTGCACTATCTGCTATGTTATAAATTCAGAGATGGGTTTTTTTTGCTCTCCACTGACACCTTGTACCTGGGATGTGTGCAATGAAATTTATATCTAACGGCATGTATTAGTTTGTTATCTTTTGCCATCAGTAAAATCCATTGGCTGCCATGCTATGTGCTCATCCAGCAGCATTTATTCTCTTTTGAAGTCCCCACAGCTTTCTTGTAACCTCGGCTAACCTAAATAATTCTGTGAAATCTAAAAGCACGCTACCTCGTTGTTCACCCTCTTTCCAGATTATTAAATACAAAGAAAACTTTAATTCAGGTATTGAGTATCCTGCTGCTGAATTTTCTCCACAAGAACAACTCCCTGTTTACCTAATGTGACAAATGGGATTAAGTTGCAGCATATCTGTGTTGCTGTTGGGAAAGAAAGCTCTGTATGGTGTGCCCTGAATCCATGTAAAAGCTTCTCTTCTGCTACTCAAGGTTTGAATTGTGCTTAGGGTGAGAGGAGCAGGGGGGAATACTAAACAGCCTCTTGGATACTCTCTGTATCCTGTTGAATACGGGACCCTGGTTGTAAAATATTTTGAGGCAGCTAAAAGTTAACTTGCAAGATTTTCCAGAGCCCCCGAAAATATCGCACCCTGTGATGACGCTCTGCTTGGTCACGTTTGGAAATCTCATTAGGACCCTACGTAGCTTTAGCTTGTGTTGGTGGAAAACTGATGGCTTCTGGTCAAGTGAGAGTCAAAGGCTGAGGAGCTGAAATCAGCACCGGAGCCCAGGACTGGAGGGGGTGAAGATACCTGGCAAGAGGAGGGAGTGATGCTGCATGCCCTTTCTCAGCAGTGATTAAATTTGATCACTTGTGTTAGCATCAACCTCTTCCAAAACACTTTGAGTAGGAGCCTTTAGCTTTTAATTGTTATATAGAAATCTGGCTTTGCTCCATACACATAAATGTCTTAATTTCATTTCTGATCTCATCTGAGATTATCCATACCTTGTTTTTGGCTTTTTATCTTGTGCGGGGGTTTTTTTGGTTAAATTTTTAATGTTGGACTTTGCACACTAAAGACTGGAAGCCAGACTAGTGGGGAAAGTGTCGTCATCTCAGCAGTGCAAAGCACTTTGAAATAAAGACCATAGTGCTCCACGGTACTTCAGTCATCATCTTGCTACTCTTATTAAGGCAGAATTTTTTTAAAAAACTGTCACAGGAATTTAACTTTTTCTAGCCTTTTGTTATTCTTTCTCATTATTTTGACGTGTCTTTTTATTGATGTCTTGTCTGAAAATCTCCTCAAGGTTTTTGTATTCTTTTGTTATGAGAGATGAGAAATCAGATTTGATATTTGCAGAATGGCACCAGTATGAGCTGGATGCAGTCATTTGGACACTTATTTTGTCTAACTGATGAAATTCCACTTGTTCATCCAAGGAGCAGCCCCATCTCCAGGACTTTCACAACAGGCAGGTTGTGTATGACTCTAGTGCAATATTTTCCAATGAGATAAATACTTTATATGAAATTAGCGTGAATGCCTTATCTTTCTTTCTGTGTCTTTCATTTTCTCAATTTCATAGGAAAGAAACCTGCTGGACACTCTTCTGGAAGGCATGTTGCAGTCTTGTAGTATTGTAGTAGCTATGCAAACCAAAAAATTGTTAAAAACAAAAAAAAGCTTAGCCTTTGGTGAAGGTGAGTTGAGGTATTTGAGGTTTTGTTGTTGTTGTCTTCCTCTCCAAGAGGTCATGAAACAATCCAAAGAGAATTACGAATATTGGTTGGACCAGGAATGAAGAGGAAGCACAACTGATGTCAAACCATGGATGCAGTTAAGTGACAAAAGGGGTTTATGTGGGCACAGCAGTCCCTGATGGAGACACGGGGCTTAAACTTGGTTTTGCTTGCAATGAGAGAACATGTCACCGCTAACATCTGTACTGATTGTTCCTGTTGTCTGGGAGCATTCGTTTGGCTGAAGTGGCTTCTTCATACACTCCTTTCTAAGCGCCCTTGAAGTTTTAGTCCTCATCAGGTTGAGTAAGAGAGATCAAAAATGGGCAGCCCATAAAACTGGAGAAGGGTCATCTCCGCCTCTTCCATGATGAGCTGCTGCCGTGCTATATAAAACAAGACACAGACAGCACTGATGGTGAGGTTCTGGTCTAGGAAGGAGACAGTGAAAAGTTTCCTGGTCAAGCTTATATCTTGGCTCTCTTTCTACCGAGTTTCTGCTTTTGAGACAATGCATGGATTTTGGTTTCAAGGCTTGCAAGCAAGGGAACCATCCATAAATAAATTGTATAAATTCAAGGAAGCAAGTCAGGGAAGTCTCTGCTGCCTGCAGAAAGATTGTTGTCAGTTAGGAGGTTTATTTTAATTATGTTAAAGCATTACTTTGAGTTGGATTTGACTTCTGAACAATGTGTCAACCTAAAGTTGGGTAGAGCAAGAAATGCTACAGAGTGCACTTAGCTCCTCTGGAAAGTAGTTTTGCACCACTTCTAACATCCGCAGGATCTGTCTTTCTTCTAGTAGATTAAATTATAACAGTGTTCAGCGTTTGACCTGCCATCACTTCTTTGGGCAGATGGTAATGTCTTTTATCAGTAACTGAGCTGTTTTTTCAGTGTGTGCTGCAGCTGCACAGACAGATTTAGAAAGCTTGTCACTTTTAATATAATAGGAACCGGCCCCATAAAAATTCAGATTTTAGTAAAACCTTGTCTTGCATTATAAATTCCTCCTAAAAAATCCTGTGGTACCCACTGTAAATCTTCTGTATGGAAGCTCTTTTTTCTCCCTCAGGACAAATCTGTCCCTTCCTTAGCAGGCCTCTGTGTGGCAACAGCAGCTGGTGAATTTGTAACATTATCATGGCAAGCAGGATGTGACAGCCAGGAATATATTTCGGAATATTGGGAGGGAGAGGAGCAGGCAGGGCTTCCTGGTAGTATCATCTGAATTGCAACCTTGGAGATCCTGTGCCCCACAAGAAAGGATTGCAGGCAGCTCCTTGTGTCGGCAATTGCCGCTGTGGTTGTCTGGCAGGAGGATTTGAGTCTTTCCTCCAACCCAAGTGAGAGTGCACAGCCACACCAAACCCCAGGCCATGGTCTTTGCTGCGTGTGATGTGTAGGGGCCAAAGTCAGCGCAAGTGTTGCAGGGCAACAATGCATGGGTGCAGCCAACCATAACGATCACCCAGCCTCCATGGTATTTTGGTATCCATCTTACCTGCCATCTGTTACCCAAGGTAGAACAAGCGAACTGGGTGTTAATAACTGGCTGTAATGAATGCACAAGTGTCCCTCCTGGGCTCTAGGCAAGGCTTCATTAACTTCGGTTATGGACATGAAGGTCATGTACACAAGGTGTACTGCTCTGCGCTTTCCCTCTGAAAATGAATGCTGTTATTCTTCATTATGTGCTCTGGAAGTGAATGCTTTACTCAGTGAAGCTCCCTCTCTCCTGTACCTGCTCTGCCGTAGCTTGTGGGAGCCTGAGCCCCCTTGTCCTACGCAACACTTGATGCCTCGCGTTGCAGAAAAGCAGGGAGCAAGGGCCTCTCTCCGGCCGCTGCTTTGGGGACGTGTAGCATCCTGAGCGAGCGTGTCATGGCAAATAAAAATGCTCAGAGTGCTTTTGTCTAATTACATTTTTGATTAAAATATGGTGTGTTGCCAAAACTGAAAACGCTGTAGAAGTGTATCCATGTCTACAGCACTTCTCCTGGGAAGCTGGAAGAGGAATGGGATTATTCTCACTGCTGGTGAAGTATTTTTGCAGCATGTGGGAGTCCAAGTCCCCATTCTGCCAGCTTCATGATGATCTGTTGTGCACAAATTAAAAATTTAGCCAGTAACATAATAATCAGTAGGGCGTATAGGACTATATTTCAAGCTATAAAGTAGAACTTCTGTCTTGAAAATGTGTATTTTTCTAGCATAATCTATTCTTGCAAAAATCTTCAAAAGTTCTCATGTTTATTCTAATGCTGAATGAAAACAAATTTCCAACCCTGTAACACTGCTGAGAAACTCCAATGCTGTCCTTCAGCGTGCTCAAACAGCAAAAGCCACTCCAGGGCGTGAAGCTGTGAGATCCAGTCTGCGGTGTGCAGGCGCGTGCTGTGGACGGGGCAGCTCTCCGGAGCCTGTGGGAAACAGGAGCCGGTTTCTGCGGTCAGCAAGCGCCTTCCTCCAAGGAAGGAGCTCAGTGCATCCATCTCTGACAGCAATACCCGAGTTCCCAGGATGCACCAGCTCACGTATTAGCTCCCTACAAGCTTCTTGCCCATCACTTTGGCATTGCCCAGGTTCACTTGTGGCAAGTCTTGTCTTTTTTTTTCAGGGGGGAGGCAGAGGACCCCCTGCCTTAGGTCTCTAATCTTGCTTCCCATACTGCTGAGCTCTAGATGATGCAGCAAAGGGTTTGCTGTTGCAAAGAGGATTTTCCCCAGAGTAAATCAACACCAGCCTTAAGAGAGAGTTGGAATGGCACCTTTCTCACCTGCTGTGGGTAGGGCCTGGCAGTTTTGTGCCAGGTCCTTATGACTAATTTGAGCTCAGCTGTGGTCCACATTGTGGAGCGTCAGTTTATGGGACTCTGAAGACCAATTTCTGCTGTCAGATACAGAGGCAGAACTGTTACTATTTAATTTTTTACCACCTGCCTTTCTTGTTATTTCTTCACTCTGTGCCGCCTGTATATCATCTAGCTCTGGGTTCAGCCTGCTTCTCGGTGTAGGCAGAGGTGTTCTTTATTACCCTCCCTGTGTTCGTTCCTGTTGACGAGAGGATCTTGTCCATATGCCAGCTTTAGGAGAAAACACCAGAGAACAATAACCATTTCACATTTGTAAACATGCTTTTTTGCTCCTCCTAACCTCTCGCTGTTAAGCAAACAGCTACTTTACCTACTGTGGGTTAACAGAGCCTTTAGCCTGTGGTCTGCCGGGGATGATGTTGCTGCACGTGGAGCTCAGGCTGCTCAGTCCAGCACGGAGGAACACAGCACAAACACCTCCAACAGCTTCTCTTGATGGTAGCTTTCATCATGAGGGCTGGTCATGGAGAAGGTTGTATGGCTGCTAGAGCATTTATTGATTGCAGACCCTTTGAATCCACTTGTGTTAAATTTAATTAAGTAACACCCCTCCAGAGAGGTCGAGGGGATCGCGGGAGCCCTGAATCTGCACTCAAGAGCAGGGTGCACATCAGCAGGTCAGGGGGCTGTGCCAGCATCCCAGCCTGGCAGCGGTGGGGTCAGGTGGGAGTGAGCCACGCGCGCACCATTCGATAGTCTCAGCCTGTTACGGCACTGCTAGGCTGAGCTAATCCTGGCCTTTTTCAAGAAAATGTGCTTGTGGCCCCAGTTTTCACAGATTGTGAGGGATGCTGCAGCGACTCATTGTTTGCCCTGTGGGTTTGACAGGCATTTTGCAGACAGAGCCTCTTGCAGAAAGGCCTGAACAGAATTGGCTGTGCTAATCTGGAAAATGCTGCGTGGAAGCGTGAATCCATGTTTCTGAGATTAAAAGTGACCTATCAAGTAGAAAAGAGAAGTCTTTTTTTTTTCTTTCCTCCCCTAAATGTAGAAGAATGAAAAACAGGAATGCTAAAGAACACTCTAGATTTTATTTTCTAAATGAGTTACTGCCTCCTTTGCTTCGATCAGTGGCAGCAGGCTGCAGGTAGGTAACATCGTGTGATTTTTTTCCCCTGTGCTTCCAGGTGGACCCAGGGAATGGCTTCCTACAAAATGCACTAGGGGAGGACCTGACCATGCTGAAGTGAGTAGGAACATTGGCAGCAAGTTCAAAGAGGCTGGGGCTTTTGCCAGAGCACTCCTCTGCCTCCTCCAACCCTCTTTACACTCCTGCCTGGTCATGACTGCAGCTCTTGGCATGATTATGGCAGCATCCTTCATCTAGAAAGGCCCCAGATGTTTTGCTGCTCTCCTCTGAGTCTAAGGAAATCTCTTCTGCCACTGCAATGCAGCTCCCTTTGTGGCATTGCTGTTTGTTAGGTTTCAGCACCACCACA
This sequence comes from Theristicus caerulescens, assembly GCA_020745775.1. Lineage (NCBI taxonomy): Eukaryota > Metazoa > Chordata > Aves > Pelecaniformes > Threskiornithidae > Theristicus > Theristicus caerulescens. The sequence goes on along the minus strand of CM036567.1, from coordinate 23,631,455 downwards.
CACAACACGAGCCGCTCTCCCGTTAAAGCTTTATGGTACATATAGGCAAGAAACGCGCTGGCATTTGTCCAAGTAAGATGACCTAACGCTGCGCAGCGTGAAGCGTTCAGCTCGGTGCTGAAATGTGCTCCCGGCCTGCGAAGGGCCTGATCCTGAGTGTATTTCAATGGGCATTCACTTGCTTAATGTGGTTTGGGATGAAAAGCTTCTTGTGGTTGCCTTTGCCTTGGCTTTGTGAGGCTGGTTCTCCTTACGGCGCTTCTGTTCTGTGCTTCCTGCTGGAAAAGGAGTGAAGTCCTCTCTTCTGGGTCGGCTGACACTGGTGAGGGTTTTTTGCTTGTTTATTTTTGTTGGTTTTGGTTAAAAAATAAAAATTTTAAAAAGGCAGAGAAAGCAAATTCACCTTGGAGAAAGAAATCATATTTTGCTGAGCAACATGATCCAAATAGGAAAATGAAATGACAAAGAGATTCCAAGGAGAGTTTCCTGATCCCACAGGAATACAGGAGTGAAAAGGGCTTTCTGACTCGCTGTGTCCTGTTGTTTGCTACCAAGTATTAGTAAGACACTGAGCTACTGCAGTCACATCTTGCATCTTCCAGAGCCTGTTTCCTTTCCGCTCTGCCTGCTGTTGGGGTGCTGAAGCCAGGATCTGTATGTGTCAGGGTGTAGCAACAGAAAGCCATGGCAAATCTCTGAGCACCTTATTACAAAACCAAATTCATCTCTTTGCCAACCTCAACTTTCTTGCAAGAAGCAGTTTTTAAATAGAAAATTCTAACGCTGCAGTGTGAAAAAAGCAGAGCCTCCGTGTACCTTTGTACTTTGTAAGAAGTAAATGTGCTTTGCAACTTTCCTCCAAAAGCTGATAAACTGGGCTGCTTCCCCTTTGCGGTTTTATCCAGGAGAACCTGTTATCAGTGTTCCCTCTCTCGCAGCTCTGCCAGGGCACAAGAAGTCATCACTAGGTCAGCTAGGCACATCATCCCTGAACCATTTAAGGCTGTGGTCTGAAATAAAGCCAGAAGCTAACTGGTAATGAGAGCGGGTTGCAGAGCAGGTTTCTGTAACGAAGTCTCGGTGGGCACTTGCTAAGTGGAGGCAGGTTTTTTGCACCACTTCCAGCTCCACAGCTCAGCTTGAGATGTGGTCTCACCTTAAAACACGCCACAGAAGCAGTCCTAGGTAAGCGCTAACCACGTAAAATATCACCCAGGCATCTCGGTGAGGGTGTTTCCTTCGATGCAGCCTCTAGAAATGTGGCAGAAAAGGCTGGCAGAGTCCACCTTTGTCCTCCTGAGTTCCTGAGAGGTGAAGGGAAACGTTAAAATACTCTAGATGATTTCAGTGGAATAACTCCTACTTACACAAGTTGAACATATGGCCTTATAGTTTTCTAATTTACCAACGGCATGTATGCTGCATCCAATCGGGGAGCTATTTTTGATATTTTAGGTACTAAATTGGACATGCATGTCTGGCCTGCCTGGTGTAATTGAGAATTGCCCATCAAAATAAATCATTTATGTTCAAGTATGACTCATTAGAATGATTGTGAATGGCACACATTGCTGTTATTTAATGCAAATAAAGATTTACATCCAATTATATTTTTTATTTCATCCTTTTGCTAAAAATTTTTGGAAGATGCAACGGGTTTTAAAATTCATAGGAGTGTGAAGCCCCAAAAACCTGGAGTGCGTGTAGTTACATTTCTGTTTTACAGGAATACTGATGTCGGTTTAAATACAGCAGCAGTTTTAATGCTGTCAGTGCAATCTTCTCATGCCCAATTTGCTTCTAGATCAGTGAAGCTAAATGTGCTTTAAAATGCATGAATCTTTGTTTACTTTTTATGACAGTAGCCTGTTAGATCCAGTAGTAGCTTTGTAAGTGCATTGCCTCATTGTAATTAACTTTTGTGAGCCTAGTTGAAAAGAAATATAAACTTACATGCTTTGTAGCAAACCAGAAATTGATACAAGACAATGAGAAAAGCAGAATTGTTATATAGAAAAAGAAAGACCCTATGATGATAAACTGTTCCAGGGATAAATTTGCTGCTCTATAAAGGTGCCAGGCGGATCACCAAGATAACAAGGAAAATGAAGACAGCTAATATGTTTCACGCAGATTTAGCCTCATCTGAAAGGAAGAACAGGACCACCTCCGGGCGCTGGGGCCATGCGAGACACGGCCACCCAGGGTCTTCCTTAGGTATGTTTAATCCCCTATTCTTAAATTTTATAATGAAGAGAAAGGATTTAACCAGAATTGCAGACATTTTACCAAGATTGAGTCCATTTTAGTCTATGTAATTGTACATAGGTATTTACCTGTGATAGCTTCTTACAGGCACTTTATCGTACCGAGATGGATGCTAGTCCCAGGCTGAGTTTGGCTTCAGCTGTAGCTCAGGCCTCCCCCATTCTCATGGTCTATTGGCCCACCACACCGCAAAGCCTGGTGCTCAAGCAGCATCTTCTCAGTGAGCAAGGGAGCTGCTTGTGAACTGACATTTGTTTCTATTGATTTTTGTAAACAGTATGTTGTTTGTTTTTTTTTTTTTTAAAAAAGCAGGGGGGAGAGAGGAATAGTAAATTTTACAGAATAGCAGAGTGGAAAGGATGGCAACTCCTCTTAATCTTTACCCAAACATTAACTTAGGAAAGTGGGAAATAAAATATTCTCCATTTAGAAGCATTATATGTGTGACCTGGAGTTTAAAACAGAGATGTGACCACAGCAGCCTGGCCTGAGCTGTGACAGAGGAGTGCATCTCCATGGCTTCATCCATTCTGTCCATCCCGAACACCCCATACTAGCTATTACTTTTACTTCTGTTTTCTCTTACCCATAAAAGCCCTTGCTTCCCCTACTAGAAGGTGCCTGCAGCTAAATCTAGCAACACTTTCACACACCAAATATCTAGGACGTATTATCTCATGCTGAGAACTTGCTATCTCTTCTCACTCACCCCAGCAGAGTGAAACTGGGATGAGGAACTAGTTAGTAGCATGTGTTTCTCAGCACTTGCCAAAGAGCAGTTATAATTTCCAGGAACGGTCCTACTTGCAGTCTGTTGTAAAGATTACCATATGGCTTGTTTTCCTGCACTGGCTGCAGCTGCAGATATTGGAGAACGTAAGGGAAAGGCAGAAGGACTCCAAGGATGGTCAGCTGTGTTTCTGTACTCTGTCTTGACTTCATGTGAAATTGAAAAACTCTTTCATCCCTGTTCTGTTTGGGAATTATGCTCTGTATTCACTCGGGAAGTCTGTTGTTGCGTGCAGATAGATGCCTCATGGCAGCATTTTGGTGTTTGGTATATTTGTGCACATCCTATCATATTTGTTGCTTTTACTGTATTATGTTATGAGCAGCCTTTTGTGAAAGTAAGTATGATTTCTTTTCAGCGTATGGTAACCTTAATATTCTTTATGTGATTAGCACAATAATATCGTAATTTCTTGCCTAAGGGCTCAACCTGAGTGATGGTGACATGCCAAGACCCCGAGGAACAGACTACTGCATTTTTAGAAGAGGTGCATGTAATGGGCCAACCCAGCCTTTGAGCTCTAAAGTATGGAAAAATCACTGCCATTGTGCAGGCCACTACATACAAGACAGCTGCTTTACACAAGATGGAAAGAAATACAGAGAAGCAAGGTGAAATTTCTGAAAAGTACTTAGATATATTGTAAGACAAATATACCGATGTAATACATTAGTTTGAATTATGAATGTTTCCAGGATTGGGTCAATTAACTTAGAATTAACTCAAATTCCTCTTCTACTTCCTTTCACATCTGTCTGTTGAATTGATATCATTAAATTCTACTCAGCAAATTATGATTTTAATGTCTCTCCAATTCACATGACACATCCCTTGAAATTCTGGTCCTAGAGTTGTCTAATATTCATTAAAATATGCGCAAATACCCTTGTAGGTTAGTTCACTTCCCTGGGACCTAATGGTAAGACTAGCATTAAGTTTCCACTTTGTGTTTTGTCAGCACATGCTGGGAAAGAGGCTCTGATGTGATTCATCTGCTTGCATGGTAATTAAATGGAAATTACATTGATGGAAGAGGGGCCACATGCCAATTGCTCTGCCTTGCACTAATTTGCATGCTGCCTCATTGACGCAATACAACCCTTTTCTGAATGGACAACTCACAAGAGAAACAGAATGGATCCTCACTAGCTTTTCTGCCAAAATTGTCATTAAAGATGCTAATGAGATGAAGGGAATTTGTGCATGAGCCTATCATGGAGCCTAGGCTGTGATTACCAATACGTGCTATATCAACATTTTGGTTTCATGCATTAGTTTCAAATATATATTCCATTTTTCCAGCCTCATCCGTGTTTTCTGGTTGTAATAAGTCTTGTCGTTGGAAAACTTTACTATTCCTGCAGGAACTCTGATAAGCACGGTGACAGCAGTGGATTTAGTGAATGAATCTCTCCTCCGAGATGCCGTCTCGGTTCCTAGATGAAAAAGGTTCAGGACTGCAAAGTTCAATGAGTAATGCACAAACATGAATTACGTAGTTCCTCTACCAGCTCTTAGGTATGAAATTTTATGGGCAAGGCAAGACGGTCAATAAGGTTCTGTTGATTCTCTGTTATTTTTTGGGCAGTTTGATTTCCATTCCTGTTGACATGTTGGCAACAGTCTGTCTTCTCCAGCTGGGCTTGAGTTATCGGGACAGACCAGTTGTTACCCTGACCAATCCATTTCCACCTTCTGATGTGTAATTTTTTTTGCAATGTGTTTATTTTAGGTAAGTTTTGGGTGTTTTGCTTGTTTTTATAAAAGTCTATTTCCATCCCCAATCAGAGGCAGCAGCTGTAAAAGAAGGTCTTGGTGTTGTTTGACCTGGTATGACAGGCTTTTACCATACCTATTTGGCACCCACCGGGATGCAGAAGACTGTAAATGCGTGTCTGACACCTATGAATATTGATGGCTGGTTTTAGGAGGCAGCAGAGCTCTGTCCTTATGTCTGCATATTTGTTCTGAATGGTAACTACTTCTCACTCTGCTATTTAAATTTTGAATTTTTTGAGTAAAACTTTGAATTTGCCAGTTAAGATTTTGTTGATTCCTTCTGATCAGCTGATCTGAAATGAACGGAAAGAGAGACCGCATTTTAATGCAGTAGAAGCCAAAAGTCGTGAGTCTACTTTAGTGTTAAAATCTAGCTAGTTGTCTCCATCCCAGATGCACAACAGCAGAACAAGGTCATTTGTTTGATATAAATAGTGAGTTGATGTTGATAAGCATGAACACAGGAAAAACAACTTCCAGGATGAAGTCCTTTAAACATACCCTTTACATCTTACTTTATCTACTTTCCATAATGATTTTTCCAAGCTTTTTCTAGTCCATATTAGGATAAGTACCTCTTGTATCTTGGGAGTAACTAGTTCTACTACAGCACCCATATTACTCATTTACATTTGTTAAAACTACAGCAACACTTATTTTATTACCTTTTGCTAGATTATTATGTTAACGCGTTATTTTATGATCATAGTTATCCCTGGTTTTGATTTGTAATCAAGTGCAAGATTACACTGTAATAATAGTATAACCATGATAATAAAATAACGTTGCACTTGATTACAAAGCAAAAACAAGTCTATCAAAAAAACCCAATGGTATAACTTAACTAAATATCATTTGTTTAGTTTCCTTTTCCACCTCATGAGACCACTGTAATTTTCTGGGTATTAGTATTCTTTCTAATATATCAGTACACCCACACTTCATTTATCCATATTAAATTAAACTTCTACTTCATGTTAATGGAACTTGCAGTAGGCCTACAATTTCTGCAAAACTCAAAAGTAAAGGAGTACAACCGTACCCAGATGGCGGTCATATGTTAAGTTTCACTTTGCCTCTGATGTTACCCATCTGGAATACGTTCCACATGCCGAAACATCGTTATGGGAAATGGGATCGCCTCATCCTGCATTGCCCTTTTCGACACAGACCTCAGGATTCAAAACTGCGTACCTGCACCATTTGTCAGAGAGAGACATAAAGCCAGGCAGGATTGATGTTGCTGCCTGTTTGTTTTCTTTTTGCCTGAGGGATATCACCTGAATTCCAGCACGTGAGGATGAACTATGCGCTGGCATAGTCTGAGGCAAGTCTAAATCTTGGGATCTGTTAAGAAAGCTGTGCTGAGTTGACTCTTACGTGTTCCTCATGCCGCAGTTTGACAACAATCTGGCATTTTATAGGCTGTAAATGCTGCAGTGTGATAATCTAAGATTAGATAATTATAATTAGATAATTAATTAGAATAAACTAAGATTATGCACCATAATCTAAGATTAGGTCTTATTCCAACTTCAGGTCTTTTAAGTAGACTCTGCTAGTAGTGAGCAGTTTTAATTAGTAAAAAGTTGTGTCCAAAATGCTTACAATAATGCAACTCCTTAACACCGTATTATGTGGTTTTACAAGTTGGGCTGTCACACCGAATAACAAACCGGTTGCTTGGAGTAAAGGGCTGATTTAAAATCCCACCGCAGTAGGCTGGTTGGGGGCATCCGCTCTGTCGGGCGGGATTGGGGTGAGCGGGGGTACAGGAACACCACGCTTCTCGAGAGGGACAGTGCAGCTTCGGCCACACGCAGCCTTCCCAGACCCCTGCTTTCCCCGCGTTACTGTGGGTGCTTGGATGCTGGTGACAGGGTGACCTGCCCTGGTCGTGGCAAGGGGGCTTGGGATGAAGCAGTCTTCTTTGAGTATCATGCCCAGGTGGGATGCTGGTTCCCAGCTAGGCTGAATGAATCAATCCTACGGGAGGGCCAGGAGCTGAGTCTCTCAGCCGTAGCACTGGCTGCTCCCGGGCTGAAGGCAGAACGAGCCTGCGGGCCGCTGCAGATGAGAAAGGAAGAAATACGGCAACATGCCGAGGTGAAGTCCGCAAGCCTTCTTCCCTCCGAGGCTTAATGTAGAGGCATCCCCAGACTGTGATTCTGTCCATGCTCCCCCGGAGAGAGGTTCGATTAAACATGAGCATTTAAAGTCTGTGCTTTCTTGCGGCGATAGAAGTGGATCAGATCACACCAGGGGCTCTCCACTCGCATACCCATGTCCTGCAGGTGTCGGGGCTGCCTAGGAAAGCCTCCCGTGCCGCTGATGGAGAAACGGGCTTTCCAGCAGGCACCACGCTGTCCGGCTTATCTGCCAGTGAAGCTTCCAGACGTAGTCCTGCTGTGGAAAATTATTTTCCAGGGCTGTGAAAGGAGCCTCCGGGGTTAGTATGGCCTGGCCAAATGGGGAAACATCTAAGTATCGTGGGATAACAGGGGGAAGAAGTGGGGAAGGACAGCTGCGTAATTAAGGTTGACCATGGAGGGAAGGAGACTCCAGACTTTGAATCATTGCACTGGAAGATAAAGGCTACTGAAATGTTATTTTTCAAGTATTGTGCGAGACTTGAGAAGAGCTCAAGCAATTAAGTAACTTGGTCTAGTTTAGCTGCACTTGTTTGCTTCATCTCATTTCTACATCCTATTCCTCAGTTAAAAGAAAATTACCAGCAAAATTCCCCCGAAGTGTAAGTCTGGGCTGTACTGCTACAAGAGTCCTGGTGGATAACTGTACATTTCTGGGTGCAATCTGGGCGTTGTTTGCACACTCACGTGGTTCAGCAGGTTGTTCCTATAGAGTATAGAATAGATTAGCAACACACGCATTTTCTAGATTGCTATTAGAACTATTTAATTAAGTATTTGAATGTTGTTTACATACTGGATGAATTCTGTTCCACCCCTGTTTCAGGGAAGGACAGTGATTCTTCGCTGCGTTGCCTTTCAATTGGAGCAGGTTGCACATGCACAGATTGCTATGCGGAGTTGGCACATGGTGGCCATCAAACTCCTAGAAAACAGTGGTGCTTGCTCACGTGTTCACAGATTTCCTTGGGATTACTGCATATGTAATAGTGTTCACTAGCACATTATTTCCTTGAGGAAGCTACTGAAGGTGCTGTTCTATCACCTTGCAGACTCCCACAGTGAAAGTTTCCAATGTGATGAACACCAGCCCAACACTTCTCCTATAATGAAAGATGCATCTGTTCTGGGTCAGAAGCTGCCTGGGCACGCTGGCAGAAATGCTTTGCAAGCGGGAGGTTTGCGTCTAAGGTATTCAGTGACAGGAGGACAGTAGATGGCACTCAAGGATACGGAGCAGAATTTCTAGGCTTCTTGCCAACACCCAAATAATTGCTTTTTACAGTACTTTCTGTGGAGCGCTCTCACGCTGGCATTTCTACCTGTACAAGAATCAGAGGTGCCCATTGACTTGGAGAAAGCTAAACAGGGAATGCATTTTGCAAGTCCTCTGCTCTGAGAAATATCAGAAATGGAAATAAACATCTGTGAGCGTGACCAAAATACAGCTTATTTCCCTTGCTTGAAGTGATTTCTTGCCATTATCAGTCTTACTGACTGCTTGTACCAGCTTTTAACCTCATCAGACAAGCAAACTGTAACTCACGCTGGCATGAAGTTCATCCAGACAATTAACCCACTGTCCCTAATAGCTTTCCTGCTGTTGAGGAGGGTGCGCTGTACAGTAAGAAGGAAAGCTGACTCACTGAACTACTTTGATATCCTTAAATTCGTCAAAGCACTTGAGTGTGGGTTGCACTTTCCATTGCAATTAGACCATTGCAGGTGTAGCGCTGCGCTGAACGAGGGCCAAAACGATGGTTGTATCCTGGTCGCATCGAGCAGCCTGCGAGCAAACAGCAGGCAAAATCAGTGCACTTTTCAAACTGCAGATCTTGCTCTGGCCTCACATTATGCTTTATATCCCCAGATGCATTTCCTTACTTCCCCACACACGGGGAAAAAACACTGACCGGGCATGCAAGGTGTATGAGAGTAAAAAAACTCCTGAGAACAGCTGCATCTGTACACTCCAAGTTAATGATAGTGATTTGCAGAAGTTGGTTTAGAGTAAGTATGTCAATTCTTATTAAATTGGCCATCTTCCTGGAATATTTAGTAAAAGCATTGGCTAATTAAAGATGACAGACCTGTGCTCTCTGAATACAGAACCCTTTACATCAAATGAAGGAAATCCTTATTATGTCTCTTTCCGAAATCGGACATTTTATCACCATTCGGAGGCCAGTTTGTTCAGCTGCATTGCCAGGAGGGAGCCCGAGCTGAGAAGGAGGATTCATCCCAGGTAGGCTCCCAGAGAGCTGTCAGGATGGCACAGACAACTGCATTGCCACCGAGTTATGCTGAAATCAAACCAAAGACCTAAAAAAATCCCCCCTGTATGGTTTTGTGTGCTCTCCCTAGCCCCAGAGCCAGTCCTAGGGTAGAGCCATAGCCTAAACTTTATTTGATATTAGAAACTCTGGGTTCGAGCAGATGGCTTCTTTGTTCCAGCTAAGGTAACTGCTCAGCAGCCAGCTGTAATCTCAATGCCACATCATTTTCAGTTCTAAATTTTAGTTTCCTCAAATGATCTGTATGTTTTGGCAGCTATTTCTTGTGATAATGGATCTTTTTCAATTTCATCAAAAATAGGGAAAACCACCTGTTATTGTTACATGTTTGTGCACTTTGTTATGAAACAATTTTTTTGAAAAGATTTATATTTTTACATTTAGAAGGGGTTCATTTGGGGGCTGTGGTTGCTTGTGGGTTTATTTTGCAGTGTGGTGTTGATTCAACTGTTGGTTTATTAGTTGTTTAAATAAGGGGTGAAGGCTGATCCATAACCTGCGTGAAGGAAATTAAAGGAGAGGCCACTGTCCTGCCGTTGTGCTGACATACAGAACATCAGTAAAAAGAAAATGTTTACTGGTGTGACTATTTTATTAGACTGTGGTTTCATTTAGCTGAAGTATTATGAAGAACTTGTATCTCAGAATCGTGTGAAGAGATCATATCTCTGTTGAAGTTAAAATGCTGTAAGGAACCCTTTATACGAAGTTAGTGATATAATTCAATTAATTGTACCATTGGCCCGTTAACTGTCCGTATCACTCAGCGTACAAATTCCAGATGCAGCTACAGATGCTTAAACTGTGAGCAAAGAACATTATTGAGCCTAGAAATTTTTCCTCTGACTTCAAACATAGTTTTAGTCTCCCCCAATGAATGAAAAGATGAATGTAACATATGGATTCATGGAATGACAGACTGCACCAGAATAATTTGATATTTCCCTAAGAGAAGACATGCTGCCTTTGGGATGGCAACAGCGTTCTCTATGTTTTCTTCTTAGCAAATATCCCATTTTATTAGCACAGTTGTTTTAAGTATAGTATGTGATAAAGTTGGCTCCTTGCATTTAAAATATTACTTAAATAATATGCAAGCAACCTTTCCCTAGATCAGATAATTACATCCATTCTGGCTTTAAATTTGCTTCTTTCTTACAAGCCCTGTCAAGACTGCAAGTCACTGCCATACTGGATAGAAAGCAAAATCTAACACAGTTATTCAAAATTCTCAAAACAGCATAATGGGTGCAATTGTTTCATTTGCAATAAAATACGGTCACATCAATTAATTGCTATAATTTGTGAGGCAAGAACCAAAAGGCCTTTGGAGGCACATCCAGCTCCCTCGATGGTGGGGGGGTTTCTGAAGGAGACCACGCTGTTCTGGGCCTGTTGCCTGCTGCTCCCTGCCCCGGGGCCACTTGTGCCGTGGTGATGGCTCCACAAGGTGAAAAACGAATAGCTCAGAGGAAAACCGAAGCTCAGGAATGGTGGCCCAGCCCAGTTTGGATGCGATCAGTGGCACAGACTCGAGTAAATCCTTTCTGAGATGTTGCGCTATGGCAAAATAGCATCTTCTAGGTCAAGTGCAGGGTGCCAGCAGTGGTCTCACCAACACCGCATCTGGACACAGTGTCACCCTCCCTTCTTACTTGGTGGTCGGTTCCACCCTCTGAGCCATCGTATCATCTGAGAGCCCATCCGCTGCTGAGCATCTGCTGGGACCTTCAAGCCTTTTTGGACTTACAGAATTCAAGAATACAGTCCTTCTCCTAAAAGGTATCTTCATTCTTTGTGTGTAGATTATGTCCCTGTGCTTGGCTGTGCTAGAATATGTGCTCTTTAAGGGATCCAGATAGCTTTAGGATAGCCTTTTTTTCCCTCTAGAAAAATGTAGGCTAGAAACTTAAAGGTGAACGCAATTTCTCATGTAACCCAGCGCCCAGGAGTTCAATATGTCAGGACAACATTAAATTCCACTCTATTGATGATAAAACGAGAAGCGTCGGTAGTGCTGCCCTTGAGACCAGCTGTCCCTCTGGCCAGGAAGCTTGGCTGCACGCGCGGGATCCCTTCTGTGGACGTGCTGGTAATCACTGCGGACCACGGGGGGGCAAGCAAGGCGTTCTGTGCTTCTCAGGCATGATGGAGGTTCTCAGCATTCTCCGTTGTGTGACTCTCAGGGTGATACGGATGTCTCCGAGTCATTTGTCTATGTAAATCTGAAGGAAATAAATTAGCAAAAAAGAGATGCATGGCTTTACACTTAGTATTTTAGGCTAAGAAATACTTTACTTCCTAGATAAGAGAGAGAGAGAAAATCATTTAAATTCTTTCATTCCCTTGGGAATAATGCAATGCAGTAATGTTAAAACTGTATGTAATCGCTTTCTATTTTTGTAAAGCCTGTGGCAGCTATGAAACTTTAAAGTGAATACTGGAAAGTCTGGTTAGTATAAAATGCTTCAGTTGCAATACGTTAATGGTGCAATGGGGATAAAAAGACTTTTAGCAGTGGGCAAGGGCTTTTTTTCCACAGCCCACAACAGTGGATTTCCCTGGAACATGTGAAAGAATCTTCAAAAGCTGCAAAATCTATCACAAAGTGACAGCTTTTGGGTTGCTGTTTCCCATCATCTGCATGCTGCTCTGGCTTACAGCAAGGAAACCTGAGCGAACGCTGTAACTAAGTATTGCACTCTTCTTCTAATTTTGAAGGGCCGTATCCTCATTTCTCAGGGAATTAGGTGAGGCATCTCCTGGATTTTTGTCATTGACCTTTCCGAGAGTCAGAGCACTGCACAGCGCAGTAGATAGCGCATGGCCTGGAGCAGATCCGTGGCAGCTAGAGGATGATCCAGAGGTGCTTCAAGCATGTGCTGTGTTGCCACGTTAACTGCTGGGAAATCGTGCTTTGTACTGGGATTAAGATGCGTTCAGACATAATGGTTTCCTACCATTTTCAGTTCAATTCGTTCAAGGCCTGCTAGCAGTTAAAGCAAAATGTAAATACAGTAAATATCAGAATCTCAAAAGGAGAAATATTACATGTATTTTAGTTTTTGGCTAAGCCAATGAACAACGTTAAAAGAGGCTGTATTTGAACAGATAAGCATCTCTAGTTCTTATTCTGCACCTCTTAGCTCTGTTTTTTTTCTCTCTATATACATAATAATATATATACATATATAATGTATATACATAATAATGTATATATACATTATATATATGCATGCATGTATGTGTATATATATCATGAGCCTGAAAGACAAAATATGCGCTTATTCTTCCTGTGTGATTTTGAAGGGTCGTTTTTACCCTTTTATCCATTCCGATAGATATAAAGCACTGGCTAAACACAATAAATGTGTTCTGAAGCCTTTTCCAAATTCCTGTTCACGGTTGGAAAAGAAATGATTGCTGCAGCTTACTGTGAGTTTGCCATGAAAAATTTCTGAAGCTACAGGGATGAATTTTACATAACTCTGCTTTATTGTGGTGTAAGCAGGTATTTTGTTACTATTATTCCAGATTTGTTCCAAGTATTACACTGCATGTTCCCAGGAGGTCTCCTGGGGCAGATTGCGCTATAGAAGTAGTAAATATGTACAAGCAATAGTCATTTTTTAAAATGTAAATCCAGTGAGCCAGTCCATTTGTAGCGTGGGGTGTGTTTGTCTGTATGTGTACACACAGCTCCTGTCTGCTCCAGCTTAGCACAAAAAGCTGAGTAAAGCTCATGAGATTTTGTTCCCGGCTTTGGGGAGAAGGAAGGGGTTTGTATCAGCCTCCGTCTATTCTGCAGTCCCACGGTTTCTTTTCAACCGCAGGTTCTAACGCTTTTTTTGTTTCAGTTCAGCCATTCTCCTACAACCTGGAGTAATTCTGTTTTACCATTTGACATAATTAATTTTGCTTCCATTTGCTGTGTTTTGGATTATCAGTCACCTCCTGCTGCAGCGGCTGGTAGTTTTGACTCTCATGCGGTGACCAGCACAATGACCGTAATAACAGTGTTATACAACACTTTTAACCCATACGCATAAAACCTCTGACAAAAGTGTTTAAATTTCATTGTTGCTATCCTTCTTGACGGAAAACACAAAAAATTTAAGGGAACTCTCATCCGCCAGCAAATTAGCTACACACAGAGATGGTCTGCGGCTTTGCCAAAATGCTTTTGAGTTTCTGTATTTTGCTGCCAAGGGTTTGTGCCCATCTCAGCTGTTCGGTGACACGCAGGAACTGCGGTTTGCTTTTTCATCCCAGCACAGGAGATGAAATCCCACCTATGGACCGTGACTCCTGGTTAAATACGAGTGTTTGACCCCTGTTTCCCATGAAGAACAACATCATCTCAGGTTCCACGAGATGCTATTCAGCGTTGGATGCCGAAGCAATATACACAGGCATTCTGCAGAGTTTCCTTCCAGGATTTCATACGTGGTGGTTTTATCGTGATCAGAGCCAGAAGCTAACACTGATCTAAAAGTAATATCATTGCAGTAGTCTTCTATACGCTTTTCTCTATGAACTTGTCCAGTGTAAACTTCTAGCATCCACAAAATGTTGGAGGCAAAAAAATCTGCACTTTGATTACAGGCTGAGTAAAGAAATATCGCCTTTTGTTCTGACCTGCTGGATTCATCTAATCCCCTTCATCCCTCTCCTATCTGGTCTACCAGCCACTGCATTAAATGTATGCCTGATTTTAAGGGCACAGATTAATTCAAGGTACAAAAATCAGAGTTTCTTACAAAGAACTTGATTTTTGCTTACCCAGGTGTTTAGTACTGTTTCATTCTTTCTGGAGCCAAATTTGGACTGAGATGCGTGCTTTCCATTGGAAACGCGATTACTAAAGCTTAGAAGTGCTGGGGTCCAAGAATTCATTTCACTCAGTCATCTGCACTTCTAAATATATGGTAATTGTTATTCTTTGTGTATGAAATGAGAGAAAATAGAACAAATCAGAAATGTTACCTTCCGCAGATAGAGTATTTCTGAGGATAAGATTGTTTTAAAGGTGTAACATCGTTAACAGAATTGGTTTTTTAATCCTTGTTTGCATCTTGGCACAGTCCCAGGGCACATTTCCTATGTTTTGTACATTTATTTGAAACAGAATTAGAATGAACTTTTTTTTCTTTCTGTATAAATGACTGGCTTTGTAGGCTGTGTAGGTGTTTTTCAAATGCACACACCATGCTTACTTAAAAGTAATTGTATTTTGAGATAGGATATATATTATGCCTTTCCTGTCAAGGTATAGTCGTGTGTTACAAGCTGCCATTCTACAAATTTCCAGAGTGACATTTTATTATTGCAGATCATTTTAGGAAACTTCCTGAGAAAGTAAAATGTCTCCTCCTATAACTGCCTTTTCAGCTAGGAGCATAACGGATTGCCTTGGGACAGTAAAGACTGAAGGGATCAGCCATCGGGGGGCTCTCCTATCAGCCTTATCTTTAAAGCCATCCTGACAGTTTGCCCAGGCAGTAATTCTGGGCAGCATTACCTGGATCTGTTGGTGGCTGCGGTTCCTGCAGTGCCAGGGCTGACAGCAGCTGACACCTACTAACCTCCCACCATGGGTATGAGCATTTACCGTCGCTTTTGCTTCTGCTAATTTTTTGGTTATAATGCTGTTTTCTAGTTCACATCAATAGCAGAAGTTGTTCCAGGGGAATCAGTCATGGGAAGTGTTCGGGTAGCTCGAAGGAAGAAGTAAGAGAGGTTATTCATCATTTAATAATGCTGAAAAGGTGGTTGCTGTAGAAACCTCTTCCAGGTGTAGCAAATGTGAAGAATCAGATTGTACCCACTGCAGTGCCATAGATCAGACTGGAGATGCTCCCACGCACAGGGAGCCTGGAGGCCTGGCATCCCTTTCTGGAGACACCGGAGATGTCCTGGCCGTCTGCCTGATGCGGGGAGCAGCCGTCACCGCCACCGTCCCTCTCTGCAGAGGCCACTGCACAGTCCCGATCGCCCCACGCATATTCACAGGGACAGCTTCATCCATCAGGTCACACTCCCTGGTGCTTCTCTCCAGGTCTTGTGCTCATAGCTCATTTCAGCCTGTATCAGAGAGCTGGCTCTAGCAACTCAGAGGGATAAAGCATGACTGAATGTGTTTTAGCTTGGGCTGGCAGCAAAAGCCTGGGGCTGTGCAGGGAGCACGGGTACCACATGAAGGAGCTCAGACTTGTTCTTCCCTGGAGCATTCACTGAGGCATCATTAAAAGACCCAGTAATCAGAGGTGTGCGTAGCTGGAGCTCTGAGCTCAACGGCAGGTTGATGGCAATGATGTCCTGAACTATTGCAAAGTGTGAACGCAAGCAGGAGGTGCAGAATTTGACCGTAGCTTCATAAAGGGGCTGAGTCGTAATTTAACCAAGTTCAATTCATTTGTACAGCAGAGGTGCCTTTTGAAGTAAAGATGCTCCAGCCACAAAGTGCTTTGCTTAGTTCCCTTTGATAAGGACCTCTTAAATGCTTGCTGCTCTGCATTTCAGTCCACTTACAGTCCATCGAGTAGGGGTGGTGCAAACGTGCTGAAATAAATGGTTTATCTCCCCGGAGCTGCGGTCTTGTTTCGTGGGTTTCGTGACTTACTTAATGCTTCTTCTGCGGGGTTCCCACGGGTAAAATGAGCTAACGTGTCCATCTCGTTCTGCCGTGCTCTTTGCGAAGGGCTCCTGGGTTTTGCTGGGACAACTCATAATAATTTGCTCTGGTTCAATTCAGCTCAGGTTTCTGCATGTAAGGTATCCTGGGTCTCTCTTGGCTGGGTAATTTGTTTCAAAACATGCTTTCTGAGACTAACGTTTCTCCCTTTCCATTCGAGATCAGTAGGATGGAGCTGCGTTGTTCTTAATACAAAATTGGTTCTGCAGAGTGATGTTTCTGATTCTTGGGATAAACTTCAAGATTGCTTTAGATATTCGTGTTCTGAATGAAGACACAAGAATATATCATTATTCAACTATTATGAAGTCTCTCATGTTTTCAGCTGCTCTAGATACTGTTGATTTGTTTTGATAAGTGTGTTAGAAGCCCAGAGCTTGGCAGGACATGTTATTGATCTCACGCAATCCCTTCTGGGCATTAACATGGGAGTATCATTCACAAATCTATTTTCTCTGAGCTTTAATTTAAATACCAGTGCCCCTTGAGGATCTGTCTGGGTCACTTTTATTCTCAAGCTGTACTTCAGCACTGAGTAAACTGATTAATTAATGCAGGCACCCAAATTAGCTGCGTGCCAGCTGCTGTCAGATGTAGCTATCTGGTCTGTTCGGTTTGCTGGCATACTTGTTTCTGTAAGGAATAATACTCAGCTCTGTCTACTCTCAAAACAGTTTTCAAATTTCAGCCACTCAATCCCAGCTGCTCTGTAAGGAGGCAAGCATTCCTCTGTTATTAAGGCACGCTGTCTGGGGAGAATATTTAAGGGAAAGTAGTGTCATTTGGCTAGTTGTTAGACTGTGTAGAAAAACCGTCTGCTACCTTTCTCCTCGGCAGAAGTACATACCAAGAGAGCTTTAGAAAGGATCTGAGCGAAGTTAATGCCACATAGCGCTATGCAATCCATGAAAAGAATGTGATGAGGCAATTACAAATGAATGTAAAATCCGATTTTGTAAAGATGTGGGGGAAAGGTTAAGGGAGAGGAGCAGAGCTAGAATGGCCACTGCCAAATTAACGTTCCTTTGCCTTGCGCTACTGGTCATGGAAAACAGATGTGTGGGAACTGGCTAGGGGTTTATGGAGTGTCCGGAGCCAGGGACTGCCCGGGGAGAGGCCTGCAAGAAGTTTCTTTGTCCACACCTCATGCACGTGCCCCTTACTGGTATCGTAGCTATCCCGGTTTCTCAGAAATGATGGCCTAGCTTCCCAAATTATTTCCTTCTCTTTTTTCCTTTCATTTCTTTTCTCTCTATGTTTCAGATTATGCTTGGCCTTTGCCTAAACAGTTGTGCCCTATATGGATTTCCCTAGATGTGCTCTTTTCAACTGCATCTATTATGCATCTCTGTGCCATCTCTCTTGATCGGTATGTAGCAATACGCAATCCCATTGAGCACAGCCGCTTCAATTCCCGCACCAAGGCTATTATGAAAATTGCTGCAGTTTGGACCATATCCATAGGTAAGCAATGCGGCTCACGATCTTAAGTGTGTCTTAATGAATAATAGTGTTACTCCAATTTTCATTTAGGATTTTAAAGAGGATACTCAAATTAATTTACCTGGCCTGCATGCCTGAATATAATAAATGATTACTGGGAAATAGAAGTCTTTCATTGCACTTGGTCAGTGACCAAAATAAGTAGTCATTTTTCAGAACACCACCACTTCCAATGCTGAAGCATTGCTGCTGTGTACATATCAATATGCCGATAACGACGGTAACGCAGACAAATGGTGCTATAAAACTGCTGTGTAAACAAAGCAGAAAACAGCATTAGCAAAGACTCTGGAAGGAAAACGCAGCCAGTACAAATGACACGTCTACACTGCGGTTGCTGCAGTTAAACTCGCTCAAGTTCTGGTAGCAGTTTAAGTGAAGCAGCGCAGAATCGGAGGCAGGCTAACGGTGAGGTATTCACTGCTCTTGCGCAGGCTTTATGGCCTATATTGTGCTCTGCCACAGCTGGATTGCTGCTGGTACTGAGCCAGCAAGTTTGAAGTCATAGTAAATGAGGAGCAGACATAAAAGACGACACTTTTGTATCGCTTTGATAAAAAGCGATAAATAAAGCAGCAGTAAAATAAGGAAGAAAAGGAAAAATGATAGCAAGATGACTCTGTAATATCAGGAATTATGTGAAGAAAAACATTTTCTGGGGAAGTCTTTCAATGTGCTTTATAAAGGAGACATTTGGGGCAGCATCAGAAGAATCGTATGACCACTTCCCTCTGCTGTATTGCCTTTTTTGCCTGAATAAAATGCAGTCTTACAAAGATTTAACATTTAACTTTTCTTTCATAAAGCGGTTGTCACTTTCAGTGCTGTACTGCAAGGAAAAGCATGTTTCAGGTGCTTGAATTTCTCTTGGGTTTTGCCTGCTTTAGAAGTAGAATATGATGCTGGATGTCTGGGTGCTGCAGGAGCCACTTTTGAAGAAGATTGCCATGGAAAAAGGCTGTGGAAAAAAACAAAAAAAAATAGGGGAAATATACCTTCTCTTCTCATGAATATAGCAAGAATATCTGTTGGAAACAAATTTTCATGTGCCACAGGCCTGCTACGGTTCCTCTGGGTAATACAATCCACAGTGAAATTGGATTGGGTTTAAACAGTTCATTTAATTTTTTTTTTTTAATAATTATTTTAAACTCTCTGTGCTGCCTGTTTGGCATAGGGAAGAAAGCTGCTGAATTCAGTGCATGAGCGGTCACGTGCGAGCAACTTCACGCGCAGGTCGCTTGGGCTCGATTTGCACAGGCAGTCCAGAGCTGGCGCAGGATCTGCGCCCTGCGTTGCGCTGTGACGCAGAGGGAGCAGCCGGCGTAGCCCCCACCAGAGCCATATAAACCTGCCAGCAGCATTAAGTAACACGCGGCAAAACCTGGGCAATAAGACCGTTCCGCTTCCGTTTCTGGAGCTAATTTACAGGTTTTTCCCTGTGCTGCCTTACATGTTGCGCACATATCCTTAGAAGTTTTGGCTAGTGCTGAACGTGACTGCCTGCACGAGAACCTTGAGGGCTAAGTCGTGGTTTGGACTATGGGTCCAAGGAATAAAGTAAGGCAATGAGTACTTCATGCATGGTTCACTGAGTCAGCAAACCAGTAAGCAAATCTGGGACCTGACCAAAGAGATGTAAAGACAGACATAGACCTACCTCTTCCTGGAGTTACTGGGTGGGGAATGGGCTCAGGATGACGGAAAATAGGAACATTATGGGCTCTGCTGTCCCCCAAGGGCAAAAGTACCTGAGCCAGGATAGGCAAGGTGACTTTGTGCTGCTGTAGAGTGCAAACACCTCACCCCTTCCCAGCTTTCTCGGGTGACGCATTTATAGAATGTCTGCATTTATAATAGGATGTGAAAGAGGTGAAGTAATGAACACTAAAAGAAATAGCTTGGAAAGGAGGTATATATTCACTTTTCTTTTGCAGGCACATGGCTCATCAGCCCTCCGTAAGGCGATGGGTGCTGCATTTATTCCCCAGCATCCAAAGGTCTTTAGAAGAAGGTGTGAGCTGTCGCTCAGCGGGACGCCTGCAGCGCACACCGCTTTGGGGGCCCGCCTCGGGCAGCGCTTCCCTCCCAGGCTGGGCAGGGAGATGCGTTACAGCTGCACCTGCGTCCCCCCTTTGCTGGGATCATAGCTGAGAGGGTGCACGGCACGTCTGGGCTCTGTTGATGTTTGTTTGTTCTCTTTGATGCAGATAGAGCTGACCCAGGGGAGTCTTTGCTTGCATCCCTTTGTTTGAAGATACAGGCAGAATGATACTCCCCAGAGAGTCTGGTCAGGGCACTGAATTGCTGTTGGATTTCCACCCTCCCCAGTGCATGCGATAGGGCTTACCCGTTTACTCGGGCTTTCTCCAGAGGGTTGCATTAAATGGAGAAAGAAAAGTACTCTTGGTATGTATCTAGCTTATTTTAGCATAATTATTTTTACTTCATCAATGAATTTAGAAATGTGACAGACACAGGAATAAACTGAACATGGAATGAAGAACTCACCCAAAGTATATCGTTGCTGTCTTCCGTCTCTTACCCACTTGTCACTTGGAAAGGCCTGATGAAATCCCATACAATTTTCAAGAGGGTGAAATAGGTTAAGTAAATTCACCCTCCCTTCCGTATTAAGTATCACAAAAGAATTTGTGCACTTCTGTACCTGGTGAAGTATCACATTCAAAGCAGCACTTAAGTGCAGGCTGGTCAGTTTGCATTTCCCAAGTCCTGCTTCAGTTGGACTGAAGAAACTTTTAAATGCATCCCATGTAAAGAATCCCGAATTCAGTTCCTGAATCAGAATTTAAAATAGGAAGTAAAAAGCATGTAATTTATCTTAATTTAGTAGCTTTTGCATTCCATTTTCCTGAAATGTTAATGCTGACAGCAAAATATATAATAGAGGTTCTTTGCTCATTGAGCCGTGGATTTGGCAGGTTGCACAAGCCTAAACCTATGATTAGGTTTTTAAGCAGGGGAACATAACAGAGTCCTCCTGTCTGTTGACAATTGCTTTATGAATGGGTCTTTTCCAAAGCCCTCTTTGTTCCAGATTAAAGTACATCACAGCCAGTTGTCCCGTGTTTTAGCAAATGTAACCTGAGCAAGACGTTTTGTGTTCAGTTAGAGAAAAAGTGGGTGCTGTGAAGTGCTGGGCTTGTAAAAATGAGTTTTGTGATATATAGCATTGTGCTGAGGCTGGAAATAGAAACGTAGGCAACAGAAATATCCACACAATTGAAAATGAAAATAAATTATAGATCTGAGCTTGCTGGCAGAAGCTTGATGTTGCTTCAAGACTTCAGACTTTGCATAGTTGCAAGTGCAAAGAGTTTCACTAGTAACGTGTGGATTTAACCATCTCGCCAGACTCCCTGTATCCTGCTCTGAGGACGGTGGTCTGGGGCCACCCTGGCCAGGAGAGGACATCCCCATGCAGCTCTCAGCAGGAGCGATGAGGAGCTAGTCAGACTCTAAATGCACGCCGTATAATACAGGAGAAAGTGTTAACTGGGTAATAGTAATATATAAGAAATATCACTTTGGAAATGCGAATGAAAGAACTTCAGTGATGTGGAAGGGTGCACACACATTGCTTCGGATATGAAAATAAGTAAAACATTTCAATTCTGAAGCTCCTCGTGGCTCAGCTGTGTGCCTGCTAGCACAAAACGGGTTTTCCTCTGCTTCCCAGAAAGTTCAAGGTTTGGTCATTTACTAGAAAGAGCCAAAATTACACATGCTACCAATTTCCCAGCTCACAGTTTTACATCCTTAGTAACAGTGTAAATTCAATTTACTTGATAAGTGACTGAGATAAGGTCATCCTTTAAATTCTGCTCTTTGTATCAGTGCCATAAGCAGACCCCACGTGTCTTTTTGTTTGTTTTTTTTGAAAACAGAATAAGTAACAAAAAAAGGAAATGCGCTGCTGAATTATGGTAATACCATTATATGTGTTGTGTTAAAATTGGACTTTTTTCTTTTCATTCTCTCTGACTCACTAATGATATTATAATTTTGATATAGATATCTGGGGTTTGTATATATAATAAACCACTCAACTTTAAAAAGGAATTTTACATCCCCATTTAACTTTCATACTACTTCATTGTTTTATTGAGGCGATCTGTTTATAGAAGTATGAAAGAGGTGTGCAGCAAGGATCAGTAAATGCTCATCTCGGATTAAGTGATCTTAGGTCTAACAGCTTTTTGCTTCTGCCCTGAGTGTTCCTCTCTCACACAGGCTGAGCAGCCCCATCCACGCAAGCTGCCCTAGTGATGTCCTTAAAGAGCCTCCAGGTATCAGTTAAGCCTTCCCCTATCTCACTGGGGATAATCCCAGTGGGAAATGATACTCAGTCTGAGGAACGTGCTTGGAATGGCACCACCGATATTGAAAGGAATCGTAGTTGTCTTGCAGGCTAAGAGCAGGTTGTGCATGGAGGTAGAGGGGGACTGGAGCAATTCACGTAGCCTCCCTCGGGTCATGGGTTTAGAGCGTGTTCAGGGTTTTGGTTTGCATTTCTGCCCATAGGTGTGTCTCTGGGATCAGTGACTTTCTCAGGAAAGCATTTGTTTGTTCCCATGACACGCTTGCTGATAAGGCACGCTTGCTCCTGAGCACCCTCTGGTCCGTGCTGGGCAGTAATTGCTCCTGAGAGACTGTGCTTTGGGACAGGAGCACACGCCCTTGAATGTCTTTGCAGGCTACAGGCCCTGGTTAGCAAACAAACCTTTGGACACGTTTCATGGAAAAAAATGGCAAAACCACTGCTAATGGAGAAGGCAACAAATGGAAGGTTAAAATGTGTTACCAGGATTTTGCTCAAACCTTTCCCACCAAGCAGGCTGGTTCTGTTTGTGGCTCATCACTTGGAGACAGGGAAGCAGAGTTAAGATGACTATCGCTGGCAAAGCAAAGGTTAGAAGGGCACCCTTCGCCTCCTGGAAAAGTGTAGGGATTCCTGACTACGAGCACTGCTTTGGTAGGACAGTAATACTATTGCTGAGAAAAATGGTTGCATGTTAGTAAAACCTAAGAGAACGTAGAATTAGTTTCTCTCCAGATTTGGGAGAAAAGTGTTTAATGTGTTTTTGCCTTTTTTATGTTTGACATTAAATGTCTGACAGTGTATGTTTGACTGAAACTCTTCCCTCATGAGCATGAGGGTTGCAGTTGATGATTTCTGTAGGCAGAGGTCCTGCAGTGGTGGTGATCCTGATAGTTTTTGTTAGCCTCGAGTGACCGCAGAGGTGGCGTTAGCATTGCAAGCCAGGCTACTACTTGCTTCTGGTGGAGCAGTAGAGCAGGTTTGTGCTCATAAAACTTTTTCAGGCCTATCTTCTGGTCGCGAGTGAGACACAAACCCTTGCTTTATGGCCTAGAGCATGACACTAAGGCTTCATCTGCCCCTGTTCCCATTCGTTTGAATTGACTACAAGGTTATTTTCTCTAAAGACATGATTTTGCCCGAGTGTTTGTACCGTGATTCCCAAGAGGGGCATTGATCTCCCTAGTACATCAGCAAGAGTTATCAGGGTGAGGAAGATCATAGCAGTTGATAACAAGCTGAGTTTGTAGCAAGGGAACTACCTTGGGATTTCAGGCATGGGTGCCTGGATTGATTTGATTTTGTCATCAGACATCAGTGAAATGTTTTGCCGGGAACGGCAGCAGATGGTGATAGTATGGGAAGTGTTTTGCACAGAAGATGGATTGACCATCCCACCACGTCCGTTCCCAGGGGCAAGGGAGATGCCAGTGTCTCCTGTTTGAGGTTACTGCTACTGAGCATCAGTTCAGGCATCACGGTTTGATTTCTTGGGGAAGCCCAGCCCTGGTAGCAGGTATGCTGTGAGCAGAAGCCCCATCCCCTTTTGTTCAAACGCACCAGTGGAAAGACATGGCTGAGCAAACCAAGACAAGTAACTTAGCAAAATAGAAAGTCAGGTGGGAAAATAATTTATTTCTTCTGTCTTTTACTGGCATTCGCTGGTTTTCCATCTGGGCTCGGGTTGTTTAGTGCTCTTGCAAGGTTTAAGTAAAGGTCAGCAGCTTGTTCAGTCACAGTCAGTAATTACATTCCTCTGTTTGCAGTTGTGCTCATTGCGGGCAGGGAGATCCTGCAAAGTTCAGCCCCCTTTTATCTTTGACTTTAAACCAATACAAGGCTGGCACTGTTGTTTTATTAGAACAGTTAGATAAAACTAGACCTAATCCAGCCCTGAAGGTGCATTGTTGCTGTACTAGCACATGAAATGCACTGCAATTAATCTGCTGACATATGGGGAATATATGGAATTTTCGTGGTTTTGAACGTTTCAAAAGCCCACATTCTTCAGTTTGCCTCTGAAGAGCTTTGCTTCCTGAAACCGGTGCCTTTTCTTTCACAATGCGAGTCAGGAGGCTACTATCTGTTGGGGTTTACTTCTCGCTGTCTGTTAGTTATTATTAGAGAAATGTGCAGCCATTTTGCGAGACATTTCTGTTAAAAACCAAACAGATTTGGTTTAGTTTTCCCTTTCTGAGAGGGTTAGGGGAGTCAGTTCCTATTTCCTCTACCAGACTTCAATGCTAATGCATAGTTACAGCAGCTGCTACCGTTCAGGTGAATGTCTCTTAAAGTCGTAACCTGCATTTATTTTGTATAATAATAAATATGAAGTTAAAGATATGGATTTAAACACGCAGTGTTTAGCATGGACAGCAGTGTTCTTGGTTTTGCAGCACAGACTGCTTTTGTGGCAGCCATAGACTTGTTTGGCACACGGCTCTTTCTCTCTGCTTTTTTTTTAAATTGTGTGTAAACGCCAGGAGGATGGTAGTGAGGTCCAAAGCCCACCTGCATCAGCAGCGCCCTTGCCACGGACCACAGCGGACTTTGAATCCGGTGCTGACGCCAGGAGAGGTGATCCCTGGCATTCCCAAGCCCCTGTACCTGCAGCAAAATGTGACCCCTCCGGTGTTCAGCCCTGAGAATCCCACACATGGAAAGACAGAGTAAACCCATATGCAGGCCTTTGTTTTCTTTAGTGAGGTTGTTGTCCCTGGAGGAAATGAAATATCTTCTTGTATAAGAATGTTGTGAGAAACAATGGAAACGACTTCCTTTCTTAGTGGAAATAACCATCAAAGACTCCATCTTTCCAGTAATCCCTATCAGTCTCATGGGCTTTCACAGAAGAAAACAAGACATTAAGCACAAAACCATTATTGTTTTTCATTTAAGTCTGAGTTGTGTGAATGTCAGTTTGGACTTTTTAGCTGGCTTTTTCTCTGGAGCCAGCTAGTAAATGTTTTGCAAAGCCGTATTTGTAGTCATTTGGGTTTTGTTTTATTAATTGAGAATCTGTGAAGAGCATCTGTTACTCTGTGTCCACAGCATCATCTCAGCCCCATTTGGTGAACCATTCTGCTGGCTTAAGAACATCTTTAAAGCTGACAAGAAGCAGTTAGGACAACAACTGTAATTGGATTTGTAATCCGGAGGATCTCTCTCCGTCTTGCTTCCCACTGCTCTACCAGACAGAGGCTAAAGGAGGGCAGAAGAGAAAAAATCACATTCATCTTTTCCCTTGTGAACTGCTGTGGTGAAAAGGGATGTCCTGCTCAAGCTGCTGCCTGGCAGAAGGGTGCACAGAGCTCCCAGTGTTGAGTCTAGCAGGGACCTGGTTCATGGGTGGTGGTAGCCGGTTGTCTCTTCTTACTGGGGCAAAACCAGTTGCCCTAGGCACTGCTCAAACATCAAGCAAGAGGACCAAGTTTGCTCTGAAAAGCAAAGTGTGATACGCAATAAGCTCGCAAAGCTTTTGCCTTGCAAGTTTTTGGAACAATGCCCCCTCTCTTTGGGAATTTGCTGCCACCTTAGTTAGAAAGGGTTATTTGACACAAGTGGAAAATGCCTCCGAGGCTGGAGGCCTCAGATCACTAAATCAGCCTGGTGTTTGTTGATGAAGAGTGTGTCAGCTCGGGTGCAAGGCGAAAGCTCACAAAATGCTCTGCACTGGGGCTTGGAAAGCTGAACAGCAGTAGGCTTCAGAGCCTCTTGCCTGATCTGGCACTCACCATCCTTGCGCTAGTTTGGCCTTCTCTGACCAACTGACCCTAGTTCTTAAATTATGAACAGTTACAACTGGTGTTAGTACTGTGGGTTGCTTGAGTCAAGTGGAGTCAAATGCCTTCTCCGTGCTTGTTCAAACAGCTGAACTCAAGTACTTAAGACAGGCATTCACGTTTACCCGTGTTCAGGCGCCATGGGAATGCTTAGTGGTAAGCACAGCACACACTGATCAGGGTAACCCTATTGAAATCAGGGCCAGGGTGTGAGCTGTGTCTGCAAGCAGGTATTTGCGCATTTGGGATTGTGGCAGTAGCAATTTTGCAGTAATCCCCCATGAAGGAAGCCCCTCTGGGGTGTCTGAGACCTTCCACGCTTCACTTCTCACTACTGGGTGGCGTAGAGTTAGTGCCTGTTGCCCAAGTTGTGTAACAGACTTAGTTCCCTTTAGGGCTGGATTTTGGGGTGGATCAGCGATAAATCTCATATTAAAGAATGAGTTACAAAGGCGAAGTGTGAGGTGGAAGAAAGCATTTGAGATGAGGGTAATGCTGCCCATTCAGCAGTGCTGTAGGCTCGCTGGCAGCTGAATGAATGTGTGTTGGCAGCTCCTCCGAGGGCATCTTTCTTCCTGCTGCTGTTGGGGATTTTCCTGGATTGGAGGAAAGAGCAAACAAAGACCTGGTGCTCTCTCTCTTCCGTGCTTTCTCAGTTTGAAATCCCACTTTGTTATGAGAGAGGTGAGGGACACTTTTCCTTTACAGCAGCTACCTCCTCATTCCCTCTCATCAGTGCTGAGGAATCTCATGCTCTTGCAGTTTTAGGCTGCCACCGGTGCTCTTGATTTGTATATTCATCATGTCCCAGAACTAGGTTATTCTTCCCAAATGTACTTTATGTGTGTGACCATGAAGATATCCCGAAACCTCACCTCATTTCCCTTGGCTAAAGCAATAACACTAAATTCAGTGATGACTACTTCATGAATGAACCTTTATTCATTTTGGAGTTTTATTTCAAAGGGCATGTGTTATAGAAGGCTCTAAAGCATAAAATTATCCATGCAAATATAATCCCAGTGTAATGCCATTGATCTATTTCAGATTTCTTTTTTGTGTAAAGACTGCTCTGTCCACCTCCCACCACTTCCCGAATGTCTGCGGTTTGATGGAGCCAAGGCATTAGAAAGATGTCTTTAACAATAAAGAGTCCATGGCTTGATGGGATGAAGGTTATTGCAGTCACAGGGATTTGGCACAGGCAAGGTATCAGAAAGGAGGCAACTGCCTTGCCAAGGGTAAGCTGATAAACATTAGCACGTAGAGGGAAAGAAGACCGAATCCCGGGCTAAGGAAACACATGCTATAATCACAGAAGGCATTTATAATCATTACTTTTCAGAAGAAATTCCTTCACTAGATTACTGGGAAATGGTAATTTTATGGTAATGACAAATTGCAGCTGTATTCTCCAGAATCCTGGAAAACACTTAGCTGGAATGGGAAAAATGCCCTGGTCAATCTCTTTAGCATGTCACTGTTTCTGTTTAGAAATTCAGAGTCCCACAGGATTAGTTCTAGGATCTGTGCTCTTCACTGCAACCCAAAAAAAGCAATCCAAACACAACAGTGACCTCAGCATACATAATTTCTCGGGTGAAGGAGCTAAGGAAGGGCATGGCCAGCCCCACAGACATGTCTGCTCACAGACAGCCAGGCGGCCAGAGGGTAGGAGGGGGAGAACAAAAGACATTCTGCTGCTCTCTAACTGCTGGGATGTGCAGGTTTTTTCCTTTCTTTAAAAGGACAGAGAGGAATTTGAAAAGAAATGGAGAAAGATAATCAAAGGCATAAAATGAGTTTGGCATGAGGAGAGAGTAGATAGCATTCTCCAGTTCCAAAAGAGGTATCAGACAGTGGGGATGATAAAGGTTTATAAAATCACTGAGAAGGTGGAAAAGGTGACCAGAGAGTGATTATTCACTGTTTCTCACAGTAGAGGAACTGAGGGGAGTCAAAGGAAATTATCAGGCAGCAAATTTAAAATGAGCAAGAAAGACTTTGCCCACATGACAAACAGATAGGTTGCGGAACTGAATGCCACTGAGTATTGCGGAGTTGTAAATGAGATCAAGACTTCACAGAAGATAGGTGTCTCAAAGGTTATTTTAAAAATGAGGTGTGGATGCAACTTCTTGCTGTGGGATTTTCTAAGCTGTAATGCTGACAGCTGCCCCATTTTGTACCATGGCTGTAAGCTTCTGGTACTTGCCAAAGACAAGAGACAGGGCTAGATGAACACAGGATGGTCTAACTAGATCTGGCCCAGCTTGTCTTTTCCACGTTCTCACGTACACATAGGTTGCGGTATTCCAAAATATGTTGTTGCTTTTGTTGGTTTTGGCTGTGTCTAGACAGATTTCTTTGGAAGGTTTTGGGTCAGTCCTGGTGTGGGACTGAGCTCCACAGGTCGAGGGACAACGTTTGGATCTCAGTATGCATGTGAAATATTGGAGTGAGATCCAGTACTCTGTCATGAGTCCTATAGTCCCTCTTCTTTCTGTCCCCACAGTAAATTGCTGATGACTTTCACAAGGTAGAATAGAGCAGGTATACAGATATATATTCCTTGGAGGAGAACAGTGTTGGAGGACATTAAGCCAATGCATCTGAATTAGAGCTATTCAAAATGCTTTCATTCTTTCATTCCTTCACCCTGCAAAGGACAAGCCAGCAGCTAGCTGTGAGTGCAGGCTACTATGTGCAGTCCTGGACAGCTGTGCTCCAGGCCCTGTGCCAAACGGCATGGACACATAGCTGTCTGCAGAGACCCTCCACGCAGGACTCCTGCTTCTGCTTCAGAAAGGCCTGATGTCCTGAAATCCTGGACAAACAAGCTGTGCTGGGTGATGCTGAAGAGGAAGAGGGATCCAAAATGTTCGTAACCTCACTTGTCGGCCATTAAGTCCACGTCTGTAAAAAGTGCTGTGCCACCAGGATACAAGAGAAACTGCCTTGGCAAGTGCAGTGCTCCTGAGGGTTATTAGTCTGCTTAGTGCTTAGGAGGAGCTGGAAGCTGTGCTCTAGTTATTATTATAATTGAATCATTTAAAGTTTCCTTCCTTTCAGCCGGAGGGTTTGTAGCTGGGGTTCTGATTTCAGACCATCATGTCAATCTGATCACCATTTTAGTTACACCTTTTCTATTCTCACGTTGCCTGTTGTTGCAGATTTTAGCCCTATATTCAAGATAGAGGGATAGGAATCAGGCAGATGCGCGCTGCAGCCTTTTCATTTGACTATGTAATTGCCTCCTCTAAGAATTCAAGCAAGACTGTCTCTGGTACTTCTCAATTTCACACTGCTTGTGGGTGAAATGCCTGGGCAGGCAGAGCTTGCAGAGACCACTGTCTGCTTGCACCGAGATAACCGACAAGGACCCAGAAAGCCAGGCGCTTTTCTTCCATGTGTCCGTGATGCCATAGCAAAAGTGGCCATTTTTCTATCAGGATTATTTTAATGTCTTTAGGAAACTTGCTTCTAAATCTTCTTTTGCATTTTGATGATTTTCCTCTTTAAAGTTTGCTACTATCTACCCTATGTCAGTGATTTCAAAACCCCCCAAACTGGCAGGCATGGAGCGGCCAGCTGGAACAGAGCAGGGTAACGACTGCCTTTTCTACATCCACAAATCGCAATTAATGCTAGAAAAAGAACTTGATAAAGGAGTTACACTGCATTCGCTGTGTCAGCTGTGGAGCACAGCGAAGCTGCAGTCGGTCCCAGTGGAGGGCGTTCGTGCCCTGGAGCTGCGCCCCCAGGAGCGTTGTTACATGAGATTTTCCCTTCCATCTGGGAGCAGTAACTTCTCTTTCGAACAGCTTTAGGTAGCTGAATGCATGCAGGACCTGCATCATCTCTGCTGCCTCTTTGGAGCCCCGTCCGTCCAAGTAACTGTCTCTTTTTTGGTCTCATTCTTCTAGGGATATCTATGCCCATTCCAGTCATTGGTTTGCAGGATGACTCCAGGGTGTTCATAAATGGGACCTGTGTCCTCAACGACGAGAATTTCGTCCTCATTGGATCCTTCATGGCGTTCTTCATCCCTCTCATCATCATGGTGATCACGTATTGCCTGACCGTCCAGGTGCTGCAGAGACAGGCAACGGTGTTCATGTGTGGAGAGGTGCCCAAGCAGAGGAGGAGCAGCGTAAACTGCCTCAAGAAGGAAAACAACACAGAGAACATTTCAATGCTTCACAATCACGAGGGAGCATCTCACTTGAACTCTCCTGTAAATAAGGAGGCAGTGCTTTTTCGGAAGGGAACTATGCAGTCCATCAACAACGAGCGAAGAGCCTCCAAGGTCCTGGGCATCGTATTCTTTTTGTTCCTCATCATGTGGTGCCCATTTTTCATCACTAATGTCATGTCTGTCCTTTGCAAGGAAGCCTGCGATAAAGACCTCTTGAGTGAACTCCTTGATGTGTTTGTGTGGGTGGGGTATGTTTGCTCTGGGATTAATCCCCTTGTATACACACTCTTCAACAAAACGTACCGCAGGGCTTTTTCCAATTACATCCGTTGCCAATACAAGACCAGTAAAAAGTCAGCGCTGCGGCAGAATCAGTGTCTGAATGTTGCTTCAACAGCTTTATATGGGAAAGATCTGACTTTAACTAGTTATCGAAATGGCAATGAACTCAATAGCATGGAACTAGATGAAGTTGAGGAGGGCCTCGAAATGCAACCAGGGACTTCAGAGCTCTCCATAAACAGCTGTAATGTTGTAAGCGAAAGAGTGAGCTGTGTGTAAAGGTGGCTCACACAGCCTTTTGCTACGGTGTGTCTGTAGCCAAAATATATTGTGTAAAAATGTAAGTGTTGGTCAAAGGACAATGTAAATATTGCATTCTGAACAAAGCTTTTTTTTTTTTTTTAAGAAAAAAAGAGTTGTCTTTCCAGTCCAGTACTTAAAATCATATATATTAATATACTGCAGTGAAGTTTAAGGTTCTATATTTACTGTTAATACTAGATCAGAACTATTAGTTACTTTGCATATGTCATGGACAAAATGTTTGAATTCTTCTTCCAGTGCATGAGCAAAAATGCTGAATATTTATCTCAGGTGGCATTTGCTGGAGTCCAGAATGGCACGTTAATAGTTATATATCAAATACATGCTATTAGACTTGGTCAGTATAACTTTCTTTTTCAAGTTGACAGTAAATATATACTTTAAATCCTCACCCCTATTTGTGCCGTGTAGACTGTACAGAAACCTGGCAGAGAGACGTCATGAAAGCGTAGCGGCTGTGCAGGCACCTGGCCAGACGTGTCCTGTTGTGGGTAGTGGCTCGCTGCCGTACTGGGCCAATCTTGCACTTCAAGGGACCTCGGTTAAATTTTGACTCCCTCTCCAATCCTGCTGTTTTCTTTCCGTTCCCCGGGGAGGCTCCAGCTCCCCTAAGGAACGTGGGGAATGCAGTTCTGCTGTGGTTTTGTCATCCTGGCTGGGATCGCTTGCACACTTGGAGAAGCAGCATGAGAAACAGAGTGAACCCCAGTTATCTGCTTCAACCATTGTACAAATGGAGTGCCTCAGATTTATAAAAAGCCCTCCCTTGGTCTTATAGATAATCATCAGCTCTGGGACGGAGCAAGCTGTGCTCAGCGTGGATGGCACTGCCTTCACAGATTGCTTGGGTGATCAGGGTCTTTGGCTGACCTGGAGAAGAGCGCTCTGGCTTTGTAAGAGCTCTTGTCTTCTCAGTCCTCCCATCTATTTATCCCTTAGCTTGTTTAGCATTTGCTTTTATTTTTCAACGTCCTTGGACTTGCAGTGCTGGTGATAAAACAGTGCTTTGGGTGTAGAGCAGAAGCTGCTGTGCGTGTGGTGCTGGTCGGGGTCAGGCTGTGAGGTGCAGGAGACGCTGCCCGGGGGGATGCTCAGGAGAGGGGCATGAACAAGGGTCCCTGCTCGTTTCTCCTGTCTCAGGAGTATGTGACTGGAATCATTTGCTGGTGACGTGGTTCAAAAGCAAATGATGACCAGTGACAGGAAGAAAGCAGACCTGGAGCTAGTCTACATGGAAGATTAATCTGGATTAACTTTTAAATTTGATTTATTCCATTTCACTCCCAAAGTAAATTATAGTATATCATATTAACGCCACTTACATCTTAATGAAAGCATCCACATTGGGATTTAATGCAGTTTTTAAGTAATCTGCTTTTAATTCACACCGTGTTTAATTTGAATTAATTTTCCTCTGTGCTCCTGTGTAGACAAACCCTCCAAGGCATTGTGTCTTTCTGGCACTGTGCCTCTGGGGTGATGCCTCTCATGCAGTTTTCCTTGTGCAGAGTATTGTCTAATGCCAGATATCACCCATAAGGTTTTTACATCTTCATTAACTAATACCCAAATGCTGCAGTGCCCATCTAACATGGATGCATTTAGCATCACTGACAGCCTCTGGCTATGAAAATCCTCAGAACAGAAAAGCTTACACTAGGCATGGATAAACGGCATTTTACTAACATGAACTGCTTGTACTCTAAGCTTGCTGCGTTCATCCCACCAAAATTAACTTTTAGAAGAAATGGAAAATTCTGCTCGTGCTTTAGCATAATGTTGTGCTGTTGCGTTGCTGTGTACAGCAACAACCTCGCCGAGGCCACTACCAAAAGACAGCATACGGGTTGTGTCTGCTGCTGGGTTGCTCCCAGCTTGATGCACTGAAGTTGATGGTCCTCACTTCTCCCTCATCCTCTCCTGGGAAATCTCCATAGTACTTCCATGCAGGCAGACGAGGCATCTCAGTGTGGAGCGTAGCTTACTGCTTGCAGAAGGCAGCAGAGATGCACCATGTGCCAGCCTGCTGATACCGCCACGGGATTGAATGCCCAAGAATCCACTTGCCTCTCCAAAAAGTCTGGTCACCAGTAGGAAAAGGACTGGCCAGAGACACAAACTTGTGCCTTCAGTGACTGCCCTTTGCTCTGAGTCAGATTTGACTATCTCAAATGGTACAGAAAAATCAGAAAGATCACATTGCTTAAGTTCTTTTTTTTCCTTGGATGAATTCATAGCACATCTTTTCCAAACATGTATATGTGTGTGTGTATATATATGTGTGAGCGTGTACATATATATACATATATATATTAAAAGCCAACCCCAGACTTTGAAAGCATTTAGCAATAAGTTGAATTACAGTAACTTCTAGCACATGTGTGAATAGGTCATGTATGAATAGTTCATTGTCCACAGCATCCTCAAACTTGCCAAGTCCACACACAGGCATCGTCTTTGCATAGGAGCCTTCATGTCTTATCCTTGCCAGTTCTGTTGTATGGGCAAGAAGGGAACCTACTATATTTGGATGTAAATAATGGGAATTGAACAGAGAATTTACAGAATTTTTATAAATGTTTTTAAAAAATTCCGCACCAGAT
Source organism: Theristicus caerulescens (assembly GCA_020745775.1). Classification (NCBI taxonomy): domain Eukaryota; kingdom Metazoa; phylum Chordata; class Aves; order Pelecaniformes; family Threskiornithidae; genus Theristicus; species Theristicus caerulescens. Next base: position 23,598,446 of record CM036567.1, on the reverse strand, counting down.
CTGTAAATATTTAGAGCGTTGTGACTCAACTGGACCCACACTGATGTACGTCACTTGCTTAGATAAACAGACAAGGGGACTGCCTTACAGCGCCTGCGTTCTCTCCCGGCCAGCGGGTGATAACATTTTTGTGAATGGTTAAATACTGTCACTTACCCAACTTCCTTTGGGTCATTCACATCAGGGTTTTGTGATGCTGCTATTAATTTATTAAAGAAAGCTTGTTGGTTTAATCACTCTTAATTTTTTTCATGGTCTATCAGAAAATAAATAAATGAACGTGCCCTCTCTTTCTTTCATCTGTCCCCCATTAAAATCTTTCCTGAGTGAAAAATATGTCCTGACCAAAAACCAAAACAACAACAAAAATGAGGGTAAGTATGACGATAACTTTCATTTCTCCTCTCACACTTGAAATATGGCCCACAGTTGATTAATCACAGAAATTAGTGTCAGCAGATATCCCAGCACTTCCAACCCCAAAACTTGTTAAATATGAAGACAGTGACAAACTATTCCCCCTCTTCAGGAGTTAACTGTTAAAAATGACATTTTTTAAATGACCTCGATTTGAAGAATGGATTTAGTTCTCTGCAACTTAACCAAAGTCAGGTTCTCCCCACAGCAGCTTTGTTTCTCCTGAGCTGTAGTCATTAACCGTGGTGGTGCCTCAAGAAGCCCTGCCCTGGGGCTGCCTGGTGGGAGTCCCTGCTGGAAGTTTTGGGTGAGTCCTCAAACCTCAGCTCAGGTACAGTTTTGTCTTATGAATAGTGTGTGTGGTGGTGTTTTGTTTTGAGTTTGGACTGAGCAAGTGAAAACAGTTCCTTGGAAATGCTGCTGTAGGCTGAAATGCGTGGTTGCTTTGTTTCCCGAACCAGATGGGAGATGTGCAGGCAGGCTGCCTGCGAGACTGAGCGTGCACGTAGGAGCTCCGACCCAGCAAACCGACCACCCCGTTTGACTTGCATCGGGGAGTCTGCTCGTGGGGTCAGCCCCTGAACTAGCACCTTCCTGAGCTGTAGGGGCTTGCAGCCTTCCCCGCCAGCGGCCAGAAGCAAGGCTGGCCACGTTTGCTCAGGCGCAAAGCCTTGTGGCTGAGCAACCTGGCTTCCAGACCTGAGCTGGCGCATCTGCGTCTGTGACATGTTGCCCCACAGAGCCAAGTCTGGGGCGTGGCATCCACAGAGTCAACCATGGTGGCTTTGGGGACCTCTGAGGGCCTCGAGGGCTCTCCTTTGAGGACAAGGGCCTGCTGCTTCAGTCCTGTGCTCACTGAAGATAACAGCAGCTACCCAGAGGCTGTGGCATTTGGGAAGCAATATGGTTCAGGGCCAACGCTGAGGAGCCTCAAGGCATCCCGCCTCAGCATGGCTCTCCTTGCTTTAATGACTTGTGAGTCAGCAATAGTGTTTATCTGAGTGATAATTTAAAGATGCTGATGTTAGGTGATGTGTGAGTAGTCAGTGTGAACAGTGTGGTTAGTGCCTTTTTCTCTGCAGAGACACTCATGTCAACTATTAGTGCCTTTCTTCTGGACAGCCCTACAAAGAGGTTCATCGCTGGCGTGGAGCGCAGCCAGTGCTCTTTGCTTCCAAGTCAGCAGGCTGACTGCAGTCATCTGATGGGCCGGAGCCACAAGGGCGCTGGATGTGGAGACCCAAATTGCAAAGGAAAAACATATTTTAAAGAAACAAAGCAAACCACAAGCAGCTCTTCAGAAATATTGTTTAGCTTTGAGCAAATGAAGGGTGTCGGATATTCTTGCAGACAAATTTTGCTCATCTGGCGTTCCAAAAGCAGCGTCTGTCATGTGATAAAGATGCAGATGTCTCTTGGATGGGTTTCCTCCTTGGGTCACGGTATCATTGGGATCGCTACATGCCGAGCCAAGAACTGCACTTGGCTTTGTCTCCATTTCACACTGGGGTGGAAAAGGCATCAGAAGCTTTTTCCTGGGAAAAAGCATGCAAAGATCACCAAGCCTTGGGCAGGTGCAGCAGCAGAACAGAGATGGACAGATGTACGCACACATCTGCACACGTGAACACACACATATCCCAGAGCCCCCAGAGAGCAACAGGAGATGTCATCATGCTTCTGTCTTCCCTTGGAAAAATGGGAAGAGCTGAACAGCTGGGGAGGAACCCTGTGATGGGGAGATCAAATGTGGCTGTAGGTGTCACCGTGAAACGTGGGCTGTTCTAGTGATAATGTAGCGCTGGGGGTGCGTGTACCAAAAAATGCTTTTATTCTTTTAATTTTTAACTATGAAGTTGTTACTGACTGTTCTGCCTCTCCTTCATTTTTCTTTAAGTCTCAGGTCTTCTGCTTGTTTGCTTTTACGCACACTGAAACTTGTTCTCTGAAGCTGTCAGAAGTTGACAAAATATCTATGTGATGTGCCATTCCCTGTTGGCTGTGCAGGGACGCTGCAATCCCCTAACAACGTGGAGATGGAGAGCCTTCAGGTGAGTGATTTTAGATATATACGAGACAGACAATCAATGCAGCAAGGCACACTTGCTGATTAAAGAACCACACCAGAAGATCTTTAACGAAGAGTCAAGTGCATGCGCTACACACTGAAAAGTTTTGCTTAAAGCTGTCCTAAATCACGGGTTCTGGTGACAGCAGGAGGGTGTGTGGGTGCGTGGGGAGGGAGCCTGGCAGCGCAGGGTGCCCTGAGCTGCCCGCGGGTCCCAGCAGCCCTCCGGCACGCTCCCTCCAGGAGGGTGCTTGCTTTACCAGCCGGCACAGCGTGGCCTGGCACGCTGCCCAGGGGCATTTACTCCACTCTGTGCTGAGCAGTGTGACTGCAGAACAGGTTGCAAAAGCCTGGCCTCCCCGGCCACAACTTCAAAGATCTGGGGAGGCACCTAGCAAGTGGGTAAGTGTCCAGCGGTGACACAAGTCACAAGTTTTACTGTGGAAAATGGAGACTGTGAAGCAATCCTTGTTGCGTATTACATCTCTCATGAAGGTTGCCTTATGTACTGCTTCCCCAAAAAATGAAGGATCTCTTAGCATATAAATACAATTTCCCCAACAGTCTCCTGGGACAACGGCGGCTGCTTTGTCATTCCAGTGGGCTACCAACACTTAAGTGTTGGGTGACTTGAAAAATGAATCATGCAGCATCACACAGGGGCATGTTAAATCCACTGTTCTGAACTTTCCTGTGCTTGAATCGTAATTAGTTCAACAAATTGGATAAATTAACGTTTAATTAAAATACAGCCTAATTATCCAATGTATGTTTTTAATAGGATCTAATTGTGGCATTTTGAGTTATTTAAATTGCTAATACACTAAAATTGATCTGTAGGCTGGTGCCTGTTAGACCACTGCCTGGTTGCATTTGTTAAAATTTAGAAGTTTTACATTTGTGTGTGCTGCTGATGTTAGTGTCTCCTCCTGCAGAAGGACAGGCAGGCGCTGGTGACAGATGCTCATCAAAGCCCCTGAAGATTTTAATCAGGGTCCTTTCCCTGACCGAAGGCTAGAACAGCTCTTCTGCGACTTTTTGGGGAGGAAGACTTCAGTGCCCCTCCTGCGGAGCCCACGCTTCCCAAAGATCATGATACTGCTCAAAGCAACAGGTAAGTGCAAGTGCCCAGCAGAGATTTCAGCTGTGTTGGTGCCTCCCCTATAGGCACCAATAGTTCGTGTCCCAAATGTCTTCAGAGAGGATCCACAGGTCGCAGTGACGTGCCCATAAAGCCATGGCAATGTTTAGCCCCCTCGGCTAAGTACTCCTCCTTTTTGCAGCACAGCCACAAGGCTGGCACACAGGTGGGCTAACCCTCACATGAGCATTTGACCCATCTTGCCCCTTTCCTAGGTGTTGCCGAAGAGAAAACTGCCTGCCTCCTCTACCAGGCTGTCCTACAATGGCATTTGGCCAAGTGGAGGGATGCGTTTCTGACTCTGAGCAACAAGGTAGGTGATGCAGCAAACCATGGCGAACAAACGGTGGTTTCCCTTAGCCAGATAAGGGGGTAAATGAATGTGATTGCCTGTTGCACTGTAGTTAGTTGGCACTTCTGCTTTAAAAAATAGCCAGGACTGTGTGTTGGGCCTGAGCAGCAGCCCCAGTGATAGGCACGGTGGGGGGACACAAGCCCAGGCAGGGGCATAGAGAGTCCTTTTAATGAGAAGAGTAGAAAGCTTGGCTTGTTCCTCCTAGCAGCGAAAGATGGGTGAAGAAAGCTCTCCATCAGGACATCGGGGAGCGCTTGTTCTGACTAAGGAGGGAGAGGAGCTATTTAGGCTAGAGGAAAACATTGGTGTACAAAAAGGGCCAGAAATAAACTAGGAATTAGAAGCAGGTTTCTAACAAGTGGAGTATTCTAGGTCTGGGACTGCACTTTCTGGTGAGGCAGCAGTAACAGCAACCGAAAAGCTGACTGAGGGCTCAGCTCTTGCATTCACCCAGGAATTTACCCTGTAGGGGTACAGCGAGAGGGCCCAGCTCAGCCCAGCTCAGCCCTTACGTCCTCAGCCTCCCGGCTGGCAGAGCTCGGGCACCGAGCCAGCCATCTGCACAGCAGCACCTCTGACCTCCCTGGCGATGTGTCCCAAAGCGTGGGAGGAGCAAACATCTTTAAGCAAGAACACTATTTTTGTGCTACGGTCCTTCCAAGTCCTCGCAAAGCCATGAAAAATGCCACAACTTTGGAGGAAGGCAGGCGAGGCCATGCCAAGTCAGTGCATCTCCCGCAAGTGGGACAACACGAAGTCAAGGGAGTGTGGAGGCTGCGTGTTCCCAGCCCCAAACTGTGTGAAGCAATGTTTCATTTACATTCTCAGAAGCATCCAGAATCAACCAACTGGGCTAGCCCAAGCCTGACTGCATGCAGTCACGTAAGTTTTATTTAGCCACAACAGCATCTTTGTGGACATTGAGTGTTATTGGAGCCAGTCTCAGTCTGCTCTGGAGAGCCGCAGTGCTGAGGTAATGTCCTGTTGGGCTGCCGTTAGCTGGTGGAGTTGAGAAAACGCTGGTGAGCAGCTTTAAGGGCTGAGAGCCTGCTTTGTGCTTGCACTGTCTGACTTTTTTAATGCTTTTCTTTGTCGCTGCATTTCCAACCGTGCAGCCAGGAACTTCATGCTTTTGCTTCAGTAAAATAAATTGTGTTGTTGGCCTTTTAAGCTCTCTGTTGTTAAAAGTGGACTCAGCTGAACCTGGCAGGCAGCAAGGTTATTGTTTTCTCAGTGTGAGCGTTTCTAAATAAATTGGCAGCATGGGCACAAACTTCTGGGCAGCTACGAGCCAAGACCAATTTGAGAGTCCCAAAGGTTGGGACATATTTCCAGTTCAACAGTTAAGAGCTGGAACATCATCAGATAAAAGGCGAGGACTATCCTCTCCTGGGCTTTATGCATCAGATGGGGACCTCTCGGTGGCACAGCGGCTCTCCCGGGCTCCCTGGGCAGCCCCGGCTCTGCGGTCAGACCCTGCGAGGGTGCAAAGGATGCTCGGGTACCTAGAGGCAGGACGGGAACCTGCATCTGTTGTCTCTGGTTTCTTCTCCTGTACAGATTTTCTGTAGCCTTTCCATGGAGGCAGCTGTACGCCCTGGATGGTTTAACACGCTCTTCGCATCTGTTTGCTGTTACTGAAGTTGCCCTTGGGTGTCGTGGCCACACAGGGAGGTGCGCTTGGGGAGGGAGGTTGACTGCCTGTCCAGGGGCAGCCGGGAGGCTGCAATCCTTGCGAAGATCAGGTTTTGCACAAGCAGACTGGCAGAAAAGGCTTGCTGTGGACTGCCACAGCAGTCAGCACACAGGCGGATCGAGAGCAGATCCGAAGCAGGACGGAGCTGGGGACGACTGGACACCTACAGTGGCACACGTTCACACGGGGCACTTGGCATCTTCGGTTTAGCTGGCATCTGTTCCAGTGCAAGCTTTCTTTCCAAATGTGGGCAGATAAATAGCTCTTCAGTGCTCTGAGCCTGACCCTGTGCCTGGGTGGTGAGGGACTGATGTATTTACAGATTTCAGCCTTGAAATAGAGAGTTCCCTTTCCCAAGAACATCATGTTTCTGTTAGATATGCATGTTTTCTCCACCACTGCGTGAATTCCAAGGAAGAACATTCTGCCACACTTCGTTTGTTTTTAAATCTTAAAGATATCTAGATAAGTGAGTTCTATTAAAGGAAAGTGTTCCCTGGTTTGTAAAAAAACCCCTGATATTTATTACTTGGGGTTTTTTCTAAATGAAAATGACTCCTGCAAGTCCCTGATGCTTTGGTGAGGTAGGACATCCAAGCACACCAAAGGTGTGACAGGCCTTTACCACCTCCATTCACAGCTTCCCAGGCAAGGAAAGAAAAAACATAGTTTGCAGATGATCACTGATGACCATGGCTCAAATCCCCCACTGCAGCTGCAGGAACCTGAGGTGACCTTTCACACCTTCCCGCAAAGGCAGGGCAGTGCAGCCTAATTCGGTGTCTCGGAGAAGGCAGAGGTGCTGCGCGGGCTCTCCTTGCTGTCAGAGACGAGCGCACGCGTTGCCAGGGACCGCAGCAGGGCTGCCACCGTGCCTGTCGAGTCCCCGTGCTAAAGGCTGTGCCTGCACTCAGCTCTCCCTGGAGTGAGACCTCTTGAAACACTGAGGTTGTTTCCTGGGCAGATCCATCAGAAAAGGAAATGTCAAGGCCATGTTTAGGATTTTTAAATTAAGTTTTCTTTTTTTTGAAATGTGTCTGGTGGCATAACGCTTGCTGAAATGGCATTTTATTTCCTGAGCAGCGCAGTCCCGTGGTATGTCTGAACAAGGATCTGATACAGGGGGCAAGCAGCCCAGGATGGCAGGGAGGCAAATACTCGGTTTTGGTGCAAACCTTGCGGTGGCCGCCGTTTCTCAGCTGGTTGTTTTATCTCTCCGTACTCCGGGAAAAGGATCTTGACACAGACGGTCTGCAGAGCTGTTTCAGCTGTTCAGACAGCTCAGCCACAATATGTTGCCTCAAATTGTTTTGTTAAGCACATGCATCAGCTGTACTTGTTTGCCTTGAAGCTATGAGAACCACAGACCCTCCTGAGAAAATTCAGCTTCTACATAGACATAAAGAGCTTGACAGTGCTCTCAAATGTACCCTGCCGCACAAGGCAGCGAGCTGCAAACCTGCTGTGGCCCATGAAGCTCTTTAGATTTTAGATTATATCATTAGTTACTGCACTCCCAAAGCCTCAACACCTGGAAGATGAAGCCAGAAGGGCTGTGCCGCTTTACGTCCTTTCAAGATCTAGGTACTCCCTAGAGCTGCGGAGGCTCCAGGATGGGTGCTGAGACCCATGGTGGCTCGGGGATGGGTGCTGGGACCCATGTTGGCTCGGGGATGGGTGCTGGGACCCATGGTGGCTCTGGGATGGGTGCTGGGACCCATGTTGGCTCGGGGATGGGTGCTGGGACCCATGGTGGCTCGGGGATGGGTGCTGGGACCTATGGTGGCTTGGAGAAGGATGCAGGAGCTGATGCCAGAGTGAGGCAGGGACATACAGCGGGGTGCAGTCCCCGCTCGGCCGAGCCTTGAGTTTGAGCCGATGGGGTATTTCTGTGGGTGCTCAGTGGCACGAACGTGGGAGGGAGGGCAGGGGCAGGGGCTGGTTTTGGCTGGCACATGCCATGGGAGACGCAGCTCCAGTCAGTGCCGCAGCGCTGGGCCGTGGCCCTGATGCCATGAGGCACAAGGGGCGATGTTACCGGCAGTCAGCCCGGCGCTGAATGACGGAGCGAAGGTGTGACACTTCTCCGCTTAGCAGTACAAAAAGAATAAAACTCATCTGTCTTACAGCGAGGGAGCCATTGTCCCCTCTATTGAATTTTCATGCACTAAATACTGAATTCTGGCGAAAGCGATGCTGCACCTGTTTTCCTCCTCCTCTGCGTCCAAGCACAGATGCTGACACCCAGTGGCCATGGAGTTTCTAGCGTGTGTACGAGATGGAGAACTTGAGCAGAGATGCCTCAGCCGGTGAGATACAACTTCTACCCTTTCATTTCCTCAAGTGCAAGAGGAGTAAAGGGCTCCTGAGAGATGCCAGCCTTGCTTTATGTCTTTCAGCCATTGGCAGGCTCTAGTGGTTGAAACACTTCAAAATCTTGTATTCAGAGGCCAGTCAGAAAAATGAAAAAATATGAGGATGGATAATGAGGAAACAGAAGGTAAACTGGTTTTCAAATTATTTTCCTGTTGGCAGCTTGAAAATAGACCTCAGTGAGAGAAGGAGAGCAATTTTGTGAGCCCAGAGACCTTGGCATTCGCCTTCCCTGTTTTGCTCCTTCCCAAAAGCAGTTAGAATATGACAGACGCAAATTGACTTTGCATTTCCCTGCAGCATGCACAGGATCGTGCTTTCATATGTTTGACAAGTATTGACATTCTCTAGGGAAAAAAACTCTGTAGGAAAGGTTGCTTTTTATTCTTCAACAAATGGCTCTAAGAGTTTATCAGTCAAAGACAGAAAAGAGACCCTAAACTCGAGGTTATGCAAAGGAGTTCTCTTTGTATGTTCAGCAAAGACATGCCTCACAAGACATGTGGGGCTAGGATGGTAAAAACACTGGGGAATCCAGACATGAGCTGGGAACAATAAGAGCAGAGTATGCCAAAGGAGGGATTTTGAAAGCGCTTTACTGAAAATATTAATTATGGACTACAGCAAGTGAATTAAACCACTGTAATGCAAATACTGTGTGAGAGAAATACGTAATTAGTGTAATTCTATAAACATAGGGAAAAAAGCATACGACTGAAATTCTAGCAAGGTTCAGGATGTTAGGAAGGACCAGCAGCTGGCCACCTATTAGGATTAAATTTTGCACATGCTGCAGAAGTGATGCTGTGAGAGAGCGGGTGGGGGGTGTTGCTGCTGCTGCAGCAAGGACCCTCTGCAGGGGGGAGCTTGGTGAGCGGGGAGCCCCGCGCCGGGGCCAAGCCCTGCTTGCCTTCCCTAAACTCTCCTGTAAAGCTGCAGCATACAGATACCATAAGTAGATGTACTTAATTTATCACTCTGTTACTAGGCAGGTTTCTAAGCAGGCTTCAGCCTAACTTTTATATTTTGTGGTTACTGAAATAGCTCTGATCTTTTTTGGGGTGAGGTCTAGCTGCGGAGGTACAAGATCCATTCCTTCACCACCTCTTACCCATGCCCATTCTTGTTAATTCTTCTTCCCTTCTTCCCTCTTTTTGGACAAAATTAGACTAGAAACTTTAACCCAGCTTAAACCTGTCCAGCAGGTCAGGGTGGCCACACCATTTGGCCCACTCCAAATGCCCATGCCCGGCATTCCCGCACGGTGAAGCGGGTGAGATCGCATCAGATGTACCCAAGGCAGCAGGGTGGGCTCTGGCTGCCTGCCTCGCCTTTCCCCTGGGGGCGATGCACAATGCACTCGTGTTTTTAGTAGACATTTAAACAGTTTAAGAGGCTGGCAGAACATCAGAGGCCTACCAGGAGTTATTTCCAGTAAAGGCAAATCTCAGCGGGACTCTTTCCAATAGTTTTCTCTAGTGCTTTTTTCTGGTTTTAACCATTATTATTAGTGCAGTAACTGTTTCCCTGGTGGCAGTTCTGAAAACCCATAACCCAAATGCTACCCAGTTCTGGATGTGTGACAGTCCTCTAGTTCTGAAAGTACCTGAAAACCCTAGAATGAGCTTGGCTGAGCATCTCTGCTCATCCTGGTCTTGCAGAGCAGGAGATCCAGGCTCGGTCCTCCCAGAGATTGCCCTGCCCTGACGGCCCATCGCTCTGCAGGGAGCCCAGCCTCCAGAGCAAGTCAGAGCAAAATATCTGTGCTGTGCCGGCCAGGGGCAGCCGTGGTGTAGGGCTGTGCCCCTTGTCGCTGCAAAAATCCTGCTGGAGACCAGAGAGGGAAGGGGACTCTGCAGCTGGCAGGAGGGCACCGAGCAAAGAGCTGCTCTCTCCCATCGCACAGAGGAGGAAATGCTGTCCTGAGCCTCCTGCATCTGGCCTGTTGTATGAACCGTGCATTCCCTTGGATTGCTCTGATGAGCGTGTTTTGGAGATGTCTGCAGGCCAGGTCTCCCTGAGCTGGGGCTGGGGGCTGCTTCTGGGCCAAGCCAGCTTTATTCCTGCTCCCTTCCCTCTCTCGTGGGTCCTTTCACCTTCTCTGTTAGGTCAGCTTCCTTCTCCAGTTCTAATGTGCTGCATTCATCAAGGTAAAACACAGTATTTCAATGCCCATTGCATGCTCATGGGTATTTTTAAATGTAAAGCCATCCCATGCTGGCTGGCCAGAAGCCCCAGGAGACAGTAGAGGCAGAGGCTGTGTCTCATCAAAATGACAACAGCCAGGAAACTTCATTTCTGCTCCAGTCTGTGCATAGACCATTTTTTCTGGTGCTTTCCTCCTTTGGTCTCTCCCCAAATAACATTGGGTTGTTGCCCATTTAGCAGTGGAAGCAGCTGATAGTGATTGAATAATTTTGCAGTTGGATGTGTAAGACAGCACTTGCTGTGTTGTTTTGTGCCTGATTGGATTAGCATGGCTCTTTACATAGCTGATTGATGCAAACTTGATTTTCTCTCTGAGCTTCCACTGTTCACTAGAAATTCCCATTTTGAATAAATGCTCCTGCAAGAAAATATGTTTTCTGGGTTGTTCAGATGAAATGAAAGCACACTAAACCTCTGGGTTTGAGTTGATTAGTTCTTTGACCAAAAAAAAACCAGAATGGGCTTGGAGGACAGTGTCTCATCTAGTGCTGATGTTTTAATTTTTTGTTTTTATCATCATCATCATAGGGAATGGTTCCTTAAAAATCAGGCAGTGATTTCATCAGCTGAATACGTGGTGTTGAGAGACATCTTGAGTTCTTCACTGAATTCTGGTACCAGCGCCCGCTTCCTAGAGAAGTTCCCACACTGCCTTGGCTCACTTCTCCTCCGACGAAGCTGTCCTTTGCAGTAGCTGTGATCACGCCTTTCTACAGCAAAAGTTTCTCTCAAGGCCTCCCCACTTCAGCTTTGCAACAGATAAGGCGTATCAGTTAACGAAATAAAGAGCTCAGGTAGCTCCCGTTCAGCATTTAGATGCTCTCAGCAGGCTGAGTATTTGGGGCTGGGAAGAGGCGGTGAGAGCGAGGTGGGGCACGGTGGCTAGACGCAGGCGTTCGTACCTAGCATTGTGTGTGAGGTGCTGCCCTTCAGTGTGTGTCCTGTTGACAGATTTCTAGAGTCCTCAAAAAATCAAAACCAAACCCACATAGCAACGTGTTATCTTTATTCGTGGCAGTTTCCACTGCCTCCTTTTTCTCCCTTGTGCTGTTATCAGAAACAGCTTGCTCCAGAGTCAGGTTAAAGCTCCTCCAATGTTTTCCTGGGCCCGTTGAGGACTCGAATTGCAACAACCAGCCTCACAAATGGCAGCGGGTAGGGAAGACCCATGTGGGCTATAGAAAGCTCAGGGCTTCTCAGCTGTCCTTGGGATGATGTTCTAAGAGCAGTCCATCAAACACAAGTGGTACAGCAGTCGCAAGCAGAGTTAGCATCCCACCGATCCATGCAATGGCTTTCCTGCTGGGGATCTGGAAGGGGCACAGACTGTTATTCCCAGCACCGAGAGACAGCTGGAGACACACTACAGCATCCCTGTCACACATCACTGCATCCCAGTGGCAATGTGGGAAGCATTTGCTTGACACAGTTTTCTTGCTAGCATCTACACTTTGTTCGAATTTCATGAACCAAAACATTTGAAAGGCAAATACAAAACAAAGATGAAGGAGAGCGTATCTCAGACTCCATGCATTCAACTACCAAACAGGTGTTAGTTCATCTCGGAGAACAACCCAAATATATAGTATTTCTATAGCCCGTTCTCCCTCACCAATCATGCCTCAAAAGGCACCACTGCCTAGAAAAGCTACCCGCTTGCTCACACTATATGGCCATAAGGAAAAGGTAATAGTTATCAGTACCAGGGGATCAGTTCTCTCTAAATGATCCTTCAGACCTGAAGAAAATGTCATCAGTACCAATAATGTGGATATGGGAAAGTTCATCCACTGCGTCTGCTTTCCCCACGTGCCATCATTGACATGAATGCAAACAACTGGGATGGGAGCACAAAGAGAATGAAGCCTTAGCCCATAAAAATGGCACTTCTTTAACACAACCAGTACAAACCTCTGCTGCCCGAGTGGTCTGGGGCAAGATAATGGCATTATTTATGCTGCTGTGCAGGCAAGTAATTTTGCTGCATTTAACAGAAGCAGTCTGGGCTCCTATGAGCAGGATTTGGGTCTCTGCTGTGAGTTTATGGGTTGTTGTGAGGCATTTCATATCAGAAGCAGCCACACTTACAAGGCTCTTTCCTGAAAATAAACTGTTGTTTGGTGTCCCATCTTAGAGCATCTATTAATGTTTGGCTCTTAGTATTTAATATGTTGTTTCCTTTATAACTGTAGTCTGAGACGCCCACATAAAAGCACATTGCACGGACAGGTTGCCTTGGTGCTTACCTTTTCTTGCACTGGCCAATCAATATACATATTATGAGGCTACTCGACAAACTCAGAATGACTGGAATAAGGATAAATAGCTGCTTGTCCTCTTTCCTGGACACTGCAAAGATAAATGACAGCAAATAAGAAAACGCTAGCTTCCAGAACAGGTCCTATTACCTCTTACAAAGCTTGGGCTCCAGTGCAAACTCAGTGTGTCCAGCTTTGTTACCCTACATTTATTTAGTTATTTCAGATGTATGCCATGTCTATGTTACGGTATAGGGTAACACACTCCTTCAGGGTAACATATATCCTGCATATCTATGTAGCCACTTGCTATGTGCCTCTTCCCTGCCTTCAGCATCTTGCAGCAGAGCCAGTGCACACGGGGACAGCCCTATAGAGCCTACGGGGTGCAAAGGAGCTGATCCGTGGTGCAGGGTGGCCCGGACGATGCCCTGCGGAGAGACTCCAAGTACCAGTGCCCTCTCTCGCAAAGCAGTCGCTCCTCCATCACAGCCGTCCCCGTGCAGCGGGGAAAGGTGCTGCTGCAGAAGTGTTAATATTTTGGGGCTTGCCTACTAAGTGCAGTGAAGATGCAAAGCTGTAGGAATGGCTGTGCTGGAGTAGGTTGAGTTACAACTAAGCCAGGATCCCACCTCCAGTGCTGGACACCAGCAGATGCCCATGGCAGCCGTCAGTGCTTGGTCCCAAACAGGCTTTATAAAGGATGTAAAAGAAACGCTGGTCACTTTGGGTTCCATACCAGAGAAACACTCCTGCGTCCATTCACTCCAAAAGCCCTGGTCAGCACAGAAAATATTTGTTCTCCCCCTGACACGAACACATGAAATACGGCTTTGATTTGCTCTGGAAATCGTTAAAGCGGTCTCCATTTGGGTTGACACAGACTGAGAAACAAAACAAGAGAACAAATGTCAAGGAATTACGTGCCACCACCAGTAGCTCTCTGGGCCTGATGTTTCTCAACATACTCTCCAGGCTCTGGACACCCTTGGATTATGTTTTGGCAGTTTTAAATGATTTCATAATAGTTTTGGAGCAGCTAATGCCAATAAGATGATTACAGAGGTGAATCTACTGAAAAATACATACATTGTGGGGGGTGCCATCATGTATGTTGCCATTTATGCCTGTTAATTTATGGAATCTTTCATTAAAATTAGCTAAGAAGACTCATGTATACAATTAAAGGAAAAATGTTCTTCAGATGTCCCCTATGATTAATTAGTTCTTGCCATTTTTGCAATCAAAACTGCACCTGGATAATGCACAAGGAGAAAGCACTGTGCATAAAAGACATGTTGTGTCCCAGGCTACTTTGGAGAGATTAGAACTATAGTTTCATCAGGCCAAGTTCACCACCATATTCAGGAAAACAAACAACAACCTTTACATTTCCATGATGACAGCTTTCTAAGATAACAGGCAGGAGGCCAGAGAAAGCGATCGCTCAGAGACTCGCGCTGGGATCTGTTACTGCTAAAGCAAACGCTGCGGCTGGAGGGCAGGGTGTTAAGTAGGAACACGTGCAATGGAGCAGCCCGTCAGCATTTTCCACCAGCAGCACCAGCTAACATCTTTGCGCAGTCCATGCACAGGGTAGCTAACAAGGCATCTGCAACTCGGCGTGAACCCCAATTTTCCAGCGTGCCTCCCCGCTGCCGGCCACCAGGCAGGGCTCCCCCACCCCTCCTGCTCCCTGCGGCACAGCGCGTGTTGTCCCTACCGCCCAGGCAGCCTTGGCCTCCCCTTCGTCTTCTGCCAGCTGAACCTCGTACTCCAGGCACTGGGGCGGTGTTTCACCACCCGGCGGGCTCCATGCCACGTGGAGCTCCTCAGATGCAGACATAGAAACCACCATCTGCTTCGGGGGCGAGGGCTTTGCTGGGGTGGGGGGGAACAAAAAGAGAGAAGGTCAAGAGGTGCAATCAAACAGCTCCTGGTGGGAAAGGCTTCAGTTAATCACTGCCAACCTCTGCCCCTTTTCCCCGTTGATGGGACTTCTGAGCTGCCATTGCTATCAGCCACGATGCTGCAGGAGCGGGATGTCACTGAGGCTGGAGGGTGGGTTGTTTAGTTCAACTCGACACGTGGGCTGGGCTAGGTCCTCGCCCTGGGCTGCGGTGCAGGGGTTTTGAAATGCTGGGGCGTGAGCATTGTGGTCGGCATGTTCCACGCGCCGTGCGGCGAGGGCAGCCGCAGCCCCTGCGGTGAGATACCGCAGCGTTGGCCCGACACTCGCCGCATCCCAGGAGAGGCTCTGGTTTATGTCAGGTGCCCAAAACCACACATGAAGCACATGGCAGCACTAACTGAATCCAGAAATCCTGCTTATTAGCCCAGTGGCTTAACTGGAGGACTAGCTATTTACCCCCCTAACATTAACATGTGGGTAAATGCCATAACAAAGAGCGAGTACGTGTATCTGGTTATACATCATGCTGTCCTTTGCTTCCTTTCCCTGTCTCTAAAGGCTTTGAAATCCACCTTTGCTCGTGCAGACCCCATCACACCTTGCACTCAATTCTCCCCAGCCCTTAGCTTGGTTTGAACAGCAAAGCCCAAAGATTTCTCCTGTGCTTGCAGGAGTGGAGCAGCTATTTCAGTCCCAGGAGTAAATGAAGCCACCTCTGTGGCAGTGCTGCTAGAGCCCAAAAACCCGTAGCTGCTCTGCTATCTGCCAGCAGACCATTTATGACCCGAGTTGTCCAGCTGCCGAGCGCAGCACTCGGAGGCACCCACTGACCCTCCAGGGTGGGTGCAGAGTAGTGTTGCTCATCTGCAAACACTGCTGGAAACTAAAGTCCTGTGTGGCACATGCCATAGCCCCTTCTCCACGGGGAAATCCACCCAGACACATTACAGCCACCCATCTACAAGAGCACACGTTTGTTCGAGCCCCCTCGTGCAAGACGTGGGCCTTGGGTGTGTGATGGCCGTGCAGATCCCCAGAGCCCTGCTGCTTTCCTGCCGGTGTTACCTAGGTTGTGAAGGCGAAGGGTGACGTACAGTGGCCGTAACAGAGTGGCCGCCGCCGAACCATTGACACAAATGCTCAGATCCTTATATTCTGCCTGGCTCAGATTTTGCAACATGCAGCCGATGTTTATACCGTGATCCTGAATATAGTCATCACACTGCGCTGCGTGGTCCAGCCCCTCGTACCTAGCAGCGTATGAGGAAAACAGAAAGAAAAAAATAACCAAAGCAATGGCAGTTACTACTTGGGTAAGGCTTTTTTTTTAAGATTGGACCTAAGCCTCAAGTATCATCTATATCCTACCCACTCTTTGCCTTTCACAAGTGATCCAAAGCACAGTGGTCACCTGGACTCCTGCTATGGGAAAAGGGTGGGGAGGAGAAAAAACCAAATTAACATGCACAGATGCTTCCCCGGTTGGTTTGTAGGCTGTGCCAGCCTCTCCCCAAGCCCATTCCCGAGCACAAGAGACCTCACGAGGCGCCACTGTGTGAGCGGAGCCGGGGCAGGATCTGGCCCCTGCTCACAGAGACATCCATCCTCCCATGGGGCACTTACGGCACCGTCAGCCACCAACTCTGGAGTTGCAGAAAGGTCCCCTCCCAAGCCCAAATGCAGCGGTTTGTGGCAGGTGACATGTGCCATGAGTGTAATGAGTGTTAACGAGCTGCTACAGCTGATTGCGGGTAGGTCCTGTGCATCTACATGGGCAGGTAATGGCAGCCAGGGGTGGGAGCGAGGAAGGGAATTGCTCGTTATTAGCTAATGTGCAACCACAAGCCTGTCCTCTCAAACTGCCTCCTGTCTCTGGGGGCCACTCCCCAAAGCTCAGCTGCTGGCCCCATCCTGGAAATGCCAAGAGGTGTTTCATATTGCTTTTTGAGACTCCTGCTGGGTTCGTGCCCTTGAGGCAGGGCTGAATCTGGCCTCTGTACTCTACACCTCATGAAAGGCTCCCTGCACAGCATATTATGTCTCGGGGAAAAATTTCCTGTGGTTGTGCTATAAAAATTAAGTCACAGGAATCAGAGGATGCCATAGCTGTGTTCTGACCCACCCTCATTATACGATGGGACCCAGATCCAAATGCCTGGGTTTGTTACAGGCAGTTAAATAAGGGTGGGTTTGTTGGTTTTTTGGGGGGGTTTTTTTTGGTTTTTTTTAGGAATGAATCATGAATTTCCGTGGTTTCCTTCAAGCAGACCTTTGCGGTTAGCAAAATGGTTTTAAATCAGTGTTTCTGCTTTGAAGACTATTTCCAAGACCTACATGAAAACTATTTTTTAAAAGCAGCTATCGTTTTCTACACGTGGCCCAAAGGCATGAAATGCAATGACTTCCTAACTAGTCATCCTCACCATAGTATCATAGGAATTGAAGCACAAATACAGCTTTGTCCAAAAACACTAAGTCTACCTTTGTTTTTCTTGCCAAACAGAATCATTAGGCAGCAGCATATAAGAAACAACTGCGAAACATGCATTATGACTACCTTTTGACAGCATGTTTGCTTGCATGAGATGTGCTAAGGCTATGAAAATATATTTGAAGAGTAAAACTGCTAGTTGCCAAGAAGGCCTGCTCTTTGTACAGGGTTCACTGAGCTTGGTAACCTCTTGCTGAATCCTGTGCTATAGAGATACATGCCCAAGGGAAATGGGCAGCCAGGATCATCCACATACGTTCAGCAAAGGGAAAGCACACGGCTTTGTAATGGACAACATAGAGAAAGCACTCCATGGGAGGTGAATAAAAGGGAAAGGAGGAAGGGAGAAGGCTTTCCCTGTAGAAGGTCAGCACGAGCCTGATTTTAAGGAAGGAAGCAGGGATTTGGTATTTCCTTGCCAGAAGACACTTATTGCTTGGAGCGTTATTTCTGCTCATTCCGAGTGGATTGTGTAATAGCATTGCCAGCCATAAAGGCATATTTGCCACGGCGTTTTAGTACAATCAGAGGTTCACCTGATTGCTGCCTGGATGTCTTTCTATTTTGCTGATACATACCAATAATATAGTCCATAATGTACGCCGCGAGGAGCAAGAAGACCTGGTTGCCAAGTGCACTCAAGGTATTCCCAGTCATGATAGATGCAGTGGAAATTCTGAACCTCTGATTCCAGTTTTCCTGTCCAATGAGAAGGAAATAACCACTATTTAGCAACGTACCAGTCAGGCTCAGCAGAAACATCATTTTACATCTTTGAACAATTGTGTGCTGCAGTTGAAAGACAAAAAAGGAAAAAAGAAGGCGGCCAGTCACCGTTATTAGGCAGTTTTGCTGCCAAGTGCTCTGGTTCCTGTAAAAGCCAGGTCACTGTACTTAGAGCAGAAAGATGCATAAGTGAGCTTTTCATTCAGCAGTGGAGCTCATGCAGGGCAACCCAGCAGAGCCAGGGTACGGGCAGAGGCAAATGAGCCCCAAGTATCCAGTAACCACAGCCCCAGCCAGTGGAAGCAGATGATGTCTTACACCTCAACAAGCCCTGCAATGACTTCTCCATCCAGCAACCCTCAGGCCAGCAGCGGTTCATGCAACAGGCTCATGCAAAGTGCAAAACCGCAGGAGGTACCGAAGGCTGCTCCTAACCTTGCAATGGGACCTGAAAGGTGGCGTAAATCCAGTCACTTTGCACCTCCACGTCATTGGTACACCGTCCTTCCAGCAGTGTCTGTACCTTCGCTTCAGCAGTCCTGCTGAGGTCAAATCCAACTCTGAATTTTAGCTTCCTAGTAAAAATAACCTGGTTGAAAGACAGACTTTATAAGCACCTCTTTTGTTGCTAAGTGGGCTGCAGAATTAGCGACCATTGCTCCAGCTCTAGCTGCGAGTAGGCTCATTTCTGTGCTTTAATGTTTCTTTACGTTTCTGTCCTGCTTCTCCTGCCCAGTGCTTCTCCAGCACTCTCGGACCACCTGCTCTGCCCAGCCGCACTGGTGTGAGTCCCTCCACCCCGCAGGGCACCAGCAATGACGAGACAGAGCAGGCTGTGGTTCAAGGGATCCCCATCAGCCAGGAGCACGGAGGAGGGTCTGACGAGGATACTGCCGCAAAGCCAGATAAAAGGCACATGTTCGTCATGCGAGATAATCAGAAACAGAAGGAACAAGGAGTCTTGTAACGGATGGTTCCCACGGGAAGTACAACCACACCCTGCGAGGACGGAGCAGCAGCCAGGCAGCACAGCGCAGCCTCGCCGGTGCGTGCTGCTGGGCTTAGCCCTCTGCAGGACTTTTCGAGCAACCCCTCTGGAGGTTTTTCTTTCTTTTCTCCTCAGACTTACTCCCCCTTACTTTACACAAGGGAAAAATAAGTTGGCAAGAGTCACAACAAATGGCAAGAGCGAGAAGGTGTCGCGTTAGCCCAAGCAGGAGAGCAGTAACGTGCCGTAAAATGCATGCGCGTGCTTGCAGTGGGCACCGCCATGGCACAGCCCGCAGTCAGGCGCTTCGTCAGCAGTCCCAGAGAGTCAGAGCCGTGTTGAGCCACGTGTTTCTAACAGGCGTCGATGACTCTTGCTTCCACTGATGTCCCATGGATTTTTCTCAGACTGACTCTTCCTCGTGACCTTATCTGGGGTTTTGGCAAGGTACCACGTGACTTTTTTTCTACTTTTTAGATCTGCCTTGTATAAGACGCTTTTATGACTAGTGATTTAGGGAATTCTGATGTGTTTTTTGAAACAGCGGGTTTTTTTCCTTTGTGCTTTTTAAATGCCATTAAAATCATCATAGAAGAATCTGCACAGCTGTACGCTGCTGCATGGCTGGGAGTGTGATGTGCATCACGACCGACGTCAGGGCAAAGAGTCCCTTTCCATGCTCTCGTGATTGCAATCCATAGCTGAAACGGGGCGGGAGGCACCGTGCTCTTCCACCTCTGCAGGCTCCCATAGGATGGCTGGGCCAAAACCCGTTTGCGTGGTGGCTTTGCTGCCTCGGGCGGATGAAGCAGACGGCCAGCTCACGCAGGACATGCGGACACCGGTCACAGCGAGAGGCCGGGGCGCACAGCACTGCTGACCCGATGTGACGGCTCCTTCTCTCTCCCTGGTCTCCTGAGCTGGCAAGATCTCTGGCACTCCTGCTTTAGGACTGTGCAAAAAAACCATCTCCCTTTCTTTCAGGACACCAACCTGTATTTCGGGTTGTTGGGGGACATCCTCAGCGTATTTCTGATGTGTTCCTCAGCACCTTGCACCAACCAAACAGCCTGCTGCTGGGTTTCTCCTCTCCCCACTCCATTTACCTTCCTAACCCTGCAGCGGCTTTCATCTTCTAAGCACTCCCAAAATATATTCCTGCAGCCCCTCCTGTACTGTACCTGTCTGCTAGTGCCCTGCTACACCTCAGCGAGAGAAGACTGACAATTTTATCCTAGAGCTGAGTTAGAGCCAACCATCTCTAAAAGACAAAAGTAAATGGTATTAGAAACACTCTTCTGGATAAAGGGGATGTTCGACCATTAGGATAATTAATGAAGTTTAATCTTTTATTGATTCGCCACTTTGCACCTCTAAGGTTCTGTTGACACGGAGTTTCAGTTCAAGCCCTATAAAGACTTTCTAAAAAGTGTAGTGCCTTTTACAGTGAGTAATGCTACTAGATATTACTGGTTATTTCTGGCAGCAAGCACCACACCCTCGGACAGAAATAGCCCTTCTCTGACTGCTGCTGCTGTTACATTTGAAAACACATTCCCATCTGGCAAAAGATTCAAACCTCTGGAACAGTCTGGCTTTTTCATGGACAGCTGGAACTGCTGTGGTGCGACTCAGTTTTGAAATGCAAACATAAACCTATGCAGTAACTAAAGGCAGGACAATAGTCTGGATTTAAGAGGATTAAACTGTGCTTTATCTTACCTTCCAGTCTCTGTCACCAGCGTTGCGGTACTCAAACCTGTATTTTACTGTGCATTCGTTGAAGGTTTGTACGCTGGGTGGAGGTTTCCACTCTATATCGAGAGAACCTAAGAGTCCAGGATCAGTGATCTGAAGGTCTCGTGGCGGAGCAACTGAATGGAAAACAAAGCAGGGGGTAAAACAGCGTGTCCATGTAAAGAGAATAAAAAAAAGTCACGACTTCTGATGAGATGACAAACGCAGCTGCTGGATGTGGAGGGAAGCGCTGCTAGGCCAGGTCCAGCCCTGGCTATTTAATAGCCTGTTCTCAACGAACACGCGCAAGCCCTTCTCCTGCCCACCCCCAAAAACCAGGTTTTGCTGATGCTCAGAGAAAACACCCAAGGACCATTGAAAAGGCACAAAGAATGCCACATCTTTGACACTCTTTTTCAAACTGTTGTAAGCAAAGCTACTGTCCTGGGATGACCTTCCAAGTCCTACATTTGCTTACTTTTAACTTAGGATATTTACCGACCTCCAGGACAAGTATCCTTGCAAACATTGCATTCAGCACATACACCGACATAGGATGACAGATCACAGCATGCTGTCAGGGAAATTTTTATTCCTTAACCATAACAGACACAAATCACCCATATTGCTTTAAATATTCCTTTCAAGTGTATTAAAGGTTAATGAAAAATCAAGACAAAAACCATACAGAAGTAGAAAAGCAGAGAGTTAAAATCCGTCTTATTTTGGACATCTATCAGCTATACTAAAATGTGCTTTTACAGTCAATCTGGCTTTTATTAAGCTATTGTAAGGTGCTGCCATATGTCAGTAAATCGGCACATAATATGGATGAATTCCATACTAAGACATGCTTCCTGAAAGCCCAGCTCTCCATGGAGCTGTCATTCACATGACGAAAGCTGTTTGGCTCTTCAGTTTTATTAGTTCAAATGAAGTCAATTTTTGTAACATCTAAGGTCATTTTTCTCCACTGTCTAGAGGTGAGGTTATCCATTGGGGTTTCTACATATTCACTGCATGATACACTTTTTTCACGGTGATTTGGATCCCATCTCCTGGCAGTGTCAGTCCAGCATTGCCACTACTTCTCTGGTTGAGTCTGGCCTTCTGGTCACTGGCTTCTCTGCCCCCTTTTTCATGTCTTCGTCAGGATTTACACCGCTTTTTCCTGTTATTTTTTTAATAAATCCAACATGAAAGCAGACCCTGAGAATATCTTTCAGTGGAGGACAGTGATATAAATCAAACTTTAATGTGCTCCTTGGAAAGTTTGCAGAGAACATCGTTGGAGGATTTATTTCTTCTGAGGGAACTCTCCCAAATGAAACACAGCACAGGCACCAGTCTTAAGATCCCACTTTTCCCAGCATGTAAAGCTCCATGGGAGATTTGTTGTTACGTTAGATGGCAGAGTAGGCTATCATGGCAATTTCTTTAGGGAGGTGCTGGGGCAAGGAACAATGCACTATAATAATTTGGAGAAAAATTACATTTTATGTATTTTTGTGTGCAACAAGTAAAACGCTCCCTCCCACCAACTGTGAGTCCCGTGAACGCAGCCTGGGTTCAGAGGGGCTTGGTGGGCTTGCTCCAGCCCCTGGGGCCATGGGGCATGGCCCTGCATGTGCAATATCTTGTATTCAGCAGCCCGGCAGTGGGAGCAGGAGGCGAGGGTCTGATATCGCTGCGCTACAACAGGCACAGATTTCCCAGCACGGGCAGAGGAGGGGGAACAGGGGCAGGGGCGGCTCTGCCTGTGCAACGCGTGCTCAAGCTGGGCTCTTGGTGGGCATCAGAGGTGGGAGCAAGGGTGAGGTGAGGGCATCTCACCCATCTCCTGGGTCTTGGCAAACACGCAAAGGCTCCAGGAAAGGGAAAAGCAGAGTGGGGAACAGCAAGTCTGCGGGAATGGTGTGTGAAGAGCTGCAGCTGCTGGAAAAATGAATGAGTAGCTTGTCCAGCGCCAGCGCACTACGTCCTAGAGTCGAACGCTGGTGTGGTGGCTGGCAGGTGGGATTTCCGCGACAGGCTGGCTGAGGAGAGCTGCTGGCAGCTGGGCTCGCCTGCGCTCGGGAGGATCCTCCTGAGCGGATAACTGCTGAGCCTTGCAGCTATGCAAACAAGGAAGCAAAAAGCTACTAGCCTTTGTCATGAGCCTGGTGATAAGCAGTCAAGAGAGGATTAGATTGGTCAAAAACAATTTCTGACTGGAAATGATAATGCTCTGAAAATTATTTCCATCCTGAGCTTGAACAAAACAGTAATATTTTTTTAAAAAAATTGCAACTGTAAACAGCAAAATAAATTTTGACTGGGTTTCAGAGGGAACGGAAAAGCTTCTTTTTGAGATGTGTCTTGCGTTCTGGGATTTGAGTGTTTTTTTTAAATGTCAGCACTGTCTCTTGTAGTTTCTCATTTTCACAATATTACATGACAAACCAGGCTCGCTCCCATCATTCATACCGAACACAGGACTAGAAATACTCTATTTCGTTATCCAGTCTTGAAGGAAAGCTGCTCCTGAATGGTTCTTGAAAAAAACCAAACCAAACCCAACTTCTCTACCTGATTTGCATGGTGGTGAGTCAGGTAGCGATGTGCTGGCTAGACGGCCGCGGCCCTCATGGCCACCCGCCGTGCGTGCTCGCTCGAACATCGCCGCTTTGATGACGAATTGCCTGCTTATCGCCAGCTGCCTCCCACTGCCTCGCCCCACACCGTGCAGCGCCTTAGGTGGTGCAAGCAGCAGGAGGTTTCACAATTTTCTGCCTATTTTGCCAGGGGAAAAATGGCAGTCTGCGGTGCCCCCCATATCCTCTATGTCTGCACTTCCCCGTGCTGGTCAGAGCGGTGGGGGTGACTTTCGTGGTTTGAGAAGCCCATGTCAAAGGCAGTGCTGCTCTGCGCGGCATGGCAGCGGCACGTTTGCTGGCGGCTTTCCGTGTGTGCTGGCTGGCGGCACAGGGAGCCTCGCAGTGCCCTCCTGGCCAAGCCGTCACTCCCTGCACCGGCTGCGGCAGGGACGGCCAGACCCGCTTGCCGTCTCTCTGAAGAAAGAAAGCTTTTGGGTGCAAAGTCCCAGCTACTGGAGGCCGAAAGGGCTGGGGCTGCGGTGCAGCAAAGAGCTGCTCGAGGGCTTGAAGCAAGGGTTGCTTGAAGTGCCATTGCCATGGATGATAGCTTGCAGAGCAACAGTTTTTTAGAAGAAAATATTATTATTCCCCAATTATGCATAAGCTTTGTGTTTGTTAGACCTAGCACAGTCTGTCCGGTTGGGACCACGCTCGGGAGCATTTATGCATCCAGGTGGTATTTATATTTGATAACTCTAGATCAAACAATATATTCGCTGTGCAGCAAAGGCAGTTTCTGCTCCTTTTGAAGCTACTCAGAAAAATATGCCCTAAACACACAATATATTTACACAATTGATTACAGGTTTATCAATCTGCCACTCGCTGTAACACACACAAGAAAAGCTTCGGTCGAAGGACTAACTTCATAAAGGGCCTGAGTCAAGGCGAAGCACGCGTTCGGCAGCGACACGAAAGGCACGCCGAGCTTTACCTGCGGTGTGGTAGGAGGAGGATGCCACGCAGCCCCAGACCAGCGCCGCGGAGAGAGCGCAGAGCTGCCGGAGAGCCATGCAGAGGGCGGGCGTCCGGGGGTCCCGCTGGGAGGTGCGCGCCGTCAGAAAAGCGGTCCCGCTGCACGCGTGCACGGAGGCTGCAGGAAGACAGCAGAGATGAAAGGCTTCAGTGCATCGGTGGGGCCCTGGCATTCCCTCTGCAGGGTGAGCACTGACAACAAGCGCCTTTTTACTCGTTTACAAAGTCTGATTAATCATTTCCCAGAGGACTTTTTTTTTTTTGTAACTTTTGGGGATGGCAACACATGGATGACTTTGGCCTCATTTGAAATTGTTCTGGCTAGCCGAGCACATTCTCCAAAGGCACGTCAGCCTGTACTTCAGTCACCAAGACGCCTGCCGCACGTCTTCTGTGGAAAGAGTGATCCAGCCAAGTGACTGACCTGCCTGCCGTAAGACGCAACCCAGAACAATGACATTTTCATTGAAAAAAACCCAGCAAAACAGGATGCCTGAGCCTTGCCTTATCTGATAAACACATGTCTCATGCAACTGTCAGCAGTGCTTTTGGCTTTTGTGTTTCAGGATCTGGTGACTAAAAATAAAAAAAAAGGCAGAGAGAGACTTTCCTTTCTGATTCACCCTCCAACAAAAAAAGAAATGGTAGGAATGCTTGTGAGAAGTCATCTTAATTGTCATGATGACTTTTGAAGAGGACAAATTTCTCTTCCTGAGCAGATCTGCTGGAGGGAAGGTGGGGACTGAGGGGGAGAGAGGAGCAAGTTTCCAGGGGGGGCTTCTCCTTCCTTCAGGTTTCATGCTGAAGGTGGGTAGGAGTCACTGCCTACGGACACACCAGCCCAGCCTGTTTCCCTGTGCCAGAACGCACATGGATTACAGGTAAAAAGATTATATATATATATATATATTCTTTTTACATATAAATACAGGTATAGGTATAGATTAGATAGAGATGGGGGGGAGAGAGAGAGAGATCATATAGTTTACATATAGATATCAATCTTTCCGAAAGCTGGAGGCTACTGCTTGAGGTCTGCTTGTGTAAGAACACGGCAACATCTACGTGAACGTGCAATGCATCACTGCGCGCCTTTCAGGTTACAAACTCGCTGTACGTTGTCCGTGCAGCCTTGGCTATAAAAGGTGGATGCCCCAGTCATACTCCTGCATGGCTGCTTACTCCTCAGCACCCACGGCTGTGGCGTGACAGTACGGAATTGGGGGTCTGCTGAACGGCAGAGCTTCAAGGCAGAGGGACCTTGGGAAATCTGAGGGCTGGGGCCAACAAAACCCCATCATTTGAAGAAGTGGCGGCTCAGGAGAGCTGGAGGAGAGAGGTTGTGCTGGGAGGGCAGGGGGGAGTTTAAACTAACCAGATATTCTAACTGGCAACACACGGCAGCAATTAAAAATACACAACAATTTTAACAGCTAATTTTCAATTTAAATTAATATCGAATCTCCCCGAGTCCATCACATAAGTATAAGCAATAGCAGTAATTAATTTTTCTGTTTCACTGTGAAATGAGAACATATGGAGAAGTTCCAGTCAGAAGAAATGACCGGAATTACTTCTTAACATATTGAACATGACCTGTGTCAGTACAACCCTGGCTGTATGCATCAGCCTCTGCCTCGGAAAGGTCTCATAATTCAGTATAAGGCTGCGGCGGTAAGGAGAGCTGGCTTACGGAGCTGGGAAGAGCAGCAGCTATAACTCACAGCTGGTGAGTAACAGCATCCAAGGACTGCGCGTGAATGCTAGCGAAGGAAACCTTTTCCATTTCTAATACAGTTAATTTTAACATATTCACGTTTTCACAAGGTGAGTAAAAAATAAGCAAAGGTTTACACAGAAAGATTTAAAACCAGCAATGCTCTTACCTGGACCTCTAAGTGCATGGGAGCCCGTCTGCCTCTGGAGTGCCGAGCTCCTCAGCAGCCTCATGGCTGCTCTGCTCAAAACTTGGCATTTTGTAGAAATGTGGAGGTTTTTAAGGAGGCTCATCTGTTCTCTTCAGGGATCAGATGCCACATTGCAATGTTATGGCACTTTCCACACGATCAGGGGCTTTACTAAGCCAGCACCAGAGACAGCATTGCCGGGATTTATGAGGTGTTGGTGCTAATTGTTGCTGTAACTGTGCTCCAGTAGGTCAAAGGTACGTTTGAAATTCCTAAATCATTCATTAAAATGAAAACCAAATGGCATAATGCGCGCAGGCTGCCCGCCGGAGGCGGCCCTCGCCCCTCGCGGCAGTGCACAGCTGTCCCCCGCACCTGCGCGGCGGCCCCCCGCGGCGCCTTGGCCCGCGTGGCTCCGGCCGGCGGTCCCCCGCGGCCAGCCCCGCTGTGACCCACCGCAGTGCCTCCTCCCCAGCTTGCTGGCTCCGGAGCCAGTCCAGCTGCTCCTGCCTCTCGGGGCTCTGCAGGAAATCTATAAAATTATCCATCCCCTCGCTCCTCTCCCGGGGCTGGGCACACCAGCCAGCTGGTCAACATCACCCTTGCACAGCCTCGCCTGTCACCGGTTACCTCATCCCTCCTTCCCTCCACCGCCCGGCGAGCCCTCCCTTCAGCCTCCGCTTCAACCACACCTGGTTTGCCCCAGGCAGGAGCTCTGGCACTGAATACATCTTGCTGGAAAAACATCTCGCGATTCCTGTTGCTGGGCTTTGATTAGTCAGGGTCATGACCGGTAAGACATGGGTGGGTCATCTCCACGCTGCCTTGGCTGAGCCGAGGGAAGCTGGTTGCCGCAGATCCCCTCCAGGAGCGGATGTTTCGGAAAGAGTGGAGCTGTGCTGCACATGCCCCGACAAGCACCAGGCTGTGGCTGAGGCTAGGTCTTCCCATGGCCAAACTGAGGCATGTTGAGAAGCAGTTCAGACATGAAAAACAGCATCGGGAGCTGAAGGAGTGCTTCTCCTTAGGAAGAAAACTCTCTTCTAAGCACCTGTACAAGACTTATGGTATTGCTGTTTGAATTGATGCCCGAAGGAATGTGTTACTGCTTCCCAGTTGGAGTCAATGGGAATGTTCTGGAGCAGCAAAGGCAGGATCAGGCCCCTTTCCACCTGCTGGCTGTCCTCTCCATTTCACCGTGCGCACGCAGGTAGAGGTGCTCGGGCAGGGCAGCGCTGCCAGCCTGCGCGATGGCCGTGCAGCCCTGGGGAGGCACGGTCAGCTTCCAGGTGCGCAGCCATTCCTATCACGCCACAGCTATTTGGTTCCGGCTCCGATAAGGTGCTGTGAAGGTAGGTGCCAATGGGCAGAGCGTGACCATCCTTCGCACTTTTGAACTTTTTGAACTTTCGAGGCAGTTACACACAAAATGTCAGAACCTTTTTACTTTTCGCTATGCTAAAGATATAAAGTGATCCCATGCATCTGGTTATAGCAATGTCTCCCAGAGCAGACACCAACTGCTGTGTGCTGGGTGGGACCACAGCTTTGCAAACAGGGATGAAGAGCACTCAGGCTATGCAGACCAGCCAGTCCTGTTGGGTGCCACGGGGAGCGCTGACGTGGGGCACCAGGAAGCCCGTGACCCACCGCGGTCCTGATCTGCGGTGGCATTTGTTGGGAAACAGCCCCAGAAGGCCGCGGGGGCTTCGCCCGTGGTTGGAGACCACTGAACAGGTGAACAGCCCCTTGCTTTTCACCTTTCCAAAGCAAAAAGCAGCAGAAATGGGGTGTACGAACCCTGTTGCCTTGAGCACCCTGTGAATTTGGGGAGTGAGGGGGTTATGGGTGAGCTCTCCCTTCACTGCAATTGCACAGTGCTGGTTGTTCCCTTCTTACTTTCTGCAAAGGACAGGGGAAAAAAAGTCCCTTGCTGCTGGTAAATGTATGGCCCCGCTTTCAGAGTTATGCAAGATTTTACATTCATGTATTTTCATTGTGTAAGCTGCTTAAGCAGAAAAGGTCACACTGGACAGTTCATTTGAAACAGATGCGAAACGTTCGCCAGTGGGGTGAATGCCAGTTCCTGAGTGCTAGAACTGGGTCAGTTCCTGAGAAAATTAGGTTGGAAAAAAGCATAGTTGGGATTTGCAACAGTAGGGCTCCGTGACGCAGCCAGCAGCGCCGGAGCACGTGGGGGGGAGCAAAGAGCGCAGCTCCGTGCTGAAAAGTGCCTGCCCATCCAGCCTCCTCCTGCCGCCCTCCTACCCGAACCAGCTGCCTTTGCAAACTACAGATGCTTTGCTTTTCCTCTCCTTGCACCGTTGTGCTGGTACCTGATGTCCGTGCTGCGTTCCTCCCCCCGCCAGCGTTAGTGCAATCCCGGCGCTGGGCCTGGAGGAGGAGGTGGGCTGAGGGCAATCTGGGGAGGATCTGTGCCCTGTTCCAGCGATGGTGAGTGCAAGCACTGCCCGTGGGTGGGAGAGAGCGCGGTGGCTCGGGCACACCTCTGCAAAGGCCACGTGCTCAGGCCTTGGCTTTACCCACCGTAGCTGTCAGCAGTGCCTTAGCAAGCTGTGGGAAACACAGGGCAAATCCCTGCACGTACTGGACCAGAGCCTCATGGCCTGGAGCTCAGGGCAGGGACAGGCAGGCAATTTGCTTCTTACTAACTGTTCTGCAAATGAGGTTAAGTTGCAAAAAACTCCTACGTAAGGTGATGACAAGCTTATGGAAGAAGCGGGTAATAAAAATATACCTGCTCTGGCTCACCAGCAAGCCCTGCATGCAGCTGGGAGCATGCCCTGGCAAACCCCAGTGCACCGAGCCCTCCCCGAGCGCTGCGGGTGGCAGAGCTGCTGGGCTGGGCTCAGCCACCGGCTGCCGTGACCTGCACCCACCTTTCCTCGGAGCCCCGTGGTGTCGGCAACAAGACGCCTCTGCACCCAGCAACGGGCGAAGCCACAGGGATTTTTTCCTGTTCACACGGCTGCCTTCCCTATTGCAAGTGTCTTTGGAAGCACCGCTGACTTGTCCGGTTTGCTCACGAATGAGATTTTTGGGGATTTGTCAGCCAGGTGAGTGACTCCTGGACTCACTACGTGCTCACGGACATCTGGCAGGAGCTTCCGCCGCCTCCAGGAGCCTGGCCAGGTCCCAGAGCCTCACAGCAGTTCTACAGGGGTAAAATTAATAAAAGAGCTAAAGCCCAGGGAAGGCAAACGTAAAGGTGCCTCCAGGCTGAATAAGAGACATCAAAGAGCAGTGAAGGCCCTGGGCTGGGTCCTTGGCCTCTGACAGATAACGCTGGGCAGGTGCATGCACACAGTAAAAAGCACTTCCGTAAAAATCCGCTTTTGTTTAAGGAAATAAAGGGCAGCATTGCTGCTGACGAGTCTCACTGCAAATGGCAAAGCAGCTGGCAAAGATCATTACTGGAGCTAAGTTAAAAAAATGGGCCAAATCCTTTTTGGTTAAAATATATTTGATACGTTCATCCCAGTTGTGCTAAATTGGTTCTATCAAGCAATCCGTTGCCTTCCTGTATTAAAATATTGGGATCTCATAGTTCAGAATAAAAGCTTTCAAGTTTGCAATTCAGCTCCATGTTTAGAAGTAGCTTCCTGTTCGACAAAATGAAAAATAAAAGGCTCCAGCTATGAACAGACCATTTGGTATCGAACAGCATGTTTCATTTGATCGAAAGGGATGGTTTTGAAATTGCCAGTGGCATGAAAAATCAATGATGACTTATAAAAGCCTCTTAACTGCCTCACGTTTCAGGGAAGCCACTCTCTTTTATACAACTTGCATTAAACAAGCTCTTTCCGAGGCGCCGGAATAAGCGACTCAGAAACTCCAAACAGACCCGTGGCCTCCAGCACAGCATTACGAATTGCACCAAAACGGGGGTGTCACCACGAGGAGACGGGCTAGGAAGAGGAGCAGTGGTGACAGATGGATCGCTGCAAGAAAAATCCCGTCTTTGCATTGCTAAATTAAACACTTATGGCTTCCATGGGACTTCAGGAAATGATGGAAGGAATCCAGACTCTCTAGCAATGTGCAGTGTCAATATTTATTTGTTTGGTGAGCGGACACCTCAGATTTCCCTGTTTCTTTGTTGATGACTACTGCTGGGGACTAATCCTGGCTTAGATGGCGTCTCAAAGAAGGGACGGCAGTTTGAATGTGCCTGTACCATGTAAGCAAACAAGTTGGCTGCCGTGGAGCTGGCACCGCTGAAATCTTTGCTTTCTGTAATGACTCCGTTCCTGGAAAGGTCCATCCAGCCGAAAGCCAGACGTCACGCACTCGCTCTGCCTTTCAGCTTACCCTGCCGCAGGTTCCCCGCTGCAGAAGAGGCCGCCCTTACTCATCCCCATCATCTCGGCTTCCTGCAACTGCCGCCGAAATGGTGTCTGTGCAGAGAACGGCTCCTGCCTTGGGAGCACACCCTGACCAAAGCATCCACAGCCTGCAGGCTCCTGTCTTCACATTGCACCGAGTCGTCATCTTTTGCTCCTCGAGCAATTTATTCCACAACCTGCACGTGCCCTTTGCCCACACGTGGGCTTGCTCTGACTCTCCCTCCCATGCAGCTGGCCTTGGGCCGGGGTTTTAGCAGAGCCCGTGAGAATAATTTCATTCTTATTGTGGCACAGTGGCAGCATTTAATAAACAACCTGGTGACTAGGTTCTACCCTGGCACACCAGTGCACGTAAAAGTTTTGTAGAAAAAAATACAAGGCAGGCTGAGGAATTTGACGGCATTGACCAACATTTGTAGCTCCGTCTGGGAACCTGCCTGCAGCGAAGATGGGCTCCAGGGGCTGGGGATGCACAGGGAGGGCTGCAGGGATGCTGGAAGGGGAGCACAGCCTGGCACGCCGGAGCCCAGATTTTGCTGCTAAATGAACCAGGGTGTTACAGGAAGAACTGCAATGAAGACACAAAGCTGGCAGAACAACTGCTAATGACCAGGCCGCAAGTACATCTAGACAGAAATGCAAAGGCAGCTAAAAATCATCTCCAGAACAGGAAGGCTCTGACAGAGGTCCCGGCAGGAGCGGGGGGCACAAAGAGCCGCCCTACGGATGCGTGCAGACAGAGCTCTGCAACACGGCTGCCCTTGGCAGACCTGGCTGGTCCCAGCACCACGAGCACTGGGTGCAACTGGGTCCTGTGGCTACGGCAGGCTCTGCCAGGGGATGCAGGGTTTACGGGGACGATCTGTGCGTCCCCGGTCCCCAGGAAGGTGCCATTTCCCCTGTTCCTCCCTGTCTGCAGACTCAGACCTGCGCTGCCCGGAGGCGGCGCGAGCTGCTGGCCCCGGGCTGGGGAGCCCAGGGCTGTTCCAGGACCACTTTCTGCTCCTCAGGCAGGTGCAGACAGAAAGAACACCTCGTACCCATCAGACTGAGCCGTGAGCCTGTCTGGAGCAGAGAACCTGAAAACGCCCAAAGTTAAATTGCTCCCCTCCACACTGTCCCGCAGGCCAGGCAGTAGCCGACCACAGCCTCCCGGGCACCAGGCTGTCACCGTGTAGTTGCTCATTAAGAGTTACGAAACAACCCCCATTTGCTTCTTCCCACCGAACCCATCAGCTCCCACAGGTGGATACGTGGGTCCCCCGGCCGGCCCAGAGGCTCTCTTAGGAAAAAGCAAAGCCTTCCCACTATGGCTTTGACCCAGCTGCAAAAATGAGATTATCTGGAATGCCACAGGTCTTAAATCTGTGTGCACTCCTGAACCCCGCTCGAGCTGCGGTTACTGGAGCGAGCGGAGCAGGCTCCCAGGCTGGCTGCCAACGCGCTGTTGAAAACCTGAGAGTGCAGCGCCGTGCCGGGAGCCTGGTACCTTTCCATAAAAGCAGCTTTGTCACCAGAGCGATGTGACAGACGGCAGCCAGGCTTTCAATAGCTACTTCAGTGATAAATACTGGGGGGGGGGGAATCTCACCCTGCCGCATCCTCGGGGCTCTCCTGCCGCGATGGCTGAGCCCTGCCAGGGCCACGCTCAGCCTTTCGCCTGTGACGAGTGCCCAGGCCTCAGCCCAGCCTCCCTCCAGCAGGATGCTGCTGGCAGGCATCGCACCGGCATCCCGCTCCCCGCCGGCCACCTGCCCTGCGGCGTTTGCCCCCAAAAGCAGGTTTGTGTTCTGCCTGTGGGTTTCACCCTCCTAATTTAACACGCCAGGTTTCACAGGACAGGGGTAATTACTTCCACTCTTGTTTTCAGGTTGCTCCAGAATTAAATAGACAAATAAAAAAGAGGTCTAGAGAGTTGTTATGAAAGCAGAACCATTTCATATGAAGTGCTCTCATGGTAACTGGGAAAACAAGCCTGGCAGCAGCTCAGCACACTGCAGATCGGCCCAGGAGCAGGGATGGGGAAGGAGATGTGATGGGCAAAGCAGCGTGGCCGATGTGCAGAGACCAGCTGCCTCCGCTGGCACCAGCACCGACAGCGAAAGGAGCCGGTGCTGCAGCCCAGCTTTCAGGCCATCTTAAAATAAGGCTGACCTCATGGCTTTTGCCTCTCTGCATCACTTTTTAAAACTGAATTTTCCTCTGCAAGCCTCCGAGCCTTTGGGACAAGCAAAATAAGTACCCTTTCCTTCTCCTTTGAACTCCATCCAATGTCTTATACTGGAGAGTTTACAGAGATGTTGGCAGAGCTCCTTCTGGCGCTGTCACTGTGCAATGGGAGCAATAAGTGTAAAAGACAGATATTCTGTACAGCTGAATGCCCTCACCTGGGGTGCCAGGGGATCTGGCAATTCCCACTCGCTTCGGTTTTGCCTCCTGCCTTCGTCTCCAGCGGGGCTGCGGCGCTGCCGTGCTGCCGCTGCCCTGGCCAGGGCAGGATCTGCCGGGGCTGAGCAGCTCTCACCCCTCAGTCACTGCTGGGTCCCCGGCACATGCGGGCAGGGCATCCCGCGGGGAGCCCGGGACGGCCGAGCGGCCCGGGGAGGCTGGCCCGGAGGATTATGGTTATGTCCTTCCCCCGTAACAACGCGGCCGTGGGTCCTGGAGGAGCTCTGCAGTCAGAGCCTGATCCTGCCTCTGCTGCCGCGCGCCGGAGCTGGCAGCCAGGTCCAGAGGGACGAGCACGGGGCCGGTGCACGAGCAGGGCGGCTAGCGAAGGCAGGAGAAAGGGCAAGGTCCAGATCGTTATCGCAGACTGGTCCTTGAACCCTGAGCTGCAACCCTGAGGGATATAAAATAGCGTTTGCCCCGGGGGCAGGTGGTTTTCCTGGAACCTTTGGAGGGGTCGGCAATGCCGGCCTGATCTCCCGTGCCTCGGCAATGCCAACCGGCTCTCCCGTGCCTCGACAATGCCAACCTGCTCTGCCATGCCTTCTAGGTCCGGTACGGTGGCCAGGGATCACCAGTGCAAGCAGCAGCCCAAGCCTTTATATCTCACATAAACATCTTAGTGGTGGTGAAAGGCACTCTGTTAAGTGTTTTATTAAAGGTACAACGTTTGGCCTGACGGTGAACAAACCGAGAATTATTTTTTTTAAAAAAGACACCCCAAAAATGTTGAATGGATTTGTCCTTTTCAGATGCAAATCATTTGACACCTCCCCCAAGAGAGCAAGCATTAACACAGAATAACTGCTTGCCCAGGAACAGCCAGCCCCTCCACGATATCTGCTGACAGCTCTGAACACTCAGTGCTGATAGGACAAGCCAAAATACTGTTAATTATATTAAAAGCTATTTAAATCTGCCCATAAAAGGAAAGATATGAGAAGACACCACAGGAATGACTTCAGAACAGCCAGAATGTGGCTTGCAAGGGATGGGACACATCGGTTCAAGCAACAACAGTGTAAACACACACACATAAGTATAAACGTGCCTGTCTGAAAATCTGCAATTCAAACATCACCTTGAACTCTGAGCAGATGCAACCAAAGTTATTTCAAGAACACAAACATCAGTACCACTAAAAAAAGAAAGAAGCACTGGAAAACACTTTCAAATTTACATAGAAATGCTGGTATGCGTAAGTCCGTATTCTGCGTTACACCTGAACAGCCACACTGAGTTTCAAGAACAAATGACAGAATAAAGAATAACAACATAAAACCATAATAATATAAAGCAGACAAATTCTCCCACCCCCATTTGGCTAAATGCAGCAGAGAGTAAGTTGCTGAGATTGAATGCTGATCACATAGTTACGGCTTACCATAACGCGTCGGGATTTTCCTTTGAGCCAGGTAACGCACAAGATGAAAGGATTTACTAGCTTTAAAAAAAGAAAACTGGAACGGCAAAATGGAAGAACAAGTCCTGCATACGTTCCTGTTTCTAGAGAGCAAGTTTCAAGCAGCTGCATCTGAAGAGCCAGCCTGAAAGTGTTTTGTGTATAGGATGCATATGAAGAAATAGGGAAGGGAAGACAACCACTGCTCACTGCCCACAGCAGGCGTCTGGCTTAACATCCCCTCCCAGAGAGCAAAGTAAGCACATTGCACACATGGGATATAGTAAACAGCCCCACACCAGCGTTCGAGGGATTTTCCTGCCACGAGATGCAATTTGATCAGAAAACCCTGATTAATGTCAACTGAAGTGTTTTGTGGAAACACACTGGTTCCAGCTAACTTCTGACAGACTCCTGCTTGGCTGCCGGCCAGCTCGCAGCAGGGCTACTGGTAACACAGCGATCCCGGCGCAGGAACAGCATCGCAGGCAAACCCCTTGCAGCCAGGGAGCAAGTGGCTCGCTGCGGGCTCCGTTGGCTAAGGTGCGGGCTAGGGGCTCTGCGGTGAGCCGATGGGAAAGCCTTGACAATCCTGGCTGGTCTCGGCGGCCGCAGGTCTCCCGGCTCCCGTCACCTGCAATGTGGTGACTGCCGCAGTTCTGTGCGTCCTGGACTAACGCTCAGCATCCCAGCTACGGGCAGGCAAGTCTCCACAGGCAGATGGCAGCTGGACCGCTTCATTTATGGGAAAAAGAAAAAAAAAAGACAAGTGTAGGAAAGTAAAACACTAACTTTTTATCCAATGGGAAATTTTGGTCTTTGCTTCCCCTGGCTCCTTTCAAACTGCATGGGGCTCCTTCTCATAGCTTCCCTCCATTCTTATTTCCCATGAAATATGTTTTGACCAAGGTCCTGCTCAGACGACCGCTGCTTTCAGACAGGAACGCAGCAGATGGAAAAAAACCTGCCCCGAGTAGTTGCAGGCAGAAGTGACACTGGTGGGATGGAGCTGATTCACCGAGAGACTGGACCGCGCGTCCTGAGAAGATGCTGGCAGTTCAGCTACAAATGACAGTGCTGAAGGAGGAATGGCTGGCAGGACGGCTCTCCAGGGAGGTGCAGGTACAGGTGGTTGGTCTTCCCCCGCACTGGCTGGGATCTCTTGGTTGTTGGCCAGTGAAATCAGGAAGAGGTTAGATTGCACCAGTATAATCTGGCTTGCGGACACGCTTGCATAGGTTTGTTCTGCAACAGGAAAGTTGATTAGGAAAAAAGAGTAGACCAGCCTCTTTTGGCAGGGTTGAAATCCCTGTACGCGCTCAGGAGCATGCACGCATTGGATAATGGCGGAAAGAAAAGCAGAGGAACAGGAATCCAGGGGAGATGGATGAGCTGCTTTGCAGCTCTGCTCTCTGCGAAGCATTACTGTGCAAGACACCTTCCTCCAGCGGCTGCTGCAGGACCGTGGTCTGCCAAGGCGGGCAAGGACAGGATACACAGAGCCTCCTGACAGGGTGGTCTGGCTAATCCAGCTCAGCCGTGCTCGGAAAGGCAGAGCCCTGCTTTGAAACTGTCCCCTGCCACCCTGGTGGTGGGAGAGACGGATTCTGGCCAGAGGTGTCCCTGGGATGCTGGGGACAGAAGGTTTTGCCAGATAATTTATCAACAATTTATAACACTGACGAAGAAGTGGGCCCGCGTGACCAGGCCTGAAGGTGACACGGCTCAAAGAGCTACAAAAGCACAGCAGAGTTCCAAAGCCAGAGCCCTGGGTGGGCCGTTCCCACGCAAGTCTCATGATCCTTTTCAATAGGAGCTGTGTTGGGTTTGCCCTTTGGAGAAGCTCGCAGAGCAGCATTTGCACCAACCACAGCCTTTTACCTTGGAGTAAAAAAAAAAAAAATCTAAGGAAATATATCATCTTTGACATAAATCAACAATGTTTCATTCACCATGAATAAAGCTGCCAGAGCCAAAACAATCTGATGTCATGGAGAACGTGCGGTTAGCAGCCCAGTGAAAAGATTAATCGAGGCACTACTGAAGAGCTATAGAGCAATAATTTACTGGTTCAGTCCTTGCAGAGACACTATTGCAAAGCCCTATAAGCAAACAAATGCCTGGGTTCCCACTCAGCGACTGCTGAGCGTGCAGAGCTCGCAACACCCAAGAAGCCACCTCTTCCAAGGACTCCTGCAACTGAAAGCCAAGTGCGTCCCAGTATCTGCGGGGAACCTGAATAAAGGCCCTACCCCGGGAATGGCTGGATGCAGATTTGGGTCCTCAAGCACACAGTTGCTGGGTGCCAGTGCCTGAGCTCCCTGGTGGGTAATTTCAGGTTACGGGGATGCTGCAAGCCCGGGCTTTGGAGCGCCCTCCCCTTCCAGCTCTCAGCAGGAGACCAGAGCATGGCACCTCTCCGCCACAAGTTCTTCTCACCCTGTCAGGTTGTGCAACAAATTCGGGGTTTACCCTTCATGTGGTAGATTATCACGTTTGCTGCGATAAAGGTTATGTCCACATGCAAAGTGAGGAAAAATAAGAGAGTGGTTCTTAATCAAAGCAATACAGTTCTACTGCATTTCTGACACGCGGGCGCTGTTAGAGGCACTGCCACCCCCCAAAATACACCCAAGCTGGGATGGCTTGATAGCAGATCAGCTGCTGGCGAGAAAGAGCTAGCATTTGCCCCAGTTACACCGCGCAGGCAGGGCTCAGCCTGTTTAAAGACTGCTTGGGCACGTTGCACACAAGAACATTGGCTAACACCTAGCATCTTAAGTCTAATGCTTGAGCAATGCAGAACTCCTAAGGGTACAGGTGCTTGTGGGTGTGCAGGATTAAGGCCAAAGATTACCATGCCATTTCCTACTTGTTCCCTTGTCTTTCACGGGTGCTGTGCTCTGTAGTCAGGGCTTGCCCAACGACATTACTATGAGTTGACTTTGTACATCTGAGTAATACTATAAGGGTGTACAACAGGAAAAAAATATTTCACAGGCTTTACTTAAAAAATATACTAATAAATCCTTCATCAACATGTTAATCAGTTGCCACTTACAAAATGGACTTCAGCTGGCAGAGGAAGATTTCTCTTAATAGGGGAAAGGAAATATTTATTTTAATGAAAGGCTCTCAGTAGTTTGCCTGCTTTTGTAAAAGACATTTCTTAAACCTGTCAGTGCAGCAATCTGCACTCTTCTAAAAATAATTACGCTCTCCTAAACTCCTCACGACTTGCCTGAGCAGTGACTTTACAATACACTTTTAATCTAACTATAACCCTTAATCTTGAAGAGTTGCCTTCTTCCAGAACATCTCCCCGTCTTGCACCAACTGTCTCTGCAGAAAGCCCCTGGGAACACGCTGCGGGAACAGAAGCGCTCTCTGATGCTTGCTTAGTGAAGTCATACTTCCCACTAAGTCCCTCAAGACATGAAGTCCTCTGATCCATGCATTGCCTCAGCCCAAACAATTATATTATATGGCTCATAAACTAAACTATATTTAAATAAAGAGGGTTTGAAGAAAGCCCACGTATTGTCAGGAACGGGATAAGCAGGAACAGTCTTCACAGACATTCAACCACTGTTGATCGCGGCTTCCCGGCTCCAGGACATTCCACAGGATCGCACAAGGTAGATGTGGACCTTTTAGACCAGCTCCAGAGGAGGGCCACGAAGATGATCCGAGGGCTGGAGCACCTCTGCTACAAAGACAGGCTGAGGGAGCTGGGGTTGTTCAGCCTGGAGAAGAGAAGGCTGCAGGGAGACCTTATAGTGGCCTTCCAATACTTAAAGGGAGCTTATATAAAAGAGGGGGAAGGGCAGATAGCGATAGGACAAGGGGGAACGGTCTCAAACTGAAAGAGGGGAGATTTAGATTAGATGTTGGGAAAAAGTTATTTACTCAAAGGGTGGCGAGGCGCTGGCGCAGGTTGCCCAGAGAGGCTGTGGACGCCCCGTCCCTGGCACTGTTCAAGGCCAGGTTGGACAGGGCCCTGAGCAGCCTGGTCTGGTGGGTGGCATCCCCGCCCACGGCAGCGGGGCTGGAGTTAGATGATCTTTAAGGTCCCTTCCAGCCCAAACCATTCTATGATTGCCTTTAATTACACAGGCTGGGATTGCAGGTAGCAATGGGCAGAGGTTATCGCTGCCTCTGCTGGGCCAAGAGCTGCCAGTTCAGCCTGGTGCCCACCCTGCCTTGGGCGGAGGGGTGGTCGTGGGAAAGGGGAGAGCACTGGGGATACTGGAATGGTGCTGGAAGAGAGGAGAAGGGGCTGGAGGGAGAAGAGAGGGGACTGCCCAGCACAAGAGGGAGGCTGCTCCAGAGGAATCCAGTGAGCCGCAGGTCACAAGGGAAGCTGCCTTGGCTCATCTTCCAGCCCACAGCATCTGTCCCTCATTGCCTCCCTATTTTATAGTCTGAGAATATCAAGCAGAAAACAAATTTCCCCATACTTTTAGGTTTTCTGTCTGTGAATATCTGGCACAGAAAACATTCATCAGAGGTCAGAAATTCCTCCCCACCAGGACGGACGGCTCAACAGAACACAAGCTAGCCACTGTCATCTTCCTGATGTGGGCGGGAAAAAAAAAAGGGCAAGTAAATATACTCCCCACCCTTAATCATTTTTGACAGCCCAATTTCAAGTGCTTTATTTTGGTTTGCAATTTGCCTCCTACACTGCTTAAAAAATTTCTGGCCCACAGCAGCACTTTTTGTGGGTGCTTTTCATGGCACCACAACGCACGAACTGTCTAAACTGTGCGGTGTGGGGCAGGGCAAAAACGCCTGTGGATTCCTTCGGTCCATCAAAATCACAGCATGCCTGACAAATTAACCAGCACTAGAGATATATTTTCCTATCAATCCAGCTGTTCATTTTGGAAATGTCAGAGCATACTCACTTGTGAAGAAGCATCCCACCCTCTGTTCTGCCAGCTGACAGGAGCACCTGTGTGCTCCCCATCCCATTTCCCTAAAAAAAAAAAAAGGGGGGGAAGAAAAAAAAGAAAACGCACTGGATTTGGCACAAATCGCCCTCCACAGCTGTCTGAAGCCTGCTGGCCAGCCAGCTCTTCCCGAGCACCGTCCTCGGGAGCCCACGAGCCAGCACGCAGGGCAGCGCACCGCAGATCTTGCGGAGAAGAAGGATGCTCGCAGCCGCAGCGCAAGCAGATGCCTGCCAGCCTGAGCAGAGCGGAGCCAAGGCTGGAAGGGACCTCAGGAGATCGTCTAGTCAACCGCCTGGGCAGAGACGGGTCAAACACGCCAACAGTCAGGCAACCGGTTTAAAATTTAAGCAAGACACGCTTTAGCCCTAGACCAAGCCCTAGACTTTGTTGAGGCAAGGGTTGTAGTGGAGACAGGTATGGAGCTCACCCAGTTTGGAGAGGGAGCGAAGGGATGGTGAGGCTGTAGTGACACTCGGCGATGCTGCTGGAGAACTGAAGCCCCTTTAGGCAGCCCTGACCCCTACCCAGATGCATATTTTTAAGCGCATGTCGGTTCCATGTCCATGTTTATAAGCTTGCAGGGGTAACAGCTTCATGGCATCAGATAAAGGCATCCTGTATGAACGAGCTGGCCCAGTGCCCAGCGGCAGACTGCTCTGTACTCCTGGAGATCAGGGTGCAGCAGCAGCCCTCTGCCACCGAGATAAAGGGAGTTCAACGTCTGCAGGCAGAGCACGACCTGCGCCCAGAAGCGATCACAGGAACGTTCAAGTTGCAGTGTTGTCAGACAGATGTGCTCCATCAGAAAGTTAAATACCTGCATGTTTCTACCAATTTTGACATTAAGAGTAACCTGTCAATTTGAACATGAATTTGTTGCTGTTTTACAATGACAACAATAAATTTGGGTTTAAAAAAATTCCTATTTAGAGAAACTAAATTTAACCTTCTGTGCATAAGGCTTTCTTGGTTTATGTGGAAGTCCAAGTGACAAAAAACAGATAAGGGAGCGGTTTCTTTCTCCATCTGTTCTTGCAGGAACAGAAGTGATAAGATCTGCTGTGTTTTGCAGATGCCTTCTAAGCACATCATGGCAACTCTGAGGTTGCTTTTAGTTAAAACGGAATTTCATGTTTGTTGATATCTGAAAGGCCAAATAACCTAAGCAAATTAAATGAAATCCCAATTTTGGGGCATGTAAATCCTGAATGAATCAAGTACTTCTTCCTAAAATACAACAAGGCTTGTCGTTTCAATTTATGCATCTAACAGAACTCTGAAATTTGCCATGAAAGAAATTCGAACCAAATGTTAATGCAGGTTATGGAAAGAGCACACGTCAAACCGAGCCTGCGCGGTAAGGCTGTTTCCAAGCCCTAGCAAAAGGTACGGACTGGCAAAGGGAGCTCTGAAGTTCCCAACCACACAAGTAAGGCTCGATGGTGCCATATACAGGCACTACAATAATGGATAAACAGGCAAGCATTGGGACTGCTCACAGAAGGCAAGAAAACTGAGTAACAAACGATGCTTGATTCCTTGGGGTGGTCCAAGAGTAAGGATGCTGCCTACCCCCTCTCTTCTTTTGCAATCCTTAGTTTGCAAAGGCAGGAGGAAGGGAACTGTTTGACAATTCCCCTGCCATTTCAGCAGAAACAATATAACCATCATTTAACTGATACTCCCAGGAAACAGAAGTTTACGTTGCTCAAGCCAAAAATCACAAAATTATCACTGTTGGCAGAAGCGTCTCAATTTCATCATTGTATAAATGTCTTACTGGAGAAAGAACAGGATGAACTTACCATTTCAGTACGCAGAGGAATGTGCAAGCTAGGCACATCACCCGCCGATTAGCAGAGGAGAAAACAGCTTTAACATAAACATTATTTGCGACCGAATTCAATACCACTTACCCATTTCTAAATAATACTGCTGAGTTTTCAGACATAACCCTCCTTTCTATCGCTTGAGTTTCTTAGGGGCTGGAGAATACATGGAGTGTGCGATAGTTTGACTTATCAAATATTTTTCAGAAGTTCATGCACTTGGAAGCTTATGCTAGGAAGCACAGTGCTTGCTGCCGCTTTACTTTCTTCTTCTTCTGATTATAGACGAACAGGAGATTCTGGAGATCAAAAGGAACTGGCTGGAACGAACAGTGTCTCATCAGCTGATGAATTCATACCTGTATCTGGAATGTCATATTCTTATTAACATGCATTAACATTTACACTTCAGATATCAGTATTTCTCACTCAAGCTGCAAAAGGACTTAAAAGAACCACTAACCTTGGAGCAGAAAAATATGTGTAAATGCATTACAAGGAAAAGCAACAAACCTCTGAAATGCTGAAGAGCAGGAAACGCGCTGTAGCTCTATATATATGGAAGAGAACACCAGTAGAAGGCCATTTAATGAGACAACTCACCACTGGCACCGGGGCCATCTCCTGTAAAGGAGAGTAAGGGAGAAAACGGTCCTCGGGAAGGTTCGCCCCTTAACCTCACGGGAGCAGCGAGCCCCGAGGCCTCCGACGATCAGCTTCGATGGACGTCCTTACACGCAGAGCAATGAAGGCCAGCGCAAACGGGACGGAAAGGTATCAAGATGAAGGTGGAGGAAGCGGTGGCCTCCTGCAGTCCCCATGCTGACGTGAGCTGCCATAGTTGTGTGCTAGGGTGGTGGCAACAATATATAGTCCCACGGATGCACTCAGAGGAACTCGGTTTTTCTTCCTCCTATGGATATAGTAGTAGAGGTGATTCTTCATCATGGACACTGCAACAGAACCAGGTCACACACGGTTCTCTGGGTAAATCATTCATCATTTCTCCAACTTGTGATTATTGATCTAGAGATCATACACACACGGTATCTATCTGTATGCATATAAGAAAAGTTGTATGAATGCTGGTAATGAAATAATTATAATAAAGCCACAATTATAATACTCCAAAGATAGATGTTTATTGAGTTGCTGAAAAATACAAGTATTCCAGTGTTTGTCACATTTAAATGTTAGCTAAAAAAACCTACAGGAGTTCCACATACAGTCTAGCTGTTCCACTTCCCCACTACAACGAAAACTATGGTAAGATGATACAAAGTCAGACCTTTAACAATCACCTGTGAATTTCAGGAAAGTTAACTTGTTCCAATCCTTCTCCTATTGCCCTTACTGGTAGCTATGAGCTACTGTGCTGAGTTACGCATCGTTCAGTTCTGAAGGCAATGTGTTAGAGCTGTGAAAACCAGATATTCGTATTATAATCTACTCTTTGGCTATATAATCAGAATATTATTAGCATGAGATTTCCGTTATTAATGAGGCCTAACTAATTAAAACCACAAATAATTACATACACATTTTGCAAATAGGTTTAATCTGCTGAATCATTGCAACATTAAATTCAAACTTTAAAAAAAATACTCTTGGAAGGGTTCTAACAGCCATGGGAGTGGTATTTGTAACCACTCGGTGTAACTGATTAATGTGTTTGAACACAGAACCAGAAACAGGGGAATTCTCTGAAGCCATGGGTGAGAAGCTGTGTTTTGGAAAAAAAAAACCAACCCAAACCTTTCATACAGTTTCCACAAACGAAGAGTATCAGAACAGCGATGCCAGTCTGGGGCACTGCAGCTAATGTCCATCACTGGTGTAGATGTATCTTAACCAGAGAGGAAAGTGAAAAGGCTACAGCCATGACCATGGAACGTAACCAGGGCAAACCAGCCGCTGAGGACAGCGAGACGTGGGGCTGGGCTGTAAGCAGGACGCTGCAGAGTGTAAAAGCAGACACAGCATGAGAACACACATGGCAGGTATCCGACAGGCTACGGAGGGAGAGACAGATTTCAGGCTTGAACAGAAAACAAAAAAGTTCTACGTAGCAGTAGGTCACCACCTTTGAGGTAGGCAGTGGAAGCGGAATAAGCTCAGTGCGACAGGCGAAGAGGTTGCTGCAGTCAGCAAGACCTACGGGGAGCCGAGAACCTCTCCCGAAGAACCGCTGGCTGGAGGACGCGCTGCAGCGAAGATCAGACGTATTCGGTGCCATCAGGTCCCAAATCCTGCTGGAATCAACGCAGCCTGCCAGCAGCAGGCACCTTTACCAAGGCAGGCCTTGTAAGCTATCTCCGTTTTGTTCATAGCTGGAGCTTGCCATTTACAGAACTTTTAACACCTCATGACTTGGTGAAAAAAGTCCATGTCTGAGCCATATTACCCACAGCTGATAATCTAAATATAAAGGAACAGACTTGGTTGTGGCACCCTGACCAAATGCACCAAGCTCAAATAAAGAGTTACACTGCAAAGCTTCATGAATTTTACATTTCTCTCAATACATCTCACATGGAAAACACAGATTTTTTTTTTTTTTTTTTTTTTTTGCTTATAACCCTTTCCTTATTCAACAGTGACCTTCCCCATGACGATGACCAAGGACAGACAGGAATCTCATGGAGTCCAGCCTGGAACAGAGGCCTCTGCACATGGTATCATTCCCTTGTCGATGCAGAAGGCCTTTTCCTAAGAGGAAAGTTCTCATAGCTGGAAACTGAACAACAGACTCACAGAACATTTCCACCACAAACCCCTCATCAGTAACTGCAAAAAAAAAGTTCCAACTGTTTAGATGCCTTTGTCAAGGGATGGTGTTCACTTTCTTTGTAATGCTGTTCCTCAATTCCTGCTTTATGGTCCCAAA
The DNA here is from genome assembly GCA_020745775.1 of Theristicus caerulescens. Classification (NCBI taxonomy): domain Eukaryota; kingdom Metazoa; phylum Chordata; class Aves; order Pelecaniformes; family Threskiornithidae; genus Theristicus; species Theristicus caerulescens. The sequence goes on along the minus strand of CM036567.1, from coordinate 23,554,664 downwards.
TTGTGCTTCATCAGGAAACAGAGAACAGCTGGGTACCACGGGTGCGGAATGAAAAGTCTCACAGGGAGAAACATCTCTCAAAAGAGAATCTTTTACTTTCAATATTCAGATCTAATAATAAAATTGTCCGGATCTTTAAATAAACAGAAAAAAATTATGGTAAAGTCAATTTTGTCATACAGAATTCTATTTTAACCTATATTTGAATAACCTAACTACAGCTCCAAAACCTGGCAGTTCTGCTTTCCTAATGCTGGATCCAGCCACTAATGCCTGCAAACCACGCAAAAGGTGATCTGTGCTATTGCCAGATCCAGCCCAGGCAACGGAAGGGAAGCAGGTCACCTCTGTCAGGAGGAGCTTCCATACCGATTAAGTTTATTATTAGCAAGATTCAAAAACCTGTGTTGTTCCAAATACACATGCTGTAAGACAGTGGGTGGTTCCCACGTTGTGTAAGACAGGACAGCGTGTAAATGTAGAAAGACCCTGCTACAGGTGAAGGCATCTTTACCTTCACACCTTCTCACCATGGATGTCCCTGGGGGTCAAAACCAGAGTCCTAGCATACTTCAGATGTAACAGTGTCCTATATTTCCCTGGAATAAGAATGAACATTTCTTTTGTTTGTCACTATAAAAGAACATATTTCCTGATATGTAATGAGGCAGGTCACTTTATCTATCAAAATGGCAACACAGACATTTGAAAGAACATACAACAAATTCTCATTATTTACTATGAATATATAAAAACTGAAGTGAAATCAAATTGAATAACTTGACTACATGAAAGTTATGAAACAGTTTGTATTTTATACACAGAGTATGTACACTGGGTTTGGAAATGTGGGTTTTATCCATGCAAATTTAATACAAAAAACTATTTACAAAAAAATAACAGTAGGAACGTTTTTCAAAAGAAACATCTGTCAGAAGCTCCAGCAATAATGGAAGTCCTGAAAAAAGACTTAATACAGTATTGTACAAGTAGACAATCTTCAGAAGTGTGGAAGATGCACTTTACAAGAACATGAAATGCAAAATTAATTAAAATGCACTATCAAAGATGTTGCAAGTATATACACAATTTAAGCATCTATTTTTAAATGATCACTCTCCAACTGTGCCTCGGAACTACTTCTGTCATGTCCTGCACACATTTACACATCGATCGTTTGGTTACATCGCGCTTTCTGAGTTTTATAATCACGAGTTACAAAATAAAATAACTGAATGCTAACCGAATGATAATCGTAAAGCAATCACATTGGCCTTGTTCTACACATTACATAAAAGTATTCACATTATTCCCAACGTAATCCACCAAACACCTCCCTTGCAATGCCTGCGCACGCTCCCCCGGGAACCAAAGCCTTGCACTACCTGCTGGTGCAACAGCCATCACCAGTTGCAGCCAGGAATTCCCAGTTGCAGCAACGCTCGATGCAACGCGTTGGTTCAGTGAACACAGCTGTATTCACATCTGCATGCGAAGAGCAGAGTCTTGCACGTGCTCCAGAAAGCGTATTAATACTGCACGACGGGAGTTCCCATGCCAGAACGGCATAACCAAATCCTAAACAAATATAGCAATTCTGGAAAGATTTCACTGGGTCGCTCGTGTTCAAAAATGAAACAAAAAGTATCTTTGTGGTTATTTCCAAATATTCTCTATTTCACAATCTGCCTTCATAAAACTGTTGTGAAAAAGAGTTACATTTGCCTTATTTCACACAATTTTTAAAAGAAGTGAGGAAATCCTCATTAGTGCCAAGAATTCACTTTAAATTACTGACTTTGTGTTGTAGCTCAGTTAAACTATTGAGGGAAATTCAGGTTTCACTGATGTCATAAAATCATAGAATCATTTAGGATGGAAAAGACCTTTAAGATTGAGTCCAACCATAAACATAACACTGCCAAAATGGAAAGTTTCCCAAGAGAATTGAATTTGCTGGCAGTTTAAGCTATTCTTCTCCCTTAATATTTGCTAAGATACCAAAGTAGTCCTGGAAAGACTTTTTGGCTTTGTTTGTTTTAAGATTAGGGTACTAAAATGTGTATGGAAAAACCACATTAAAAATTCTTCTTGGAAAATATAGTTGGCTATAAAACATTTGAACTAAAATGACTGATTATGTCATTTCTATAATAACTTGTATTCCTTCCATAGACATTAATCAAGTAGCTTATAGCAATTTTGCCTCCCATTTTAAAAAAAGAAAAAAACCAGCTCAAAAGCAACGAGGGAACCAACACTGCATATAACCACAATTTTAAGGTAGTACGTTGTCAGAATTGTACTATATGAAATACTTAAAGACAAATAAAGCAAAGCGGCATTTCATTATGTAAGAAACACAGGAGCCAGAACTGCTCCTGTGCAGTGGCAAGTTTAAACTAAAATTCAGTTAATCACATCTGTTCTCTATTTTAACAGTCAAGATCAGCAGAAATTTTCTTCACAGGAAGAGAATAAGTTTATTACCTTCATATTTATTTTACCAAAAAGATCTGTGCCATAAAATTCCCGATTAAAAAACGCAGTTCACCTTCTCCTGTAAATGAATGACGTCTATCCCCCAGCGCGTTGTGCACGGAACAGGAACCAGCGCTACTGTTTCGCCTCGCTCCGCGAGAGGACAAGTGACGCGCTAACCTGTCAGGAGCAATTTTCAAATTCAATGGTGCAATTTTCAAATCAGTGAAGTTCTGTAGTTCCTAGAGCGAGCTTCCTCTGTCTCACTACACCATTCTTTGCTGGAAGTTAAACATTGGTAAATATCTACTTATCTATTACTCTCAAGTCAAGTTATCTCCTTCCTTAGTGTTTTTATTCCGATTGCAAACACCTGCTTAGCAGAATTCTGCAGGCTGTGCAGGAGGAGGCAGCAGCGTGAAGGAAGGAGGGGTGCCCTTCAGGAGCTGCGCCACACAGGCCAGTCTCGTCCTTACACAGCCAGAGGGGAGCGCAGACGGCACCAGCTACGTGCCCTACCCAGCGCTCGGAACGGGCAACGTTCTCCGCGCAGCCAACAAGGCTTTCTGCAGCACCGGGACAGAGCTATCCGAAATATACAGTCTTTGGGAAAACAAAGATGCTGAATTTCTTGTTATCATAACCTGTACAGAAAGCTCCTTGTACTTAAGGATCTGCCTCCCTCAGCATGAAGTAGCTACAAAACATCTGTTCCTTTCTCTACTAAATCTAAAGGCTTTTCACTGAGAAGTGATTCAACGTGAAATCGGCTCAGAGCACCCTCTCCTTGGACAACTCTACTTTGCCTTTCCCATTCCTAGTCTTGATGACTTTATTTTTTTTTTTTTTGTTATTTCCAAAGAATCCCCTGTAAACAGGAAATATTTCACCAGTTCTGCGTGTTGGGTTGGTGTTTTCTTTATTTGCTTTTGTTTTTCAAGTAGAGGTCACTGTTTAATATGATATACCTCTTGAAAGAAACACATAGGTTAGCCTGACCTACTGAGGAAAAAGAGAAATTTGATTTACCGATACAAAATCATCTCCTTTCTGCAGAAAGTGCTAAAAACTCCCGCAAGTTGCTGTCAGCTGAAATCAGCTGATTAGCGTGCCTTCGCTCTGCACTGGTATGCAGGCCGATGCCGAGAGGGAAGAGGCTGCAGCTGCATGAGATACAGCAGCTCCCTGTCATACGAGCATTTAAGAAATCAGCAGGAGCGAGAAGTGCCAGACTTCTGTCCTTCTCTTCAATACCGAGAAGACACATGGAAATTTGGTTCTGGTGAAAACAGATGCCTTTTCATTTTTTGTTTGAATTCGGCTACAGATTTAAGTCAAAATCTGAGAAGGCTATTACCAAACGATAAGATATTTGAAATAAAGTTTTTAGTGCAGTAATTAACTGATGGGAGTCCTCACCTGCAATTTTACTGAGGTGACATGCCTTCCCATAGTACGAAAGCTGTGCTTCAAAGTAATTTTTCCTACCATCTTAATACTGCCTATGGCATATCAGGAATTTGTTATTAAATGAATCCATCAGTATAATATTTTACAGCTTTCTTTGACTTACCAGAGATCACTATTCTTAGTCAAGAATGTGACACTAATGCTTTGCTAGTGTCAAACGAGTTTAAGCCATGTTTGCTGCAGTCTCCAGCTCAGGTGTTCCATGAATTAAAAAGGTGAACTCTTTACTGAAGTCAAGAGCAAAACTTGCATTGACTTCACTGAAGCTAGGGTTTTACCCAGAAATTCTTATGATTCATGCCATAGTTATTTATTGTTTCAAATGTATTCCTCCACATTTTATGATAACTTTAGGTCTTGGTTATATCTTGGAAAGCCTCCAGATCCATGGGTATAGATGGCTTTCTGCATCCCCGGCAGCGCCCCTGCCAGCACACTGCATTAGCAGTATTATCTGATGGATGCGAAGCATTTCTGAGATGCTGTGTGGGAAGGCACCGCACTTTACAACAATTATTTTAATGCTACTGCTTTAAGATCTCACAATATCTGGGACATTATTGCTTAAACGAAAGATCATTCATTTGCGACATACTGCATCCAATGACATAAAAACAGGAAAAAATACACAAGGCCAGAAGCCCTGTCAGCATGTTGATTCACTCTGTAATTTACAGTTCATGCCACATTATTGCAGTAACTTTGTATGGCATTCACAACAACAAAAGCACCCTAGTTAACTCTGAAATTTATTAGGAAAACTTAATGCAGTTTCCTAAAGCTTTTAATGTTGACTTTCCTTCACGTCCAAAGTAAAAACTGAGTGACTACAGTAGAAACTGGGCAGGCCGCTGTTTTTAACCATCCTATCCGCTGTACCAAGGACTGACATCGCATCCTAAACAAAATAGGAAAAGGATATCTCAAACATACTAAACGTTGGGAGCAGGGATTCTGGAATCACAGTAGTTCACCAATGCCACTGGAGCAATTTCTTAAAAAAAAAAAGTAAAGAGGAAGGAGGAAAGTGGCATGCAGTAATGAACAATGTGAAGTTACTAGATCTGTGAGCAAACAAAAATAAATAAGAAGATGCTGGGAATCAAATGGAAAGGGAGAAAGGGGATAGCAGGCAAACTCTTGTACAGGGAAGACAGCAGCAATTTCCACAGGCTGCTTTAAAATTAAAACTTAAAATTCAAAACTTTTTTAGCATCTCTTTTGCAGCTGCTTCTAAAAAAAAAATCACGATGGGAACAGCCAATTTTAGCAAGGCTTTAGATTATTATTATTTGTAAAAGCAGCTAAAGAAAGATGAGAAAAGATTCATCCAGGCGCAGCGGACCTTTTCTCAGATCCCTCCTAAGGATACCTGAAGGCCTTCATCTTTGCAATGCTAAAAAGGAAGCCCCGGAAGAATCACGATTACCCTTCCCCAGAGCATGAAGAAAGCCACAACCATTTCCAATGAATGGCAAAGCGAGACTGTTTCTAGCAAGTTTGTGGGGAAGAACTGCAGAGTACTTAAATAAAAAGGTTATTTTAGTAGTTTTCAACTTCAGAAATACAGTTTAAACCGAGTACATTAATTTCATATCCAGCTTTCAAGTTACTTGTGACTTTAAAAAAACTTAAAAAAACCTGGTAAGCATCTGGCATGCTACATCAAGGGAATTCTTAATGTTTACACTGTGATATAACTTTATAAATGTAGTTCTAGTAGGAAAAAAGTGACTTTAAGACCAGAAAACATATTTAAATTTAACAATGAAATAGTAGTGTAGGTCAGTTTAAGCCAGATAACGGAAAGTGACAATTTACAGTTACCAATTCTCTGGCTAAGATACTGAAATAGAACTTTGTTGTTGTTGTCAAATACCATAGCAAGGAATTGACAGACAGGGACTTATTCCTTTTGAATGGCTGGGATCTTCAAATGTAGCAGACGACAAGCATTTTGCTTACTGAATTATATTACTTTTTCATTTTAGTCTTAGCATGACTTTTCAGACACTGCCTTTAATGAAAAATAGAGATTGAAGTTGTTAAAATGAATATTATGTGAATTATTTAAAAAACAATTAGAGAGATTTTAAAGACCATATTTCAGAGGTCAAAGCAATCCAGTTTCCTTAAGCAAATATCCATGTAACCTAAGATTTATATCTAGGACTTTTCAAATTAAGTTTGACACCAGCCTCTCCATGAGCTGTATTTTAAGAAAACACTATATAAATAACAGTGGTTTTTAACCACTACGTATGAAATCAGCTTGTTTCAATGGATTTAAATATAATGTATCTTTTAAAAAAAAATGTAGTCAGAAAAAGGTTATTTTTCCTCTCAGCTATTGATTTTAAGGACTACAGTAAATGAAGTAAGGAGTAAATGATACCCCTCCCTCATTCTTTTATGAATTATATTACATGGGGTCTTGATCAATTGGAAAGAACAGAATCAAATCTTGTTACACGCTTGGCAAGCATATCCCTCAATTGAAATTAACCTAGCCTGAAATAGAAAATCTGTGACAATCAGAACTTTTTTTTTTTAAATTGAACTACCTATTCATGAAGAACAAACTAATGCAAACAGATTTATTACTAAAATTATGAAATTATTTGCAACTTGTTTGGAGAAGAACTCAACTCAACTGTGTATGGTTTCAGAACGTTCTCAAAACACCGAGAACTTGTGCAGAAGCAAACAAATACATAAACTCAGAAGTTTCAAAAAACCACCACAGTGGAAATTTTTCTTTTTCACATTTATCCAGAAAAGTCTAATGTCCCAGCACAGTGACATCTGTACAAACTGATTTGTGTGCTATGCCGTTATTGTGTCAATTACACAATAAGTCCCGTAAACACTAAAAAGATAAACACTGATATTTCTCAACTAAATTACAGATATACCTGTTGTAAAAATGTAATGTGAGATCAGGAGCAATATTACACAAAATCCTGAAAGTCACAGCGTAAACCTGAGATTTTGGCAGTTTTATCAAAGTGTCCTAAATTACTCTGTATGCATCACTAGTCCTCACGTCTCACCGTGTATATTTGTTTGTCCCAAAGAAAAGTAGACACCTTTTTTTGTCCAACAATACATTAAACCAAAAGTGATTAGGTATTATCAAATTAAATATCATAAATAAAAAGTATTTACAGTATTTTCTAATTATTAGACAACAAAATAACCAATTAAATTGTGCAAACTTAAAACACCCAACATCAAAAATGTGAAGTATTACTTAAATCTTCACGTACTGATTTTACAAAAAAATATTAAAATATTTAAAAATTTCCATTTTATCTATTTTAAACAAAGAAATTTCAAAAATGTTTAAGACTATTAAGAGTTATCAATTACACAGGCACTTCACATGTAAACAATCTACAGTACAACTGAAAAAAATATTTGGCACCAACCTAGAAGACTGGAAAAAACTCAATAAAATGTGTCCTTTTCCCATTGTATCCTGTTTTGTGTAATCACCATACACTCAGACTAAATACTGGCAATGTTAGAAGTGTGTAAGTTACAATCAGGAGTGCAAAAAATAAAGAACGCAAATATGAAGCTTTCTGAGAGTGAAAGTGGATTACAAGTGATCAGTCGCTCGCGTTTTTACCATCATACCATCACTACATTTTTGTCTTACCTTTAAATCAAATGATTGACTTGAAAGATTAAAGTGAGGGGGGGGCGTGCTTTGTACTTCTAAAATAATTCAAACAACATTTTCAATGTAGGAAAAGAAATCCAGCATTTAACTGTGAGATGTTAAATGGCAGCTTTTAACTTAAATTAACTTGAAAGAGAACCTGATGCTACCACAATCTCTTTGTGCATCCAATTACAAAAGAAAAAAAGAATAATTATGTTCTTTTAACTGTCAGCTGACTCCAAGGTTTTCACGTACAACTCCAAAGTAAGGCTCTCTACAGCATCTGGACAGATACTAGTTTTTGATGGCTTGGATGTTCCTACATAGGAAGCTGAACTGCCTCAGAGCAATCCAAATCAACAGATCGAATGGTAAGTTGTCTAGCTTCCAAGACGTCACATGGAGGAAAGCTGAGATACTTTCAACGCTGGCAATTCAAGCAGAGCTTGAACTGTGAGGCCAACCTTCACCAGGCCCCTTTCCTCCAGAATGTGATGAGGCAAGCAAAGTCTCTCCTGCAAAATAAAGCAGTACGTGTATCAAGCTTCTTTTGTTTTTTCCCCCCAAGGCGGGTAACAAATGCATCCTCTCTGAAGTCACACATATAGGACACTTGCAGAGAAAATGTCTTTAGCCTTAAATTTGCATGTGGTTCTCTACAGTAACAGAATGGTCAGAAACTAATTATATCTAGATCTCTTTAAAGTGTTAACTAAGACAACACCAGAAGATACATAAAAGACTGCTAATTTCATAAAGGCAAAGACTGTTTCTTTTCATAAGCAGAGCAAGAAAAACAGGCTGATGGGCACTGTTGGCTCAGTGGCCCAAAGTGCTGATAGACTGGGTCCTCCGTAATGAGCCATTCCCCAAGAAAGTCATCCTTCAGTTTCAGAATTCAGCACAAGCTGGACTATTTTCCTCAATACTAGCTGGTGTTACATGTCCTTCAGGAGGTCAGCCTTAGCACCTCTAACTTCTGAATGGCTTGTGGCTCCACGCTAGATAGAAGCTGTGGCAGAGCAGTAACCCAGGCTTCTAAATCCATGAACTCATTTTCTTGTTCCACTAAAAAGGGTCAAGGGAGTTTCTCGTCTCTCATAATATGCAGGAAATGACTTGATCTTTAGGGTTTCCCCCCCCCTCATACAAGGAAGTAAGAGGATGAACTTGGGCAACAGAAGCATGAATAATGGGCTGCAACTATGGCCGTGCTAAAGAAGATAGCTAATCAGTTAGGCTACATATTTCTGTAGCTGCAGGATTTTTCCTAGGCAGGCACTGAAATTCATGCCAAAGTGAGTTCCTAAACCAAGACTTTCAAATATTACAACATCATTCTCTTGCATCAGTTCTTTTGTTTAGGTCATAATTTATTTTACAAGGAGGTCAATTTATTTCACAAGGAGGTCAGTATTATTTTTAACTTAAGGATGTGACTAGAAACCCATGACGTAGCTCCCTCAAGTTCATGCCACAGGCCAGAAATGGGACTTCTTTTCATATCTTCAAGTTCACCAGTCAGCGTTACAATCACTATTGCTCCCTGAATTAAGCCCCCCAAAAAACCCAACTTCAGTATTTGCTGACATTTTCTGCGGTTATTAATAAGAAGTCAATAAAGCAATTAGTATACCTGTGGAACGCCCAATTTTTTACAAGCATCAAGAAAGTTTTCGACATTTCTTCGGCACTTTGCCATACTGAGTTTAGGCTGTAAAGAGAGGATGTTAGATCTTCATCATACATTTGTGAAGGATTGTATATTTCTGATGCAAATTCAGTACCAGTTGCTAAAACACAAAACAAATTCTATGAAGACTCAGTATATGAAAATAGCTCTTAAACTAAACTTCTGCTTCTTGCAGAAAAATTGAAGTGAGGAATGTAGCCAATTAATATGGTTAAACATGATTCATGATGATTTAGTATTGAACTTCAAAAGCTTGTTTTCACGTAAGATGCAACAGAAGTGAGATAAATGACTTACCACTGCTGGCGATGGTACGTGAATGCTGGCGACAGAACGTGGCCTTATGTGATTGGCTAAATGGCAAAGAACTACTCCATCCATCAATGCTGCTCCAATGTCATCTGGCAATATTACTTTTAACCTTGATTCAAGATTCTATTAAAAAGTCCATAAGTAAGTTACTTTCAACATTAGCCCGTTTTTAATTTTAAATCCAGAGTATTTTAAAGCATTCAGTTTAAAAGGGACATTTTAATACTGAAGTGATATAAATGGAGTCAACTCACGCTTTACTGAGTACAAATATCCTTTTCTTTATCATTAACCTTACATTCCCTTTGCTTGTGGTTTTTTTTTTTTTAATCATACAACTACATACCTTGAGAAAGATATTCAGACAACTACCGCCATGATATATAGCTCTCAAAACCATACAGTGAAATCATTACTCATAATAGGAAAGCACAGAATTTAAGGACAGAAACGTTAGGCTGAATATTTCATTAGCTGTTAGTGTGCAGAATTTGCGTGCTGAAATCATACACAGTTTTACTAGGAGAAGGAGGAAAAAAAAGAGGGGAACACGACCACTTTGGGCATGGCTATTTCATTCATGAAGATGGCAGTTAAATAGCCGAGGACAGGGTGGCCAAGAAGTGCCCACACTTGTGCTGCAAAGCAGAGCAGGGAAACAGGGAACGTTTCTTCCCACCCCAGCAGCAAGGCTTCCCTGCTCAGGAAGTGAATCAGACAAGACAGAAACAGCCTTCATAGAAGTTACACCCCAAATCAGTACTGCCCTGGAAAGCAGAGCTGCTATGATTTACAGAATCTGTTAAATACAGAAAACAGCTTACTGGAAGTCTGAAATTTAGATCCAATTCTGTATTGTATAACTTTTAGCAACCCTCTACACTCAAAAAGCATTTGGCTATTCAGAAGACTATGACCATCTTTCTTCAAATCTCATGTCAAATAGCAGCGAACACAAGCAGACTTATTGTCTCCCTAGGAAAGCTTAAAACCTCAGAAACCTAAAAAAAATTTTCGTTTTTCATTTCACTTCATTTTTCAGCTAAAAAACCCAATTAGTTCCTGGTTGGTATTTTTGTTGGACCGAAAACAGTACCAGTGTAGCCTGTTACATGAAATTCCTTAGGACGAAATATCACTACAGAGATGCCCTTGTACAACTGTAACGATTTGCAGGCCTTTATTATAAAGGTTTAAATGGTGGTACCGAGCAAACTAAATGCACTGCACCCACATAGTAAATAATGGTACCTACATTGCGAAGCTGTCTTATTTGTTCCCGTTCTTCCCTTAAATGCTCCATTTTCCTCCTCATTGTAAATCCAGGATCCACTGCACCATAGTCCTGGCGAGATGCACGGCTGAAAGCTATTAAACATAAGTGAAGTTAGTTTGCAGAATTCAGATTAAAAATGCAGTGACTAAAAATCTACCACCAAGGATAAAATGGGAAAAAAGCTGCAGAACTTTTCAGAACAACTATATTTAAGTATCCTGATGTAAAAGATGCTGTCTATGAAACTTATCGTTCAAACATACACAGATCAGCTGACTTAAGTGCAGATGGATAACTAGAAAATATGGAGAGAGAGTTGACTTCAATATTCAAATATCTGTTTGAGATATACAATTCCATTTGCATTTTTCCAAGCATATCTTGCAATCTAGCTCTGAAAGTATTTTCATTGTGTTTTACTTTTAATCAAGTATAAAGTCTTTATGGAGACTAAAAAAATAGACAGAACTCCCTGATATGACTTACGATGAAAGACTGAAAAAATATATACACACACACGCACGCAAGTGTTATGTGTGCATATGCAGAGACACAGTGATTGCTTATTAAAGAACTAATTGAAAAATATGAAATATCTCATCTAAAAGTTCAGAGTTCTTTAAAAAGGAGGTCTGTTAGAAAATTACCTTCACTTTACTATTCTTCGTGGTCAGAAAGCCTTCAAATAACAATGCTATTATTTTAGATAACATTGCCAAATACAAACTATTCTGTAGCAATACCACTGTATCCTTAAGTATTTTACCCCATGCTTTTGAGCAAAAAAATCAATACTTACACCTTTAGAACCTTCTATATTTTTTCTAATAGTTTAGATTTTAGCAAGAGATGTAACAATCAAAAACAGCAGAAATTTTATAGATACTCTTAAAATCACTGCTCCGATTTTATACATTATGAGAGCATGCAGTTTATATACAGAAAAATACAATTGCATGTTACTGACAGTATCTATGGAAGCACCTAAAACCACAAAGATTTTGGCTTGTAACTAAAACAAAATGCCATTCACTTTCCTAGAATGGAGTGAAAGGGGCGCTGCTGCTTTACAGACGTGAGCTGGCAGCGGCTCCTCGGAAGCCTACCGCCACACTGAGAAAGGATGGGCTGGGAAGTCCCAACGAGCCTGCTTCCTCCTACCAGATCTGCACCTTCCTGCAGCCAAGGCTGCAGGTAACTCAGAAGCCTCTAAATGATCACAGCCAGGCACGCCCTGGTACGTGCAACTAACCCATCTCTGGCACAGAAGTTTCACGCAACTGCTTACGAATCTCAAGTGACTTAAGGGCCCTGAAGAAGCCACTTGCATGACCTCAGCCAGACGTACTCCACTACAGAGGGCTTGCAGGCTAGTATTAAGGAAGTCAAGCTTTGCTACCATAAACACTGAGTGAAATTAAACTGAAGAGTTGAGATCATTCTTTCTTAATGAATTTGCACGAAGACTGTTCCCTTAAAACAGAGAGGAGTGCTATGAACTGGAAAAAGGATTGCACAGTGGCTTTACACTGTTGACATCCAATATTCACACAGACACTTGCAAACAAAAGAATACTGTAACCGAAAAAAAACCCTGTATTGCTTCTACCTAGATTTCAGAGGACTGAAAGTCTGCTTTAGACAGTACGACTTTCTCTGAGAGTATGGCAGTCTTGGAAGAGTCAGGGTGCAAAAAAGCACTAAGCCATAAAACTCCTGGCAAAGCTCTGCTCAAAAAATCCTTTCATAGGACAAATTACAAATATCTGCTTCTCTTGAAACCCTCCTGCCTCAGCCGTCAGGTCTCTAGAACAACTGCATGCTGTTTCCCTGTTCTTTGACAGTGACTAAATATGCACAAAAAAAATTAATTAAAAAAAAAAATCACTGTGCAACTTGGGGAACTTTCAATTATTCATTTGCCAGAGCAGCTGTCTATGTCTTTCCCAGTACTATGCTTGTGATAAGTACACTGAGTGGATCGCTGCACTGTGGCATCTCTTCATATTCATTCCAATTCACACATCTGCTATCCTTACCATCTATTCCAGCCCGGGAAATAAACATCTGTTCTACCACGCTATGTTAGAGAACAGCAGCTTACCTGACCTTGGTTTGAGACCAAATGGACCGTGAGCGTTACTATCTGTCCTTTCATAATCCTGTTAAAAGAGAGAAAGTCAATTTTCTTCCATTCATTAAAAGAATTAACTTTTGTTCCCATCAAGATAGTGTTTAAATTATTCTTGCCTGAGAAGTGAGTCCTGCTTAACTGTAACACGCTCTTTTGAAGGGGACAGTATAAAATAAATAGAATGAAAGTAACTTCACTACATGCAGATAAAATTGTCTTACTGAGGAAAAAAAGCAGCACCAGATTAACTAAAGTCTACTCTAAACCATTTCGAACTACACAAATCATTCTGTGAACAGAGTTCTAAGCCAGCTGTAAGCAAATGCAAATACCATCCCAACGCTTAGCATCAAAATATTTCTTAAGAAATGTTTACTTTCAGTTATGAAGAACAGGTTTATCTCATTTCACCATCTAAAGAGATGCACTCGGTGATTTGGTATGTACATGAGATAGCCTTAGTTAACTCATGTCACTGTATTTGGGAGATGGTCTCATTCTGCTCCCTCAGGTGCCTTCCTGCCAAGAGGTGGAAGTGCTAATAACCTTTGGTATGCTTTATTCAGCGCTCAGTAGCGTAGTGCAGCCACGGTGAGACCACATGGGCCTTCCTGAGAAAGGAAAGCAACCGGTGAATGAAGCTGCAAGGCTGCACCACAAAGGCGACAGCCAGAACTGTGAAGGATGAAACTAAGAAGTGTCTTTGGAGCTCCTTGTGACATATGAAATACTAAACCGCAAGTTTTACTTAAAACCTTCTGGATGGCTGGTGCATAGGGGACACCTACAAAACAGCAAATTTGATTTTTGTTTTATTAGCTATTTTCATTAGGAAAGATAACGGAGACAAAACAATGCACCTTTCTATGCACCAGTCAAAAAGAAAATCTAGGAGAGCTCAGATAGTTGAAAGGGTAAAACAAGCTGTAATACCTGTCTCTAGTTTCTAGCTCTTTTTGAATTTTTATTATGATGAAATATTTCTAATTGTAGTTTCAAAGGAAACTAACAGCTTTATATCTGCATGGAAAACCTGGTGACAAGTAATGTGCACGAAGAAATGTTTGTTGAATGAAAAACAAAACCACAAACTTGTACCTCAGACGACACAGGAGACTGTGGGGACACATTAGTATTATCACTGTCTTGCTAAAAAGAAATCAGAGATGAAATTATAAAAATGAAAATTATGATTTAACAAGAAACATGAAATTATGAAATACATAATACATGAGACACAAAACATTTATTTGTCAAGTATGCAACAAACTGGCAGCAACTAAATTTAAAAACATGTAAGTCAAGGAAACACTCTGGCTCGAATATTACTTTTACATTACCTCCGCTTGATAGGTGAATTAACTTTCCTATTGCCAAAGCAAGCAGATGTCCTACTTTTCCCCAGTACACAATCTTGACAATTTTTCAAATAAAGGAGTATAATACCTATTTCTGCTATGGCTTCCGAATGCAAAGTTTGTTCGTGTGGACTCTAGCCAACGTTATCCTGTTCTGTGACTGCGGCTCACAGGTATCCATAAAAGACAAATGAATAAAACATTTTCTTAAATATTTTACACCATTACTATTTCTCACCTCATCATTTTCATTTCCACTTGAATTCTTTCTGGAAGACTTATACTGCAAAACACACACAATTATTACTTTAAAAATGGAAGTATGGTTTTCATTTGAACTAAATGGCTTGATATCACTCAGATGTTACTTATTACTGGTGAAGCTGCTGAGAAAAAAAACATGTTACAGAATCAAAGGAGCAAAAAAGAAACAAAACTGAAAGGGAACATCTAGTTCCTAAGCTAGTCAAGATCTTTGTTAGGTTGATGAGAGCATAAGAGCATTTTAAAACTAAATACTTTTATAATGTGAACTCTGAGTGCATATGACAGTTGATCGAAGTGAAAAGATCTTAACAACTGCTACTCTGAAGCATTATTTGTTAGAAAAAAAATATGCAACCTGTGAAAGTTACTTTTACCATGTTTTGTTATGTAACTTTAAGATTGCTTACACTTGAGATTGACTTGACATTGTAAAAAATCAAATTAAAAAAAAATCAGTATTTCCTTTACAACTTCAAAGCCTGATCACATCCTTTTATCTATTTAAGACCAGCACTTTTTCCACAGTTTTCTGATTTGTTGCGCACTGCCTTCATCACTGTCCCACTTCCTGATTATCCTGAAAGTGTGGGAAATAAAGGGGGATTGAATGAAGACACTTACAAAAGCAGTATTTAAGAAAAGAAGTGTTTCATTGTCTGCAGAGCAAGTGTACAACAAAAATAGAAAAAAACATGCCGCTAGAATTAAAAAAGATCCATGACTACAAAACTGTGATGTGTGTTGTGTGTATATGGCCTACCCGTCTTTGTGATGTAACACACGACACCGGCTAAATGAAGGGACCAACTTTGGAACTGGAAGGATGGCTCTCCTCCAAAGATCTGACTTTTAGGGGTACAGTCAGGTTTTAGTTAGAAGAATTTCTTAAAAAGGAAGAAAAACCTGACTTGCAACTATGTTCTTTAATATTAATAAACATGCAAGCTTACATAGCTCTGTTATAGAAAGCTGCATTTATTCATTATGCATAGAAGATGCTTGTCGTCTTCAAAGCTACAACTGAGCACCGGAGGACCGTAGAAGTGAACAGCTCTACAGAGCTGAATTTTCAACAGCTTTTGAACTACGTGCTGAATGATGCTGACAACAACGGTGAACAGCATCTCTCTCGAAAAATCAAAGTCTAGGACAAACGTAGCCTTTTGTCAGCTATCCTACTGCTCTTCATTTTCTGTGCAAATTAAACAAGTCTTTTGAAGAGCGATTGAATAAAGTGTCTGCTGTTGGTTTGCGGGATTCTTTTGTTGTCTTGGTTTTTTTTAGTGGTTTGGGGTTTTTTGTTTGTTTATTTTGAGGGGTTTGGGGGGGGGTGTGGATGTTTTTTTTTTTGTTTTGATTGTTGGGGGTTTTTTTTAAACTATGCACAGAGTACAGGTAGTTCTGGGGTCAGATAGAGACCTATCACATATATCCATGACTGGATATTTCTCTTAGGTTTATTTCCCGTATGTTTGCAGCACAAGGGAATATATTACTTTGGAAGCTGATAAGACAAAGCCTAATTTTCTATGCCCTGCAGACCTCCGCTGCTGACTCCTGTTTATACAGGCCTTTGGCCAGCTCTGTGTTCATGTTTTTCCACCATAATTAACAATATCAAAGACAGCACGTAGTAATTCTTTTCCATTGTGGATATGCTAACAAGAATTTCAGCTTGGATCCAAAACTACAAACTATTCCAGGGAAAAAAAAAAATTCATTTTGTTTGATAAAATTGTGTTCGATTATAAGATTATTTTTTTTTTTTTACATATTTAATGCAACAAAGATTTCAGGTTCCAGCGAGACTTCAGTGCAATGCCACAAGAAAAGGAGTTCTGATTCTCATGGGCATTTTCCTACCCTTCTGCTGCACAGTACAACTGCACAATAAAAATATATAAATGTACAATAAAGATGCTCTAGAAATACTTCTGGATGCTGATCCAAGGAAGTTTTCCCTGTTCTAATGATGCCCATTACAGTAATTTGGCATGTATTCTTACGATATTAATGTTTGGCAGTACAGATATGATTATTCAGTGAGCTTTTTGGCCAAGAAAACATGGACAATATGAATTGTATTGTCACCAGTTTCTCAGAACAGCAGTGTACCTATGTTTTTTTCCCCCGCTTGCCATGGAAGACAGACTACATTTCACTTGCTTATTGCCTTGTTTATGCAAATGAAACTATCAGTCATACAGTATTTTTTGTTACTTGTACAGCCTGCTTAATTCACTTTTGAGACATTTCTATAGCTGTATGTAATGTGATTTCAGGTATCTGCTTCCACCACAGAGCTCAAAATTGAAATCTCTGTTAGTATTTAAAGACATCCTTTAAATTAGTTATGAGAAATCACTAATGTGGGTCTTCTGTATTGATAGCACAGCTGTTTAATGAGTCAAATGACTGAATTCTGTTTTACTTCGAAGTTTCTCCCCTTCCCCTCAAAGGCTGCAAGGCCAAATTAATTTAGGGATGAAAACCAGGGAAAGAGGCCAGTAGAATTCAAGTTAGGATACAACTCCATATACTCTTCAGGACAAAAATTAATAGCTTCTATAATCACAAGAATGTATCTGAGCTGTACGGCATGCTCTGTTTTTCCTAGAATTTAATTTCTTTGAAGTTCCCTAGCATTTCATAAAGATGTTTGATGGCAAAAGACCCAAGAAACTAATTTCCTAAGTAACAAATTTAAGTCAACCTAGCACTGGTCAGAATTCTCCTATTTCTCTACCATACCCCAAAACACATTTTATCTATTGCTGCTATAACTTCATACCTGTTTTGCAATAAGCAGACACTGACATCTGGTGACCAATGGTACACGCTACAGCAGCAAAGTAAGAGAGAAAACTTCCTCTCTAAAATGCGAACTAATGCAGTGAGAACCAAAATGCATAAATCATTCTTATAACCAAGCTGCACAAAAAGGTAATCTATGTTTTCCTTGCACTACAAAAAAAAACCCCAAAACCCAACAAAACCCAAAACAAACAAAAAAAAACCCCAAATCTTCAAAATGGATGGGCAAGGACCAATAACTGAAGATTACTTTCTGGCTTTACCAGAAGACAATCGTAAATTACTTACTTTATTTAAAGGATAAACAAAGTATTCAGTCCATTTTTTCCTCCCGATTTTCCTGCATTCTCACATTACCCATATATATATAATGTATGGGTGTGTATATATATTATTTAACTCAAAAGAGGCAAATAAAAAAATTACAGGTTACATGCAAAATTAAAAGCATGACAACCTTTGAGGTTTTCTTACCTTTACTTATTTACATAGTTTCTCCTACTCTCATTAAGAAAAGTGTCACCCACCCACACTCTCCCCCATTACCTTGAAATACTCTTTTCTAATTTGTTTACTTCTCCTCCTTTCTTCATTCTGCCAAATCACTGGCTGTGTTTCTGGCCAACGCTGCTCATCCACTGAATCCTTCTGGTTTTCCAGTGGCTATAAGGTTCAGAAATATTTTTACGTAAAAGGTAAATAAACCTCATGTGCATTAACACAAATTATTATGAACTGCAATTATGAATTGTTTGCCTCTCTCTCAATCTAGCTTTATGACACAGAAGTGTTATCAGTCTTAATAGTGATTCTGGTAGAAATCACTTATTTCCTTTCAAACCCTAAAACATATTTCATAGAGGAAAGAATCTATGCAATAATTCTGAAGAAAATAACACCCTTTTCTGCATTGACCCCAATTTTTGCAGATATGTTAGGAAGCCACCTAAGGCTGCCATAAATAATTTCAAAAAACCAGTCAGAAGTGTGGTTAGCCAGTGGCATATCTAATTTCTCAATCTGAATACTCATTGCACAGGAAAAGGATGGCTACAAGAAGACAAATTAAGTATCTGTCTGTTCCTATCTAAAAGATTATACACATCAAGTAGTTGGAAAAGAAATCTCTCTTTCAAAGTATTGTATTATGCAACGTATTCTGAAGAGACAGCTAAAGCAGATTTATCCTTAAAATAACAATGAATATGTATGAATGTCTATTTTATGAAAACTGAAAGCAGACAATCTGAAGGGACCATTTCATAATAGGGCTAGAACTACATTTCCAACTATTTCTTCCTATTAGAATATCAGGCCATTTAAAGCAATTGCAAATACCTGATGGATTAAAATCCAAAATAATAAAAAAGTACTCTCTACAGTTTCACTGCAACTTTATCATATCACGCAAGCTTCTCAGTGAGGTACAGGGAATGGAAGGCCTATATAATTCAAACCATTTAGAAATTAAAAAAAGAGAACATTATGATGAGGCAATAAAATTTATCTGTAAAGAAATACTAAAACCAAGTAAGTAAAACTTATGTCTCATTAGTTTCAAGATCTTAAAGCTAGTACCATATGCTCTTAAAAAGGCCTCCATTACATACAAGTCAAATTATTGTGAAGCGTAAGTTCTCCAAAGTTTTTATATTTTCCACCACAATTACATTATACAATAACTGCATGTGTAAGCAACCATATGAATGTATAAAAGTTTTCTGCCAGAAATACAACACCAAAAACTAAACAAAAAACCCCCACCC
The DNA here is from genome assembly GCA_020745775.1 of Theristicus caerulescens. Lineage (NCBI taxonomy): Eukaryota > Metazoa > Chordata > Aves > Pelecaniformes > Threskiornithidae > Theristicus > Theristicus caerulescens. The sequence continues at coordinate 23,535,423 of CM036567.1, read as the reverse complement.
AAATACGAAGCCACCACATTTACATTTGAGTACTTACCTGCCAGCTGTATGGGGACACTGGGGAATTTGCTTCATCTGTTGAGACACTAAAAATTAAGATGAGAGGCATTATGAAATTTACTACTTTTTTGCATACTTTAAAACCAAGTTACTTAAATCAAAAAGGTGAACACTATTAAAAAGCAGCTTCTCTGCAGCACCACAGTATTTTTTGGCTACCTGTATAAGGATGTCACAATTTGCCTAAAACGTATGACCGCTTGACTAAAATCTCAAATCATACTTCACTCTCCTTTACCATATGCTGACAACAGGTCTTCCTCACTACAGTACTTTATTCAGATAAAGTTTTTTCTTAAGCATGTTGACCTTTAGAGATTCCTAATGCACCTTCATTGTTTTTTTTTTCCCTCAAAGCAACCAATGAAACATTTTGTTCAAAGCTGACAAAATATCTATTCTTAAACCTTTGGAAGACCCACATGCTTCATTTCACTGTTAGCTTGACACAGTAAAGTAGAAGCTGATACTAACAGGGAAGGGAAAAACATTTTAAGATGGGACAGTGAAACTGCAAAATCTCAAAAAATACACTCTGGAACACGGACTGCCTGAGATTATTGAGAGTTCTCAGGAAAATAAAAACGTTCAGATTTGGTGTCACTTCAGATTTTTCTTTCTAAATCTTTCTGTGACATTAATTTCTATCATCTTACCAGCAACCATTTCATTCACATTCTGACAGCTGGCTCAGAAGCTGTGCAGTATACCAAAAGGTAACGGCTGGGGATTGAATGCAGGAAGGACATGACACCAGGAGTAGTTATAACAAATCCTAAAGGCAAAGCAACTAGGCCCATCTTTAGCCACCTGAACTGCTGCCATAATCAGACCCACAAGTTAGTTTCTGGATGACATCAACTTTCTTAAAGGCTCAAAAGAACACATTTTATTTTTTAATCTGAAAGAAAGAAGCTCAAGAACAGATTATTTGTGTAGCTACTATTTCATCTTGAGCTAAAAACATTATGACAGAAGATGGCAGTAGTGACACAATATAAAAATCAAATTAATAAAATATTGAAAGCTACGATACATAAGTATATCAATACCATTTTTCAGATTCCATTGGTTGTTTTGGCCTGTTCCTTGTGCTTACTGAAACTGAATGATTAAGAAGCCTGGAAAGAAAAAAACAAAAATACATATTTATTCAACAGCTTTGTAACTAAACCTTTTTCTTAGAACATATGTTACTTTCACTGCGTAACATTTCCTGTAAATAAAAAGTTTTGAACATTAAGGTGACATTTTCCATAAAATTAGAATATGTATGTGTGTACACATATGAAATCCAAGCCCAATCCTGCTTCCATTTAAATCAACAATATTGTTTCCAGCTCTTGAAATATTTCAAGTTCTGAATATTAAGGAAGTAAAACGTGATGGTAATTCAAACCAAAATGAAATCTCCTTATTTTTCTCCCTAAATACATACTATTTCAACTGATCTCACGCCTGTGTAAAGTTACGATGCCCTCAACACAAAAGGCCCCACTGTTCACTAAAGTTAGAGAACAGAAGATAGTCAACCTCCAGCAGACAAATTATACACAGATTGAGCACAAGAAGTCAGTCAGCAGGAGCAGGAAAGAAGGCAGCTGAGTACGAAACACTGCGAGTGCAAAGGAAACGTAGGGAAAAAGGAGAGGTGGAAAATGGAGAAACACAGGCTAAGGACTACATGAAAAGTCTAACGCAGAAATGAACCAACAGAAATGTAATTTTTCTAAATGGTAAACAGTCAAAAAAGCCTAAACTTACACAAAGATTCAGAAATGTTTTTTCATCTGGAACAAACATATACCAGACGTGCGCACACACAGGACGAAGATACGAGCTATTATGGATGTTTAAAAGAGCTAAAAATAACAAAACAATCAATAACACTTAAAATGTTCTTAAGTGTCATGTTGAACAGTAACTAGAATGAATAATTCTGAATTCTCGGAGACAGTAATATTACACTTCGACACTGACTTCATGTGCAGAACTGTGATCAAAGTACATTTATGCTGACTTATACAGAGAATTAGAATGTATTAAGAACCAGAAAGAATTAGAAGAGCACCAGCTATTCACTGGAAGAAAGTTAACAGTAGGCACCTTTTTATATTTCATTATCATTACATAGGGCAGTACAACCATTAACTTTAAATGACTGATGATTTTCAGACTTCTCTGATTGTGATAAATTTGAGGCCGGTAATCTCATTTGTAGTTTAAATCTCTCACTGTGTGAACCTCAGTTTAATGGGATTATGAGAAGTTAAGCCTGTAAACCAACAGACTGCAGCATTCAGTCTGCAACATCTGTTCCCTATATTTTGTCTTTACAAACTTAATTTTGAGGGTGCATTCCGGAATTAAATTGTACTATAGCCTGAAAAAAGTGTTACAAAGAATTAATATTCAGCGCATGGGTTATCAAACCATAATATAAACATGCTATTTTAAGGTCATTAATTTTCAGAGAGAATTTCCCTTTAAATTAGCCTTATGTCTTCAACTGAAAGCAATGAGAAATTCAGAGAGACTCTGTAGCAAGATGTGACCATTACAATAGAAGCTTAAAAAAAAAACCCAAGAAATTTGAATCACCTGAACAGTTCGATGCAACACTTGCACCAAAACTGACACTATCAGTGTAAATTCAGTGACTGTATATAGCACAAGCCATTTCTTTTTTATACTCATTATATAAAATGTAAGGAAAAACTAGTCAAGCTAATTCAAACATAGATACACATGCACTCTTCAGCTACACTGCTTCTATGAAACGTATATAATTAATGTTTGAGTTTATTATAAACTAAGTTTATTAAAGACAAGGTATATTTTTATACTTCGTAAAACAAACAAACAAAAAAAACCACGCAAACAATCATTTTGAAACTTCCTGTTTAAAAACTGAAGAATATGGATGGGGAAGTAATAGCAAGTTCAGTGTCTGTCAGGTTAGCAGTTACTAGTCCCGTCAGAGAAATCTGAATTTCCTGTGGAATAAGGAACTTGAAAGTTTGTAGTTAAAGAAAATAGTGATGAAAATTAATCTGAATTTACTAAACTGCAGACTAAGGAATTCATGGTAAAATAATTTGTTCAGCTGGAAGGGGGCGAGGGGGGGGAACACTGTAGTCATGTTAAGAACAGTCTTCCAGGAAACAACAATGCAAAACTGAGTGTGCGAAATGAAAGCACAAGTAGCTCATATTCGGAAGTCGAGCTCTTTTAAGCGTGGTGTTAATGGTGCAAAGATTCCAGCAACTGTTTCCATGCACACTACAACTCACTGAATCCAAACCTCCTTTTATTAGACAGATGAATTATCAGGCCAATTACTTACTGATGGTGATACTGAATTGCTAAACAAGAACTTGCATAAGACACTTGTGTTAGTACTGTGATTGATTTCCTACTTATGGTTCCTACTAACCACACAAATGCTGTTGCCACAGAGGTAGCATACGAACTATTACTTTGAAAGGGTTCTAAAACTCATACCAATTTTGAAATGTAAATTACCCAACAGCACATACACAGTGACATATTTATATATATTAAACTGAAAAAAAAAACCCATTGTGACTCATTTTTCTAGCTTTGTATCATGCAAGCATAACATCTACTCCAAACTCCTGACTAGATGGGAGAGAAAGGTGATGGTAAGACCAGTTATTATACTGGAAAACATTTTCTAAAGCTTGAGAATTTAAGAAGTGGAATCTCTTCTCAGTCACTTATACTTTCATATTTTGAGCAAACATAACATCATGATTAAGGGACACAAATGAAGTCAATGATGGCAATGCTATTTTAAGGTTAGCTATCTTCCAGTTTAAACAAGCAAGCACTACCTATGATCTATAAAGTGTATAAAGACACTAGAAATCTTTTACAGTGAGACAAAAAATGATGGATTTTAAACCCATTCAGGAGCAGTCTACTGCCTTCATATACGGCTCTGCTTTGTCATCCTAAGGTGTGCTCTTAGGGATTTAGACAGTTTTAGGAAGTCGCTGCTGTCAGGTAAGAACCCATACTTAACTTTGATGCAAACTGCAACAGGCTCATTTGGTACTAATGAAGGTTATTTAATCTAAGCTATCCTACTTTCTTTTGAAACAGACCAGGAGTATCCAGAGTAAGTTACAGAGTTTCAACTGATAAGGTAACAAAGTCTGAAATTACTTGATTCATCACCTATGTGTCTGAGCATAGTCTGCACAGCCCATTCCAGATTTCTTGTTACCTCTGAGGTCTGTATATCTGCAAATGCTTCCCTCATGGCTGTCAAATGCAAAACAGTGTCACTGGTCATGCTAATTTGAAAATGATCACTTTAAAAAGTAACATAACTTAAACAAAAAACACTTTTGCCTGAGGTTCTATACTTGAGGTACTACATATTAAAAAGCAAAAACTGAAGAGAAAGCATGCCAAAGGCACAGGAAATTATGCTTCTAAGTTTAGACTCATTTAAATGTTCTTTGGAGAGCTGCCTAATTAAACATTTTCCTTAAATAGTATTTCATTTTAAAGAACAATAAATGCATTGCAATCTATTTTTGATAACAAAATATCTTAGGCTAACTTAGCCAATCCCTTTATTCTGTTTTTGTTTGAGAAATGGCCAAAATTGTTTCTTTTGTCCACATTTTAACTTTGGAAATCTGAAGCTCTACAAACACTTTATACCTTGATGCACGTCCTGCCGCCCTTGTCCTCTGGAAGAGTTTTTCACTGAATGAAGTTCTATAGCTTAATGGCCTTCGTCTGTATTCATATTTCATGTACACCAAAGCCAAAGACGGAAGAAGGAAGCAGGACAGGTTGATGGGAGAGGACAGGGAAGTCATTAGCATAGCAAGCAAAAAGAAAAGAGACTGCATAATATTTAAAAAAAACCACACTGAACGAACAGAAATATGATTAGCAAGAAATTCTTTTGTGATGCTCACTTTTCTGAGGATTGTTTCAGATTGAACACATGTTCCACAAACAAACACAGAACTTGAAACACATCTTCACCAAACAGCTAAATATTATTCTTATTGCTAAACTAAGCTTTAAAATATAAATGCTTAACTAAGAAGTAAAACTTAACAACTAATAAGATTGCATATGTCTGAACAATTCAAGAGTAAAGCAGAACCATTAGCAAGATCACTGCATTAAGATACAACAACATATGATGAGTAAGATTTAAGTTGCAGTACTTCAGAAGAGGAGTGGCTTGGTATTTCAAATGATTAGATAGCCAGGAAATATCAAAACTAATCAAACAAACCCACATGCAATTTAAATAACCATCATATAAAAACCTAATGTAAGAAAACCACACTTATCCTCTTTATTAATAAATTAATATGAGAAAATTTAGCATTCTTAGTCTTTTTTGCAATACTTCTGGTAATAAGAATCTATTAGCATTAAGATCTCATTCTTATTTTTCCTTTACCAATGTGAACAACCAATTCTTAAATACACTGCATGGAGTTACAAGGAAAACCTATTTTACCTCCCCCCCCGCCATGCTATTATATTTAACTAGTATAAAATGATGGTGAATTTTTAAAGCTCTGCAATTCATAGTATCAGGATATCAATTTATCTAAAGGTTTCACCTGTATTTCAACTATCTTAAGACAGAATCTCATCATTACACAAATTCAGAAGAAACAAAAATATTTAAGTATTTAAATTATACCAGTATTTAAGCTGGTAAGAAGTTAAATCCATTACTGTGGGATAATGAACGATTGTAAAGAACTATTTTAGTTAACGAACTACTATTAACGACAACTTTTACTTTTCGGGAAAGAGCTTACTCTCGCCGAGTACCTCACTGGTTATTTGCCTGCTTGGCAAAGGACCCAGAGAGAACACAGTTCCTACCCTAGCCTGTCCGCATCCCGTGCGACTCCAGGTATGCCCTCCTGCTCTTCCTTTTACACACCTGATAACTTGGTCTATTACATCCCTTTAATCTGCTGCTTGTTCTACAGCTCCTTTCCAAGAATCATTCTGTTGTGACACCCAGCATGACGTGGAGAAAGTCAGGCAGTTCATCAGGATGAACTTACACTGTTCCAATTATTTATTTTTATATATATATATATTTTATTTTATATATACACTTATAATATATATGCTCTGTCATTTGACAGAACGTTTGAATGAATTTCCCCTTCAGTCCGTAGGAAATTTATCTCACATCAGACTGAATGGAGGAAGCACCACCTAAATTACCTCATTTTTTGAATAAAAATAACCAGTCACAAACAAACTGTATGCAGGTTCCGTAACTCATACAAACTAAGACAAAGTCATTTTAACATATTACCAATAATCTACTTATATGGGCATTAACCACGCCTACTGAAGTATAGAGCTTTGGAAAAAAAAAAAGGTAGAAAAAAGTTAACATACATCAAACCAGGAAATGAAGAGACATTCACATTCCTCTCCTCCTCTCCACAGGAGGTGTATCACTGCTTCTCTAGACACCAATTTTAGGAAAAGAAACAACAGGATAGGTATCTTGAAAGAGTCTGTAACTTTAACTGTTTAACACCTGGACAAAACTGTTCTCAAAATGATAACATGTCAAGAGCTTTCAGGTATAAGGCAGGTTAAAGAATTAATTGTAACACAAGTTATCTTAACTAATATTATAATACCTGTGTTTTTGTTCTTGCTGCAGTAACTGAGCTGCTATTTTTCTCAAGTCAGTCACTTCTTTGAGTTCATCATCATCTTCAGCGGGCAGCTGTTCTTTCTGAAGTCTGAAAAATTAAACATTAGTGACCTGCCTGACTTCAGTAAAGCAAGACACAGAAATGGCCACGTTATTGGATGATAACTAAGAAGCACTTCCTATAAGCTTATTTTCTGTCCAAGGAGGAGCACTCTATGTGGTCAAGATGAGATTTCCTTCCTCCATATTCAAGGAGCTTAAAACAAAACTACCCTCACCTCCCACTGTCAGTAAAACCTTCCCAAAAACATCAAGATTTACCTTTTTTCATCTCCCCAGTCTTCACTCTGTTCTATTTTCCGGGATTTCTCAGGATGTTTTCCCCGTTCCTTATACGGAATGAAAAATAAACTTAGACTTGAATTAAAAAAAAAAGCAAGCCTGCTGAACAGTTTTTCTTTTGTCAAGCTATGCTACCTTGATATAAGACAGCAATGGTCCAATCTGTACATCTCCTTGCTCAGGAACAGCTCCCTCTTCTGCATTCGGATCAATGTAATCATACACCTCCTGGTCTAGTGAGGATTGATGAAGAATGGACAAGATGATATTAAACAGTTCTCTCAACCAAATGTTATTCCCGAGAGAGACAAGTACTTATGAAAAATGTCAGATAAAGATAAAACAATGAAATCATGTCTCCTTGAGCTAGAAATAATATTTTTTCTTTCTTTCTGGCCTTGTCTATTTGTGATTATTACATTGTTTCTGAAATGATGAAAATACAATGCCAATATGTGATCATATCATTTTGTGCAATTTTCTTGGATTACCCAAGCAAATGACAGATGCACAACAAATATTACCTTTCTGTGGATCAAGTTTACTTCCCATTACGTGATTGTCATTCCTTAATGTCTGTTCCCTTGTTGATTCTGATACCTGGGAGTGAAGGCTGATTGTATCATCATCAGATGGCTGCAAAGACAGTCACGTTTAATACAGAACTTTTATATAAATTACATTATTATATGATTCCCTAAGAACTCTCAAATTATAGTGCAACTGACCCTATCATGAGGGATGGTTCCCAGGACAGAGAAAATAAGGTGGGGTTTTTTTTTGGGCAGGTGGGATGGAGGTTTAAGGGAATCATAGTTTAGGGAGTGACAGACAACTGCTCAGTATATAATACTGAAATACAGTATTTTGTTCAAAGAGGTCCAGTCCAGTCCCCATCAGTGGACTAAGAAAACTGTAATTAGTTACTTTCTTATCTAAAGCCTCTAACTACTTTGACCCTTGCTAGAAGACTGGGGAAAAAAAAATAAATAAATCACAGCTTTACTTCTAATCATTTGGAATTTTCTTAAAAAAAACCCCGAACTAGTAATACTCCTTGTTCTACAGTTTTTCCACTAACAATCACTCTGCATTTGTAATAATTCTCTAAGTTTCAAAAATCTTTTGTTCTACACTATTCAGCTTTGACATCACTGTTAGTAATTACAGCTCCTTAATCTAGATTTCTACAAATACACAGATAACTTGTAGGGATTTTTGTTCATCGCTTTAAACCTAGCAGATCATCCGGAAGTTTAAACAACAATGAGGATTACTAACATGTACAACACTCAAGTTTAGTCCAAATAAACTTACATTTTCTTAAGTACATTCATTTAATTAATAACAAAAGAAAGTTTCAAATAAATTTTGTCCTTTGTGTAGAAAATGATTATGCATTTCACACATTAAAAGATCCAAACAATTCCTCAGGTCAGAATTCAGTTTTAAAATGTATGAAATTTGGACTGGAATGAACCTTAACCAGAAAAGTCAAAGCGATACGTAAGTAATTTGTGTCTGACACTGGCAGTCTAATGGTTTAAACTCAACTGTACAGATGTTCAAAGAACGTTAAATGCAACTTAGTTAAGTAGTTCTCAAATGATACAAAATACAAAGGAAAATTCTAAAACACAGAAATTATGCAAATTCAACAGTGAAAAATACTCACTTCTGTTGTGGACAACCTTTTATCCCCGTTATCACTTCCGATGCCAGAGTCTGGTCCATGATTTTTATTGGGATAAAAGTCCTCCATGCTACATTAAGAAAAACAACACACAAAAAACCACACAGCAATGAAAGAAACAGTAGTTTCACTTTTCTAAAAGAAAATAAACATCCTTTTAAAAAATATGTTCTCTATATTCATCTACAGTCACTGATACAGAACTTTTGCACCATGCCCCTTGTGCAGAGAGCAAGTTCTTAATCTCCTACAAAAGCTGTTCAAGAAAAAAGTATCAAAGCAAAGTTAAAAGTGGAAATGATCAGTTACGGTACTCTCTCTGTATCTATGCAATTTTAGAATTGTTCTATTTCATTCAAAACTACCATCCTCAGAAAAGAAGGCTTCCTCTGAAAAAGTGGAATTCCTTGAATTCTATTGGCAGACATGGTTTTCTACTAGTAGCAAATATACATTCCCTAATAGACTGTCATATTATAATGGTTTAACTCTGCATGAATATCTGAAATATTTCCTCCAAATTTATGCCTTTCAAAGACATAAAATTGGCAGCTTCAACAGGACATGTTTTCCAACTGTGCACTGGAGCTTGGTTTACATTGTAACATTATCTGGAAAGTTTAATTAAACTTAAGTTCTCACTGCTCCAAATGTGATGTACAGCAGTAATACCCATGACTTTGTTCCGTTGCAATACATTTTAGTCGTAGGCCTTAAGTTCAGTGGAGGCTTTTGGGGAGCAGTTGTGGACCGCAGTTTTTAGAAGCAACCTACAGACACTGTGGACTAATTCCCTATGGCACAGTTGCTCGGGACCAAGACCACAGACTGAATCTGATGGTTCAGATGGTTCTGTGTAAGCTTTATTCGTAACTTTCATCTTTTCTTCAGCCTTGAACACAGAGAGACACAAGCTGCATGCGACATTTTAAGAAAACGGGCAAAAAGAGAGTATTGTTCCATATGGTTTCCAATGGCAAGCCAACTGACAACAGAAAATACAAAAGCATTCCCATTTAATTACTCAAGAGGTACTCAGTACAGAAGTCCAACAAAGGATTCTGCACTTTTTGACCTCGACTAATCTATTAAAAAAATCGATGGTATTTCACTGACATTTAAGTTAGTTTCCCCCAATACGTATGTGGGAGGCAGACTTTCCATCCAACAGACTAACTCTATATTCAGAACATTTATGGGAGCTTCTCATCTACTGTTTTGACATATCTGTTTGAGAAATAAATAGCTAAGTTTTCCAATAAATTAATTTAAAATACATCTTTGTTCTGATTTCCAAATCTTTAGCGAGTACAATGAAAATTTTGCATAGCAACTCAGATGAGCCAATTAAGCTTCCAGTAACATGACCTTAAAAAATAAATACTATGACTCCTAAATAAAGAACAATTAAAGTATTGAAATTACAGCTATTATCCGTAATAAACAGATCACTTCATAGCAAATGCTAAAGTAAAATAAAACAAAAAACCACTGCTCACCTGTCTGTGAGTGGTTGGGAGGGGATTCGTTTACCTAATGATGGAAGATCCAAAGAATCTGGTTTTTTATCTATTCTGAGGCATGCCTGAATGCTGAGGAATTTAAATATATGTACTTTACCCTTTAAACATATCTGTTGGAAACAAATGAACAAAAAAAATCTTAATTACATAACATGTCTTTTGAAAATGCACCCCAACAAATACTTTCTACACTGAGTTTGTACCCACAACTTCCCACTAGGAGAAACACAGCTAAAAAAACCCGAAAACCTGATTCGTGTAAAGTAGAACAGCTTCCTCTTTCTTAAGATCCTACTGCAAATTTCTGAACTAGAATGCTCTAATACTAACCTGTGCTGGTGGTATCTGCATTGGATTGTTATCCAAAACTATAACTTGTAAGTGACGTAACTTTCTGTAACAAATTGGAATTTCTGTAATTTTATTACAAGAAAAATCCAGCTTTACCAAGGGAAGGTCTCCTAATTCTGCATTGGGGGAAACAAACAGAAAAAAAAAAGAATCAGGTATCTTCTTAACACTTTACCTAATTCACCTACATTAAAGAAATGAAGACTAGTAGCTTACCATCTGGCAACATATGGAGATTATTTCTTCTTATATTTAATTCTCTAAGTGACTGCAATTTTCCTATCTGCTGGGGAAGAACCTGAAGTTCATTGCAGCTAATATCCTAAGACAGACATAATTAATAAATTAACCGAACATCTTAAATGAAATTAAACAAAGGAAAACTGCTATCAAAGCTACTATAAAGCATACTATAAAAGAAATAAATCCTATCTTTCTTGTTTTTTCCACAAAGGGAAGAAATACCATAACAGATCTCACTGTCTCTGCAGTATTTAGTGATTCACATTTCAGAAACTCAACTCAAAGTTAAAGCAATGAATGATGAAAGACTGGTTTTGAGATTAGAACTGTAGCCTAGGAATCGGGAGTTCCTGCTGTAGTTCCCATATCAGTTAAAAACTTGTGCTACTGCTGGCAAATGGTTTGCATTCTGTTCCTTTTACAAAAATTCTTCCTTAAAAAACCTTGAACCAATCCATGCAACTAAAAATTTACAAAGAGCAATAGCAGGCTCACCAACTTTTTGGGTACAAGCACTAGAGGGTGACAAAGCTGCACCAAGGGAACACAGACTACAGCTATTTCTGCCACTAATTTAACACCTATTTATGCAGCCCAGACTGAGTCAACAATCACATTGATATGATCATTTCTGACCTTGTTTATTTCTGATTCAATAAAACTGGCTTCAGAGACTAGTTTCCTAGACTAGATAACAATGATAGATACCTGTCTATCTGATGAAAAACTGGAAGCGGATTTTAAAGGCCAGCTGAGTCAGTAAGCAGAAGTCAGGCCTTAACCAGACGAATCCAGCCTCCTTCTCCACTACGCGCTTCCAGAGCGTCAGCTTAGGCACTGCTCACCTACTTTTGGCAACCACCACATCTGCACATAGCTGGATGTCTTAGAAAGCACAGGCTGCTTGGGATTAACTGTTGTGTATCTATTGCAAGTTCTTCTTTGTTCACGTCGAAATTTAAGATGGGATTCCCTTCCTAGAAGCATCTTTCTAGCGTGTGGCTTAGTTGTCAATTTTTTTTTTAATGTATATATATTACTTATGTTCTAAACAGGTATAACACAGGTATTGGAATGAAACTCTCTAGTATGTCCTTAATCTGTGTTATCAGGCACGCATTTGAGGTCTGACAATTCTGAAAAATAAGCCAAAAATACCACAACTGCAATTCTGAAAACATTCACTTCCTGTAAACAACAGCAGTGATCCCACCTTGAAATCCTGCGACATTGAAGTGAGCATAAAGAATTGCTCACCAAAGAGTAGAGGACACTAGAAAAGCCTCACAAACATTCAGAATTACTTGTGAATTGTAAATAAACTTGTACATTCATATTACTTGTAAATTACAAAAGAACGTTGATTTATAGCTCAGAAATTAGGTCATGTTAAACGAAATCTTCATACATACTGAAAAAATCAGACCTAGTCCAAGCACCAGGTCAGTGAATAATTGTGCACAGTTCTCCAAAACACATGAGCTTAACAAGGAGTAATGATCAGAAAAACCCAGGATATTAAGAAATATAGAGAAGGTAATGGATGACAAAGCACAGAACTTTAGTATGCCATAGGATGAAATCCTGTTGCACAGACACATAACAATATCACACATCGTTCTGTTGACCCCAATCAAAATAAAGGAACAGCAGAAGGCGGGGGCAGGCCGCACCACCACCACAGAACAAGACCCCAATGACTGAATGGCATAACTTGTATAAACAGAGATGAGTTCTTCAGCTGGAAAGAAGATTCCTGATTAACATATAAGAAAAATAAATATGATTACGCTAAGAAAGGTAAACAGAAAAAGTCACCATATTTAACAGCATACAAGCAAAGGACTCAAACAAAATTGCTCTTCAGATAATTTCATTTATGAACCCCTTAAGCTTTAGTTAACCCACACACTGATTTGTGTTTAACCCCATTTTTGAAACTCTACGATATATTACACCCGTAACTTGAGCTCAAACACTAAGAAAAAGCAGTAACTGAATTTACATTTTGTAGTTCTATAGTTAAAAATTATTAATTTATTTTTTTCTTATACTGTAAATAAACTGCTTATAGTTTAAGTTTACTTAGTAAAATGGCACACAATTGTACTCACCAACTCCATTAGATCTCTCAACTTTCCAATTTCTTCTGGAATGGAGACCAGCTTATTATTACTGACAACCAGAACTTTAAGTGGAAGATCAAACAGGTATTTTGGCAACGTTGATAAAAGATTTCGACTTGAAAGAAAAATGAACAAGCAAGGCTAGATTATAATCTTCTTTTTAAGCCTGACGGGGTGTCTGAGACGCACATTGTACAACTTTTCTCCTATTCCAGAAGATATTCTCCACCTATTACAGTTTCACTTAAATTTAAGCTACAATCTCCATCGTGAATTCCTTACCAGATAAAGCCTCTCTCAGATATGTGAATGTCAGGTCCCCATCTCACTTGATGAAATGATTATGTACTATAACTGAATCTAACACTCAAACGTACAGAGAAATCTGTTAAAATAAATAATGTTTGATGCTTGCTTTTATTCTGCTTTCTGACACCTTCAGAAGGGCCATCTGATCTGACAGTCTACCAATATCAAGTTAATGTTCTCAGCAAACCAGAACGTTATACAAGGCCATTGCTTCTCATGTCATGTGGTCGTGGCGCTCCTGAGCCATTACAAAAAGCCCTTAACATCCATTTATTACTTTGCTGAGCATTAGTCTGGAAGGTAAGTTTTAATTAAAATCGATTTCTTTTGTGTAGACCATTTTCCAACTGCACGCACATATGTCTGCTTTGTACACAAGAAATACACTGTTAGTGACAATTTGATTTAAATCCATATTGGAAAAACTACCAACTGCAGACTGCCACTGCCAGAAATACATAGAATTTTTCTAATAAGGTACTTGTACATTTATAAAAGCCACTGGAAAACCAGCTTGTTCAGATGTGGTATGAAAGCAATGCCTTTCATACACAAAAGTAAAAAAATTTCAGTAATTGCTGTTGCTTTAAGTAGAACTGTGTAGAGGCGAGAAGTTCTATTTTGAAAAAAAAAACCTTTTAAGTGTTGACATTTGTGTTCACACTATATTAAGAAAAACAGAGAAGTTTTACTGTTTAATTGATATGTATCAGAGCACTGTTTTCATACTTAAACCAAAGCTTTTTATGTTATTTTTCTCCATGACTACAGTTTATAGGGCTGCAAACCCAACAAAAGTAAATTTATGTCCTTGCAACATTTCAGCTTCAAAGAAGTACTGCAATTTTAACACTATAAAATGAAAGTAAACTTCTATCAGTATCTTTATAAAAGTAATGTATTTATTCTGTTAATTCTAAGTGAACAATACAAATACGTTTTGGATGTAGGTATGCAGTAAGTCTCTTTTAATATTGTATTTCAGGCAGATATGACAGGCTTTTTTGGTTGGAGAGCATGAGAAGCAAAAATACAACGTGCAAGTAAACTTTTTTAATTTAATATAAATATGTGGCAATGAAACAGTCATTCTCTGCATCACTGAAATTTCCTCGTTTTTTTTTCTCCTTTAAAAAGAGCTGCCTATTTTACTATGAATTGCAGAATACATTTCTTCAGTTGTCTGAATCCAAAATTAGAATTCGAGATCATGTGGTTTTCTTCTGTAATAAAATATTGAAACTAGTAAGCCAGGATTTTAGCCTGTTCTTCAACTACTGTAGTCCGCGTGTTCATGCACTGTGACAATAGTCCTCAGACATTAGCACAAAAATTAAGACAAGCACAGTAAGGCAAATGATGATTAGAAGAATCGACTCTTGAAACAGCATGCAACGCCCAGTTAAACTACATGCTACTTTATTTCTGTGTAAAGAATTGTATTCAGCACCTCGACTACCATCAAAAGAGAAATGGGCTGTTGCTGCTCTGTGAAGAAAGTTCGGTCAAATTCCTTTCAGAAAACAGAGCTTTGTATCATTAATCCTCTTTAGAATTGCCACAGAACAAACTACTCTTAAATTATCACTGTAAGTACTGATATTTGCAGATTTCGAGACATAGTTTGGTTTGTGGTTTTTTGTTTTGGGGTTTTTTGTTGGGTTTGGGTTGTTTTGGTTTTGTTTGTTTGGTTGGGTTTTTTTTACTTTTTTCTTTTCCAAGGATCAATTCACAAAGTTTTTCCAATATAAATTCTGGAACCAAATCTCACATATTAAATAGCTCTTAGCCGAGAAGACTGTTCTGGGACTTGATGTAGTCAATATAAGAAACAAGGAATATTGTGGAAAACGGTGTCTCGGCTCTTTATGGGAGGGTTCTTCTAGATTCCCTCTCCTTCCAGAGCTCATATTAATCTTCTGTTCTTCTGAGAAGATCCAACCATATGTTTTCCAAGTTTAATATGTAAATAATGTAAATAATGTGCAGAATGAGTAGGGCCTTCTGGCCAGAGTAATCTACCCTCTTGAGAGCAGTGAATGTTTACACATGTAGTTTCTAAACACTGTCCGTCTGCATAACAGTAAAAACAAAGAAAAACTGTAAACTTTCCTTAACCTCAGCTACCATAGTTTACTGACTGAAATTTTGTAATGCAGTCAATTCCTGCCCACAACGGAAGCAACAACCACTGGCCTTAAAACACCAAGGATACGGCAAACAAACAAACAGAATAATTTTATCTATCTGGGCAAAAATGAGGGCACGAGGGCACTCAATGACCTGAAGAAGTAGAATGCCACCTCTCCCATGAGGTAAGTTATATAAAGCCCCAAAATAGCAAGCATTACTCACCTAATGTTAAGGTAGGTAAGCATTTGCAGGTTTTTAATAGATTCTGGAATGGATTTGATGCAGTTATGATACAAATTTAAAGTTTCCAGTGGTGCAAACAGCCAGACATCAGGAGGAATTTCAGTAAATCTGTTCTTTGAAAGATCTAGAAGCAAAAGGGGAAAAAAAAAACCACCCTTTTTTAGTAAAAAATTTCCCTTCAGTAAAAGGAGATAGAAGTACCCGCTGTTATTCTTGTCATGCTCCTAAAAATCAGGGTGTTGCAAGAAGTGTAAAATAATTCCGTTTTACCAGATGCTACTGCATATAATTAATACACAAAAAAGACTTAAAATACTAAAAGATTGTTTGATATGCCATTATAACAGAAAATAGAAAAATGACAGGAATTCAAAAATATATTACCCACTATGTAATTAAGAACATTTAAAATGCAACTGAATATCAATTATGATTGCCCCTCCTCTATGAGACTTTGTTCTCTGCAACTTTTGGGCTTTTTTCCTCCAACTCTAGGCACAACAGTAAGTCAAGGTACAAACCCAGTAAACATTACATTTCCCGTTTGACAGCCACATTAGAATCTAATTTCATTGTATGAAATATCTGCAATGCTAAGGCCAAGTTTGGAAAAAAAAACAAACAAAAACAACTACACCTTACATTTAGTTTGCTAAAGAACTAAAATTCTCATCTAAAAAATATTCTTTATTGCAAGCACAGTAACTGAGACATTCTCTGGTTGCACATTTATAACAGCTAAAAAGAATAAAGTCGCAAAAACCAATGCCAAATGCATTTAGCTATAAAAATAAGGATGCAATTTAGCCTAGCCTAAGAGCAGAAAGAGGAGCTATCTTTGACAATGGAAACATAACACTTGAACTAGAGTTATTTTGACAATACATGACTGCATTATGCAAATCTGCATGCAGAAGATATGAAAACCCAGTGCACTACAAAAATGTATACCATCTCCGACTATAAGAAATCTTTAAAAAGACCAGAAAATTTAAGTGAGATGTGACCCACGAATCCTGGAAATTATCAGTTAACTACCAAAACCTGTGTCATAGAAAGCCCATGAAGCTATCTTGGAAGAAAGAGATATTTACTTGAGAACAACTGTCTATTTTTTTGAAAGTAATTCTGGTTCCCAACCCAAGATATTTCAAAAGGATGTGGTTTCTCAGAAATGCTGAACAAACTCTTTTAACAAAGCAGCAGTACAGATTCCTTGCTATTTCAGGCTTTAGTTCTCAGTTTTTTAACACTTGCATGAAATAGCTGTGCTTCTGCTTAGCTCCTATCACATCATCATTGGAACAAACATATAGTTTGTTCTACACGAGACTGAAAAAACAGACTAGAAAGCGGCTGGAACAGTGGCTCAAAGTCACCGTCAGGCTCAAAGAGAGCTCAACAGCCTGAAGTATAACTGGCAAACCAGCTATGAGCAGCATTTTTCGGGGCCAACACTAGACTCAATATCATTTAGCATCTTCATCAATAACTTGGAAAACAGGACAGACCATGCCCTCAGAAAGCGCATGGACAACACCAAGCCAGAGGGAATGAAGAGGCAACACACATGCTGGAGGGATGGGATGCCAGCAGAGCGACCTCGACTGGCAGATGCCCCATCCAGTTTAATAAAGGCAAATGCAAAGACTTGCACCTGTGCCAGAATAACTCCTCACGCTAGCGTAGGCTGGAGGACAAAAGGGTAGAAGATAGCTTTGCAGAGAACACAACGTGACGCTGGTACACAACAGGCTGCATGTGAGTCGTCAGTGTGCCTAGCAGTGGGGAAGGCCATCCACACAACGTGCTGCAGGTGCCCATCAAATAAAACGGACTGGTACAATGAAACATCACCTTCCAGTGGCATTATTTTTGGAAGTAGCCTCAACTTTGCTTCCTGAAGTCTAGAATATGTGGAATTTGTGAGCTAACTGGCTGTCACTCCATCATTCCATCATTGCTAAGAAACATTCTCAAGCTAAAGTATCACAAAGTCTTCCTTTAGATCAGGGCATCCACTGCTGACACTGCGTTCTGCAAATACTAGCTGCAAGAGGCAGAAAGATTTATGTTGCAGGACTGGCATTCTTAATGAAGTGAATGAAAAATGGAATAAGATTCACTAAAACTAAACATCTCAACTAAAATTAAAAAGCTTATTAAAAAATATAGCATAGCTTGAGAAAGTTTTCACAATAATGAGGTTTGTTTTCTGTTTTCCACCACATCAATTTTCAAAACATTATAGAAAAATGGCAGCTTTCACATGAAAGAATTTACTGCAAAACCCTTTTCAGGTTAAACAAAGGCTCTCTTATTCTAATATTCAGCAGAGTGGGATAACTGTGTGCAGAAAAGATGCGCACAGTTTTATTGCTGGCAGGCACAGTTCTTCAACCTCCACCACGTGATGAACAGACAGTCTTTGATACAATCCCATTCTGAAGAAATCAGCTCTAAGGCTCCTCCTGATTTTGTTTTATCAGCAGCTGGAAAGATAACGGAAGGCTAGTACAAAGATCTAGTCCACAAAATACAAATGACGGAATCCCACCTACTGCCACTGACCCAAAGAGCAGTACTGCAGATTATATCTGAGCTGGAAGATCCAAGAGCACCATGACAATTCTGCTGCTCTCTGTGCATGCAGCCATACCCCAACCACACATCTTGGAAAGACACAGGTTAAAAAACAGCTTTGCCATTTCTTCTGCAGAAATAAAACCCAGAGGTGGGCCAGACAACAACCATAGTGCGCACCAACTCTCTGCTCTGGACAATGAGTGGACCAGGACGGTAGTACTCAACAGGCAATACAAAACCAGCTGTGGTTTCTAGCCTGGCCTGACAAAAATCACGTGAGCACAGCCTGGTTGAAGTCCCTTAGTGTATCCCTCGTAGAAAAAACATACAATTTCACATTAGAAGAAAATATACAAATATTGTGAAATAGGTGTATATATTACTGTTGAAAACACTTCCCTGAAAACAATGCCTGAAGACACTATGGGGCAAAGATTCCACTTTTCCATTATGAAAGCCAGAAGTCCTATTAATATAGGAAACGATACCCATTATCTGTCAGTAATAAAATAAAAAGGTAAATAGAGAGTTGGAAGATAGTATGACTTCTCTTCCAAGCAATTTTTCATTCATGCATTGCAAAACAGTATTAGAATAGCCCCAGATCTTTCTAAAGAGAAAGATTCAAGTGTATACAGTTTTCTACAACCTTCATATATCAAATGTACTTACAGCTTTTTAAAAACAAGTAATGCTATTTATCCAAAATGAAAAATGACTTCTACTCCAGAAATGTTTTCACAACGAGCAGGAAGTTTATAAGATGAGTTCATCTATTATGCTAAATAAAATGTAGATGTGAAGCTTATGCAATTTAGGTACATTTTGAAGACTAATAACCCAATGTATGACTGAGAAAATATTGTAAGAAAAAAGGAGGAAACTTCTGGAATAGAGCGTTCCACTGTAAACAAGATAGACTTCATCTCAATCAAAATGGAAGCACATTGCTGGCACTTAAAATAAGAATGGTTTTGTAAGGGTTAATAGACTGAAGAAGCAAGGAAAGTGCTAAATGCAGAACCACAGATGATTTAAAATGACAACTCCTCTAGAAGTGAGATTATAGGAATTCTTTGCTTAACCACTTTAGATTGGAAAACTCTAAATTGGGGGTGTTATGTGAAGACTAAATAGAAGACACTCTCCATGACTGCTCATGAATCACAGGGATTTCCAATGCACTATCTCTGCAGAAACAATAAAAGTGAGAAGTACACCATTACTATGGTTAAATTTAAAAGAGGAACTACAAAAGTATGAAGTTGGTTGCAGCTTAGTTTCTTTTTAACAGAAAGAGTAAAGACTTTACTGACTGTAAGACAACGATTAAAGACAATATATTGAACGTTCAAAAGGAAAGAATTTTAGGAAATCAGTCAGAGTTTGGAGGGGAAGCTATTAGAAGGAAGAAGGTATCTTGCATACATTTAAGCCACGATCAAAAGGAGAAACAAGAAGCTCAAGCTGTCAGGTTACAGCAGTGTGCAGTAAGGTAGTCAAATAGTATTAACATCATGTTTGCCTTGTTTTTGCACTTTCCCCTAAGCATTCATTACTGCTTACTATCAGAGGCATGCTGCTAGAACAGACTGGCCTTTTCTTTGATCCAGTACAATCATTTTTATGTTCACAATTTGCAGGCACTACATGTTGAATTTGAAATGCAAGGCTTAGTTGGGAAATTTACACTTGAACCTCATCTTGAGGTTGTAACATTTTTCATAAAAATATGCTGATCCATGATATTGGTGTTGGGTTTTTGCTTGCTCAAAGTGTTCCAAAATTTTATTTAGAAACTAGATCAAAAAGAAAACAACAACCCGCCCCCCTGCAAAACCCAGAGCTGCTCTCCTAACTCATCATACATAGATTTTCCTAGCCAGTTTTTCTAGTAATGCTTTAGCCAAGCCTAAGCCAAAAAACATCTAAGCACAACAGTAACTATATAATTAGTCCTACAGAAGTCAATGAATGTATAAAATTGAAACTGTTCAGACCTGACCCTGAAGATACACTTTCAGCCAATCTAAACACAAATCTTGAGATCAACACACAGAAGATAGGTAAAATTTATTAGTCTGTCAGATGCAAGATGATTCTGGAGAAGTAAAAAGTCTCAAACACTGCAGAAACACCTGCATATGGGGATTCCAGGAGGCAGGAGTTTTCCATGTCCACAAAGCACTCAGTCACCTTATAATTCAAATCCTGTGATGGTTAAAACTTATATTGAACAATAACAGCATTAAAAAAAACCCTCAGTTTAATTATATTTCACACAGTGATTATTAATTCACTTGACAGGACGATGGTACTGAAGAAATAGAGGCAGGCAAATGTTCTTACTTAGTGTAACCCTCCAAAACCACCTTATGACCACGTCCTACCAACTATTCTTCTGTTACACAAATATCCCATCTTTCTTTTTCTCCCATCTCAAACAGAAAGCCCAGTCCCCCTCCTTGAGCAAGGTCCTATAAAGAGAAAATTATCAGATTTGCATTCTATCTGATGGAGTTCAAAGACTGATATCAGCAACACAGACAAGACTAAGGCTTTACTAATGTGTCACCTTCTCCCACAAGACATTAGACTTCAAACCCCGTAACTTCACAATCAACCATGGTAAAGTGATGGGCATTATTTGTACCACAGCATTCAAGGAACAGGAGACAGAATATAAAATTTAAGAAATTAAGTTCTGTTGCACAAAGATATTCCAGATGCTGAAATGTCAAAATAACTTAAAGGCATCAGCCAGTAAATGTATGCATTTCCCTACCTGCCTAAGGAGGAAGAAGGAAAGTTAAATCCAAGCTGCCAAGCATTTAAGATTAACCATAAAGCAAAGATGCACGTATGAAATATAGTGAAATTTGTCTCAAAAAAACCCCAAAACAACAACAACAAAACAAACAAACAAAAAAACCTAAGTCAGACTATAAAAGTGTAATACCTTAAGCTCCTGAGTTGCCCACCTTCTACCAGGAATGGAGATTCCAGCACAGCATAGAACGAAAAGCATGAATCCAAAACTAAGAATACGTCAGCCAAAGCAGTCCGACACCTCATCTACACTATGCCCACCTTGGACCCCTGCCATACTGGGGTCAACTTCCAGAGCCCTGCAATCTCATTATATAGCCTTAATACATGTAGTAGAGGGAAGCTCTCCCCTACTGCAGATGAACAACAGCCAGGGCTGCAGAATTAGAATCACAGAAGCTCAAAGAGAAGTAGAAAAAGACCCTCCAAATCTCTCAGTTGGAGTGTTGTCATTGTTCGTGACTGTGGCTCAACAAGTAGTTCCTCAGCAGTTGCATAAATTCATTAGCTCCCAACCTATTTTATGTTATACTAGCACAGTCTGCATGGCCATACCATGAAAAAATGCTAGTTCAGTCCTCAGGAGAAAGTTCCAAGCATGTATGTTTGTAATGCTACAAAACCTGTATTTTCGCATTACCGTTAGTCTTGCCATCTTCTTTACTGGGAATAATTAAATGCAGATGCTCAGAAATTTTATTAAAAAGAAACATTGATGAGCTAACACTAAACTTGAATTATCCATATCTGAAAACATCATCCTTCATTTTACTACTCTGTCAGTATCAAGTTTCCAAAGACCTTGAAGAGCTGCTAACAACTTACAAGTGTTTGAACAAAACAGTTTAGAAAATAAACCCACTTCTATTACATTGTCCTCCTTCCTTGTTTTAGCAATCATGCTTTGAGAAGTAAAAAAGTAACAAAACCCATGGAAATAGTATATAGTAGTTATTAGCGAACTGAAGCTGCCAGTTTCTGTTGTGATATTTCAGTAGCGAATATCTACATAATCTAAGAATACGACTGGTCTTTAGTGTAATCACTAAGAATATTCTTGTTTTCTGTCTTGCTTTAATCTTCAGAAGTGTCATGTAAGTACTATGTAAATGCCATGATCATTCTAAGACTGGGGAAAATAGATTCATGAGTCAGCAGGTATTCAAAGGTACTATTTGAATTTACTGATCTTAAGCTGAAGTCTATAAGCCCAATATTAAAGTGACAAATTGTGTATGTCAAAAAAAAGAAAAGAAAAATTAAGAAAACAGTATGTTTCAAAGTCTACTAAAGCTTGAGGTTCCTTGCCTAGTTTGTTAAGATACTAAGAAAGGAAATAAGAGATCTGGCTTTCATTACTGACCACAGAAATGGCACTTAGCAGGAACAAACCAATTTCATTGTTTATGTAACAATACTTTCTTCAGTCAGAAAAATGAAATTAACTGAGGCCTCTAGGAGAATCCAGAAAACACATTTCACAGAGAGACAGAAATATCACTGAGATGCTCAAAACTCAACAAGGCCCCGAGCAACTTGCTCTAACCGGACCTGTTCCGAGCAGCAGATTGTCCTAAATGACCCATGAAGATATCTTTCAACCTATGTAATTACAGGATATAAAATCATAGTTTGTTGTATTACAGGAATATAATCATCTTAGCACTGTTTGGGTATTTCAATTATCAGTTCCTTATGATGGTAAAGAGGAAAACTAAACATGCATCAAAAAAGCCACGTGTGTCTAAATACTTATCTGCTTCCTATAAAGGGTCTTAATTCTGCCAGACATTAATTTTGACGGCAGCATTAACGAAACACAAATCTTCATTTGGAGCTTTCAAATACAGAGTTATGGAAGGGGGGGGCGGGCAGGACAAACACAAAAATCCTCCCAAAACAAGCTACATTCACCTAAAAAAAAGCCACCTATGTGTACCTTGTGTCCACACTACCGTGGGTTTTAAGCACCTTGCTCCTATGCTGTTATCTGGGGCAAGGGGGCGGGGGACACACAACAAACCAAAAGACTAAGCCAGAAACTGAAAGTTAGATTTGGTGGAAGACTATTCAATATTTTTTTTTTTTCTCACAGATTCTCATCACAAGTCCTTTGTATAAGCTACCTAGTGCTTTCCATTACAACTGAAACAGAACCAGGTTTGTGAAATTCCTGATTCATCCTGATTTTCAGGAACCTCAGAAGAAAGGAATTCTTAAGCTTGCCAAGCTTACGTCAAAGGGGATGTCCTGTAGCATCTCTAGCCTTCCCCTCAAACTCTACACATCCTACGTGCAGGTTCAGAGTTCAAATCTTAATGTTAATGCATGACTAGTGTTGTTAAACATAGAAAGGTTTTTAAATTTTCCTTGGAAAAAGGAAAAAAGAAGCCTGGTTAATTAAATAAGTGACATCAGAATTCTTAATATTTACTTAGGTTGCAAAACTAAGCATTGAACAATTAAAATATGTCCAAACGTAGAATGATTGTGCATACTGATATAAGCAGCAATCACTTCAGCTGCAAAACAGACAAATTTTTAGAATTTACTGGCAAGGACTGTTCAAGAATTACAGCAAAATAATTTTTGCACGTAACTATTTCACATCAAGTATATGTTTGCTCTCCAACATTCAAAGCTATGGCGGATGACTACACAGAACAAACTGAGCACCCATCAGCTCCTATGCACAATAAGGAAACTCCGATATACCTGTCAGACACCTGCAGTTCTCAGGAAACTAAAGTGACCGATGTACGTTCCTTGTCACAAGGAAAGTTAAATACATTTAAAGCCTATTGTTAAAAGTTTATGTAGTAACATTTAAATTGATTTTTATCTGTTGCGTATACTCTTAAGTAAAACAGAAGCATACAGTCTGTCTTCACCTAATCCTTGTGGTTGCTATGTATTTTGACATATCAAAATGGCATAGAATAGACAAAAACTCAGAACTGGTTCATAAGCCCCATGAGCATTTATTTTGGAATCACAAACAGCAGGACTCGCACTCTGCAGCACAGGCTTCCCACAAACGGGAAGTAACTTTTTCAACAGAAGACACAGACACAACTTGTTATGAAGTTACGCCTGTGCATTTAACACTCATGTTATTTTACTTTGAAAAAATATTAGGCACTTGTAGAAAATAAGATTTCATATATAAGTATTTAATGACATGTAAAAGGTCATCCTCCAAATATTTTTTAATTACGACATGTCATAGTTGAAATTTAATTCCAAATCACCCGGAATATTAACTGTAAAACCTATAGCTAGAACAGCTCCCTCAAACCAATGAAACTTTTAGAAGAGCACAAACCTTTTTAATCTAAGCATGGAGTCAATGTGCAGAAAGACCAAGTCACTTAAAGTTTCTACAGAAGCAAAAGATCCTTCTAAGAAACAAGCTTTTTGGTGTCCCTGCTCAGAAGGACTTACTTTAGAAACTGTATGGTTAGAATCTTCACAGTTAAATACACTTCAGTGATGTTACCAGAACTTCATCCCCACTTCACGATTAATATTGAAGTAGCTTATGGCTAAAAAAAACGGAAGCAGAAGTCTTACACACACTTTGCATTTTCAGCCATGTTACACGTGGAGCCAGTTCTACTTCCGTGTTTCCAGTGTTGCTTCCTATTTATCTTAGGCACAATTTTGTGAGGATTTCACTTTCACATACTTCTCTAGCTTTAATGTATTGTATTTAAATAGTAATTCATAAGCAAATACGCTGACATTTCAAAACTGAGATCCATCCAGCCATATTACTCAATGCTTGATTTTTTGAAAGCGGCAACTCAAGTCAAAGGCACAAAACAGTGCGAGGAACAGAGAATAGAAAGTTATTTCATTGCATACCCATATCTTGATACTGCATGCAGTTCCTGGCTTATCTCAAAAAAGATACCGTACAACATGTACAAAGAGCACGTGCACACGCATGAGAATTTTTCAGCTTAAAAGGAGATTGTACAGAACAGGTTTCATCAGCCTGGAATAGACAACTGAGGACAGAGTCTATTTTCATTATTTTCAGTAACAATATGGGGCTGCAAAGGAAGTTATCAAGTAACAGGTTAAAACGACTGTTAACAGTTTTTAATAGAGAATCTCGGGCTAGATATACCTCTTGTATCAATACAGTTATGTCCAATTTATATACTAGAAAAATATTTTTTCTAATATATAGTATATATACATAATTTTCTATGATTTTTTTCCTAATGACATAGTATATAATTCTACATATAACCATGATCAGAGAGGCTGCAGATAAATAAGGACCAGCACCCCTTCCCAAGCACCTACAATGTCAGCGAATATAGTGGGAGACAGTGACAAAGACAAAAAGAACCCTTTACAAGTGATGTGACAGTAATTTGACAGTAAGGGAAATAATAGTGAGACATTTCTGAAATTGAAAGGAGAAAGAGCACTGATAGAGAGTTGCAGCTTTTATGCAGTTGCAAAATTGCAACAGGCATGGATGAGAAATGCAGGGCTTCTAAGCAAGTTCAGGAAAAGTATAAAGCAGGTGTTCCTTTGCCACAATGTGACCACTGTTTAATAGCTAGAGAGACATGAAAAAACCTTCCAGGAAAATTAATTACTGTGGCCAGCTTAACAGCTTCCAGTGCACGTTCAATCATTTATTCAGTCTTCTAACACAGGCAATGTCTCCTTATACGCTACTAAAGTGAAACTCGGGGTATTGGACTGTGCTAATGTGAGTGACCATGTTTCTTACAGCAATACAGCATCAAATATTTTAGCACAGGGCTGCTCCCTATTAGAGAAAAGCTAATCATCTTTTCAGGTTGCTTCTCAGTTTCATACTCCTCTGCTTGTTTCTTCTTCAAGCTGTTTAAAAGAAAGAAAAACATTCCCAAGACTGTAGGTGGCTACAAGCAGCTTTTACTTTTTTTTTAACTGGGTGTTTGACAGAGCACAGAATAGCTTCTATTTTTGTGAAAGAGATATTACAAAGAGGTATTACAAAGTGGTGTTTGGGTTCTAAATCCAACAACTGAAGAGCTAGGAAATACCTGCTTTATGGTTATCCATGTCACTAATTTTAGTTACATACTCAGTCTGTGTGGTTAAAGTGACAAACGAAGAAACTGTCCATGGCCATGCAATTGAAGTTTCTCATCAGCACAGAGGGAAGCTTGTACAGGCATCCAGAAACTGTATTTTACATATTCTGAGTTCTTGGCTTTTCAAACTAAACAGCACTACTAAAGAAAAAATCCTTTTTTAAAAAATATATTCTTATTACTTTAGGGACAAACAAAGAAAGGATCCCGTCAGATCGAACCACAGTTCTTCCATGGGAAGTACATGTTTCTTTAACTGGAACAGACCAACAGTTGTCTCTCACGGACTTCTACTGCCGGGGAGGAAGGATTCAGATCCAGCACACTGGCTTTGAAATCAAGATAGCCTTGAGGAACCCACTATTCCGGCCCATCCTCGCTGAACCTAGTCTCCTCATCTACACCGGACACATCTACATTGAACATGTCTAAATTGGCAGTTCGGATCAAGCAATTCTTGTTTTTCATGTAAGTCATCTCTATTCGCCACATGTGGGTTCAGGTACATAAGGTTTTTCCTGAAATGTGCACTCATCAAAAACTAAACCAGAAGCTCTGATCTAAAGGCTGGAACAACTGGGGGGCATGCCGGTGCTGACTTGCTGCACACCACTGCAGGGATGAAACCAACAGGTGAATTCAGGGAATTCCTCACGTGTTACTGCAGAAGAAGGATCTGTGCATTTCCAACACAAGACAGCACGCTGCTCCAACTCTTGAATATATGTGTTCAGTTATTTTAGCATAGCATGATTAAAGCAAAAAATAAAGAGCACACCACCAAGAGGAGGGAATCATTTACTCCTCAAATCGGCATATGAAGGGGTATATTGGCACACCAGTTGGCTCTACAGTCAAAAGGACATTACTACAGTCAAGGATTATCTTCTTCTCCACTTCTGAAGGCGTCTTCTTACCACAGATCTTTTGTAGTTTGAAATGGTAAGCAGCAAATCCCACAGGAATCTTATTTGTTTCTGTAAACAACATGGCACTTTAGTATTTAGTCTAGACTATAATTCTTAAAACAGCTTACTACCAGAAAGAGTGAAACATGTTTTCCTGACAAGTCAGCAAGACTTAAGCTTGTGTGTTATAGCACAGGGCACGTTCTTCCCACTTAAATTGGCCATTACTTATCGGTTTAATTCTGTCAATTTCCTTTTTGTTTTTGAAATTTTTAAATTCCAAGTTTCAGTTTCAAATTATGTTAACTCTTTCAGAAAAAATAATATAAGGGAAAGTAATCATCATTCATAAATGAAGCAAAGTCAGGGTTTGTTAAGGGTTACCTAAAATGCACACAAAACTCCCAAGAAAAGCTTCTTATGTTAGTGTCTCTATGCTCAGTTGTATACATCCAAGGCCTTTGCCCTGAAGAGCTTACAATCTAAATAGGCGTGAGGCAGAGACAAAAGGCTACAACCAATCAACTGTCACCAGTGTTTACTATATGACTTATCTTTTGTGTGGATAAAATTGCTTGATGCTGGATAAACTAAGCAGAAACATTTTTAAAGTAAGCTAGACTGCTGGAAGACAAAGAACACTGGAAAACAAGGCAAGCAAAGTAAGAATGAAGCAGAAAAAAACCTGAAGAAAATGGGTAAACTAACAGTCCATGAGCACCGAGTGAACAGGGTCTAGCAACAACTACGGCATGCTCTCCTGAGACACGAAGGCCACTGCTGTAGCAACTTCAGCATCTGTTCTTATTTGCTGGTGCCTCCCGCTGGCTCTGTCCTACTCATGCCAGACCTCATGGCAGCATTTAAGAATGGCTGTACCCACTTCTATTACCTTAAAAATAAGGATGTAATATCACTCATTACTGCATGCAACGATTTGAAGTGAACACTTCCATAAACCTTTTAGTTCTAGGTGAGTCTTTAATATATCAAATTCGTGTCCACTACATACTGGTTCCACCTATTGAAACAGTGGTAAAGTGACAAATTGAAGTAGATGTTTGCTTTAATACACAGATGGTCGGGGATTTGCTCACTGTGCAGTTACATCTGCTGGTCAGCAGCCCATGAACAGGCCTGAGGTGAAGGGTTCCTTCAAGCCTTATAACTACAAAAACCTTTTTTGAGAAATCATACGTTGACATTTGGGAACACATTAGTGATAATCATGTCTATCAAGCGAAAAATATTTTAATTCTGTAACAGACAATAAGGCTCCCCCCCCCCCCCTTTGCCTAACGTGCTATACCTTCTCTAGATCTGTCAGACCTGGTAGCAGATTCTCCTAGCAAGCAGCAAACAATCCCAGGTTAGTTGGAAGAACGATGAAAATCAGACTGTTGGACAGCCACAGAAAAGGAGAGAATTCAGAAGTCTCTCCACGCTGTCATGTAGAACTTCTACCACAAAAAAATCTAGCAAGTATCTTTGCATTTTCTGTGGTATTCTAGCCTTCAGTCCTGATTCAGTTACCTTTTGCTAAGGACATGTTTCACCATTAAATACCAGCCTTGCCAGTAAAATGAATATATACTTTTGAATCGGCTCCAACAAAGCTTCGCAAGTCAAATGATACTTTTCACAAACAAAAAAAATCTGAAAAAGCAAAGGCTAGACCATTTTTCTTATGGCACAAGGTGTTGCAACACAATTCATGATCTAAACACATTTTCCCCCTCCTCAAATAATAAGTAAAAAAGCAGAAATATGTATCACAAAGTTCTTTAGATCAATGGAAAGCAGAAATATCTCAGAGGTTAAATCTTTTTGATATTCCAAGGCACAAAAATAGTCAACGTGATGGCAACTTTAGTTCTGATGGATGGAGAATACAAAAAGTCAAAAAATTACACATTGCACGCTTCTTGTAGGTCAGTATTTCAGATAAGGCTGTAACATTTTTTTTAAGATTAGATTAAGATATTAGTAATATTCTTCATCATGCAATCCTTTCATGCAGGCAAACTCATAATCAGTTGTTTTAACTTCAACTCACTGAACTGCGACTTTTCCTAACTTGTCTATAATACCAAGTATCCTTAACAAGTATCCTTATTACTGGTCTTCAGCAAGAAGGCCTCAGACAACACACACAACTCATTTTCCCTCAGCCCAAACACTGGGTAGGCTAAGAAATCACTGTAGGGAATTCCACAATTAGTTGCTTATAAACTGTGTCACTTCCAGATTTTGCATCTAATGCATTTCTGAGCATAAACACTACCCGCTCCCCCCAAAAAAAACATATAATCTGAGTTTCTCTTTTTGTTCAAATCTGAAGAAGCTGTTACTGAAGAACCACATGTTTTTTAACATGTTTGATTTCTCGAATGTAATCTAGATTTAGGATATACATCATATATGACTGTTATTTTCTTAAGCTGAAAATTGGATTTGGTGTTGCTATTCAGTTACCTGCCATCACTTTAATCAACGGTAGTACCACCAACAAAACCAACTTTATTCAGACATGAAAATATAATTGGTTTAGAAGTCTATATTATAAAGGCAGAAGAAGGGTATTATCAATTAACATTCTCATGCAATGCACACTCAGTATTAAGCTGTAGGTTTTGTTTGGTTTAATCTGTGATCACATGAATGACTAAATACCTTAGAAGGGCCAGAAATATGATGTAAAAAAAAAAAAAAAAAAAATCAACAAAGTGTGTCTCCTCCCATCCCATCCCCTCAGACAACACATGCAGAAATCACAATGTGGGAACTCTGCCTGTGGTGCCAAGATTGCTACTGGCCATGACAGGAGGGCTCATCCCGAAGTCGTATTGGGAATACACTGGTGTTACTTCTCAGCTATGTAAGAAGGTAGCAGGTGGTGAGAAAGGAGAAATTTCAAAGCTAATGTATTTACAGGCAATCATTCACCTACTTACAATTGCTTGGAGGTTCCCTCAGAATTAAAAATTGGGAATCAAGTTTGTTGTGATGAAGTCATAAACAAGCAAGCCTGATGGCACCACTATATTTATCCAGAGCAAATAAATTGTTTCTTGAGATGTCAGTCTATAGTACCTTTCATATTTACTAAAGTCATGTTTTAAGAAGCACTCACAAAAAAGGTGGGAAATTGCTAAAGCATAGGCTGATTTAGTTCAGCATGGCAATACAGCACAGGAACCTATCTTTAAAAAAAGAAAACAGAAAACACACAACTCTTCAGCTAAGCAGACAGTGATTACATTTGATGTGATATACTCAATTACTTAACTGCCAGGGGGCCTAATGTTGCTCACGCAGTGAGAAGCAAAATTACACACATTAATAAAACGATTGGAATATTCAATATACCTCTTGATGCACCTCTTGATATCTCATGACCTACAATTTTTTTTTCCAGAAGTTCATTTAACAGCAGCACAAGATCTGTTGAAGAGCCCGAAGACAAATTCAGGGAAATAATAAAAGAAGGGGTTTTTTTGGCCAAAGAGCTGCAATGACAATTCATGGTTAAAAAAAAAAGATATGGCAAACATAAGGTCAGAGCTAAACAGCCAGATACCATCATTATGCTTTTAGCTCAGCAATAATTTTTGTCATGTAATTTAAGATGCCCAAAACGTGCTACAGTATTTGCAAATTACGTCCTGGCAAGCCATTACATAAGTTAGATGGAAAACATGGCCAGACCTTAAACAAAAAATCCCAGGGTATTTTTGCTAAATCGACAGCAGTTGTGCTTTAATGTATACATATCTGAACCTTACTGAGAACTGTAGTGGTTTTACTTCAATCCTAGAAATAATATTCTGTTGCTGATTTTATTGATGTTAAGGCAGAATATTCTGGATTTACAGTGACACTGTAGATCCTACTGCATAAGGGTTTGTGATATGGAAAAGAAATCATTTACATCCAGATTTGTTAGAGGCTGTTTTTTTAAACATTTGTTTCAAGCACGACAGAACTGAATTTCAGAGACTCACTGACTTAGAACAGAAAGTGAAACACAGCAAAGCTTTTTGACCCAACCCCCATCTCCCATGCCTCAGCCTAAATCTATAACCTTATTCATGGGTATATTGTAATGCGAAACAGTGATAACTGCTACAAAAAATGCCAGTAAGTAAATGACCATAGCCTCTGAGGCAGTTGCTGATCCTCCACCAAGCTCTATGCCATACTGATACTCTCTAAAGGGTATTCTGGTGGTGAATCACGGATATTATTTACCCACTTATCATAAAAATTTCACAGACTAAGTCAAAATAAAGACTACAAATCTTTTGTTTACAAGCATATTTTGAAAGACATCTAAAATTTGTATTTCACAGGATTAATTTGTAAATCACTGCTACATTAAATCAGGTTTGCTACAAGATGGTACTTGCATAGACCCACATCAACAATTTAAGCAAGTTTTTTTAGAGCAGCAAGCAATATGGCTATTTTTGTCAGATACTGCCCTTAAACATTTTCACACAATCTTTCACGATGAAAATTCAATCCTGATGGTAGTGACTGGGCTCTACTACATCCTAAAAGATAAAGACAAGATCACTGCAGACAGCTTTTACTCAAATATGTTGAGATTCAAAATAAAACAACAAAAAGACTGAACCCAAAATGCAATGGAAACAAACACAAAATATGGATCCTTGACGCACCTGCTTCAGGAAACAGAAAAAGTCTTTTTAATAATACATTGCCTATATACAATGCTTCATTTTTAATGCTTTAGTTATTGAATATTTATACACAGAAGTGACCTACTATGTTACTGAATACAGTTTTATGCTACTACAAGGAAAAAGAGCTATTGCTTCACGGAACCTGTTTTTATTTTAATCTTGTGCTTCCATTACGAAATAACTAACACACTTTTACCTATCCCTATTCTGCATTGCACATAGGGACGCATCACATGTGTCAGGGAAGAAAAGCTAATGACC
This sequence comes from Theristicus caerulescens, assembly GCA_020745775.1. Lineage (NCBI taxonomy): Eukaryota > Metazoa > Chordata > Aves > Pelecaniformes > Threskiornithidae > Theristicus > Theristicus caerulescens. The sequence goes on along the minus strand of CM036567.1, from coordinate 23,503,302 downwards.
CACAAATCATTAGCAGGCTTGGTACTGGATACAGAAATTGGATTTTAAAATCAGTCCTTCACAAATTCTATACCCTACACAACCTAATATATCACAAAAGAATGAGTACATCATTATTTAACCCTCTGCACAAATGCAGCCCACAACAAAGAGCAACAGAACGATTATTTGATAGACCAGGAGTACAGGATTGTCAGAGATGGATAAGGTACCACAATGGGCAGTCTCATATTCAAAACAATAAGCTAGCTATTCATAACCCATGGGGGAAGAAAAGCCCCAAAACAAAACAAAAAAAAAAAAACCAAACCATGGAATTAATTCACCCAAACAACATTTTGGAAAGCCACTACTACTTGTGAACAAAAGATGCTAGACCTCTCATTAATATTTTGTTTAGCACATTACTCAAAATGACCCATTTTCAGCAGCTGCTCCAGCAGTAAATAAATCCAGAAGTACATCAGAGATGAGCCAAAATATAACAGAACCCCCGCGGAAAATGTAGTTTTGTTTTCTGGGTACCGAAGAGAAAAATTTCTCCAAGTTTACTTCACCTAAAAGCCTGGGTAAATCCAGGCTCACACTCACGATATCTCAGCATTTACCAACACGGTGAATACATTAAGGTCTGACCCGCACTCTGCTAGACGCACACATCCCTCTCACCCGCACTTGCGACCCCCTTCGTGCGGAGCTGGGGAGAAGGACCTACTGCAACACCCCGGGTAGTAAAGCTTCACCGCAAGGGATGCGACACCCCTGAAGGTACCCCCACAGCATGGAGCTCTCATTCCCAGAACGCCAAGGAAACAGCTCCCCTCATCTTGCACACCCTCTTCCAGGCAGCGTGTGCACGCACACGACCTGCAAGTCCTCATCCTTAAGACGCGTACGGACAGACGGACAGAACACACCGCCTGATTGCCTGTGAACGCCCCCCCGCAGAAAGCACCACCTCTCCCTCGCTGCACAGGCACAGGCGGAGGGGAACGGCTCTGCTCCCTGCACGGCAGCCCCGCGCCCCCCGCAGCCCCTCCCAGGCGCACACACACAGCACAATAACCCTCCCGCTGCACACACGCACCCCGCACACCACCGGCACGGAGGGGCCGGCGGGAGCCCCTCTCCCCGCAGAGCCCTGCCCCTGCACACACACGGCGGCAGCGCTGGGCGCAGGCGCACGCTGCCGGGGCACCCTCGCCCCCCGCCTCCGCAGGGGCACCGCTGCCTTTGCACCCACACGGCAGAAGCAAGGTCCCCCCCGGTGCACGGCCCGCACCCACGGCGGGGAACGCTGCCCCCGCAAGCGCACGCAGCAGAAGCGGCCCCCAGTGCAGGCGGGGGGAGCACCCCGGTCCTCCAGCCCCCCCCGTCCCACTGCGGGCAGGGGCAGCCCCCTCGCTGTCCCGCCCCCCAACCTGGAGCCTCCCCACTCTCCCCCACTGCCCTCACGCAGCGAGGGCCCCTACTCGCCCCCGCCGCCACCACAGCAGCCCCCGCACGCTCCAGGACCCCCACCGCCGCCACAGCGGGCGCTCCTTAGTGCTCCCCTCCGCTGCCACCACAGCAGCCCCCCCCATCCTTCCCCACCGCCACCACGGCATGTGCCCCCCACCCCCGCCATCACAGCGGACCCCCGCTGCACCCTCTCCATCGCCCCCCCCGGGCACCCCCAGGCCCCCCAATGCCCCCCCCCCCCCCCGCAGCCCTCCTCTGCCCCCACAGGAGACCCCTCCGCCGCATCCCCTCCACGGCCACCGCAGCAGAGCCCCCGCACCCCTATTGCCACCACAGCCCCCCCCCTTCCCTCTGCTCGCCCCCAACCGCCACCACAGCGGGGACGCCCCCCCCCGCCCTCACAGCCGGGCCCCCCACCCGCCCCGCACTGCCCGCGCAGCCGGAGGCCCCCTCACAGCCGGAGCCCCCCCCCCCACCTGCTTGCGTGGTGTCGCTGAGGTCGTAGCCGCTGCCGGGGAAGTCGCGCAGCTTCCTCCCGCTGAGGCAGAGGATGCCCGAGCTGCCCGCCTCCTCCAGGGCCCGGTCCAGGCTGCGCACCGTGTGCGGCTGCGGCAGAGTCGCCGCGCCCCAGTGCGGCCCGGCCGAGAAGGAGAGAGTGAGGTGAGCGGGGATCGCCAGCCCCCCCGCTCCGTTGCCGTTGCCGCCGCCGCCGCCGCCCCCCTGCCCGGCCGCCATCTTCGCGCGGCGCAGACCAGCCCCACAATAACAACGGCCGGGGCCGCCCCGCCGCCCGCCGCCACTGCGCAGGCGCCGCCGGGCCCGGGGGGGGTGGGGGGGGCGCGGAGAGAGGCGGGGGGGCCGCCGGCGGAGGGGGCGTGGCTCCCGCGCGCCCCTCGGCCGCTCCCACCAATCGGCGGCGGCGCCGAGCCAGGGGGCGTGGCTCCCGCGCGCCCCTCAGCCGCCTCCACCAATCGGCGGCGGCGCCGAGCCAGGGGGCGTGGCTCCACCGCCCTCCCCCGCGGCCGCCCCCACCAATCCGCGGCGGCGGGGGGCTACGGGGCGGGGTTCCCCGCGGCGGCGCTGGCCAATGAGCGGCGCCGGGACGTCCCGCCGCGGCGGCGGGCGGGGCCGGGCGGGAGGCGGCGGCGGGCGCGGGTCGGGGCGCCCCGGCAGAAGGCGGCTGCGGGGCGGGGGCCGCCCCGCGAAACAGGCGGCGGTTGTGCGACACGGGAAACAACCGCTCGCAAGCACGGCGCCGGTGGAAGCGCGTCCCTTCCCGCCCGCGGAGCCGCCTCGCCCGCCGGCGGCGTGGCAAAGGGGCTGTTCTCACTCCAGCGAGCCGTTCGGCACCGCTCGGGTTTGCTGTCGTATCTATGGCAACACAGATTATCGGTTGCTCCTCAGGTGAAAAAGTCCCCTAAGCCGGATGCACCAGAGCACCAGCTCTGTGTTGAAAGCTAATAATGAGCGGTGCCTGTCAATAACTGCGGATCCTCGTCAGTGGCATGGGGAAAAAAAATCAGTGAGGAATCTCCCATAGCAGAACAAAGGGGAAGAGGAGTAAGGCTGTCACCCTAAAAGGGGTTAAGAAACAGGCACAAAAGCCTCAAAGGTACCAATGCTCTTGACTCAGAATGCGAAAGGGGAGTGGTGAAACATAAATCAGAAGCTGGTTGCGATGTCCGAGGCCCCGTTATATTAATAAAATGCTACACAATTGCTGGAATACTGTATGGATGAGTAATTACCTCTACTACCATGTAATCTGTACTCGTTAGGTGCTGCATATTTATCTGTCAGAAATGACTCTAGAGCCATAATTAAGAAACGCTAAAGAAAGGCTCGTAGACCCACATTTTAATGCAGTTGCTGTGGGTTTGATAAGCACAATCTGCTTTTATGCTTTGATCCTCCTGAAGGCCCTTAAATGGATATTTTTTTGCATGCATGCATCATGACTAATTTGGGGATCTAAGGGAAATTCCTTCTATTAGCGGTATGGAAGAGACTAGCCTTCAGACAGCAATATGTCAGTGAGAGACAGCTGAGCCATTATTAGTCAAAAGAGGAACAGCTCTGTAATATTCTGTGGGTGATATCTGGCTGAAATTCAATAGAACCAAATTAGCCAGGATCAGTCAGAAGGTACTGAAGAGCGAAGGGTTTAATCCTTTGGTGCAGTGCCGTATGGACTTGGGGATCACTGTGTCATTGCAGATAGATTGGCTTTCCAGCAAACGAGGCCTATGTGCAAAACGTATGTGTGGTGGGGGAAGGGCTCCCATTGTCACCTGCAAATATTGTGGCTGTCTGCTTCATTTAACCTTAGCTGTGGATGCTTTTGTGGCTGCGGGATTAAAGCCTACAGATGAATATCTACTGATCAGTCTGCCTGGGCCAGAGCCTCTGCTCTTGCCCTGAAAAAGCTAATTGTTCCCTGGATTCACAGCAGGAAAATCAGCCAAACCTGCGTAACCCCTGCTGACTGCTGCCCTCGGTCGAGTTTCCAACCAGGGAGGGTGGAGGTCGAACAAACTCACAGAGCGATGTTGGGCCAAGTGTGTATGATGATTCCGCCTGCAGACGTGGAACGGGAGGTGCAGTAGCTCTGCAGCTGGCAGGAGTGAAGCAGAGCAGCGGCCAGGACCAGCCCCGGTAACTAAATGTTACTAAATGTTAGAAATAGTTGCTCTGAGTTTGCAAAGCGGGTGGCTTGGCGCAGGGCCAGCGCAGAGATGCAGCTTTGCTATCCTCCCTCTAAACCACATCACACAGCCGCTTGCTATTTAGAGCCTAACTGATGTTAGGCAGAGAAAGGGGTTCAGCTCGCTTTGTAAGAAATAGGTCTGACAAATTGTCAGAGGACTCAAAACACCATTTAGTCACGCTGGAGCTCTCACGTATGAGGGGCCTCTTTAACAAAATACTCGCTGTGTCTGCAGGTGTTCCTACTGAGAAGCAAACCAAGCACGCTCAGTCTGCTCAGGCACACACATCTTCAAATGCATTAAAGTGTCCAATACAATAGGCTAGAAGCAACGGCTGAGAGTTTTTCTAACAGCTAACCAAAAATCCCCAATTTGCAAACTCTGTCTTGAGCAAATTGCTGCTTACTCAGGCAAAAGCTTGGGAATTGATTGCACGTTCCTACGGTATAGCTACATGCAGATTTACCTGTGGGGTTCATTTATCACCTCAAATAGCTGCACAATCAGAACAGATGACTGGAATGCTAAAGTCGAATTCATTTTATTTATACTGTATTTCACGGCCTTCCAACAGTTCTTTCTCCCCACACCCCCCGCTGCCCTTTCTTCTTCATTTCACAAGCAAAACTAGTCTAGTGGCAGAAGGCTCCCAAAACCAACCTTCTTGTCATAATGAGTAGTAATTCATAGCTGTGCCATCCCTCAGTTTCTTCTATAAAACAGAGATGGTAGCATTTTCTTATTTATTACGGCAGTTAAGATGAGTACCGGAAGAGGTGGAAACACTCAGATGTAACGAAACTGCACAAGACAAAGGTATTTTCTTGCTGCCACACCACAGACAGAGTCTGTGTTTCAGGAGCCTGAAAACCACTGAAAATCCCACACTTCCATGAAGAGCTTCCACTTTGAAAGTCTTTGTGGTTACCCACATCCGCTCTAGATGAGATAAAAACTTATGAAGACATGACATCAACAAACTTTAAGAGGTAGCGTTAATGCCTAGAGGAATGAGATCTAGATTAGGCTTTGATCTGTGTAACTTTGCAAGATGTGGTTACTCACAAGTCTTGCAATGACGTAGTCCTTGGCACGGTTTGCCCAAGCCACGCTCCGAGCAAGTGCGGGAGCTGTGTGCCTACCTGCTGCTCTGCTGTGCTGCTCCCGCACCTCCTCTGACCCCGGCTCCCCATCACTGCTCGCGGCTCCACATTTCCCCAGAGCACTGCCTTCTGGAGAGAGCCAGACAGGTTCATCTGTACTGGAAATGTCAGTATAAAATTGATTATGGGAGTAGGGAAAGCAAGAGTGGAGTCCCTTATCTCTCCTGTACCTTCGGAATTCTCCGGAGTACCCCGCAGGCTGTGCCCCGGCTCGGGCCAGTGCATGCCCAGGTGGCCAAGAGGGCCAATGGCATCCTGGCTTGTATCAGGAATAGCGTGGCCAGCAGGACCAGGGAGGTGATGGTGCCCCTGTATTCGGCACTGGTGAGGCCGCACCTCGAGTACTGTGTTCAGTTTTGGGCCCCTCACTTCAAGAAGGACATGGAGGTGCTGGAGCGTGTCCAGAGAAGGGCAACGAGGTTGGTGAAGGGTCTAGAGAACAAGGCTTATGAGGAGCGGCTGAGGGAGCTGGGGTTGTTTAGTTTGGAGAAGAGGAGGCTGAGGGGAGACCTTATTGCCCTCTACAACTGCCTGAAAGGAGGTTGTAGAGAGGTGGGGGTCGGTCTCTTCACCCCAGTAACAAGCGATAGGATGAGAGGAAATGGCCTCAAGCTGCACCAGGGTAAGTTTAGGTTGGATATTAGGAAAAATTTCTTTACTGAAAGAGTAGTCAGGCACTGGAACAGGTTGCCCAGGGAAGTGGTTGAGTCCCCATCCCTGGAGGTATTTAAAAGATGGGTAGATGCAGTACTTGAGGACATGGTTTAGTGGTGGCCTTGGCAGTGGTAGGTTAACGGTTGGACCTGATGATCCTAAGGGTCTTTTCCAACCTTAACAATTCTATGATTCTATGATTCTATGCGGTAAGAACAGCAAAGCACAGTAACGAAGCCAAGATGCTGCCTGGGGCGTCATGCGGTGCAATGCTCCCTCGACACCTCCACCGGCCTTGCAGACCTCTGCCAGGCAACCTAAGCTCTGGGCACCTAAGGCCAAGCACCGGGGATTGCCAAAAGCAGAGACACCCCCGAAGCTTTCAGTGTTCCTGAATTAAATACTTGAGCTGAATACAAAGCAGATCGTTGTCGGTCTAGACTGCCGTTTGCTGTGAGAAATTAAATCCTCCTGAGATGTCAGCACTGACCTTTTTTTTGCATCCTTTAGAGACTTTCTTGCTTGAAGCAATTAAACATCAGAGCTTTCATAATGTTCTTACTATGCTTCTTTATGAGTAGCCTCAGTCCTCCTACATGTGTGAGGTACTGAGATAACACACTCACTGTTATTTCAGCACTCACATGATCCTTGTGCCATCTCCTCGATTACTGAATTCCTTCTCACTTTACTTTGCATATCAGTGCATGCTCTATTCCTAATTGATACTGATTTTCTTCTTCGAGACCTGCAAGTGTCCACAGCCTCACACAGGGAGTTAAAATAATCTCCAAATAACCGGATTCAAGATTCATACTAAAATGGCATCATCTGGCCCACTTTGAAAGCAAAGCAAGCAAACCATATATTCCTAGTTAGGTCAAAAGGCAAATGCCACGCTGTCTGTGCTAAAGGGTAGTGATTTATCTGAAGCACAGTTCTGAAAGAGCTAGAAATAGCTCAAAATACTCCAGCATCTGATGCTTGAATAGAAAAGAAGCAAGCAGGATGCCGTCTAGCTGCTTTGGTGAGCAATATCTGTTCTTAAAAGTCTTTTTGTACAGACCACAATAAGACAGCAGATCCATTAATGAGAAGATTCCTGGTACCTTTTCCATTGGGAGCACCTGATTAATTGTACAGCTAGCAATGCTTCATTGAACACCAGAAAATACATTTCTGAAGGCGGGGGAAGGGCAGCCTCTACCCTCAAAGATGTAATTTCAAGTACCACTTATTCCAATTACATGCACTGGAAATATCTCCTCGTGGTGCTGCAGAGGCCTTTATCCTTAACTGATCATTCTAGTGTGCTTTCTAACAGGATTTTTCCTTTTTTTTCTATTTTGAATAACTTGTTTGCCATGCAGTAGGATACTTGCCTTGCTTGTTTGTTGGTAAAATTAGAAATGTAGCCCTTTCAGTGAGGGCTTGCTTTAATATTGACAGACCCCGAGAAGCAACATGAATTAAAACTACTCCTACACTGCGATCAGAAGCACAGCGGCGTGGTGTATCTGTGGATCTCAGTTTACTGGGGTGCAGCTAGGCTGCTTACAGATTGCACTGAAGCTACCAGCTCCCCTGTCATCCTGCACACGTTGAGTCCAAGCCCGTGCCATTGCACTTATCTTTTATCAAGTATGCCATGCATTTCACGAGCCACATCTCTGATACACAAAAGACAGTCTAAGATAAGAAATAAGTGTTGTCACCTTGTCCTGGATAACTGCACACAGGATGATCAATTGTATTGTGCTTTAACACAAACGTTAAATCGTCCTGCAGAACTCTAGACGTGCATTTTTGTGGGATGACTTTAAGGATGTTCTGCATAGCCCAGAGGTATAGCTAATGGGTGTTGTAAGAGGAGTTTTGCATGTACCAGGCTGAGATCTCGATTTTAATACACAGAGAGAGAGGAAAAAACCCCAACAACCCTTCTCTAAATACCTTGCAGTCTTCCAGTATACAGGCTGCATCTGCTAAATGTATAAGAAGCAAATAATGGAATTTACCATTAACTGTTACAAAGAAGTGGCTGACCTGTCAGTGAACAGTTGTTTGCACTGAGCAGAACTCAAGGATACGTGCACCTCTGCCACTATATTGCATCCAGTCAGAAGTTCTACATAAAAACTGAAGTATTGCCATCAATGTAGCTCACAGCCAGGGAATGGGTAATGTAGGGAAATATTGGCGTAATCTGGAGTTTTCTTTTCTCAAAAAGCCTGAAGAACAGTTTTGTTCTCTTCCATCTTCTCAAGAAGATGATTTTCAAGTAGCAACATATGGTTAAAAGGCCACGTTCAGCATCTAACAATAAAACATAAGCTCTTCGTTGGTGGCGCACCAATTTTGGAGCAAGCTAACAAAGCTGTACTGCTACCAGTGTTCCTCATTAAGAGCTGAGAATTATGCTCCTGTCGTTCTCACCACTTGAAAGGCCTAAACACCCCCCCTTGTGGGCAAAATACAAAACATCACAAAAGGGATCAGATTTTTGGCCCGTTGCGACAGGCAACTGCTTATGCTTTGAGCAATTCTGATATAGGGTGGGGTGCTTCCATACCCGCAGATGTAGGCATGCAGATGCTAAACACTTCTCTGACACATATTCCGACAGCCACTCAGGCTTTCTTCCCAAGAAAAAAAAACATTTATTTGTGATTGCATCATGTAGTTTTGGGTCCATTTCACTGAAAGAGAACAGTCATATTTTTTGCAATTTTGTATTAAGTAACTGTGATATGAGGTACCCCTGGGAACAACAACAAAGTGGTCAGCGTTAATTTTAAGATACATTTTTTTATATCGCAGCATAAGATTTATTACAACAACAAATCATCACAAGTTATTTAACATGCAGAAGATTCACTAAGTCTACTAAGAGACTGGGAAAACATTTCAGATAATACAAGTGTTTGAATGCTGGCATGTGTTCCCTTCTCCCACTGACTTCTAATTTTATTTGTTTTTAGCTAAAAGCCTTCTAGGGTTCCTTAGGGTTTGATTATGTGACAAGAAGAGCACCTGATAAACTGAAAGGCTCACTGCCCCAAAATAACACTTGCTTTTTGTGGAAAAGTTCGTTAGGCATGTGCCCCCCAGGGAAGGAATACCTGGCACCTTCGGCAGAGGTGCCCCGGTTTTCTCCGAGGGCTTAGCTTGGCGGCTCCTTGCCACAGTATCAATAAAGCAGTTCTAGAGGAAAGCAGGACAAAAATTCTTTTTTTTTCTTTGCTCCTTTCTTTTTTCTTTTTATTTTCTTTAATAATCCTACTTTAACCTTTAGAAAGTCACATTCCTGCCATTCCTTTCTTAGCATGCAGGGTCAAGGCTGGCTGCCAGACACCTGCAGTCCTCTCCAGTGCAGGGGGATTGTGCTTTAGAGGAGGTTCTGGCTCTTAAGGCCTTTTCACCAACATGTGTCACCTACACTGTTAATGTGAGAAATTACTCAGAACTGAGTTAATGGCAGTGCTTAGACCTACTAAGCAAATGGGACACTCGCCAAGAAGTTAAGAGGTCAGAGACTGGCAGCTGAGAGATAACAGAGTACCTATCAGCTCATACTTCCCAGATGCAGAAATATGGCTCCTAAAGGTTTTATCACTGCTATGCACTTAGAGGAAAACAGATAATTACACCTCTCACCTGGTGAAGTGTAATTTGCTGCAAAAGCTGTGTTGTAGTTCAATAAAAAAACTATCATTTGATAATACTTACTATTTTAGAAGTTGGCCTCGGTATTTCTGAAGTCTGCCTTTGTCTCCTTTTGTCTCAAATGTTTGTTTCACTGAACGTGATCAATGGGAACACTATTGGAAATCTCTCAGCTGTTGCTTTCAGGCTTTCTGAAGATACAAGTATGTGTGATTCCGCAGAAAGCCACGAAACCTTTCATTACGCCGTCCTCACGGCGGGACCAACTCCAGCTTCTTCCCCGTGCGGAAAGCGGGGTCGTTCCGCACGTGGCTGGCCGGTGCCCGAAGGAGACTCCAGACCCCGCTGCAGTCCTGCCCTCGTGGCTCCGGGCTTCACGGCTGGCTCCAGGACACCTTCCCGAGCCCTCCTCCAGCACCCGCGTTAGGTGCTGGAAAACGACACGCTATAGACCTCCTCTCCCTTGGCATATATAGATACATCCAGCCCTTCCCTGACTAAATTCCTGGGAGATTTTAATGATTCCCGTTGAAGGAAAGCTCTTGGACCAGGGGGGCATTAGAGCCAGGGCTCCCCAAAGAGCGGCAGCACCCCTGGGACAGCTTGCACATCACAGAAAATTGCAAACGGGGCACAGTGACCTTAGTTCCTAACATTTCACATTAACGTGCTTTAACGATCATCCTGCAGTGTCACTGCAAAGGACAGCTAAGGTTATTTGTTGCTCTCTCAACACCGTTCTGTTCTTTTCCTTCATGAAAGAACAGCTCCCTAAACCAACACTTTCAGAAGCACTTGATCTTGCTAAGTGCTATACACATACCAGGAGGCAACCTTTGCTTTATTTGCCTGTAGGAATTTCTCTCCCATTTGAAGGGCAACCTGGGAAAAAGAAACTGTCTTGAAAACACCAGGAACTGTCTTGAAAACACAGAACATACAGACTTTGCTCGGAGATTTATGTGGCCTTTATTATGTATGTGGTGTGGAAGATTATTTCAGAGCATTTGTTATATAGAAACTTTAGAAAAAACCATGCTATTCACCTAATGCACAGCAGCCCTTTGGGAGAGGAGTGGTTGTTCTCCCAGTTCTTCTCTTCCATTTTGTTTGGTTTGGGGTGTTTTGGTTTTGTTTTTTTTTTTTCAATCTGGCTTTAAAAGTAGAGGAAGATGGTTTAGCTCACCTTTTGTATGCAAACTGCAGAGCAGCACCGGTGCCACAACCAGTGTGACAGAGACCGAGAGATCCCCTGAAGAATCTGACTTCTGCGAGCGATCGGGATGCTGCTGAAAGACCAATCCCAAATGGATGCTTGCTCCCCAGGAAGCTCACAAATACAAACAGCAGGATCATGCCTGAACGCAAGCCGAGAGTGCCTCTGTTTGTAAAGTTACCTTGTTTTTCTACTCTTGAAAATGAGGCAAAGTCGTTCCTTCTTTTACACTGCTCAGAAATGACTGATGGGTTTTTAAGACACATCTGCTCCTGGCATAAACCCCAGAGGAGAAGGCTTTGGGAGGAAGAGTGGTAGCACAGAGGCTGGGGAACGGTGCTTAGGAGAGAGCTAGGGGGGAACGGCTGGTGAAAAGGATGCCCCGAATAAGCGGGGAGGCTGCGAGGGCGGCCCGGGGCGCGGAGGGGCAGAGCCGGGGCAGGGCGGGCAAAGAGGGACGCAGAGGGCAGCGCTGGCTGGAGAGCGGGGGGCTGGAGGGGCTGCTTGCGGAGGGAGGGGGTGGCCGGGCACGGAGGGCAGGGTGCCGGGGCAGGGGTGGGCAGGGCAGGGCTGCCCGGGGTGGGTGCCGGGGCAGGGCTGGCCAAGGTGCCGGGCTAGGGCTGGCCAGGGTGGGTGCCGGGGCTGGCCGGGGTGGGTGCCGGGGCAGGGCGGGCAGGGCTGGCCGGGGTGGGTGCCGGGGCAGGGCTGCCCGGGGCAGGGCTGGCTAAGGTGCCGGGGCAGGGCTGGCCGGGGCAGGGCTGCCCGGGGTGGGTGCCGGGGCGGGGTGGGTGCCGGGCTAGGGCTGGCCAAGGTGCCGGGGCAGGGCTACCCAGGGCAGGGCTGGCCGGGGCGGGTGCCGGGGCAGGGCTGCCCGGGGCTGCCCGGGGTGGGTGCCGGGGCAGGGCAGGCAGGGCTGGCCGGGGTGAGTGCCAGGGCGGGTGCCGGGGCAGGGCTGGCCAAGGTGCCGGGGCAGGGCTGCCCGGGGCGGGGGTGGCCGGCGGCGGCCGGCACATTCCGGGCAGGCGCACTGGGCGGCGCGGCGGCGGTGCGCGCTCGGAGCCCATGGAGGCGGCGGGGCCGCAAGCGGGGCCGGGCCCCGCGGCGGGGCCGCAGCCGGGAGCCGAGGAGATCGATATGTCCCTGGGTAGGTCCGGCGGGGCGAGGGGCCCTGCCCGGGCGGGGGGCGGCGGGCGGCGGCGCCGGGCCGAGGGCGCTCGGGGGGGGGGGCCCGGCGCGGGGCTCCGTGCGCCCCCGGGGCTTTGGTCTGTGCTTGTGCCGCGGCGGGGCAGGCAGGGCCGGGCAGGGCGCTGGTGCCCCCCCGGTGCCCCCGCACCCGGCCGCGGTGGAGGGGGAGCGGGCGGGAGAGGCGGGGAAGGGAATCGCGGCCTCCAAGCCATCCCTGCGCTGTGCTGGCAGCACCCCGCAGCTTCGGGGGCCGCGGGCTGGGAGAGGCTTACGTAAATGAGCCCCCTGTTGAAATAGAGATAGGAGACATATCCTCGGGTGTGCGGGCTATTTATAGCAGCTTGCTCATGGTGCTTGCCATTCCTCTGGCGCTGGGCATGTGAACTGCGCATAAACAACTGCCCTTTATTAACTCCGAAGGCCTGGACTCCCATGCTTGGACGATAGATCTCGGTGGATTATCGTGTTGACATCTCTGCTGTGGAAGGAAAGTCCGCCAGCACCTTTTATTATTGGGTCGGCTTCCTAACCGAAACCTTGTGTCATTTCTTCCCAGCAGTGAGCCACTTGTCAGGAATAGCAGAACGTTTTCCACCGCAAACTCAGACTGATCTCTTGGCTGATGCGCCCTTATTTTAATGGTGCTGTGAGGATTTACAGCAGTAGTGGGTCCCTAATTTTTCATTTAGTTTTTTCCCAGGGTGTTGCATACCCTTTTTCTGTTTGCTGACGTGCGATACTCCCTCCACTTTTGCTCTCCCTTAGTGCTTCCCTTGGTCAGACCTCCTGTGGTCCACCTCCATGTTCAACCTAGAATAAACCTTACTCAGGGCAGAAGAGCGAGCTGGAAAACAAGAGCCCTGGTGAAGAACTGATACTTTTACCGTCAGGTGCATGTTTCCGTGCTTTCAGATACATTGGGCCTTACTTGAGTTAGGAGTCACAGGAAACTGCAGGAGTTACTCTAAAGCCGCCCTGATAGACCTAATTGTGTCTTAAGGGCATTAGAGGTACCTTAAATGACCTCTCAGGATCCCTTCCAGCCTTCTGCAGTACTCCATTACATTGCTCTGTTAACCCCATCGTATTTATAGGCGCAGAAGGCAGGGTAACAACTCATACCCAAACAAAAAAAGACCCTGAAAGGCGACAGACCGGGCACCGGAGCGTTCATCTCCTCTCTGTTCCCAGCGAGCTCTTCCTCGCGCTGCAGATAGCCCACCCTTGGGTGCCTGCGTCCACCTCCCTGCAGCGCAAGCAGGGATACTGTCAGTAATGCTTCAAAGCAGTCTGTGCCCCAAATAGCACATGTCCCAAAGGCACACTTAGCCGAGAACATAGCGCATTCGTACCGAGAACATCGCCCAGCCTCTCCCAGCGTGCTCTCTTCCTGGCGGACTTGATAGAGAAATCACAAAAGCGGTCACACAGCCTATTCTTACATCTGCTCTCATTTGTTTTCCCTGGGCTTTGTATTAATTTGGACACAGGAGTTTCTTGATAGAAAATGACAAGTGACAAGCGCTGGAGGTATGATGTGCTGTTTGTGATAATCGCCCATTGAACGCTAATGGCACTTTTATGCTTCCACTCCAGTGATTCATTGAGGAGCTGGAGTAGCCGCTGCCTCGGAAAAGGCCTGATTTGGACACTTCTTTCCTCGCTAATTTGTTAAAGTTAAAGCACTCTCCTTGGAGCTTAACAGATATGGCTTTATTACTTGATAAATATTGTCTGGAAGGTTTGAGGTTAAAAGAAGAAATTGTTGGAAAATACGAATTAATGAGGAGATGTCCCTTTGCCTTTTCTCTTCATCAGAACAGCTTGAATTAAGGAGATCCCCTTGATTTCAGACCAACTCATTGAGAACTGAGGGGCTTTGAGCTGTTGCTTGATAGAGCTCTGCATCTAAAAGTAGCTTGGTGCACGGTCCAGATATCTCAACTTCCAGTGCCGTCGTAAAGAGTTAAAAACACTTGTTCAGGACGGGCATGAGCTTTCAAAACCCTGTCAGGTGTATTCTGGATACTGCAGGTGGATCATCGCCTTCCTTTGTGTCCCTTGTGCTCTCTCTGTCGTAAAGCACAGCACTTCGTGCAGCTCAGGGGATGTGCGGCTGGTTCCAGCAGCGGTGCCCAGGGAAGCACCCGGGATGCTTGGCTGGGTCCAAACTGGTGAAGCACAGTGGCAATGTCCTCGGGAGAAGTTTTGTGTCGTCTTCTCAGTGCTACTAATATAATTTGAAACCAAAAGTGTCTAAATCACAGGGAAAATAATGGGTTGTTTCATACAGGCTCTGCACCTTGGGAACTGCGTTTGGATGGTGTCTTGCAAAGAGAGCGAGAACTGTCTCATAGTTCATGGAAGAGCTCAGCAGAGTACATTTTCAGAGCTGCCTAATAAGAAGTTTGGGTGAGGGGAGTCCTGGGACATTGGCAGGACATCCCGGGTCCGCTTTGCTGCATTCAGGCTGTTTCATATCCCTTTTGTGGCGGGGTGGCCATAGGGACTCGGAGGTGAGAGGCAGCTGGGCCTGGTCCCAGCGCTGGTACTGCAGCAGCGCAGGAGCTGGCTGGTCGCTCTCCTGTCTGCAGAGTGCTGTGCAGGGTTCCCAAAATATCATCCTGCTGCTGGCAGTGGGGCAAGCATGGAAATCGAATCGATGTGTTCGGTGTGAAGCACGAGAAGTGGTTCCCTTGGTGAGGAGCAGACAGGTCTACCTGGGAGAACCCAGGTTTTGCAGGGGAGCGCAGGCATCCCCTGCGCAGTCCTCTTGTATTTGGGATATTCTCCCTTTCTGCTTCACCAGATAACAGAAGCTAAGAGGTTCTTGCTCTGCAGTTGATGCACCTTTATCCAGCTGTTTCTAGGTTGACTGTATTGAGTAACTAAGCAGGAGCATCTACCCCAGATGGTCAGAAAATCAAGAGTCAGGCCCTGAAGATTGTGGAACTTAAAATATAAAGTGCTGCTGATACTCACTGTGCATGTTACATCTATTTTTGAGCCGTAGAGGTTTATGGCTGGCTTTTGAGCTGTAGAGGTTTATGGCTTCAAGCTTCATCTCATACCACTGAGGGCTAGAAACTTTGTTTTCTTGAAGCACTGAGGAAAGACATGCAGGTAGCTGACTCCAGGAGATGGGGGTTGAAAGGAAGCCATCCTACAGCCGCCTGGTGAGCCACGAGTGTTTGCAGGACCATGATGTCCCCTTTCTTGGCAGTCGCCCTGTACAAGTGAGATTCCTTGCATCACAGCCTTGGCTGCACCGAGCTTCAGTTCTTCCCTTTACAAACGTAGGAGCTGGGGGGACATTCATCCCACTTGGGTGTGCGTGACACCTGAACAGTGTTTGTGGTGTTTATACATCAGGGACACATCTTCTGCACGAGGCAGCGCCCGTGTCCCACGCCTGGCAGGGGGAGGCCTTGGAGCGGCCGTCACAGCATGGGTGCGCCCATGGGTGCTTCTGCCCGTTCTCCCCGCTTTGACCACCTCTCCTGCAGCCTCCCAAGTCAGACCTTCTCAACAAATGTCCTCTGCCCAGCACTGAGCTCCCAGTGCCCCTGCAAAAGCCTATTCCCTTGTGCCTGTGGGAAATCTGCAGGATCGGATCCCTCGGTGGGACGTGGCTCTGAAATCTCTGTCCTGCACGCGGGGGATACGTGCCGGATGGTAGCACATTTTTAAATAATTTGCTGCACTCTAATCTCCAGCCCGCAGGAGCCGAGTAAATTGATCCTACACTTTCTGAGCTAAGCTTTATTGTCTGGCCAGCGCAGCTCACAGAACCGCAAGCTCCATTTTTACTGCAGACAATTGCAAGCACCAAAAGTGGGAATCACTGTTGGTAGAAAGTGCAGGTTTTATGGGTTTCCCCTTTGCCATTTTCATCTAGATGACATCATAAAACGCCACAGGAAAGAGCAAACAGATGCCAGCACCGCAGGGGACGGGCGAAGGCAGCAGGTCAAGAACAGGAATTCGGCGTATGGGTACGGGCGGCCCCGTTTCCGCACCTGGATGCAGAGGAATTTGCAAGGTAGGTGAGCGCCTCGGGATGGCGGAGGCCTGCCAAGCTGGAAAACGCATTTCTGTAACAAAATACAGCTTTAAATCCTTCTCCTATCTAATTCGTGTGTGCGTGTAAGATGTACTCGGGCTCTGAATAGCTTTTCTCTCTGCAACAACAGAATATCAGGGCCCTTTCAGAGCATAAATTCATCCATTTCTCTCCCTTCCACCCTCTCATGAATTACTAATTCAAAGTGACTTAATATCTATTCTCTATTCCCTTTTGGCTTTGCATATTTTAATTATGCCTCTTCCTAATCCTCTTTTTCCCAGAGCACACTTAAATTACCCCTTCAGTAACTGTCTTTGATAGCTCAGTTATTGGAGCTAATTTGTCACTTTTGCCAACCGTGCTATTTTTATGATGAGGTTTTTTTATAATACCGTGTGATCACACACTAATCTATGTTTGGTTCCACTAGCTTTTATCTACAAAACCAAAGTGATCGGCTGCATGAAATGCCATCTTTATCAAAATTTTGCTTTTTTTTAAATGACTGCTAAATCACTTCATTGCAGATTTTAGTGACATTCTGCAGCAATGTCCTTGCAGCCTTCCCTTGGAGTGCCGACGGCACATCAGGGCAGCGGGACTGCGGGGAGCGATCCTGCCTGTCTCCGCTCTGCCTCCCACTCTCTTGTTCTTGGTCTCCACCACATATTGCCTTGCCGAGCATCGTTCCGGTTCAAAACAGAATGATGATAATTGCCCTTTGCAAATTGATTTTTCTGTCAAAAACACAGGCTTTGATATTCTTCCACACTCAAGCGACTACTGCATGCAGAGTCAAATAAATCAAACAAAATCAAACAAAATATTTTTTTTTAGCTATTCCTTAGAAAGGAGAACTTTTCTGTTCATTTATAGAATTATATCTGCTGGTCTTCATATTTCATAGGTTTTAACTGAGTCTGAATTCAGCCCTGCCAAGTGCAGGGACTCACCACGCTGTGGAGCTGATGTCAGTAGCAATTTTGGGAAGCTCAGCACGACAGGGAATTTAGCCCATAATTCTTCGGGGGCTCATTTCACTTCAGTCCCTGCTGAAATGCAGCCCCTTCTGGGCTGAGATGTGATAACCCTTATCAAAATGACGATCAGAACAGCCCAGCGCTGTAATGACAGAGCATGGAGAAGGGTATTACGCTGATTAAACCAGCAAGAGAATTCGTGCAAGCGAAGTGCTGTTATCCCTGCTGGAATATGGCTTAAACCATCTCCCCGGTGGGGGAAAGATGATTTTTAATGGCAAGAAATTTGAATTTCAAATCTCCTCAGAAAAAGAGCCTGTCAGACATCGGAGCTTCTCCCCGGGCTGCCCTTGCCGGGCAGAGGCGCCTGTTGGCCACCCCAGGTGAGCTCAGCACCAGGCTCCGAGCACGCACCCAGACAAGGGGGGCTCTTCCCCAGCTGCTGATGCTGTGGGGTTTTATTCAAATGCTCGTTCATTAATAAATATCCGCCAGACTTTTTGCAGAGATGGAGCCTCCCGTGTGTCACACTTCGGGATACGCGTGACAGACCGAGGCCTCGGTCCCCAGCTGGCGCACACGGGGTGCGCCTCGGAGCCCGATGGCTCCGTCGGTAGTTATCTACACTGGCTGAGGCATGCCCGAGTGCACCGCTGAGCGGAGGCTCTCTAACATGAACTGACTGGCAGGGACATGGTTTTCTAGGCAGGGCTGCCTTTTGCATCAGTCCCTCCCGTTGCACGGATGACATACCCAGGAAAGGCGGCTGAGTCAGTCTGTCTTGCTGCAGAGATGCCCTCTCCAGGGTGCAGGAGAGCTGCGTTGCAAGGCTTGGTGGCCCGCAGGAGAGCGGTCTGGCAAAGAGGCAAGAGAGAGGGGCAAGCCCAGGGAACAAGAAAGGGAAGAACAAACTGGGGGGATAGAATCAGGAGGGAAGAAAGGGCCATTAAACACAGCGAGACCACATCTGGTCAAGAAGACACAGATTGCCAAAATTCGAGTGTTTGTAGGGAGAGGAATGTTTACTCACCGCACTTCTGTGATGAGAGGGCATCGTTTGCAAAGAGAAAACTGGCCCCACAGAGCTTGTGGCCAGCATTGCACCTTTGTGAGCGTTCCCAGCCAGCCCCTCCGGCTGCGGGCAGCGAAGCACCCCGAGGTGCTGCTGGGGAGGTGCTGCCCGCGGCCGTGCCCTGGTGCCCGTTTGGTTTAGAGCCAGAGCAGCTCACATCGTCTTCACCTGTATTCCAGTGTAACCAGCCCACACTGGCGCTGACTGGTGTCACACCCTGGGGCTGGAGCCTTCATTAATCACTGCGGCGATGGCCCCTGACAGCGATGTCACCGCTGCCTCGGAACAATTCATTTCTAATTGCTCCAAGTCATTATAAATGGCTGCGATGTAGGAATAGATGATGCAGGATCAATAGTGAGGTTTTGCTATACGGTGCAGGGGTTTAACCGCACTCTTGCTGCCCTCTGCCATGCGCTGCCTTATGCCTGATTTATGCAGCCCTCGGAGTACGGCTGCGCATTTCACTGGATAGCGACTCGGAAAATGTCTACTTCATTATGACTACAGAAGTTTATCATGTGGAGTAATTAGGCTTTAATGCACTGTGCCTCCATCTGACGGGGTGCTTTGCTCTCGCTCGACACTTCAGCACGCTTCAAAATCATAAACAGGCTTAGGGGAAAACATCAAACGCAAGCTGGGCTGTTGGTGTGTATGTACTGTGCAGTTACGTAAAACCCCAGCAGAAGGTGCCCCCTTCAATATATGCAGTAAATAAGGATATGTCAAGCTAAAAAAAAAAAATATATATATATACACACACAAATTATGGTCCAGTCCTCACTTACCAAGTGCTGTAATGTGGGCACTCAGAGCTGTTCCACGCTGCCGCGGGGTTGGCTTCTGGATGCTCGAGTCACTTGCATATCTGTATCAAAAGGCCTTTTCCATTTCACAGTTAATTCCTAGCAATGTGAGCTCTGACAACAGATTGACAGGTTTCCTGATGCGAGCGTTCCTGCCTTTATTAGGAATCAGAATTGTGGAAGGCTTTTCTTTTCTATATTCTTTCAAATCAAATAATGTGTTTGTCAGTCTTACATACAATAAGACTGTTAGTGAGACACTGGAAAGATAAATTATTTAATATTCTGCAAAATTAATTTACTTTTCTGGAATAAATTAATGTGATTCTTGCATCACTATTTATATAGATACTCCTGTATCATATTAAGTTAACCTTGTAATCCGTTTGCAAAACTGTAATCATAAATCGATTTTTGAAGGATGCTAAAATAAGTGTTTATTTTTGTAGGACCTAACCGCTTTAGAAGAGGGTTTGGACAACAACAATACAATCGGAGACAATTCAGGAACACTGGGCCCGGCCCCAGGAGAAGAGCAGCTGCCGCGTTAAATGGAGTGAGCCCTTTAAATCGCCAGGCATCGGCTCAGGAGGTAGGGGGGTAAGGGAGGTACAGCTGTTCCCAAATGCCATGTAGAAATCTGCTGGATTTTATGATCCTGGATCACCCCAAAGAACAATCTACATAAAAAATTTACAGGCACCATCTTTATATGCCTGTGCACAGCATTTGTATGCATAGGTGAGTACAGACACATATGCATATAAAATAGCAATTTTCCACTTGGTTTTATAAGCTTATGACTTGGCATAATTTTACTGAATCAATTCCTATGGGTTTTACAAAAAAGATGTTTTTAAAATGTGTTCTTAAAAGATTTTAAAATATTTCCATAAAAATAAATTCCATGTCATCTCATCTTACTGTTATCATTTAGAGGAGGTATGTTAAGATTCACCATTATTTGTCCTCCACCCAGAGCATTTTCTGGGGTCCAGTGACGTCAAAGACCAGGCTGTCATTGACTTCAGGTGGCTTTGGTTCAGAGACATACGTCTCACTAGCAAGTGGGTATCCCCCACCCCGAGACACTGATTCCCAGTGCTGTGACAGCCGTGGGTCAGATTGCCCACGTGCTTCAGTGAAAAATGCATTTTTTTTCATTCATGGCTTTCCCCTTTTCAAGTTTAAATGTTTAGGTCTTGTCTCTGCTCAAAAACACCTTAAAAAAAGACTGAAATATTTTCATTTGGGTTTTGAGTTATTTTTAAGACTAAAGAGATGGGAAGGAAGGTGAGTATTCACCAATAAGGTAATTCTTACATCTTTCTTCTGAGTATCACTGATATTCAACTGGCTTGGTGCAGACGGTGGAAATCAAGCGGGTGGATAGTCCTCCGTGAGAGGGGGTTGGTTTTTCCGCACTGATGGAAATTCACTCAATTAGGAGGTCGTGTATGCTCAGTAAGCTTTCAGAAAAACACCAAGGTGGCGAACATGATGGCACATTTAATGGCTGTGTCCTGGGGGTATAAATAGAGCCCTAAACGGAGCATGCATGTGCATGGCGTGCGGTTATTCCTGAAAATAAAGACTGGGATGACTCAGATATTGAGTGTGGCTGGGTATTAACAGAAGGTAATAAGCAGTTGCTAGGAGGCATAATTCTACGGTAGCTTCTATTTTGCAGAAATAAACCAAGTGGGAAGAATGTGGAAACACATCTCAGTTAGTGGGTAGTACCAGTGGTGGTGGTTGTCCCACAGAAATAAACGGGACAGAGTCTGGGGCAGTTTGTGTAAGTAAGGGCAGGAGGACCTGCGCTGCGAGGGGCCTTCTGATGTGCTTCACGCTTCAGGGCTTGGACCGGGCAGCGCAAGTGTCCAAACAAGAAAGAGTCGATGACCGAAAAGAAATCTGAGCGAAGCTATAATGCTTGGCTTGTGCGAGATTGGCTCCCCACGGACTAATTTTTTTGGGTATTTCTGCACCATTAGAATGACACATTCTTCATGGTACTTGTAGCTTCATGCCCAGGAGGCGAGGCGCACGTACTGTTCGTTGACAACAGTGTATGCTAAGTCCAAATGTCGAGACTACAGCAACACTGCTCGGTAGAAATATTGCTGCCGTAGATACAAAAGACCATGGAAGAGACCAGGTTTTAATAGAATTAGCGAGGAATCAGTTTCCCATCAAGAAAATATCAAAGCAGAAGAACAAAACACTTGCAGAGCAGGGATGTTCTGTTGCGCGACTGCAGAAGTTGCAAAGGCAAAACGGTTGGGAAGGAGAATATGGGGAACGCAGAGCGCACAGCGCGGGGCTGAGCCCCCTCTGAAGCAACTGCAAGCGGCGCTGAACGCGTCTGAGCGCAGCGAGGGAAGCGCCGCCGTGTCGCAGTCACCACCTGCGCTTGGGAGCAGGCTGGATTTCCCCCTAGACAGAGCCAAAGAAAATGCCAAATACATGCACCGGCTTTTCAGGCAGTCGGCGGAGGGAAGGACGGTCGCGTGCTGTCGCTCACGCTCGCTCCCTCTTCGTGCACCGAGATTGCGGCGCGGGTGGCAGCTGCTGAGCTCTCGCTGCTCTTTCAGGGCGACAAGAACAACGATGCTTTCGCCAAAAGCAGCGGCAGCGGGCAGCCGGAGGGACGGCGACGGCCACCCCCAGGCCCCAAGAGATTCAGAGCAGCTGCTGCCAGCGCCCACGCCCCGGGGAGGAGGTAAAATCTTTGGTAACTCTGGGCTTTTTTGGTTTTCAGTGATTCCCTGTGCAGCTCCTGGGGTTCTGCTCTCAGTCTGTGCCAGCTGGGAGCGGCTACAGCCGTGTGCTCATGCAACGTGACAAAAATACCCCTGGGTATGTTGGAAAAGCACCTGGAACTAAAACGGCCTCTTGCTGATAGTTAATAATCCAGGTGTTAGATCTGTCGTTTTATTTTAGAAAGCATGGAAAATGTGACCTCTGTGTTTTTACTAAACTTTTCCTCTGTCACTTTGGGGAAAACTTTTGAAGGGTGAAATAGCATTTATTTTCATAAGGGCAGGAACTCCGGATGCCAGCCGTAAGGGATAGGCAGGGAGCGGGAGTCTGTCGCGCTGCGGGGCTGCCGGAGCCGACGCTGCGCCCCGGGAGCGGTGACGGAGGCAGGCTGCTGGGCGCCGGGCACAGTCTCGGTGCCTGTCTCGTTGTGGTCCTCGTGTTCTCCGAGCTCGAAAGGAAGCTCCGTTGCAATCCCGTCTTTCTCTGCTCCGAGTAGAGCAGGGACTGAATGACCTCCAGGGGTCCCTTCCGACCGGATTTTTTTCTACGATTTTCTTCCGTGATTTTTTATTTTTTTTTGATGAGCAGAGTTCAGAACAAACACAAGCTGTTGTTTCATTTGAGCAGAAAAACGAGTTCCTCGGAAATCCTTTGCTGGCAGAAAAACCTGTTGGGCTGAACTTAGTAACACGCAGCCTCATTTGCTTCTCCTACTGCTTTTCAGTACCACGCTGGGTTAGGTATTTCAGAATTAAACCTTAGGAGAGACCTGGCATCGTATTCACCTCTGCCCTTTTCTCTCTCCCCCTTTACCAGCAGGCCTTTCCTGCTGAACAGGGGACCAGCCTTCCAGCAGAAGCGGATGCAGCAGCGGTTCTCCAAAGCCAACTTTCAGAGAGGGGTCAGTATCGAGACGTTTTTTCTGCAACCTGCTGATGGTGACAAGCCTTCAGTTTTACCAGCCTTTGCCCAGTTGTATTTTGCTTCCAAAAGTAACTGGGAGAGATGGATGACTTCAACAACGAATATATTCCTAGGAAAGTATTTGCAGGACAGGCAATTTTTAGTGCAGCTTAATATTTTGGCAGCTGGAAAACAAAACCTGGGCAGGTGATAAAAGTAAACCTTGCAGCTTATACAGCAGCACAAGCAGGGCAAAGCCACAGATCGCTGTGCCAGCGGGAAACACAAAATTAGCAAATTTCTTGACAACATGCAAGGAAGGAGCTATTCAAATCACCAAACGACACACTGGAAAAGCGATCATTGTTTCTGAGAGCTAATTCTTTAAGTAATTTTTTTTTTTAAATATATTTCACAGCAGATGGATGCTAATGGAGAAGGGAAGCCACCAAGGATGAGAAGGTAATTGGTGAACAAAGGCACGCAGCAAACACGATGTGCTCTTTCCCGCTTGAATCGAAGCTGGATCCATCTCCCTGTCTCGGCAGGTGGCAAGTGAAACCCAGCCCCGGAGCAGTTCTGACGGTTTCTGTGGCTAATCCCCAGGCGGGCCAGACCGGCGCGTAAGTAAATGAGGTGATTTGTAGGATGGGAGCCCTACAAAAGCCATTGCAAATCCCTTTAGCATTATTGCAGCTTCGCTTCTTCTATAACGAGCGCGTAATGAATGGTTCAGACCCAAAACGGTTAGCAAATGATGTCTCATTCCCTTCCCGGAGTATCTGAAATGAGATGGTAATTACCGTGTGGCTCGTTTGTTATCCAGAGTAAGGAGAACTGGAAGCGCCGGCAGCGTGTGGGAGGTGGCAGGCTGGTTGTGCTCTCTGGGGGGTGTCGCGGGGGAACGCTGCGCGCCCCGAGGGGACACGGCGCGCTCGCTGCGTAAGAGGAGCACGGAAGCTGGAAGGGGGCAGCTTCACCCCTGGGCTGAGCCGGTGCAGCTGCAGGACCTGGCACCCAGCTAGGGGCAGAGAGAAGGGTGGGCGAGGGCACTTGGCATGTCCTGGGCACAGAGAGCACCCCACGATGGCCTTGACATGACACAGTCCCCAGTGCTGGGACTCTGCCTGCTCAGCAGCTCTCCTGGCACCCTTTAGATTCACCCAGGCTGCCGTGAGACATGCCGTGGGACGTATGGGGCACGCGGGTGTCTCCTGTACTCCTTGCTGTTTGCAGACGACAGGAGGTGAGCTGCCTTAGCATCCTGAGTGACTGCAGATCTGTGCTTTCCCCAGGCCCGGATCCAAGCGCCCGTTCCTGCGAAGCCAGAGGCCCCCGCCGCGGGCGGCCAAGCCCCAGCCCAAAGGGGTGCTGCTGAGATTCAACTTCCGCGCGATGGCCAACCAGGTAGAGGATTGCCAACGGGACAGGCGGCACCTTGCACCCTGCACCAGCCCTGCCATTAAGCTGTTAACATCACGCTCGGGTTTTTGGGGCTGCCAGTTGGGTTTGTCTAGCATAGCCCGGGAGGAAAGTCCTGTAGCTGTGTTGGCTAGGTTGCTCACAGAACTGAAGGCACCTGAGAAGACTGTTCAGCAGCTACAGACTCAGCCCAGTTTTTCCCGCACTGTTGGCCCCTCTTGGCCCGTCCATGTGCTGGCTTGGAGCGGGGAGATGTTCCTTGTGAGCAGTCCTGGCCGGGGAGGACTATTTCACTGTCGGTGCTCCCCACTCCTCAGAGACACACAGCACTTCTGGGCTTTGCTCTCTCTTTGCTTTGGTGACCTTCTCAGTGCCACGTTTTACGCTGAAGTATGGTCCAAGAGCCCCGGGGCAGGTCAGAAATCCTGCTCCACCTTCTTCATTGCTGACATTTCTTGTCTGGACGGTTTGGTTTTACTTGATGCCTTGTGCTCACATGCCATCTGCTTGCTCCTGTTCTTGCCGAGGATGCCCGGTGTCTTGGGGCTGGGCGCTGCTTGGAGGTTTTCCAGCCCCACACAGTCTGTCGAGCTCCTTGTCTCCATGTGCTGAGTGGTTTAATTGACTAACTGGCTGTGAGGCACCGTCCTGACTGATGGGCTCTAATCAATACCTCTAATCAATACCCCGCTACAAGTTTGGTCGTGCTTTGCCACGAGCCGCGGGACTGACTCGCTCTCCCCTTCCCCTGCAGACCAGCCTGACGCTGGATGAGAGGTTCTCTGGTCTGAGGAATAAGAGGCGCTTTACAGCAGCCAGGAGCGCCGGACGGACGGTCACCATGCCTTAGCACCGCGTGCTCGTCACAGGGACTGCCCGTAACAATCCAGGCCCCATCACGGGCAGCTCAATAAAACTCAATAGATTTCCTCTGAGATAGCTAATTTGGCAATGCGCTGTCTCCTTCCTTACACGCAGAATGAATGAGCGATTGAGGGCAGGGACGAGGTAGGATGAAAGTCAGGGCCAGAGCACAGGGACACGAGCAGGGTGGTGGAGAGGGATGAGCGGAGATGGATTTGCTGGGAGCGCTCTGCTGGGGAGCCGCGGGGCTGGCACCAGCCAGGTCCCCCTGCCAGGGCACCCTGCGCTGCCCGGGGTGACTCCTGCAAGAGGGAGGGGAGACCAGCTCCAAGCCATACCTATGGAGCCTTCCCTGTGTTGTCCCACGGGTGGGACAGGCTTGAGGACACTGTCCCTGCCCGCGTGGGAGGCAGCGCGGGGAGCGGAGCACGTGCGGGGCTGAGGAACGTGCCCCAGCAGCGGCACCAGCGGGGATGCTCCAGCTGCCCGCGTTCCCCAGCACCCACTTAATTGCCCCATTTGCTGTGCGTGCTGGCACCCCTGCCCGGAGGGTTGCAGTGTAGGACCCCTCCATCCTGAAAACATCTTGCTCTGCCCTGATAGTCAGGCCTGAGCACCTTGCATTTCTCTTTGGTTTGCCGTGCTGTTCTGACTGCTGCTGCTGCCAGCCCGGTTGCGGGGACGGGGTGAGACATGCCGTGCTGTGCCGCTGGAGCGACTGTCCTTGCGCGGAGCACAGACCGGCTGTCCCAGCCCAAATCAGGTTTTCCAGTGCTGCGGTAGTTCTGCATGAGGGATTTTGTAGGTGCATCTCCACCCATGCTCAACGCACCAGCATAATCGAACTAGCAGCTGCAGGAGGGAGGCCAGGCTCTACAGCAGTCCGATAAACATTAGCTGAGCTGTTAATGAGCTGGGTCTAGACATTTGTTAACGAAGCCCTGCACCAACCGTGAGTCAGTGATCCATTCTCCACCCACCGCTGAAACCCAGCACTGAATGCGCTGGACACAGCCTGTTACTGGGCTCTAAGCTATACTTATTAAAGTAAATATTTGATAGACTGCTTTACATTTTACACCAAGCGTCTTTAACAAGAGACTGGACTCAGCGTTGGTTTTATAGGAATGTGTGAAATGTTGTTAGTTGACAAAGCGGTGATGTAAGAGTCCAATGCACTGAATAAAAAACTAACTTGTCAAATGTCACCTCCGGTTATTTCCCTTCCTTCAACAGGCTTTTGGCACCAGTTGAGCCCCTCAGCGTAGCATTGCAGGGCACAGCACGTGCGGCCACGTGGGCTGCCGCCTCGGCACGCTGGGGGAGGCCGTGGCCCCGTTGGTGCCCACCCGGGCAGCGGGGCACGGGCCTGGCCGTGCAGGCAGTTTGCTGCTCGCAAACTGGCTCCAAAGCAGCGGGAGGTTCTCGGTAGGTATTTTGTAAAATCTTTGCTGTGATCTCTTTTGCCTTTAACGTTATTGGCAAAATTATCAGAGCAGACCTGGCTCTGAGTATGGCCAAAGCGAAACGAATGCAAACTGACTTCCAGGCTAATGAACTCGGGAGGAGACATCACCCCCTCATGCAAATAATCCAGATGTCATGGAGGATGAACGAGAAACGCTGTCACAAATGGCAATATCCCTGATTTCAGTTACATCTTCACTATAAATATTGACAAACGATGGTAGGCTCACTAAGGAAACCTGACCGCTTCTTAAACCAGGTTGCAAAGGGATGGAACCGTTCAGTCCTGAAAGAACAGCTGAGTGTGCAGCATCCCCGCCGTGTTCAGGGCACGCCCTGATGCTGGTCTCCAAATAGATGTTTTTCAGCAATCTGTACCTTATATTTTTTTAAGTACTCCTTAAATTAAAATTGAGGGCTTAATGGTAACAACTACACTTTTTTTCTAGCTTGATTCCCCTGCAGGGCTGGGTGACTTTGCTTGCAGCAAGAGATGAAACAGGCTTTGCACAGAAGGGCACTGGATTTATAAGTAGCAAAAAAGCATAACCATCGTGCTAAAAACATATTGGGAGAGGGCACAGAGTCGGTTTGCTCCCAACAGGTATAAAATACCCCTTTTTGCCACGGTACTAAAACCACGGAATAATTCTCTCTCAAATGATCCCTGCTGTCGTGCACAGGGCGAGCGGCTGCGCGGGGCCCGGCTGCTCTTTGGGGAGGGCGTTTGTGCGACGCAGTTCAGCGCGCTTCTTTAACCGCCGCCTGGGAGGTCGGTCTGTCCAGTTGGGCCCTTTCTGGCGGGTTCTGCGGCGGTGTCCGGTGCCGCACAGGCGGCCTGGGGGTCCCCTACCCGGAAGGTGGCAGCAGCCGGCTGTTGGCCGAGCCCCCCGCCGGGACCGCTGCTCTCAGGCGGGGGCCGCGGCAAGGGGCAGCTGTGCAACCTGGAAAACATTTTTACTCTCCTTCAGGCCAGCCAAAGCCATCTCCAGAATAACACCTCTGGTGGAGTCTGCGAGCTTTTAAAACTGCAGGAGCAACTGTAGAGGGGCAGAAGAGCGTCCCCGTGGTGCATCCCGGGGCGGGGGGCAGCAGCACGTGCGTGTGGCCCCCGTCGGTCACTGCGCCGAACCCACGCTACCGGTGATTTCTTTGTTTAGCCACTTGTATTTAACAGCATTTGGTGGGGTTTTCTTCCACCATTGCTTTTTGCTGTTTGCTTCCTGTCTATTTGTCTGTGCCTCCAAAGGCCGGTATTACGAGGGGATATTCATTCCTTTACGCCCTTGCCAATTTATAGACCCATGCTGTGTTCTCCCTTGCTCATGTCCCTTCTAGGAGAAGAGCCTTGGTGTCCACTTGTCCAGTGCCTGGAAGCTGATCCATCCCTCTGGTCACCTTTGTACCTTTTCTAGCTCTGCTACATCTGCCTGAGGCAGCAGGGCTGAAGCAGACACGATATTTGAGATGCATTTTTAGGGAGGCTCTGCTTTGTTTTCTGTTCCTCTCCTAATAATTCCTAACATTCCAGTTGCTTTGTAACCGAGAATAGCCACTCGGTTGGTAAGGCTCATTTATATTGGTCTGATGAAACAACTTCCCAGGGAACATTATCTGCAGAAGCTGGTCTCGCAGCCCAGGTATCGGCGGTAGAGAGGGCACCTGGAAAGGCTGGCTGCAAGAGGACATGCCCAAGGGTCCGACCTTCCCATCTAAGCGCTAGCGCTGACGTTCAGTGTTTTCTTAGCCGTTCCCAGGATGTCTGGTTTGATGCTAAAAGCTACCTTTAATGAGCTTAACAGATAGTGGGTAGAAGGCCAGCTTTCCCTGCGGATTTCCCCGTTTGTCAGTTCTTGCCGATTTTAGCGTCGCATGGCCAGGAGGAGATGTGCATCAGGGCACTCCCCAGTATTTGGGGCACGCGTGCTGTCAGGTAGCACAGGGCAGGCTCCCAGAGTGGTGCCCCAGGAGCAGCATGGCAGTAGGAGCCTCTAGAATATAAATGTGTGGTTTGGGGCAGGCCCGTTGGTCAAATCCATCCTGGTAACAAAACAGCAGCCGAGGCATCACCCGGGGGGCTGGCGGTCTCTCCTGCATTGCACGGGGGTCCTTGTGCCGGCGTTCGGCAGGCTGGCTGCAGAACGGAGTCAGGCAGGGCGTGAACTCGCTGCCCGGGCTCCGAGGTGCAGGGGGAAGCATCGCTGGAGGTGGAGCCCGCTGTCAGCAGCAGCAGTTGTTAGTTTTTAGGGGTCCTTGGAGGGATTCAGACAGCCAGAAACCACAGGCAAAATATTGAAATAGAAACCTGAGATCCAAACAGCGTCTCGGGCACTGCGGTTCCCTCAGGGGCTGGGATAAACGGAGCTACAAGCAGAGCATTTGCCAGGCAGCAGCTCAGTAGAAAAGAGTCACAACAAGCTGATAAAAGACACGCAAACCCCTAGACTGAAGTGCGAGGGGTGCCCCAAACTGGACCCCAGACAGCAAAACAACCTGGAGGGGGGAAACAGTCTGTGGAAGGTCGAACGGTACTTTATCAACTAACTTATTTCCAGAAACCTCATATCATTTGTGAGCAAACCAGCGTGCTACCCCAGCACAGCGCTAGGTGAGAAAGGGACGTAGGGAAGTGCTACAAACCTGAAGGATTTACCACAGTTTCCTAGAGGACCAGAAAAACTACCAGCATCCCCCCGGACAGCACCGGGCAATCCCAGCCCCTCCAGTTGAGGTGTTGCAATGGGCAGGATGCCCCGCTTTCACGGCTAGCCCTGCTCCAAGCCAGCTTTGCCAGGAACCCGTCTGTGTCCTGCACTGGGTGCAGAAACTTGGCTCCGCTTTGTACCTGGAAAAGGGATAACCTCTTCCAGAGTTTGACTAATGGGCATTTAACTTCCATTTGCAAGACAGTTATTTTTCCCCATTGCAGGTTTCATTCGCTGAAGTCTTATCCCCACTGTTCATCTGGATCAACTCTGACCACTTTTATAGGCAACATAACATAAAGTGCTAAAATGTGGAGGCAAGAGGAACAGAAAAATCAGATTTGGGCTTTATCCACTCAAGATCAGAGGCTTAGGATTTAGTATTAAGCCATGTCCTAAAGCAGATCCTTCCTAGCTATGTCAGGACTGCTGCCAGCTCTCATGATTTTACCGAACGTCCTGTGATGTTTAACGCTGCAGTTAAAACCCTGGTTCCTGGAGGCAGGTCAAGAGGTGAAAATCTCGGCTTGCCTGTATTAAAAAGTCAATTTGCAATGCTGTGGCTGTGTGGGGAAGACCGTGACCCAAGAGTAACTTAAAAGCTTGGGCATCAGATGCCAAAAAACCAAGGAACCTCTTAATTATTTTTTTGGAATGTCATGTTTCTAAGTCAACCTCATGATGTTCGGAGCTTGACTCATGACTCTGAAATGCTCAGAGCACACTGCTGGGCCAAAATTAATCCACAGTCACGTCTCACCGCGAATGGGAATCTCTGCGCCACCACCAGCATTTGGAGACCTTTGTCCCCGCGTCCCCCGTTGTGGCAGCACTGTGTTGCGCTGCAGTAATAGCCCCAGCTTGTTGCAGAAGCACATGTGCCTGAGAAACATGAGATTTGCCTCTTCCATAGGTCAAAATTGGAGAAGAGGATGTTCATCTCCAAATCACACCAGGCTCCAACTATTAACCCTCCTCTTGCCGGGCTCCAGGAAGAAGATGACAGGGTGCAGGCTTCCCACCCTGTGCCCTCGGATGAGCAATGGCACTGTCACTCTCCAGCCACCCAGCCCTGGAGGCTGAGGCTGTCCCTGACCCTGGCCGTGGATCGAGGAGGTGTACTGTGGGGTGAAGATGGAGTGTCGTAACTGGCAGGACCCCCAAGGGGAACCCAGGCTGGGGTGGGAAGCGAAGCCAAGTGCTGAGGAGGCTGCTTTATGTTGTCTATGAATTTATTTGCAGCTGGTGATGTCTCCCCCAGCTGCTCCAGGAGCAGAGGTTTTTGTCATTCTTGCTGGGAGCGTTCATAAACCTCGTGGAGCCTACTGTGTTACTGGCAATGCCAGGAGCAGGTAAAGCTCTGCACATATTTTGTCCTCCCAGTGACGGTCATTGGAGAAATAAGGGGCTGCCAGAGCCAAGGGGTTTGGCAACCCCCAGGCACCCCCAGGACCTGGGGCAGGCTCTCCCTCTGCTTCTGCTAGGGGACATCCAGCACCCCCTGCTCTGAAGACCCTTCCTAGCTTCAGTGTTCCAGCCTAAATGAGTTTGTGGCCATCTGTGCCTGTTCTTGTGTCAGCCTTATCCTCTGCTGAAACAGCTTTCCCCTCCCCGCTGTCCTGTGCCCCCCCAGGAGTGCATATAGGCAGCAGTCCCTTCCCAGCCTGCATTTTGCTGAGCACTTGCGGTTACCTCTTTCAGCACATTTCTCCCAGCCCTATTAAGAGCCCCTCTCAAAGCCCACAAATGGAAAATTCCAAGTCCTAACATCCCGTTCTCAAATGCACTGTAGCTGAGTAAATTGACCTACCTACGGGATATGAGGAAGGCTACTGCTGTAGATGGGCAGCCCTTCAATTTCTGAATTTTTCATAGCTTCATGCAAAAACCCGCCCCATGGATGCTCCGGCAGAGCACCGAGCGCCTCACTCACCGAATGGCGCTCCCGCCGCCACGTGGGGACCTCGCTTCTCTTTTGTGTCGCACCACGGAGCGCAGCTCTGCTGGGGAGCACAGCCACATAATGCTGCCAGCTGAGACAGCAATATGTAATAGCAGCCACTTCTGCACCACACTAAGTCGGCCTTGCCAAGGAGGTATCTGAGGAGCTCCTGGGTTTCACACTTCCTCCGGGCCTGCAGAGAGCACACATCCTAAATTCAGATTTTCCCCCTGCCCTAGACCCGGTACAATGATTCATCTGTGCATTTGCTTAAAGGATTTCACTGTCAACCAATCCAAGGTTTCTTTGTTGACCACAGTTAATTTTGGTATGCAGAAAATGCCTGGGTAAAGACAGGAATCTGCAGTTCCAGTGTCTGTGAGCTGCTTGCCCTGTATTAACAACAGACTGAACAGCTCTCGCCGATTGAGTCCCCGTTACCATCACTACAGTTTTGTAGTTATAACGCTTCTGCGATATGGAAAATAACTTGTGGAAAACCTCACCTGAGGAAGGACTGAGCTGAAACGTCCTTGGAGGTCTGGGTCTTCTCTAATAACTATGGGTATGCAGGAGCCTGTGGGTTTCTTAGCCCGCATGGATTCAGGCTAGGGAAGACAATACGGTCTGACGTGCAACAAGCCTTCGCCGTAGGAGACGTGGCATGGCTGAGGGTTTTCTCCCTGCAGGAAAGACTGAGGTCAGATATCTTTATTGGCATACTAGTGGTGATGGAAGTTGCTTGTGTGCAATGAAAAGAGAACACAGTCCAAACAGCTAGAAACTAGAACAAGATTGATTTACCTTTTTTCGTATAAGCCTATAAATTGTCCAGATCTTGCTCCTTTTTCTGAGAAACTGCTATCATCTGCAAAAAATTTCACTAATTCCACCTCAACACAAGAATGATGCAGGGCAGACAAATTCATCAGGGGTCTCGGTTCCTGGGGAAAAAAAAAAAACGCCTTTTAAGAGTTCACCAGCAGTACATGAGGGGAAAAAACACACGTTTGTTCCCCTTGCCGATAGTGATGAAAAGGGAAAGGACCATCAGGAAAGTGCCCTGCTTGGACCTCGGCATCAAACGGCTGAGAAGGGTTGGGGAAGATGGAGAGGCTGCAAGAGGAAGCGAAAAGGAGACAAAGCCCCGTGGGAACTGCGGAGATCTCTCTTGCTCAAGGGGGGACCCTCCAGTCGCTGGCACAAAGCTCGCCTCTGTTGCGTATCTGCGCTCCCTGGTCACCTCCTCCAAGGCTAGGAAACCCCGGCAGCGGGAAGGAAGCTGGTGAGACAGAGGCATTTGGCACCCCACCACAGCCATGAAACGCTGGAGGGTGAGTCTGAGCCTTAGCAAGCACCAAAGACACCCTTGTTCCCAGGGGCTCCTCGGGCAGGGGGTCCCCAGCACCGCCCAGGCATTCGGATGACCAGCGCCCTGCTTGCTGCAGCTCGTGGCTGTGATCCCTGCTAAGCAACCCCGGTGGGGGAAAAAGGAGTGTTTTGGGTTATGTTTCTACAGCAATCCAGAAACACACAACAGCCCCAGGTACGGCTAAGCCTGGTCTGATTCTGGAGTTGCCCTGGATTTACTGGCGGGCATGCAGAGCCTCATTGGGTGCAATGGATCTAACATTGCATCTAGGAGCACTTTGATTCATGCTGTTAAATGTGCCTGGTCACGAATCTATGATGCAAATGAAGACCACAGCACTTCTGGAAGGAAAAGGGACTTTTGTGTACTGCATACAAGATGTTCTGGTGATGTATTTATATCAGCTCCAGCAGTGTTCATTAAAATAGACAGTAATTGCAGCACTTCTAAAGCAGGGCGATAACAGAATGTAGCCACAAACAGAATGTGAAAATGTAGCAATTTCCACCCAGCACCTAGCTTTAATGCAAGGTTTTATCTTCTAATTAGATCCCCTGATCACATCTTTCTATGTGTGGTTGTCTTCTTGCTTGAAAATAGGCTAGGTGGTACAGGTCATATGTATTTAGAGAAGTGCATTTTTATATTCGTTTCGAATTACAAGCTGGTTCTCTGCTAAGATGCTCTCTTTCTAGGGCCAGTCAGGAAAAAAATACTCAAAATGTCATGAATTGAGGGCTAATGGTATACTGAGAGGCAGACAGGATTTCTCCAGGCAGCCAGGCAGAGCCTAGGCAGGGCCAGGGCAGAGTCTTTCCTCTCTCTGAGCCATCCTGCCACAGTCTGTGTTAGAAACGAGCTCTGCACAGACCGTGGTGTGCACACAGCTGCTGGCCACGCTTCACCTCCTTTAACTAGCTCCCCACCTTCTCCTTTGCTCTTGACCCATCCGTGCATGCTGCGAGGACCTTGACCTCCTTCGCTGCCACGCAGCAGCTCCGCAGTCGCAGGCAGAGTGCAGTCCCTGCTCCGGCACGCTGCTTGCGGTGTCCTGGCAAAGGCAGAATCAAGCTCATAGCACAAAAGTGCCCGTGGCTGCTGCCCACCCTGGACTTGCAGGCCCACGCTCCACCAGCTCGACCGCGGCCACGGAGGGTTTTACTGTGCTAGAGCCATCAGAGCCCAACTCCATCCTGGATCCACGGGCAGAAAAACCCGTGCAGAAATCTTCAGTCTGGGACTCGCTCCACCTAACCAGAAATCTTTGGTATATTATTTGCTTGGTTGCTGATTTATAGCTGGGTAATTTCCTGCTCATCTGGGCTCCTGAGGACGTTGGCTGCCTCGGGGCCAGGGGCAGATCCTCTGTTATCTCAGCTGCTGGTGTCCTGCTCTGCTGAGCCATGCACATCGGCAGCTTCCAACCACCACGGAAAGCTGGAGGGAGGGAGAGCTGAGAAAGAGCCCGGAGCTGCTAAAAACCAGCTCGCAGTCATTCATGATTCCCAAAGATGTTTCCATCAGAGAGAGCCGGCTGGGTGATGGAAGGGCTGTGGGAGGTTACTGCATCCCAGACCTACACCACTCGATAACTTGCAATAAACTGCCAACAAACCCATGTTTTTCCTTGAATGCCCTCACGTGGGTCTCTGGGAACAGCCAGAAAGCAGCCATCATCTACGTATAAAATCCTTACAGATGACAGTTAGACCCAGGAAAGGGAATTCTGGATTTCATTCAAATATTAAAACTGATCATTTTCTTGGCAAAGATGGACAAATTACATTTTCAGCTGTTCAGGTGAACCTCCCCCTCGCTCTTGAGGAGAACCAGAAATGTTTTCATGAAAACGCTGTGTTTCATCAAGAAGCTCTCACTGCTGGGAATAAAGGAGGTAAACATTTTTATAGGGGTTATTTATTACATACCAGTGTCCTGACAAGATAGGTGATATTCAGTCTTTTTTCAGGTTCTTTTGTATACATTAAATCAGGTGCCAGAACCATTCAACAATTTATGGGCTCCTTTCCACATCGTATCAGTCTCTGCAGGTGCCATTATAACAGGTCTCCCGTCCAACAGCCGCTATTGTCTGCGCCCGCCTGTCCTCTCCTTCCCGATAGCCGCTGGGAACTGAGAGCTGTAACTCTGGATGCAGTGAAGGAAAATCTTTAAAAGGTTTTCAAAGAATATTCAGCAAATTATAGGAGTTAATGCGACCCTGTATGTCAAGGTCCGATGGGCTGAGAAAGGCCCTGCTTGGAGGTGCTGCATCATTTTGCAGCAGCAATGAATTTCATCCTGCCTGAACTCGGATGAACACTTCGCGTAGCGCAGAAACGACCGATGATTCTGCCCACAGCGACGTAAGCCTTGCGTTTTCCACAGTTCAGACCCGAGCACGTGCTGCTGAGCGCGGGCTGGCCCTTTGGCCACACGGCAGCGAGGGGCTCCCCTGGCGCAGGGGAAGGACGGGGGCACCGCTGAGGGTAGGCTGTGGGGCCAGGGAACGTAGCTCATCTGCCGGCCCCCGCTGCTATGGGTCTGGGTGACACATCACATCCACAGCACCGCAGCCACCCGTCCCTGGGCCTGCTGCTCCTCAGGGTTGCTTGGTCTCTTACACCGATGGATGAGCAGCACAGCCAGCTTCTTCGTCTAAAGGCAGGTTAAGAGACCCCCCAGGAGAGTCCCATCCTTCACCGTGCTAGCAGCAGATCTGCGAAGGACTATGCAACTATGCAGAGGAGCAGGTAAAAGGGGGTGTGAAGAACATATTTTGGGCCAGGCACTTTAATTTTAAACTGGTTTTTGCTCTGCATTCCTTTAAGCCCTGCAAAAGCCCTGATGACTCTCTGCTTTTCTACCTAGCACTTGTATTTTTTAAAGACATTAAAATAGATCTGACCATAAGCACAGCTGTACAGACAATAAGAACTTTGCACGTGTCAGGGTTTCAGGACTAGATCTAATTTCTGTGGCATTTCTGAATATCAACTGGTCAATGAATTCTCTTTGTTTCGGTCTTGCTGAGTCGGATTAATTGTGTTTACTAAGCTATAGAAATGCTCGATAAGTTTTTTCTCCCCCCTCTTTTTTTTTTTTAAACTCAGCATTCCCAGAAATTGCTGGTTGCTTTTTAAAACAACTGACAAAGTAAAACCCACACAATGCAAGAGAACTGAAAGATAGTTCCACGTGTTATTTTGCTCAACTTGCTAAATCACATTAGCACTGTCAATAAATTTCTACTCCCTACCCTAAAAAGTTACAACATCTCAGCCCTTTGTGTTGTTCGCTTGCATTTTTTGTAAGAGGGAGACCATCTAGAAACAGATTGTGCACAATGCTGCCCTTCGCCGGACTTTATGCCGCCTTTGCACTGAATGGTTTAACAAGTGTGTGTTAAATGTTATCATAGGAGCTGAATTGTAAAGTGGTGAAATCATCTGAAAGCGCAACAGGCCTAAGAGGCACAGCACAGTTCATGTCCACTAGAGCAAGCTCAGTCACAACTATTCCCTTGCTATTTGCCCAGAAAATGTTATTTTCCAGCAGACGCAGAAAGCTGAAAGCAAAGGGTATTTTTCGTCATTAGCTCCTTTTTTCGCACGTTCTGTGTTCCACCCAGGCAATACAGAGCCCGAACTCTACATAAGAATTAAAGTAAATGGGATGAAAAGATTTCTCAGGCTTTTAAAAAATAAATGCCCGTTATGGCCAAAGACCCTCTCTGCTTCTGCAGAGGTCCAGGGCCGTGGGGACAGCAGGAGGGGTGCACTGGGTGCTGCAGGGCTTGGGTGACCAGCCTCTCCCCCAGCCTTCCCCTACCGCTCTTGCCCCAGAGCCACAGTCGGCAGCCAGCTCCGTTGCTGGGTTGCATCCCCCTTGGAAGTGCAATTCGTTGTGCGGGAAGGGCAAGTATCAGCCCCCTGAGTGCAGCCAAGTCGTTCGTCATCTCTTTTCAGATCATTTTCTATCTTCTGCTGCCACTGTGTGCTGTATTGGCAAGTGCAGCGCATTCATTCACGTTATCCCGATACACATGTCAGCAGATTTCAGAAAGTGAATTTGTTTCTGCTCTGCCAAAGCCAACCGATGCATGCCTGTGTTTTCCTTTCAACACAGAAGTGTGGTTTGCTGGGATTTACCAACAGTTACTGAGCAGGATTTCGGTCCCCATTCAGATTTTGTCTATTTTTGGATCTAGAATTTAATGGTAGCATTCGGTCAGCTTTGAATGTCTAGCTGATTTTAGCTAAGAAATGTCTTACGTTATCTATTAGCAGACCATTTATTTCTCATGACTACCCCTCAAACCAACGTATAAGTCTTTTGCAGCACTTATATTGTAAAATTTACTGTGTATCAAAGTCTTTGAGATCTACAGTCTGCGTCTAACAGTCTACACAAAATTGCCTTTAGTTCCGTATTTTATCTTTTACAGCTAATCCAGAATAAAACCTGCAGCTCTCTATATTGCACTGCTGACAAACTGGGAGCCCTTCTGCCCTCCCCTGCCAGCACAAGCCAGAACTGTCATCACCGCAGTGCGAGCAAGAGATGGCCTCTCCCCAGACATGTCCTGGAAATGATCATCTAACAGCCCTACTCCTCCTGCCTTGCACCAGCCCAAATCAGATCAGAATTGCACGCTCCCAACAGAATACCCAGACAAAGACATCTCCTGCTTTGTTCTGTAATAAGATGTACTCAAGGGACTAATAAAGCATGGTTTGGACACTAATTGCTTGGCAGCTCTGGTTGCCTTCAGATACCTTATTACAGCAGTTGTATGAGTTTGTGTCATCTAATCAATGAAGGAAGCTGGGCAGCAGCCAGGTCTGCCAGGAGCGCTTTCAGTCCCTGTAGCACCCGAGGCAGAAAATAATGCACAAGCTGCAGGGCTCTGTGTTGCCTTGACTCTGATGCAAAGCACCTCTCCTGGCTTGCACGTGGCATCTGGGACCCATGGAGCTACAGCTTCTGGCAGGGGAACCGCTAGGCAGAGCTTGGTCCTTTGCCACAAGGAAGACGACATCGAATCGATCAGGTGGTGCTCGGAGTCACCCTCAGAGCCCCACAGTCTGCAGTTATATGAAGAGTTAGGCTTGAAAGAAGGTAACATGGCATGAGCGATAAGGAAACTGCATGACTGGAGATGCACAATATTAAATGCATCGTTAGCGTGGAAGCTTTGTTTAAAGCCAGTAAGTCTTAGCCTAAACAGAAAGACTGGAAAGGTTGAAATGTCAAATTCCTGTGGGAGAGAAACTCCAACTTTCCTAACTCTGCCCATTATCTCTGTGCAAACTGCAGCGCAGGCTCTTACCACCATGCAAAGCTCTGGTTTCCCAACACACGTGGATCATCGCGTTTGAGGTTTCAGGAGGCAGAGCCATTTGGGCTTGCTGCTCTGCCTCGTGACCAACACAGAATAAAGCAGGCTCAGTGTAGCTCTCCAGACAGCACGTTCTTTCTGAAGTCCACGTCCTGAACGAGCTTATTAAGGACGACTTCACATCAAACCCAGGCAACAAATCACTGGGGATTAGACAGCGTGCTCCCTTCCCCCATGCCACTGGCCTCTGGGCAAGACCAAATAAATACCATTGCTTTAATTCCAGACCAGCAGCTCCTCCAGGGAGGCAGCTCCATCTATGTACAGCCTCTTGAAGATTTTGGCCATGCCACGTGCGTCTCTATTAAACGTATGCTTTTAGATGCTCTAGTAACTACACTTAGCATTTTTCTGCTGCTGCAAACTACAGAATAATTTTTAGCTGAGATATTCTACAGAAGCTGAGTAGGAAAGGTTAATCTCCTGTGGCAAATACTCCTAACCAGAGAAGTATGCCAACATCCTCATGAATTCTCTGATATAATAGTTTGAGGGACTTTCACGATCAGAACTGAGACGCTCAGAATATTTTCCTCGGAGAAATCGGCGTGTCTCACAGCAACACCTACCACCACGAGCGTCCTGAGCTTCCCCACCTCCTGCATCTCCAAGACCTGCCTCTGCCATCCAGCAACACTCGCAGCTACCTGGTGGAGAAAGGTACACCAGGTCAGGCCTGGGAAGCAAAGAGCTGGAACGGAATGGTTTAAGGAACTCAGGAGAATAAATAAGAAAGCCCAGAGGCTAAATGTTAAGCTGAATCGGGGCCAGTTGAAGCTGATTTATAATACCCACTGCCAATTTCCAAATAAATAATAATACTTAGTGGATTTGTCCTGTTTCTTGGCTAAACAGTGAATAATTGGATCTAGGCCAAATATTGATCCAGAAAATGACTTGCTTCTATTGAGTAAACACAAACATGTTTTGCTAGGAGGCCATGACTGAATTATCCTGCTACGTTTCTTACAAAAGCCTTTTCCTCAGTCTTGGCTGGCATTTGCTCTCAAAAAGGAAGCTAAAGTAATTATTCTAAACAATAGAGCTGCTAAACATCATCTTAGCATAGGAGTTTGAGATTCACATTTTGTTGCTGAACTTTCTTGCCAAGGCAGGCTTACGGTTCTTTGACGAAACTGCCGCTTCCAGGTTTTTGTTTTGCCTTTTTTCCACTTATGACTATGAAATCCTTCCATTTATCCACACAGGAAAATACAAGCTTCTCCTTACTTGGTAAAAATCTCTTTTCCGCGGGTAATGGTAATTTTTAATTCTGCCACCAGGAAAGATCATCAGCTGTAGAGCACTGCTCGATCCAAGCTTTGCTGAACAGAGGAGCTCTGGGGTGAGGTGACGCTTTCCCCTCCGGTAAGCTGTGCCTCCGAGGCCGCGCAGACGGAGCAGCAGGACCTTGGTGTCCGAACGGCCTCTTGTAGCAATTCCCAGCCCTCTGTCTGCAGCTCTGAAGGGGTCCCCAGCCAGCGCTGGCATTTCTCCTCGCTTTGCCGCTGACAAGCTTGACCCTTTCGCCCTGGATAACACCCCTACACATTGCTGTAAGGTCGCGTCACCCCACCGAATACGTGAAAATAGCTTCACTTGCGGATTAAAGCCCTGATTGCCACGGGAGAAGCCTTACTTAGCAGCACATAAGGTCAGGCTTCCTCCCACGGGTGGGAAGGTGGTGGCGGGTAGACCCTGCCGCACGGAGAGGAGCGGGGTAAGGGCAGAGCTGCAACGACAGAGCCAGCTCGGCTGGCACCCGGGCTCTCCGAGCAGTATAACCAGTTAAGCTTATACAAACACAGCTTTGCTCTAGAATTAGTTTTAGGTGTTTCAAAGGCCAAGCCAGGTCTCCAGCAGATATTCCTCATGGTTTATTTGTTTTCATACATATGAGATTTCTTAGAGAACAGAACAGTCCCATGAAAGAGTTGTTAATGAAACCTTTCAGCCATAACATCCCAAAACTGCAGGAAATGCTGGAATGGTAAATAAGAAATATTTTCATAAAAGCAGGCTATACGCTGTGCTCTGCCTCTGTCATTGTCTGCAGCTGGCAGACCTCACCTACAAGGTCCCTTCAGTAGTGCGCTTCTGTGATACTTTGCTGTTTGACAAATACAGCCAAAGATCTGTAAGCAGAGACAAAAGCCTAAGAGTATGTGCCCAGGCTATCACAGCCCCAACAGCACGTCCTCCCAGGGGCTGGGTGCCTGCGATTGCCAGGAAGACACCAGCTTCTCCAGGAGCATAACAAATAACGTCAAAGGCGGCAATAACATGATAACAGAGCTATCCACTGAAACTGGAAACGCCCACATCTTTTTCCTGGGATGACCAGACAACACAGAGCTGTGCTAGAGTACTTTTCCTGATGCTTTTCAACAAGCTGGGAGTTTTTTAACCCAGATTCAGAATGGATCACAAGCCATCTCTATGCACATACCTCTTTCCTGCTGCATAGAGATAGAAAACTGTAGCTCTGCCCCAAGAGAGCTACACAAGCACACCTGCAGCCACACCACCAACCTGGAAAGGAGCAGAGAACTGGGGGAGAAACTCAAATAGGAGAGTAGCTGGTAGCCTGCTCTGCTTTATAACGAGGTGCAGGGGATGCAAACGAGGAGCAGGTTTTATAAACTGAGAGCCACAAGTACTACTTCAATAACAACCAGCTCTTTGTAGCTACTCCTGCTTTGTGCTATAGCTGTTGCAATAAGGATCTGAGTGGGAAGCTCAGCTGAGGACTGTTGTTAAGCTCCAGAGTTTTTCTCCCATCTGGACCCAGAGCTAACTGGAAAGCTGAGGGAGGCTGAGGAACTGCTGATGAACAGAGCTCATGGTAGAGCTGATGGAAGGACTCTGGCCTGCACTTGACGTGGAGGGCATGGTGGGCAGGTCAGAAATGCTCCTGCAGGGCTCTGTTGCCTTGGCTCTGATGCAAAGCACCTCTCCTGGCTTGCAAATGGCATCTGGGAGAGGTTCGGCTCTATATAGAAGATAAAAGAGCTGCTTTCAAAGAAGAAATGTGCAAATTAAAGCTGTAACTGGATTAGGCTGTGAGTATAACTTGCCTTTAGATTATTTATGTCCCATGTGCTTAGTCTTGATCATACTCATTACAGCAAGTACAGCCCATGATTGTTTAAATTCAGAGCCAGGACAGCTGAATAACAGCCTTGGGGCAGCGGGGTCTCATGGCTGCTGCGAGCAGGTTGGCAGGGAGGTGTCGGGAGAGCGGCTGTGGCTTCGGGCTTCCTTCTGGATCTCACATGCTATTTCAGGATGATCACAGACAACAACAATACACAAAGAAGTCACACTTCTGCTTTGGTACTTTTTGGTTATTTTTTAACGCATCCTTG
This sequence comes from Theristicus caerulescens, assembly GCA_020745775.1. Classification (NCBI taxonomy): domain Eukaryota; kingdom Metazoa; phylum Chordata; class Aves; order Pelecaniformes; family Threskiornithidae; genus Theristicus; species Theristicus caerulescens. Next base: position 23,462,112 of record CM036567.1, on the reverse strand, counting down.
CCTGATATGTTGTCCTGCCTCTTAATGTCTCTACCTTGTTGTAAGTGGAAGAGCCACAGAGACCCTCTGAGCACAGTTGCTTCTGCCTGACACGGTCACCTGGAAAACAGATGGGATAATGCTCTGATTTGCAGGTGCACAACACGCCAGGCCCAGCCACAGAGCAGATACCTGCCCCTTCTTCCTCCAGAGCAGCTGCTGGGTGCCCTCATGGGCAGTTCTGCAGACAAGGACTATGGAGAAGCAGCTGATCTGGTTTGGAGCCTGTCCTTAGGGCTGCTCTAAGTGACAACGGGAAGGTTACGGCTGTGTTTGACCCATCCTGAGCAAGGTGGACTCCTCTTTGGGGAGCTGCAAGTCCTTTATTCACCCATTGCAAATGTGAATACTTGGACACCTCTTGCAGCTTCTTGAGATACTGCAGATCTGTTGAGTTACAGCAAGTGATTGCGTGTGCTCTTAGCCCTTAGCAAACACAAGTTAAAACTCATTATGGTGCTTTGCCTGCCTGCTGATCCCTGAACGTGTATAGCTTGCTACTGAATCATTTCGTGGCTGCATTGCCGTGATCAGCACTTCGGCTTCTGTTTGTTTAGGGCTCTGTTGGGAGGTCAGCGAGCGCTGCGGTGTGCTCACCGCCTCCAGGGTCAACTCCTGACCCACTGCTTTAAATAAAGTGACATTTGGATTGAGAAGCTCATTTCTTTTTGTGGGGAAGCAGTTTGTGCAGTAAACAAAGAGGAGAGAGAATAGATGCAGCCTTCATTTATGTGAAGACATGGAAACTATAGGTTACTGCTCTGCTGTCTCATTGCTTGAAATGACAGACTTCGAGGGTTTTTTACGTAACAGATTCAAATGTTGGCTCCTGCGTCCGTATTTAGACACTTGCTCAAGTTTTAAGAGTACCAAATACCCAGAATCTCCCACTGAGGTCAGGCAGGATGTTTCTGGGGTGAAGAGAGGACCAAGATCCTCAGTCTTTTTTTATAAACAGACTAACTATAGAAAAGGATTCTGACTTTTGGCTTGTTAATTTTTGTAGCTATAGTTTGGAAGCAGCTTCCTCTTCCGAGCTGACCTTGGAAAATGTGTTAGGAGTATTTTCTGCTTTCCATACCGGGAAATGTTATTTGCATCTTAGACTCCTTTTTTCTTTTTAAAAAAGAACAAAAGAGAACCAAATCATGTAGCAACAAACTGCAAACTAAGAACTTTATTTCATATTTTAAAACCGAAATATAAGTTTTTATATATCTGAGCCTTCTTTTTCACAGTGGAGACACTTCAGTCCAGCGTCCAGCTAGTTCTGTGTTTAACTGTTATAATTTGGTTAGTATAAGTCTGTGTAATGCATAACAGTAATACTGTCTTTGTGCCTTTGCCATCACACGTACCAAGACCGTAAGCGTTAAAACACTTCTGCATTTTTGCAGGACTAGTCCCTCAGTGCTCTGGGAAGGTACCTCAGGGGTCAATCCGAGCAGTGGAAACAAGCTGGCTTGCAGAGAGGCCAGCGCCATGCCTGGCGCTTGGAGCCTGACCCGCCACATCAGCATCACTTGCGATGGCAAGTCCTAGAGGAAAAGCTGACGCTGGGGAGGAAGAGCGGTGACAGCCCGAGGCTCCGGGCGATGGGTCTCAGGGGTGCCCATGGCTGTGACACACAGCTGGATATACCCTGAGCCACATCCAGACCGCTGACGTGAGCCACCTTCAGGTAGGGGAGCACATGGGATCATGGCTAACACTGCCATGGGGCACTGACCCAAGAGCTCTGCTTGTGGATAGCCCCAAGTGGGGAGGAGGGATAAGCCACCAAGAGCCCCCCATGCCACATCCCAGCCCAGACGCTCCACGGGCTCCTGTGCCTTTCTGTGGGTGCCTGGCTACCATGAGACCGTGTACCCTGGCCACCTCCTCCTGATCCCACGAATGCCACCGCAAGGCCTGCGTTGGCTCCAAGACCAGCCAGACGGCAGACTGCTGTCTTGCTTTCTCTGTAGCACCATCATCCCACATGCTTCTTCAGAAGGTCTCATAGCTACTGTATGAAGTCAATATAAACCCCAGTTTTAAAGAGCTGGATTCAACAAAGAAGAATCATATTAGCAAGATCTAAGATAGACATCAAGTGTTCATCTCAGCCAATTAATTCCTGGCCTGTGCTGTATCTTTGTCAAGACAGAGCAGATCCAGCAAAGAATGTCACCACAAACTAGTATGTTTTAGCAGAGAGATTTTCCAGAGAATGTGGGTTGGAAAAGAAGCTCAGAGCTGTGTAGCAAAAGCGCAGTTCAACATTACTAGAGATGCTGCATCATTTTGCAGTAAGATGTGAAAAATTTTTCTCCTGCTTGTATCACTTCATCCCAGAATTGCTATGTTACTATCACACAGTTTTTGGGCTCCAGGTCCTAGGAACTGTGAATTTGAAGAAAAAATTCAGCTGACACAACCATCTTGGAAATGTTGCTGGAATAAACACTCTCCCTAGTCTTGGATGACTTGCTCCAACCCCAAATGGGGTCCAGAGTTGCTCCAAAAGTTCTGGGATGATCTGATGACCACAATGAGTTGTTCCTACTTTCAGACTTGGCACATTTTATCTAGGTGCAGTCACTGCACAGGCTCGTACCATCAACCTGTCTGTGATGGCCTTGCTCCCAGTATTTAGAGAAAAATCTGTCATCAGTGCTGCAGAATCCAGATGAGTCCAGGAGTTCTCCCTTGCTCTGAGGCATGTGAAGAACGGTCTCATTAATGTTAACAGTAATAAATTATGCAAGTCTTATTGCTGTTGAAAGGAGGGTGCTGAATGGACAAGAATTCCCTGAGCCAAACAGATGGCATCACTCACACCTGGGAATGCTACACATGGATATATTCCAAGCAAAAGGAAAGGATCCAGGATGAGATCCCTTGGAAGACATGAATGTGGGCTGTACATCCTCGCTGAGCAGCTCCTGCACCCAGCCTGTCACTGCTGATTGTGCTGTAGAATATTTTCTAAAAGGCCAACAGCCACTCTTTCTGTTGCTATTAATGTTATGGAAAAATTCACCTTCTTTTTGAATTGTCTTAATGATTACCTAGCTTCATTACTAGCTATTTGCATCCTAATTTTAATTTTTGCATTTTAGGTCAATTTTAAAAGTGTTCGTTCTTGAAAATGCATCCTCATGTAGGCAGACCGTGATCGAGTCACCCTCCTTTCTTCTCCTGGATAAACAGCTCAGCTCCATGCTCTCATGCTGAAGGTATGTTTCTAGATTGCAAGTAATTTTTGTGGCTCTCCCTTGAACCTCTTCCAAGCATTGAGCATCCTGAAATCTATTTACATCAGAATGGGAGGTACTGGATTTTGTTTGCCTCTTTCTCCCCCTTCCACTCCCTCAGCTTTGTAGAGCAAACTTCTGCTTCGTATGCACAAGTGACGATCCTGCATGGATCTCGAGTTCAAGTTACCGTGAATTAATTTGTGTGAGAAAAGCTGTCTGAGCATGATCTGAGTCACTTATATGCCTAGCAGGGAGCCATTTTGTTTCCTAAGGAGTTTCCACCGAAAAAGGGGAAAAGCATTTTAAAGCAGGACCTGAGGCTGACAATGAGGTTTCAAACTGCGCCAGCACAAGGTCTGGGTTTGCAGCAGTCTAGACAGCAGCCGCCACATCTTGCGAGGGTGGCTGGAAAGCACCGTGCCCTCAAACCAGAGCAAGTTACCAGCGGTCAACAATTTGACTTTTTTTTTTTGTCCCATTACCCAAGGAAATATTTCAGAACAATGACATTTACCCGGGTCTAACAAATCACCTGCCTTGAGCGCCATTTGTCAGCTCCTCTGGCATTTGCCTGCTTTCCTAATAACCTGTTCTCAATCAGGCATGTGATGGAGCTGGTCAGGCAGCATCCGTGATGGGACAAGCTCAGCTGCTCCGTCTCAGCCCACTGGGACCGCTGGCACCGGGCAGGAGTGACTGCCCCAAGCCGAATGGGGCCGACGACTCAACGTCCTCTGTTATTTCATTCCTGATTTCAGGAATTAGAAATGCTGAGTGAGTACTTTGTTAGTCTCCTTGTATTGTTTTTTTGCCTTGCTGCCTAGTGCAGGCAGACGGAGAGGGTCAACTGGAGAGGAGACAGTTCTGGTCATTCCCAACAGTCCGTGTTCTTGAGGGAAAGGGAAACTGCTCAAGAGGTTGAGAAGTTTTCAGGAAAAGGGCTCCACTGAGACAAAAAAAAAAAAATCTTAACTACTTGACAGCATATTTTAAAGCTTTCCAGGTGGTTAGTGAGAAGATGACTATACTGGCATCTGCAGGATTAGTTAATACTGATTTTCCATCGCTCTTAAATCTCATTTCATTTTACTTTTTAGCAAAAATCCATAGAAATTACTTGCAGTGGTAGTAGGGTACCTTCTCTATAGTTTTTTTCTGCAGTAATTCTCCATTTTTGAGGATACTTCAGCTTGTTTTTAGGATAAATTCCAGTATGATAACATTTCTTCTCTTTACAGTACACTGTATTCCAGCAACCAAGACTTATGACATCTCCATAAAAGAAACAGCTGGGTGATGATGTGGTATATACTGGAAATGTTTGCCTGGTGTAAACTGGTGCTGCTTCATTGCCTCAAGCAAAATTTTTCTCTTTTACAGCAGATGAATACTTGTACTTTTGTACTACAAAGAGCCTCCAGACCTGATGTCATGGTTAAATTCTGCACAACCAACACCGAATCTCATCTTAAAAATAAAAAATGTTGTAGTAGATGGGTGAGCTGCTAGAAAAGTGTGACACTGGCAGAAAATCCAGTTGTTTTGGTAACAGATTAAGACTGTTTCAACTTGTGGTAGGTCTCAGTTCCGGCTACACAGTACTATGAATATTGCACAATGAGTCTATGAAGTTTGGGATTTTCATTCAACTCAAATCTTCCCTACAGCATAAATTGATGGTGTATGAGCAATTGGCCTGACCTAAAGCTGCAAAATGTTCACTTGAGATGATATGTTCAACTAAGTGCATCACCTTGTCTTGTCCCATTTGTGCAAACATCCATGCACGCAGGGCTTTGCTAGCGCTAATGTTCACGGTGGCTGCTGCTCTGACAAATCAGGACACTTGTGAGACAGAGGGGATGATGGTTATTAGATGTCTTCCAGTATAAATGGGGTCAGACTGCTCCACATTTGCTCTGTGCCTGGCTGCTCCCTTCTCTCGGCTCCCAGAAACCTCTTACCCAGAGACGGGCCAGTCCAAGCACACAGCAGCTCGCAAACAACGCACCATCTCGAGTACGCACAGGCTTCTTACTGCACAGTTACCGGCAACAAATACATCAATAAAAAAAGTACATGTTCATTTGTGGGTAACTCACAGGCAGAGAAAAGCTGGCCTTATGTGGCCTGGTAAATTGTTTGCAATGAATAATTCAACCAGTCAAAGTGCATTTGCTAATAAAAGAGAAGGGAAAAGGAGATGTGCTAGCGGCAGCAATGTCAAGCCAAGATGAAAATGCAAGCAAGAAGCAGGGCACTTTGCTGCCTTCCCTCTCTTCCCTTCATTAATACCCAAGACATTTTAGACTCTTTGAAAGCTTAAGAGTTTTGCACTCTGGCAGGAAACTCCAGAAATAAAAAAGAGGGCACCGTGTCGTACCGTTCCTCCTTGGGATTCCGGAGCGTGCACAAATACATCACTTCTGTTATTGCACGTTTCCCTTCAGGTGGTACCCAAAGGCTCTGGTGGGGCTGGCTCACGCCACGCGCGGGGCTGAGCAGCGTCTCCCCCCAGAGCCGCTGAGGCTAAGGGCGGCCGGTGACCGCGGCGGCTGCGCGCAGCAGCAACTGCTGAGACCTGCCCTCTCTGCAGCTGTCAAGTTTCAGCCCAGCAGCAGGATTATGCAAACACTAACCGATTTCAAACATGCTCCAAAGAAATTTTGGAGCAGCTGGTGATTAAGAGGATGGAATTATCACAACAGGTTTCTTACCGCCCTGCGTGACATTATCAGCCGGACGCAGCATGCTGCCCGCCAGCTGAATCAGCCAAGGCTGTCGTTAGCAGCAGGGGTGCTGCACGTTTCCGACCCAGTGCTGGTCAAGGTGCTGCCTCCACTTGGAAATGAATATTAGCAAAACGGACTGGGCATCTGCAGGACAGCATGCCTGGCCTGCAAAGAAAGGGATGTGGGAAGCTGACGGTTTCACAGAAAAGCTTCCAGGCTTTTCTTTTCCCTCTTATTCCCGCTTTTCAACTTTCACTTGAGCTGCAATATTTAGGATAATCAGATAATTCAGGGGGCATTTCAGATAAGTCAGAAGGGACATTTCTGTGTGCGTGTTACATCTCAGCCTCAAAAGATGCAAAGAACAATCTTTGTGTATCCAACGTGTGCACTGTCACCTTCCTCGTGACACCGTGCTTCCACCGTCATGGCTCACGGTGCCGGGGGCGGCGGCAGCCGGGCTGCGGGGAATATTAGGGCAATGTAACTGAGGAACGCTGCTGTTTCCATCACGCTTTGGACCGTATGTGTTGAGAAGAAGGATTTTGCTGCACACACCTCTGCAATGGGGAACGTGACATGGGGCAGGCCTCGGTGGGGGACAGGAGTTCAGGCAGAGCGCTCCCCGTCGCTGAAGGCTGGAGGTTTTTCCCTAGCTGAGCCTCAGGATTTTTATCTGTTCTTTGGGCACAAGGGGTATTAACCTTGTTGGTAAAGCGTTTGAGATCCACTGGGGAAATCCCCTTGATAAGACAAGAGGTTGTTATTAAAACATTTTAAATTCCTCCATGGCTGTTTTCAAACCCTGCTTTGCCACATAGTGGAAAAAATGTTTATTCATGCCTCTTTCTTCTCTTGGCTGCTCTGCCGCAGCCCCGGGTGCTTGCTTTAATACTCTCCCCCTCGTGCTCCAGTCTCCTGTAACCCACCACCGCAGTTTGCTGTTACCCATATACTCCGTGGACCACCTAACCATAGGGATGTCTTAATTTTTCCTAGATGATCCTTGCTCCAAGGGCCACTAGAATAAAATATCGCTTGAGAAAAGACCTCTTCTCCTCCAGTTCTCATCCTGATACCTGGCAACGGCTGGAGCAATTCTGTTTGCCTTCCCCAGGGCAGAAAGTCCTTTGCTGTGTTTCTCGCTGCCCCGTTCCCCAATGCTGCAGCCCCTCTCACGGCCGATGGTGCGTTTCGGCACATGCAATCTCAGCTGGGTGGTACTACTGAGTGCTGACTGTTTTGGGCAGAGGATGCATATATGTCTGTCCAATGAGTAATGCGCTGCGTGCACAGCGGGGTGCGTTAATTCTTTATTTTATGAGGGCTGGCAGCGTTTGCTGACTTCCTCTCCTGCGGAGATGAGAGTGGAAGCACCGTGCCTCCTCACCAGAGCCGGCCTCCGACCATCGCTGCCGTTTGTTATTCACACACCAGAGACCAAGACTAACGGTGCTTATTATGTTATTCAGGGGAAGGAGACAGAAAGTGCATTAAACAGTGCGGTGAAACAGTTCAACAAGGGGCAGCTTTCCTCAAACGCATCTTAAACATCTTAGTGCGCTGCCGGGATGCCTAAAATGCTTCTGAATTTACCGTATGTATTTCTTTTCTTACGGGAGCCAGTCTTTTTCCTTGCAGGGCACAGGGATTGAAAGCACTTAAGAGCAACAAAAGCAGGCCAGTTCATTTGCTGACAGAGCACAGGTTGCTGTTGTGAGAGCCAGAAATAACAAACCACTTCTGAAACAAAATTGCAGTCAGAGGCAAGGAAAGGGACATCATCCCCGTCGATTTAACTGCCTCCGGGAGACGGGCAGCAGATCCTGGCTCATGCCTCGCAAGAGTCAGTGCCTCACCAGCCCCATTGGGGGCCAGCCCTGACCTTGCTGCGCAGGGCATGGTACCCAGCCCGGAGGACTGAGTTGCTCAGCTCCCTCCACCCGTAGCATCCCATTTCCCCAGCTGCCTTTCTGCACTGCTGGTGCTTCTTGCAGACAGATGAGGGTCAAGGTGATCTGCTGGAGTAAGATTTCAAACCTTCTTACGGTACACTTGTTCTCAGTCAGGATTTACGTACCTGGCATGCTCGTTGCTTGGCCTCTGCTTTCTCTGTCACCATTAAAATTAAGGGACCTGTGAGGGTGGCAGCAAAGAAGAGAGCATTCAGCATCTATTATACTGGCTAAGGAAGAAAGCTATGGCAGGACAGCATATTACCTGAGGTCTGCAAAATATTGTGTCCCTGTTTGCCTTTGAGACAGCCTAGTGAAGCAGACTCTTCCCAGAGCATCAAAACTTACTGTCCCAAACTCGCGGTTCAGGAAAAGCTGCTGGCCTGAGCCTTGCCTAACCTAAGCCTGAGAACAGGCTGCTGCGAAGAGGCTGATTTGCACCAGGAATGGGCAGGGACAGCGCAGCACCCCGACATCCAGCACCCCGACATCCAGCGCTTCCCCCCAGCTGCGCGTCCGTGGCGGGGAGCAGGATGGCACCGGCTCGCCGCGGCGGCGTGGGCTGCGGAGCTGGCGTCCCAGGGGTAAGCCTGTCACAGCCGCGCGCCAGGACTGCCTGCAGGACAAGTACACGGCGTTCCCTTGCTCCAACAGCACCTCTGCTCTGCTATTTCCTTCAATTAACCTCACGGCAATTTCCCAGCTGGAAGCAGCTCCCTCACACCCAGCCCGGCCAACGGTTAGCACCGTGTTCAGGACCACTAGCACCTAATGCTGTTCCTGCCCTCTCCTCTGAACTTTCCCAGCTTTGTAGCCAATCAAATCCGAAAAGGATGCTTTTTGCAGAGATGCCCTCCTTCTTGCTAGCCCCCTCCCCACATCCACGAGCCGTCCCAGGGCCCGGACACACGGGCTGCTGAGAGGCAGAGCAGTTTGTCAGAGCTGCATGGCACTTGAGTGCTTACGAGCTGGGTGGAAAAAATGTTGAGCTGTGGGAAGCAATGATCTTTCAATAACCACTGAAAAGTGTATAGTCAGACATTTAAGAGCAGCCCTGGCAGAAAAACAAAGAGAAACTCTGGGTGAACTAATCCAAAAACAACAAAAGAAGTTTTCCTTTGCCCCTCCTGGGTTAGAGCACTGCCTTTCCATAACATCAGCCTGTCTCGCTCTCTTTCTCACAGGCACCCCATCGACTCCTGCCCAAAAAGTGTTCAGAAAGGAAAACAGCTCTGCTGGGGGAACACTAATTTGCAGATTTTTCTGTACTGCAATGCAAGAGGAGAAAGAAGGGGGGAAAAAAAGCCATGAGACAGCACACGGCACGGGGCAGGTCAGCCCGCGAAGGCGGCGGAGGAGCAGCAGCAGCAGTGCTGTGCTGCTGGCACATCCCCACCAGCTGCACGCTGCCTGCGCTGCCTGCGGCAGATCTGCCCTGGGGGGAAGGAGGAGCAGCAGCCATGGTGTGCGCAGAGGCAGGCAGAGATACAGGGATGGCCTCTTCTTCCTCACCTCAAACGCCTCTGGGCTGCGGAGGGTAGATTTGCAGCGTGAAGGGGAAATGGCTGCTCAGGGAACGGGGGAACGAAGGGCACGTGGGCAACCGTTACTCAGTCGAGCTTAGTTTAGTTACTCAGTTGAGCTTAGTTTAGTTACTCAGTCGAGCTTAGTTTAGTTACTCAGTTGAGCTTAGCTTAGTTACTCAGTCGAGCTTAGTTTAGTTACTCAGTTGAGCTTAGTTTAGTAACTCGTAATCATAACACATCACAAATGACCCAGGGCATTGCTCCATGAACAGCTTGGCTTGCGCTCCCACCCCAGACTGGAAGGGGTTTGGTCTCCTAAATATACATATTTGGCAAGGAAGGAGAGCTCACCTCCTGCCATCCTTTCACAGAGGCATGAAAATACGGATCCTATTTGCTTTTAGGGTTTAAAAGGTTTTTCAAGGCGAGTCCCAGGAGGGCTGTGATGACTCCATCCCCAAGCATGGCTCCGCACCTTGACCCTGAGCCTATATCCTCGGGCCGGGGCTGTCACCACGTGCTTCCCATCGCGCCCGATGGGCATTTCCAGGCAAACTCTGCCTCACTTGGAAAGTTCCTGCCTGCCTGGGGGTTGTTATTTGCAACAGCAGAGCGCTGGATGTGAAAGGCAATGCCCCGGGGAGCATCCTTCCCCGGTCCGCACAGCTGCTTTCTGCAGCAGGCTACACCCGGACATCGCCCCATCTCCCACACACCGAGGGAGCAACCGAGGGAGACGCCTGGCCATACCTCCATGGAAATGCCCCATTCCCCTCCGTTTAGGTGTCTTAGGAAGGCAGCAGGCATTGCTGCTCTTAGGCAACAGCTCATATAGCGGCAGCCTTCACGGGGCAGTTCTGACTCCCTCGCGCGTATGCCTGCATCCCTCTGCGCCCACGTTAGCAGGTCACCTGCAGCAGACAGGATACAGGGCACGATAAGCCTCTCAGCTCATCCCTCGCCTGCCCAACAAAGAACAAGAAAAAAAAATTATTGGCTGTTTAATCAGACAAAATTCACTAGATTTGCAGGATTAGGAAACTTCTACATTTTTATCAAAATCTTTTGACATCTGGCCAAATGAACACAGTCATGTTGGAGCAAATCTGAAGATTTAGAGAAAATAGACTGACATTTTTAGTATCCTTTGCAATTACGTTTCTGATTTTTGAAAAATGCTGACCACTTTAATCAATTTTTTTTTTAAAAAAAGCAAAAAATAATTGCATATGAAAAAATAAGTTTCCTGGAATATTTTGAATCGCTGTGGAAGATGAGTTTCCAGTTTCAAGAGCTTTAGAAGAGACAAATTCCTTTGCTCTTCACAGCAGCAGACACAGCTCGTGGCCGGGGAGCTGGAGCGAGGTTTGTCCTGCAGGGCAGCCAGCAGCATGGCTGAGCTCCAGAGCCTGGGCTGCATGGAGCTGCATGCCTCAACAGCAGAGCCACAACCAATTAATAATTAGTTCTGCATTAGTCTCTGATGGCTATTGTAATATTTTCATTGTACATTTCTGCCTTTTTGCAGGCAGAAAACCCAACATCATATAAATTAGAAGGAGGTGAACAGCAGGGAATAGCACGTTTCCCTGCAGACTTCTCTTCTGTTAGAGAAAGGATGGTGTTGTCCAATGTCTCTGCATGTTTATCTGCTCCTGCCCCTTCCCCAGCTTCTTTCGTGGTCGTTATTTCTGCACGTTATCTCTTTGTGCCATTTGTCAGCAGGGCAGGACGCTGGGTTTCCCTGCTGGGTGGGACCAGGCTCGCGTGTGTGCTCCTGCGAACCCCTTCCCCGAACGCATCGGCATCTCCCGGCAGCCCTGGGGGCACGTATCTTATGAAATAGGACCAGGATAGCACACAACTCAAATAACACAGTGCTCTTTCTTCAGAAGTGCTCAAGACCTGGACTGGTTTGGGAGGAAAAGATCCTCCTGTGAACCATCTCCCTTCCCAAAAACTGCTCCTTTGAATGACTTCCCGAAATATCCACACGGCTCCAGGAAAAGCTCCAGAAATCTGAATTAGAGAAGCTTTGCTCCTCAGTCAAGACTTCAAACATTGCCATTTAGCAGCCTTCTGAAATACAGTATTTCAGTGTCTCTTTGCACAATAGCAGTAATAGGGAGAAATCTCACAAGCACAGCTGGTCTAAATAACTATGTGTATGAAATATAAACAGACTTCTTGGGCCTGGTACATACATCCTGCTGCTCTGGATGATTTCTAAACACAGAACACAGTAAGCATCAATTGACAACTCATAAACTATTGAAAAGGGATGCTGGGCTATTTCTGTGTCCTGAAAGTGTGCACTGTCTGGAGAAAATGGGAAGGAATAGTTGTAGTTTTGAGCTTAGCTTTAGTGAAAGGATTTAGACAGCTAAGTACATTTAAAAATACCCTGGCCTGTAGTTTCTTTTCTTTTTCTGGAATGCCTATTAAGTAGCAACTTAACCACGTATTAATGCAAACATACAAACAGCCCAAGCCCAGAAATGCTCAGTGAATTCTTTCTTAAGAGGGAGAAAAAGGGGACAATCCATAGCTCTGAGTTTGGGAGAGAGGTATCTCTCTGCTGGCTTCGCGCCCCTCCCCGCACCCACCTCCCCGCGCAACGGCCGCAGATGGCTGCAGAGCCGCTGCGGTGGGACGAGCTGCGCGCCTCAGCCTGTGCCTGCTCCAGGCCTCGGACTTCTGCGTGACCCATATGCATAACCCAAAAAAATCAGAGCATTGCACCCAGGGGATCGGCCTGAGCCGTTTCTGGCAGGAGTTAATATATGGCACGAGATCTGCTGAAGGACAGAGAGTAACAGGCTCATTTGTCAGCCTGTCCAAAGCAGTTGTCTTCTGGATATATTGCAGCATCTCAAATATTTTGCAAGCTGCTATCTCACGCAACTGTACTAAATTCCTGCAGACCCCAGCGTGGTGGCTTCACTCCGGGTAAAGAGCCACGTTACGCTTCGTTACCGTCACATTGTAAGCCTGGCACTGCCGCCCAGGCTGGAATCTGGGGAGGGACTCTGTACCTTGTCTTGATGATGCTATTGACACCAAAGCCAAAGCTATATGTGGCCAGTTATAGAGATGAGCTAAGTGAAGGGTTTAGTTCATTTCTTTCTTTCTTGGAACAGAGAGGGAAATATATATTATATATATCAATTATAATATATAACCATATATATTTGTGAACATTTTTTTGTGATCTACTTCTCTCTCCTCCAAAAATGGCTCTTTACCAGTTCAGACGATCATTATTTGATTCTTAAAAACATGATGGCAGGCAGAGACTTGTCCAACATGCATAAAAATAGTAGTTTTGATTTATATAATATACACAAAAATTCTAAGGATTTTGTCCACATAAGTAGAAGTGATGCTAGAAATTCATTGATCCACTGAAATCACTAGATCTACTGATACATCGGGTGCTATACTTGGGAAATCAGCTATCTTTTTTAGGAACATAGAATCTCTCAAGAAATGAAAGAGGCTGTGGAAGTCTCTGATAAGGGAGAAATCCTTGTTGCGGTGGTAAAGTCCTGGTACCCACATCATCTGCTTCAGATACCAGGATCAGCAAACCCAAGGCGAATACTGGAACAGCATTTAATGACGCTTTTCTCTGGAAGGATTCAAAAAGACAGCGCAGCAGAAAAATATGCATTTCCTTGAGCCGTGCCAAAAGAGCGCTGGGAGTATTCCCGGTGTGGGTGTGCGCCGTGCCAAGCGCACGGTGCGGGTACCTGCCTCCGGCGCAGAGGGTCACGGGCACGAGCCAGGGCATCTTCAAGGATCAAGCTGTCAGGAGGAGGTTTCTCCATTCAAAGTGAGAGTTCAGTGACTTTTTTGCAGCTTTTTGCCTCTCACCAGAATATTCCTGCCAGCAAACTTGTTTATTTGGATATTTGTGGAAGGTGAATCATAACAAAGGAATCACAGACGCAGCTGAAACAGGCTGCCGCCCGGTCCTCATTCTGGCAGCTCATTTTAAGAGAACGCCACTGATTTACTGCCATTGACATCCAAAATCCTACGGAGGAATCAGGCCTTCACTTCTCAGACACACGTGTTTGATTTTCTGGCCATGCTGGGTAACAGGGGAGTTGTTATTTAAATGGAAACAGTAAGTACAATGTAAACAAAAGAAAAAGGGAGGCAGCATCATGACTGCTGATAACTTCAGCCTCATCAGCCTGAAAGTTGCATGGCATTTCTGCAGAACACCAGGCCAAGCAGTGCTGCTTGACCACCAGCTTTCTCTGTAGTGCTGTGGGTGACCTTTGCAGGGTTAAAGAGGAGAAGGCAGCGCTCACCAGCTCTCATCCCCCAGCCCCGGGTGGCCCCTGTTGTGCTGCAGGGTTGATACTGGCTGCCTGCGATACTCTGAGTACGGACCGTGCAGGTTCTTGGCACTGTGGTCTATGTCCAAACAGCATCACAGCACCAGCTTACAAACCCCTTGAACACGTCTTCACCTACTGTTTCGCAGCATCAGGATCGTAACACGGTAAAGACTGCAAGGAACTCATCTGCTTTGGTGCTGGGTGCTAGGCAGGATATTGCTGACCTGTATTTCTGGCTCAAAAGCCAACATCCAATATCAGGAAGATCCACCTTAAACAGCACAGAGTGCATCCGTATTTAGCTGATACATGCATGTTATTTTGGGGATCAGGCACCTTATTTACGATAGGAGCCATGGTCACTGCATAGTGCCTTCTGTAGGGCTAAGGAGGGCACACGGCAGGAGAAGCGCAAGGGGAAACCGGGTGGCAGCGCTTGGGCTGTGGCGCAGGTTTGTGCACGCAGTGGATTTTGGGGGCCGGTTCTCCAGCAGCGGTACAGGAGCGCGGGCGCTCCCCGCCGCGTGGGAGCCAGCCCGTGGGTTGTGCTCCCGGGATCGCGGTCAGACGCGGTGAAGGGACAGGCGCTGCCGCGGGTGGTTTCTCCTCTCTGCCACTTCGGCACCATGGGCAGGAGTTTGTCCTGCTGAATGGTGTTGCTGAAGCTGAAAGATAATGTTTCAAAGAACTTCTGGCATTCAGCATACGATAACTTAAAATCTTATCAGGATCAAAACGCCCCTGATATAAAAAGCCATTACAAAGGGTTTTTTAAGGGCTTGACTTCCTTTGCTCTGCAGTGGATACAGTCCAAGGTAAAGTCCAAACGTGAGACTGTCGCGCTAGCTGAGGGACACTCTTTTTGCTAATGCTGACACTGCTTTTCTAACGCATCTGAAGCTTTGCTGTGGGGGTAGATGCTAACTCCAAAAAACGAGCCACGGTCACTGCTGCCATCGCAGGGTGGGACAGAATCTTTCCTGAGTGCTCCCCACCGGGCACCAGGGTCCTTGGGATGCACGGCTGGCAGGGGCGATGCCTCTGGGAAGGGAAAGAGAAAAAGCACGTTGTGCCAGGCTCTGCCGTGCCAGAGCCCAGCCGGGCAGCCCCTCTGCACGGCCACGCTTGCTCTGCTCATCTGTACTCTGGGTAAGCAACTTGTGCATCGAAAAGCTGCTCCCCAAAACTCTTCATAACCAAAGATCCCCCTTAAATCAGTTGTTTGCTTCACGCTTTAGCTGTTGGAAAAGTTATATCCCGTTTCAGAACAGGGGGCAAAGTACCGTACACTGAGCTCCAAATGCTCTCGTACAGGGAACCTGCAAAACACCGCTACAAAGTCCACAGGCTGGGAGGCGTCCTGGCAGGGGCGCAGGAAGGAAAGGTGCCGTACGTCGCACCCTTCGCCCCCTCGATGCACTGCTGCCCTCGAGCTGAGCCGTCCCTGACTTTGCCAGTGCTAAGGGACAAGTGCCACATAAACACTCAGAAGGAGGTTTGGCCCCACAAGGTGTGTCTGGCACCATCCTGCCCTAAAAGCTAAAAACCCCAGGCTCCCCTGCTTGGCAGCACCCTTGGCTCCCCCGGTACCAACAGCCGCTGAGCTGCTGAGCCTGTTTTGCTCCATGGCAAGGAGGCTCCATTTCCTTGTCGCTGCCTCCAGCACTGGATACTCCAAAAACTAAGCCGGAGGGGGCTTATCGGGTAGGAGCCAGCTGCCAGGATCAAGGGCTGGTGAACTATGCACCCACTGCTATTTGCACTCGGGTGATTGTATGTTCATAACAAATATGCAATCAGTTCAGTGCAGTCAGGAACCCGTTTCATCACGTGCGCACCCGGGCACGGGTACAGGCTTGAGCTGCCTCCCTCTTCTTAAAGTCTTCAATGATTTTCTCTTCTGCTGGATAGCCCCTGAGCTGCTGCCCATGAGTAGTTCACACATCTCCCCTTCACAAAACGAATGCACAAAGGCATTTGGGGAGAACTGAAATTACACGATTTCGACAACAGATACAGCTGAAAAACATATTTGTTTCAACATCTATTTTCCCCTTTGGAGGAAAAAGATGCCTATTTTCCCTTAGGACCTCTGTAACTCTTTGAATTCCAATGGAAGTTTTTAAAATGCATTTTTTCCATTACAAGTGACCTTAAGTATAAGGAGAGTTAAATATAGGGTTAGGAAACACAGCAATGTTCAGGTTGAACTAAGTGCTTTTGATTGCTCAAGATGAAATATTTTTCTCCTCCCCGTCTTGCTAATCCAGACCTGTTCTCTTTTTGGTTTGTTCTGACCTCTGAGCTGACAAATGCTCCCACTCCGGTGCTTGCTCGAGGGCAGCTGTAACACCGGTGCAGTAGGGGTACCTCGCAGTACGTTTCGTGTTTCTCCCCCCGGCGTTCTCATTTGCCTTGAGTTCTTCAAATTTGAAGCCTTCATCTCTGCTTTCCAGTACATTTTCTTCTCTGCCAGCTGAGCAAAGGCATGTTCAGCACCGCGACGGCGGAGGCAGCCACGCTGAGCCCTGCGGGCGAGGGCTGTGGCAGAGCAGGCTCCCGGAGCTGCAGAAACCTGCTGTGCCCCTGAGTGCCAGCATCGAGGTTTCTCTTATAAGAAAGGAAGGATGCTTATGCTTTTCCTTGGTGGATTTTTTTATTTGTGAAAGAGCCAATCTGACCTCAACAGGTCCTCTTGCGCATCTCGCTTTGGGCAGAGCCAAGGCCATGGACCTGCATTACCCTTCATACCTTTCCTGGGAGTACTGCAGCGGCAGACGGGGACACAGTCCTCTTTCATCGTGAGTTTTATATTGTCTATTCATCCACTTTCCCACAGCAACCTCCACCAGCAACCTGACTGGGTGGGCAGCAGTGGAAGCGGCCCCATCCCCATCCCCATCCCCATCCCCTGCTCTCACCCCCAGCCGAGCGGCTGGCTGCCTTGCCACACCGACAGTGCCCGGCTGCGCGGGTGGCTGTCCCTTGCCACATTGCAGGTCAACTGTCACTGCTGAAAGCATCCTTGCTTTGCAAGACATGAGGATTCAGAGGATTTGGAGCTTGGCAAAGCATTTCGGAGATGCATCGTGGCACACTAAGATTCCTTGGTTTGTGGTTCTTTGCTGTCCGCACTTCATTTCACATGGATTCCCAGAACTGTTCACATTAGGATGGATATTTATCACACTTAAAGCCTGTATCCAGCTCACCAGGGACAACCACTTTATCCATACCAGCAGTTTGATGTGTGGAAGTTTCAACGTCTGCATCGGTGGCTTGTCTAATTCTCCTTCCCGATCCCCCAGCACGGAATATTGCCATCCCTGATCCTCCTGCCAACACCTGCTTAGGGCACAGAAATGTCATAGGAGAGAGTCCTCATTGACAAAACCATAAACACGGGCAGCTTTACGGGAAAGCTGGCATATTATACGTGCTGCAGATAACTGTGCTGCTAGGAGAGAGATAGCACAGACAATAAAATTCAAACAATGAGTGTTTGCCCAGCAGCTTGTGAACTCGCAGCAGGCTGCGGAGGAAGCAGGGAGCAGCTCTTATCAACTTCACGGTCAAGGCCAGAGAAGCCGTAAAGGAGAACTTGGCGGTGGTCTGCTGACAGCCGGGATCCTGTTGGGTGGATCCGCATTTGTGGTCCCTTAGCGACAACTGCAGCCCTCTGGTCCCAACCGCCCTGCTAAAACACGCCATGGGCCGACCGCGAGTGACTTCCCCTTCTGCCTGTTTTCTTCCACACTGAGCATTTTACGAGGAAAAGGGAAGAGAAAGCAGGTGCAGGTGCAAGCAGGAGTGTGGACCGTCCCCAGCTGAATCCTACTGTTCATACAGCAACTCTTGCATGTGTGCCACTGAATAAATTATGCTTTTAATAATAGTAACGAGGCTGAAAATCAGTTTTGCACACACGTGGGTGTGGAAGAGTGCCGACAGGAGCCGCCTCCCATGCAACAGGTGATTCCATAAGCTGCTCTGGCTGCCCACACCATAGGCAGCTGCCTGCACCCAGGGCTCGACCTGCACAGGCTGTTGTTGTAGCAGTTGTGTCTTCCTAATCCCCCCCGCCATGTGTTAGCGCTCCCTTGGCATCCTCAGCGCTACCGGCGACGGCTGCAGCTCTGCGTGGCTGGAGCAGCTGGGAGCGTGAGGAAGGGTGGTCTCCAAGAAGTCTTTATTTTCATGCTGATAAAGATCAAAGTTTTTCTCTCCACAGCTTCTCGCAGTTCCCGGCTGGGGAGGAGGGCTTGCTTGGGAACCGAGTCATCCGTCCTGGGGTGAAGGCAGCTGCCACGCCGATAAGGCAGGGTTGCAAATGACACCGAGGGCAAATCGCAAAGGGCAGTTTGGGACAGAGGGACTTTTAGCCCCCAGCGAATCTGTGTCCAGAAGGTAAAGCTGTCGTTAAAGGTCATTCGGATCACAGCGTACGTGTCACCCGAGGACTTGGCTGTAGAAAACATTGGTTTGCATTGCCATGGCCTTTCCCAGCCCGTCACCCTCCTGTATCCCTTGATGATATCACTACTGCCTCCATAATCACGGCTCTGAGAAATCCCGTGGGTGGACCAGCACCCCACTGTGCTAGATGGTCCATGGGCACTGGACATGATCATCTTTATCCCAAAGCATCTAAATACTCTGAATAAAGACTGAAATGTGGCAGATGATAGGCACACAGAGCGGTGTATTCAAGGAGGTGGCACTGTGGAGAAGGGTTGAAAATTTTAAAAATTGTGCAAAATAGCGCAAGCCTTAAAAAAAGTTGGGCTGTGCTAAGGGGAATATCCAGCTCACAGCCCTGAAGGATTCAGCAGCTAGGTGGCATTAGCTAGGGTGGGACTTGATCGGGGAATCTTTAAAAATCCCGTTTTGCTCATGCGGAGATTATTACCATGATGAGAAGAAGATGCCAGGGTCTTAAGCTGAGATTTAGACCTGAGGAGCTGTGCATGCACCAGAAAGATGGATGTATGCAGAAAAACCTTCCTCCCAGCTGGGGATGTAAAACCATTACAGGCTTATTCGCGTTGCAGGGCAAAAGGTTTATTTGGTATCTGTTACACACAGCGCATCTTCCAGCTCCCAGGTCTGTGAGGCTGGTCCCCAGTGGGGAAATTAGATTCCTTTTCCCAGTTACAGGATGGGAAAATAAGGCTTTGGCTGGTGAAGTAGAACAGGAAAAGGATCAGTTATAGCTGGAGCGAAAAGAAATGCTTCATTTTGCATTGACTTGAACACTTCCAACACTTCTAAGCCTCCTTTAAACGTTTAACCTCACATTCAAAATGAAGTGTCAAGTGATGTTGCTTTAAAATGTTGCACTTGAATCATAGAATCATAGAATGTGTTAGAATTTGTGTTCCCCAGGATGTGGGGGCGATTTGCTGAGTTTGACCTGACTCCACACACTTTCTGTCACTCGTCAGAGCCGACCTTTTGGGGGAAGTTTACTATCCACCATACAGCTTACACCCAGCTTTTATGAGAAGGGCCGGTCTGATGCTGTTTGTGGTTGAGCAGGAGCCCAGGGGCAATAGCAGGGCGGTGCAGAAGGGTGAACCAGGACCCATGGGGCTGTGAAACAGAACCACAACTCTACACCTGTAATGGGTTTGCGTGGCAGGGTTTTGGTAGCAGGGGGGCTACAGGGGTGGCTTCTGTGAGAAGCTGCCAGAAGCTTCCCCTACGTCCAACAGAGTCGATGACAGCCGGCTCTAAGACGGACCTGCCGCTGGCCAAGGCCGAGCCCATCAGCGACAGTGGTAGTGCTTCTGGGGTAACGTATTTAAGAAGGGGGAAAAAACCTGCTGTGGAACGATAGCAGTGGAGAGAGAGGAGTGAGAATATGTGAGAGAAACAAGCCTGAGACATCAAGGTCAGTGAAGAAGGAGGGGCAGGAGGTGCTCCAGGCGCTGGAGCAGAGATTCCCCTGCAGCCCCTGGGAAGACCCTGGTGAGGCAGGCTGTGCCCTGCAGCCCATGGAGGTTAATGATGGAGCAGAGATCCACCTGCAGCCCATGGAGGTTAATGATGGAGCAGAGATCCACCTGCAGCCCATGGAGGTTAATGATGGAGCAGATATCTACCTGCAGCCTGTGTAGGACCCTATGCCAGGGGGATGCCCAAAGGAAGCTATGACCCTGGGCACAGCCTGTGCTGGAGCAGGCTCCTGGCAGGACCTGTGGATCCGTGGAGAGAGGAGCCCAGGCAGGAGCAGGTTTGCTGGCAGGGCTTGTGACCCCATGGGGGACCCAGGCTGGAGCAGTCTGCTCCTGAAGGACTGCACCCTGTGGAAGGGACCTAGGCTGGAGCAGTTCATGAAGAACTGCAGCCCATGGGAAGGACTCATGTTGGAGAAGTTCATGGAGGACTGTCTCCTGTGGGAGGACCCCACACTGGAGCAGGGGAAGAGCGTAAGGAGTCCTCCCCTGGGGAGGAAGGAGCGGCAGAGACAGCGTGTGATGAACTGACCACAACCCCCATTCCCCGTCCCCCTGCACTGCTGGCAGGGAGGAGGTAGAGAAACTGGGAGTAAAGTTGAGCCTGGGAAGAAGGGAGGAGTGGGGGGGAAGGTGTTTTAAGATTTAGTTTTTATTTCTCATTACCCTACTCTGATTTTGATTGGTAATAAATTAAACTAATTTCCCTAACTTGAGTCTGTTTTCCCTGTGATGGTAATTGGTGAATGATCTCTCCCTGCCCTTATCTTGATGCATGAGGTTTTTGTTATATTTTCTCTCCCCTGTCCAGCTGAGAGAAGGAGTGATAGAGCGGCTTTGGTGGGCAGCTGGTACCCAGCCAGGGTCAGCCCACCGCAGCACCTCAGAGGAGTCAGCATCCCTTTTTGCAGCAAGTCAGTAAGTAAGAGCAGGACCTCTGGGCTCCCAGCAGCCAGCCTCAGCGTGGGGCCTCAGTGGCGAAAAAAGAAATCGGGAAGGTATAGCCGTGAGCCCAGGGAAGGAGCATGGGGATACATCTGCCAGCGTTGGGTATCGCGTCTCTGTTGGCAGAGCACATCTGGATCAGCGGGACGGTGGGGAGCCAGCCTCGCCAAGGAGCTCATCAGGACCTTTCACACTGTGTGGTTTCCAACTCTTTGGAAAACAGCTCTTTCAATATAATCTTTAAATAATTGCATTGATAAAGAAATGAAACCCGCAGTGAACACAGGCCTTTAAAATCATCTGTAAACAAGGCCAAATTTTCCAAGCTGCCTACATGGCTAGCTGGCTTGACAAATCCATCAGACAATATTGTAGTCATCACCACTGCAGAAAGTGTGTTTCAAAAGATAAAGCAAGTATTAGCTACTTAGCAGCTATGTGACAGAGAAAGCTACCTCAGATTTTTCTTCCAGTACCAATTTAATGGACCATAAGCATATAATGATTGGAAAAGCCTCTTTTTGTAGATCAGGAGGGGATATTTGGTGGCTGAAAAATGTTTTTATGTGTTAATGCCTTTGGCAGTGCTTCATTCTCAAATTTCTTATGAGATACATGTGTGAACACAAAACTAAGTCAATTGTGAAAATATTTGGCGCAAAATCAAACCTAAGGCCAAATGTTGCTCACCCTACTTCTAGAAGAAGTGCCTTTTATTCACAGCTTTCACGCCAGTTGAAGTTGGTCTGGCTAGGAACACCAAAAGTATGAAAAGTAAGGACAGATAACGCTAAAACAGCAACAAAAAGTGTAGGAAGAGATCAAAACTCTTCACAGTGCCGAGTTTAAACATGAGATGAGATCTCTGTGGGTCAGATATGTGTTACTCTGTCCATCAGAGGAACTTCTTGCTTCCTCTGGGGCATTTGGTGCTGGTAGCTCTCAACACTGTGTTTTGTCTCCATCTGGAGCACAGGAGATGCTGAAGTCGGGAGAGCTGTAACCACAGACACCACCCATCCGAACCAGCTCCAGTGCCCGGAGGCAGGCAGCTGGACTGTGTGCTGGTAAGCACATGGCAACCTCTCCTGCAAGTGTGGCCCTTGGGAATGTCCTGGACCATCCGCCCCTTGTCAAAAAAGCTGGGTCTCTGAAGCAATGCAGCTTTGGGCTCTTCCATTGGAGTAGCTGCTGGGGCAGGGACACAAAAGAGGTGCAGAGACTCAGCCCTTAAACCTTGGAGTGATAAAATGCCTGGGGCAGATGCTTTGGGGAATATCCTTGGCTTGGCAAGGCTGGGAGCAGGGCCCCCAGTGCCCTTCTGAGCACCGGTTTGCCCTTTCTGTATAGATCAGTATGGCTATGGCCTGGTTATCTCAGGTACCCTCCACATGCGGGAGCTGAGGACCTCTCACTGGTGTGATCTGCCATCCTTAAAAGACCTTCAGTGCCTGCTGCAGAAGCAGGAGGACGTGGAGTGCCCTTGCTTGAGGACAACACAGCCTGTTTTCTAATTCTGCCTGTGCCCAGCCCACTAGGGAACCATTCTTTTTTTCCACAAGAGTATTATTTTCTTCTCTTTTTAAGCCACGTTGCAGCTATGAATACCCTTCCATCCCGTATGTCCCTATCAGCTCTAACGAAGTGGGCTTCTGGGAGGAATGCCTTTCTGGAGCTGATGCTGAGAAACACTTTTTATGAGCTGTTTACTGTCCTTTTCCAGTAAATGACTTTTTTTATAGAGCATGTTGGTCAAAACCTGCAGACTGTTGTCAGGCTGGAATGTGAAATGCCAGGACGGCATCCAGTTAAAAGCTGCTGTGATGGAAGTTATGTGAGTGCAGAAGACGAGGTTTCTGCTCACCCATCTTAATTGGCACAAATGCTCTTCAATGTCAGTGAAAGCGAACGGCCGTGCAAAACACGTTTTGTTATGGATTCATAAAGAATTGCCTGTCCAAATGAATTTTTAACTTTATGCAGCTTCTTGATTGCTGAGCACTGTCCCCTCAGCCAGGACAAGGTACAATCGTGCTCTGGCTGAAAAGTTTTTTTTTGGGACGCAGGAGCTTTCCATGAACTCGTCTCCCAGACTGTCCCGAGGCCGCGCGCTCCTCGGAGGCGGTGCTGAAGTACTGTCGGCAGGACTGGGCTTGCTCTCAGACCTGGCGACTGCTTTTAGAGAAAGGTTTTACGTTTTCGAAGGTGGTTGTCATCACAGTAGAGCTGTTGGTTTGTCCTCATCTCCTCCTGCCTAGGAAACATTAAACATTAGCTACAGACTACTGGCTGAAGAGGAGGCATATGGAAAAGACTTTCTGCACTCCTGGAAATAAGTGTGGTAATGATTGCAGAATGCAGACCGGAGGGGAAATGAGCTGGGCTCTTGCCACGTGAAGGCAAATCATTTTACAACACGGAAATGCAATTTTCTTGTTCTTTTTGAAGAAAATAGTCCTTGTTTTTAAAATGAAGCTTGCAGTTTTGATGCTGATTAGTCATCACTCCAAACGAGGTCTTTAGTGGGTTATCAACCTGCAGCCCAATGCAAATGATTTCAGCAGCTGACAGTCACATACTGCAATGACCCAGCTACCTAATAACCTTGCCTAGAGTCAGGCACCAAGAGAAAAATTAATTTTAACATGTCTAGATCAGCAAAAACTAGAACAGCAAGAGCTAAGCACAGGGAGTACAGTGGTGGGGTCAGGAAGGAGAAAGCCTTGCTGCCAGCTGGATCCAGCACTCCACACGCTGCTGCCCTGAGGACGGATCCACGCTCCTGTGCCAGGGGGGATGGAGCTGAGCACCACTTATGGGGTCGGGGATGAGGCTAACCCCATTGCACCTACATCCTGCAGCTGCTCCATGCACTGTAGCTGCACTTTGCGTGCTGCTTGGGGTCCTGCACAGATGGGAAAGGAGAGAAATCCCAGCGTGACTGGCCCTAAGAGGTGCCTTCCTGCAACAAACAGGAACTGCAATAGCAGGAGATAAGGCTGGAAGGGCCTTGGAGAGGGTAACTAGTTGGTCCCGTGCCCCACAGCAGGATGACCTGAACCTAAACCACCCTGGAATGATTTCTGTTTGCCCTGTCTCTGCAGTTCCTCATGTTCTTCTCATCCATCACAAGCGGTTCCTCTGCTCTCTGCCCCGTCCTGTGCATCAATTACCACAAAAGTCACATTATTTTCAGCCAGTTCTCTCTTTCCTGCTGTGACAGTAGCAATAAAGCTTAGGGAGTGCAAAGCACTGATATGTAAATGTCGGCTGACGTGCCAGC
Organism: Theristicus caerulescens; assembly: GCA_020745775.1. Classification (NCBI taxonomy): domain Eukaryota; kingdom Metazoa; phylum Chordata; class Aves; order Pelecaniformes; family Threskiornithidae; genus Theristicus; species Theristicus caerulescens. Next base: position 23,438,081 of record CM036567.1, on the reverse strand, counting down.
ACCAGTCGTTGCACCCCATCTGCGCCGGGGAGGCCGGCACCCACCAGAGCCTCCCTGTTTGGAAGCAGCAGGATCGGCCCTGCCCCAGGAGCACTCAGCTACCTGGAGATCCAATTCAGCCCAGGAGGGCGAAGCAGCTTCCTCGGATCGGCACATCTGCCTTGCTGCAATGCAAGCCTGTAAGATCAGTGCTCCTGGCCTGATCTCTGCTCTGCAGGACACAGGAGGAGGCAATAACGCCTTGCGGTTACTAGACCTGTAAGAGAAACTGCTCCCCTCAGTTTGTCCCGGCCACTGCACTGGATTTCGTGCATGCTGGGCCCAACTGGAGCTACACGGGGTGTTTAGCTTGGCAGGCGTGGTGCAGCCTGGCCTCAGAGCTGGGAACAGTCACCCCCAACCACAGCCTGGCTGCAAAACTGCACAGCAACTTCTGTACTGGGCAGGGTGCAGAGGAGCTGAGCGTGTGCCACAGATACACTTCAACACACCATCCTGCTGCCTTTTACACACGGCGTAGCGCCTGCGCGAACACGCATATGGCTGGATAGAGAGATATGCATTTAAGGATAACCTATTTTTTCCCCTTGGTAAATATCCTTATCCCAAATCAGCTTATGGGAATTCTGTGAGTCTTATCTTGTTCTGCAATTTTCCTGCTTTACACAGTCACTAATAGTTCCCTATTTATTAGCACTGGCACGTATCCACGCCATCTCCCAAGCCCTGGGCTTGCAGGAATGTAGACGGCCCTGCTCTGCTTCCGCTCACCGTGGATTTTGGAGGCTGTGGGACGGCTGAGTTCTGTAGGAGCTGGGGGAGCTTGGTGCCAGCATGCGTAAAACTGAGGAGGAGGCAAAAGGTAGAGGGGCAAAAAAATAAGAAAAGTGAGAAGAATGTTCAGAGAAAATGAGAACAAAATATTCACAAATATATTATGGACTAGAAAGACAAAAAAGTCCAAATTAGTTACTAGCAAATGGGGAAATATTAGGAACACTAGAAATAGTGTCCTTGAGCAGCACGAACGCTGCCTCAGTTATCGAGCGCAGCCTCCCGCTCTCATCCTGTAGCAGATTAATATTATTCATTAGCTGCCATACAGTCTCCGTGTACCTCATTTTAACTCGAGTTGAGCCAAAGGAAGGCAGAGTGGAGAGAAAGAAGAAAGCAAGGCCATCGCTTGCGAGTCTGACCGGCCTGAAGGCCAGCGCTGTGCACTTCCCAGTTCATCCCACCCCAAGCTCTCTATACCATGCAGAATTGCCTGTGTCAGCAGCTTTTTTGTTTCCTGCCTCCAGTCTTGTCCCAACGCAGAACCAACTGCATGAAATATCGACCCAGTCCCCGCTTGCCAAACCACCAGGCTTTTCCCCCTTCAAACCCTTCCTAAAAACTCCTTCCAGGGTGACGTTGTCCAGCTCTGAGCGGATTGCCAGGATTTCATAATGAGAAACTGCACACAGAACTTCAAGCTGCAGTAATACCCAGGTCGCCTCACGCCAAATTGTCAACCTAGATAAATGACCAAAATGACCGACGGCCAGCTGCATGGGCAGGGCCTGTATCTTCCACAGTTCGCAGCTAACTCTGCGTGGTTCTTCTGCCCAAAACTACCTATCTCTGACCCGCATCTTGTGCGCTCTGGAAACGATTTTCTTTGGAGACAGTTGTTTGCACCTTAGCTAGGAGAAAGGGAGTGTGGATTCAGTAGCTTTTGAACGTCTGGTCTTGATGGGTTGATAAGTAAAGAGAAGAGAGAAAAACATCTTCTCATTGCCATGCTGCTTTTTATTTTTTTTTGGTCCACAACGATGAAGGAGGGAAGTTCACCCTGTTGATATGAACTGCAAATAAAGTCTCGAGTCACCCACTCTCCTGCATGCTTCAAAGGTCAATGAGTCCTCTGGAAGCTCGGTCCATAAAGAAATGTAGTTAAGGGTTGTACAAAGACATGATGTAAATAACTCTTGCTTGCCACTGCTGGGTTAGAAGTGCAGAGCTCCCCTTACGCTGCATGGGCAATCATTTAAAAACTCCCCTTCACAGGACAGAGCACAATTCCAAACAAATCAAACCTATCCTGCAGAACAGAGACAGCATGAAACCCTGGGCAAGCCCTTCGCCAAAGCACGCGCTTGCCTTACAGCAGAACAAACAGGAGGCACCGGTGGTTTCACAACAGCCCGGAGTCCCACGGCTCTGTGATCTGGCAGTGAGGACAGCGGAGGGAAGGCAGCGGCAGGCAGCTCGCCTACAGCCTGGTACCTTCGGTGGGTAATCTGCATTCACGCGAGGAGCCTCACAGCCTTCTTTAGACTCTGGATATGGGTTCCTTGCATGGGCCAACCCTGCTGGATAAACTTACTGATATTTATTTCCCAAAAGTTGCTTTTAAGTAAAGAAGTGCCTGGAATTATTTGAGTAAATGTTTCTAGCAGGAGGTAAATTCAATTTGCTGTAGTTCAAAATATTATGCAGATTTCCATCTGCTTTCTTGCAATGGAAAAAAAAATTATTCCATCTTATTAATCTATTCATAGAGCCACTCAGTTGTTCTCCTTGACTGATGACAAGTGTTTTTGACGTTAATATCCTGGTTCTTAGATTCTGTTAATGTTGTGGGTAAGTCTTTGCAGAAAACAAAACAAAAGTCTAGTTGAGAACAGATGCCCTAATTCTAATGGAAGAACTTCACACCAACTCCTTTAAAGCCCATTTTTTTGAAGGCCGCTTCTGAACCCGTATGCTTACCACTCCCCCAGTATGTTTTGCAATCTCTCTGTCTCTTTGGCATACCGTGCATCAGAGACACAAGTTTTTAATTACCCCATCAGGCTTCCTCCCCTTCTTCTGATTGTTCACCACCCCTCACTTATGGTCTGTGATGATCTTGATCTTAAAGCAGCTGGCTTATACATGGGTTATCAGGCATACCTTGCAAAGATGCACGCCACACCATGTTTGACAGCATCTCTGAGGACCATTATTGTTGCTTGCGTACCCTTTCCAAAAGGCACCGCCTCCTCTTTAACAGACAATGGGCTTTTTTCTTGTTAGTGATGTTGGCAGGAGCTCTTAATCAGAAATTAGTTAGATTTGCCACTGAGAGGACAAGCATTATTTATCCTTATGGTCCCTCTCTAACTTTATTTCATCCGAGCATTGCCTCAGTAAGACGCTCTCACAGGTAAGTGACCATAATTATATGTTAAAAACATATATTATTCAATAACCCAGCCAAGAGCAAAGATGTAACTTTTATACAATGGAAAAGCAGTACATGAGAAGTATTGCTAAGCTGCCAGATAAGAAGCTTACAATTAACCAGACGTAATTAAAATTCATTTTACTTCTGTAGGCACAGAGTCACACTCACATTAATCTGGCAGTGGCAAAGTCTGTTAAAGGCCGGTCCAGCTTCCACTGGAGTCGGTGGCAAAGTCATACTGGAGGCAGGGTCAGCCCTTCATCTGTCTGGGGATGACTATTACAATAAACTGCATTTATGGAAATTCATATCCTTGCGGTTAAAAATGTTCAACCCAAAAATCCAGCAGCCAGTCCTTCCATTGTGGCTCTGTAGCCAGGGCATTTTCTGATACCTGTTAAATTCACCATACTCTGCTGAAGAAGGGAATTAATGAAGCACTGTTTAAATTCATCTTCAAAAAAGGTGGCCTATTTCCTTCCTCCTAAGTTTCTATATGCTAGTAGCTTGTGAAGTCAGCATCTTATAAGTGCGTATTTTCTACAGAAATATTTCACTACAACTTCGTTTAAAAGTCATATTAAATGAAACTACCCATGGTGTAAATCAGGTTGGAAGTACCTGTTGCCTCTCTGTTCATGCCTGCCATTCTGCGGAAAGTCCCTCTGTGCGAAGAGTGCTCTTTCTTTGTCGTTTTCTTGATAGCAATTGTTTTGCAAGGGCTTTAGAATTGTCCCACTCATCATTGCCAACGCTGATATTCCAGATCCACCCTGTGCTTCCGTCTCTGTTTAAGATCTCCACGGGACTTTTTATAAGGGCACTGGGTTTCCCCTGTGACCTTCGCCAAAATTTCACCTTTCCTCCCCCGGCTGCGTCACCTGGGGATGCAGTGAAATAAGAATTCGACTGCGTGCTCTCAGGTGCTCTTGAAAAAGTTTGTTCGCTGTTTCACAAAGCAGTAATTGCTGAGCCTTGGGTTTATTTTTCACGAGAAAGGGAAGCCAGTATCTGTGTTAATGAGTGTTTTTAACCACAGATAATCACCTAAGAACGTGCAGTTTTGTGTTTTTGCAAAGAAGGCATTTGCTAGTTATGCGTAAGCGAATCTCCACATTTTGGGATCTCACTCAGAATATAGTAATTATATTGAGTACACAATAAAAATCTTAAACTGAACGTGATGAGTGTATCAGGATATTAAGCGGTGGTTGTAGATGAATTAACGGATTTGTCTTACTGTAGCTTAACTTTCTTTGTGCATGAAGACATGGGGAAATCCTAATAAAGAGGCAACTGGTAAATGTTCAATATGTTTAATACTTTGCTCCCTCATTTGGAGAACAAAGAGTTGCCTGTTTCATACTACTGGTTTGGACAAAAGCAGGGCACGGAAACGTGTAATCTGCATTTTCTGAATAGTCGAGATCTACAAAGATGATTTCATGTCTCTAGCTCTTTTATGTTGGCATGCTAGCAAAATCTGACAGAAAAATAATCTAAAGTATATTTTTTGCCAAAATTTGCAACCGGAATCAGAATTATTCACAGTTCCGTTGTGTTTGTAATGCGATGTGGAGCACTGGCCTAATCTGAACACAGGACTACCACCACAGAGCGTAAAATTGAACTAATCCTTTAAATCAGTATAAAATTACTACTCCTATCTCCTGAGAGCTAGTTTAATAAACTGATGAATATGTAAGAGTTTCTGACATCCAATGAGAAATCCAACTGTATAAAAAGAATAAAAGGACGAAGGGAAGAGAGCCTAATTCTTCTCGGGAAGCTGCTCCTGCTAATGCGATGAGGAAACTCCCCCTGCGAACCGTGTCGCTTCCACCATGCGGGACCACTCGGTGAGACCTTGTCATTTTGTAGCTTTGGAAAATTAGCTGCAAAATGATTTTTCCTGACGGTTTTGACAATGAAATGTGTTGTGGTTTATTCTGTAATCATCAAACTGACAGTCTTTCTGTAAATAATTCATACTGAGACTCATCATGTGTGACTATGCAATTCAGATCCAGAAATGTGCACCTGTAACATTGGCGACATGGAGAAATAAACACTCATTACAATGCATTTTGCTGGGCAGTCCTAGGCAAATATGCCCTGCACTTATTTAATTTTTAAAGAGAAGAGAGAGAATGCTCTAATGCTGGTGTGCACCTTATCTATTAATAGTTTGTTAGGTAACTGTCGCCTTTCTGCAAGTTTAATTTTTTTGACAGTGGTGGAAAATAGTTAAGCACAAAAAAAATGGGACATGTGCTATGACTTTATACAAGAGCTAGCACCTTGCCTTAATGTGCCTGGTTTATGTCTGAATTTATTACTTTGTGCTGTTCTCACCTCCAGGCACGGGAATGGCTCATCTTTCTGACCTGAAAAGGGTCTTGTGTGCCTGAAAATATATCTGCTTTTCTCCTGGAACCAGAAGAAGGTGTTAGTACCTGAGCCCACGTTTTCTCCTGGGCCTGGTGGCGATGGCGGGGCCGCTGGGGAGTGTGAGGTCCCTCATTTGGGGAACAGCTTCCCCCTTTTCCGGCCCGGCCCCGCAGCGCAGCTCTGCCCCGTTCACCTCCTCCTTCCCCGAGCAGGTTCGTGCTGTTTCTTTCTCAGTTCAAGGCCTCTTTTGAATTAACGTCTGTTCTCCACCACGTCTGTGCAAAAGCGTCCCTAAGGCCCTTGGTTTCCTGAGCCCTTCTAGCAATTTTCGGTGTGAATGTCTGCGTGGCAAATGTAGAAATTAGGACAGTTATGAGGCCACCTATCCCAAATCGGACAGCGGGAGGCCGGGTGGGGAAAGGCCGTGGCAACGCTCCCTGCCCAGGAGCACGGAGTACGGGGTGCAAGGGCCCAGGCACCCGCACCCCACCTGCTCCTGGTGGGAGCCAGGCTCTGGGCCAGCCCCCGGCTCCTCTGTGGAGGGAGCCCCTTGCCCGGCGTGCCCACCAGCACCAGCTTCCCCGGGCATCCTCAGCACCGCCCAGCGAGGTTGCTCCTGGCGAGACAAGGGCAGATTGCAAGGGAGCCCAGAGCTCTTCTGCCTGGGTGGCGGGGCTGAGGGAGCCAGAGCTGCCCATGCACGGGGGAAAGGATGCAGTCTTGCACGGGAAGAGGGATGCGAGCGCAGGAGGAGGCAGGGATGCTCGTAGGGAAGAAGGGATGCCTGCTTGGAGGAGACTTGCGTACAGGGGAAGAATGAGGGATGCCCGCGGGACAGGAGGAATGGATGCCCGGGAGGCGGGATGCACGCAGGGCAGGAGGTGGGGGACGTGCCGGACCCGGGGGATGCAGGCAGGGCAAGGCAGGGCAGAGCAGCCCGGCCCGGCGGGGACGGGGGCGCGCCCTGGCTGGGGCCGCAGCTCCTCCCCGCCCTGAGTGACTCCCCGTCCGCCAAATCGCCGCGCCGGGAGGCCGTGATGTGCAGGGGCGCGGGCCAATCCGGCCGGGGCGGCGGGGCCGGGGCGCGCCGAGCGCGGGCAGCGGGGCTGGGGCACGGCGCGGCGGGCGGCGCGGCTCGGCTCGGCTCGGCTCGGCTCGGCGGTGAGTGCTCCCGGCAGCTCTTCCAGCGCGCCTCCAACTTGGGGAAAGTTGCCGACCCTCGCCCCGCCGCCCAGAGATGCGCCGGCCCGGGCGGAGCATCCCGGCGGCGGCGGGGCGGGAGGCGCCGAGCGGCCCCAGCGGCTCCGCGGGGCCCGGCCCGGCCCTCGCTGCCGCCCGGCTCCGCTCCCGGCCAGGCGCGTCCCCCCGCCGCCGCCCCGGGGGGGTCCCGGGACAAGGGAGCGGGGCGGCGGGCGCGGAGCCCGGCGCGGAGCCCTGTGCCCAGGCGGGGCGGGCGCGGAGCCCGGCGCCCCTCGGTGCCCGCCGGGACGCGGAGTACGCGGAGCTCCTGCCGCCCCCTCCAGCCTCCCCGCGGCGGTGAAAAGGCACTTGTCTGATTCATTCCCCTGCAAAACTTCACCCCCGGGCTGAGCCGGGGCGGGAGATGCGCTGCCCGCGGGAGACGCGCTGCCCGCGGGCGCGGGTAGCGGCTTGGGGGCGGCCGGGCCGGGGGCTCCGCCGCGGGGATGGAGCGGGACGCGCGGCGAAAGCCCGGCTGCTGCAAAACTTGAGGCTTTGTGCGAGTTGGTAGAAGCGGAGCCCGGCTGCAGCGGAGGGGAGGTGCTGCTTCCCGCTGCGCGTTCCCGCAGAGAAAGGGGATTCGGTTTGCATTTAACTTTAATCTTTTGTGCAGGATAGTGTTCCCCAAAGCAGCAAAAGTGAGGGCGTTGGAGCCGACTTCTCATCTAACTGAAGCGGGGCGAAATAAAATGAATTAGTGGGAGAGCTGGGTGGGTTTATTTTTATACATCTCTAATTTGGACCGGGAGAGGAAGTGTCACCCTGCTCCCCCGAACAATGGCTCCTTGTTGGGAGCCTGCGAAGGGAAGGGGAAGAGCAGGGAATTTTTCAGGAGGTGAAGCTTTAGACTTTCCTTTGCATAGGACAGGCACCCTGGCACTGGCTGTGTATTCTAATGGATAGTATCGAGTCCTGCTGCTCACAGAGGTGACTGTTCTCCAGTTGTAAGTTTTTGTCTAAGTGGAAATAGCGGCGGGACATGTGGATGGGAACCTAACCTCCAGTTAATACTTCCTGGGGACAGGCTGCGTGTGTCTGCTCTGTAACAGCATCCATACCTTCACGCAGGGCATCACTTGAGCTCATTTCTTTCTTTTCAGGAGAGCTGTTGGTATAGCTCTGAGCAAATGCCATCGAATCAGCCCCCGAGGTTGTTATTGCTCTTACACAATCCCAGTGGAATGCGTGTGCACACGAGAGCTGGGCTTCCTGTTTTTGGTCAGTCTGTAGAAGAGACTATAAAAGATAATAGATATCTCAGATAAATTGCTTTTGCATGAGAACTTGGCGCCATTGTTCAACCAGTAACACTTGTGACTTCTGCAGGGAGCCTGGTAACCTGAGAAGAAAAACTCCTTAATGCTGGGAGACGTGCTCAGAGGAACTTGAAAGACAACAGCTGGAACCTGGCTATAAAGGGGAATAGTTACAGAGATCGACATATGTTAGTGCTGTGCGTAATGATGTATAGAAATTCAATCTGTTTTGAAAAGAAATCTTGTGCAAAGAGGAGCTGCTGGTAGTTTGTCAGTGGAGAGAAGTGTTTCGGGGGATTAGTGGACACAAGGCGAGTCCCCTGGGTGCGATATTCTGCAGCTGATTTCTGCCCTGGGGGTGTTGGATGGCCTTCTGTGGGGGTGTGCATGCAGAGAACTTAAATTCCAGATCTGCTGGTTTGCGTCTGAATAACTCTTAAAAAAAAAAAAAAAGTATGTTGTAAAATAATTTGCTAAGAGAAATCTTTTCGAAACGCTGCTGTTATCGCAGCCCGTTAATCTTGCCAAAAGTTTAACAATTTGAGGATGTTGCTTGGTTGTAACCAAGCTCCTCTGAAGGAATTCTCTGCTTGTGAAAGATGAATTGCTCATTCTTTGTCTGGGTTAAGAGATCGTAATGTGATTATTAAACTCAGTTATTCAGTGCTAGATATAAAGAATTACGCTTAACCAGGGTCTTTGTTCTTTTATCAAAGCTAATCTGACCAAGTTTCCCCTCCTATAAAGTAGGCAAATATCTGCCCAGATTAAAGAATGCCCAAAACTCCAGCACCCTATTTACTAGTTTTGGCTAGATTAGTGTCACCGTGGGGAGGGCTCTGGGGCCGGAGGACTGCTTTAGGTATTCGGGGGTGGATGCAGGGATTTGGGATGAATGCAGAGGAGCTCCTTCCCCTGGGGCTCCCTCACTGACTTCTCTGCTCCGGGTTTCAATTGTTGTGAGATTAAGATGGTGAGGGAAGGAATTGCAGCCTTGTTAAATGGGTTTGCTGCTGAATCCACTCATGCGGGATCTTCTAGTAACTCTTTCCTGTGTTTACTCAGTGCTCTAGTGCAGCGACTTAACTGGCTTTGGAGAAGTGGAACTATTGCCTTGAAGGAAGCAAATGAGAGTGCTACTCAGTGATTGATTGAAAAAGCTATTAGGGACAGTAATTAAGTAATTTTGCTTAAGAAGCTGCCAGTGATCTAAGTGATCCAAGTGCCTTGTGAATAGCTTTATATGTAAAGTTCAGGGTGGAAATACTCTGTCTTTTGTGTTGTAAAACTGCAAGTGCTCCACTTGCATCAGTGCAGGAGTTGCGTTCTTGCTAATGTGTACAGTGTAATGCATCAGGAGGAGAGAAATGCTTTTCTTTTTACTTGATAGGCGGTGAGTTTAGGGAGGGTGTGCCCGTCGCCTTTCTGTATAGATACTTTAATCCCCTTCCTTATCAAAGCAGATGGTAGTGATCAGTAGTAAGTACGCTTGATTGCTTACGAGAGCTTCATTTAGCACCTGAGGTTGTCTTGGTGGTGATATTTCAGGTGGTAGTAATTTGCTTGGTGACGTTGCCCAAGTACACCCTCTCTGTGTTCTTGGTAACCTGTTTTACATAGCATTAAATGGTAGGTGGCGGAACACAAAGAGGCTGTGTTTGCAGCGAAACCAAAGGCCGAGTGAGTTCTGCTTTATAGCAAATTTTTCAGGTAGGTTTTTGTTTGTAGTTTTGTGATTTTTTTTTTCTTTTTTTTAAGTTACAATGTTTTGCATCTCTTCTTAAAATGCTGAGTGCTATGGACCACAGTCCTCTGGGGATGTTTGTCCCTCTTTAGATACAGGCCTGTTACCCTGATTTTCTTGCGCCCAGCCTGTCTGCGTTCCTGCAGCGTGGGTTTCCTACGGATCCGGCGCAGCCCTGCGAAGCGCAGGCCCAGCTCGCTGACGGGCTTCGGCAGCGGCGTTGAGGGTGGCCCCGCCACGCTGGGAGGGAGGTTGACCCTGGGCAGGGGCACGGCGATGCTTCTGATCAAAAAGAGAGTTAGAAAGCGAACGTGGAGAAGGAAGGACAGGGATGTCAAGTACTACAGTGTTGCTTTGGGGTTTGCAGAGGGTTGGAGAGGTGAAATTTATGTGGCTACAATTTGGTTTTTATCTGTGTGCCACAGAGTAGCAGTGAACAGCAAAAGAAACAGGGTTTAAGTTGGTGTTTTGTTCAGACTTTGAATATTACCTTTGCCTCCCTGTGGGTTAGCGCAGTAATTCAGCATAGAAAAGCAGATTCTCATCTCGGAGTGCCAGCTGTTTAAACATGTGACTGACAAGCCATCAGCCCGCACAGGGCAATAAACAGATTCCAATTTTTAACTTATTAGTTACTACTGAGAAGTTCCTTGTCGTATCGGGGATAGCCACAATATGATGTGTTAATATTTATTAACTAATTACTGACCTTTCCATACTCAGCGCTTTTTGAACTAAGTGCTATCATGCGTTAAGTATTCTGTGTATCTTTTTGGACACTGAGCTCATGGAGTAATTAAAGTTGCTAATTACATCAAAAAAGCCAAACATGAATCCAGAAACTTCTATCACCAGATCTGTGTGAAAGGTAGTTAAATACTGAATTTAAAAAGTTTACCAAATAACCTTAATGCATATGCGGAGCAAAGCATTCCTGAATATGTTTTAATTTCAGGTACGTTGCAAAACTGAGACCAGCTCTTTTAATGAGGGTGATGCAAGGTTGTATTAAATCAGTATTTTCTGGGTTACTCTAATGAATGTCACAGTATCACCTTGCTCTTTCCTGTCCCTGGTCCCCAAACCCCTTGATAGGCATCTGTTGACACCTTTGCACGTACGTTCCTGTTGGCACTTTGGGAGCTGGCTTATTGCAGAAGCAGCAGTGGCTGTGTGTGGTGAGCAGGTCCTGGCGCAGCTCTGCCTGCAGCGCTGCCGGCGGGGGGTGCGTGGAAGCACTGCTTCCCCTCCGACCATCCCAGAGCGTGGCTCAGGCTCTAACACAGCGTCAGCCTTCCCTGCTTGCACCACTAAAGCCCTTTCCAGCCTGGAGGTACCTGCTACTCTTGCTGCTGGTAGATGAGCAGGTGGGAAGGGTGAGAGGTGCGATCTCGTGATTGAAGGCAGTTGGGCGATGGTCTAACATCTGAGCTCTGGGTGGTGCGTCTGGGAGAAATGATGTTAACTCGCCATCCTGGAGGTCCTCTGAGCAGCGGCAGCTCAGCTGACAGTGACTGGCCGGCTGTAATCACGTTCAGCTGTGTGACTGCTGGCCATGGATGTGCTACCGTTGTGTCCCCTGCTGCACGTACTCGGGTTTGGGTGTTCATATGGGTGTACTGTCTCTCTTGAATTTATTGGGTGGCAGGGAATTAAAAGTGGGCATGGGATGGGTGGTGCTTAGACACTCAGCATTTAGTACAGCTTCAGTCTTAGCAGCTGCCTACTTCATGCTCTTTGGTGCTGAAGTTGTAGGTGGCAGGTCAGGCTTGTCCTGTCCGTCCTCACTCGGGTTTCCTGCCCTGGATGTTCTTCCTGCCTCTAGGTCAGGTTTTTCTGAAGTGGAGACTTCGATAACTCCTCTCCTGCGCGTTCTGTGCTGTGCGATTCACTTGGAGCGCTGCAGCGTGGCCTGTGAGAAGTCTCCTGGTTTGTGCAGATCCCTTTCCCAAGCGAAGGGCTAGGTTCGGTGTAATCTCCTCTGCTCTACCTGCAAGCGCCATGAGCCTGGCTGGGTGGCGTTGCCACACCGTGCCATCAGCTTGGGGACAGGGAACCCCAGCTGTCAGAAATCCTCCTGCCCCGTCTTGCTGTGCTGCAGCCCCCAGCCCACCCAGTCTCCCTCGGCACGTCGCACCAGTGCACCTCCCGGGGTGGGTGTGCTGTGGCACTGAGTCCGTGCTGCCTGTGCAGGGTGTTGGATGCCCACCCTTTTAATTGGTGATCGAAGAGATGATTTGATTTCAGCCAAAAGATGGGGCTCATGAGTGTTTGTGGCTGCAGAGCCCAACCCTGGGAAGCAGGGGCTGTGTTTGACGTTTCAGGTATTTGGTGTGACCCTGTGTAATAAGGTGTTGGTGTACCCTATGTGATCTGCCAGCCACGTAAAGAGCAACCCGTCTTCTCGTACCGGCTGAGCAAGAAAACATGATGAGTTGATGAAGCTAGAAGACAGAAGCCTCCACTGAAAAGGGCTGGAGAGCGGGGTGGGAGGAGAGGACGTGCCCATCTGCCCTCTGCTAATACCACGCTGTTTGATCCGGAGGTGGTGGCATTGGAGGTAATCGAGCTCTTCCCTGCTGTGGGCATGTCTGACGTCAGTGCTGCTAACAGGCAGCTGCCCTGAGAGCAGGACTGCCTGCTTGGCCTGGCTACCCCCTCCCTGCAGGGCTGGTCCCATCAGAGGGGTGTGGACCTCCCTGGACAGGGTGCCAAGCTGTGGTGGCCAGTGCTGTGCATGGCCAGTGCACTCTGTCGCTGTGGCATCCGCCGGTCTCCTGGGAATCTGTCATCTGTTGGCTTTTTTGGTAATAGATTAAAAATGCCAGGAATGACAAGCAAGTCCTGTCTGGCCCCCTGGGAAGAATTGTATCACGTGTGCTCCTCTAACAGCTAGTGTTTCACGTTTGGGTTTTGTGGGTTAGCACTTGGGCTACTCAAAGCTGGTTTTGTCACTGCGTTTGTGAGTGGCATGATGATGAAGAGGTAGCTTCCATGTCCCCAGGAGAGTTGCTATCAGCAGAGATGGAGCTATCGAGAGCTATTCTTTCCCTTTTCCTTGTTTTGCCGGTTGGTTCCTGTTAGTTTATCTCCACCTTTCAGCAGCCATCAGGGTGACCGCGGCCCGTGGAAATGCAGCATCCCTGGCAGGTGGGCTGATGGCCTTGGGTCCCCTTCCTCGTGCCCCCCCCGCGCCGGCTGGTCTGTGCTCCAACACCCTGTGCCGCAGGGCCATGTGCACGTTCCTGGGAGCGAACTGGCTCCTCCTGCACCATCTAGACTGTCCCCGCGGGGCGCGGCGGCCTGTGCACTACTGACATTTGGGAATCAGTATGGAAGAAATAAAATAATTATTGGTTTGACATGCATCTGAGGATGTGGGGAGCAGGACAACTGTCTGAAATGGGAAACTCTGCTTAGGACTGCTGCCGATTGCTCATGTCAATCCATATGGGCCATATGCTTCTAACCAGTCTCCTTGTCTCATTTCCTTCTCTGAAAAGCTTACAGCTGTTTTTCCTGCCTCTTCAGTAGGTTTTTTGTTCCTGTAAAAAGAGTGACAGCTCACAGATGCTGCTGGGAGTTCCCACTGCATAGCTGGGAAGAGAGACTATTACTGTGATCTTCAAAAGAAGATAAGGTGTAGTATCTCTGCAGGAGGCCTAATTTCTGATGTTTTGAAGTAAGCTTTTTTGTTTTTTCTTTTTAAAGCTGAAAATAGAGTTTGTCTCATTCACTGTTTCCCCGTCACATACTGCCCTTAGTGATGGAAGTGAGAGAGCGGGTAGTTGGTGCTGTCACTTACAGGTGGAACAAGGAAGGAAGAAGTGATGTTGGCTGTGAACATATTACCTAGTGTTAAGAGGCATTCAGCATCCAGTCTTGCTGCAATGCTTATAAAATCTGGGTTGAACTTCACAGTGTTGCTTAGGTGTTGGCTTTTTTCCTAAGAACTCCATGACCGAAATGATAGCGGTGCTTAAGGTTCATCATTGCTGCTCCTCCACTTAGCCCGGTACACCATCTCGTCTGTTCTGCCCTTTTTGCATTCTGCCAAGAGACGTAATTGCAGACTTCTGGAGTGGGGTTAATAATCCAGCCCTGGTCAGGTAAAGAAGGAGCTCTAGAGATGCTGATGCCTATGTGAGTGTTTCACAGTTTATGGATGGATGGATGTTAAAAGGACGTCTGAAGACAGTGAGAGAAGCTATATGTACCCTCTTTCAGACCAATGACCTGTGTACTGCAAGGAAGGTGGGGTTAATATGGTGAAGTAAATGGCTGTGTTGAGTTGGCTTGAATGCTAAGTTGAGACAGTGCCTGTAACAACTAAAACTTAGTCATATGTTTATGTAGGAAGTCTGTGTGATCTTGGGCTCATTTAGTTGCTGAGAGCATACAAAACATCTCTGCTCTTAGTGGGTTGGTTGCATGTTGGCCATAAACCTTAAATAAGCAAAACTTCTCTTGTTTTCCAATCCTCAGGTCACTTTGGTGGCTCTGCTTTGCCTTTTTTGCAGTCCCAACATCACAAAAGATCAAAGTGTCCCAACATCTGTTTTATTGGTGTCTGAGATAGGAAACCTTTTATAGGATCCTGGTGGCATGTCCATGGCTGGTGACCATTTTCCTGTCTCGTCCTCTCAAGGGTCTCACTGCTGTGCAAGGAGCCGCAGGTTGGCTCTTCCTCCTGTACAAAATACACTGGGGCTGTACTCTTCTCAGCCCATGTTAGAAATGATACTTCATAAATTGCTGTAGGAAATGGAAAATAAAGTAATCCTGACTTGTGTTCTTTTAGAGCCCTGTTCTTTAGACCAAAATACACAGGATAAGTCTGGCCCTTCCCTCTATTCACTTTTCATAGCCTCCTTTGTTTTTAATTTATGTATCTTTTTATTCTAAATTCCTCCCATCCCCAAAATAGAACAGACATCAGCCTGCAAGCAAAGGTTGCCAGACATTGGTCTTGTGGATTATAGTGGCTTTTTGGCCTGGTTGGAGACTGAGCCCCACCCTACGTAGGCTTGGATTAAAAATAGGCTTTCTTTTCAGCAGGCTGAAAACTGTACACAACATGTTCACATCTTGGTTTCTGGGGCACTGGCAGCCACGGGAAGCCCTTCAGCTGTAAAATACCTCAGAAAATCTGTGTGCTGCTAATTCATCCAAAAGTGCTATGGTGACCGGTGTCAGGGAGGTGTACAGCCCAGTGTCTGACTGCCAGCCATGTAGTTATTCTAGATATTGAGTAAAGTTTTAGCCATGCTTCTTGCAGGACCTGAAAGAGTTGAAAACTGTAGACCACAGGCTCTGTAGTCCAGCAGCCTGGAAAGAGCCCCTGGTCCATGCTTGTTAGTGGAGAGCGTTGGCTGGATGGGATGAAGAGATGAATGGATGCCGTACCGCTGAGCCTCAGGGGCAGGAAGCAGTTGAGGCCTTTTTTGATTCCTTAAATGCCCATCTTGGCTTAGGCAGTTGTTAAGAAAATACTGGCAGAAGCTCTTACGCTTCATGACCTGTGACGGTAACATCTTAGAGCGATAGCAAGGTGTCTCATGGGTGGCAGGAGGACCCTGAGGCTCTGCTCTCTGTGGGGAGTGTTTGGGGATGGCAGGGGCTCCTGGATGGGGAGGTGCTTTCATGGAGGAAGGTCCAGCAGACTCAGAGGTCGCTAGCTCTAGGAAGGAAGGACAGAGCTCTGGCCAGCTGAAAATGAAGGCAAGCACTGCTCTGCTACCTGGTTGTAAGAGCTTGGCAGGGAGCTGGGTAAGAAAGGCAAGGGTGTTGCTCCGATGGCTGGAGGCCATGCATTCAAGGCGAGATAGCAATCCTGGCCTAAAAACACAGCTTTTTATCTTCTTGCCTTCATGTTGACCAGTGTTTTGATGCCTGTCAAAAAGAACAGCAACGTTTTGGGGCTGCACTAGGCATTAAGCTGCCAGTTTAAGTATGCCCCAGCTCAAGTGCTGTGGGGAGAAGTAGGAGGGCCAGGAGGTTGCTCCTGCCCCACAGCCTCCGGCTCAGTCTTGTCTGTCCAGACCTGAGCTGCACGCTCCTCCCTCTTCTTATAAAACAGAAAAAAACATTAAGGGCAAGAGGTTGACCAGTATCTGGTGTGGTGATCTCATTCCCCCCCTGCTTAGTGGAAAAGCCAAGACTTCTCAGGCACGTCTGAGTGGTTGGCCGTGGGCTAGCAAAAGGGAAGAGTCGAGCGTCTCCTTGCTCTGGGCATCTGTTCTCTGCCTCGTGAACCTCAACTGTTGACTTCTTGCGTTGTTTAATTTGTTTTCCACTGTCCTTGGCCATGCTTGTGTGAGGCAGCAAGTTGTTTTACAGGGTGGTAGCAAATGCCAGCGGGCTCCTGCCCGCTCCGTGGGGGAAGGCAGCATGGGGCTCATCGGGGACGTGAAAGCAGGCGGTGCTGCCTAGCAATTGAAGCCTCCAGCTTAGCCATAAGTCTCTACGGATGTTTAGGGCTGGGGTGGGAATACATGAGCAGTGGCGTGCGATGGGAGGAGGGCAGGGAGGCTCTGCCCATTGCCTGCTCCATGACTGTTTATGACTAGCATGCTCTGTGGGTCTGGAATGGTTTACGTGACCTTGTTGATCAAATGTCTCTCTGAAATGCCTTTTTCTCTTCAATTTTTGTAGACTCCGCCTTGGCCTGTTCTGTTTCTGGTTCTTCTATTCTAGACTAGACTGTAAAAAAACTTAAAAATTTGAAATACTGTCTGACTGATGAAACTGGCTGTAGAAGGACACTGGAAGGATTTTGTTTCTCCCAAAGCCTAGGGACAGAGCCTTCAGCCTTTGTCTAACTCAGCTGCATGTTTTAACTTCAGCTGCGAGTCAGGGGGCTATTTGTTCATATCTCAAATTCTTAAAGTGGAAGAACCTGACTCCTGCAGTTGTGTCTTTACTACAGACATTTTTTTACTAGAGGAAATGGAATTTTTCTTGGAAAAAATGCTAGCTAGGCTGCTTTTTAAAATTGTATAAATACAGGAACTTGAACAAGGCAATGTGAACTGTTGCCCATTACAGGGTCAGGTCAAGACAAGGAAAAACCTGCAAAACACCAATTTGGAAAAGCATAAAGAAGAAAATGTGCTGCTCTGGGAGATGAGACAGGCTGAATAACATCAGAAGCGCTGCTGTCCTGTAGCAGTGTTTCCAATTCCAGGTGCTGAACGAGGCTGCGGTTCGGGGAGATGCTGTGTTTTGCAGGAGGTGTCGGTGACCGCTGGTGCAGTAGTCGGAGCGGGCTCGCCTCTGGTGTGCAGTAGATAATCCTGCCCCTGACCTGGGTCCCGTTGGCGCAGCTCCTGCCAGAGTTTTGTTTGCTAGAACTGCTTCTGTTGCCTTGACTCCACATGATAGGGAGACTGTCTTGCTAGGGGAAAAAAAATGAATTAATTGCAGAGCTCTAGGGACATCCTCTTGGATTCCTACTGAAATTGTTGTGTCTCATTGAGGTGGTGGGAAATGAAGCTTAAGAAAATTCCTCTTTGTTCTCCCTCACTTTTTTTTACCTGAAGATTGACATATGAAAAGTATTTTGGTACTAGAAGGAAAATAGGAAGGCATGTGATTCTGCACTCAATTTATATATATGGGATTGATTTTTTTGCCAATATGTTGGGGATTAAATTAGGGCTCTCCAGAGCTGAATGCACAAGATGTTTAAAACGCAGGTTGAAGACCTTGGACAACAGAAGTTTGTACCCTCTCTGCATTAGATGGAAGTGGGTTGTTACTGAAACAAGGTTGCACGGTCACCTGTGTGCCATTTACATGTTCTTCCCTGCCTGTTTTGTTGGAATCTGAAAACTATAGCTCAAGTCCTGCTTTCTATATGCTCTTTCCCTCGAAGTATCTTTGCAGCTTGGCATTGCAGGAGCTGACCGGGCGAGGTGTGATCCTGCTTTTGCCTGCTGGAAGTACCACGTAACACTCCGCGTTGTTAGTGCCAGAGATAGTGGCTGCTAGTGATGCAGTTTGTGTGGACGTAGAGTGGTGAGATGAGTGTGTTTGCTTCGTGAGAGCATCCCACCTCTGATGTACCCTTTAGCTTCCGATGGGAACTGGAGACTGGAGCACTTTGGGATACCATATTCATAGCAATGTGTGTGTCTCTTCCTAAATTTGATCAGGTTTTTGGTTTTTTTTATGTTTGTATCGGTCTTTGCCCCAGTGATGTTGCTAGTGTACGTGGTACTGTCCCAGCCCTGGCTGCAGAAGCCCACGGTGCCAGGACCTCTGCTTGATGGGCTGTGCGCAAAATAACAGAGGAGGGGGATTGCTGCTCTGCTTCTCCCACTGTCTCTCCAGTGCTGCGACGTAGACGAGTATCTTGCTCTACTTTCACAAACAGTAGGACTGAACTTGCTGCCTTTGGCTCTGCCCTGCTGGGAAGGACGGGGATGGTGGATGAGGTCCCATGTGTTTTCAGTCATTGTCCCCATTTTTCTGGGAGAGCTCAGCGCAGCCCCTCCCGGCCCGCGAACCTGCTGGCGAGCACCAGACTTCTCAGTGTGTCAGAACAGTGCTAACCGAGTGGAAACTTGAATTCAAGCTACCCATCCCTGTAATTGGCATTCACATTTTGTGAAGCAGTGCTTCAGCTGCGTCGCTTGCTAAACAACGCCCGAAAGGTCATAAATCCCAGGTCCTTGTTTACGCTGCCATCGCAGTCTTGTGCTCCTTCCTGCTCATCAGCCGGGAAGGGTCTGTGGAGCGTTGTTTGGGTTTGGAGCAGGGCTGTGGTTTTGAGATTCCAGGATGCTGAGTCTTGTCCCAGGGACAGGCTTGGATGCTCTCCTGCCTTGGAGCCTCTGCAGCAGGACGCTAATGAGCAGGCTGATACTCCAGCCTGTCGCTGTTTTCCTTGGGTTAAAACAGTGTTTGCCTTCTGCCGTAACTGCTGAGCAGCTGCGGTGGTATATACATATATATATATTCCACTATAAATTTTGTAGTTAAACATTTCCTTGACCCAGCATAGAACAAGGTGCTTGTCTCCAGCTGGTCACAGAAATAAAGGAAGCGAGTTCCAAAGTAACGTTGCAATTACCTTTTTCTTCCTGAATTCTGCACAAAATGTTTTGCCTCCAAGAATGGATCGTGAGGACTTTATTTTAGGGAATACATAGGGTGTTTGTAGGTGTATGTAAAGTTATCCTGTTTTGATTGGTATTATGCAGACGAGCAGGGAGAAGGTTGGCCCCTGCTTTTAAGGACTGTTTCTGAGATAGCAACACTTTGAAGGAGGTCAACAGAGAACAAATGGAAATACATTTACAAATGTTTCTCAGTGCTCCTGGAAGTAATAAGCAAGTTTCTGAACCCTCACTTAGGTAGAATTCACCTTTCCATAAGGAGAGAGGAGAAACTGGGCCTTCTGAAAATTGAAAATATTTTGAAAAAGTGGCCTTAATGTCTGACCTAAGCTTTAGCCTGTTCCTTTCTGCACTGTTTGGCTGAGGTCGGGACTAAGCTTTCCTTGGGGACACGGATGGGAGGTTCCAGTGCAATCCTGCCCCTGCCCTTCTGTTGCCCACCCCTTTGTAATGTTGTTGTTGATCTAATTTCCGTCTGGGCTCTTGCCACTGTTTTATATAAACCAAATGCTCAAGCAAAGGCAGCGTAGTCAGACTTCTTGTTGAAAACTTGAAAACCTTACATTGCTTCTGCCCATCTAAGAAGCTCCTGGAAGTTACCGTAGCTGTCCTGGACAGATGGTTATGGCAGCGCCCAGCCTACTTTAGTTAGATCCATCGCTAATGGCAAGACCTTTTATGCCTCCCTCCCCTTCTCTAAGGGGTATATACCCTTTTCCTGGGTTATATAGGGTGGTTTTAGTCAGTCCCTTTGCTCCCTGTCTTCTGGTCTATATAAAGAGGTCTTGGAAAGCCATGAAATGGAGTTAGATTCTGCCCTGTACTAATGGCCTTGAAACCCCCTGTTATGCAAGAGCCTTTACAACTAGTACCAGTCAATAATTCACTTTGGCAATTAAGGCTTTGTGCATTGGGTTGTTATCAGCTTGGCACATAGCAAGGTATTGCACTTTCTTTTAGTGCATTGCCCTTTCACATGTAACACGCGTAGCTAATATTCTTGATCGGCATGTGGACCTCTTTGGTGTAATCCATGTTGTACCTTGTGGTGTTATTGCTCCCAGCCATAGGCCTTCCCCTCCTGCCTGAGCTGCAAAGTTGCTTCGTGCCTTCTATCAAATAGCATGCCTTGCTTAGTCTTGGCTTTATGCAGGATCTGTAGATTTTTTTTTTTTATTTGGAAGGATGAGGGTTTTTCTTTTATACTAATTCATAAAGCATTAAACTCAGCAGCAGCAACAGACTTGAGAGTATAAGAAATCTGCAGTCAAAGCAAAGACTGGCTTTGCAGCATAGAGATCAGTCTGCTACTAGTAGCTGTTTTTTATGGGCTGGGAAACGTGAGGCAGCTTACTAATTAACAGTGTAATGAGCTGTATGGTGAAGGGTGCACTCTAGGGACCTGCAGGCTATGGGTGACAACTTGCAGTGTATGTGTGAGTGGTAATCCAGCTCTGCCTCGCCTTTCTGCACATCTGAAGAGAGAGCAATAGTCATGGGAGCCCCTGAAGTTAGCCTTTCCAGCAGGTCCATCCTACAGAAGATTTTCTGTTGGGGTCTGAGACAAAAGGAGCAGTTAGGGGGGAAGCAAACAAATTCAGTCACGAGCTAAATACCAGGAAAAGCTTCAAGGTCCCTTGAGAGGAGATTCTGGACTAGTTCAACACAGCTGAATTTGTAGGCCCACTTGCACAACATGATGAGCCGCGTGCCAAAATCTTCTACCTCCATCATCTGGCAGGACATCCAGCTGAGATACCAGTGACTCCTTAAAGATGGTCTTAGGCTGGGCTGGGTGTATGGGCTGCTGCCCAGGTTGGTCTGTGACCGTACCAGCTTTGCCTCGACTCCCCAGCACCCAAACCTTTCTGATAGTGGAAGGTCACCTGCAGATGAGTTGTGTGGGACTGAAGAGCCACCCAGTGGCAGTCTCCCACAGCCTCCCCACGAGCCAGGAGCGGTTTGCAGCAGACTGGTCTGGGCAGTGGTCAACAGCTGGCTAAATGTCCATTTGCTGGTTGGAGCAGGCTGCCACTGCAGTGGTGTAACCTCTTCTTGCGTATCGGTGGAAGATCTTAAGCAGTCCCTGACCTCTGGTTCTGCATAATTGCCAGTCTGCTACAGTCCACGGATTTATTTTTCGAGCCACATCCTTTTTGCTGCTGTAATCTTATTTTGAAGATTACACCATTTTTATTAGTAATCTAATAGGCTGCTTCTGTAGGCAAGTCACTGGTGGTGCTTAGCATTAGAGATAGCTCTTGTTTGCTGTTGACTTCTTAAATCAAAATGAGGTACAGTGCTTGGCTTTGGTAACAGTATTTATGTTTTAGTATTTGGAAAGTGAGTCTTCTCAGGGGAAAAGTCTGGCTCAAGTAGCTGAAAACTTTGCAGAGCTGTTGCTGCTGCTCAGGCTGCAGAGTATTTATCATTGACAGAAAGTGAAAAGGCTTGTGACGGACTTCTATGAAAATATGAACCTCTTGTGAACAAATCTGTACTCCTGTCATTTGTACTGTGGTACAATCTGCAGTTAAGATTGTTTTTTGGTGTCTCTTAAAACTTTAGTTTTTCTGCATGTCAAAAGACCTTAGTACAAAGAACTATATTCCTGTTAACTGCAGCTTTTGTAAATTAATCCGAAGTTTATTCCATGAGGATGCAGTCCACATGAATGCTTTATACTTCTCAGTTATAAATGTGTTTAAACTGGATGTTGCCAGAAAACAGATCAGAACGGCTCCCCTGTTCAGCGGTCTTGGGCAGTCGCTCGTGTTCCGCAGTAGTGCAATTCTAGTATAAAGCACTATTTCCTTGAGTCGTGACTTAAGGTGGGTGGTTGTCTGGAGTATCTTCTCCAGGTGAGCAGAGGATTGCCTGAGCCTCGTCAAGGACTAGCTTGGGCGATGGACAGAGCTGGCAGCTGAGGTGAAAGATGGAAAAAAGTATGTTTGTGCCTGCAAGACCCTCCTGCCAAACCTCGTGCCACCTTTCTCCAGTGGCCTCGTCTGTGGTGTGGCTGAGCTGGTCTAACGGGGGGCTCTCTGCTCTGCCCCTCCTTCCCTGCGCTGATGCCCATTTGACCCCGCAGCGAGCTGGGATGGGGGGACTGAAATGCTGAGGAGGAGGAGAGGGGCAGGGTGGCCTTTGGATGGCAGCCTGCAGTGATGTCTGTCCTCCTCTGGTGCAGTTTTACTGTGTCTCCAGGTCAGCTCCTCTTTGCGTGCTTCGGTCTTCATCAGCCTTTCCCTCATTGCTGTTGTGATCACCCAAAGAAAAGCGCTTTCTTTGGAGCGCGACAGGGGCAAGGTGCACTTCGTGGCGGGTTAGGTGGAGCTGCAAAACTGGCTTAAAAATATTCTCTGCTCCAAGTTCCTTCCAGCGGCCTCTGTTCTGGCTCAAAGAAGAGGTAGCAGAAAGGATGGGAAGGTGCCTCAGAACTGGTGGTGCCCTGCTCAGGCCTGGGACCTGCCTGTGGGACCGACCGGAGCAAACCCCAGCGGCACCGCAGACCCTCGCGGCATTTTCGGTGCTGGCTTCTGCCCTGGAAAGCCAGCACATCTGGCAACTGCTTTTCCAGTGAAAGTGCGGAAAGGCTTCCCAGGGCATCTTTAGCTTCTCTCTCCCTTTACAAAAACCCCACCCAACCCTAGACTCCCCATTGCCCGTGATCTCAAGGCAATAACTTGTTCATATTTTTTTCCACGTATCCCCTCTCCACACGCACCTTTTGTGTCTTTCGAATTTAATGAAGTGGGTGACTCAGTACTAAATATAAAGCCTGCTTCCGGCATCATCTGCCTGTGGCTCATTTCCTGGAGCTGACATCAGTGGAGCCTCCGATTTCCTTATGAAATAGCGAGACATGAGATATCCTTTGCGCGGTGTTCTGGGCATACTTGCTGACTTCTTGGGTGACTGCGCGGCTCCCCGCTCTGAGCTGTGAATAACTAGTCAGTTAATTACGAAGCTGAGCACTGTCGGAGCACAGGGTAAACCGGGTGAGTCTTCAGATCTGTTTTGCACTGCAAAATTGTACTCTAGTTGGCAAGCGTTTTTTAAATAAAGACTAACTTTCAGTCCCTACTGCATATGCAAGTTTTTTATTAAATAAGCATGAGCCTGACTAATGTCTTGCTTTCTTCTTGATGACAGGCTCGCTGGAAGAGCAGCTCAGGAAGCTTTTACGGGGGAAATCTAGCAAAGATGGATCTTTTTTTCTTTAAAAAGACTGATAATTGAGGAGTTAGGGTCAAATGCTTGCTCCTCAGTGGTCAAATCCTTCCATAGCTGTTTACGTTGATGGATGTACTCTGCAGTTGGTTGCAACTGAAGGTGAAGGCAAGAAGTGCATAAAACCTCAATTTGTATTAAGCACAGGGGAGAGTGCTTCTATCCATCTCTGCGTAATTTCGTTAAAATCTTTAAAAATGCATTAAATATCTTTATTAATAATCTTTAAAATTCATTAATATCTTTAAAAGAGAATGTGCACAGAACTGGAGGAGGGGAGTGCCTGGCACATGGTAAATGGTCACTGATCCCAGTCTGAGATGGGATGGTGGCTGGCCACTCAGCTTTGCTCTCTAAAACCCTGGCTCATAAAGTGTCGTGTTTTCTTTCTGATGGAGTAGACTATTTAGGTTACCTGGTTTCTCTTCCAGCTAGTTAATCTTTTGGCCCTGTCCCCTCTCTTCCCCCCTTCTCCCTTCTTTTTTTCTTTAAAGAGGCAGGATGCTCCTGAAAATGCTTGATATGCAGCACCAGAGCAGGCAGGGCCAGGCAGAGGCAGGAGGCTGAGCCACCTTTGCCGCTCCTGGAGGCCCACCAAGGTCCGCTGATGCTCTGCTGGCTCTGGGGTCTCCTAGGGCTGGTGTGGCCCAGCCCTCTGGCCATAGGGGTTTCTCTCGCATGGGGATGCTGGGGGGGCCAGCATGCCCTACACCCCCTTGGCTGGGTGACAGTGGAGCTGCCTGTATCCCAGCAAACAGCTTTTTAGGCAGGAGCTAGAGGTGCCTGCAGGCAAAACCCTTCCCAGACATCACTAGGGCTAGTGTAGCACGCCCAGGGACTTGTGCATCGCCGTGGGTTTCGTTAGTTGTCTTGTACTGCTTCCGATATTAGCATGGCATCTCTTGGCATTGCTAACTAGGGCTGGAAAAGACTACTTCTGGAGTGGGCAGGAAAGGCTGGTGTCCAGGAGCTGGTGGTTGTCCTCTCCTGGGCGGTGGGACTCATGGGGGAGAGCAGCGGGGCTGCACAGCCCACTGTAGCCAAAGGCTAGTGCATCAGATGTGCTGCCTTCCTCCCCTAGAGCTTGCCAGAGGGTCTGTTCTTGAGGGCTAGTGGCGAGAGGAGAGGGACAAGGTGACTCCCGGATTTACCCTCTCTGCTCCCTTGTCACCTGGAAGGCAGCGGCTGCCACTCCCACAGCTGTCGTTGAGTAACCTCTGGAGGGCAAATATGTATTAGGGGTCTCCCAGTGAAACTTGGCAGCTGGAGCTGGAGAGGAGATGCATCCTTGTGCGACGATGTGCTGGAGGGATCCTGTCAGAGCCGCGAGTCCTCCTCCTGCGTCAGCCTTGGTCCTGATGCTCCATGCAGGGGAGCTCCATGCAGGGGAGCTCCATGCAGGGGAGCTCCATGCAGGGGAGCTCCATGCAGGGTGCTCCATGCAAAGGGCATGTCACCTGAGCAGAGTAACTTCTGAGCACCTCTGGCATCTTGTGCTTCCCTAAAAGGCTTTTTTAAGGAGGGAAGAAGAGGAAAATACACTGGTATACTGGCTTGACCATAAAACTTCCTATTTTGGAAGAGAATGGGGAGCGGTGTGTGGCCAGCTGTGCTCGAGGAAGTGGGCTGGGAGTGCCCGGGAGCTGCGTGGCCGCTGCCTGCCGTCACCACACCCTGGCGTGGCAAGTCTCGGGGCATGACGCAAGGATGAGTAGTGCTGGCACTGCCGAAATGCTATTTTAGGTTTGAGTGTAATTGCAGGTTGGGCTGACAGGACTGGGTTCGGAGTATTCAGAGAGCAGAGTGCTCTTAAAGCTCTGGCAAAACTGGCTATCGCTGATCCTTTGCGACGTGGAAAACAGGTATTTCACGTGCGCTGTGCGTGCATCAGTTAAACTTCTCCTCACGGTGGAGCCACCGAGGGTCTGTGCTGACTGAGGACAGTGGGTAGCGATGCCCTTTAATAGCTGTTAGCCCTGTAGGATGCATTACACTCACCTGGAAGAAGAAAAGTGAGTAAGTGGAGGTTTGAAGGCCCATGGGCTGGTGGCTTTTCGGTGCCTGCCTCTGCGGTGTGAATCTGCCACCTGCACACCTGCAGGTAATGCTTTTCTATCCCGGCAACACGGATGCCAGAGACAAGGAGAGGAGGTTTTTCTTTTCCCTCCCAAAAGCAGACATTGCTCCTGCAATGGTTCTGCCGTTGCTAGAAGCCGTCACAACCTGGTTTGGGAGCTGGGCTTTGGCACGCTGTCCCCAGGACCTGTTAAGCCCCAAAACCTCGGCACTTCCTAGACCCTACAGGGTGAATTTATACTGTGCAATGTGCTCACACGTGGAGCGCAAAGCGGAGGGACTAAACTTTCTGAAATAAGTTTCTTCAGTTTTGTTGCATGTTTGCCCCCAGACTTCACAGGCGGGACACAGACACTGGTTTGGACCAGAGCAGCCAGAGGGGCTCCTTGCACCCAGGGGCTGATGCGATGCTGAAGCCGGTTGCTGATTCAAGTCGGAGCAGAGTCAGAGTTGCTCTCTGCTAAACCCCGACTGATGCGCAGGCAACCTGATGTCGGTGGAGTGCGTGAGTGTTTTTCAAGCCAACTTCTTTCCTTTTAAGTTGCAGCTGCAATTCTGGGCATAAAACCCTCTATTTTGGTTTCCATTATATTTACCATCCTGAGGAAGCTGGCAGGTTGTGGGTTTGGAGTTCGGTTTTTTTGTTTTTTGTTTTTTTTTTTTCTAAACCTCTTTTGAAACTTTACAGCTGGAAGCTAAATTTTCAGGTGATACCCAAGAAATGGGACCAGGCGATGACTCACTTTCCTGGCTGATGTAATTTTTAAAAAGAAACAAAAAACCCCAATGACCCTATTGGTCAAGTCTTTTTAATTTTTAGAACGGTCACGGGTTCTTCAAATTCTTCACTAATTCAAGTATTGTGTTTATTACTGAGTGACATCCTTTCCTTTTAGCTATGGGAGGGCTCAAACATGATGGACTTAACAGGAATAGAAATTTCTGAAACGTGATTGTAGTTTGGAAATCCCACTTAACCTTTTTGGTGATTGATTCTGCTCCTGCGCATTGCATCAGCAGCAACATAGTACATGGTGTTTCTGTTGCTTGTGTCTTCCTGGTTGGTAGCAGATGTCTGTCCGTGTTTCCTCTAGAGCAGACAGGGATTAATTTGTTGAGGGAATGCAATATATTACAATATGGACCGGCTCTGAACTCTGTATTTACCGTCCATTCAGACCACTTTTTTTTTTTTTGGAGGTACCGTGGGGTGAAATAGCAGGCAGCATCTTCCTTCAGTGCGGACTGAGGCCAGATGGGTCTGGATCCTCATTGCTCTGTTTGTGAGCTTCTGGTGCTTTTAAAGACATCCATAAAATAAGTACATAAAACAGAATACGAGCTCCATGTCGCTGTTTGGCTGGACAAGCCGAGAGCTAGCAAGGCAAAATGCCTTTAATTTAAAACATTAAAGGTAAAAGAGTTCTTTTTTTTTTTTTTAATTAAAAAAAAAATAGTTTGCTTACTGAAAAGCTTCCTATCTTACTGCCTCCTGTTCCCAAGTGCCAAGCAATAAAAGAACCAAAGCTGGTTGTTGGGGGAGGATCCCCCCATCCCTGCTCCGTACCTAGGTGATGCTTCGAGCCGCCTGTCCCTTCTCCTTTCCAAAGCATCTTTTTGCGACACGGCCACATCCCTTCTGCGGCTTTCGGGAAGCGACCTGCCGTTTGCTGGGCGGGGATGGTGGGAGGAATGCTGGCTGTCCAGCTCCGTGCTGTGGGCGTGGGAGACGCTCCAGCGCCCGGGCCGGCCGAGGCAGCGATTTGCCTTCCCGGAGAGAGGAGGAAAGGTAGGGTGTCTGCTGCTGCCGGCTGGCTTCGGGATGCTGCTCGCGCTGCCGGCTGCTGCTCGGGGTTCTGGCTGCATGGATGCAAGCCCATGCCAGAGATTGCCCTGCAAGGGCTTGTTTTGCTTTGCTTTTCTCTGCAAAATGTCTAGCGATTCCTAATGCTGTAGTAGATAAAGGAAAGTAGCTCTAGGCAGAACGAAAAGATTAATTTCAGGTTTTAATGCGTTTTAAATTTGGAATGTATCTGTGCATCTGACTGAGCAGCGCAGGCAAACAGCACAGCAGCAAGTGCTGTGGCTGACTTTGCATCACCGAGTATTTAATTTTTCAAGCGAGGACTGAGGGTGTGCCTTCCCAGAAATCTCGGTCTGGAGCAGGTCTTTCGCTATCTCAGTCTGCAGCAGGCTTTTAAAAAGCAGAACTGCTTAAACTTGCATGTTAGAAGTGTTAAATATTTAAACGTTTGCCTTGCAGAAAGCGTGAGGAGCTCCGAGTACTTTTGGGAAATGGCTGTAGGCTGCTGGCTGTGGTGGCTACTGAACTTTTTGGGGTCTTTTGCCTGGAAAGTCTGGGCTCTGAACGCTGCTTTGCTGTTCCAGCGGGAATGGCATGTGGCATCGCAGCCTGGCAGGAGTTTGTTTCCAAACTGAGAAGTTTATCTTGCTTGCTGGGTTTTCTGGTGAAGGCTGGCTATGCTTGATGCTGGAACCTGGCGTAGACCCTCTCCAAATGCTTTAGCAGTCGCTACTGGCTGAAACACTGGTATACCACGTACTTTTAAGTATTGGACTGAAATGCTGAATTTTTTTGTGCTGAAAAACTTAGACTTAACATGTCTGAAAACCTGTAAAACCCATCTAGCGTAGCTTCTTCACGTCCTGATGCTGTTTATACTGAATGTGTTGCTCTGAGGTTTTGCTTAGTTATATTTTACTCTTACCCTGCATTTCTTCTGCAAAACATCTGGCTGTGAAGAGTGATTTCCACAGCTGGAGGACTCACACCCTCCTGAAATCTGGAGTAGAGACGAGGTTGTGTGCTGTTTACAATGCACACATCTCTCTAACCATTACATCTGTCCTAGGGATGTCGGGCACTGGCTGAGCTGCTAAACCGAGGGAGGAGGAGGAGGCAAAGCGGCTTGAAGGGACCCAACGAGAAGTTAGTGCTCGGCTCCAGGAGTGCTGGATGCATCTTGGAGATCCTGCCTGGCCTTGAAACCTGCTAATTAGGGTGCATTTTGCAGAGATTATTAATGCTTGTCAGAAATCCAGGAGTCGTGGAGTAGAGGTTGCCTGATCCTGGACTGGTGGCTGCTACCTTTTGCTCTTTGTCGCTCCTCCCGGTAGTAAGTTAAATTATAGAGAAGTGTGGGGAACACCCTGCTGTCAGAGTAAACGTGATTTCACTCTCATGGCAGCCTTCTGGGAGGCAAAGACAGCCTCCTGCTCTTCTAGCCATTCACATTAATCTTTGAGATTAATGTTTCTGCTTTTGTTAAGGGTAGATAGGATCTGTACCATCTTCTCTAGAGAAAATAAGTGTTGAATTTACAGGGTTTTTTCTTCTTCCAAAAGCCGCTAGGACAGCTATGCAGTGACACTGATTTATTGCAGTCTAGTGTTGCTTTCTTGCTCTGAATCAAATTATTTTGACTTCTTTCCATTTTTCCCAAGTGCTTTCTAAACAAGATTACAGGCAGTGGGGGAAGGATGGAAAAAGGTTTTCTTCTTTTATCAGTAGCTCTTTCTAGTAAGAGATCAGTTACTGAAATTCCTGGGTTTTAAGAGACTTTTGAAACATAATTCCACTGCTTAGAGTATGGTTTGTAGTTTCTAGTGTTTTGTTTCTTATTTAAGAAAACATTCATTGACACAGTCTCTGAATGTTTATCATCTGGGCAGCAGTGGCTGGGCTGCAGGGATTTCAGCCCTGGCTGTGCCATTTCAGGACAGCTCTGTTTATCTTCAAACTGATAGAACAGTCTGCAAAATCGCTCGACGGCAGCTTTACCTTCTAAAAGATTGCACGAAACCCACCCTCCCAAAATTAATTGCTGAAACTCCCTATTGTCCAGCTCGCCAGGGATCGGCACCGTCGCGCTGGGTGTTTGGCTTGCAGGAGCTTGTTTGCTGGCATTGAATAAGCAGTGACTGTACTGTGATTTAATGTAGGCATGGGGCTGATTCCCCTGCCTGGGCGGGAGGGAGGTTTAACAGACTGAGTAATGCTTCCTGCTTTATCATGGCATATTGAGTATCAGTGGCTTTGCCTGCCAAGCAAAGGCGCTACCTGAGAGCGGAGGCTGGAGGTGCTGGGGGGATGGAGATGGGTCTGGGCTGCGTGGCCTCTACTCCCTTCAGCCTTCGAAGGGCTTTATCCGGCTGCTGGGGACCAGGGCACAGGCTGAGGTCTGCAGCTCACCCGTGTAAGGAACTGGGCTCCTTTTGGGCTGAATATTGGGAAATCGAGAGACACATGCTTAAAGCATGTTGAGGGTAACCTGCAGGTCTCAGCAAGCAGGTCCCAGTCGCTTCTGGGGAAGGAAATGAGCACTGATTCAGCCTTGTGATCCTCATTCCCTCCGCTTATGCAGGCAGGGAACCCATCGGCTTTCCCACCATCGCTCCGAGAGTCCCGTCATAAAATGAGGGATGCCTTATGCCGAGTTTTGTGATGGGCAGTAAGAAGTGGGTCCTTTCTTGAAGTCATTTATTGTTAAGGTACAGAATAAGCAGAAGGAAGTGTTTAATGCTGCTCTTTATTTGGGGGACTATGCAAGAATAAGAATTACTATTAGTGTAAGAATTTCCTGAGAGGCTAGCATGATTTTTCTGTGCCTGAGCCAGGAATTTAAATTAAGCCTTCTCAGTCTCAGTCCATTAGCTGGCATCTGACCCCCCCCCCCCCCCTTTACCTTCTTGCACTTAGGTTTAAATTATCTCTGAATGTTATTTGCTTTTGCAAGTTCCAGGCAGGATGAGTGTTCAGCGAGTGTTCAGCTCTTCCTTTCCTCAGAGGTCTTGAAAGGATCACCTGTTTCATGTTGTACTAATTAGTTAATGGAGAATATTGCTGTTCTGTTTCCAGTGATTGAAATCCAAAAGCGAGTTAAACCAATCCAGCAGGTTATGATCTCAGCTGTGCTCTAATCCTGGAGTAGTTGCTCTGCTAAAATCAGAGGTGTGCCACAATGCAACATTTAGGAGAAGTGTTTGGCAAAGAGGCTTTTAAGGACTGATTCGTTGGTGCCTCGGGCAGTATTTTATCTGGTTTCTACTGTGCCCTGCAGATTATCAGTACTCTGTAGCTACATGTAGTAGAGTTGGAGCAGCGAGGCGGCCGGTACGCCGTAGCTGTGAGTCTGCAGCGTGATGGGTGTGCGCGAGTGTAGCTGCAAGGTCTAGCAGGCAGCTGCTCTCCTCCTTGGAAGTCAGCGCTGCCCCTGCTTTCACCGTCCATCCAATCCACCTGGCCCTGGTCTTCCACGTCAGGAGCCTGCCGACAAGCGCGTAGGTCTGCAGAAAGCTTTCTGTGCTGCTCCCTTCCATTTGAGTCCCAAACCAGTTCTACGTTTCTGTCGGTTCAGCCTCCTCGTAGTAAATGCTGGGTCATGAGAGTAAACAAGCATCCATCTACTCTACTCCAGGACTGCATGTCACCCTTTAATGTGCATCAGAGGCAGCTCTGGCTCATAGTCCTTCAGGGCTGGATGGGGCTATGCTGGGGGGGGACTGCACTGGGGAAGCTTTTTTTTCCCCTCCCATGTGCAGCTGGAGTGGAGGCATTTGGTTACTCTGACTTCTGCTCCCTTCCAGCCTTTGGGCAGTTGGATATCGCGTGGCTGAGCATCCTCAGCTGCTTGCTGTCTTTCTGTTTTCTGTATCTGCGAGATGGAGGGATTTGTGTACTCAAATCCCTACAAATTTCTGTGTCATATCTCCAGCTTTCAGTATTCTGGATGCTGCCCTGAAGGACGTGGCTTTCCTGGGCTTTTAGCAAGGGGCTGATTCCTGTTTGATGCCCTGAGTGGGTTTGATGCTGATTTGGGCTTTTCTGTAGGTACCGGCTACAGCTCGGTTCTGGGTCAGGGTGCTGAACGTGCTGACCGCTATCCGGGCCTGGCTGCACCCCGAAAGGCCTCCTTGGCTGCGCAGGGGAGTCAGAGGCATGTGAATTGGCTGCTGGGTCAGCAGTTGTTTCTAATAAGGATTTAAGATGATTGAAGCTAGTGAATCTGGTTCTGCCTCGAGGGAGAGAAAACACTTTGACCAGCATGCAAAAAGTGAAGGATCGTGTCGTGCAGGCTGTCATGGATTTTGGGGCAGCGGTTAAATTCTAAGCAGAAGGCATAGGAAAACTGGTTTGCTGCAGTTGTTCCCATACCGTTGGAGTGACCCTGCCTCTGTGCAGCTCAGATCCCTGCTGGGCATCTACCCAAACGCTGCTCAGAAAAATCTCTGGCATCGTTCTACCCAGGTCTAGCTAGGAGAAACTGAGTTTTTAACCTGGACTTGCTGGAGGAAAGTGCATGTCCAGAGGTGGATGCCCTATAGAGACATGCCTCCAAATCCGGAGGGAGCCACTGGCAAGCCAAGTGCAGTGACTAACTCCAGCGTTTGCCTCTGCTCCTGATGGCTTGGACAGATTTTCCCCCCGCAGCAGCAGTGGGTTGTGTAACAACGGGAGCAAAGTCTCCCAGTCTGCTCCCAGGTGAAAATAAGCGTAGCAGGGAGCCCGTCTCTCCCAGCATGACAGTTTCAGGCATTTGAAAGAATATAAAGCAAAACCCATTAATGGGACTTTTGCTGATGTCGAGATGCTTCAAAAACACCAGCCGGAGGCAATCTCTCTCTGGGATTGGGAAGAAGTGAGCCATAAGGTGCCTGTGCAGCGGGAATCTGCGGTCCTGTGTCCTTTCCCTGCGAAGCAGCAAGTGGCTGTATAAGAGCTGGTGGGCTATGCCACCAGCATGGACGAGTCAAAGTGTACTCTGGGTGTAAAGGCAGTAGCTTGAGGACGCTGGAGAATTGGGAGGTGGGAGGTAGTCAATTCAAACAGCAAGATAAGCTTAAAGAAATTCAGTATTAAAATTGAATTTGTGTGTAGCTGGTCCTTGGCCTGTGGAGGTGTTTGGTGCTGTGCATGGATGAGGAAAGCTGGATTAATAATGAAATGAAGCTGGGTTTGGGTGATTGCTTTGCAGTGCTGTTGAATAGTTAAAGCTTTGCAGACCTTGAGAGCAGAGCTGTAGTTTCATCGGTGTTGAGCCCGATGTGCAGGGGGCTGGGAAAGCTTGGTTGAAGGGAAGAGCCACAGATGAGAGATGCAGCTACTCGGCCAAGTCTGGCACTGCAAAGAAATACCTGCTCCGGGCTTCGCGTGCCCCTTTCCTCCCGAGGCAGGGGAAACAGCTAACTGAGGCGACAGGAACGCCTCCGTGTTTTGCGTGCAAGAGTACCGCATTCATGCGAAGAGTAGCAGCAAAGTCATTTCTGGGGGACAGTGGTTTGTAGCAGTGTCACGCTGTTGGCGAGGTGTTAGACACGCAGCGGTGCAGCCTCTGCGGATGGGGTAGCATCTCCTCATCGCTGCTCTTATCAGGATGGCACCTACCACCCTGTGGAAAGACGAAAGCGTGGTGAAGGTCTGGTTTCAGCCTGTGCCTCTGACTGGTGACTGTCTGGAAGGTAATTGCCAAACAAAAGTTTATGTGCTTCCAGCAGCCTGGTGTTTGCTAATAACCACATGTAATGAGTGGGTGCTGTCTGGGAGGAATTGGATGAACAAAACATTGTTTGAAATGTACAAACTGATTCTGAGCAGGAGAGGACGGAGTGCCCGATAGGTTTTCATTTACAGGCCATCAGTCCCAAACTTCCCTGCCTCCCCCCAAAGCAGTTTTAAGTATTTATCTTGGAGGACTCATCCGACCAAGTCTGTGCACCACAAGCTTTCACTTCCTCCTGTTGCTGTCAAGTTTGAAGATGTCTGTAAAACGCCAAAGGCTTTGCTTGGACTGGACCAGCAAAAGGAGCCAGCAGAGCTGCTGGGTGTGCCCGATGACGGAGTGTGGCGGGGGTATGTGTGCCCTCTCCTGCCGGCAAGCATTTCCAAATGCAGCATGAGCCTAGGGCTGGCCGGTGCCTGCGGCGTCAGGAGCATCCCTGCGGCGTCAGGAGCATCCCTGCGGCGTCAGGAGCATCCCTGCGGCGTCAGGAGCATCCCTGCGGCATCCTCTGCAGCATCCCAGTCACCTGGGAAGGGATGCAAAGAACACCCAGGCTTTCAGCCCTCACCAGTGACTTGCTTCCCTCGCTGCTTTGCCCTGAGCAGAGTGGAGCTGGCCCAGCAGCTCCAGAGCTCGCACAGCCATGCCGGGATGGGCACGGTGCTACCGGCCCCGTGGAGGGGGTCTGTGCAGCAGAGGGCTAGAAAGGGCTTTGTGGTGACCAAGATTAACGCAACTTGCAAAAGGAGCTGGGGGGGGAATGGGGCAAAGGAAGCAGGGGAGTGCGGTGGCCACCCCATTCTCCGATGCGGCTCTTGGCAGGGCCCAGCCCTACCTGCAAAACAGGGAGGAAGAGGAGGATGGGGTGAGCCACAGGAAGCCTGGGGGCCGGATCCTGCGTCAGCTGAATCACCAGGATTCCCTCCAAATTAGCTCCAAATTAGCTCGGCGGCTGCGTCAGTGCCGTGTGTGCAGCCCTGGGGGCTCTGGCACTTGCCGTGGGTTGCGGGTGGACCAAGTGCCCGCTTGTCCAGCTCGTTATTCCTAAACCAAGACTGATATGTGCTGCATTAGTGGCCAGGGACGTGTGGGTTTTGAAGTATTTTTAATTAGCTAATGCTGACTGACTTGCCTTCTCATGTCTGGAGCCTTTGTCATGAAAAAGCAGCAAAACCACAGGTTCCTCTGAAAAGGAGAATACGTACGGGGTGAGCCACTGCTCCAGACTAGGCCTAGCTTGCTCTTTTTCTTTTGATCGGATGGAAAAAGGACATATTAATACCTTTTTGTTGACACTTTAACGTGTCTCTGCGTTTGCCTGTTTACTCAAACAAATTGATGCTGTTAATCAGTCAGTTGCAGAGATATTAAAACAGGGCGGGTCTGGGAGGGACGGAGCCGCTCGCTTTTCAAACTAACACGTTGCTGCTAAGAAAGCAAATTCTTCCATTTGGATCAGCAGCAAATTCCAGCTCTGTTTCTGTTGGAAGTGTTCAAGTGGCTGTCGGGAAATATTTGGTTGCCATGTGCTTTCAAAATTGGAATTAATCCTCCAGCTTTCAAGGAGATGTGCAAATGCCTGAATGCTCCTTCCCCCACCTGGGGAAGAGTCCTGGGGAGGTATTCTCTGGGCTTGCGTGTTTTTAAGTTGCTGAGCCGTTAATCCACCCCAATGGCCTGGTTAGCTTCTGGCACTTGTGCGGGACGTGCTGAGCGCTGCAGCGGCGGCGTCCCGCCGGTGACAGTCCCCCTGCAATGGCGTGTCTCCGGGTGGCTTACAGCTGTTAAAACACACGGGCTGGGGCGGCTTTATGTGACCTGCCCGTATGGCAGCTCTGTCTGGAGAGCAAATAAACTAACCCCGATTCAGTGACTGCAGTGTGTTTAGAAGCTATAAAACTTGTTTGCACAGAAACTTTATACAGCCCCTCTCTGGGAAGGGAGTTGATGTTCGAAAACCTGAGATGCACTTAAAGCAGCTCTGATCTGCAGCACAAAGTGAAGTCTTCAGAGCACAGCAATGGGCTGCGCTGTCTGATAGCCGCTGTCTGATAGCCACTGTCTTCTCTGCAGCTGCTTTTGTGCATCCGCGTGCTACGGAGCTGCCTTTGCTTTTCTTCTGTGGGGTGAGGGATGAAGGCAGGAGCAAAAGGGATCTGGAGCAGGAATTGCTTCCTTATACACTGTTTATGTGTGCATTGACCGATGGACCATCTGTCACCAGGGTGTAAAATGGGTGTGGGATCACTAGCTCGCTTCTGTCTCCTCTTTTCCCCTCCTTCTCCCGTCCTCTCTCTAAAATGGGTCTGTAAATGTGAGTTTGTCCCTGGCTGTCATTGCATGCCCTGGCAGAGACTTGGCTCGCGGCAGAATGTGCCGTGGTGAGGCGTGAGCGGCGTGGTGCTGGGTCCCCGCAGGGCTTCGCGTGGGGCAGCTGATGTGTGATCCCCATGCCAGTGTGATAAAAGGGCTTTTTATGTCCGTGAAGACAAAGCCTCTTGTTTGAAAGTGCAACTGAATGAAAAACACGATTCTGAATGCCCTGGACTCAGCTACTAAAACCAAACAAACAAACCAGCCCACCCAACAAAAAACTGCAAAGCTCCCCTGCCCAGCGTGCCAGTCTTGGTGTAATACCGCTCCGTTGCAAAAAACCGCTGTAAAATTGCTTTGGGAGCTTAGCAGTCCCGGCCAGCTTGTGCCTTTGTGGCCCACTAACCTCTTCATATGCTGCTTTATTATATCATAACATACTTTCCCCTTCTCAGACAGCTCTAACAAGGTCAGGTGTCTCCTCTTTCTCTGTTGGTTCAAATTCTCCCTCTCCTCTCAAGCAGAGAAACAGAGAAGGAAGAAGTGATATGAAAAGTGAGAGGTAAACCTGCTTTATAGACTTACTGAGCTGAACAGCGTAGGGGCTGGAAGGGAAATTTTTTTTAAGTGAAGACCCACACAAACAACTGCAGGGCATATCCAGAGCATGATATTTCCCTGATAAAGTCAAACAAAGCAGTTTTTTTAAAAGCTCTCGGCTTATGGTGGTGTTTGCTGCTTGTTTTGGTGTTAAAGATGTTAGAGATAGTCAGCAGCTAATTAAATTCCAATGAAGTGGTTAGATAATGATGCTTTTGGAAATCCTTTTTTAAGGGAAATCCTCATGGTTTGAAAATGAATTGGTGCAAATGAGGATTAGGCAGAAGGCGGTTGGAAAGAGGGTTGGCTAAATTTTTAGTCTCGTAGCCGGGCCTCTGCTCCCTGGCAGCTCATGCCGCCCGCCTGCCTGCCTGCATAGCCAAAGCCGTCTCCATTCCCGATGGTGTTTCCCGAGTGTTTCTGCCAGTTGTGAAATCCACCTCCCGTAGCGTGCACCAAGCTTGCTCAGAGCTGATTTTCTTGCCAAGCGACTCCTTTATCCCTGGCAATCACAGCCAGGTTTTGGCGGCCCGGAGGCTGGGGCACCCGTGGGAGTGCTGCAGGGATGGGGGTAGGTCCCAGGCTGGGCATCCAGCAAGACGGGCAGCACTGCACACAGCCTTCCTGCATCTTGCAAGGGCTTGCATGGTAGCATCTCCTTGGTCAACTCGCCTAACTTGTAATCTGTGAAACAGTACAACAAATTTACTGTGGTGCCTTTTTTCCCCCCCTCTGTCAGTCTGATGCAGCTTTGCTGCAATTCCTCCCCCTGCCCCGTTCTTGCAGTACGAGCCCAATAATGAAGTTGGCTGTCTTGCTTTTAGTGGCTTTTACTGACTGTTAAACATCTTGTCGTGCCCGCTGGCAGCTCTGCAGATGCCGGGAGGTGGGGTCCGATGTGTTTTCCTTCATGTCTCTGCAGTGATGCAACTTCTTGTTGACTTTCTCTGCTGCTAGCACCTGAGCCGCTTTCCCAGGCTGCCACACCTGCCCATCGCTCTCATCTCGAACAGCTTCGTTCTTTCCAGACTGAGTGAAGTGTTAGAGAAAATGAATATTTACAGCTACAGGCAACTTGTGTTCTTGAGCTAACAAGTGCGTGTAAAGGCAGCTGGGAGCCCCAGACAAAAGAGGCTTGCTAATCAGAGCACAGGCATTTGTGAAACTGAGCCTCTTGTGGCTCGAGCAGCGAGCCAGCCTGCTCAGGATCCCGTCTTCCGACAGTCTGTAAAGCTGAATTCACCCCTCGGCCTTTTGCTTCCAGAGGAGGAGGCAGCTGTGTCTGTTCCCATAGGCAGAGGAGGAACCTTGTCGTTCTCAGCTTGCAGTGACTGTAGCTAACAAAGGGGGAGCTGGAAAATCTCGGGATGCAAATCTCATTTGAAGTTGTGCCGAGCCTGCCCAGATCCCCATTTTTAAAGACCCTGAGCTAGAGCTAGCATGTGTGCTAGAATGTGCTTGCAGTGCCTACCTTCTTGGTCAGGCACAGGGATTGCCCTGTTGCGTTGTTCCATCAATCGCTGATCTCTCTTGGTCCTGTTGGCCAAAGCGCCAACAGGGCACCTGATGCTGCCGTCACGAATGTCGTGGGAAGGGGACGTGGGCAGGTCACTGGCCTTTTCCCATCCTTATGGTGGTACCTCCTGTCCAGGCTGGCCGGGTGGCACCTCATCAGTGCTTGGAAAGGAGGATTATAGCAGATGGGTGTAGGAACTGTACGCTTCATCCTCTCTGGTTCCTAAACACCAAGCAGACCTGATCAAAGCGGAGTTGCTGCGTACGCGGGGTTTGAGCGTGGCTGATGCCTGCTGTTCCGCACTTGCTGGCGGTGCTCCTGCCGAGCCTTGCTCGGGAGGGTGGAGGGCTCAGCGGCAGTGCAAACAGCCTGTTGCATACATGGTTTATTCCGAGACTGACTCGGGGGAAACAGGCAGGTGTTTATTCAAACGGTTTTCTTGTAGAAAAGGTGACTATTTCCATTTTGCGAACAATATCAGTATACTACTTTGTGCAAAAAGACCTTTTTCAGGTACTATCTAGAATATTATTTGGGTTTGGTAGCTGTGTGCTCTCAGGGGACGGACAGACAGGCAGAGCATTCAGTATCTCTTGCATTAATATTTTAACGCTGGATTCTGATTTTGTTCAAAATTGTGGAAAATCCCTGCCAATGTGAGCTTTCCTGACCTACAGAACACACTGGTAGCAGGTACCTTAATGTGTGCAGAACAGCATTGCCCGTAAAATAAATACACGAAGCTAAATATTAACAAGGCTAATGGGATTTTTGACTTGTTAAGGAGTGCATTTCCCATCTTCTGAGTTTCACACATCTGTTTTCTTAGTGGAAAGATAAACGTGGCTTCAAGAACTGTAGTGACCTTGGTACGGATTGTTGCTATACTGCTGTTCAAAACTGCATGCATTTGAATGCAGCCTGGTTTCACACAGTGTCCTTTTTCTCTCTTTAGATACTCCCTAAATTCATGAGATGGCCAACACCACGCAAATCTCCAAAGATGAGCTGGAGGAACTCAAGGAGGCCTTTGCCAAAGTTGGTAAGTCACAGTGAGGAGGGCATCTTGCTCCTGTTTGCTGTACATTTGAAATGGGTTTATCCCACCCCTGTGAGCAGCGGTGCCAGCAGGACGTGGGCAATCTGCTGCTCTCGTGATCTTCTCCATGCCAAGGAGTCCCTTGGCAGCCTTTCTGCTTCTAGCTGGTCACTTCCAGCCAAGGAGCACAAAGCAAGGGACGTGGGCAGTCTGGCTGTCGGTGAGCACTGGCAGACAACCTTACCCTGTTGCTCCAGGGTGGGCTTTGTTGGTTCCTGATGGCAGAAGAAATATCCAAACAGGTATGGTGTTACTTTGGCCCCGGCAGCACTTGAGGGCTTGCACAGCGCTTGGTTCTGATGATGTTGGTTTTGGCAGATTGGCTGAGCCGTGCAGATGGTGAACGTAGGTGCCAAGTTTCTGGTTTGTGCAGGTGCGTTGAGGCACCGCATTTGGTGAGCTTGTAGGCAAAACCTAATTAGTGTCTGTTTACCTGGCCATTATGGAGCAACTTGCGGTGATAATAAAATGCTTTGCGGCTGCACAGCATGTGCATTGCCCTCTGGTGGCTCTATTTCTTCTCTGGTTCTCGCCTCCCTAACAGCCTGCGGTGCTCGAAGGGTTGCACAGCCCAAACTGCTCCGCCTGCCTTCCAGCTTTCCCCTGCGCTGGCATTGCAGAAGCCTCTGGCAGGCTGCTTCGGGAAGCTGAAATGGGCAAAAAACTGACATCATGGAGAAAATTGTTTTCTGCTGGTTTAGCTTCCTGATAGGGCTTACTGGAGGATCAGAGAAATGCCGGGGAGGGGCGGGATGGGAGCTGGACTGCAGCAGTGTGGGCTGAGGTCAGTGTACGCAGCTGGGGCACCGCACCCGGGACTGGCACTGGCTGGGAACGAGTTGCACAAGTGATTAGAGCCAGTGTTTCCTTTTCCCAACTGGACATCGGCATCGCTTGAGCACTGGTTATAAATACAAATTGGTAGTTGCCTCGCATCTGTGTTGGGTAAACTGCCCTCTAGAGCGGGGTGGCTCTTAAAACTCTCACTTGCTCTAAATTTGCAGTCAGCAGAGAGAAATATGAATTTCAAAGACAAGATTCTCATGGAGCAGTGTTCCCTGGTGGGACTTGAAGCAAGCTGCGTTTTAGGCAGTTCCCTCTCCTGTCTCTCTCTTCTACCTGCTGGAAAAGCCTCGGGAAGTGAGCTGCCGCAGAGGGAGATCAGTGACCATCGTGCTTCTCGCTGCCTAACGTGCCTCTGAGTGCAAGCCTTAATAAGGCTGGGATGCAGGCAGCCTGTTCTGTCCTTGGATAAACTTAAAATGATTAACCTGGCTGGAACGTGGTGTTTTTTTGTCATTAGTGTGGGGAGAAATTATTGAAATTAGGTTGGCTGGCTGCCTTTGCACTGGAAACACGGAGAAACCCACGTCAAATCCTGGTTTGTTTTAGGAAACCAGCTCGCCCTGCTCAGGAGGTGGGTCCCTGTTTGGTTTTAAATTATAAAAGCACTGTCAAAACCTAGGTATTATTGAGAAATGTGATAATTAGCCTGGACATACCCATAAGTGAGATGGGATCTGCTAGTCCTTTTCAGCTGCCTTCTGTTTTGTGTGCTTTAGGCATGGTACAGCCCGCAAGCCTGTCAGGAGTGTCTTTAATGCTCTCGTTCCTTTTATTCTTGCCTAAAGGAGCCATATTTGCCCTGGGATATAGAACTGGTTGCTAATTGGGTGACTGACTTTCACTGGGATCTAATGCCATCTCTAGTGAATGTGAAGAAAAGTTGGGACTAAGGCTGCTCTTTAAAACGAAGCCTTTCTTTCATCTCCCAGCTACCTGGAAGACTTGGAACACAGCTGAAAAGCACGGTTATAGCAAAGCTCGGCTGGTTGGCTTCTAGGATGTCGTAAGGGAGATGTGGGGAGGAGGAGGCGGCATCTCACGGGGTGGTTTCTGCTCACCAAGACGTGCCTCGCTCCAATGTGCAGCACGTGGGCTTCCTGGAGACCTGCTTTAACTCTAGCATGGGGCCCGTTGCTGTAGGTTGATGGGACTTTAAAGGTGTGTGTTTGACCAGCTTTTCTGTATGCACCTGGACCGGATCGAGACGTCTGGTGATGCTGGAAGGCAGTGAGGTGTGTTACTATGTACTCTGTCACCACTTGCCTTCCGTGCCACTTGAAGGTATCCCCTCCCTCCCATGCAGCTGGTGGGCTGTTCTCTGGCAGCCAGCAAAAGGCAAGGGTCCCATAGACGGCCTGCTGCTCGCGAGAAGCAGTCCACGGGTGAGAAACCACGGCTTAAGGTTAGCACTGAAGTCAGCTACAGCTCAGGGAAGCAGCTCCCAGCATCCTACAACCAGGTATTTGTACTGGAGGTGATCCAAGTGGTAAACAGCAGCGGGCAAAAAAGCATTTTAACATCTGAAAAAAGTAATTAAGTGTGGCATAAGAACCGTCTAGGCTTTGAATGACCTGCGGGTTAGTGGGAGAAGAGCAGGTTGCTCCAAATCTCAGCTGATCTCCGAATTCGTTCTGTAGAGCAGGTGTGTGTATGTACTTGGCCCAGCAGCGGCACTTCAGAGGGGAGGCATGGCAGACCAAAATCTGCAAACTGGCTCTGTTTATTTGTCTTCCTTCTCCCTGCTTCTGATAGCAGAGATAAGCATCTTTTCTGGAAACACGAAGTACTTACAAATCGTAACCCAGCTGAACGCTTTGTTCGCTGCTGCAAGGTGGTAAAACAATGCTCCGAAATGTTCGCTTAAGGCAAATAGGGATCCGTGATCCTGCTAGAGTGCGTCCTGCTGAGCATATAGCCTTAAAAGGAAGTGTGTGGGTTACTTTCCCCTCCTGCATCCTGTTATTTAAGCTATTTTAAGCACTCGTCTGGAGGAAGCTGAGCCAGAGCTTGAAGCAGCTTTTGGGTTCTGTTTGTTGCGGCTTTGCTGCGCCACCTGCATATGGGCAGAAGATGGTGCCGTACATCGCTGCCGTGACCTTTCCCAGGTTTAGTACGCTGGCACGCATGCATCTTTCAGTAGAAATAGGAAACTTCAGATGTGCTGTAGTTTCCTTTCCATCAGGCAGATTATAATGAATCCAGGCTGTAGCTTGTCTGTTAAAACAATTTCGCTTTCTTCCATTAGTAATTCTGGGCCGTACGCCGAAGGATTTCATTTGGGATAGCTTCTATTTTGACAGCCTCTTCAGCTGCTGAATACCATTGCGGATTTTGTTAGAGAGGGATTTTAGACCACCTTCCGTCTGAAGTCTGGCCCTGTTGCAGGACATCCAGCAAGGCACCATATGGTGGGCCTGCAGCAATGCTGGAAATAATGACGGACCTTGCTGGTGCTGCAAAGGTGACTACTTTTTATTTTAATGCCGCTACTTTGTACATTTGACTGCGATGCCAGAGGGGGAACAGAGACAGCGGGAAGGGGAGCAGCTGCCCTGTGGGATATGGGTCTCAGGCCTATTTGTCATGTTTACAGGGCTAAAGGCTTTTTGACGTGTTAAGAGAAGAATGGGTCCATATTCCACCACATAGTCAATCACTAGCTAAGGTTACTCGACTCTGCTACCAAGCCAAAACCACGGGCTAGCGTATCCACCAGGCTTTAACACTTAAATCTGCCTTTCTGTAGCCAAGAAGCTACAACTTGAAATGAGAGCATCTTTACTGCAAAACCAGTAACTTGGTGTGAGGTCTTGCAGTTGAACCAACAGACTTGTCTTGCTCGTAAATCCCACTCCCACAGTGTCTGGGACATAGATGCCCTTTTAATTCATGAAGTAAATCAGTGATTATTTTTTTCCCAGCATACTATGGAAGAGTAACTCCTACAGGTGGGTGTTTGGGATGTTGTTAAGAGTTGGAAGAACTTAGGTCCTGAGACCCAAGGGTTTTGAGTGCGTTAAGGTGTATTACTCAACCGTGCGTACCCGTCACACTTGGTTATGTGCTGTCTGCCTGAGCCCAATGCAGGTGCTGAGAGCCTCTGGTGTGTGGCCCCTCCTGACGGGCAGCACCTTTCCTGGTGCCGTGCTCCTGCGTCGCATGCACTCACATGTGAGCGTGCGTTTCAGATGGCATTTCATGCTGCAGAGCTGCTCTTTTTTTTTTTCAGTGAGCAGAGGTAAATCTTCTTTGAACTAGGCATAGCCAGAGGACTGGGAAGATGCTGCTTTGCAGGGGTGAACGAAACCTCAGAATGGGCAGATGTTGACCCAGACTGCAGGAAATTCCTGATATCTGCCCTGCAGCCAGGTTTGATGCTTTCAGGCTGAGATTGAGGTCCGCTGAGCAAGCGTGGATGGACCAGACGATGGCCTGGGCTAACTCCTCGGTTGCATTTCAATCAGTGCTTTTAAGTTATGTTTTCTGTTCTGCAAGCAAGCCAACATAAATGCAAGGCTGGGGATTAATTCCTTGAAGTAGATTGTATCCTTAAAAGACATGCAGGGCTTCATATGTAGAACTGAGCTCTAAACAGGTTTAAGCATCCTTTTACCCGTGCATCTCTCCAGTGAATTAGCGATGGGGACTTTGGAGCTTGGTTCCCTGCTGTCTCTCCCAACAGGCTTCTGCCTCATGAAATACCACATATTGTGTTTTTCCCTTTCACTTCTGAATAGGCTCAGACATGGCACATGCCAGCCTGGTTCAGAAACACTTCTGAAAGCTTAAGCTAGACATGTCAAGAGGAAAACCTTTACCAAAGCCGAATCAAAATCACACCTGTGATCCTGCCAAGGATACAGTATGTATTTTGAAGTCTTATTTTTCTCTGTCCTTTGCCTACTAACATTTGGGTAGTAAAGCTTAGTTATTTAGGTGGTGCATTGATTGGAAGAAGTGATGAACAGGTGCTTCTGGATTTACCTGCTTAATTTGGCAGCATGGCAACGGATTGTGGTCAGTTCAGTCAGGCACAGGCTAAAGCAATGGGTGCTGGTTGTAGGCATGCTGAGGGTGAAAGCAAAGTTTTGTTTTGGGTCCACAGGCCCTGGAGATTAGCAAATCCCTTGTCTGATTTTCTTCACTGGCTGTGAGGCAGGGAAAAGATGCATATTGTGGAGTTAGATTTAGTAATAAGAAAACTGTAACAGAAGAAGCTGTGATTTATCTAGAGGGGAAATAGTTTGCTGATGACATCTCAGGCTGGACCGTTTAATAAAGCTTGCCTCTGTAAACTTATATTTTTTTGGAATAAAACTCTAAAATTGAAGGCCAGACAGCAGCCTGTTGCTACCATTAATCATTGGCCCAAACTACTTTATTTCATCAGCATTATTGTAAACACTGACATTTCAAAAAGTAGTTTAATGTATTTATCAATCCACTGGAATTGATGCTCTTCTTTAGTTTGAGGCCTAGGGACTGGGGTGTAGGAGGGAGTACAGGTTTGCTCTGTGTTACTTTGGATGTTTGCCACTACGCATTTGAATTTTACTTTCTTGCTAACTTATAAAAACAATGTTAAAATCCCATATGGATCTGGAAAATGAGCAAGGTTGGAGTGGTGGTGAGGACATGCTGCTTGCTGGAACATTGCTGTGGAATAAAACCTGATTGTTTTCTTTTATTCTTGAAAGTATCTTCCTTTAAGCATAAATACTGACCCCAGT
The DNA here is from genome assembly GCA_020745775.1 of Theristicus caerulescens. Classification (NCBI taxonomy): domain Eukaryota; kingdom Metazoa; phylum Chordata; class Aves; order Pelecaniformes; family Threskiornithidae; genus Theristicus; species Theristicus caerulescens. Next base: position 23,394,185 of record CM036567.1, on the reverse strand, counting down.
GGCTGTGGCGTGGGATTCCGTCTTGAACAAAACCAAATACTGGGGCTGGTGCTGCTCTTCCATCGCGCAGCCTGGGGAGCCGGCAGCAGCCTGCAGTCTGCGAGGACGTTTGGGCAGCAGAAGCTGTTGCTTGAGTGGAATTTAACTCCACGGCCTTAGGGAGAGGCTGCTGCCTTACAAAGAGCGGAAAAATCCTCCCGTGGGGGGTATGGGCAGAATGGTGGCTGGGCGAAGCCGAGCGGGGCTGGGTGCCGTGCAGCACGGTGTGGTTTTGGCAGCCAGTGGTGGCAAGCTGCACTCGGCAGTGCACCATCACAGCACCAGGGGCTCTGGAGGTGGGGGAGAAGGTAACGCAGCTGCTTGAATGCAGAGACTGCTCTCGTTTAGCCTTAAAGCTCTCGGCTGATGTCTTCAGTACAGGCACGGTGTTGACTTTGCAGAGCCTGTGGTTGAATGGTCATCGTAGGAGACTGCCAGATCTCCACCTCCTCAGCCCATCCAGGTATTCCCCAGCAGCACCAGTAATCCAGGGCTGGTATCTTCCCATGGCCCCAGCCCTTGGGAGGAGATGGCAACTCAGGCACTGAATTAACTTTCCTGGGCTGTCTGTACCACTTGCCTACAGCAAAGGGATTTTAACATCACTGCTGAGCTGGTACAACATGCCCTGAATCCCTGTCTCTTCGAACATGCTGGAGGGTCATGCTTATGTCTTGGGATGCGAATCTGGGCCATCCGACTGCTTCAAATGCTCTGGCTGCTGATGGACCCAAGGCTGCCGAAGCCTGGGTACCAGCCGTGCTGTGAACCACACTGCCTGCTCACCCTGGTTAGCCTGAGGAAGGAGGCACCGGGCCCGTGCCCGTCCGTGGTGGCAGCAAAACCTCTCTTGCCTGAAGAAAGGCTGGGGCTGCTGGATTTGCCCTCTGCGGTCAATAGATGTGATGATGTCCCCAGAGGGGTTGGGATCTGTTGATGTGAAAAGCTCCAGATTCACACTAGATTCTTGTTTTCTTTCTTCCCAAATCTAGTAGGCGATAATATCTCACTAAGCATGCAGTGCTGCTGTGGCTTGGTGGTTGACTATCAAAGCAAGTGTCCTTGCAGAGCATTCTTGGGCAGCATTAAAATATCTGGCTGCCGCTTTCTGTCAGTGATAAATGGATAACATCATTATCAACATGATTAAAAAAATGTAAATGCAGAGCCGACAGTGTTTTCAGTTCAGAAAGTAAGAAGTGCTGTGTTTCATTACTGTCTGTTTTTAACACACAAAGCCAGCTGCAGTTAGATGTAAAAAGAAACGCTCCGGAGATCATTTATGAAAACGCAGATGCTCAGCGGTGAAACTTTTACACCAGACTCGGTCATGTGTGCTGAGAGCCATCCTGGTCAGCTCTGCTTCAATGCTGCCGTTGCCCAAGGCCGGAGGCATCTCACGGCTTGTGCCGGGACCCGCTCGGAGGATGCGCCGTGTGTATTTACTGCGTGCCTTTGATTCCTGGTGTGTTCTTGGTGGTGTCCATTGAATAGGGTACTACTTGGGCTTGGTATTTTTGGTGTGGGCGTCCTGCTGTGTGTCAGTATCCTGCATGGATCTTGCTTTCAGCAAAGATGAATGCTCTACGTAATGTGGCCCCAAAGCCAAACAGGCCACGCTAGGAGATTCCTCCTTACCTCCATGTCTTGTAGATGTCCCCAGTGCGCAGGTTGCTCTCCGTAAAGCACTTTCGAGCACGGGGGCTGTGTTTCTGCCCCCAGTCTGGGGCTGGTCCTGTTGGGGTAGTGGCGCATTTCTAAAACCTTCTCCTGCCCCTTCTCTTCCTCAGACCTCAACAGCAACGGGTTCATCTGCGACTACGAGTTGCACGAGCTCTTCAAGGAAGCCAACCTGCCTCTCCCCGGGTACAAAGTGAGAGAGATCATCCAGAAGCTCATGATCGACAGTGACAAGAATAAAGATGGGAAGATTAGTTTTGAAGAGTTTGTCTATGTAAGTGGTATTTCTGAATTTCCAGCAGCCTGGGGGACCCCTTTTAGACAGAGCTAAGGAAGGGGGTAGAAGAGGTTGAACCTGGCTTCTCGGCCATTTACCCTAATCCTAGTTTACTTCCTGCAAACTGATCACTTTTGAGGACGTGCCATGTAAAAATCCGTTCTTTGTACAGACGTCTGCATATGACCAGTCTTTTGTGCTGTCACTGCCAGCCTTTAGATTTGGACAGAGGGGAAGTATGTTGGTTTTTAAACGAAAACCAGAAAGAATCCACATGCTTTTCCTATATGAAAACTTCATTGGAGGCTGAAAGACCATTTCCACATGAGGTGACAACTGGAAAAAAGACTTCCAGTTCTCCAAGCTTACAGTATTGACTGGAAGCTACTCAGTTTTTCCAGGCACATAGATGAATGCTTGTTTTCCCAGTGAAGCGGTATAATTTCCTTTCTCAATTTAATGGGACTACAAGTATTTGCTAAAGATTTGAGAAGGCATTTCAAGACACACTTGGAGATTAGTCCTGGATGCTGATCTAGGAAAATTCAGATCCATTTGTTGCCTTAAAAGGGAAGAACAGGAGTAAGGAGATAGGAGAAGCTGGAGAATGTGCTTAACCTTCAGCCTTCTTCTGTAGAAATAGGTCAGAAATTTTTTTTTTTTTTTTATTTTTACGAAAGCACAACACTTCTGAGATACTGGTTCAATATCTGTCTCTTCATCATTTTTATACTCTGACTGGATACTGAAAGAGTAATAAAAGTATATGCAATACATAGAGGGAGATGTTTTCATGTCAACTATTTTTCATGATATTTCTTAATTTATCTTCACCTTTTGTTCCTTAATTGTTTTCAGACCCTCTGAACTTTTGAGTTCGGAGTCAACTAGTAAGTTGGAGTTTGTTAGCAGTTTGTGAACACTTGCATGCTGGGTGCACGTTTCAGCTGTTGGTTTGAGCTGGTCCCTAACTCTGACTTTGCACTAGGAAGGAAGAAATAAATCTCTTCTGTCACGTTTGAATGGTACGAATGATCAAGTAAACATGAAATGTCTTATGGGCAACTAAGCTATACAGTGGAAGCAATGGTTAGTTGTAGGAGTTTTACAAACTGTTGCTGTTTTCTAACTCTGAGCACTTTTGCTGGGGTTTATGGTACAGAGGCTGACATGAACTGACTTGAGGTTGGGGTCAAGTGGCTTAGTGGTACCTCAGCATTAAAGCATGTATTTTCAAAGACGGTATGCAATACTAGTAATTAGTCCAGCAAATTTTAAAATAAATAAATCTGTATCAAAATCCTTATGTTTAAAACCAACCAACCAGAAAACCCCAAAATTTTGGGCTCTTGAGTCTTCATTCAGCTCTACCTGATCACTGGGGTGAGCAAAACCTCTGCGTGCCATCAGGAGATGGTTTAACTGCACCGCATCGTCACCTTGACTTGCCACCTTCCCTGTGTTTAAGGGACGGGAGGATAAGGCATGACAGCCAGCAGGCTGGCCCTGCGGTGACACCCCGCAGCCGGGTGGGCAGGTCCCCTCCTCTCTTTTAACAGGAGCACTTTGTTCTGCTTTACAGTGCTATTTCATTGCCTTTTTCTGGGTCGCGCCTAGAGAACCTGCATGAGTTTAATTTGTGTTTTCAGCGTGGTTGAAACTAATTTGGTTAAGTTTTGAGGGAGTTACAGTAGGCTTTCAAGCCATTTAATGTATTTTTTTCTAATAGTTGTTCAGTTCTGTAGGACTTGAGGGCCACTAATATTAACATGCAACCTGCGCAAATGGCACATATAATCTTTCTGTGCTAAAGCATCTCTTCTGCCCTCAAACGTGAGGGTGTTTTTTGTCAGCTAGCCCAAGCCTGGTGTTAGGGGCAGCGGAATCCTTACCTGGAGCTCTCGTTACACATTATTGCAGATTTGACTGTTATGCTTACAGAGAATTATTGCAGATTTGACTGTTACGCTTACAGAGAATTGTTTCTTGGGTTGTGGACAAAGTCTTGTGTGTGAACTAGAGGCACAGGCACACGAGCATCTGGCTGACACAGAAAGGTTAAAATTGCACAACAGCTTTCTCAACTGTGGTCCTGTGGACACTGCTGCATGCGTCCCTGCTCCCAGGCTGCAAAGGTTTCATGTTTTTTTCTCGTGGTATCTTGAAATGCACTTGAAAAGGTAAATGTATGCGAGGTACTTCATGCCTAATGCTTCTCTTTCAATAGGCACTTGCAATATGTGTTTGAGAGAGTGGGATGACTCTGTCCGTGTTAAATGTAGTACCACTACACCCTTGCTGGGCCCTTCACGTTTGCTGATTTTACTACAAGGTTTGCTTTAAAGCCAAGATGAAATAGCTGCTTCTGTGGTCCTTTCGTTTTACGAGGACAAGTTTTTCTTGTCTAACAAGAGCACTTTAAATTGTAGATTTTCCAAGAGGTGAAAAGCAGCGATATCGCAAAAACATTCAGAAAAGCAATTAACAGGAAGGAGGGAATCTGTGCCATCGGGGGGACCTCGGAGCTCTCCAGCGAGGGGACGCAGCACTCCTACTCAGGTATGGCTCTGCCTGCAGCCCCTCTCCTGGCTGAGTGGAGGCTGTATGCCCAAAATAGCACATTTCTACTGTCCTGCCACGTGCTGTGCTTTTCTTCTCCGATAGCGGAATGATCTCACGTCAAGGTGAGAGCCGGACAGAATTAGAGGGTAATGCAAGATTAGCAGTGTGTGAATTAAATGTGTGCTTATTTGTTTTGTTACCTGTGCTTGCTGATGACGTCCTCGTGTCACACTTGAATATAATAAAGTTGTTGAGTAACGAGTAAATAACAGGAATATTCTGGTAATTGGAAGTGAAAGTCATATTTCTTTCAACTTTGTGTGACTGATAAAGTAGTGTGGTAATGATAGTGGGGCTTTTATTTCCCTGGGCTATTGTACGCTGATTCTTTTGGAAAATCTTTGCTATGTTATGAAAAAGCCTGTATTAAATTTGCAATTGGTTATCTTAGAGGAAGAAAAATATGCCTTTGTAAACTGGATAAACAAAGCCCTGGAAAATGATCCCGACTGTAGGCACGTTATTCCAATGAACCCAAATACAGATGACCTGTTCAAAGCTGTGGGAGATGGGATTGTGCTATGGTAAGTCATGATGGCTCCTGAATTTAAAAAAAAAAAAGTCACCAAAATAACTTGCCAAAACTGTAGTTAGGGGAATTTTCAGGCTGTTTTTGTGACTAGTGTGAGAGCATAATGTTTTGCACGTGTAAAAAGGGGCTCGGCCACCCAGGCTTTCATTGTCGTTGTGTGATGCTTCAGCTTTGATGCCAACTGCACGAGCTGGTATTTTTGTCTAGTGTTTTGTTTGGGCTTGAGACTGAGTTTGCTAAAGGGGAGAAGGTGCCTTGCCAGGGCAGAAGTTGTCCTGGTGCAAACTCAGCCTGATGCTAGGTGGCCTGGGGGAGGGCAGATGTGTTAAATAGCTCATTTTCTTGGATGTTTAGACAGACGGTAACCTCTGTGGGAATGTTAGTGACCGTATGAATTAACCCAAAAATGGATTTTCTGGGAATCCTCTTGTTGCTTTTGATAATAGTTGCACCAAGTTAGTAAAGTAACTTATTTTGCTGCATGCTGAAAACAGAAGGCATCCAGGGCTGCTAAACACCAGCCACCTTCTATGCATGGGGTTTCTTTTGGGTTTGTGGTTTTGGTTTGTTTTTTAAATGTAAGGGAATTAATATAGTGGAGAACTGGATCAGCCTGGAATTTCAGTAACTCTGTATCAATATGCAAAAGATGTTTAGTGGGCTGCCCATTGCCTTTCATTTCTTTTCTTTTTATTGTTCTTTTTTATTCTTTAGCTTGTCTGTGTGTGCCCCCCCTCCCCACCCAGTTTCAAGTAATTCAGGTCTTCAGGCAACGACTGAACCGAGTCGGTAGTAGTTCATAATATAAAGTAAAAACTCGCCATGTTTTCTGTTGACTAAAAATCCATCGCGCTCACATGCTCCCCACTCAGCTCTCGAAGCGTTTGCGCTTTTTTGGGGGCAGTTTTTTCTTGCCAGCAGTAGGACACCTTAACACTAGGAGGAAGCACGTTGTCTCACTAGAATCTGCAGTGGATGTCACCAGAGCAATGAGTCTTCGCCAGTCCAGTGCCTGCGCTGTGAATAATTCATGTGCTCTTTTTGCTCCAGCAGCTGAGATCAGTAGTGGCCACAGTAACATGTTTAAGGTTTCAGGCTTAGCTATTAGTTACAAATACATTCTCGATAACGTAAATATTAACTTCTGATTTACACAACCTTGATTTTATAAAAAAAAATACACAGAACCAAACAGGCAAAAGGAAATGTACTATGGTGAGTATTGTGACAGTGCGTTGAGTTTTGTTGAGATTAAATACTACATGTTGTTCAAATGTTATTGTTTTTCTTCCTGCCAGCAAAATGATCAATCTTTCTGTTCCGGACACCATTGATGAAAGAGCAATTAACAAGAAGAAACTCACACCATTCATAATTCAGGTAGAGTACATTTCTGTATTTTTGCTGAAATTCATATTCAGATGGAATTAATGAAAGCAGCATGGTGGCTCGAGGCATTATTGTGGAACTCTGGAAAGGAGCGAGTTTTATAACTTGCATTTAATTGTTAAAGGAAGTTTTGTACTGCACATAATTGACAGTGCTGTGGCTACAGTTGGAAAGACAAAACCACTAACTTCATGACAAAATGGGTAAAATTGCTGAAATGCTGCACGCACCTGATATTGCTGCGGTGATTATATACAGCGCTGTCTTTTTAAAACAATATGGTTATTGGCGTTGGCTGTCTGTGAATCATTTCATAGTACGCCAGGTTGGTTTTGTGAGGATGCCTGTGTGTGCCTGTGCGTATAACTTAGCATTTCTCTAGCCTTATTCTTGTCGGCGCCACCAGATGCGACTAACTCAGAGGCTGAAACTAAATACCAGAGGCTGAAATTAAACCCTGATGCCTAGTTCAGTTCTCATTGATTCAGCCTGCTGAATTAAAACCATTAAAACTTCAGCCGGAGAGTGGCCGGGAGCGTTTCCTCCGAGCTGCTGCTGTCGGAGCAAGGACAAGGGGGAATCTCCGCTCTGCTGGCGCTGGATGAAAGGCAAAGCAGCATCTGCCCTGGCTGTCTCTCACTCAGCTGTGCTGTTCGCAGGAGAACCTGAACCTGGCGTTGAATTCTGCATCCGCCATCGGGTGTCATGTTGTCAATATTGGCGCAGAGGACTTGAGGGAAGGGAAACCCCACCTGGTCCTTGGGCTTCTCTGGCAGATCATTAAGATCGGCTTGTTTGCCGACATCGAGCTCAGCAGAAATGAAGGTAAATGAAACTATAAGTGATTACTTCTAAAGCATGAACACCGCATTGCTTGCACTGTCACCTCCAGCCCCGTCGCTGGAGTGTGATGCCTCGGGCTGGGCAGGCTCTCCCAGTGTGCTTCAGCTATAGGTACGTAACGGTGTCGGGAGGTGGCAAAAGCTGCTTACATCCTTTTGGGACTATAGACAACTGCACATCTTCCTAAAAAAAAAAATAAAAATAAATAGGAGGGCTTCAGCTCTTCGGGAATGTGTTGCAATGACTTGGTTCTCCTAAAATCCTCCTTGCTACTGTCAGTGGTGCAGCTGAGCTCTGGCTCCGTTCTTGGCGGTGGGAGAGCAGTGCTGCAGCTCTCCCCCTGTGCTCGCTAGGTCCTGCATGACAACCTCCAAAATTGGAACTTTTCAGATCATTCGAAGAGCTCTGTTATTCCTGCATGGGCTATCAGAGCACCCAGATGGATGGAGGGCCTTCAGTGTCTTTTATTTAAACCTCCCGATCACGGAGTGGTAACATTGTTTGGCTTAGATTGAAAATTCGTGGCAAGGGAAGCCCCGGCCAGCTGAAGGGGAGCTTATCTTGGCTTCTCTGCCTTTTTTTAACAGTGCGTATGAAACTGCTTGGAAGCACTTTTTCATTGAGATAGAAGTACATTTACATTTAGCTTACTGTCATCAGCTTAAAAGACTGCACGTACAATCCAGAGAATGTTGTTATACAAGAAAATGGAAAATATTTTTTACACACGGTTTTCTAGGTCATTCATACTCTTCTCTGTGTAACAACCAATTCAGGAAAACTCCACTAATACCCAGATTATTTTGACTTAATCAGTAGTTGGTATTGTCCCCCCCTTCTCCCACTGAAATGTTGCTGCAGCTCTAATTCTGGCATGCAGGTTTGCCTCTTGAAAACTCCTTCCTTCCCCTCACAAGCATTTTTCTTCTAGCACTGGCTGCCTTACTTCGTGATGGTGAAAATCTGGAGGACCTTATGAAACTATCCCCGGAAGAGCTGCTCCTAAGATGGGCCAACTTCCACTTGGAAAACGCAGGCTGGCACAAAATCAATAACTTCAGCTCAGATATCAAGGTACTGAGAGCTCTCCTGGCCTGCACGTGCCTGGGAAAAGGCTGGGAGCCGGCCAGGGTCGTGTTGGCATGTGTAAATGAGGCCCTTCATCTGCAGACAGGACCTTTCTTAACCTTAATACACTGGGTGGGCTTAACAGGGGGTTTATGGATGGTATATTTAAAGGTACCGCAGTGGTGCTCTCTCCTGCCGTGAGGTTGAGCCCAGCGTTGAGCTGTCTGTTTCCTCCAGTGCTAGTGCGATCCTGCTGCAAAGCTGTTCCATGTTTTAATTGAGTAGGGAAGTGGTATTACTCATGTGTTTTCAAATGTTGTTAACCCATCTTTTTTGATGGAAATAATTTTGCAAGGGCACGCAGCTTGCCCAGACAGGGTGAAACGCTTAACTGCATCCCTGGAGAACATGACTTCCACACACACTTGGCAGGTGATGGCATTTCATCCAAAATGTCATGGGCTGGAGAGAGGAAGGGAAACAAGACCCCTTATTCTCTACACTGGGCTGCGTAGAAACGGGAGCGGGGAGTCTTGCAGCTGGTTTTCAGATGTGAGGGGGTGGCTCTTTTCTCTCAGTACTAGCGAGAAATGGAGGGTGGTGACTCCTGGTCAGTCTGGGGTTTTTGGATGCTGGTCTCAGCAGCTTTCTGGAGCTTATTCATGTGGCCAGCAGTTATGAGGAGGAGAAAGAGGACTGAAGTGGATTCCAGGTTAAAGGACTGTTGAGGTAGAAAAAAAAAATTGATAATTGAGGTGCATGGGGAGCCCAGAGCTCCCCTGTGTGTGTGCGTGTGTGCACGTACACATGGTCACTCTTATTTCCAACGTCAAAATTGCTTACAGCTTTGCTGATAGCTGTTGGCTTGTCTGGTGCAACCCATAGGCTGCCAGGGTATGCTGAGGTCCTTCTTAGTGCTGAGGACTAAGAGGACTTGTAGTTGATAAAATAACTACTGCAGCTATTTGCTCCTCCTAGTTTGTGACCATCCCTGGCCTCTCTCCTTTACGCTATTCTGGCTAATGGGCTGGCACAGGAGAAAACATTCAGACTTCTTATAATCATCTTTTTGCCTGAAATTTGTCTTCGCTGAGCCATTTTGGCTGGAATTGGCTGGAATGGCTGCCTTGTTTAGGGGTTAGGGCTGCCTTGGGGCATCTGGCTGCGGGGGCCATGAGAGGGAGCAGCACAGGGTCACTGCCTCCTCCAGCCATTGGAGAGGAGGCTGCCACACCAGAGCTCGCAGCAAAGGCAGCTTGCAAACAGTTAAAACCCATAATTTTTATCTTAAATATTTCTAACCTTTTCCCTTTCTGTTTCCTTTTCTGCTGCCTGGATTTCTGCCATCATGCTCTCTTTTAAGCTTACAGATTTTGGTAATTCAGTAAAGGTACATAAGCCAATTATGCACAGTGACTTGTTAAAGATGGGCCTGAAATGAATTGTTGCGGTGTATTCACTGCTGTGCGGGAGACCTGAAATTTCTTTTTCATCCATTTCAGGATTCCAGAGCTTATTTCCACCTCCTCAATCAAATTGCACCTAAAGGGCAGAAAGAAGGAGAGCCTCAGATCGATATTAACATGTCGGGTTTCAATGTAAGTATTCAGGCCGTCGTGTCCTCGTGCTGTACAGTTGGGAACTACCTGTACCCTGTAATCGCCCCATGACATCTAGGTAATCTGGTATCTTAATTTCTAGAGCGTGTAAAGTGTCACCGGGCATGTGCGCACCTCGGGTATGTGCTAAATGAGCGGTTGGTGCAGGCCTGATCACTACCTGCCAATTAACGTATATGATTGAGAAATCGTTTGTGGTTTTGCTCCATTTGGGAGCATACCGACTTCTGCTTTTGAACCACTGAGTTCAAAAGCATAGAGGTTGGAGAGCATATAAACTTGGAAAGCACCGTATTAGGAAAAATACCAAGACAAACCGCGACAGTTACATCCACAGCAGCAGGGATTAGCATGCATGCTTCATCCCTTTTTTTGATTATCAGCTGATGCCTAATGAAGCCGGGTGGAGTTGTGACATTGCTCCAGGTAGCGCTCAGGAGCTTCCCACCTGCTTTGTAGCCCAATCTCTTCCATGACAGCTCTTGTCTGTTGCATCCCCGGCAGGAGAAGGACGACTTGCGGAGAGCAGAGTACATGCTTCAGCAGGCAGATCGGCTTGGCTGCCGGCAGTTCGTCACGCCGGCTGATGTGGTCAGTGGCAATCCCAAACTGAACCTGGCCTTTGTTGCCAACCTGTTCAACAAGTACCCAGCACTTACCAAGCCTGAAAACCAGGACATCGACTGGACCCTTCTGGAAGGTGATGGCCGTATCAGTCACAAAACTAGCAGGAGGGAAATATCTAAAGTAAACTCTTGTATCACAAGAAGCTGTGCTCAGAAGAGGTATCTCCACTGAAGTAACACTTATCATTTGAGGCTGCAGTGCTGCAGTGGTTGTTTACTCATCTGGGGCAGATGAGAAGGGTACGGGCAGATGAGAAGGGTACCTGACAGCCTGTTCGGCTGCTCTGACCCTGATGTGGAGCCTGAACCTGTAGGAGCACTGCCAGCAGCCCGTCAGTCCCCATGCCAGGGCTGGGAGCTTGGTTTTGCCATGTCCTGCGATGGGCAGGAGCACCTCAGTAATGTGGTGAGATGTTCATGGGAGCACTAATTGTTGGCAGAACTGGGATTAGGGCTTTGGCTGCCTGGCTGCGAGGCAGCGGTTAGCTAACACCCGTGTGAAAGACCTTCCTGCTACTTTTTCTTGCAGAAAGTACAAAAGGCATGCTCTTCTGAGGCCTGGAGAAATCAAACCGATATCCAAAACTAGATATCAGGGCAACCCTTGTCCTTTGAAAAAATTATACTAGAAAAAATACCATTTTTCTGCTCAAAAACCTAATTGATGAGCTGTGCTGCTCAAAGCTCCCTGCCTTGCAAGGTGAAAAACCCTGCGAGGCTTTGAGCTTGCAGAAGTTGCATGAACCTCTTTTCTCTCATCTAGGAGAGACGCGTGAGGAACGGACCTTCCGCAACTGGATGAACTCCCTCGGCGTGAACCCCCACGTAAATCACCTCTATGGGTAAGTGTTAGGCTCTTGGGAGAGACCCAACCAGATCAGCCTGGAGCTGTGCCCGCACCAGTGTCCTGTTGCCCACAGTGCCGAGCAAAGAGCTTGAGAAAGGGTGATGGTAGGGAGTGGGGGACGCTCACTGTACCCTCCCTGCAGCCCGTAGCTTAGGGATTTCTGAGCCAGCACTTGGCACACCAGCAGCTGGCTTTCAGGGCTGAAGACAGTTTGTTTATTTTCCCTTAACTTGTGTAAGTTGGTACCCTGAGATCCCAGTACATTTAGATCTGCTTGAGCAACTGCATTAGAGCAGCTGGACCTAAATTCCCTGTCACCTAATTTTAGGGCTGAACCAAGACATCATAGTGAGGAGGCAAGATACTCTGGGTCCCTGTAGTCAGTGGAGAGAGGTGGCTACCTTTGGATTTTATGTAGCAAAATTCTTCCCTGGATCTGTTGCTGATTACCATGCTAAAACCTGCTTTAGCTCAGCAGCTAGCTGATGTTAAGCATGGGGCATTTCTCCTGCCCTGAAAACTACAAAATGTTTTGAATTTTCTTTTCTTTTTAGGGTTGTTGAAATTGCAACAACCTGTAAAGAGTAGTAATTATTCACGACGTGACAAAGTCAGAGTGTATTTAAATCTTGAACCATTAGGCTTAATCAATGTTTTCCACTTTAGCGATCTCCAAGATGCACTGGTTATACTACAATTATACGAAAAGATCAAAGTTCCTGTTGACTGGAATAAGGTTAACAAGCCTCCGTACCCTAAGCTTGGAGCAAATATGAAAAAGGTAAGCATTCCAAAAGACTTTAAAAGAAGCCGTGGACACTAAAAATTCCTATTTGAGGCTTCCAGTCAGGTGAGTGAATTTGTGAGTGATTTTCTGTTTAAACTCCTCTTCTGTGTAGCTAGAAAACTGTAACTACGCTGTAGACTTGGGAAAGCATCCGGCTAAATTCTCCCTGGTTGGCATCGGAGGACAGGACCTGAATGATGGAAACCCAACGCTGACGCTAGCCTTAGTCTGGCAGTTGATGAGAAGGTAGGACCCCTCTCAAACATGTAAAACTTGTGAACGGAGTACAGAATTCGGGAAGTGTTTTTGCCATGAAAGCGCTGCAGCACTGGAGCAGGTCACCCAGAAAGACTGTAAGACCTCTGTCCTTTGGGGGTTTCTGAGACACGGCTGGACAAAACTGTGGCAGAGCTGATCCTGCTGCGCATGGGAGGTGGAGCAGAGACCTCTGGAGAACCCGCTGGTGGATCTGTGAACATCTTGCTGACCAGGATCACCTCTCCCTTGCCTGCCCAAGTCTGGTCCACATGCAGAAGCCCTAAGCAGGAAAAATTTATGTTCTAATTTTTAATTGGAAATTGAGAGAGAAACATGCCAGGGCTGCTGTATAACCCCCTTCTGCACTGGAATGGGGGAAGGAGAAACTTAATAACAGATAAAGCTGATTGTCCTTTTTCTTATCTATTTCTGCAGAATTCTAAGATGACGCAAATATATATCTGCAAAATAGCTGCATGTAGCTCCTTATTTGGCATTAGAGGTCAGAATGCTAACTCATGAGTTGATCCACACCTTTTAGGTAATATGTTAACCCTACGGAGCAAATGGTCAATGGTGAAACAGTTTAACAAGTGTCCTGAGTCCGGGCAATTTTGTGATCTCATATTAAAGGACTTGAAAGGCTAGAAAGACTAAATGCTTTAACAGAAATCATACTTCAGATAAGATATGATTCTTCCTTTTTGCTAAAGAAGTTTAAAAAAAAAAAAAAAAAGCAGAGCTGAGACTATGTGAAGACTTTCTAAGCTGCCAAGGGCTCACATTGCGTCCTGGCTGCATGCTCACCAGGGCTTCGCCCATGCTCTGTGCCTAATCTTGTTCTCTCTGCTGGTTCTCAGGTACACGCTGAATGTCCTCGAGGACCTGGGCGATGGTCAGAAAGCTAACGATGACATTATAGTCAGCTGGGTAAACCAGACCCTGAAAGCAGCCGGCAAGTCCACCTCCATCCAGAACTTTAAGGTGCAGTTCTCCTCTTGCATCTAAAAGGAGAGGGGTGCCCAAAAAGTATTTCCTTGGCTGGAGGAACAGCAGGGGCATCTTAGAAAGGGGTTTAAACAGGACAGGATTCAGTCTGTGCTGGGAACAAAGTGGCTTTGAGCTGTCAGAGAGGAGACGTTAGGACTGCCCACGGTGGGGCAAGAGAGCTGATGGGGTGGCAGAGGAGGGGAGGGTGGTGGGGCTCTGGGGCAGAGGCGGAGGCTGGGATGCTGGCAAGCATAGGGGCTGGAGCTGGTGAGCGTTTGCGGGTGAGCATCGTCCCTTGGGGTCTGGTCAGCGGGGCAGACCTGCTGCCTGCACGTCGGGTACTGCTTTGTATTTTCAGAGCACTTGCAGTAAATCGGAGTAATGATCTTGTACGATTATCAGGGGAGAAGCAGCAGTTTGGTTTTCCCTGCGGTCCAGCTGGGAATAATCGCTAACACTGCTGCTCTGAAATGGCCGGTTTAAAGCTGGCTTTGTTGCATGTTGCAGAGCACTGAATTGCGGTGAGAAGTATGCTTTAAGGATTAGACGTTCATCTTTACTTGTCTGTCCCCGTATTCTCTAGGACAAGACTATCAGCACAAGCTTGGCGGTTGTGGATTTAATTGATGCTATACAGCCTGGTTGTATCAACTATGACCTTGTAAAGACTGGTCATCTATCGGAAGATGACAAACAAAATAACGCTAAGTAAGTTTGCTATCTCAAAAGCTGTTTTGCATGGAAAGAGTGTGCCTTCTATGCGCTGGCCTTAAGCTGCAAGTGTTTTTACCACAGTTTATTACTGTGGTTTTCAAGCTCGTACCTTTTAGACAGGCAGCATTTCTTGAAATCTGGTTGCTGTCCTCGCCCATAACGCTGGAGGGAGCAGTTGGCTGGACTCTGGCTTGTTGAGGGCAATGCAGAACAGCCCAAGCAGTTCTGCGCACCGATATTCTGTTTCTCACCTGTTTGCTCAGGCATATGAAGCGCTCAGGGTTTTGAAATTGAGCCCTTGTACGTCTCGTGTCTCGCTGAATCATCATAGGTTGTCAAGTTTAAAGTATGCCGATTAAAACATGTCTTGGAAGTGTCTGTTCTGTGACTGTTCTGCGGTGGTAGAATGACAGCAAAGTTTCTTGCAGATAATAGTCTCGCTTGGTTATTCCTAAAGAGCAAACAGAAGGGGAAATGTAAATGTTAGCTGATTAATCCTTGGTTATACATGCTATCTGTTAGCCCTGACAAAGATTAATTACAATTTTTTTTAACTGTTGGTAAAGTGGACTTGACATTCAAAGGTCAATTTGCACATTAAAGACACTTTACTGTGGAAAAGGAATACAGCAAAAGATCAAAAAAACATTTATGAAACAAACAGATGTGGTGTGATTGGACTGTTGCACATCTTGAGTCTTAATAAAGAGGATAATAGGTGAAACTGTGTTGCATAGGGCAGGAGCTGACTTACTTATTGGTAGCAGTCTCAGTTCTGACCCACGCATCTCTCCGTGGTGAACAGGTACGCTGTGTCCATGGCAAGAAGAATCGGTGCCAGAGTTTATGCTCTTCCAGAAGATCTTGTGGAGGTGAAACCGAAGATGGTCATGACCGTGTTTGCCTGCTTGATGGGCAGAGGAATGAAGCGAGTATAAAAGGGTTGATCCATGTAAAGAAAAAAAAACCCAAACCGCAACAAAAACCCAACCTGCCACCCTGGGTGCATGAGTAAGCAGATCAGCCGTGACCACGTTGAAATGCTGTCGGCCTAGGAACTGTTGAAGTTCAGGACTTTGTTTTGCTTTGCAAGACAAACTCTTATCAAAATTCTCAGGGAGAGGAGTTTTAACCAACAGACGTGCTCTTTTCCCAAAGGAAAGTTGAACTTATCAAGAGCTCACAGAAATGCATTCATAACAGACCTGCATCTTGCAATACTGCTCTGGAGCGGTTTTCACCCCATTATTTCTCAGATATTTGGTGCGTGGTTTTTTTACCTCTGAGGGCTATAAGGTGGTTAGTGAGAGTTGTAATGGAAGCAAATCTAATTTCTATCTGCAATCCAGTTTAATTTCTATCACACGGTCCAAGCATATTCTAGGTTTGTCCACTTCCTTAACTTTGCAAATAAAGCTACAGTACAAGTTGGGACCTGCAGGCCAGCTCGCAATGCTCCATGAGAAATGTGTAATTGGGAAGATGGATCTTCCTCTGGTATTCTCTGTACATGGTGCTTTTTTATACATCTAACTATTTTGATTACAAATAAAGCTTGGCAGTTTTTTCTCTTTCTGCTTTTTTGAGGTTTTTTTGGTTATTTTATTTTGGTTTTTTGTTGGTTTTTTTTTTTAAAGTTATACTATATATGAGAATACCACCATCCTTGGACCTCTCACAGTAACATATGATATCATGTTGCTGACGGCACGGTTACACCTGAGAATGGAAGTGAATGCATTTTTGTATGCATCTTGGTTCAGTTCTGTGCACCTAGAAAATAATTTTTACAAAAATCTGCATGAAAACTATAACTTTTTTATTTAAAATGCTGTTGGATATAAAACCATACTACATTGTGGGGAGGTTTTGTGCGGGGAAGAGGCAAATGTTATAAACAGCAGGGTTCAATAAACTGAACAGCAAACGTGCTGGAAGATAAAACTATTTTTACAGATAAAAGGAACTGGTGTCGCCAAAGAAGGAAGATACTGTATCCATAGGACTTAATATTATCTTGCTTTGGCAAGCTATTTGCTATATTTTGAGATCATATTGCTATTCCAAGCTATTCAAAGTGATGTAATATGGTGGCAAAGCATTAGTTGAAATAAAAACATTTAAATACATGCTTCTCTCCTTATTGACACTGACCCAGCATGGCAGCCTGTCCTCCGTTGCTTTTAGCTTTGCTTTGGTGGATCTTTTGTTTTGCACCAGGTCCGTTGATCTGTGAGATACCGTAGAATTGGCGTGTGCGTGAGGAGCTCTCATTTTTTAAAGCGGGCACTGGCAGCGCAGTTATTGTCAACCTGTGTTTTAGCGAGGTTTTGCCTTTACGGTAGCTTCTGTAAAACCTTGCTCTTGAAGTCTTGCTGTGTGCCCAAAGAGGAGGTCTGCGGGGGTAGGGGACGAGCCCTGTTAGGGCAAAACCCAGGAGGAGGAAGAAAAATTGTTCCTGTGTCTTTCCTCGTCTTTAATGGCCAGACGCAAATCTGCTATTAGGCACTGGCCCTTCAGCGGGTGTTGAGAGCTTGGTGCTGCTGGGAGCACAGCAGGGAATGCTCCATTAAAAGCAAAGGGGCAACACGTTTATTTGAAGCATCAGCTTCTTCTGTACTGTTGCACCTTGTGCGCTCTGGAGATGAAAGTTTATATGAGGGCTGGTTGAGTGATAGGGACTTAATTTTTCTATGTGTAGGAGATGAAAACGGGGCAGGTGAGAGGGAGGGATTTGGCAGGGAGCTGGAGGGGGGCTGGTGCACCCGAGAGGAGGCCTGCCGGGGCCCTGCCTGCTGCCGGGGCCCTGCCTGCTGCTGGGGCCCGGGCACGGGATGCGATGGCACCGGCTGGGAGCCCTCCCAGCTCAGAGCGCGCCAGCAAACCCTCTCGGTGGTTTATTGCGCGAAGCGTCACGTGCAGCCAGCTGGGAACTTTCCACTGGTACAATTTTTTCATAAGAAAGTATGTAAACAAAGCTTCCCACAGGAAACTGCATATGTTTTCACTGAAGATGGAGCGATATACCGTAAGTAGTCACATCCATCCTGCTCAAACAGTGGTCTAGGGATTTATAGCATGGGCTAGAGGTAAGGTCAAAATTCTTAAACTTTGGAACTGACCATGTGCATCTGTCCTTTCTTGCCTCTGTTGCCTCCTGGTACCAGGTTAAAGGGAGGAAAAAATGGATACTCTGACAACTACTGAATGGGAAAGCATCTCCTTCTTGCGCTGGGTGCATTTAAGAAATGGGCTAACTCAAAGAAAAGTTTTGGGTCAAAGCAAAGCCGAGATCTCACGGTGAAGGTCCAGTGCCAGGCAGGCAGGATGAACGCCAGGGCTTTCTCAAAAGAAAGCCCCTGGCAAGCACGCTTTCAAAAGAGTTTCTGCTTTTTCAAATGCTCCTAAAACTTTCCGACGGGAGCCAGAGATGTAAGCTGTAGCGCATTTCTTTGTTCCGGCAAGTCTTTTTGCTCTTTCATGTTCAATTGGCTTTTATTTATTCAATTGCTTGGTTTTGTTTATTCAATTACATGCTTTTGTTTCCAAGGGTTTTTAGGGGTGTCAGCTCTGTTCATGCTGAAATATTTTTTTTTTAAACAGTTGAGTTTCCTGCTGCTTCGTGAGTGCGTGTTGTCCTGAACCTCAAGGGTCTCCTTCGAATGCCTTTCCAAGCCCAGGCTGCATCTTCAGCGCCTGTGGGCTTTGATGGAAGTTTTTCTTGTATTGCTTGCAAGTGTCATTTTTTGTGGATAAAATTGTATCCTCGCGTTCTTCCCGAGCGTGCTGTGTACAACCTGGGAAGTACTTCTGTCGCTGCTTCATCATAGCACAGAAGCAGCAAATTAGTTGTGCTCCTGTTCAGTGTTTAACGAGGTGCTGGCGTAAAAGTGGAAAGAATATTTTCCGCAAGCATCCCGAGGAGACAAGGCTCTCCTTCATATAAACTTTTCACCAATTTATATTTTTCAATGGAAAAAATCTTATTTTGTAGGGACTTTATTGCTGAGGTGGATTTTGCTTGCTTGTTTTTTACTTCTGCCTTTTTCTAGTGCGGATTGATAGCAGAGAGGAATGCAAAAGCAAGAAACAAGCTGGAGAGTTTCTTTCACTACCTCCTAAAGTATGTGAAACTGCAGGACAAGGTGAATGGAGTCAGTTTGCAGAGGTGAAAGCCATCCCGCTGGTTTTAGATATTGCTGAATGAGAAAAATGGCCAGTATTTTGTCTCAATACTGACTCATGGATGGTGGCAAATGCCCTGTGGGGGTGGTGCAGCAATGGAAGCAGAGCAACTGGCAGCGCAGAGGCAAACCCATCTGGGCTGCTGCATTGTGGCAAGATATTGCTGCCCGGGTAGAGAACCTGGTTGTAAAAGTACGTCACGTAGACGCTCACGTACCCAAGAGTCGGGCCACTGAGGAACATCGAGACAACCAGCAGGTGGGTCAGGCTGCTAAGATTGAAGTGGCTCAGGTAGATCTGGACTGGCAACATAAGGGTCAACTATTTATAGCTCAATGGGCCCATGACACCTCAGGCCATCACGGAAGAGATGCAACATATAGATGGGCTTGCAATCGAGGGGTGGACTTGACCATGGACACTATTGCAGAGGCTATCCATGAATGTGAAACATGCGCTGCAATTGCTCAGCCTGGAGAAGAGAAGGCTGCGGGGAGACCTTATTGCGGCCTTTCAATACTTAAAGGGGGCTGATAAGAAAGATGGGGACAAACTTTTTAGCAGGGCCTGTTGCGACAGGACAAAGGGTGATGGTTTTAAACTAAAAGAGGGTAGATTCAAACTAGATATAAGGAAGAAATTTTTTACAATGAGGGTGGTGAAAATCTAGAACAGGTTGTGCAGAGAGGTGCCAGATGCCCCATCCCTGGAAACGTTCAAGGTCAGGTTGGACGGGGCTCTGAGCAACCTGATCTGGTTGGAGATGTCCCTGCCCATGGCAGGAGGGAGTTGAACCAGATGGCCTTTAAAGGTCCCTTCCGACCCAAACTATTCTATGATTCTATGATTCTGTACCAGCTTGAGGAAGGCCATGCCTTTGAACCTGTGCTGCTGAAGCTTTTACGACTTCTCTCCATTGGTGTGCCACCACGGGATGCTTATTTGCCAGTTTAACAGAACTGAGCGGGATATTTGGAGTGGCCGTGCAGGGGATGGTGAGTGAGGAGGAGGGGGAAGGTGAGGATGGAGATGAGACTGATCAGTGTTTAATCACTGAAGAGAAAGGGGTGAAGTTTAACCTTGGCTCTTATACTGTAAATTAAGTTCATCCCTGGCCATGTGGCTGCTGGCGTCCCTGCTGCAGCACACAGATGGTGCGAGAGCTTTCTAGTGGAGCGTCACATATCTGCAGCAGGATTTGGGCTGTTTTTAACGTACCTGGAGAAATGGGAAATTCCCTGCGGGAGGATGGAGAAGGCTAATCTGTGTGAGGGAGGAAAGAAAGGGGAACACCGCTGTGATGGAGGCATCGTGATGCCCTGTCAGTGGCTCGCAGCAGCTGGAGGGAGGTGGCTGGGGGTATGGCACTGGTGCGATGCCATGCCAAAGCTCCTCGACAAAATGCAGGGAGACACAGCTTGTACAGGCCACTCCCGAGACAAATGAGCTCTTTGCAGGGGCAAATGCACGTCACGTTAGCTGAGGCTCAATACTGCGAGGAGCAGCTGAGTCATAAAATGTTTTACTTGGTGACATTTTTACCCGCTCCTGCAACACTGTCTGATATTCTAACAGCAAAGCACCTCGTGTGCCAGCTGTGGGAAGCTACCACATGCTCGCAGAGATGCTGATGGACTGAGCCTTTCCTAGGGACTCCAGATGTGCTAGAACAGGTGCAATTTATTCCTACTTCAGCAGTACTCGTAATATCCCGAGTGTGAGCTGGGCTCAGGAAAGCAGCCCTTCCCTGAGAGATCACACGTGGCTGGGGTCAGTCGGGAAACGGGGAGGACAGAGGCTGGGGGGGGGCCACGCTTCCCAGCCCCGCGTCACCCAGCCCTCAACTTGCTAATGGGAGCTTCTCCTCTGCACGTGAACATTTACATTGAATTTTGATATTAGCATTTCAGATTTGAGCATTGCCCGTGAATGAAAGCATTTATTCCTATATAATAAAATCCCTCTATTTCCATATAAACCCCACCTGTAATGAAAACCATTGCTCATAAACAAATAGAGAAGAAATAAGTGGCCTCCACTTTATAATTTAAACATTGTCAAAATGTGGCCACTAAGGTGTCCCATTCCCTCGCAAAATACCATGCATGGCAGACAAGTGCCAGCAGGATGATCCTGCTGGGGAGAGCGGGGGGGCCAGGAGCCACGCTGGTACCAGCCACCCTGCACTTGTCTTCGCTTGCCAGCTCGGGTGGCACCGCGCAGTCCATCAGGTCCCCAGGATGGGAGACATCGAGCGCCGTCGTGTTGTGAGGGCCCAGGAAGGCACAGTGCAGCCCTTCGATCGCTCCCCTGCGCGTTGCAGTCCACCGCCAGAACCAAAGCATCTTGCAGTCGCATTTCCAGGGGTTGTGCGATAAAAACACGTACTTCAGTTTTGGCAGTTCAGCGAACAAGTAGACGGGGAGGGAGCTAAGGTTGTTCTTGCTCAGGTGAAGGAAGTGCAGCTTGTTTAAGTATGAGAAAGCAGAGTCTGAGATCGAGGAGATCTGGTTGTTGTTCAGGTACAAGCTTCTCAAGTTCAGCAGATGTCTGAAGGTGCAGTCGACAGCAGTGATTCTGTTGGCTTCAAGGTGCATGGTCTTGAGCTGGATCAACCCATCGAAAAGCTGATTAGGCAAATCAGCGATGAAGTTGTGTCCTAAATTTAACATGCCCAATCTGAGAAGCTTTGTAAAAGCGCCATTTTGAATGATCCATATCCGATTCTTCCTGAGATTCAGATCGTACAGGGTTTCCAGGTCCTTCAGGGAATCTCTGCCGATGGCTTCTATGTGGTTGCCCTCCAGGGACAGCCTCGTGAGGCTGGAGAGGTTGCTAAAGGCTTGTGGGACGTACCTCATGTTATTGGAGGCTAAGTTGAGTCTTTCTAAAGAAGGCAGGTGTGAAAATAGAAGTGGGTGGATTTCGAAGATATTGCAGTGGGACAAATCCAGGCTGATGAGGTTTAATAGTCCTCTGAAAGTGTTTGCGTGCAGGTAGGTGAGGCGTGAGTTCCTGCTGAGGTGCAGCTCTCGCAGCTTGCTGAGAGTGTGGAAGGTCCCCGGGGACAGGAAAGTCAGGTTGTTTCCATCTAGCCAGAGGCTGTGCAGGAAAGTCAGGTTTCTGAAGGTGTTGGTGGTGAGAATCCGCAAATAATTATTGGAGAGGTTTAGAGAGACGGTGGATGCTGCTATTTCTCCAGGGAGGGCTCTCAGTCCGGCTCTGTTACAGCGGATAATCTCTTCAGGTGCACATTTGCACATGCTTGGGCACGAATCGGAGATATTCAGACTCAGTCCAGCCTTTGCTGCACAAGTAAATATAAATATAACAAGAAAGAACATGACCAGCCACAAGCCAGCCACCGCAGCTAATACCTGACGGACAGTAGAGAAGGAGGCAAGAAAAAGAGCATGTACCTTTTGGATAGGTGAACCGTGAGCATTGCAGGGTCGGTTGGGCTGTGCTTTTAGTGCACAGTGAGAATAAATTAGCTGCCTCTTCCTGCTGCAGACCAATGGGGATCAAGTCTTCAGGCAGATAAAAGCCGATTAAGTGCCGCCCTGCTGGAAAGAGCATTACTGAGAGGCAGGGAGATTTCTCAGCCGAGCATCAGGCTCTGACAGTGGTTTTTCCCACCTCCTGCCCTCTGCAAACTGCAGCCGGTAGCAGCCTTCCCTCGGGATCTGTCTGGGAGAAGCTCCTGCTCCTAGGGCGATCGCCTTTCTCAGGATCTGCTTGGCAGTTTGCTCAAAAACCCCTCTGTGCTGGGGGGGCATTTTTGCACTTTTCTCCAGGTAGGGCTTCAGCAAAGGCAGCTGCGAGCAGCTCTGCCATCCGGATGGGAGGTGGGGGCTCTGCCCCTGGTGTGGCTGCACTTGCTGCCAGATGCCCTGGGTTTCAGGCCGTGATGCGGATGCCGAGGAAAGCGGAGCTGCGGCTGAGCCCTGAGCACAGCCCTGTCGATGGCTGTGACTCCTCTGCAGTAAAACGGGAGACTGTCAGGAGTGGTGCAAGCCTCCCGCTCCCTGCCAGCCAGGAGTGTGCAGGGAATGCTGCGTCCTGGTGGAGCCTCTTCTCAGAATAAGCCTTGAGCCATCCATGAGATGATCCCCATGGGCAAACGCAGAGCACCCCAAGGGCACGCTGCCCTTCCCAGGGCGCTGCCTGTCTCCAGCAGGTCTGAAGGTGTCACTGAGCAGCTGGAGCCGGGCCTGGGTCCCTAAAAGCCCATCTCCTTGGGCCTCTCCCTGGTTTTCATCCTGTATCCAGAGGGCAAAGGAAAAGTGCAGCTGGGGGCTGATTGATGCACCCAGGGATCAGCAATCCGCAGTTGTGCTTACGATGCCAAGAGGACCATACCCAGACCTTGCTCCTGATGTGGCATCAGGGCAACCAATGACACACTTGCTGCTCTCGTTTTTTCTCACTCTTAATTTTTGTTTTCCTCTCACTTCTCCCTGCTGGAGTTCTCATGTTTTTGATGTGTGTGAAGCACCTTCTCTCAGCCCCCTCCCTTCAGGTGCATTTCCCTGCTCTTAACTTCTTGGTCTGTCTCATCTTTTTTCTTTTTCATGTTTAATAGATTTGGGTTTCCTTTCTCTGCCCTGCTTTGGCAGCTCCATCCAGACAGTGGCTAAAAACCCAAATACATGATATGCCCAATGGTAAGTGTGAGTTGGACAAATCTGCAGATCCAGTGTTTTCTCAGCAGAAGCAGATTAGCTTTCCTGTGCTGTTAAATCGCTGTGTTGGCTTCAGATAGTTCTGTTTTCTTCTTCATTTTTTCAAGCAACAACCCCCCAAAGAACAACTTTTCCCTGGAAGCTTGGCTGGGATGGCCACGTTGTGTAATGGAGGCCATCTTCCAGCTGTAAACAACATCGTTTATTTAGTTGGACAGGCTTTGCCGCAGTGTTACGAGGGGCCAAAAGCTGGTTTTCACCCTGAGAGCAGAGGCGATGGCACCTTGCCAAGGGGCTCGTCCTGGGAGCCCCAGAGGAAGGTGGAAGCGTGCGCTGCTCACCCCGTCCAGCTACTCACCTTTGGGGCCACGCCAAAGCTTTTGGTGGGTGAATCTTTGTTTTCTGTGTTCCTGGCTCAGCTGGGACTGCTCCCTGGAGGATACCACGTCGGAGGGGTGACCTGCTGCTGGGATCTCCACGGCTTCTCTTACCTCCTGTCGCAGCACAGCTATGAATATCCATCGCTCCACGACTTTGCCTGTGCGTCCCTGGGAAGGAGAGGGGTTTCTGCTGCTCTCTGTGCAAGATGAGTGAGCTGCTCTGTGTCTGTCTCACCTCTAGCTGAAGTTTTGTAGCTCAGGCTGAAGAAGTGCTTGCTCTAGTGTCCTTTTCATTCTACACAGGCTTTGTTGCTGGTTGTAATTCCAGCAGTGTTGCCATGTTCTAGCCCTGATTTAAGCCCAGTGCTCTCTCTAATTCCCCTTGATTTCATATTGGAAATTTTAAGAGACCAAAAGCACACAGCTCTTAGAGCTCATCCTTGCCAGATGTTGCTTAACTGGACAAAAACATAGTGGTGAAACAGGACCGCACAGCTGCAGAATGTCTCCTTGCTTCAGAGCCTGTAGGCCCGAGGAAGCCCGTAAGTATCAAAATGACCAGATTTTTACACCTTGTCATAGGTTTGGCAATTCCAGCTGCTCCCGGTGACGATTCCGTGGTGCACGGGGAGTGGCAGCTGCCGGGGCCACGCTTACTGATGGCAGCTCTGGTTGCAGCTTCCTTTGGGGTGGAATCAACGCGGCGCTGTACCATCGCTCAACACCGTGGAGAGCTAAACCTTTGCTGGGAGCTGAGTGCTGATCCCAGATAACGATCGCGGGTACGTCCTGTGTGTGCTGCCCCGTGCTCCTTTGCAAGAAGTGCTCAGCATTGCCTGTCCAGCTTCACCTTCCTGAGCGTCATCGCTGCAGTCAGCAGCAGCCAGCATCGCTACCACATCGGATGCTGCAGTGACCAGGTAAAGACGTGGTCCTTGAGAAGAACAACCACATGATTTTTCTCTCTAGCTACTGTTTTAACAAATACTTTCCCGTTCAATTACGAGCATTCAGCTCTTGAGCTGTCTTTTCCAGGCTCAGCTCTTTGTGCTCCACGCGCAGGGATTTTGGTTGTCTCACTCCATCTGCTGGGAGGGTTTTCTGGAGTGCATCGTGTTTTGGCTGAGGTGGCTCATCCTTCTGGCTTTAACGGAAACACTGAGGCACTGCAGGTCTTCTGTTAAAATGTATTCCACCCATTGCATGACCGTGATTGTGTTTTGTCATTTCTTCAGTCACTGATTTATCTGACGCTTGGGATTTAAAGCCCAGCACACCCACTTCAGACATTGTTTGTAGCTGATGTCAAGAGCCATGCCTAATACTGTAGATTTTAAGGAGCTGTATTCTCTTTGCAGGATCAAGGTTTGACACAAGCAGTCCAAACATCTACTTTGGGACGGTCTTGCTGGTCTAATGAGTTAAAGGAGCAAGGTTTGCTTTCTTTAAACTTTCTGGTGGGCAAAGTTGGGGTGAGCAGAATCACTTTATGGCTTTGTTGATTAAAAGAAGGATTAAATAAGTTGGAATACCCAAGTGTCAGGAATATTCTGACTTCCCCAAAGCTTTATCTAGCTGGTGAACTCTCTTTCATGTATATCTTGGCATCTTTGGTACAGAAGAGAAATTCCTGACAAAACCAAAAACACTTAAAAAGTGGGAAATGATGCTTGCAGTGAGTATAGTTCAAAACAGCAAAGGAAGGAAGATTTTTATTTTTAAAGGATCTCTGGAAAGAGACCCCCTGGGTACTCTTGTAGCTCTTTAAAACTGGCCACGGAGTCCTAGCTCTTCCTAAAAAATCACTTTGAGACTCTAAAAAGAAATGTGAAGTATGCTCCCACATCCTTTAAATGCCAGGTTATATACACATATACTAACAGTAATAAAGCAGAAGTTAGGCAGGAGGGAGCTCTCTGCCACAAGCTGTGGGCATCAATGTCTTGACTTCTGCTGCTCATCACAGCAGCTGGTCTGGGAGAAGGGAGCAGGAGGAAATTACCTGGGATTGTTCCTTATGAAAGCTGAATGTGGGTTGCCTTTGCAATCTGGCTGAGCCGGTCTCAGTTGCTGAAATGCTGTGCTTCGGCCATAGCAGCGTCAGCGGGATTTAGGCTCTGTGCCCGTTGTGGGCAAGCCCTGGTGCCTGGTGGTTTATCTTTACCTGGGGCCATGGCTCAAAGCTCTGCAGCACTTGGGAACGGAGCTCTGGCCAAGCGCTGCAGTGCTCGCCCCGAGAGCGGGCAGCGGTGCCGGGCGCATGTGCGCGCGCTGCCTTTAATAGCAACGGGTGCAGCATGTTTTCAAAGTCACTCATGGGCTTGTTTTCTTTGCTACTTTTAGTAACTTGTAAAATGCTTACGACCAATTATTTGAACAAACAATGTCACAGAGGATAATCTCAGAATTGGCAGTGCTATCTGCTGGGCACAAACGGCTCATAAAAGAAATGCTTTGGAAAAGTTTTCTGCATGCTGGAGGTGGAAAGGGCATCCCTCTTCCCTCCAGACTGCCCCTGCCACGCTCTAGACACTGAACTGCTTCAAAAACTGACTTCTTCCAGCAGATGAATGGGACCGGAGCTCTCTGATGCTGTACCCTGATGGGTCCTGGCTGGATGGCTTTTGTGCTCACCGCTGTGCTGCTGTGAAGTGGAAAAGCAGGGCTTTCCCCAGGCCTGCTCAGTGCTTCCACGTGAAATCGTGGCTCCAGGAGGCAAAGTGAAACACTGACCAAGGTCTTCCCTTTAAAAACGCCAGTAGTTCTCCCTCCTGGCCAAAACACGGGGTTTGCAGACACCCGCTGTCAGAACTGGTCATGCTTCAGAGGTCCGTGAGACAGCGTTAGGACCCAGCGTGCCAAGGCAGAACCATGGATGCTGGGCACGAGCAGGACTCATTGCCTCAGCCATCAGTTTTCAGCTGGTCGCCGCTCACAACTTCTCACACAAAGGATGCGAGCAAGCAGCCTTCTGGGGCTGGGGAAAGCCGAGGCAGATGCTCCAATCCTACTGACTGAACAATTAATCCCTAAAGAAACCCTTAAACAAACAGACGCGGAAAGGAGGAATGCATATAAAAGTTTATGGAGTGCTGGGGGAGCCCAGCTGCAGGCGGGACGGTGTCGGGGTGTGTGTACAACAGGCCTCTCATTCGGCGCAATGCAAACGTGCCGTCCGGCGCGACGGAGATCACGGCTCCCCGGCAGCGTGTGGGTGCCGGGTCCCCAGCTCCTGTCCCCAGCCCCAGAATGAGGGAGTCAGGGCATCCTGCCGTAAACCAGCACCAAAGGGGTCAGAGCCACACTGGCCTGCGTTGGGGTACGCATCCTGGGGAGCACATCTGTGAAAGATTTTTTTTCCCCCTCTTGCTTTCTCCAGAAGGAACAAATCAAGCCCCTGAGTACAGGCTGCATCTGGATGCCACATTGCTTTGAGGATTTGGCAGGCTGGCAGGGGTTAACCTCAAGAGCTGGCTCTGACAGTCTGCTGGCCTGCTCGCAATATGCCACCCCTGACAGCAGTGCTTCCCTGCAGAAACCAAGACCTAGGACTTGGGCTGCATGAATCCTTTTTTTTTAAATTTGCACCATTGATCAGAAGCTGCTATTTGAATTGTGTGTGTGTGTGGTTTTGTGGAGGTGGGTTTTTTGGTTTTAGGTTTTTTTGGGGTTGGTTTGGGTTTTTTTAAACACTTCTACTGACCTCTCTTGGTGCATGGGCTTGGGGATAGAAAGGTAAACCTGAGTGCTGTGTGTGAACATGCAGCGAAATTTCTTGCTTCTCTTGAATTGTGATTTTTTTTTTTCTTGATATAAAAGACATGCATAAAATCCTTCCCCAAATACCTGCCCCAGGAAGCACTAACTCCTCACCATTTAACATCAAACAGGTCTTCTTGTGCTGAAAACTCCCAGCTTTTGTAACCTTGCAGCCAGACGAACGGTAAAAAGGCCGCAGACCCTGCCTCTGTGCTGAGCTGGGTGCCACGTGCGGGATTTACCAGCCTGGCTGTGGAAGCTGGGCAGACTCCTGCGAGCTCGGGGGGTGTTAGCTCAGCTGCAGCCCTACATGGCACAGGGCTGGCTCGTCCATGGACAGCTTGGGCGGCCCTATCCGTGTACCTCCTGTTTCACAGCCATTCGTGTACAGGCTGTGCTCAGAAACAGGGGGAGGAAGAAGGAAATAGTGGAGGAAATAATAGAAGAGGGAGGGGGTTTGTACATTGGCTAAACGGAGCTTTGGAGTGAGATCTTGGGCTCAGATAGGGAATCGGATGCATTGAACACTGGCGGGGGGAGGAATGGGAGCAGGATTTGGCAAAGGGCAGCCCGAGGTATGGCCCCCATTGCACCAGCTGCCTCAGGCACATCTCTCGTCTACCGAGAGTTATGAACCCAGCACAAAGTTTCAAACAGTTTTGGAGGTAGAACAGAGTAGACACAGTCAGTATCTGTGAGGATCAAAAGTGCATCTGGGAAGGAAAACGTTATATTTAAATCTAAACAATTTGTGTTTGTTATCTTTGCAAAATAAACATTCTCATGCATTTGACGTTTTCCCCTGCTTACAAAGCATGCTGGATGTTTGATGAAAGACGGAGCAAGATCTTTCACCAGTCATGTGCAAAGCAACTAGCAGCAAGAATTCCTGGGTGTCCCGTCACATACTGTTAGTAAAAAATTGAATGACTGTGTCAGAGCGAGTGCTGACATCTCAGGTCACTCACCTGAGAGCCAGCAGTCCTCTGGACCCGTACGTACAGGGGTGACGGGTGGCAAAAGGTGCATTTCTCCTCCTTTGCAGTCGGACTCGTGGGCTCTGCACATCCCACGTGCTCCTACTGCCCGGCTTGGTAGGTGTTCGTTTGAAGAAAGGACAGCGTTCTTGCAGCCTGTCTCTAGAAGCTGCTGTTTAATGCCTCCTGAACAGAACAACAAGCCTCCTGGTAGTGGTTGTAGTATGTGAGAACTGAGTGAAAACCTTTATCTTAAAGCTTTTTGGTTAAGGCTTGACTTTTTCAGCTCCCAAGCTATTCTGGATGTTACTGTGTCCTTTACAAATCTTCTTTATTTTTTGTTGAGTAATGCAAATTTCAGTGGTTGCAGGGTGTCTCCCCTTGTCCTCTGCCTTTCCCATGACAACCTCAAATGAAGGGGGGAGGAATGAGTGGGAAAAGGAAGAGGAAGGGATGCCCCAAAATCAAACTAAACATTTATGGAAGGGTGAGTGTGCGCATTGGGGAGGTTCACATGTATCTCGAGAGAACAAGGATGTGCTGACATGCTGTTGTCCAACTCTGGCCGTGACACGCAGCGCTTGAGCCTTTGGGGCAGCTGAGGTCTCCCATCCTGTGCAGCCATTTGGTATCACCCTCCCTCAAGATACCCATGGTGTTTGGGTCTGCTTCTGTTTTATCTGCTCGCAGCATGTCCTTTGCCTGAGCTATTGCAGCTTGCTTTCCCTTCCAGTGTTTGCCCCAAGCACAGGCACTGTCCGTGCCTGCAGCCTGACACTCCCGACCACTGGCTGCTTTGTCCGGGTTTCTGTGAAGCAGTAAATCAGCTGCTCTGTGATAAATAGAAATGCTGCATGGGATTCCCCTTCTTTAAATAGCCCAGTCTCCTTTTGCACAGAAAATGCCAAGAGCTGGACTCTTAATATGAGGCAGATAAAGCCAAAAGCTGCCAAGGACTCTGCTCCCTGCCTTGAGAAGTAGCACTCTCCTCCAGGAGATGTCTATGAGTGTGCTGATGAGCTTTTCCAGCACTCCCTGCAGCTCTTTCTGGGTCAAAGACACCTGGGCAGAAAGGTGAGTTTGCTCTCCACAGCCTGCTCAGCCCTTGGTTCCTCTGAAGATGCTGGTAAAAGGCTATTTGCCCTGTTTCACCTCTCTTCTGGGTCACCTTGGTGTAAGCAGAGCTGGTTACAGAGCCTGTGGTGCCTCTGGGGTGCTGCACAGTCCCAGAGCAAGGGCCGGCACCGGGGTTCCTCCAAGCCGCCACCGCTGGATACCCCTCGCTGCAAGGCTGCGCCGGTGTTCAAAGAACGGGATGAGCTTGGGTCCAGCCCCAGCTGGTGATGGACAGGCAGCCAGCAGCACCTGGCTGGGCCGAAGGGACGCGCCACTGGCAGGGACTTCTGCGGTTGCTTTCCATCTGGCCCGTGCAGCCCTGCCTGGAGAGCACAGCACACGTCCCCAGCAGATGGGCTGCTGCTGCAGAGATCACGCTCAGGGTATCAGGGAAAAATGTTCAAGGCTTACGGATGCTTACTTCGCCGCAGTGCTTATCCTCCAGCAGCCCCCTTGGAGCTCCGGCCAGGGAGGGGAGGCTGCAGCCTGGCAGCGTGTGAGACGCGAGGAAGAAGCAGATGTAAAAATTCAGTTTTGTGTGAATGGGAGGTCAGTGAGCACACAGCCTTGCTGATCTGCTCGCTTTTGTTGTGTGCTACCCCAAGGCAGCCTCAGAGCCAAGCCTGCTCTCTGCCACGGGGATTTGTCCTGCTGCCCTCCTCGGTTCGAGCAGCGTGCATGTCTTTGCAAGGACCTGGGCAGTGGCTTTCCCGTCCTACTAACTGGGAGACGGAATCAGCTGTGATGTTCCTCCGCTTTCAGTCTCTGTGTGCTCACATTCTGGCCAGCTCTGCCGGGACTAACAGCCTATTCCACTCTCAAACGTGTCAGCGAGTGCTGGGAGTCCGCAGAGCGCGTGGGAATCCCCCTGCCCTCGGAGGTGCATGGATCCTTGCAGGGAGGCTCGCGCGCGTTACGTGTGCACCTGGGAGCAGAAGGGTTGCATGGGGGGGTATCCTCCTGGCCCAAGAGCTGCAGGAGAAACCCGCAGATAGATCTGTGTGAATCTCCTTTTTCTTTCTTTCTTGCTTTCTTTTTTTTTTTGGTTGCCTTGTTCCTCTCTCCTGATTTACTGCATGTGTTCACGTGGCCTTGGAAAGGGGGGTTCTCAAACTGTTTTGCTTCCAAAAGGAAAAGAAGCTGGCAGGCATTCATATTTCAGTTCTCGAGTTATGGAGGTTGAAGTCTCCCAGTGGGAAAACAGAAGATATGAGAGAGCAGATTGCTGGTGATGATACTCGCTAAGAGGAAAACAGAAAAAAGGAGCATGTAATTCTAGAGCTACATCCAGACGACTGTGAGGTCTGAGAGGTATGTTTTCTGTCTGCTGTTAGAACATAATTTCCATTGATCTGATTCCATTTGTGATAAAATCCCTCATTGTGTCTTAAGTAACAGTAGGAATGACCAGTTTAGAAGCAGATTCTAAGCCACCAGTTGTTCATGTGCAGAGGGGGGAGCACGTTTGTCAATGAAACCTTGTTCTCAGTAATGTAGCTAAAATTAATTATGGTGTGGTCCCTCTATCAGGATTAAGTCAGGCATGTAATACTTTATGACTAGTTCTGAGATTCCAGCTTCTGTAGATTAAAGTGAGGGGTCCAGGACATAAGAGTTAAGGGCGAAATGGGGCTCCAGACCCTCTCCTGAATCTTTGTCGTCCCCAAACAAAAAGCTTTCCTCTGGTTTAAGACCTGTTTGATTACAGGACGCGGGCTTGTGATCCAGTATTTGGGACTTTAAACACCGGCACTCTGCAGAAAAGTGCATTAATATTCTCCTATTGAATTTTCATTGTTAAGGCAATATAATTAAACTTAAGTTTTTGTCAGTATATTCAAAGAAACATATTGCATATTTTGCATGAGGAAATGATAAGCTATGGTACACTAAACTGTTAATACAGAAAAATACGTTTGAAATGATCAATTGCCTTCTGTTAAATGAGAGATCATTATCCAACTCTGTGTCTTGTCTTGGTCAAAATTTCTGTTGTTTTTAGGGCCCGTTGAGAATTCTTAAATGCCTGACTGATTCCATAAGGACTTAATTAAAAAGGAGTTGTCTCTTTCTATTATGTAAAACAAATATTTGGGTATGATATCTTCTTTATTGACTATAAAGTCTTAAAGTTTGGAAAATGCCCTGCTCAGAGTGCAGACACGAGCCGTTGAACTGGAACAAAGACAGACCTGTCTATTAACTCTCTTATTTTAGCTGTTTTGTAGCTACATTTTCCCCTACTGAAACCCAGTCCTGATCTTTCTAAATGAATGGCAAATACTATTGTTAAATCCAATGCCTGCAAGGACTGAGTACTTGACTGTCTGCTGCTGGTATCTACACTGAAAATATTTCTTTTACTCTTCTGATTAAAAGCCATCATGAGAGCAGGAGATGCAGTTTTGCTTTGAAAAGGACTCCAACAGTAAATGACATTTCACAAAGACCCTTCTGTGTCTTTGTATCCAGCCCTGTGAATTAAAAAAAAAGCCAAAGCTTGCTTTCCTAATAGCCTGGTTAAAAGCCTGCTTTCATGCCTTGAAGTCCCAGGAGACTCTCAGGTGTGAAGTACCTGATCCCCACTGGTGAGCGCTGCCTTTCTACATTATTTTAACTATGCAGAGTGCTGGAAATAGTATGAGAAAGCCGAGAAAAGGATCACAGGAGCTTCGGTGCTGCCTTTGGTCACAGAAGTTCCTGAAGTGTCTCCGGCTCCTGAGTCAATAATCGTTCAGCTCTGCTGGCCACAGAAAGCACCGTCTGTAATCACAGATAAAACCCAGCTGCTCGCTTCCCTGCCAGTCTAATTAAAAAGCGCGGCGACCTCCCTAGGGCTAATTGTGTCCTGTCGGTGGGACGGACGAAAGGAGGCCAGCAGGACTGCCTGGTATTTCAGCACTCAGCTTACTGACATAATTTTAAATGGTTTTTATTTTATTGTGACTGTGTGATTCCAGAGCTAAGACGGCTGCAGAGCGCATGTCTAACACACGGTTTCTGATCTGCAGGTGAGCGATGTGAAAGAAAAGTGCTGCTAGCACATGAATTCCCTGCAGGACCTCCCTTTCCACCAGCACCAACATGCAGAGCAACTACTCCCTGGTCGTCACCACCAGAGAAACTCCCCAAGTCCTCTATACAGCACTGACGAACTCATCGGCTGCGTTGCGCTCACCCTCTCCCTGCCCGCTTACCTCTTCAGATTATCAGTTTTCACTAATTCCAGCACTCTTCTCTGTGGTTTTTGTTCTGGGGTTGGTTGGCAACAGCGTGGTGGTTGTGGTGCTTTGTCGGCACAGTGGCCCCAAAACAGTTGCTAATATCTACATTTTCAACCTGGCCGTGGCAGATTTGCTGTGCCTCGCCACCCTTCCCTTCTGGGCTACCTACTACGCGCAGGGGTACAACTGGCTCTTTGGGTCTCTCATGTGCAAAATCTCCAGTTCTGTCCTGTGCTTGAACATGTTTGCAAGTATATTTTTCATTACATGCATGAGCGTGGACCGGTACCACGCTATTGTCCATCCTATTCGCTCTCAAAGAAGAACTCCACAACAAGCTTATTTTATAGCATTGGTTGTGTGGGGCCTTGCCTGTTTGTCCTCCCTCCCAACTTTTTATTTCCGTGACACTCGCTACATTGAAAGCTTGGGCGTCAATGCGTGCATTATGGCCTTTCCTCATGAGAATTATGCAACGTGGTCTGTGGCAACAGCCTTCCTGAAAAATGCACTTGGCTTCTTCATCCCCTTGATAGTGATCACCCCGTGCTACATCTGGATCAGGAGGCACTTGCTCAAAGCACAGGAGTTTGGGAAAAACAAGCAGAAGAGGGACAAAGTCCTAAAGCTGGTGGCTGCTGTTGTTGCGGCCTTCTTAATTTCCTGGCTCCCATTCCACATTTTAACATTTTTGGATGCCTTGGCTCATATGAACATCATTAACAACTGTGACGTGACAAGGATCATCGACACAGCGCTGCCGTTTGGCATCTGCATGGCATTCGCCAACAGCTGCATCAACCCTTTGCTGTACTGCTTTATCGGGAACCAGTTCCAGGAGAAGCTCCATCGCTTGTTTAAGCGACGGGTTTATCAGTTCAACAGCCATCAAGAGAGCTCCTCTTTGCGGAAAGGGAGCTGCTTCAGAGATGCTGAGACCCCCACGGGCAGGGAAGGAGGGCCCGCGTCCTCGCTGTAGGCACTGGGGCATGATGTGGGGCGACGTCAGTGCAGCTGGCTGTCCCCGCAGTGCTGACACTCCTCTCCTCTTCCCTTCATTTCGTGCCCATTCACTCACCAGCTGTTTGAAGGAGAATCCATTTTTCTCATACGTGGGGATTTATTCTTCCCTCCTTCCCACAATGAGCACTTAAGTTTTACATGGAGGGAAGATTCTGGCAAATAAATATATTGATGGCATTTTACATATCAGCTTTTCCGTGGCTGAGATCAGGCGAGTGTTTAGTGTTACACAAAAAAGACAAAATATACCGAAGGACCATTGCACAATAGCTACAATTGTGTAGATGCTGAGTATTGTACCCCAAGCTGATTTTCTAAAAGATTCTCACTAGAGAATGTGTTAATAAAGCAGTGCAGATACTTCTGTACTTATCTGTAAGAAAATATTTTGACCTTTATTTTGTATATATATATTATTTTTGTTAAATTTATGGCTAGAGACGTCGTATGTATAATGCATCAAATACACCTCCTGCTTGCTTAGGCCTGGGATCCTGAGAACAGGTGGAGACACAGCTCTGCCCGCTGCTGGAGGCAGGAGAGTGTTCTTGGGGGAAGGTACAACCACACCCATGGGTTTGTACATCTTTTATAGCAGGTAACAGGTTTGCAGGCCAGATGGTCCTTTGCTTTGATTCAGTGTGGTCACTGTTGACATTAACGCCCCGGGAACCGAACATGCTATGTCCCACTGTACGTGGGCATGCTGAGTCCCACGCACCGTCCGGCAGCCTTCGGGGAAAGGACTTGTTGATTGTCTATACTTTTTGCATTTTAAATGTCCATTACTACTGTGATTTTGGGGTACTGTGTACAGAAAGCTTAAGTGACTCTGTCTTGACACCCAGAAGCAAAACCATGGTGTGACTCCTAAGGCTTACCCACATCTCAGTATGGGAGTTTACTCATTTGTAAATAAAAGAAGTGAGGGGAAAAAAAGCATTTGGCAAATACTGATTCTACTTTAAGGTCACTTTTGATGATTATTTGAAATTTTCTTTTGCTGGAGAGATACTGGTCCTTTTGAACCCTTCAGAAAGGATCATGTTCGATAGGCTCAATCTAAACGAGGGCTCTGTTAGCACCTTGCTCAAGTGCCAGCAGGCTGTCCCCAGGCTGGGTGGCCCAGGGTGACTGAAAGATCATTAGCTTCAGGGAATTTGCTCTGACAAGTTGCTCTTGAGGCTTGCACTGGCAGTTTTGGGTCCATGGGTCAGAAATTATACCTGCTGGTTGGGTAACCAGGAGCCTGGCCTCCCTGGAAGTCCCGACACTGGCTGGTGCCTGGAAGCCGTGGGAAGCTGGTGCAGGAGCCGTCCCTGCTGTTAGGGTGGGGGTAACTTTCTTCACTGGTGCCTGTGAAAATGGGATTATGCAAGAAATGTACCAGTCTCAGAGTGAGGCGAGATGAAAAGTTTATGCAGAACTTGGCAAAACGGGGGCTTGACCACAAATAACCCTTTCTCCCTGCCCTGGTCTGGTGTTCTGTAATGGGGTATGTAGCTGGCGAGATGCTTGTCCCAGAAAGTGGAAGAGCCGCTAATGCGTCTCCCCTGGAATGTTTTTGTTGAAAATGTTCCGAGGAGCTAATAGTGTCTGTGGCGTCGGATATTTCTGGAAGGACAAATTGCTAATTGCTTAGCAATGAGCACAACAACACAGTCATGCTACAGCAAAACAAATCATCATACTAAGAGAACTACCGGGTGTTCAAGTGGCAGGCCCAGTGGAGTAATAAGAGGTTGTGGAGGCTTTTTACCTTCGCTACAATACAGGTCAGTAATGGACACAACTGTGTCATTAATTGGCATCTTTGTAGTCTCAAAACAAAAGCTAAACTACACCGTTTGGCCCCAGTGGTACCTGTGCTTCAGCTGTGCCCATCCTGAGCGTAAGTGCAGGCTGCACGGTCTCTACACATCAGTTTGGACCTGCTCAAAAAGAACAGGTTTTAACAAGTATCATGCCTTCTGCCTGGTGTGCAAACCTCTGCAGATAGGGAACTACTACAGGACTCTGAAATCCAGCTCCAGTTGCATTTACACTTGTGAGAGGCTAGAGAAAACGAGGACAAAGCTTTCCCGAGGAGAGAGCAGCGATGCAGCATCTCCCGCTGCTGCAGCTGGAGGGCAGGGATTAATGACCTCTTGCCGGGGCTGAGGCAGCTGCACTCTCCTAGACACAGGGAAACAAAAAAAGAGTATGAAATGGGAGGGAAAGCTGAGAGGAGAAGAAAATTCCTTCTTTCAAAATGCAGTTTCAAAAGAAGTCTACCCTGAAGGTCATATACTGCAAGAGTGACAAACCGAGTGACCCCGTGAGCTGGGCAGTGTGACATTTCTGTTTGCCTTGTACCTCTAACAGGTCATGAATTTGAGTAGCACGGTTAAACAAACACCCAAAAACCTCCGTCTGGAGAGGAACCTGAGATGGAAGTGAGGGAGGTGCTGTATCAAGGGGTTTGTTTTAGTTTTACAGCAAATTGTATAATGTTGAGCTCTATGAATTTCTTCCATCGTGCTCAAGTTTCTCATTGGATTTTTCAGGGATTTTTAACAGAAAATGTGTTTTTTTTCACAGTTTCAGTGTGTTGTGTTAATTTTTTCAGGATTTTCCACAAAAGAAAGTGGACAAAAATTTAAGTAGGTTAAAGTAGCTACTTTTTTCCTTCCAAGAGAACATTTTGCTGGTATTTGCAAACGATTCTAATGGTTGTACAGTGCTACGGCCTCTCTCTCTCAGACCCCAGTTCCCCCTCCCACACGGCTCCTTTGCAAGCCCTGCGTTCCCTTTGGCACCCCGAGAAGATGCAGCCAGCCTGTGGGAGGCAGGAGCCCTGCAGCCCTTTGCAGAGCGCTCAAGCCTGGGAGCCCCGCTCCAGCCAGCCTCGCCATCCCGCAGCCCCCTGCGACGGTGCCCTAGGGCGATTCACGCAGTTTTGGCAGGGGCGTTGGGAGTGTGCGTGGTTGCTCGGTGTCTTGCTCACTCTGCAAGTATGACGAGATGAATTTATGAGCAACAGCTGGATTTTGGCTGGGGCTGCACCCACGCTGCCCTGCCACGGCGCAGCCAACGACAGCGGAGAGGAAAGCCGGCCGTGGAAGGGGTGCGTTGTGATCTACCAGGTGGGAATGCTGATGGGTTTGGAGTCAAAGCTGAGTGGTAGCTGGGTTTCTTTGGAGAGGGGAATGTCCTGGAGCACTTCTAGGCCTGGCAGTGGGTCTTTCCCCAAAGAGGGATGGGAGGGATGGTTTCCTACAAGGGTCAGTCAGTCTCTGTCATATTTGCACAGCAAATCCTGTTTGTGGCTTCCTTTTCTAGCTGTAGCTGATTACTCTCGGCTTAAATGAATTGCAGGAAGAGTCTCAGTCCAAGCTGACCACCCTGTGTGTGTCCCTGAGCTGACTTCAATATATGAAGCAGAGAGAGTCACTGGCATTTATTAGCATGAGCTAGCGCTGGGTGGTGAGCTAAATGCTTTGTTTATGTAAGATATATAATAAGAAATGTTTGGTACAGCATGTTCTCCCTGAGAAGTCAACACAGCCTGAGCCGGTGCTGGCACCCACTCAGCACACTTGTCCCGTTCCTCAGGCCAGGTTTCGGGCAGGAATATCATCTTGCCCCCCTGCAGCCGACTGCCACAACTTGGCTGCCCTTTCCAACACATCCTCTTGTCCTGGCTGAAGGGCGAGAAGGTGCCATGGAGCAAGCGAACTCCTCACATTGCCCCATGAAAATGAGGACTCCTGGATGCTGTATTGGAGTGGTCCAGGCAGGAGCGCAGGAAACCTGAAGCGTGGGGATTGAGGTGATCTGGCAGCCTTTCCTTCATGCTGGCAGACTTGCTGCTCTCGTCTCAAATCTCCTTCCCTTGGAGGAAAATGACTGCTGTTGTTGGGAAGGGCTGCTCCATTCGGCAAGGTCCTGGGATGTGCCTTCCTCACGTCTGCCTGCTGCGGGATCCAGCTGGGTGCAACAGAGAGGGGCTCGTTGCTCTGACCCATGGGCTCTGCTGGGAAGGGTTTGTGAGTCTCCTATGGCTTTGTCTTACCAGATTCCTGTCTACGGAAGGAGCCTGGGCTGCTGTCTTCAACATCACATATCCTCTGCTCTGGTCAGCCGATCACCTTGCTCTTTGGCAGAGCACGCAGTGAGGTACCTGGCTGAGAGCCAACACTCCCCCCAGTTTGCTATGTTTCATTAGACTCAAAAGAGGAAAGGAAAAAAACCCAAAACCTCAGAGTAAAAATTGAGATTTGTTTATGGAAAACAGCAGGTTTGTGTGTGTGTCTTCAAAGGGAAGTAGCGCCTAACCCTGTGGGATGCTCAGCTGCCAGCAGCAAGCCTGTGTGCATCCACCGCACCTAATGAGGTGTTTGCAGACCTTCTCCCACCCCAGCATTTCCACATCTGTAATCACCACTTTGCAGTATTGTGGTGCCCTCAGCTTCGCCGCCGCTGGGAAGCAGGGCTGCGGGGTGCTGGGCCTGTGTTTCAATGGGGGCACACGCACTGCTGTGGACGGTAAGGATGGGAATCAGGGGGGCTTATGCCTCTTCTGCATGGGAAGCCCAGAGGCACCTCCCCACAGCGCTCCTGTCCTTGATAACCCATAGGACATCCATCCATCCATCCATCCATCCATCCATCCGTCCATCCATCCATCCATCCATGCATGCCTCCCTCCCTCTCCGTGCCCAAGCTCTAATCCTGCCCACTTCAAATGTCAGCCCTTACATCTGTCAAAGACCATAGATGGTGGTATAACTCCTTCAGCTTCCAAACCCAGCTTTTTTGGCTTTGCCGTCTGTCTGCCTGCCACTGGGAGTGATGTGGGGCAAGAAGCCAGGAGACGATTGCACAGGCCTGGCTAAAATGTTTCTGGACCTTGGTCTTGGAGTGGAGAGCCCTGGGACAGGGAGCAAGCCAGCCTCT
Organism: Theristicus caerulescens; assembly: GCA_020745775.1. NCBI lineage: Eukaryota > Metazoa > Chordata > Aves > Pelecaniformes > Threskiornithidae > Theristicus > Theristicus caerulescens. The sequence continues at coordinate 23,355,607 of CM036567.1, read as the reverse complement.
CTCGTTGCCTCTTTCAACTGTTTACTTTCCACTTCCTCTTCAGCTGGGACAGAATCTGAATTTGACACTATAAGCTCTGGATAGAACTCCATTAATCCCCAAAACATTTCACAGGGACAAAGCAGAGTAATATGGAAGCGGATGAGGGTCATGACACTCATTTCCCTGCCGTGAGATACATTTGAACTTACCCCCTCTCCCCCGCTGACAGCCAGTAGCTCTTCAGTTTAAGCAAACATAAGTTTGTGAAGCTCTGCTCCATGCCTGTCGGAGAAGCAGTTATGGGAAGCCAGGATCCAGTGTGAGTTTTGGCTTTAAGAATTGTAAATGTAAGTATTTTATTGTTTTAACAGCAAATAAGAAAATCAACAATATCCAACCCAATGAACTGCAACAGTGCAAATGCGACTTATCCAACAACAGCTGCCAAACCAACCTGACAGACAGCTGAAATGAAACAGAGGACGAGGCTGTCTCTGGAAATGAGACTCACCTTGTGACAAATGTAAGAAGCCTTTCTAGCAGGAAGGAAAATGCTATAATCGTTAAATGCATTTAGACAGGGATTTATTTGGTGTAGAATATACAATTACCGCTGAATGATGTGTGGGAGAGCTTGCAGAGACTTAATGCAATGAAATGGAGAGATGTCACATTCGTATAACATATCCATAAGGAAGTGGAAGCAGCACATTATTATTGCCGTTTAAACTTCGGTTTGACAGTGTCTCCTGCATTCCCTAGGGATGCCTCTGAAGGTGCTCTGAAGCTATCTGCCCACAGATAATGCAGTTTATTCATCGTGGAGGAAGTACATGCGTGTAAATGTGTTTGCTGTGCTGGAAGCATGGGGCTGAACTCTGAAATAACTTGCCTGTGCCCTAGACTTGCTCCTTTGTGCTTTGCTGGCATGTGGGGCCGGAGGCTGGGCAGCGGGGAGCCGTCAGCCACAGCCACCCCTGCCCCAGGCACTGCGGGGTGCCCTGCTCACTGGGGTGCGGTGCCACCCGCAGCACACAGCCTCCTTCAAAAAGCACAGCAAAACATCTGCATTAAGCGTTAGGACAGCATCCAAACATGCAGCTCTTTCGCAATGACAGGAAAGTGAAAATTATGAATACAGCATGTGCTCGGCACACAGCTGTGTCCTGACGGAGCAGAAGAAATGTAGCAACTACCACTGTCTCTGGAGCAAAAGAAGCACTTCATCTGTACTCTTAAAATCTGTTGCTTCCCAAAATCTTTGATGAGATGATGTTGATGTGGCATGCAACTGTTAGGGTCTTCACTTGCAGGGGGGAACACGGTAGGTTTTCTTTGCAGCTGCTGAGCAGCATTACTCTGTATTGTTGGACTTGCTCTGGTAAGCGCTTTAAGGAGTTTTACACATAACGAAATAGATCTCGTGACCCTCATGCTGCTAGCATCTTAGCCTGCAAACACCTTCACTGACCACAGCAAGGCTTCTTCCAACGAAGGAGCGTGCAATTTGGCTCTCTATACAAATCTCTACTGTTGTGAACCCCAGGGTTTTAGAGCATCATGAATCCCTTTTTATCATAAAGTGCTGAATGTCCTTGTTTTACTGTATTAACTGTCTCCTTTTAGGTGAGTATGGTGTGCAGAATTTGTCCTTTAAAGTACTTGTGCTTCTTTGGAAGAGGATTCCTCCACGTGCGATTCAGTATGCAGTAAATATATTTGACAAAGGTCTACGTAAGAATGTACTTTCAGACCCAGACAAACTTTGTAATGTAATCAACATGTTTAACAGTAAAAAGATTTGTTTTTCTTTTAAATCTGTGGTAATAGACTGCTGCAGTTCGGAACATGTGGGCTTTTATTAGGGAAATGATACAACCCAAGGGAGCTGTTTTCAAGGACAAGTCTAGGAAAAAAGACTTTAGAGTATGATACTAACTGTGCTATATTAACAAGAGAGACCCCTGTGCACATCACTGGCTCTCAGCCTGGGATCTGGCAGCCTTTCATCTGATTGTATTTTGATCTTCATCCCCTACCGGAATGCAAAGAGATCTTTCTTTCATCCACTGGAACACCCAAAAAAGAAATTCTCAGAAGAGTCAGGAATGTTTATTCCTTCAGCTCCGAGTCCAGCCTGGATCTGAACTACAAGACGACTAGCTGCTTTTCTAGCTACTAGCTACTTTTCTGCTGAGATTTGATACTTTGCAGTTCACTCTCTCGAGGACGAACTGGAAACACAAACAAGTAATGAAAACAGATAGGAAAGTTCTTGATGTTGGGCTACCCTGTGGCTAATTCAGCTGCAAGAGTACCCAGAGCAGACTTTATGCTGAAGGCAGGAGCAGATTTTGTCCATACCCAAGCTGGGTGGGAAATTATGTTGTTGTTGATTGCTAAGACAGCACTTGGGTTAAGCAAGACTCTTTTAAGGCATACCATCGAAAAAAAATCTGCCATTTGAAGAAATGTCAGAAGTTCATGTGGAACAAACAGGGTGGATTCAGCATGAGGGGCTGTTGAAAGCCTCTGAATAATTACTGAGGAATGTTCACAGGTTTTCCGTGGGTCACAGAGCAGGTGACGGCGCTGAGGACTTGTTCTGGTGCGTTGGGACACCGGTAACACGTGGCCCAGTGAACCACGCTAGATGCGGTTGGAGACACATGAAGAATTGAGAGGTTGTTCCTGGAGCTCCCTCCTACTGTGGGTCCTGTCATAAATCTTTGCTGTGTTCATGTTGCCACCTGTGCCTCTCCTATAATCTTTGTCATAACATTACTGCAGGCACGCGTGTTAGACCAGCTGAAAATATAACAGTAAATTCAGTAACATTTAACATCCTCTCTGAACAGCTCATAATAAAGTAGCATAATGTTGGCAGTTAACATCTACAGCGGTCATAGAGCATTTCCTTTGCCCTTGCTCCCTTTGTGTCCCCAAGCTCTTTATAGACCCAATATTTGATGAAAGCACATAGAGAAAATCTGTCTTCAGCTTCATTGGGATCTTAAACCCTCCCTGTCACTGGTTCAAGAAGAAAAATACTCCGAAGAAGCAGTGGAGCTAAGTCAGAGGTACAGCAGCACAGCAGGGTGAAGGGAATGCTATGTGTTCTCCTTCATGCGGTGACCAAAAGAAGTCACTAACCACTTTCCTCTTCACGGGGGTGTCCATATGGCTCCCCAGAGAAGCAGCCTCTTGTAGATCACCCTTGTGCTGGCTCTTCTTTTAGTGGTTCTGCAGGCTCCAGTCGTCGTTCTCTGCCTGGCACGAAGCATTTGCCTGCTCTGTAAAAAAATTCATCCCATTTCTACTGATAAAGAAAATTGCTGTTCAGCCACACCATGGCAAAACATGCTTTATTTCCTCATATGATTTCACATAACAGCACATACTGCTCTAGAGGCTGAACGTGCTTGCAGGCATTCATTTAGCACAAAGCTTATCCTGCAGAAGCACAGTGATTTTGCAATAAAGTGATTGTGCTTTCTGTGGTTGGGAAATACTGAAAGGCAAATTAAGAACCCCTGTCCTAAAGCTGTTTTGCCAGAGTGCTTTCTTGCTGAAGGCAATGCCTCATTTCCTCGTTAGCCTCTTCAAGAAAGCTAAATGCTCCAATTAAACTATTATGTGCTGGTCTCTGCATTAGAAACCTCAATCACATCAGATTTTTTACCATCCATGAAAATTTCTTAAATGCTCCATGATTCACCACAGTTTTCTGCTTTTGCAGCCCACTTGGCAGCAAGAGGACACGCTGCTTGAGTGCATGAGCTTCGTTCAAAGGGGGAGGTGAGGCTCTGAATGCTTTTTGGGATCTCACCTGGGAAAACCTAAGCAGAGTAACTATCTTCACATCCTCTTCTCTTCTGTACACTCTTGCATCTATGAATTGGATGAAGGGACATTGTGGGGGTTGTTTTCAGGAATAAAATACTATGTGTACCTCCTTGGAAGTTGCTATGTGGGTAAAACATTGCTCAAGGCTCAGGCTGCAAGCCAAGCTACAGATATTCAGTTCTGTATTCTGAGTTACAGTGAATGCATTCCAGTTAGGAAACAATGAGCTGTTTTGCAATATTCATCTTAAAACCCTACTGAACAAAGTTCTATAGATTTGCTTAACGATATTTTTATTTTTGGTTAAGTCCTTAGGTGATATAATGACATATCAGACCTTCTCTGAAAGAAGAAAGAGGCCACCTAGTGCCTAATTATAGGCTGCTGCAGAAAACTGTCTGCTTGGAAGGTATGAAAACATAACTTCAATGTAATAATACTAAGATTTGTGTTTAAAAAAAAAGAGAGAGGTAGACATTGAAAATCAGATTGCAATTGGCTGTACTTTAAAAAGTTCAGCATGTCTATTTTATGGGTGGATCTACTGCTTATCAAAGCTTATCAAAAAAGACTGAGATTTGGCAATCTTTAAGTTACTGAAGGTTCAGTGTAGCACTCAGAAGACCAGTTCCACTCTGTTTGGTAACTATACCGACATATTTGTGAAACCCCCCCACCGCACAGAATACTATCAAAGCTGAGTGAGAGGTGAAGGGTAACTGAACAAATGTTCATGAAAGGTGGTGCCAGACCAGCTGCCAGGGCACTTCGGCAAATCCCTGTGGGCTGCCCTCCTCTGTGAGCAGAGGTACCACCAGCACTGCAGGACCTCCAGCTTCCTTTATATTCAGTGGTGAGAAAGGTGCCCCAGCAGTTCGTTTCATGTCTTATAAATCTGAATTGCCTGCTGTCATTGCTCCTCTCTCTGCATTGACCTTTAAGGGAGTTCAGAGCTACTGGTATGTTTGCCCAAGGAAATGGGGCTCCCAGCTGGCTGTGCTTAATCTCATTTGGATAACTAAGGTAGGTGACGCGAACAGCTCCCCAAGGCATGTATCAAGCATCTCTGTTAAATATTGGTCTTGCACACTTTAGGTGTTCAGCCAGGCTTCCAGTGACACCCTTGCTTTCAAAGGGCATCTACTGCATAGAGTGCAGGGTAATCTGGATACATCCAGCCACTGTAGGGAAATGCCTGTATCCATCTGGAATGAGTCTGTCCGTGTAACATGAAACAATTTCCCTGGGAGAAAAATCCCCCACTTTCCCATGTTCCCTTCTGAGCCACGGTGCTGTCCAAAAAGACGGCTGAAACAATTAAAGTTCTTAAATTTTAGATTCACCATATTTTGGTGCTTGGTGTCTCTTGTTAGTCACTGGTAGCTGGAACCTTCTCAAAGTTTAGTACTTTCCAAATTAGACCCTAAATATCTTCTTCAAAGATATTGCCCATATTGAAGATATTTGCCCAAAATCCATGTCTCTGCACTTGTGTCTATTTTATTGTATTCAAGCAGTATCATGAAAATACTTCCCCCCTGCAAATATTCTCTATGCACGTCAGGACTTGACTTTAGTAGTGCCTGCAAGCACAGAGAATGCTAGCATGGGACTTCATAAGTCATTGTATGTAGCCCATATTACCCCATGGTCTCTGGTGGCATTGAATACCAGTGAGGTCAGGTTTATTTTTTACGTAGCTATAAGAGTAGAGGCCTGGTGTACATGACTTCTCAAAAAAATTCTACGTAGAAGTAAAGGGTAAAAGAGAAGACAAGGTGAGAGTCCATCTAGGATTACACATTGATGAAATCAGCTTTGTTCTGTCTGAGGCATTTTGCTGCAGCCATATGTTGTTGTTTTCCAGATTAGATGGGAATAGCAATAATAATAATAATTTTTTAAAAGTTGCATAACTTCAGAGAAAAAACCACATTTAGAGGACTCAGTGTGACAAACTCCACAGACATGAATATTACTTGATACCTAAATGAAATATTTAATATGTTTGGAAAACACTTGTGGCAGTTTGATGTGGCAATTCCAGCCCTTTTACACATTTCAGTAGAAGCCCTAACTCACTCTGGCACCTCTGTGGGTATTAGATTAATTTCAGAGCAAAGCAGTTTGTTTTCTATTTTCTGGAATCTAACTTAGTCATGACTTCATAGGAACAGAAGTCCTCAGTGCCTGGCTTTAACGCCTCCCAGTTATTTGGCTGATATCAAGTCTACCCCAGGTGTGCTGTTAGATATGTGCTCTGTTGACGACTAGGACAGTTCACATAGGCTAGTGTGATTGTAGGTTTTTCTCTATGCCTAATATCTGAAGTTCCAAGATTTTAAGACAGGAGGGATGTTTATAATTGTCTACTCCTATCTCCTGCACAGGAGCCTGGTGAATTAAATCTTGCTTCAGCCAGGGTTTGTGGTTGATCTTAATCAGTGGTTTTCTCTCTCTTTGGATATATGAATCCTAAAAAAAAAATCCTACGAAAGTGCAAGCCCAAGAGAGTACTAGCAGGCTGTTGTTTTATAATTGTTCTTTAGAACAATTTTGTAGACCCTTAGAAGTAGTCCACTGATCTGCAGAGGATCACGGACAAGAGACTGCAAACCACTGAGCTGCGTTTTCCAACAGATTGGAAAACTGACTTATGTGATTGAATATGACTTTAACATGCTGAAAACAAATGTGCATGTGCCAAGATGTGCACACAAACTCACACACTTTTAAGTCAGGAGGCATCATAGGCACTAACGCTGATGCTCGTACGTCTAGAGAGTAGTGCCTCCATCCATGTGCCATTGATATCATATTATTTACACACCAGTTAGATTGATCATGGAGTAGGAAAAAACTCACTGCATGGAGGTCATCAAAAGCTCTCAGAAAATATTTCGGGTAAATATGGCATTCTTTGCTGGTGGTGGTATATCTGGTAGGAAGTTTTGTTGGTAGTTCCTTAATTTTTTTGAAGGCAGCAGCAGACTGTATTTCCATGTCCCCTTCCAAAACACAGTCCAGGAATAGTGCACTATAACTGGAGTCTACAAATGGTGCCTTTGACAGTGTGTTCATTGCAACGAGCAGTCCCTCCTCGGGGGAACTCCTGGGCTGCAACTAAACAGCGGAGTCACAAGCAGCAAATCTGCCACGTCTTTCTGTTGTACCTTTAACAGAAGCTGCTCCCTCTTCTATCTGAAGCAAAATGATTGCTTGAGTAAATAAATACCACCTGGTAGATTTATCAGCAGCTCTCTTTCCTTTCAGAGTGCTAACTTTTGCCTGCAGAGTCCTCCAGTGCAATTGTGGAAAGGTTCATAAACCCTTAAGATACGAGAACTGAAGGAATGCTCCAGAGCTTTTCTGAGAAGCTCCAAAATTTCCTGGTAGTATTAATGTCTTAACTTTCCAAACCTGAAGAAATAATACAGATTAAAGTTGCATACAGAATGAACACACACAGACAAAAATGCCACGTTTCAGCCAAGAGGGAACATTCTTCTGTAAGGTTCTTTTTAACAAGTTACTACCAGATTTTTTGCCATTTCCAGCAAAACTAAAGCTAATATTGAGAAATCTGATGCTGCCCATTAGTCTTGTTCACTGCAATAGCTCTTGATGAAAGAGAGAAGCACCCAAAGCTTCACTTTCCCTTTTCCCCCCTTCGCTTTTGTGCAAGCCTACCAAAGCCATCTTTTAAAAGCTGTCAGGTCAGCGTTTCAGAGCTGAACCTGACCACCCTTGCCCTGAGTAGGGCTGGAGTCAGTCCTCCTTGTTAGTAATGATCTTGCCGGTTCTACTTTTCTTTTTTTAAGCTTACCTTTTCTATTTTGCAAATCTCCGAACATCTCTACTCACGCATCTTCCTATCTGGCTCGCGGAGCTTTAGCTTACAGAGCTTTAGCACTGCATTCCTCAGAGCTCAAGTTAGATTTTCTGTCTGATTTTACTTGTCTTTTTTCTCCTGTGCCATGGTTACTTTCTTTCTTCTGACCTTCCTTGGTTCAGGAGAACTGGTTAAGCTTTATTTTTGTTGTTGTTCTGATAGAAAACACATTTTGCCGAGTGATTTTATTTTTTAACGCAGCAAGTTGCAGATGGTCAGACCAGAGAGCTGGTTGTTTACATCGAGTCTCTTCCAAATTTGTTAACCTTGTCCTCTTCTTTCCCTCAAACCCCATTACACAAATGACCAGAGTAGTGCTGGGATGCTCCTGGCAGAAGTAACCATTACAGAACTTAATACAGGCATCCTGCCTTGTACTCCATTAAATAAACAGGCACATCACCTCCTTCAGCTGTTGGAGTTTGCTGCTTGATTTACAAAGTGGGAAACTGTGGCTTCTTTCTTTCCTTCAGCTCCTTCCTTCATTTCAGCTTCAGAAACTGAAGTTTCTTGCTGTTGGGAATGCTTGGTAATACCAGTAAAGCCAGTAAGTCTTCTTTTAGAAGAATGGGTGGGGGTGGGCTGCCAAGGCACCTTCAGCCTCCAGCATCAAACCGTCTTTCTCCCTCTTCCAACATATACAAAAAGCAGAGCTTCCTCAGGGAAGAGGATGCACTCCAAAAGACTTGCAATGGGAATTTTCTTACTTTTTAGCAAATACATTTCTTTAAACTACTGCACTGAGATAAATCCAAGGAAAACCCTAAATAATTAATATAATATATAATATATATATAATATATAATTAATTATGCCTGCATCTAAATTTGTCCCAGGCTCTGTACTGGAGAAGAAGACACCTCCCCAGAGGAACTTTCTTTAGTTCCTCCTAACTGTCTTTCTGTGTTACTTTTTTATCGCTGCCTGATGTAGGACACCTAGTGGTGGTTGTCCAAGATTTCTGATCTAACAGCTTTCTAAGGGTCGGCTCTTTTTTCCACAGCCTTCTAAACTTCTTGTGTGAGTCATAAAAAGCAATTATTTGTGTAGCTGTAATTCTGTGAATGTTCCTCTGGGTGCCTGCACAGACTGCACTGAAAAACTTCCCCCAGAATTATGCCATGAAAAATCTGTGATGTGCTTCCTGAAGAACTGGTCAAGTATTGCTTCGGTGTAATCCTCTAAACTTTTTGCTGCAGGCCTTAATCCTCCAAACAGATATTTCTCTAATTCTCAGTAATGTACTGTGGGACACCATCCAACACAGTCAGTGACAGTGCTTCCTTCTCTTTCTCCTACCAGGCAGCAGGTCGGAGGTTTTACTGTCACTTACTTTTTTGATGGGAAGGAAACTGTTGCGGGGGGCATCTGGGGTGGGGGAAAAAAGGCTGCTGTTGTATTTACCTTTGGAGGGAGGGAGGGAGAGGGACTGGTCAGTCTTTCTTTTTGAGTTGGCAGCCAACGGGTTGCTGGTTTTGTTCCAATTCTTTGGAAGCTTTGTCTCATACAATCACAAAATTCTCCCTGTTGAGCAACAGTTTTTTGTTCCTCCTCTGGAGCACAACCACCTTGGAAGGTCCAGCTGGAGCACGGAGTAACCACAGGGCAAGGGACGGCAAGTCTGACGTCTGCCTCAGGCTGTTCAGTGGCGAGATCTGCCCGGAGCAGTTTGGAGGGGATGACACTCCGTGGTCCATGCCCGGCTGCTGCGCTGCGCCCAGCTGGGAGGTCTCCAACGCCAGCTAAGGAGAACTGTGCTCACCAGCGCTGGTGCTGGGAAAGCAGAGCCCATTCTGATCAGACTGGGTGTGATTCCTAGACCAGCCCCAGGGGAGTGGGAGCCCTTCTTCCCAGCTACAGCTATGTGCGAGTCAAAGAAGGTCCCAGGGGTGCTCATTAGTTCAGCAGTCTGAGGGGAGAAGCATTTAAGGACTTTCCTACGTAGGAGGAAAGTTGTCCGCATTCTTCTCATCGTTGCATTACAGAGGGGAGGTTACTATGCCTTGATGCTCCCGGTGCACGCTCTGCCAAACGGTACCGCAGACATGAGACATGGCATCAGCTCCAGTCTGGTGGAGGCAGGCTGTGGGGTTTTAAATTTCCTGAAGTGCAGGGCCAGAGGGGAGTCCTGAGAGGGCGTGAATACGGTGCGATGGGGCCTGGGAAGGAGGAGGAAGTCTCAGTCTCACCTTTACTTTCTGCTTCAGCAGAAACACCTTTATCTTCAGGTGAAGTCCTCCTCCCCTTCCTCCACACTTTCAGTGAGGTCACTGTAGCTGAGGAATGTGCACATGAGTTTTGGGAGAGAGACAAACAGCCCTCTCCCACACCCAAATATAGCCCTTAGAGCCTACACTGTCCTAAGACTTAATAGCATGTCACCTGCTGGTATCATGACAATTTAATGAAAGATTAAACAGTATCTTCTGTTGCTAGTACTCCTCCCCAGTCTAGTCTGGGTCTGCTATCAGCTTCTGAGAGGCTGCCAGAAGTTCAGCTTTGTTGTCTTGAAGATCTGCAGAGTCCATGGACATTCCCCTTGTACGTGGTCTTGATATTTTTACCCCCAGTGTGTCCCTCAAGCAGGCATCAGGGAGCAAGCTGGCAGCTGGACAAGCTTCGCTTTCAGACAGTGTTCTGCAAACGTGTGCCAGCACCCCAGAGCTGATCGGGTATCTGTGCCCAGGCTGGGCCTGCAATTACAAATTCCAGGGCAGACTGGCTGGTGGGTGAGGGTGGAGGGATGTTGAGGAGATATAGCTTTTGGTTGTACGATGGAGAACATCTGCCTCTTTCCTCACTGCGCTCAGATTCTGGAAGGGCTGCAGCAAGGGCTCTGGGCTCTGCCTGCGTTGAGGCACAGCAGCTATCAGGACGGAGGAACACCCCCCCCTATACACACAGTTATTTGGAATCACATAATCTTTAATACTCTATTAGTCCTACTGATAAATCAAATGGGTGCAAGGTCTTGAGTTGCTCTGCACTACAAAATGCTACGCAAGGACAATCTTAGGTTTGATATGTGGCTTAGTAGTTATCCCAGTTTTATATAGGAGGAAACAGAAAGCTGAAATTGCCCTCTCAAGCCGCGTGTCTGCATTCCCGGCATATCCCAGCCTCCCACAGGCTCCCTGACAGCTGTGGGCGAGAAAGAAGATGGAAACTGGTCAGCAGTGAGTCCGTGTCCGACTCAGAACGGACGTTTGTAGTCTTGAGTTCCCTGCTCTGCCTGGCAAGCCATATGCTCTCTGCTTTAGAATTTGTAAGAATGTACTATAAGCCACGAGAAAGTGAAATGATGCCGGTAATTCCATTTATCTCACCTGTTTTTACAATGGAATAAAAAAAGAAAATTTGTCTGTTTGGAAATTCTGCAAATTCTTTTCTTTGGAATCATTATGAAAAGCTGAATTTTTTTTAGTTTACTATAATAAATTTTTTCTGATTGATAGATTTTACTTCTAATAGATCAAAACAACCTTCTTAAAATAATTTTTTTTTTTACTCGATCAAGGCATTTAATGATTTTATCATTGCAGCAATGTTAAACCCAAGATTTTTAATTCTATTGGACTGAAAGGAACATTAAAATTGAATTCATTTACATTGAAACAAAATATTTCTGTAGAGAACAGATACAAAATTAATGCTCCCAAAGACCCTTTACACAGCTCTACCAAGTTACCGCTCTTTTGGAGAATTCTTCTGTGGGTAAATTTCCAGCCAGTTCTAACAGCAATTGCAGGAATGAGACTGGTGGGCTTTTTCCATCATTCCTAAGTCTCTAAGGCCAACAATTTTTATGGGAACATAAAATTAGGGGCATCTTTTAATGAGAAGTGCCACAGCTTTTCATAGCAGTGTGATAAATACAAACATAAAATTACGAAACAAGTAGAACATCTAGTTCAGAGGAGTTAGTTTGGCAACTGCCAATTATTTTCACAGCAGTTTCTGAATTCACCCTTGAAACCACCATGGGCATGGCGTTACTGAGAGCTGTCCGTGTCCCTTACGGGAAGGGCAGGTGATTGGTTTCTCTACAGCACTTGTCCTCTGCAATTGCCTTGGATCCCGTCATGTGCATGTAGGGCAAGAGTGAGTGCTTTGGTATTCCCTGTGGGAAGGCTCAGACTGTCTTTTCCTGGAGGTGATGAAATCCTGATCCTGCAGTGCCAGTTCTGTTTGCAGCCTTCTGGTGCGTGCCTTTGTTTGCCATTCCCTGGCCTTCAAGTGATTTGCACTGAATCAGGTCAGGTTATTACCACACCGGGGAATTCCAGTTCTCAAGGGAACGAATGGTTCTGACCTCCCAGTTACTTCTCGTCTTTTCCCCATTTCTTTCCTGGAAACCCTGATCTCTCCCTGATGTTGTCATTCATTCTGTGGTCATCTGTGACCTTTGGAAGTGTTTCCTTGCCAAAAGCCAAATCAAATTCACCTTACTGGTTCGGTAACAGCTTCTTCAGTCAATGCAGCACTTTAGAGAGTCAGTAGTGATTATCAGTCTTGTTTTAAGCTGCTTTCTGCCCACGACTGTGCACATGGCTTCATACAATATTCTTGATCAAATACGATTCCCTACTGGATTTCTAATCTAATTGAGATATTCTATGGAAGAACACGGTATTTTACCTATGACAGACTGAAACTCGGCCCCAAGCTCTGGGTTGCAGTTCAGAGCTCTGGTTCTGGATTTCTCCAGGGCTCCACTTCTCAACTTGACCTTGTTTCCTACTTGTTGTTCAGATAAACTGGCCTTCCTATAACATTTCAGCCCTTCAGAGAATAAGGGAGCTTATAGTCTTTCCTCTGTGTGCAGTCCCAAGAACAGCTTTTGAATCCAAAGTTTAGCTTTCTTTATAGTCCTGGCAGCCATCCTAATGAATCTGGACATTTATTGGAGTGCTTTCAAGATGAAAAGGGAGCATTGTACATAAGCAATCATAAATTCTGTACTCGGTAAACTTCGGGACACTGATGGATTTATTTTTTTTACACATAATTTGACTCAGAAAACTATACAGATAGCCTTTCAGAAGATGTTCGAAGTACAGAAATATTGCTGTATTAATAATGACCACAAAATGTCTTCACAACATACTCACAAATCATCACACTGTCTTTACATGAAGAGCAAGTACTCAGTGGCAAAGTACGCTTTGGTCTGAGAGCTGAAATACGGGCAGACTTCACTGTAATCAGCAGCCAAAAGATCTATATGCCTGTAAGACCTAGGCAGGAACGTGGACATTGCATCACAGGAAAGAAGGGTTTTTCATTACTGTTTTGCACAATATATGAGTTTTCACAGATTGTACGTCATTGCTTGAACAAACTGTTCATTGTGTAATGTGAATGCCCAGTCCCATTTCCAAGTTTAACTCCCTGTACCTTCAGCAAAAGTGGAATATCATTTTAAAGTTTTACTAAACCTTAAGAATTTTCATCTGTCTTAGAAATAATAAGATCTACAAATAATATGAAGCAGTACCTTTGCATTAGAACAAGATATTAAAATTGAAGTGACTAGGAGCAGTTGGAGCCTTTGCCTGTGAAGGTGGTCATGCTGCTGGATTCCCAGGCCATGGCGAGTTGTACCTGGCTACGGGGGCTGACCTCCATGTCCCTCACGATATGGTCAGGGTCTTCTACCTCAGAGGCTTATTTCTGATGGTGTTGCTGTCAGAGATTGTCCCAGTCAGAAAGCCTATATCTTGAGAATCCTATGGAATAACATTTGGGAGGGTTATAATTAACAATGAACTTAATGACTAAATAAGCTTGATGGCAATGAAAACTTCCTGATTAAGAACAGTGTAGCAGCTTATACAGGACATTTCTTTTTGTTTACACATTCTACTCTCAACAGTGTGTGCGCGTTTGTGATCTCATATGATTTTTATGGTACTTTGAACAAACTATCTTTGATTGTGTTGCACTGACATCACCATTTAAGTTCATGTAATGCTTTCCCTCCTATATGTACATACAGTACAAACAAAAATCAATGTCAGAAGCAGAAATGGAACTAAAAGAGCAAACAATTAAACTCCTGTAACTGATGTTGCTATGTTTAGTAAGACAAAATCGAGATGCATATCAACCTTGACCTGAATGCTGCAGTGATGGTGATGAAAGACAGTACAAGAACGGGCGCCGCTCCGACATGAGCTGACGCTGAACGCTGCCAGATCGTCCTACAGCCTCCTTGTATTTCTGTGGTGAATCTGCTCCTGCTGCCCATATTTCTTTAGCAGCACAAGCACAAAGATATTTTTCTTCCTTACAAGAATGTCTTTTGTTTCATGAACTGCAGTGTCACCACAGAGGTGTTAGAGAATGCAGGAATTGATGTGCATTATATATGCATCAGCATTTTCTAAAAAATAGGCACTGAGCACCCCAAAACATTTATGTCCTTTCAAAGTCCTTATATGCTTAGATGATAATTGGGCTGCAGTTCTTGTGAGAGCAAGCTTTCTTCTGAGAAGTTCAGGATATCTTTTGGTTTTTTTCAGTGGAAAGTATCTTTTTTTGGCTAGTTTCAGAACCCAGCAGGAGCTGGGAGTAAGGCGCTTTAGCGGTTGTACAGTACTTTCCTTTTTTAAAGTGCTTTACAATACTAAGTATCTGCTTCCCCTGGATTTTATTCCCCCTCTCCCAGTTGAACCACCACTCTGACTGAATGTCTGCTGTGCCTCAAATCAGTTTTCCTGTGTAGGTCTGTTTCTCAGCATCTGCCTGCCTTTAATCAGCATGCCCAGCAAGCTCTGGGGACCAGGACCATCCCTCGCTACATCTGCCACATGGGCTGAGTCTCTTTGACCACCATTACCACACCAATCAAATAGCAATAAAATAAACCGGTGAAATCCTACACATACTTCTTTATAGATGGAGTTACCTAAATGTAAGTCTTCTAATAACCCGCATGAATTAGTGGCAAATATATGGGCAGGGAATAGCCTATGTGAAGAACAGGGTGGGGAGGCTCTCTGAGGGAGGGATGTCACAGCGAGGGAGCTACTGCAGGAGGGGGTCCTGTGTGTACTCGTCCCCAGGTATTACGTGTTTGCTGCATATGAAAGTGGAATAAATGAGCCTTGTGTTGCTCTGGCAAGGGAAACGTGGCTTGGATCTCTCCTCTCAGTGTGTATATCTGGTACCTAACTCTGTTCTGATTTGGATACTTTGGAAGATGATGATTCATACTTCACATGTGCTTGCTCCTCGGTTAGTCGTGACCTTGCGGTCCCTTTTCCTTCCAGGGATCCTAGCTGTGGCCGGGTGCTCTGTCTCGTGTGAACAGCATTTCTCTACGTGCTCACGCGCTCTGGTTTCACCATGATAGGGTTGGGTATTTTTAGGTCAGCGTTGTAGGCACTGCAGAAACACATGCACAGAAAGTTTTTATCTGTGCAGGTAAAGGGATCTGCAGGGAAAGGGACGACTGCTCCCTGGCCAAGATCACATAGTGTTTTGTGCCAGATATTAAATTTCCTCTACCAGGTGCCCAACTTCTCAGCACCCTCAGGCAGCAGCTGCTGGCCAGTCCAGCTCCTGTGCACTCACTGCCAAGGTGTCCAAGTCCAGGCAGGCTGCAAATGAGAAATGGTAGCTTCAGTGGCGTGTGTATTCCAAAGCATGTGATTTCCAAGATCCTTTGTGTTCAATATGATTTTGGACGTGCTATTTTTCAGTACTCGGCCTTTCTCTAGCAGCAGCAGTTAGGCTAATATTGCAGGCCAGTTACACACAAAAAGAAACAGATTTTAATTGTGGGAAATCCTAGGGCCATATCAGGCCATAGCAAGGGCAGTAAGAGAAGGAGAGACCAAAATGAGAGCAAACAATGGTTGAACCCTGCTGCTGGCACTTACGGAAGAACATTGCAAGCCTTTAAGGCAGTGCTGTATGGGAAGAGGAGGCTGCTGGAGAGGGCACAAGGAGGGATTTCTTTGCAGATGTAGGACATGATTCCTTGTGTTAATCAATACAGGAACTTCCTCTTATCTGAAGAGAAGGAACTTGCAAGAAAGAGAGGCCTGAGCAGTAGGTGAAGTCCCACCTTACTTAAGTCAACAGAGCATCCTACTCGGTGTGTGTGAGTGCTTTCCATAAACACACAGGATTTTCTAGGCTGATGGAACGTTAGTGAGTTTGATACTTCTATATCTTGAATCTTCATAAAATGCCAGTCAGATCCTGTTTGAAAAAAAGAAATCGCTATTTCTTGCCGATCTTTCAGCATGTCCCTGTTGACTCTGGAGGCATTCTACTTCAGGCAGTTGGGAGTTATTACAAGAATATATTGCAGTCTGGAGTTTGAAATAGAGAGCTGTAGAAAGATAATCAAGTTGTTAAAGATGCTCATAATGTTGTCAAAATGTTATTTATATTGTGGGATTGTCTGCCTAGATTCTCCTGAGCAGAATCCAAACTGAAAAATGACTGATTTTGAGTCTTGCTTTCAGACTTGGAGTGCTGCTATGAGCTTCCAATTATACAAACAAAGCTGAATCTAATTCTCAGCCCTGTAGTCGCTATTTGACCCAAATTTAGGCATGATCTTTTTGCCCATTTTTGAAGAAAAATGCAGCAAACAGTGAATACAACTAAGCTACAGACAACTAGAAACAAGTTTGTACTGAAGTGCTAAATACACACAGAATGAGCTGAGAGACGTGTACACTTTCACCTTTGTTACTACAACTGTAGCCTAGCCCCGGTAAGGTTCTGTCTCTGAACGGCGTGATATAGTGGCCTTCTGCGTAATTGTTGTTGTTATGACACTGTTCTTCACCGGCAGAGTACCTTTATTGCAGAAAGATGCCCCACTAAAACAGGAGACTGCCTTTGAACAAGGGGCTATAATGATTTTATGCTTTTGAAAATGGCATTAATAAAAAATAACTGAAACTGAGCACCAAAAAAATTCTATTGGACATTAGAAAATATACTTATATGGAAAGCCAGCTAAGGAAAAAAAAAAGTCAGATCAAGCAAGACACAGACTGACTACACTAGCTCAATACTTTTGGAGTGGTAGAAGTATTCATGAATATGACAGATGAAGCTATAACTTAAGACATGCTACAAATTAAAAGCAGATGCTCATACCAGCTTGCCACAGGATGTCACCAGATAAAAATAGACTTCAAGTCTAATAAAGCCAAGCTTGGTGTTGTAGTTTTTTTAACTTCATCATCATTAGAAGGAAATATGAAATTATTTAACATCAGAAGTGACCAATAAACAAGAATAGTTAATATGGGCTTGCTCAGACAGCATCCAAGATAGCCAAAGATGTTTTCTGGTGGAAAACAACATCTCAAAATTCAGTGGAGAACTCAATTTTTCTGTTTTCCACACAGGTGACCTGAAAACAATTTTCACTTGAAAATTCTAGTTGAACTAGCATTGCCATTGCTTTTGATTTCTTTTGTCGGCTTGAATGAGGATTTTTAGCTTAAAAACAAGTCTATGAATTTTAATTCAAAGCTAAAGTTTTTCAGTGTTTTTTTTTAAACAAATGTCCAAGATTTTTGCCTTAGGAAAAGAGACTTGGAAATTCTTTACCTGTCCAAGATCACCAACAGTACAAAATGGTACAAACCGGTACAGTACAGGCTTCTTCACAGCCTCCGTCACCCAGAGCTACAGCAGAGGCATAAGCAGAGAGAGAACTGAAGGGCCAAGAGCTGCCTCTTGTGCCCAGGGTGGGGACAGAGCCAACCCTCCCGAGCCCCACTTGTGCTTTTACTGGAAAGAAGATAAAAACTTGCAGTTAGCAATACAGCACATTCCTCCTTACTGAGCTTGAGTATTGCCTCTTTTTGCGGTGTCGGACTCAATCTTGTTTTCGGCTTTTTGCTTCGAAGGCTGGGCCAGCCCAATGGTGCGCATGTGTTGCACAAGGCTCTGTTGACCTGATCCCCAGACCTTTGCAGTATAGTGACATTACCTACTTTCTTGAACTTTTGACTGGTTGGCCTTTACTCTGTGACTGCTGCAGGTGGAACTACGCGCTAATCCATTTATGCTGTCGTCCTGCTCATAAGTCTATGGGAGGAGAGGGTTCGATAAAGGCTTTGCGTAAACTCCTCTTGGGTAAAACGGAGAAGGGGAGGTTATCTTGGGTTATCTTTGTGTTTAAACTCCAGCCACTCCTATGTAAATAAATTACCTTCCTCAATGCCAGGCCAAGTAACTTTAAGGGAAGTTCAAAAAATAAATCTCACACCTTTGAAATAAACCGGCCAGAAAATAAAACCAGAGCCAAACAATTGATAGTATCTGGGAGTTGCCTCTTTACACAGCTCCATGAGAGGTATTAAAGCCTCCTACATTTCCACCTGCCACGGCTTTGCCGCATGATATGTGATTCTGGGAATCTGTGAGCTGGAAAAAGCAAAGTGGGGACACAGCAGGAGGTGTGCTGCATGCATTTAACACCTTCCTATGGGTGGTCTCTCTTGTTACACGGGTTGAAGAGCATGAACAACTAGAGTTCGTGGCGTAGTGGAACTGACGTTTCTAACTAGGCATCCCTGCTCCTCAGGCCCTTCATTTTCTGAGTTTTTTAACTCGTGAGAACTGCAGTGTGTGTGGAGGCGATAGCCATAGCTGGAGGGTGGACGGGAGCACAGGAGGCTGTACTGAGTTTCAGAAGAGAGGCATGGCTGAGCAAGGACAGGGAGTGCATTTGGGACGCTGGATGCCACCATTCTCCTGCCATCTCCTCCCACCTGACAACACGAAAGTGGGAGCAATGTTAAGGCCTGATGTGCCCAAATAAAACCACAGCTTCGGAGGATCGCAAGCATTGATACTGTCTCTCACAGTATCCTTCTGGATAAGCTGTCCAGCAAGACAAGTCCATAATACCTTGAGTGAGCAACTGGCTGATGGATTGGGCTCGAAGGGTTACAGTAAATGGGGTTACATCAGGCTGGCAGCCAGTCACCAGTGGAGTTCCCCAGGGCTCAATTTTAGGGCCAGTGCTCTTTAGTGTTTTTATAAATGATCTGGACACAGGAATGGAATGCACATAAAGTAAGTTTGCTGACGATACTAAACTAGGAGGAGCTGTGGACTCCCTCGAGGGTAGAGAGGCCTTACAGAGAGATCTGGGTAGACGAGAGAGCTGGGCAATCACCAACCGTATGAAATTTAACCAGAGCAAGAGCCGGATTCTCCACCTGGGACAGGGTAATCCTGGTTATACACACAAACTGGGGGACGAGAGGCTGGAGAGCAGCCCCGCAGAGAGGGATCTGGGGGTTTGGGTTGATGGCAAGTTGAATATGAGTCAACCGTGTGCCCTGGCAGCCAAAAGGGCCAACTGTGTCCTGTAGTGCATCGAGCACAGCATCGCTAGCCAGTCAAGGGAGGTGGTTGCCCCACTCTACGCTGCACTGGTGCGGCCCCACCTCGAGCACTGTGTGCAGTTTTGGGCGCCTCACTATAAGAAGGACATCAAACTATTAGAGCGTGTCCAGAGGAGAGCGGCCAAGATGGTGAAAGGCCTCGAGGGCAAGACTTAGGAGGAGCGGCTGAGGTCACTTGGTTTGTTCAGCTCGGAGAAGAGAAGGCTGAGGGGTGCCCTCATCACAGCCTACACCTTCCTCAAGGGGGGCAGCGGAGGGGGAGCTGCTGATCTCCTCTCTCTGGTGACCAGCGATGGGACACGAGGGAATGGAATGAAGCTGCGTCAGGGGAAGTTCAGGTTGGACATTAGGAAAAGGTTCTTCACTGAGAGGGTGGTCGGTCCCTGGAACAGGCTCCCCAGGTCATGGCACCAAGCCTGTCAGAGTTCAAGGCATGTCTGGATGATGCTCTTAGTCATATGGTTTAGCTGTAGGTAGTCCTGTGAGGAGCAGGGAGTTGGGCTTGATGATCCTTATGGGTCCCTTCCAACTTGAGATATTCTATGATTCTCTGATTCATTTAGCTCAGCACGGACTTGCAGGGGAGGAGGCTTTTAAGTTTTCCTGTGTCCAGGACTTGCTGACAGAGTCAGGAATACAATTATTTGGAAAAACAAGGAAAAGACATTAGCCCCCCAATTTGCAACCTAAAAGATTTGGCTCAGTTTGGCAGGAGGTTACTGCAATCTTTAAAGCAATTAGCAAAGCTTCATAGGGTCCATTTAGTAGGTTCTGTGAAAATATATATAATTAAATGTAACCTAAACCAGTCTCTGGCAACTTCTATGGGGACCTACTGTGTCCCATTTGGGAAACAAAAGGAATTTTATGTAGCCTTTTGGAATCCAGTTCCCCACCTGGCCGACTGCTCTCTTTGCTCATACAGAAATCTTTTGATCTGAATGTAGCTGCAAATAAAAAAGAGAATGGCTGTTACATCTGTTAGGCATCGCACCTGACAGATGATGGTGTAGTTTAACGAAGAATTAAAACAAGTTTGACATATCCTTACACCAATTATCAGTCCATTGCTATCTGACTTCTAGCTTTCCTCTAAAAAGAGAGAGGGAAAAGTTTATTGAAAAAGAAGGTTTTCTTCACTGAGTGAGACTCTACCTCTGATTGTATCCAAGTGTTTTGTCATAAAAAGAGCTGAAGGGGGACGGGAAGAATAAAATATATAGAAAAAGGTGTTTTGCTGGTGATTGCTCCACATGATTTTTAGGCTCTACTGGCATTGTATCCAGATGCTGACTTTTGTTCATAGACACAACCAAACTGCATAGTGGGACTTTATTCCAAAGTGGAATGTTGCTAATGAATAAACAGCCCTATTCTCATCTACCTCTGAAAAAGGCTCTCGCTAGAGCAAAGAGCCATCGTTCCCAACACTGAAGGGTTACCCGTGTGCAGGTGCCTCCTTGGCAGAGGACACACTTAGCACACTCCTTTGCAAGGTGTTTCAAGTCAGATGCCCAAGAAAGAAGGTCCCAGATCATTGCTGAGGTTTGAAAACTTGGCCAAGGAGGAGGGGGACTGGTCCCATCATCAGGAAAACCACCCTGATGGGTTTCAGCACTGTTAACACAGCTTGGTTTCTTCAGCAGTTGTAAACACAAGTAATCCTTCTATAGAAAATCGTTGTCATGGAGCTTCTGGAAGAGGGAGAAGTAGGTATTTATAGAAATAGCTTGGAGGTCATCTGAGTGTCTTTGACACAGGCTCCAAGCCTCATGCTCATCTCAGCTTTGCATGTACACAAGCTAAGCTTGGCATCTCCTTAGAGGGGTGGGGAACAGAGATAGCGTTAGTCAAACAAACAAGTTACGCTTGTTATCATTACACAATTAAGCTTGAACTTTGTCTCATTCTCACCATCCTGCTGTAAAATTGGAATTTCTGTTGTGGTGGCATGTGGCTTAGGTTTTGTGTATGTTGGTTAAATGGTGTCTGGGTTACATATCAGTTGGTCCAAACTAGAAGAAACAGGAGCAGATGCACAAGGAATTGGTTGAAGAGAGAAAAGGAAATAGCCAACACACACACAAACACATCTTATCTACTGCAACTGCAAATTCTTCTTCATTCATGACACAAAATAAGTGTGGTCAAAAACCTTAGAGGCTGGCAGATTTCAATAAAGGTGAGAAATTAGATATTGTGATCTCATAAAAGAGCTTTTGAAATGTACTTAAATCCAATGAGGATAGATACAGCAGATTGACTCATAGAGAGATAGCTGCAGAGGGACAACTGCAGGGTTTGGATGACATCACAGAGTTTATTAGTTCATTATTGTAAGGTTTCATAGTGTCATCACAACATTTGCGTATGTGATGGATCCACCGTATTGTCTAGGCCTGGGATAGACAGCAGGGACTCTGGAGCTAATAGTGGCTGTGATTTCCTGTTTTAATGGCTCCTGTCAAGTCTTCAGTTTCCCATGTCGTCTCAAACGCCAAGTCAGCAGAAGAGTTGAGGGGGGAGAATGCTTGGGTTCTTCACTGGGTTTGTTTTTTTTCTCAGAAGAAAAGTATCTTCTATTTTCCTGGCATTAGTCCGGCAAGAATTTGTGTTTCACAGGCCTGAGAGATGACTTATGTACTTCTTTCTACCTGCTGAGCCTGTGAAGTGCCATGCTATATCCAAACTGCATCTCCAGGCTTCAGAAACATTACTATCTTTTATCTGCCTTTTCCTGTTTAATTGTTTCTCTATGGCTGTCAAAGCCTTGTTTTAATTTTTTTCCATAACTTTGAATGATTTTGGGGTTTTAGAAGCTTTTAGTTCTATTTCACTATTGTTTCTTTCTCTCATCTCCAGCAGGCTTTTGCTTTGGTGTTGATTTTTTAAGCAGTGAACATTTTTCTGAATTTCTCTTTTTCAGGAGTCTCACATGTATTACTGCTGGTGTTCATTAAAGTAGATCTCAGGACTTTCAGCAGAAACGTTTGTGGTAACAATACTAAACCAGGACACCTCTGCCTGCCTCTGTTCAGTCTGAGATGAGGATAAGCTATTTCTCTTGGCTAGCTTTTAAAGGAAAAAACAGCAGAAGGGCCAGGTAAAGCAGGACCTGAGTCCTTGCTTCGGCCTAGATCTCCATCCTCTTCAGTGGCATAACAATATTCCAGCTGCAGAGGTTTACTTCATTTCATATGGAAAAAGCCCATTCAGCTCACAGGCAGGAGGCTGGACTAGAGGTACCTTCCAGCCTGAGTTCTGTGATTCTAAATAGTGTGTTTCTCAGTTCGGTGGCAGAACTAATACAAATGCTCAGGTTAAGTTGAAAGAAAAAAAAATGGCAATTACAAGAAAATTTAAAGAATGTTTTGAAAAGGAAAGTTAAAAACTATGTTACAACATTTTCCCACTTTTTTTTGAAATGCTCCAGCTTTTTGCTGAATTTGAGACTATTTAGTCCTTTGGAAAATCAGTTCTGATGAATTTGCTCTTTAACAAAAGCATGTTTCCCACCTCCACTGACTTCCTCCTAGACACTTTTGTCACTATAAAACAGACTAATATGATCTAATCTTCCGCAAATATAGTTTAGCTTGTTTTGCCTCCAGTGGGAAACTACCTTCAAACATTAACCAAAGAAACAGCTTAATGAATGAATGTATTAAAGTGATAAAAACTTTAGACTTACTGGTTCTGCTTTATCACCCTGCTAGGATCAACAGCTTTTCAAATGGCTGGAGAATGTGCCTCTTCTCTTTGGGCTTTCATGTAAACATGACGCTTAGATTGTCTTCAAAGGTTGCATCCTTGTCCTCCCCGCTCTTTGTCCCTGCCTGTGGTTATCCATGTTCAAAGAAGCTTAATCCAGACTGGAAGAGGTGCAGAGAAGGGATGTCAGAATGACCAGAGGAACTGAGATGGGACTAGAGGAATTTGGTTTATTTACCTTAGAAATACCAAAGACTGAGAGGAGATATGATAGGTCTCAACAGACAAAGGGCAAAAGGAAAGATGGGAGGAAAGAAGGGGAAGGGGGGGATAGCAGCAAAGGAGGAAAAGAAAGCTAATTAAGCAGAGTACAGTTGTTAAAAAAGTACGTTTGATCTTCAAAGGTGTCAGATTGTGGAACAATGCTCTATCTGGAGTAGCAGGGGGAAAACCTTAACTGGTTAAATTGAGGTTTGATCATTTTGAGGGGGCAATGGAATGACACTACTGCCCGTAGCATATTGGATTGCATGACCTAGATCTGCCCTTCCTGAAACTCCTGCTTTGTGTCTTCTGACACCACAGTGACCCTTCCTACTAAAGAAGCTGACTAGGATAAACCCTTCCATTCTAACAAATCTTTATAGAATGCTTACTTTTGTTTTTCTGACCCTGTAATAAGAACGCTTGATACCTTCTTTCGGTAAAGAAGAAGATCCAAGTGCCAAGTTGGTAAATATCCATACTATTTTGGAGCAAAGCCAGCAAGTTAGCCTTTTGCAGTCTATTTTATCATTTGTGACCTTAGTGTGCCTGTGAAACCCCGACCTTGTTCAGAGTGCCACGTCGTGATTGTATTCTTGTGTTTGCAGTCTTTATCTTTCTAAGTGAAAGGCCTAAAACAGGTGTCCATGTCATTAAATATTGTGCTTGAAATATTCAAACCAGTGGAGATGTTATCTGGCCTTGATTAAGGCAGATAAGGAAGGACTGGACCTCGATCTTTATATAAACAGCCAGCAGCATAGCAGTAAATCTGTATGCCAGTGTGGCAGATTGAACACTTCTCTAGGTTCAGTTTCCTCTCCACCATCCACACCCGCTTTATCAGCCAATACATGCCCATGGAGAAAGCATATTCACTGTCAGGTGGGCCAGAAAGCCCTGAAAAACCTTAGGAAACAGTCAAAATAAATGTACCAGAATTTCTGATTGAATTGGTATCACCAATAGTCTTTCAGTCTTTGATCAGGAAATGTTTCTTTCACAACACCATCAACCTCCTTGTAATCTTGTTGAGGTTAACAAATGAGAACATCTATTTGTCTAGTGTCTGAGCCAGTTCCCTCACACACACCCAGAATAAGCCCCAAGTGCATGTCATTTGGATGCAAATGAAAACCATGATTGTCTTCTCATCAGGTAAGCAAGCGGGTAAATACAGCCCTCTTTCTTTGGCTTTATTTTCTACCACAATATTTCCTCCCCCGCCTTCAACATTCACTTAGCTAGGAAGCGTACTAGTTAAAGAAGTTTGGCCACAAACCTGTAATTTAGCCTGTAAAGCAATACTATATATGGGCAAAAGCCAAGAAATGGGAAGCACCGAAATGTCTGAAAGAGAAAGCCAGCCAGTATTAACCCCTTGTTGGAAGGACTCACGTCCACGTGTTGTCCCTTCTACTACCAGTGCCTAGTTTAGTATCTATGTCATCATAACGCTGCACACATACCTGGAGCCCTTTCTCAGCATCCCAGTAAAGAAAGTAACCATGATTTACACCCTAGGAAGATTCAGGTAACGTCTCGTTCTATTTCCATGCACGCATATCAGAATAGAAGTGACCAAGTTACATGCCTAGCAATTCCTTCTTTCTGGAACTACATTCTGACATCAAAGCTCATTTTCCAGGGAACAAATGAAAAACAACAGCAAAAAACACCCTCACTCCAAAGCAGAAAGCAAATTTTCATGTAACTAACAAAGCTATGCCTTACGGGAGCGTCTCCTACCCACAGAATCTTGTATAAGCAGGACTGGCATGTCTTGCCAAAGCTGGATGTTTGCTGGCACCAGAGCAAACACCGCTGGAAAAGGGAAGCGCTGGTAAGGCTACCATTTGGTTGATATCTACCACTAGGATGGCTTACATGAAATGCTACCTTGAAACATCTGTAGAACAAAGTGACATGGGATTAGTTAATGAAATTCTGCAAAGCGACGATCAATAAACATAGAATCTTACAGTTTGGAAATGAATCATCAATTTGCAAATGCGAATTAACACTCAAAATTATTGTTTCAAATGAATCTAATTTCTCCATACTGCAACAGCTCTGGTGTGTTTGTACTGTCTTGGAGTATCAGCTCAGATGTGCTTGGAACCGGATGGGATAACGGAGGGAAGTTTCCCAGGATGTTTCCCAGACCTCCTGGCACTGCACTGTGCAATTGGGAAAACGATCGTGTTATGTGACTGCCAGTAGGACAGGACCTGCTTTGATTAAAGCATCTAATGGCATCAGATGATTAGATTCTTTAATCGAGGCAGGTCCTCTCCTTCCAATAGCCTGAAAATATAATGTGTTTTAACTGCATACCTCAGGCTGCTATAATATGACAAATATGCCTACTTAAGCTGGCGTGGGAGGGATGGCTGCAAAGCATGTATCTGAATATGCAAACAAATACAATCTCTGCCCATTTATTGGGTTTGAAGTAGCTGTTCTTTAAACTCTGGGGCTTGTTACTATTTTTAACTTCTTAGTGGCTACCAGGACTCAGCAATAAATCTGTACAGCCTCTTTACATGGTCCTAAAAGCAGTTTCTTATGCTCAGTGCTGCACAGAACAGTCCTGGAGACTTTCCCATCACAGACAGAAAATCTGGTTCTCTCCTTCAGCTTTTACAACTGCTTGTAAAAAGAACCCAGAGAGAAGATGAGCCTTTGGCGATAAGAAACTGAACATCATACAGCCATCACAACTAGATTTTCACTATAAACCGGAACATTTCTCACAGCCAGTCTTCTACGGATCAGTATTTGCTGTCCATCACAGATTATGTGTTAACTTTTCAGCCGTCACTGCTGCTGTGACGTGTCCTGGTGTTCCCTGCCAGGTGCATAAGAGCAGGTTTTTGTGTCTTGCTTCATCTCATGGAAGGGACGTCAACACCGTTTCTTACTTTGCGTTCCTTCACTCCCGTGCAATATTTACTTCCTTGCTTGCTGGTCAGGGAGAGGTTTGTAACGAGGCGTGCGGGAGATTACAGGATTGCCAGACCAAGATTATGCAAAGAACTTCATGACTGAAGAAAATCTTGCGAAGCTTCACAATCCGTAAGTATCTGGATGAGTGCCATCAGATGCTGGTAATTGCCCCAGCTTGAAGGAAAAAAATGTGCCTTCATAATACTTTTTTCACTTGAACATGAAAACCAGCTACAGAAAATGCAGGTTCTTTGAGAATAAAAAAAAATAACAGTGTAAAACTCAGCACATTATGAAGAAAATTAAACCTCTTCAGCTTAGGAGAGTGGAGTGTATTTTTTTAATCCTGTGGAGCAAAACATTTGTAGAAGCGGGCATCCTTTACGCTGCGTAGCAGCTGTAACCTGGTGGAAGGAGGTTGTTAACATTGGGTATACAAGTATTTTTAGCAATTCAGCAGGGCAGAAAGTGACAGCATTCTTGTAAACTCTTCCCAAAATTTAGGAATGGTAGAAGTACATTTTTTCTGCTAACTGTAGCAGAACTATATCTTTCAATCTGTTCTTATATCTGAAGTAAAAAAGACAAAAAAGCTTTCTCTGTTCATTGTGCAGTGATGCTTGCCATGGAGGGAGAAGAGGTAAAACTCTGTTTGTTCCACCTGGAGCCCCGATCCCACACAAATCATGGACACTAGAATGCCGAAATGAGATGTAAATGAGGAGCTGCCAGGAAAGATGAATTTTTACTCTGCGTAACTAATAGCAAAGTGTCTTCAGAGAAATTCCTTTCGGATGCATATCTGCACTGAGACCTCACAGCAGGGCTGTACTCCGTCCCGTACCTTTCTGTACTGAGACTCCTTGAAGTCTGATAGAGACTTTGGCCCTTCCCCAGAATAAATTACCAGCCCAGAGTGGCCATTAAGTGGAACTGTAATCCAAAACTGTAATCCTAGAAGCCTCATGCTGGGATGCTGGCTAACCCTAACATGTTTAAACACTCTGGGCCCTGAGTTTAGGCAT
The DNA here is from genome assembly GCA_020745775.1 of Theristicus caerulescens. Classification (NCBI taxonomy): domain Eukaryota; kingdom Metazoa; phylum Chordata; class Aves; order Pelecaniformes; family Threskiornithidae; genus Theristicus; species Theristicus caerulescens. Next base: position 23,328,542 of record CM036567.1, on the reverse strand, counting down.
GAGAAGTCAGGCAGCCTGGAAGACCCTAAGGTTCCTCAGTGTTGGCAGCTCTGAGTGGTTTAATTAAAATCAGTGTTTCCTCAGGAAATGGCATCCCTTTGGCTGTTGGGGCAGGTGCTCTGGGAGCTTGCTAAGAGGATGCACCTCCAAGCAGGTGTTGCCACTCCCACCTTGCTAATGGCATAGCCATGTGAAGCAGGGGGGCTGCCTCCACACCCCTTTCACACAGCCAAGGCTCTGCCCTTTCACTGGGCTTCTGGGGCCAGGTATGGCTGTTCCTGATACTGCTGGAGAAGAGGAGGTGCTGGACTGTGAGGACGGGCTGCTCAGAAGAGCCCCAGCCAGAGGGAGAGAGCCTCAGGGGCTGGAAAGGAAAGCCAGGGGAGTGGCCAGGTTTGTGGCCAGGTTTGTGGCAACCAGGGTGTGCATTGTGGGTAGTAAAATAACTTATGATGTTTCTAGTTAAAACTTTTTCCAATCAATTATGGATTATCTGGGGGGTGGTCAGCTTTCTTCCCTGCTTGAAGGGAATACAAGTGCACTCCCTGGCTTTAGAGAGGGAGGAGGTCCCGTGGTGAGGACAAAGAAAATTATGGGTTCTGGGATTCATGGGGTCCAGTCCTTGTGTCCACTGCTGTTCACAGGTTTTCTGCTAAACGGGTGCTGCATAAAATACTTGAGCAACCCTACCTCTGCTCTCCTCTCTGTAAGGAGAGTGTAAAAAGACCAATTTCTGTTATAAAGGTTTTCTAGGTCTAGTGATGGAAAGAGCTGTAGAACTAGATAGTAGTAGGAATAATAAGAATACCTCTATCATTCATATTCTTTTGAATGCCTTTTTTTTTTTTTTTAATTCTGAAAGTGTTTGGCTAAGTAATTGTTGTTCTAGTGTCCCTGTAACATTGTTTGCTTGGGGGCATGGAGAAGTAGTATATTGCAGTGGATATTAATGCATGGATCCTGCTTTTTTCTTTTAGATTTAGAATTGTGTAATTGCAACAGGTGATTTTATGGTGTTGTTACTTGATATGGGGTTGTTTTTGCTTACGTGAGAAATCCCACTGACTTGGATGAGCTGTTTCTGAGAGTAATTGCTAATCTGCAGGAACAGATACACACAAAGGAAAGTGTTGATGGAGGTATTTCCCTTCCTAAGATGACGGGCATGGCTAACAGCCTGGATTTTGCCCTGTTGTGAAGGAGGACAATCACAAGTATAATGCTCTCAGAGATCACATAGCAGGACGGCATGTTAATACGTGAAATTACCTCAAGGAAAGGTGGACTGAGCTGAAAGGTCGCCTTTTGGCTGTGTGGTAGTCAATGCCTGTATTTCAAAGCCTTACTGTTAGTCACAAGCTTCTCAAGAACATGCGTTTATGTTAGCCTCTGTGAAAAGCTGCTTGTGTGTAACCAGCAAGAAGGCATAGAACTAAAAAACCCCCACCTTCCAGCATCTCCTGGCTTTGCTGGACTCCACAAATATTTGGCATGTGATACTCCGGAAGAATTTAAAAATTAAACTGTTAAATGAGATTGATGAACTCAGTTCAGCATATTGGAAAATTAGTATTGTATTCATTCCTAGGCTTTATTTTACTCAATTAAAAATGACTCCTTAGTTTCTATTGGCCACGCCTCTGACATATTTCCCAACAGGCAAGTCATTATATTCTGACACCTATGTGCTCCCCGATGATTAAGTTTTGATAATTGCACGCTCCCAGGTTTTAGTTCTCCCGTACTTGATCTCTTCCCTTTTATTAGCTGTATCTGTTGTTACGTCTTCCACGATACGATACCTGAGGTTTTGCATTTACACGGTGTTTCAGTCGCTCAAAGACAAGTTGAACGTGTTTGGAGCATGCTTCTAGGATGGTCAGGGAGGGGGCGGGTGGAATGAGACCTGCCTGATGCGTCTTGGACAGGCTTGGATGCTTGTTTGGCACCAGGCTGCTTTGTCCAGGGAGAGCCGAGATGCTCTGGACCACGTGCAGAAGCAGAACTGGAGGAATTAGGAGCCCTGGGCTGCAAATGCAGTTGTTCACTGCACTCTGGTAACTCTCATGCAAATCAGTATTTCAGCAGAGATTTTTAGAGGTTTGCACAGTTGATGTAAACACCTAGCCTCTATTTAATCCTTCTTTGAACACCGTAGTCCTTTTTTGGTTGCTTTGCTCCTTATTCTAGATGGAGCTCCGTGTTTGAGAAGTATCATATATTCCCATATACATGCCATATATTCCCATATGGCAACTTGAGTAACATCTGACAAACTGACAAGTGCTCAGGGACTGAAGGCAGCCAGCACTACAAGGAAGGTCATGTTGTCCTGGAGACAGCTTTGGTCTGCGAGAGGGAAGGATCTGAGGAGCATGTTCCATCTGACAACTGCTGAAGAGACTTGAGTCTCTTCTCAGGTTCTCTTCAATCAAAGGTCAAAAATAATACAATCAACTAATGTGGAGATCAGCTACCATAGATACAAAACTGACAATCTTGCAAATAGTCTTGAAAGCACCTTGATTAATTTTGTGGATAGAGACTTGTGGCTCCCTTTTGAGTGGCTGGGACAGTAAAATCTTCTTCCAGACTCAGTGTAGTAGAAGACCAGTACTGTAGAGCCTTTCAGTTTTACTGCTATATTTGAGCGACCTTATTTCTGCCTTAAATTTTTTCCCACGTGCATATGTAAAACTTCCTCATCACTAACTTGGTTAGTGTGTATTATGTTAACTGCAGGTTGTAGCCTGCTAAAAATGCCTGAAGGCAATTTTGCTTTCCATATATCTGAGGGCGGAGACTTGAAACGATGAAAAGGGATTTTCCTAGGAGCACGACTTAGAAGGCTTACGCACTTTGCAGCGCTTCTGCAACTGGTCTGTTGTGAGGAGATAAATCAGCTGTCTCTTTTGGGGTATGATAGCAGACTGTCCATAGAGGCAAGCAGCTCAGCAGGAGTGACCTTGCTGCAATTCTCACCTCTGAGTTGGCTGCATAGATGAATCCAAAAGTGCTGAAGTTGGGGAAAAATCTGATCAAGCACCGATCATTGAGATTAGGCCAATACAGGTCTTTAATATGGCTACATAATGCATAATGTAGTGTGAGTGCCTTTACAACTATTGTGGAGGTTTCCCTTCAGACAATGCTACTCCTGCAAAATAAAAATATTTTATGGGAATCTGTCAATTTTGGTGAAACCCTTGGTGGGAAATATTTAGGATTACATTAGTGAACCAAACTCTTTGGGTGTTACTGAACACTTTCCATGTCCCCTTTCTGAATCAAAATTTCTTAGAATTTCCATTCCATTAAACTTTTAATGAAAATGAACTCATGGCTTGAGATCTGAATGGAGTGGATGCGTGCTTCCTGATGGCTTGTTGAACAGCAGCGATGAACAAAGACAGAAAACTGATAAAGAAGGAAAACAGATCCAGGAAGAAGGCTGTATAAAAGATCATCCCCTTTTCTGTGAGCAGAATCTCACCCCTCACTCCGAAGGGATCGGCAGGGTTGGAAGCAGAATCTGCTTCATATCTCAGTGGTCTGAGGCACACAAACCATTGGATGGGGGCCGTTAGAACTAGGCAAGCCAGTATTGGCACGAGGCCTCTCAAGTAATTATTTTAAACTCTCATTGTGTTTTGCTATAAACCCTGTCAGTCTGCTTCCTTAAGTACCTCTCTGGAGCTGCAGATGGCTACTTCAGAAACACTTGCCTTTGCCTCTGTAATTTTCATTGCCTGTGCCCTCGACAAAGCCACCGTCGCCTCTCCATCCTGTCTTCTGAGCGAGGGGGCCATTTCTTGCTCTACCTTCTAGAACACTTCCACCTTGCTCACAGCTGGCACGCAGTGAAATAACACATTTCTCATCAGGTGGAGAATGCTGCCTTGCTTTCATGGGTTACTTGACCAATGACTGATCTTTTTGTTAAATTAGTGGTAAAGGTTTGCTCTAGATCACCTGCAGTTCAGTTCACTGTCAAGGGAACTGGCTCGCTCATTATCACTTGGTCTTTAAATCAAGGATGAGGCTTTCTTAAGCAGAATTGTAGGGCTTGATTCTGTTCACCTGTAGAGGAGAGGATAATTCCTGCTGCTGCAGGAGCCAACAGCCTAAATTTTCTGCCTTGCTTCATCTGCCAGCCTGTAGCAGTCCCTTCTGGCTTTCTGGTTCTCTCTTCTAAAGAGTGCAGTGTGGTTGTGGAGTTCTGGATGAGAGTAATTACATGCTGTTAAGGGATGGTTAGATGGTTTATGTCATCTTCCTCTGATCCTGAGGGCCAACATGGTGTGGAGGTTTTGTTTGGTTTGAGGTTTTTTGTTTGTTTTGTTTTTTCCCCGTGGTTGCACGTGTTACTGCCATTTGGTTACCTGATGGTTGTCTGTAGCTGTAGGGAAGCTGCTGTGCTGATGCTGGAATAAAACGTGAGGAGGCTGTTTCTGTCAGCCAGCGTAGTCCCTCACTGCCATCTTTGGCTTTGTGGGAAGGTACCAGCATCCTTGTCGTGGCCATTTAATGTGCACTGGCATATGCCTTCTCCTTCCAAGGTGTGGAGCAGGTTCATAACACCGCACTGGGTACCGTGGGGGAAGTAGCTGGGCTCGCAGGCATACCAGAATGGCAGCTGTGCGTAGTTTGATTCCTGTGGCAGGGATCTACACAGATAAAATGTATTGCTCTGTAGGCAGCCAGGCCCAGCTCCATCAGCCTTTCATGTAGCATCCTCATGTGCTGCTGGTGGGTTTGACTGTTAGCCTTGCAGAACACGAATAATTGTTCCTGCACTTGGGCTCCTGCTTATTTTGGGCTCTCAGCTAAGGCAGACGTTATTTTGAACTACGTGATCCACATCTGGTAGGTGGACACTTCCATGTGCAGCTGCTGGTGCTGCTTGATCTTCTCCGGATGGGAGAAAACTTAACTTGTTTGAAGTTTCATGACTGTTTTTCCAGGACTTGTGCACGTTAGAGATGGCAAGGCTGCAGGCATCTCTTGTACGCACCCTTGCTCCTCTTCTGGGTCACTTTATCCTCGAGAGGACTGCCTGCCTTGTAGACACACCAGTGATTTCCTTTTACTGTTTTAATGCCAGGATTAGTGTTATTCTAAAGCCATTGCTCCTATTTGCAGATGGGGTTTTCTGGTCTTTAGCTCCTGCTAATTGGGAGTGGGAGAGGTAAATGAGCCCTGGCTTTGTCTGCTAAATCAGTTTTGAATGTGTGTGCCAGATGCCAATATTAGTAAGCACTGCTATCGCAGAAGGTACAGATTAAGAAATAGAATTTACTCATTGTATTCTTAAATAAGCACACCAAACATATCTACTTCATCGCCATAGCTGTGTTTGTGTTAGCTAAGGGCAATACCCAACATCTGATAATAGCACTGGTGCAACCAAATGGAAAACATGGGTATCTCGCTGCTCCTCGGAAATGTCCGAATTGTTTGCTGTGTTGTCAGCATGTTAAGGTTATTGTTAACGGTCATCTTTTTTCTTCTTTTTTATCCTCCCCCCCTTGGATTAGCAGAGTGTTCAGTAACTGGAGTTCATAGTAATCCAGGGGTGATCTCAAAGGAGAACGGATCACTTAGATACCTCAGTTACGCTGCTGATCAGGAGATGGGATCTCTCATCTATGGCAGAGCCGTGCTGGCTTTGGTTTGCTGGTTGTTATCTCTGTACTTCTAGCCAAGACATTCCAGCGGTAACTGGCTCGCAGGGTGCTTGGCCGATGGGTGGCAACCAGCCTTCGGGGCTCAACCTGATGGACGCAGCCTCTAGTGAATGCAAATCAGACTGCTGGGCTATTCCGCTGCAGAGCCAACACAGAGGCAAAATAAAGCCCTGCTTCAGGCGCAATTCTCTCTTTAACGATACTCATCTCGCCACTGCTCATCCCTGGAATTTTGACTGTGCTGTGGGTTTTATTTTTCTTCTTTAAATAAGGAAAATGCATTAGAAACGAAACTTTCACATGGTCAGAAACAGAACGTACCCCAGGAGTGATACCTCCAGTATAGTTTTAATTGTAGTCATCTTGAGTTACACAGAGAGAATGCCATGGTCGGTGACTCCGCAACATTACAACATGCACTTAATCCTAATAAGGAGGGAGAGGCTGTGGCTAACAGGTTGTTTTTCATCTCGTTTCGTTTCTAAACAAGCTGATAGCCAGTTCTGAATCATGAGATTGGAAGAGAACTGGGTGCTTTTGTCAGGCCCAGCGTTGTTTACAGGAACGTTTTTGTTCCCCCCTGGGGCGATAGTGACCCGCAGATACTGGAGTTACCCAGAATCCAAACCAAAACCACGCTATCTCATTTTATTTTAAATGTGTAACTCAGATCAAGATTGTCAAAAAGGTTTATTTAGTTTATGTACAATTGAGATAGACTTCGGAAGAATATCGACTCATTTCTTAGCGTGGGTGGGTTTTGTACTCCTTCGTACAGAACTAGCCTGAAGGCTTGTGTTTGGCATTGTGGCTTGGCCGCTTGAAGCCAGAATTCCCAGGCAGCCCATGAAGGAGTGTTTTCTCACATTTCTAAAATAGAAGTCTCCTAGAGAACCTGCTGCACAGGGTGGTAAAATACCATCTGATTTTTACCATCCTACCTTTCAGACGCCGTCCCACACACCTCTCACTCCTGGTATACCTCTCAGTCGTGGCTAGATCGAGCCACGCTGGGTAGCACTTTACTCAACAGAAAGTCCCACTAATTGAGGACAAAAAGTGTGTTTGTCGCAGTGTGGATCTGAAAGAGCCATGGAAAAGAGCAGTTAGCAATGGAGGAGAGCAATTAAGCAGCCAGTCCACCTGTGTCCCCTTGTGCCTGTCCAAGGAGCGCGCTCTGGCCAGTGTCCTCCCGCCTGTCCGTCGGGGACGCCTGGGGAAGGTCACTTCGGTGGCAGCAGCAGGGGAGTGCTTCAGAAAAGGTCCTTAAGCCGTTGCTCGTTAAATTCCTCCTCTGGAGATGGCTTTGCTTTTATGACCTGCCCTTTTTGTGCCTGTCATGCGTAAGTGGAAGGTGTGTTTAGAAGCTGAGATTTCCATACTGTTTAACCCCCTTGTGCCCTTTGCTTTCATGCATCTCCTGAGCCTAGGCTGCAGCGTGGAGCAGGTTAAGAAGGAACGAGAGGCAGGTATGGGTGGAGAGGGAGCCATGAGCAGGGTCTCCGGGCGAGTGACTGTAGGTGAGGCAGCTGGGCAGGGGCTCTGTGGGCAGGAGTAGGGAGCAGCGGGGTTCGGGCAGGCGTGTGGTGCTCAGGAGAGGGTCAGCGTGCGATGGGGAGGTGGCAGGAGACAAGGGGTGGGTATGTGGGTAGGACTGGCGGGGGGGAAGAAGGGCAAGCAGTGGGGGGCACGTTAGATGGGGAAGGTGGGCAGGCAGGGGCGCAGGAGGGCTGCGGAGCCGGCGGTGCGCGGCGGGGGCAGCGGGTCGGGGCAAGGCGAGGGGCGGAGGGCGTGCGGGGGCGGGCAGGGGGCGTTCGGCGGCGGGAGGCCGGGCAGGGTTCGGCGGGCGGGGAGCGCTCCGAGGAAGCGGCCGCGGGGCAGCCCAGGGGCCGCGGCCGCCGGCGGGGGGCGGGCGGGAGGCGGCCCCGATAAAGGGCCGGGCGCCGGCCGGCGCGGGCAGAGCGGAGCGGCTCCGGCAGCGGCGGCTATGGGGATGCTCAGCCTGCCGGGCTGCCTCGCCTGCGGGAAGAAGAAGGTGGGGCGGCCGGGGGGGTGGCGGCTGGCCGGGGGCACCCGGGCAGGCGGGGTGTGGGGGCACCTGGGCAGGTATGGAAGCACCTGGGCAGGTGGGATATTGGGGGTACCTGGGCAGGTATGGAAGCACCTGGGCAGGTGGGAGGGGGGGGTACCTGGGCAGGTATGGAAGCACCTGGGCAGGTGGGATATTGGGGGTACCTGGGCAGGTATGGAAGCACCTGGGCAGGTATGGAAGCACCTGGGCAGATGCGATATTGGGGGCACCTGGGCAGGTATGGAAGCACCTGGGCAGGTGGGGTAAGGGGGCACCTGGGCAGGTATGGAAGCACCTGGGCAGGTGGGATAGTGGGGGTACCTGGGCAGGTGGGGTAAGGGGGCACCTGGGCAGGCATGGGTGCATCTCAGCAGGTAGGGTATGGAGGTGCCCAGGCAGGCATAGGGCTCTCGGGCAAGTAGGGTGCAGGCACCTGGGCAGGTATGAAATTGTCTGGGCAGGTGGGATCCAGACAGGTCTGGGAATATGGGGGCACTGGGGTAGGTAAAGAGGGATGAGCACCTGGGCAGGTAGGGGGGCACCTGGGCAGGTGTTTTTAAAATGAGCATACAGGTATGTGGTGGCATGAACATCTGAACAGGTATGGGGCATCTGGACATGTGCAGGGGCAGAGTAGGGGAGTCCCCTGGAGGTGCTGCCCCCAGGAGCTGACAGCACAGGGGACTGAGTTAGGAACAAGGCAAATCTGCCCGTGAAGATTGTTTGGGCTCTCTGTGGGACCCTCTCTAACAGGTCCACGCTGTCCTGCCAGGGATTAGCTGCACTGGCAGCCCACCTGGCTCTGCCCACCCTGTCTGGCTGCGCTGCCCAGTGATGCCAAGGTGCTGCTCTGGACAGAGAAATGACTGCCCTGCTTGCCTGTGGGGCGATCCTGAGCCTTCCCTCTTCTTCTCTTCCAAGGACTTCAGTCTGTCAAATGAAAAAGATGCCCACGTCAGTGACAGTGATGAGAACTTGGAGCGTGGCAACTGGTCAAACAAAGGCGACTACCTGCTCTCCATGGTGGGCTACGCCGTGGGCCTGGGCAACGTCTGGCGGTTTCCCTACCTCACCTACCAGAACGGCGGAGGTACCTGTATTGAATGGCAGTGTCGGGCGGGCACACAAGAGAGAGGAGGGCCAGCTCCAAGGGCCAGCCCTGAGGCTAGGCACGTTTTGTCAAAGCTGGATGTGAGCATCGCCCTGGGAAGTGGGATGGTGCCTGCTGATGGGAACGGGAAGGGGAGTAGGAGGTCCCTCTGTGCTTTTTGGGTACCAGCTGAGGAGGGAAATAGTATTTATTTTTAATTGCAAACTTCCACCTGAGAATTCCAGAACTCTTCTGATTTACTCATGACCAACATGCATCTTTTTGTCAATGTGCCAATATCTTCTGCTTGCCTAAATAGCTGTTCTCCTGCCCCAGTGCTTACCTCCCTCATAAGTTTATAGAGAGCAATTGAATCCCCTCTCAACCTTTGTTTTGCCAGGCAAACAAGCTAAGCTGGAATAATTATCCAACCTCAATAATTATCCCTATCAGATACTTTGGAAGCGCGAGGCAGAGAGAGCCTCTACCTGCTTACACAATGAACTAGTGGCAAAGCCAAATGGAGGCACCGGCTTCCCCGGCTGCTATTCCAGAGCTTTGTCTACTTGCCAAGCAACCACTGGTAATTAAAGAGAGCGTAAACACCAAGTAACTGCAGAGGACTTACTCGTAGGTACTTATTTGCTCTGCCTGACAGTCGTTGGAAGTCAAGTTCTGGACTGTAAATGCAGCACAGCCCATATAGCTGTGCGTGGAACACAAGGTGGCATTCTTGGTACAGAAGTTTTATTGGAGTGAGTTTGGCTGGGTTGTGTTATTTACAGTTTTGTTGAAGAAAATTGTGAAAAGAAAGTAAGTCATGACATTGGCCCTTCTAGACTTTTTTCCTTATCAGCCGCAGCAGGCAGCTTAAAGCATATTTGTGCTGCTGCTTGTAATCTGATTTGTGCCCCTTGCCCACGATTGATAAAGACAATCGTTACATCCTTGTCCTGAAACACAGGAGTAATCCAGTTAATTCTGTGGGACTACTGACTTCCTTGAGGAACTGGGGACTTTATTGCTTTAAGTTCACCGAGAGTGAACAGAGGACAGATTTCTGCAGGGATATAGGGTCGTGTTTAGGAAGCCTGTGCTCTCACTTGCCTTATCTTCTGCGCACGCACAAAGAAGTGCCAGTCCCTTTTGCAGAACAGGGCTCTCGGTGATATCAGGTTAATGTACGCTTTAAAATGGGCTCGAACAAGAGCCGTGCTGAGATGCTGTTTGACACGGGAGCCAGCCAACCGTAGAAAATAATTTTCATGCTTTGACATCCAGTAGCTACTCTAACAGGACAGTTGCAAATCACAGCTAAGTACACGAAGGAGTCATTCTGGTCCTTTTTAAATTAAAAGCTGGAAGATGAAATAGAGAGCAGACGAAGCCAATGGTGCCTCCAGCTGAGCGGTGTTCCTGCTTGTAGGAGAGCAGTATGTCTTCGATAATTTTTGTGAAATCCTTTTAATTCTATAAGAGAAGCCATCCCATGTAAATCACCAGTTCTCTTGGTAATCTGTGTCTCGTCATCGCAGGTACTCTTCAGTCTTACAGAAAACAGGATTTACAAACAAATCTCTATTCTGCAAGAAGCAAAAAACCCACAGTGGGATATTTGAGGCGGGGGGAAAAGGGGAGTATAAAATGTGATGTGAATACTGAAAGAGTCATTGTTTTCTCTGTGACTGTTGGTGGTTTTTTTCCCCTTTCTCCCCTCAGGTGCTTTTCTAATCCCGTACACCCTGATGTTGGCATTGGCTGGCTTGCCCTTATTTTTCATGGAATGTTCCCTTGGGCAGTTTGCAAGCCTAGGGCCAATTTCTGTCTGGAGAATATTACCACTGTTTCAAGGTTGGTATTGTTATGTTTCCTTAGATCTTTTTTAATCTAGTAATAAACAGATACGAGTTAATGATTTCTTCAGAAAATTATTAATTCTGAGAAGCCAGCTTCCGTGTAGAGAATATTCTCAAGGTCAGTCTTATGTTTCCAGATAGATCTTCCTTATTATTCAGTTGATAAACAGATGCGTATTAAAGACTTCTCCATAAAGGCTGTCAATTCTGAGAGGTTCTATCAGTGATTCTCCTGGTGTTACACAGCACAGGCAGCTGCCCAGGCAGAAGGGAATCACCGTTTGCTGTGTGAGGGAAAACCTCAGTTAAACACCTGGCGCTGGGTGCAACAGAGTGAAAATAATTTTTAGAAGTTAACTTTACCACTGTTTCTTTACACTTTACATCCTATGTAGCTTGCAAGGCAGTTCCATGTTGGATGGGCTAATCCTGTATTTGGCTGCCACCGTTGGCACGGGCACATGGGTTTGATTGCTTTACGCAATGCTGTGCAGGTATTCATCCAACGCACTGCCTTGGGAGTCATCTGCTGGAGTGATAAAATAGGCTAGACTCTGGCTTCGGAAGGGGAGGTGCCTCTTGTGATAAGAGAAATAGTTGCACTCTGTAGTGGTAGTTTGCCTGTCTCTGTGATGGTTTGAATTTCACAGGGACATTTCTGTGTTTGAAACAACTAACCATGTGCTTTACTCACTCCTGTACATCCAGGTCCGGTACCGATGGGTGTAAAGAACTATGTCATTGGTCTCGTTTGTCCTCTTTATCTAGCAGAGGAATTAATATAGGAACAAGGAAGTTTCTTTCTGATGCAATGAGAATTTTATTTGCCACCTTCTACAAAAACAAAGCAGATGACAGTCTGGCTGGTTGCCTGAACTCTTTTTGCCAGTCTCTGTTCTGCAGCACAAACAACCTCTCATGAGAGCAGTATATTTAAATTTAAAGCAAAAGTCTGTAGACCCAGCAAATCTTTTATGTGTCCGTGAAGATACAAACTTAAATATAGTCTCTAAGATGGTTGGGATAGTTTGGCAGACTTTCCCAAACTCGCAGAACAAAGTTCATTTTAACAAAGGAGGAGAACAGTTTTATTGACACAGATTTACTGTTCTGTGTTGCTTTTCATTTATTGGCAAAACTAGTCATTACAATGGGATCTTTAAAATGGCTTGGTCAGTCCTGGTTTTTGTATAGTTTCTTTTATTTTATGAAGCAATCAAAGCTTCCCACTGAACTGGGAGAGAAAAAAATATCGAATTTCTCCTTTAGACTTGGACTTAGCGACTAGTCCAGTTTTTCTGTGGGCCTGATTCAAACCCTGTGTCAAAACCACATTTGAGATGGCCGGTTTGGACCATATCCCTCATTTCATGGCTTTACCCTTTCCCTGTTTGGTTGCTGTTAAAAATTATTTTAAAAAAACACAAACAAAACCCAACCTCAGCTTCTTCCCAAGTAGCCTTTTAAAAGTTAAGTGAAGGCCATTCATTTTTTTTTTTTCCAACCCAAGTTTGGGGTAGTTAAGACATTATGTCTTTTTGTTTCCTAGGAGTGGGCATCACGATGGTCATCATCTCAACATTTGTGGCGATCTACTACAACGTTATCATTGCTTATGCGCTCTACTACTTATTTGCCTCGTTTCAAAAAGTGCTGCCATGGTCAGATTGCTTTTCCTGGGCAGATGAGTTCTGCAGCAAAACACGACTAGGTACCGTACTTAACAGATAGAGCTTAATATTACTGTTCTGGATACTTGTACTTTGTACTGTTTTCTGGGAGAAGTTATAGGAGCAAGACAGCTACGCATGGCTTGAAAAGTCCTTCCTGGAGCTTCGTCTCCGAACACACGGGAGCGGGTTCCCTGCCACCAGTTCTGGGTGCTCGGGAAAGCTAGAGCGAGCTGGGCTGAAACCTCCTTGTTGCATCCTTTTTTCCCTCCTTTAAGGTTTCTTCTAGTACATACAGTCCCCAGAAATACTGCGTTCCTGTTTCATCAGGCTTCATGGCAAAGCAAATACCCTCCTTACATAAAAGATATAGCAATACTCTTGTTTCATTGGGGGTTCTTTAATTACCCCTTGCTTCCCCCATGGCTATGGTAATCCCGAGCAGCAGTGAGGCACTAATTTCACACTTTATTAACTTTTTAGAACATATCTCCTCGCTATTGTTCTTGATGTTTGGCAGCACGTGTACAGCCAAACACTTGTTACCTCACCGGTTTCCGTATCAGACCAGTTTAAGGCAAAAGGTGAAGTTGGTGAGATAATTAGTAGTTAGTACACAGAAACGTGTTGCCAAGTGTTAATGTAATTGTAACTCTCTTAGCCATATATCTGACAATCTCTTTGAAGATTCATAGGTTTCATAAAATGAAGTTGAGGTGCTGTATTTAACGAAAGGCTGATGCTTGCTCATGGGCTAAACAAAAGTATTTTAGCTCAAAATTTGTAAGTGCTGGAGGAATGCACAACTGAACTGAAGAAGCTGTCCTGAAACAGGCTTCAACAAGACTTTTCCAGTAAATGCTGATATAATGTTATTTACCGTATGTTCTGGCAAAAAAAAATCCCAACTCAAAAAAACCCGAACAGCACCCTCCACCCCGCCACTGAGGAAAACGTTTAAAGAGCTCTAGTAAGTCCTCTGCCATAGTAAGATGAAGTTGCTAGAGGATGATCTGTGTGTAACCTTGGTTTGGAACAAGGGTTTTTGTAGAGAACCACGGCTACAATCTTAACTATCCTCAGTTCTGATTTTTGCAAGTATTCTTGGCGATAAGTGAAAGGTGGAGCTGAGCGCACCAGAGTCTTGGTGTGTTGTTTTACAGTCAAAGTAACAAAGTCACAGCTGCACGTGATAGTTCAGGTTCGTTTCTAAATATCGTTAGTAGGCAAACTGAAGCTGTAACTGTTTAGAAAATGTATTTGCTATAATAGTCTGATTTTTATAATAGTCATCACTGTGTTAACAATCCCTTTTTCTTGCTTGCTTTCAGTAAGCGACTGCAATGCAACCTTACATGGAGAAACCATTCATGCAAACTACTCGTTCATCACAAGCAACAATCTCACGTGTATGAATGGCACTGTGAACTACAAACCGGTGCAATTTCCCAGCGAACAATACTGGAAGTAAGTAAATATTTTAAAGAAATTGCTAAAAATGCATTTATTATGCATTGTGGTTGTGAATGTATCTTCTATTTTTGTCTTCTCTTGCTGTCCAGAAACAATCTAGTCAAGAGGGGGTGGGCATGCAAATCTGTGCTGAGGGGACTTAAAATTTGATTGATTCGTCTGGGCCCTTAAAAAAACAAAACAACAACAAAAAAAACCCAAAACAAAACAAAAAACCCCACAAACATCTAGAGAGAAGAAAGAGAGTCAACCTGTAGCAAACTGAAAAATACTCCAGCTTAAAGAAGTTCTCTTCTCTGGAGTCCTGGTAGGGACTACTTAGCATCTTCATGTATAGCATATGTTTTTTTCCAGGAGTTACTGTGCAAAATATATTTACCTTATTCTGAATATGGGCCCATTGTGAAATTGCCATTTCTTTAGCCACACAGTTTCAATTTGCCTCATGTTCCTTGGGTTCCTGGGAACTGATTCTTCTTATGGGCTGTTCTCTTACCATCAGGTTTTCATGGTTAACATGCAAGACCTGAGGTAGGCCTGAGGGGAGATGTATGGAGAGCTGAGGGCTGGTAGACTTTAAAAAGAGGGGGAAAATGCAGTTAAATATTCAGTTTTTCAATGCCAATCACGCAATTCTAACTGCATGCTCATGGAAGCTGCTGCAGGGTCTTGTAATATCTGCAGAAAGCAGCTCAATTTCCTTTAAGAAGTGGCTGAAGAGGAGTGTGTGCTGCCATCGCCCTCTTCTCATTGCAGCGTTTTGTGCTTTCAGTAAAGTGGCTCTTCAGCGCTCGAGTGGGTTGGACGAGACCGGTAACATCGTGTGGTACCTGGCTCTCTGCCTCCTCCTGTCCTGGATGATTGTTGGAGCTGTCTTGTTTAAAGGAATAAAATCTTCTGGAAAAGTAAGTTAGGAAGAGCAACTAGCAGACTTCTGGCCTGATCCTGCCCTCTCAACGTCAGTTGGACTCAGGGAAGGTTAGCACAAGGCAGGATGCAGTCCTAACCCACCACCCTCTGCTGGACTCAGCATTAGACTTTTTCTGCTCCTTGGCTTCATAACTGTTACATAAAATACGAGCAGGGTGCTCATACACATGCTGATTACACAGCAATTACTCAACACATGGGTCTCTTAGCTCCAACCAGGGCTGCCATGTTTGTGGGGATCCTGCTGTCGTGCACGTGATTCCAGCTGAGTTTTGGCAGTCACCCGGCCTGTTATGACAGACATGTGCGTGTGACCGCACACTTGCGCACACGCCCTGGGAGCACCCCGGTAATTATTTGCACCTCCAGACTAGTTGAGATGTTTGGACAATACAGGTCAAGTCCTGCAAACAGATGTGTGTGTTGAGGTTCCTGCCAGATTGCGAAATGTTGGTACTCAAAGATTTCAAGCTGCTTTTAGGGACCAGGTCCATAGGTGCTTCTTTTCAGACTCTGGCTCTGCTGAGCTCCCATTTCTATGTGCTGGAGCACGGCTGCCTGGAGTTTTCCCTGGGCTAGGTTGGCTCCTCTCCAGACTTCAAGCAGGCTGAATTTTATTCTTCCTTGCCTGAGGCCCTTTTTGTGGTTTAGTTCCTTCCTCTCCATAGTTCTTTCTTACCTCTATGTTGCATCTCTATCGCTTACTTCTTCAGTCTCTGTTACCTTCATTCTTTCTCTCACCCTTTCTGCACTGATTTCTTCCCCCCCTTCAATTCCTTCTGTCATTGTGCCTCTCCATGGTTCCTCACTGCCTGTCTTCCTTTCCTCAGTCTGATGTCTCCTCCTATTCTGCTTTCTTTTTGGAGCTTTCTGCCCTCCATCTCAGCACTTCAGGGTGGAGTACCGGTGCTTTCCCAGCCACAGTTGTCCTGCCGCATGGCTCCTCTTAAACTCACATTCTTTGGGTTCCTGGCAATTGGCTCTTCCTGTTGTCACTTCTCTTCTGGCATGAAGGTAAGCCTCTTTGAGGAGTACGGTAAGACTCAGAAGAATCTAGCTGGGCAGGAACAGGACAGAGATGAAGAATAGTCAATTCTCTCCGCTCCAGGCAAATATGAAGGAGGTCTTCAGAAATAGCAGACTCACCACATGATGGTGCAATGCCATGGCTTGGTGTAACCAGCAGTACCAGGTCAATTATCTGTCTGCGTAACACTGAAACTAAGACTCGAGAAACAACAGTATTGTTGAACATCGCCTGTATGATAATAGCACTGCTTAGCCCTGCTTCTGGCCTGGATCCCATCTCACTAGAAATGGTGTAGACAAACAACAAAAAAGTTCTGTGTCCAAGAGAACCTAAAAGTCCTTGTTCCCAGTAAAGAAAGCTTCCAGCATGGCTTTCCCCCCTCCGCCCTTTCCCAGTCTCAGCAGGAGATAATTCCATCCTGGTCGCCTGATTTTGACTGGCTTTCAGTTCGCATTCGCTAGAAGCGTTGCCTAGCATGAGACCTTTGGGGTGGTTGAGTCCAGGCCTTGCTACAGCAGTAAATCATGTCAGAAAACACATTTCTGAAACTGGTTAAGTGCTATCTGAGAAGTGGATATGTGGCTTGGGCCTTCTGCTTCTGCTGGAATGCAGCTCCAGAACCGGCTAAGCCAGATGGTTTAGTGCTTGGCGTGTGTTCACCTCCAGTCTCGCTTCCCTGGTCGCCTGTTTTTCATTTGTACCAGCAGACCTTAGCCTAAAACCTAGCCGTTCCTCCTGCACGGAGGTCTGTGCATCCCCTCACTTCTAATATGTGTCCCTGCCCTTCTTTCTGCAGGTCGTCTACTTTACCGCGCTCTTCCCGTACGTCATCCTGCTCATCTTGCTGGTGCGAGGTGCCACCCTAGAAGGTGCTATGGATGGCATCGAATACTACATTGGGAGACAGTCCAACATCACCAAGCTGATGGAGGCAGAGGTGAGAGGTAGTGCCAGCCCCAGAAGCGTGACTTGCTTCTGTGGTTCTATGGGCTTGTCACTTACAGAGCAACTTCTTTTTAATCCAGTCAGGTCCTTCTTCATGTCCTGCCCTGCATTTTGTATCTGCAGCTGGGTTCTGTTTTTTCAGCAACCCCCAGCTCTATTGGAAGTCTGAGCCGCTATTCTAGCGACTCTCAATCTAAAAACCAGCCACCCTCTGCCCCGTCCCTGCCACACCAGACAGTGACGACAACTGTGGTATTGCCTCTGAGCAGCTCTCGGGCGTTGTGCTGGAGCTTCATCTTAGCAAGGCCTGCTAAGAAAGTTCTTGCTCTGAGATTAAGCGCTGCTCTCGCATGCGTCCCACTTGCTTTGGTTCCTGATAATTTCAAGGGACTTTATCAGAAGGTTGGAGGGACCCCTGAGTTTGGAATTCAGGCTGTGCCTTGCCCAGGAAATTAGCTTGGGAAATTAGGTGGACCGGGAAGAACGCCTTGTGCAAAGGAAGCCTGGATTTTTTTGTTCTGACTTATGCCAACATTAGTTCAGTTTTACCAAAAGCAAACATTAAGTGCGATATTTATTTGTGGTATTTTATGTGAGCATTTGGTGCTAACTGAGGTGCTGCAGCAAAGGCAGAAGTGGTTTGTCTGGGTCATGGTGCGAAGAACACAAGTGGGAGAGCACATGGACGTTCTCACTCCTGCAACCCGGTCCTGGTTTTCCTTATTCATTGGCACTGTGACAAGATTCATCTTGACAACCCACATATGTGAATGAATTGAATTTCTTCTTCAGGGCTAGCCCAATAAGACTTAAATATTTGGCAACATACTCGGGATGCGATCTTCCTGAGATCATAGAAGACATTGTTTGGTCTTGAGACTGCAAGGTCACCAGCGTGCTGTATCCCACCTACTCTAAAACTCATATGAAATAGAATTAAATAGTCAGGCTAAATGCAAAAAAAAAAACCCAAAAAACCAAAAAAAAACCCCAAAAAACCCAAACCAAACCCAAACCAAACCAAAAAAAAACATACCCTGGAGCTTCCATAGAGGGCAGACTGAAATGTTTATGATACATATTGTAAGTAATACAGTAATTCCCATGTTCTTATTTCTGGTAGGTTTGGAAAGATGCAGCCACCCAGATATTCTACTCCCTGTCCGTGGCATGGGGCGGGCTTGTTGCTTTGTCTTCGTACAATAAGTTCCACAACAACTGCTACTCGGATGCTATTTTCGTCTGTGTAACCAACTGCGCCACCAGCGTATTTGCTGGGTTTGCAATATTCTCTGTCTTGGGACATATGGCATTTGTGTCCGAGAGACCCGTTTCGGAGGTCGTGGACTCAGGTAGGCTGGTCATCGTGCTGTCGGTATCGGGACTTGCTTTGACCAAGGCATGACAATAACCTCCTTCCTTCCGCTACTTTCCAGGATTTGATCTGGCATTTGTAGCCTACCCAGAGGCTCTCTCCAAGTTACCGGTTTCTCCTCTGTGGTCCTTCTTGTTTTTCTTCATGCTCCTGCTCTTGGGCCTTGACTCTCAGTTTGCCACCATAGGTGAGTGGGGTTTTAAGTAACCCGTGGCTTTTCAAATGAACGTTACCTTTCTTAATTGTGCTGCTCAAAATCCACACTTCTTCCTTTGCAGAAACACTTACAACCACCATACAAGATATATATCCCAAAGTGATGAAAAAGTTAAGAATCCCTGTAACCCTGGGTGTGTGCATATTGCTCTTCCTTCTTGGTCTTACCTGTGTTACTCAGGTAAGACATTAAATTCTTTTTTGGCAGTGGGTTTAGTTATGCTGCAGGTGATAAACTCAAGTCAAAATATCCTTTCCAACTGTTCCTGTTTGCATGGATCGATCTGAGAGACTCCTGAATTCTGCCCGTGTGCCTGGACATGCAAATAAATTCCCAGAGGGAAGCTTGAGGAACCTAAGGTGTTCTGGGATTAAGGAACTGAGATAAGCTTTTAAATAGAAGGCCCGTACAGAGCCTGTGAATCACCAACCTGATTTACTGCTCCTCAGTTCAGGAGGTTATTTGTGTAATCTCAAGCATACGCATACAGTGTGTGTGCAGCGCTGTGGGTACCGCTAATAGGTGCCAATGGGATCTTTTTGTTCCTAACTGACTACCAAACAGGACAGGATTTGAGAAATAGCTTATTCACGTCATAAAAACCTGTTAGCTCACAAGCATCTGTAGAATGTATGGTTACTTCTCCTGTGCGTGTGTGTGTATACACACACATAAATTAAAGGAATTTTAGAGTACACTGTGTAAAATTTCTTGAGGCAATTGCTTTCAAGGATATAAAGGTTCATTGCAATTACTCCATCTAGAAATGCAGATTTATATATGCAATTAGGCTGAGAACATGAAGAAGATAGTTGTGGTGAACCGACAGTTGTACGGTCAAGCAAAGCACGTAAGTTATGAAACGTGATGGCAGGGAAGCTTGCCAAGGACTTTGTACACAAGAGTGTGAAATGGCCCAAAGCTTGTTTCCTGCTCTGTGATCCTGCTATTGCATGCTGGCGTTTAAAGCTGTGTTTAACCCACATGGAAAACTTGTGCATATAGGAGTATAAGAGCCTACCAGAACTGATAACTGGTATAGCTCTTGCTGTAGCTCAGTGTTAAAACTTCAGCACCAGCTTTAATACAGTAAATTCCAAATTTAAATCTTGCTCTCAGCTGTTTATATGTACTCTGCATATACATATATCTTCTTATTAGTATACAGATCTACAGGATTTCGTCAGAAGTGCTTTTCAACCTGACATAGAGATATTTAAATGAAATAATGTTCACAAATGTGTACTTAACCTAGAGAACTGGGAATTTAAAAAACTCAGACTGGTGATTAGTTAAACTGGCTTGAGCAACACAACTTATTTGATTTGCATAAAGACATTACTGGGACTGGGTACATTTTTACCTCTTTATTGTTTGTTTTACAGGCAGGAATTTACTGGGTTAACCTAATAGATCACTTTTGTGCTGGATGGGGAATCCTTATTGCAGCTGTCCTGGAGATAATAGGCATCGTCTACATTTACGGTAAATTATTTACATTAAAAATCAATGATTTGACTATACAACCCCAGGCACAGTGTATATTAAACATGAATTGCCACAATAAGGCATTTATAACTTAACTGGCTGAAAAGCTTTAACGGTTACCACAGAACTGGAGACGCTGACCTTGACCATTGCCGCCTTCTGTGCCTTTTGAGTAACCACATCTGCAAGGGAGGCACCTGCTTTACAATGCACCCTACGATTGTTTTTCAACAGGAGGAAACAGGTTCATTGAAGACATTGAAATGATGATTGGCAAGAAGAGCTGTTTATTCTGGCTGTGGTGGAGAATGTGCTGGTTTTTCATCACGCCTGTGCTGTTAATGGTGAGTGTAGATGACTGGGTTATGTTAGTGTGACAGAACTCAGTAACTGGATATTGAAGAGGTTTCCACGTGAAGGTTCAGGGCTGAATGCCCAGGCCCTGTGTAGAAAGACAGGGTGTGGCTGTGCCAACGAAGCAAACTACGTGCTATATGTGCTTTCCAATACATAGTGCTCCTCCTTGGGTCCTCTCCGGGAGAGACTGGACCTTCAGATCAGTTGCTTGTGAGCTGGGTCTACCTCTGAGGAGTAACACAGAACAACCAGATTGTCTGTTTTAGCAGCTGGATTATCTTCATTTCAGACTGAGAAAATGTTTTGAATACCTAGATTTTTTTTTTTTCCCCCCTTTGAGGGAAATCCCATTTTCAGGACAGATCCCTGGCTTGGGTTTGCTCTTTAGATGTCCAGCTGTTCCTCTGTCTAACTAAGACTTTTTTTATGTCCTGTTATGTGTGTCTCAGTTTTTTGTTATTCCTGTACTTCTAATTGTGAGTGTAGATGGTTAGATTATCTTACTATGAGAGAATTCATTAAGATCCCAAATCCAGTAGTAGTGCCAAGTCACTCTGGCCAGCACATTACCTTTAATCTGTCCAGACTACAGTTTAGAAAATGCTGCTCCTAAAATATCTTATTTCTGCAGCAATATTTGCCAACAGTTAATCTTAGATTCTTTCCCATATTCCTGTAAATAAAGGAACATGGGAACATATAAAACATACAGAGAAAGGTACTGGGCTCATCCAGTGATTTATATCTTCTCCAACGTAAGATTTCAACAGAACGCAGAGATCAAGTTCTGTTTAAACATACATGTACTTGAAGTGTTAGGGAGCATATCGGTGTTTTCTTCAGTCTTACTGCTTGGCCACGACTGAACACCAAATCCTGCACAAGTGTTCTCACACTCAGAAAGCAAGAGGGAACTGTGCAGAATTGGTAGATAGCCCCCCCCCCCTTTTTTTAACCAACTTGAAAATACAGTGCAAGTTCAAGTTAGCTAGAAATCTGCTTTTCTCACTTAATCTTTTTGCCATTTTTTTATAGACAATTTTGGTCTGGTCTTTGGTCACATTTTCACCTCCCTCTTATGGCTCAGTGCCATATCCAGCCTGGGGAACTGCTGTTGGCTGGTGCATGATTATCTTCTGCGTCGTCTGGATTCCCATCATCGCTATTGTAAAAATAGTTAAAGCTGAAGGAAACATTTGTCAGGTAAGGGCACAAAAAAGCTGCCATAGCCTCAAACCTTGCTTTCCTTGGCATTATCAGGAACGCCTGTGCTTTCTTCTCAGAAACATGTTCAGTACTTTGAGGTGTCTGTTAATTGGATTTTTAGACCAAAACACACCTCTGGTAGTGGCATCAGAGGCAAATTTACCCTGCTGTGTTCTGATAAGAAGATAGAGCCTAATCCTCTGGGAGTGCACCCACACATTCAAGAGCGATTTTCATGGTTTCTGTTGTTATTCCAGCTGCTTTAAATTATCCGAAGAATTTCTATCACTTTCTATCCCCATATCATTTTCTGGAGTTTTGCCTCTCATTCCTCGCAGAAACGAGCAAGTGCAAGATCTGAGGTACGCTCGTCTTGCCCAGCTTTGCCAAAGAGTCCTGCTGGTCTCAGCTTTGCCTGCTTGTTTGACTTCAGTGTCCAGAATCCACTGAACCCAAAGACATCTGGAATGATTTTAAAAAGCTTTGGTGATTTGTTTGCCATTTGTTGAGTTGCAGGGCATATCTAGAGTTACAGCTTTACTGAACTTTAAAAATAGCCTAGACTAAGGTAAGACATCAAACACCTCTTGTTTTTTTGCTTTCCAGCGCATTGTAAGCTGCTGCAGGCCCGCTGCAAACTGGGGTCCCTACCTGGAATGTCACCGAGGAGAAAGATACAGCCATATTGTAGATCCGAAAAAGGAAAAGGAACACGAGATTCCTACTGTGTCTGGCTTTGTATACACTCAACAATGAGATGGCCATTTGGATGACGTATTTTTAACATATGTGTGGGTTTTTTTCTTTAACTATTAGAAAGTGACAATGCAAATCAACCCTCTGCCCTTCAAAACCCAGCCCCCAAGTGAAAGCAAGCCATAGTATTTATTTTTAGTGCTGTATGTTTGGGGAGGAACAGGTAAATTGGACACTGAGATCTCCCCAGATATTTAGGTTGAGAGGGCAGGAAAATGTATTGCGGGCTCCCCAGGCTGATGGATTGGGCACGCTTAACCCCATCCAGCCAGTATCCAGCTGGACTGGAGATACGGGCGTGGAAGAGAACAGACACGTTCTGGTGCTCCCCAGCTACAGGGAATTTGAGCCAAAAGGTGCTGTGCCCGCACGCCCCATGTGCTGCGGGCAGTTCCTACCTTCTGCTGTGCTTTGCCATCCACAGGGGTGGGCAGTCGGCGGGGCGGTGAACGGGTGTGCTGCTGCCTGGCACCGTCACTCAGGGAACGGGAGTCGTTTTTCTCTGTCTAAGCCTTGCTCGGTGCTGTGAGGCTGCTCAGGATGTGATGCTGACTGCAGCGTGCGTGCGTTTTGTCTGTGCATCTAAATATTGAGTGGCAAAAAATTGCCATCACAGGACATAAGGCCTTAACGTGGTGAAAAGCAGGCTTCTTCATTTCTCGTTATTCCCCCTGGGATCCCCAAAGAGCCATCTTTTGTGTCATGCCTCATGCTCAGCATTCATCTGTCCATAGTTAAAAAATTCTGTGTTTCCGTATTCTGTCATTAGGCTCTGCAGAATGAAATAGTAACCATTGAATTCTGGTGTATCTGCTCTCCTACCCTCACCAAGGCTTTACCTATCACTTTGTTCTCTGCATCTTTCGCTCAGGCTTGGCTTTTCCCTTCCAAAGGAGACCCAAAGTGCTTTTTAAAGATTCAGCGTTATCAGTGTTGTGGTAGAGCCGAAAGAAGCAGAACTTTACCCCAAGTGAAGGTTACAGCTGCCTTGTAGTGCTGTTACTCCAAAATTCGCTGAAATCAAGAGATTATTGAAAAGTTAAGAAGTTTTGTAATGAATTTGGGAACACAGACTTATGCTTCTACCTAGGAACTAGTGGGTTAGGTTAAGAGAACCTGACTTCACTCGGAATACAAGTGAATTCCTGATAAAGGAAAACAGACCTATGGATTGAATGAATACATTTTGTGTGCTGGGAACGTCTCTCTCACTGTGATAATGGTTCCTTGGGAACAACGCAGCAGGGTTTGTAGCTGTCATTTCCTCTCAGGGCTTTGTCACTGTTTCGGGACATGAAGGAATGTGGATAGTGGCTTGTTGCCCAAGCTGCATACCTTGGTGTATGTTTTATACTGGTGTTTTTGTGACAAATCAACACTTTATGGCAAATAAAATGTGATTTTCTGTTTTTAATGGTTTTGGAGCTGGAAAATAAGATTTCAGCCTTTTGTATGGAGTCAGGGGGAGGCAGTGGGTGGGAAGTACCACCAACTCTTCTATGATCCTAAGCCTTTGGGAGACTGAACGGGAAAGATTCAACCCCCAGGAAGCCTTTTCTTATAGAAGTTAGGATCTAGTGCAATAGCCCTATTTTGGAGCAGGCTCAGAAAATACAGAAAGTAATTGAGTGGGAATTTATAAAAAGGACTGTGGGATTAGAACCTGTAACAGAAGCTGGTGAAGAGGACCCCTTTCCTGCACTCCAGCTGCTCAAGGGTCGGGGTCTAGCCACGAACCAGCAGAAAACAGTGCTGTTGCTGGCCCTGATGTGTGGGGAGGCTGGGAGCAGGGGGAGGCTGAGCTGCGAAGCTGTGGTTCTCATCCCCCAGCGCACCATCCATTGGAGCTGCCACAGCGGGCAGCACTTCATACCTGGGAAGGGGCAGGCTCTGGGGAGGAGAGAGAAGGTAGTCAAGTCATGAGTGAGACCGCTCCAAGAGGTGGCGGAGGCAGGCTGGCCAAACCAGCTTCAGGAAGAATCCAGGGAAGTTTGGGCAAAAGAGGTGCTGAAGGCTAATACCAGCCCTCTGCTGCCCTGCGAGAAGCCCCTGCTGCTGCACACAGGCTCCTTTCAGGCTGCTTCTGCTCTGGACTTGTCTTACGGGCTTCCAGGAGCTGTTCTCATGGTGTTGCACTATCAAACCCTCCCAGAAGAGCGACAGAAGACAATTTCTCAAGGGCTGGGGATCCAGTTTTGGTGCTTTCTCCTTTCTCCAAGGTAAGAAAATCTCCCAGTTCTGCAGGCAAGGTTTGCTCTCCTGGCCCCTGGCAGAGCTGGGATCCCTCTCTGCCTGTCTGACATCTTCCCAGTACATCCAGTTTCCATTGCTCTCTTTGGATGACCTGACTGCTGGCATTGGCTGAGCAGCCTCAAAGAGTATTTAGGAGTTGGCATTCATATTTCTCTGGCCAGCAGCTAGGGTTGCTCACTAGCCCCCGAGGGGTGCTGAAGTGGTGGTGTCCCTCAGCGCTGCTCCGGAGGCAGGCTGGACCCCGCAGACCCGGGCACCTTCCTCACCCACGCGGGCTGGTGCCCAACATCCTCGTGTTTGCTGGGTTGAAAAATCAGCAGTGCCGAGCGGGGCAGTGTTCCTGGTAAGGGAGGATGCTCTGTGCTGAGCAGGGGGTCGAAATGCCTGGGGTTTGGGGTTTTTTTACTTTGAGGAAAAAAAGAAAATGGTTCTGCTTTGGATCAAGCTAAACAGGAGTGAAAGGAAAACTCTTGGAAAGAGAAAAGTAGAAGTAGAAAAGTACATTCCCTTCGGATTGGCTCAAAACTCAAGTATCTTTTCAGCCAGGAGAAAGAACACAGACGTGTGTAGTTCCAAAAAGCCACATCTATAACATGAAAACATTTAAAAAGAGGTATTTCAACTGGCATTTGTATAAGTATGTAACGTGAATAGTTAGGGGCCAAGCTTATGAAAGCAGATTTAAAACCCAAAAGTTATTTCTATTGCGGAGACTGTTCCTAAGCACGAAGTCAAATTTAAAAGAAAGAAAGAGAAAAAAAAAGTATTTCATTTCGTTTCTACCCCCTCCCCTATTTGCAACAGGACATTTTCCAGCCGGGCTGCTGGCGGTGCGCTAACCAGCAGAGAGCAGCGTCTGCTCGTGTCTTCTGCTCCGCTCCCGGCACCCGGGCAGGGGGGGCCTGCGAGGGCTCGGGGCGACGCCCGGCCCGGGATGGGGCCCGGCCCGCCTGGGCCCGGGATGCTGGGCCCGCCTGGGCCCGGGATGGGGCCCGGCCCGCCTGGGCCCGGGATGCTGGGCCCGCCTGGGCCCGGGATGGGGCCCGGCCCGCCTGGGCCCGGGATGCTGGGCCCGCCTGTGCCCGGGATGCTGGGCCCGCCTGGGCCCGGGATGGGGCCCGGCCCGCCTGGGCCCGGGGTGCTGGGCCCGCCTGGGCCCGGGATGGGGGCCCGCCTGGGCCCGGGATGGGGGCCCGCCTGGGCCCGAGATGGGGCCCGCCTGGGCCCGGGATGGGGGCCCGCCTGGGCCCGGGGTGCTGGGCCCGCCTGTGCCCGAGATGGGGCCCGCCTGGGCCCGGGATGGGGCCCGGCCCGCCTGTGCCCGGGGTGCTGGGCCCGCCTGGGCCCGGGATGCGGGCCCGCTCCCTCGCTGCTCCGCGGCTCTGGGGACCGTGTTATAAAGCAGCAGCCGTAACACTGAGTCATTTGGCAGTGGCTGGCGGCTGTTGAACAGTGTCTGAGCTTTGAATCAGACTGGCGGTATCGAGAGGATTTTTTTTTTTATCCAGTTCCAGATGTGTGAAAAAGATAGCTGGTGTGCCTGTTGAACTCCTGGGGGGGCTTCAAGCCCAGCATTACCGTAGCAATACGGCTGCCCTGTTAAAGCCACTCTGGCCTCTGCAGGCTGGAGTTGCCCACGGGTTCTCTCGGCAGACCAGTTGTCCCAGTAAGTGGACCTTTCCAGCCTCAAAACTCAATTTTGTGACACTTTGTGCACCCCCACTCCCCGGTCCCCAGCATCCGGCTGAGCCTCACCCTGTTCTCATTCTCCGTGGCTGTGGATGATGCGGCCTTGCTGAGGTGTCCCCTTCTTGGCCCTTTTTTTTTCTTTTTTTTTCTTTTTTTTTTTTTTTTTTTGTAAGAAGCATCAGAATAGACCCAGAAGAAGCATGCGTGTTTTTAATTGGAGGCTTTATTTTCTTGTTTCAGCTTTAAATGTAATTTTCCATCATTTCGTGGGTCTATAGCAGGGCTTTGTGCCATTGTTTGGCTGCAGATCCATGGCCGTGGCTGTATTTGGTGTGGGCACCGTGGCACCGCAGCCAGGCTCCGAGGGACGGGGCGTCTGCCACACAGTTGTAGCGCGGCTGTTTGGAGAGGGGTGAATGAGAAGCGAGAGGTACCGGTGCGTGAGCAGAGCTGACTTGTGGGGAGCTGCACAGGAGTGAGGAGGTGATTGCACAGCCCAGCTGTTGAGGGCAAAATCACGGTTTTCCTGTGAGTCACCTCTTGAACAGGTTGGGAATGCTCCACAAAGTCTGATCCAGCAGAAAAATCCCAAAATGTTCAAATTGAAACTGGTCTCGAAACAAATTAATGTCCGCTGGCCCCAAAGATATTACTGGGGCAAAAGGGTTTGCATTGTTGGGAGAACCTGATTGCAGTGATGTTTGCTTTTTAGTCCAAATGGTCTTTGTTTTGGAAGGTTAGTAAATACAGACTACAAAGTACTGAAGAAGAAAAATACTGCTTTAACAAACACCTCTTGAAATTTAAAAAATGATTTTCTCAGTCTGAGCTGCTTTGGAAGGGAGGTGAGGGGGAAGCTGATATTTTGACTTCTTGATTTGGAATGAGGAAATTGTTGTTACAACTGTCTGAAGGATGAGAAAAATCTTTTCCAGTTTAGCTCTGTGATGCAAATAGGGCAAACGCTGGCAGAACCCTTTAAAGAGAAAAAACTTGTTACCCTAATGGTGTTAGTTATTTTTTAAAAGTTAATGTTTGGTCATCCCTTAAGGGGATTTGGGGAGCCCATATCTAATTCCAGGTTCCTGTGAGTCCCAGGGAAGCTGCAGATCCTCTGTGTAGATCAGCCTCTTGGGCAGACAATATAGCGGAGGGGGAAAAATGAAGTGAAATCTATAGGCTGTAGGTAAATGGCACTTGATGAAGGGAATGGGGAAAGAAGACTATATATAGAACTGATTGTTCCCATGTAAGTATTTTGCATTGTTTTTTGTAGATTACTGTGTAAAAATATGGGGTAACTGGGTGTATCAGCACATAGAGGGCAGAACCAGCTCCTGGCTCTGGTTCTCCCTGTCCTCCCTCTTGCCTCAGTGGGGGAGTCTCTCACTCGGTGACGCAGAGGGAAATGAAATATGTGTGATCTGAACTGCATGTGGGGAGAGATTGTCCTCCACTCTGAACTGCCCTGGTCCATCAGCTCATGCTGATTGCAGCTGCAGTTTCACACGGAGTCTTTTGGCCAGATGCAGTTTGAGGTCCGTGTTGCCACAACCCCTCCAGCTCCGGTCCTGGTGCCTGGTTAGCAATACTGTTGAGTTACTGCTATGCAAGAAGTAATGACCTTAGTCTACACTGGTTCGGCGTAATGAGTTGTTTAAACCACAAAACAAAAAATAAACAGTGCTGGTAGTTTTTGTCACAGGATCCCCTAGAACCACAGAAAGCGGATGACTCACGGACAGCAACCTCTGACAGGCAGGGGAGGAGGTGACGTGGGGCTGAGATGCTCTGGTGAAAGGGAAGATGGAGCAGCAGGTTAAACTGGATCTTCCACTGAAGGAAATGCAGCGGGAAATAGCAGCCTCACCTGGGCTGACTCTGCTCGATCAAAGTCAGGCTGACTGATAGCACAGTCACAGCTACTGAAAGGTTTTCTTCTTCAATAAAACAATCTCAAGAAGGCTTGAGATAACTTTCTTGAACTGATTTATCAGTGTGTGATAACTCAGCCTACTATGAAAGAGTAAAACTGCACCTCAGTGGAGCACGGAGTCCGCGTGGAGGTGAAGCGTATGTGTGCATCTTGAATACGATGTGCAGCTCCCCCAGCCCAAAAGGCGGAGCAGAATTGCAGAGGTACAGAGAACGGGCCAAAAGACAGCCTGAGTGTTGGAGTAGGCTCTGCTCAGCAAGCAAGTAAAAGGACCAAGGATTTTGCTTTGCAAAAATCAGGGCTGGAGAGCAGAGCCGATAGCCATCTATGGAAATCATGAGAAGAGTAATGAAGGGGACTAAGGAATGGCTATTCACTATTTCTAATAATTTTAGAACCAGAGAAAAGACAGGAACTTACCAGGTGGCAGCTTTAAAATGAAAGGAGGAATTTTTTGTCCAATGCTCAGTCCAGCTGTGGAGCTCCTTGCCAAAGGGTGTTGGTACGAAATGGTTGCATGCCTTCAAAATCATTCAGAAAAACTAATGGAAAAAAAACCCCAACCCTCAACAAGATTCTACTTCTGGTTCAGGAAACTTTGAGAATGCTAGGAAAGCAGGTTTGTAATGCTTCTACTGCTCTTACGCTCTTCCCTGGGTGTCCACGCCAGGCTGGTGGCAGAGACAAGATGCTAGCCTGGACTGGACCTTTGGTTTGATCTCCTACAGCTGTCCTGGAGAGCAAAACTTGAACTATGTGATTCATATTTGCAAACTTTAACTCATTTACAAGAAAATGCAGATTGTTGCCAAGAGAAACGTATTGAATTTTCTCTCCTGTGCATGCTCTGCCAGACACAAACAGCCTCGTGTTCAACAGAGCCTGAATGCAGTTTCAGCTGGACATCTCCTTGTAGCGCACAGTCTCCTGAGTTCCAGACTTTCATTATTTCTCTTCAAGCAATCAGGAAAGCAGAACTTCTTCTGGTGCAGACTTCCTTACCATAACAAAAAAGCAGGGAAAGCATGCCTAGCTTTGCTATGGGCAGCCTGAGCTCCACAATGTGAAACAAGCAGCAGGCACCAATGAAACCAGCTTCCCTCCCCAGGAAGGATAATTTTTCTCCACCGGTGTTAATAAAAATAAGGTAAAGAAAGATAATTCACTTTAAAAGATGGGGTTTGCAAGAAAGCGGAGAGCTAATGTTCACCACCACCACCTAAACTGGAGGCAAAGAAGAAAAAAAAAATTGGGGGGGGGAAAAAAGGTGTGCAGGGCTCTAACCTTCCTGTTGCTGCCTTTGCAGAGTGGAGAGCACTCAGTCGCTGAGCCAAGCCTTGGCCAAGAGCCACTGCCACCAGGGCTGTCAGGCACGGGAGGCTCTCCAGCAAGGGGCAGGTCATGTGTGCAACCCCTGGGGCTCATTTTGTAACTCCCTGAAATACTGTGACGTCCCATGTGGTTCTTCAGTCCTCTGAGAACTCCCACAGCCGCGAGACAAACACCGTTTCATGGTGGTGAGAAATGCGGCGATCCTCTTGGAAAATGAGGGTTCAGCACAGAGGGGGCTCTGGCCCCGCTAGAAGCATCCAGCTGGTGGGGACGGTCACTGGGAGGCGGTGAGATCTCCTGCTCTGAGGAGCCTCTGGCCGGCTGGAGCACTGCAGTTACTGGGTGCAATGGCGTTGACGGTGCATGGTACAGCAGATCTACTCGTTTCAGTGCTTAGAAGAGGTAGATCCCCTCTTGCAGCCACAAAAAAGCCTGCAAGACAGCTTGTAGCCACACAGATATGTTAATAACATAGTACCAGCGTGAAGATAGGTACAATTTCCACAGGTATTACGTGACCAGAATGATTAAACTCAAGCAAACGACCACCAGGAATTTTAGTCCTTAGTTTTACTTTGCTGAATATTGTTTAAGTACTCTGAAAGCAAAGGAGGAAACAAATACACAAACACCAAGTAGGAACCAAAAAGACCAAAAACTGGTCTTATGTACAGGACAGATTGGGAAGGCAGACAGCAATGTGGGAGGGAGTAATATAGTGGTGTATTTGATGCAGCTCTTGATCAGAGAAAGGGGAATGCTAGAAAGGAAAATCTAGAAATATGTAGAATACTGTGAATTAGTATTGCTTGTTTGACAAAGACTAAAATAATGAGAGGAATCTGCCATATTCCACCTGTTCAGATAGAGCTACTGGGCTGTGAAATGACAGATCAAATTAAGGTACCAGGCAGAAAGGCTGGAATGAGAGACTTTAATTGCTGAGGCATCGGCCAGATTCTGGAGCTGGTGACCTGGAGAAGCTGTTGGGAGGGCGAGTCGCTGGAGGGATCTGGGGTCCGGCTGGAGGGTCTGAGGCTGGGCAGTCCTGAGTGTGCTGCTGCTTCTGCGATCTTGGAAATGATCATCTGGGACTGATGTTTTCATGAAAATCAGTTTGGGAGGATTCTTTTGAAGTTTTTCATCTAGGAAACTAGATAGCAATTAGATATAGAATTAATTTGAGGTTTTTTTCAATAAACCTGTTAAAAATGTTCCAATGAGGTTTTCTGCATAGGTCAAAACGTTTCTGGCAAGCTTTGGCCAGCCTGCTCCCCTTGAAGAGGGGCACAAGAGCCTGGATGTTACGGTGTGGAGCTCATGGGGCAGGCAGCATCCAGCCCTGGTCCTGTCACCTGGCTGCCAGGCTGGACAAAGCTTGTGGCTGCGTGGTGCCAGTGTCCGGCTCCAGGCTGGGTGAGAGCTGACCACGCTGCTGCAGGAGACCTGAAAACATACAGCTGGAATCCAAATCCTGGGGCGAGTCTCCAGAGAGTCGGTTTAGTGCCGTCAAACGTGACCTGTCTGCTTGCGCAGGGATGATGCTTCAGGCATTAAGGCGCCAGGCAACTGTACAGTCAGTTTTGGAGACGTGGACTTTGATTAAATCCAGGATTTACAAAATAAAATCAAAATGAATGGGAGTCTAGGGGGAAAGGCGCAAGCAAGGAGAAACGTCAGTAAACTGAATCAGCAGAATCAGACTTCCCAGCTCTTCTCTTGGAGTTTCAGCAGGACTAACTTCATTAAAAGAACTGAAAGACACAGGCCTTCATGGAGAAGCATCTCCATCTGCTCTGAGAGCCGTACTCTTCTGGAGCTCTGCAAATGCTAATGGATCCGTGCTGTGATCTGCACTTTCATCAGCCAGCGTACTTTCTGAGGACCTTGGCTGGCCAGCGGCATTGCCTCACAGAGGTTTAACAGATGCTCCTTCTGCACCCCAAACCCATACAGACCTGGCTAGTGTTATACTTAATCTACTAGATGTAATTTTCCAGCTTCAAAGCTTATACTTTTATGAAATATGAATGCACGCTCAATTTCTCCTTCATTTCACCTTCCTGAGGGCCACTGATGGTGCTTGAAATGTGCCTCCACTCTGTGTGTATGTGTGCGTGCGCTGGATTTTTACCACTGTGGATGAAAGAGGCAAACCAGCCTTGTTCTCTGCGGCTTTCTGTAACGGGCTGGGCTGCAGGCGTCCCGATCCCCAGATCGCTGCCCAGTGCACTTGCATGCAAACCGCTGCAGGAGCAGGGGTTGCTCTGCTCCTGCTGCACCCCAGTGCTGCCTCTCAGTACTCCCGCTCACCTGGCACTGGGGATTATTTTTTTCTCTGGTCAGTTTTAGTTTTATAAAGACTGTATAAGCTATTGTCTTCTTTTGGGCTAAGACACTACTTCAATACAGAGCATCGAGTTATTTCTACATTTAAACTCCATTGCAGCCACATGGTCATATTGCCTCCAGTTACCGATGACAGCATTGCTTAATGGCTCCAGTGCAAATTGAGGTCCTGGCACAGACTTCGGAGTTGGTTGCAACAATAGAGTCACACTTTCATTCTGGACGTGATGAATAGCTTAGGCATGGTAGGCAGGAAAATAAAACCTGTCACTGGAAGACAGATGAGGGCAGCATTTCCCTGTAGTGTCAGGACATGTGTGTTCCTCTCGGAATACGTTTTCATCTTATGTTGGCTGTTAGTGTCTAAGCTCCTTCTAGAGGAGCCTTGCCAAATGTTCTGGTTCTTCGTATGAAATTTGGGGGCCACGTTGCTTGTGAGGTATACAGAGAGTACATAAAAAACAGGGGTAGTCTTTGCAACTCTGAAAACTCATTTATGTTAAAGAGGTTTGCTCCCTTTTCTCATGGTTTCTTTAGCATTGCTTGGTTTTTTTGTTTTTTTTTTTTTTTCTTTTTTAAATAATTGTGTACAGTGAATCAGGTATTTGCTGTTTCCCTGTTGTTTTTGATTTTTTTCAAAGGGAGGAATGGCCACAGTAGCCAACGAGGAACTGTGTTGATGAAACGAAGTGCCACGGAAGTGGGCAAAGGTCCTGCTACTGCGTTTTTCCATCTTGATGCTGTTACCTCTTTCTCTCTTGATGTCTTCTTTGTGTCATGACCAGGCCGAGGATGATATTTAACTGTCAGGACAGTCTGGGAAGTCTCCAGCTGATACTGTTGGTCCTGGAAGGCTTTCTCTAAGGAGCCAGCTGTGGCCCTTGCACCTATCGCCAGTGTATGCAGACCATGTGGCGGATCTCCTATTATTCTTGGGATGTTTAGAGTTCAGTTCTGTCCTCTGGGCCAGATAGGAGCCATGGCTTTCCCACAGCCAGGGTTACTCCGTAAGACCAAGCCAGCAGCGGGTAAAACTCCTCTCTCATCTCACTGCAGTGCTGCAATGGATGAGTTCATAGTTTAGCTTTTGGAATTTTAGCTGAAAGTTGGATTCTCTGGTCCTGCTTAGCATGCGGCAGCACCGAGCCGGCACTCCTCCCGCTCGTCCGGAGTGCTAAGATTCATTAGCCTGCATTTATCAGCTCTTGCCAGGGAAATAGTGAATAATGAGGCCTGGTTCAGGTAATGAAATGATCTCCCTCTCACATCTGATTACATTGCTGCTTATTATTTCCTCGGTGTGTAATTTTGCTTCCCTGGAAACTTGTTTTGTAAACACTAATGACTGTGCAGTTATGGCCCAAAGTTAAACCTCCCAGCAGTGCTGCAGGAGCCTGGTGAGCCATGTGGCCTGGCTGTTCGTGTCACCACGTGTGCTTCATTAGCTAATGAGAGGATGGAGACGGCCCCTGCCCCTTTGCTGGAAGGTACAAGAAGCAGCACCAGGAAAGCTGCAGCCCTTGGCATCCATCATGAACCGTTTATACCCTTTGTTCAGGTATCGGTGCTGTGATTTAGCCTGCCTACCTGCCCTTCTTCTCTGGCATTGAGGTTCTCAGAGAGATATCTACCACGATCCCTCTCCATTTGTAATTTGTTAGCCAAGAAAAAGACATATTCTTCTAATTTCTTCCTTTATTCCTTTTCTTCTTGAGTAACTTTCCTGAGTAACCAGAGCAGAGCAGGCTATTCCAGACATCTTATATGAGCATATTAAAACTGTTTTCTCTCTACAGGAGAAACACAACACAAGCCCTTGAGGTCATCCAGTTTTCCTAGATGATCTTCTCACCAACTTCTGTGTGAACTTGGTGACACCATCTCCAATTTAGCCACTTCCTTCTCCAACTTATATTTTTTTAAGAATCGCCAGTTCTCCTAGCATAGTATTTGTACCTGTGGGAGATGTGTTACTGAAGTCTAAGCAAATGAGAGCTGCCCACCTAATGTGGGTAACACACTGGAAACATGATGATAAGCTCTATTCTTGAACAAGTCTCTCTTTCAGTAGGACAGCTCATTGCAATGGCTCTGTGTACGCGTTTCCATGACATACATAGTCCAGAAAATGCAGGACAGCTTTGTGTTATTGTCGAAGTACAGTCCTGTTATGTAGGATGTAATTTCTTTTTCTGCAGGTCCTGACCCCTTGTAATCACTATATATCTTCTCAAGACCAGTCTCTCATTTCCCTCCTCCTCATTATTTCTTTACCATACTACATAGGAGCGCCAGTAACTGCCTGGGACTCCCTTGTGCAAGGCACTGTACAAGCAAGGAGCAGAGGAGTCACCAGCCCAAGTCTAAGCCCTACAGCGGCATGCGTGAGCCAGTCCCCAAGAGTGCAGGCAGATGTAGCCGGCGGTTTGAACAAAGCACCAAGACAACACGGTTTCACCAAAGCCCCTGGACCACTATGCAAAGCCCTGTGTGACAGGGGAGTTTCACTCTCCTGACCTCCCCACGCTGCACTCGGGGGACTGTGCATCTTTTAGGAGATGCGTTTCCCTGATGGTTTTTTTGGTCACATAAAAGCTGCTGGGAATAAATCTCATCCTACAGGTAGGCTGTGTCTCACCCAGGAGCGTTTGGAAGAGTTTTATGGTCTCTTTAGAGGGATTGTCAAGACAGAGTTCATAAATTTGAGGAGGCACCTGGCCCTATTATGGACTACTGCGGTGTGCATTGCTGGGACAAACCATCCCCAGGGCCGTGCCTGCCCCTGTGTTACCCGGGATACATGCGCTCCTGTATTGATTGCATACATACGCAGCCAGTCACTAAAAGGGGAAATTTGACCCCACAGTGCCAGGGCTCCTAACGATCTCAGCAGGTTTGCTGGCCTGATCGATGGTACATGACTTCTCTGCAGGAGCTGAAAAAAATGTAAAAGTCATCCTTCTGTTAAAACAAGTGTGGGGAAAAGACATTTCCACAAAGAATTGTTCAATCTTTTGAAATTAGGTTTCTTTTTTCCCTAAACTATTGACTAATGGACTGAAAAATTTCTAAATGCGTCTGTTTTTGAAGACAATGCCATTTTTCTCAGGAAAGAAAATCATTAAGTGACAAGTGAACAACGAGTCTGTCCTTGTCAGTGTGTTTCTCAGGCTCAGCTGGGGAAACAGGTGTGGAAAAGGTTTAAATTAAATGGTTCTCCAAACTCTGAGTCAAAATGTAAATTCTTAGGATTCTGACGGTTTTGTTTTTCTTTCAGGTTTTGCACATTTTTGCTCTATGGTCCAACTGTGCATCATTCCAGAAATCAGAGGCCTGGTGCAAAGCTCATTGACGCATTAATTTCCCTGATTGTAAAAGCTGCAGTTTCATCACAACACCCTGAACACCTTGGAGGATTTCCCGTGGGCCCTGGGATCTGGCTGCTCCTCCATGAGGAACCTGGACGTAGGCAGCCACCCCGCGTTTCAGCCCATCGGCAGGCCGAGTCCCCCTGTGCTGGCGGTGACGTGCCATTTCATTGCCTCCGTATGAGCATCCCAAACCCTGGGAAAGCTCACACAGGGGCTTTGCCAGAGCAATTGATACAAAAATCCACGGATGCTTCTCCTCACAGTCCGAATCTCCCCAAGGGAGAAACGGAGTACTCAGAGAGTCCCTGAAATGAAACTCAATAGCAACGAAGTTCCTATTAAGCAGGTATTCTTTATTGCAGCGCTGGGCAGCACTGGGGATTCTCCACCATAAGTGCTCCAACGAATTACTGAACTTTTAGAGAATATATACTAGGCAATCATGCATATTCATAGGATTTCTGAGAATTGCTATGCATAAACATGATATTTCCAGGAACTTATTAACATATGTAAATATCTGATTCGCATGCGCAGTCATCTCTTGTGGTGGTCTTTGGGGGTCTTCAGCTGAAGGCTCGTAGTCTTCCTCACTGTGTTCGCTGATTGACCCTTGCTTCTGCGCAAACTCAGTCCTAGGATCACGTAGATGTTGTCCTTCAAGACTATTGTTGCCATTCTTCTGTTTCTTCCTATCTTCCTGGTTCCGTGCATCTGTTCTCCCAAGGCCGAGTTGTCTGTAAAGAAATTATCACAGAGCCCCCCTTATCTTATAGCTGTTCTTCTAGCTACTCCCTAAATCACATCAGACTGCCCTCAAGTCTAACAAGGTATTCACAACATCCTTAAATCACAACAGGGTGTCTTCTGATCTAATTGAGTGACTAAGGTATTTACAACATCTTTCTTGCTCTTGTGGTTTTTAACTCTTTCACAATGACTAACTTTTGTTTTGCTGCCGTGAGCTTTGTCCGTCTGTCACCAGCTGTTATAAACCCTGCACTTTGTACCCAGGGCACGTCAGACCCATCCCAAGTCCCTTTTTAGTATTTGTCTGCAGAGGTTAGCAACTCTAGGTCCAGCTCGCAAGCTCCACTGAATTTGGCTCCTATTAAGACAATTCATAACTGCATTCCTGTGTCCAACAACTATTCTATTGCATCTTAGCTAAAAACCCGGAGCCAGCGGAAGGGAACAAAGCAAATGTGTCTTATGGGTCCTCTTGGCTACAGCAGTGCCCCTTGTTTGTAGGCATTTTCCATCACCCTCAGAAGTAGGAGTAGGTTCTTGTGCTGTTCCAGAGGTGAACACGCCTTAAGCAGCAAAACATCCAGGCTGTTAATTGGGGTTTAACTCCCTTAAGAATCAATGTGCTTAATGGCAGAGAAGATTAATCTTCCTAGATAAGGATCATTTGGAGATCCTTATCCTTGCAATGGCGGGCACTTTGCTCAGACCTGACACACTTGGGGCTAAATCCTGCTCATTCCCGTGTTAGTGGCAGACATAGAGGACAGCTCAGGTCTTTTTCACCTGGGGGAAATGGCTGCTCCTGTCGTAGAAAATACCAAGTGTGGTGCATCAATTGCCTTTCCCTATTCAGAGACTGATGCCAAAAGGCTCATATGGTATAAATTAGGCAAGACTGACCAGCATCAGTGGGTTTTGGTGGTTTTTTGTTTTTTTTTTTTTAGTGGTGTGGCTTAGTGTCTTATTTATGGTTGCTAGGCAGGATTTTTCAAATGGTAGTGATACTGTCAGATCTGGAGGAATGGGGACAGTATTGGTAGAAAATGCAGGACCTTCCAGTAACTGGATAGAGGAATCCTGACTTCATTTTTTTTAAAGCAAAGCTGAAGTTTAACATGGGAAAAGGGGAGGGACTCCTTCATTGTTACTGCTCTCTTTTAGGAGATGCCTTGTTCTATTGATAACACTCAAGATGATTACCAAAAACTGAATCCGAGTGTCCTGAAGTGACTAAAGCCTCATGCTGGCACTCGCTTCAGAGCTCTTACGAACCCTCTGAGTCTGTTTGTGCTGTGAGATGCTGTGACTGTTCACTTGATTTGACTTGGCCGAGGTGAGAAATAGTTAAGGAGCTTTTAGTTTCTTGGGATTTGCATTTGAGTTTCCTTAGGGTAGAGGATTTTCTGATACGGGGAGAATGTGACTCACCTGGAGAGAACCGGAGCCCTGGGAGTCTGCTCCCTGGGGACCCTGGAGAGGAGGGACAGGCTCTTGGGCTGGGAGTTTGCAGGTGAGTGAGACATTTCAAAGCAATTTATTGCTCTTGCTGTGTTAAATTGCGCTGCTGGAGAATACACAGTTGTGTGGAGGAATAATTCCAGACTCACTTAGAATTTCATGAGCCACGGCCCATCCAGGATTGCTTGTTTATCTCGTCTAGGAAACAAGACAGAGCTCTGTTGCATATTTAATTAGATGGGGGAAGGCAAAGAATTTTAAGATAAGATTATCTTCTGCTCCTCATCACAGCCCTCATGTAAAAAGTTTGCAGGGCATGCAAAGCAGAGAGTGATGGTAAGTCATTTGGTCTTGAGGACACTGCACATGCAAACAGCTTTACAGAGTCATACTTCTTTCAGTTGAATACTCCTAGGAATTCTTTTGTGTATATGACTAAAAAAAGTTGTTGTGCAATCTTCTGAAAATTAACCAGGAGATGTAAAGAGATGTGAGGGAACCTGGGGCTTCTGGAGGAATAAACTCTCTCAGTCCTGTGGCTGTTGAAAGCAGGAACAGAAGAATAGGTGAAGAGAACCCGAGTCCAAGTTTCTCACTGCTGTAATAGGCTGACGATAATCAGAACTAAGGCACGGGAATGACAGTATAAAGTCGGTCAGAAAGCAAAGAGCAATGGATTTTACATTGTGGCCTTTCAGTTCCAGTTCTGCAAAGGTTTTTGTGTACATTTAGGGAGGGGAGGATGACTGGCTGCTAATGCTTGCTGCGGAGTCAGCTGCGAGAGCAGAGTCCGCGGTGGCAGAAGGGGTGTGAAGGTGATGCAGAACCGGGATGGAGTCCGGTGAGGTTTTGTGTTTAGTTTTCCATCTCCAGTGTTGGCACCAGTGTGCAGCAAGTGTTACAACTACATATCACTCGCACAGAAAACAGAAATGTCAAGAGTCCGCCCCACCACCGCAGCAGTGAACCATCCCCTGCTCTCTCTGAGCCAGCCGGCTCCTTTGTCACTCACAGCCCTTCAGATCTGCGCTCTCCCCTTGCAGCGAGGGTCAGGGGCAGCCTGGGGGACGTCTGTACAGCCAGGCAGCGTGTGAGTTGTTATCTGTACTGTCCAGGGCTCGCTGAGGAGCTGGGGTCCTGCCCTCCTCCTGGCAGAGGGAGGTGGGAGGAGGAGAAGATGGTGCTTTAAGCCTAATTTTGCTAACCCTGTTTCTCCGAACAAGTTACTGCTATACAATAAACTCCCTGTCTGTGAGCTTAATGGTCATGAAATAATGGTTGCACTCTGCTAATGAGTCACTGATGGGTAGCAAGTGATGGATTGGTGAAAGGAGTGAATGGATGAGCTTCGTGGGGATGTTTTGTAACCTGGGGGGTTGTGCAAGTACTGGGCTGGGCACAGAACATCTCTAAGGAGGACTAAGGCCGTCAGGCTGCACACAGGCTACCTTGGTCCTAGAGCATTCTGCATCTCTCTGCCGTTCAGGAAAGGGTTCAAGATGCTCTGGGCCAGAAGGAGATCCCCAGTGCACAAGGGAAAGCTTGATTTCCTAATGCAGTGCTGTATATAGCTTTTTATTAGCTTTCATGCAGTGCAGTAAAACTCACCCTGGCATTAAGCATTCACGGTGCCAGAGAAACAAGTATAATTCAGGAACAAGTAACTGTCTTTGGGGCTTCATGAGGACCTCTGTGTCTTTGTGCTTCTAAATGCTGGCATAATAAATCCTGAAGTGCTTTTTTGCTCACAGCAGACGTGATTAATACGGCTGTTAGCTGGTGTGTCTTCTAGAGGAAACAATCGGCAACCCCTAGGTGGATAAGCACTGGAGGCCTGAAAACCCCAGGATTTTCTCCTCATTTCAGAAACTAAGACATAAAATACAAATGTTCTTCTTTTTTCTCTTCAAATCCGTGCATACACGATGTAAAGACAGTCCCTTTTGCAATAAACATTTTGCAGAGTGCCTGTTTTGGTGAAAATGCTCTGCGCAGCTGGAGTCCCTGCGGGGCCGGGCGGCTGCAAGCGCGCTGTGAGCATCGCGGCAGCGCGTCCCATCCGCTGTCCCCAGCCCCTCCTGCCCGCCCGGCCTGGGGAGCGAGGGATGTCCGGGGGTACCATGCCTCTTTCCACTCAGCAGCATTTCTGCAAGGGGAGAAGGGGGCCTGCGGGGATGCTCAGGGGTGCTGAGCCCTGTAAACTTCGTGCTATAAATGCACCTTTCCTCCCCCTCACACCCACCTTCCCCCCAGGAAAATCCTGAGCAGGACACAAATATCCTCAGTGACTTTACCAAGTTTCCCTTCTGCTTCTTCCAGCGTAATCACATCCACCGATTTCTGCTTGTTTGCAGCTGGAAGATCAAACTACCATTTATTTTCTGTATGGGTTCCTAATCTGGAAATTGATCTAATTTGCCTTACCAAATTATAAGCAAATTAAGCTAAACACATTGTGTTATGTCTGGATGCATTGTGGAGCTTTCATGAAAGGGGAAAAACACGGTCATTACTGCAAGTTTCTTCTTTCCTCAGTATCAATCACTTGGCGTTCTCAAAAAACATAAAACATCTCTATAAATGGAAGAGTTTTTCCTTGGGGCCAGGAGCCAGGTAGCTGGAGCTGCATCTGTCTCACGTCTTTCATCCTCTCAGCCCTTAAAGAATATCCTCGCCAACATCCCGAGCTCTATTCCCTTGCAGTCC
This sequence comes from Theristicus caerulescens, assembly GCA_020745775.1. Lineage (NCBI taxonomy): Eukaryota > Metazoa > Chordata > Aves > Pelecaniformes > Threskiornithidae > Theristicus > Theristicus caerulescens. The sequence goes on along the minus strand of CM036567.1, from coordinate 23,288,547 downwards.
CTCCCCTTGCTCTCAGACACACTTTGATTATCTGCAATATTGCATTTGATAGTATTACTAAATAGTACTGAAAATTTTCCTTTCGGCAACCGCTGCTTCCTTTTCAAATGGAATTTTTTTCCCTAATTGTAAATCAGCTTTAGAGCCTTGTATGTCTAAGCAGAGTAAATACCCCGCTGCTCCAAATGAGACAAGTATTTTGCATTTCCATTTCCTGACCCATCAGGGAGAATTTTGTGCAAAACGCAGGAGCAATGACAAGGTGATCAAACAGCATTGGTTTTGGTTCATTCTCTGGTTAGAGCAGCCGATGTTATGGAAAACATCCAGCGCTATCCAGACTTTGTGGAGACTGATTTCAAAGAGGGCAAATACTTTATAGGTACTGCTACATTTCAATGACAATTTTACTGACTGACAAAAACTGCACCACCTGAGGTTTTCGACATAATTCCTTATTTTACTGATTTAAACCTGAAATATATTTCTTTGGCAGGAAAGTTTGCAGTCTGGATGTGAGATGGACTCCCCGCCTGTATTTCCAGCCACAAACATTGGCTTGAGTTTCCTTCCGCCAAACCGTGTTTATTCTGAGATAGGGGAAATGCTGCTCCTCTTCAAAAAGTCTGTTTAATGCAGCTGATTTGCAAGATTATTTTTTAGTTGAGAACAATTAAGAACTCTAACAGCTTAACTGGCTGTGATAATTAGCAGCCACTAAGCCAATCTTTGGGGAAATATAGCAAGCTGTCCTATTTCTGTCCTACCATGGTAAGGACTGAGAAAATAATGTATATACCCATTGCTGTCCTGAGCAGCTCCTTGGGTTGGAGAGCTGGGGCAGAGCCCGGGCTGGGCGTGAGCTGCGGCGGCGGCGATCTCTGCCCGCCTGGCTCAGAAGGTGTGTCATTTTGGTAAACACCGGCGATAAATTTAACTAGTCATCGTGACGCAAGCAAAAAACTGCTGGCAGCCAGGGTAGAAATGCATGCTACTCCCTTCTTACAGGAAGGGGTAGTTTTATGTTATTAACTCCTAGAAGCAGCCTTCTGGTTCCTGCTGGTGCCCCTGCGTGCTCCCAGGCCGGTGTGGAGGCAGTGGCCCGGTGCCGGCCGGCGCGGGATGCTGGGGAGGCTGCTGGGGTGCAGCCCCGGGCTGTGGCGGCGGGTGCCTCGGCCGGTCCTGCACCCCGCCAGAGCTGTCGGCGACAAAGCGAAGGGCGCTCAGGACGCGGCTTTGCAGACGGCTAATCCAGGTGGGTGGAAAGGCTTTGGTCGCTGTTTCGTGCTGCAGCACGGAGGGAAAGGGTATTTGCGGGAAAGGGTGAGAAAATGACCCTTTTCTCATCTGAGGCTGTGTTACCGCAGTGCTGCATCTCCTGGGGTTACAAACGCTCCTAAGACATGGAGCAAATTGGGAGTTCTGACTAGCACGGTGCACGGGGATAAAGTTTTTTCTGTTAAATAGTCCTCCTCCTATGGCGGCAAATACAAACTGATACTTCATGTCAGGGAACCTGTTAATTAAAGAAAATAAATAAATGTTCCTCCTTGTACCCAGCTGCCAGGTTTCTGGAGGAGGACCAGTGCGCATCCCCACGCGTGCAGGGCTGGTGCAAGCGGCAGGTTTGCACCCCTCTGCTCCCCCCGACGCTCCCTGCCAGATTGCATCCACAGCTGTGCGTGCTGGCGGCAGGCAGTGCCCTCCTGACCTGGCAGGCAGCAGGCGTGGGCTGCTCCCGCGTGGGCAAGCTCCCTGGCATGGAGATAGTTTCTCTTTTTAGTCTGTACCACCACCTCCTTGGCCGTGCCTTTGCAGACCCCTCACCCTAGCGAGGCTGGGCTGCATGGGGCTGCCTGTGCTCCCGTGGGATGGCTGCGGCTCTCCAGGATGGGGCTTTGCCCTTGTCTTTCCTGGGCTGGACCCTGTCCTTGTAGTGATCCATCCTACTGCTGGCTGCAGATCCGATTCAGACGCTGATATTTCAGATGTAGCTCTCCTGGTCTCACTGGCACTCTGTAAGAGAAACAGGAGAAGCAGGAGATTAAATTTACCTGGGGGTCTGGGTGCCAAGGTTTACACCTGGGATTTTTCAGCCATTCACATGTCCTGGCATGCATGAGCAGGCCTGGGGCCAAGGCACTTAATGCAATATCACCATCTCAACACAGGCAGGAAGAGATGCTCCCTGTGCTGTAGCGGCAGCGATTTCCTTTCAAGCAAAGCACCAGCAACAGCCAGGGAGTGCAGGACACCGAGACTGGGGGCATCTCCATGTCCATCCCTTCCTGCATGCCCTGGTCACCCACAGGGCATTTCTAAACACCAGTCCCACATTTGCAAGCACAGGCCACCGTAACCTAGCATCTTGGGTGCACCTACCTGGGTGTGTGAATAGTCCCAGCTACCTCGCGATGACCACCTGTACAATGTGAAAGCCAGGATTTGAGCTAGCCATTGCTTACCCTATTTTTGCAGGGTGTCCCTGCCACTGCTTTCGTCGTGGCTCATCATGGGGCTTGTTTCCATCAAGAGGAGCCAGAGTCCCTTTCTCATCGTGCTCACGGTGACAGCATGCTAATGGCATCGCCACGGTAGTCTGGTGGGGTGCAATGTATCATCATTAGAGTACAGTAATGTGGTACCCAGCTTGCATAAGAATGACTGCCAGCCTCCCACCAGGCTGTATTTTAACAGATCTTGTCTCTCCATCACACTTTTAGAAGGAGAAGCTGTCGAGGAGTTGTTAGTGCTGCTGGCAGTTTGCTTAACTCACTAGTTGGGCCATTTAAAAGCAAGATGCTAGCAGGGTGAGAGCATGCTGCGGGCTGGGGTGACTTCAGTCCCACATCCTTTCCTCCCTTAATCAGGAAGGTCAGAAGAGATTTTTAGTTTAAAACCTACCTAAACTGAAGGAAAAAAAAAATTAAGCAAAATGCAATAAGCTGCAAATGTAACAAAGCACCTCACACCGGCTGCTGAGTCCTTTTGACATTAGAAAGCACATTTGGCTCTCACAGAATACAAAAGTGCCATTCTGAACTTTCAGTCCTTTCCCCCTGTAATGACAGCTTTTTTCCTCTTCCCTTCTTTAAGCTTAGCTCATTGTTTTCTTTTATAAAATCTCTTACAGGTTACAAAGCTTTCAAAAATGACAGAAGGCCTACAAATTTTGATAAAAAGGTGTTAGTATGGGCAGGACGCTTTAAAAGGGAGGAGGACATTCCCAAGCACATATCGTAAGTAGACCTGTCGGAATGATGCTTTGGATGGGAACGTACAGATTGAGACCCCAGTCTGCATTACCCAGACTTGTGCTCCCATGGTGAGGGTTGGTGCTCCTCCTTGCCGGCGGGGCCTGCTGCTACTGGTGTCCAAAGTTTTGGGCAGTCCAAAGTCTGAAGTTTTGGGAACATGAACTTTTTGTCATGCCCTGTGAAGTAAACTGGACTCACTTATTTTAGATATCAGAAGTTTCAGACTAAGCTGAAGTGTCTGCTGCAAGACAAGTGTCTTTGTAACTCAGAAGTCACCGTGGTAAAATATCAGCCACTTTGGATTTTTGCATGCTTTGCTAGTTTTTATTGACTAGCAATTAATAATGCTGCATACATTTTAAAAAGAAGTTGGGGCTATACACAGCTTTGGTGACAGATATCTGCAATGAGTTCCTCACGGCTGGGCCATGGTTTCACCTCCTTGTCGAGGTATTTTGTTAAAAGATTGTCACTCAGTTTTGAGACGTAATTTTCCCTGACTTGTGACATCCTGAGGGCTCCTCCAGCTGCCCTTCCCCTTGCAGGTGTAAGTAAATCCATGGCTGGATATGATTTCATGAACGACTTATTGCCACGCTGCAGTCTCTTGCAAGCGTGAATTGTCAGATAAATGCCACTCATGGAAGGCGGTGGAGATCTCCCAGCGACGGCTGTGGCTGTTCAGCTGCTTGGGAATACAGCTTCGGATGGACGGGGCAGTTCTCTGCTCCAGCTCAGGCTCAGCCTCCTGCCGCAGGCAGATGCTCGTGGGGCTGGTGCCAGCTGCAGGCAGACGCCGCAGAGGGACAGGGCTGCAAAGCACCACGTGCAGCCGGGATGGGGATGTGGCCACAGAACCAGTCACCACTCGCTGTGCCTCTTCGCTGTGTGAAAACTCTCTGTTGCTCTTAGCCAAAATGTCATGCGTGTGCTTTTACTCCACTGGTGGTGGCATTGCCTGGCCCTGGTGGCATGGCCGCAGCGTCTCCTGGGCCTGTGCAGCACCTCACGCCCTGCAACGCCCTCGTAATTCCATTATCACAATGAAAAGACTTTCCTGTCCTTGTAATTTTTCAGGTGTTCACTCTCATATGCAATAAAAGAAGGCAAGAGAGCAGGACTTGTTATTCCTGTTGTTATTGGTAACTGTTGGGAGTAGCAATACCCCACCTGTGTGGGAGGGTGGCTAAATCTTCCCCCCGTAGGCTCATTTTTTGAGCCCGCCTCTAAGCACTCATAGAAAGAGAGGGCTGAAACACATTGTACATTAATAGGCGGTTGCTGGAAGACTTGAGGATTCATTACCCAGCTCCCCATGATCTCATTTCACACATGCTGCTGCAGGATGGAAACTCTGCTCTGTCCTCCGCAGGTCTGAGGTCCTCGACGCAGCAAGGAACAGCGTCAGGATAAAGGTTTGCTACATCATGATTGCACTGACCTTGCTGGGCTGCTTGGCCATGGTAATCACAGGCAAAGAAGTGAGTATATTTTCTGGGTGAAGTGAACTGATCTGCTTAATGTATGGTCTATGTATGCTCTCTTTGTAAATAAGTGCCTGTGTGACAGATAGGTTTGAGAACAAGTCCATGTAAGCAATATTTGCACAGGATCTGTATCACTCCATTCTCTGGAGGAGAGATTGGCATGGGGAAGCACAATTTGCTGGTTAATGTGTTCCTTCTGACCCACTTTACCATAAACCCCTGCAGTGCAATGCTCTGTATCATGGTATCTCAGCAAGAGGCCGGTCCAAAGGTTGTGGAGCAGCTCAGACAACATCAATAGTGCCCGGTCCTGCCCTGCATCCGTGGGCCATGAGGCTCCTGCGGTCCTGCCCGCCTAGCCTGCGTGCCACCATGGCCACCAAGAGCTGTGACAGTCGCTTCTTCCCACCCCACTGGTGGGGAAGGAGGGTCTCCAGCCTGACTTGCATGTCCTAGCGCACCTGTAAACAATTTACAGCGTCATTTTCCTGCTAATCAGAGCTGCAGATGCTAAAAATTTGGTAAAACGAGGAAACACATCAGCTTCTGTCACCACAAAATATCAAAAAGGACAGTGGGGTGTCAAAGCAAGCGGTGCAAATGTGGAGAAATTTAGTGGTGGGAAATGTGTGCTCGCAATGATTTTCACCATTTATTTTCAAGGCTGCTAAAAGGGATCACACGCTGCTGAGGATGAACATCGAAAAGAAGGCCAAATGGAGGGCTGAAGTGGAGAAAGATGAGGAGGCAGCTGTTGGGAAGCCACAATGACTGGGAACAGATTTATTTTAGCAACAGGAGAGAAGTGATTTGCATACATGGCATATGTACCTGTCTTCATTTAACTCCTTGGAGCTTTTTCACTGAAACTCTCAAGGCAAAGACTTCACTGCTTAAAAACTGCTCCGTACAAACTGGGAAACTCCTATGGGAACTCCAACAGCTGCTTTCTGTGGCCTCTGGTCTTTGGGTTCTGCTGAAATACAGAAATCTCTTCTAAACTGGGAAGTGTGGGAAGGACGGATGCAGGACTCCCCAGCTCAGGATCAGCTTTTCGTGGTGCTGCTGGTGCATGGCTGTGGGGCTGTCTCCTCGCAGCCACGAAGGATGTGGCCCCACAGCAGAGAGCATCCCATTCTGTGCAATGCCTCTAGCGTAAAGAGCCTTGGCCAAAGCGACCCAGAGCAGGGGGAAAAGGAGCCTGAAATATGTTTTGCAAGCACAAAGAGGTCAATTGTCTCTACCTCTGAGCCTGCTGCTGCCACTGTCCCCTCTCCCTCCCCAGCCCCTTGCGGGGTCCCGTGGCCAGGGGAGAGGGGGGACAGGAGCGTGAAGAGGAGCTGGGAAGATGGAGGAGTGTGAGCAGACCCCGATGACTGATTTGGGCCAAAAGGGGCTTTGGGCCAGAGGAGCTGGCAGTGATGTGGAGTGGCAGCATGGGCTTGTGGAGTGGTTTGGTGGCTTCCGGGCAGCCCGGGGAACCCGTGCCCGGCACAGGGAGCCTGGCCTGGAGGCACCTCTCGTCCTGTTGCACATCACTGGTTTTTCATCTGCTTCCAGTCATTGTCATGAAAGTTCACTAGCACTTGCTTAGTTGTGATTTTAGTCAGGAGTAATTGCTAATATATGGTTTGCTAAAACTGGATTCTTTTTAATCATCATAGTTCATTAATTCATAATAAAACAGCTGTCCAATTACATCTAAAACAATCGCATCTCTTCACAGCTTCATTTAAAGTGTCACCAAACACTCTGGGATGATGTTTAACAGATGGGAAACATCCTAATGAAATATTGAAAGTTTCATTTTCATGAGGTGATTAAACTTCAAGAGAGGACCCAGTTCATGCTTGTGGGCGCTGCCGGTCTGAGCCCCCGTGCATCATTCGTAACCCAAGACCTGTGAGACGGGCTGGTGGAGCTGGGTGCGCGGCATGGGGTGCCAAGGGACGTGGAGTGACAAAACCCAGCCATCTGACCCTGGCTGCCATAGAACATAACCACGTTCAGCCTTTGTGCAGCGTCCTGAGCATCACACCGAGGCTTGGCCTTTGCAAGGTTTATTACTCAGACCAGTTGCACTTGTGCTCCAGGGGAGTCTGGAAGCTCCCACTCAGGTCTCTGGGGTTTATCGTGTCCAAAATCCTGTCCACTCATCGCTGGTGTGTCACTACATGAACAAGCTGCTGGGGAGGATGGGCTGGGGCATTGGCGTGTGGTCAGCGGTCGTTGGGCTCTCGGACTCCATCTCCTGTGCCTGTGGTCATTGGGCACCTTTTTCCCTCTGATGCTTCTTAGGAGCACTTTTCTCCACATTGCACACCCGTTTAGGATGAGGAGTGTGGGTGAGGGGGATGTTATATCTGTCACAGCTCGGCATTTGCGGTCCTTGTTTCCAACTCACAGCCCTGTGCAGTACAATTCACCAAAAGTGATGTCTGCTCCCTGTAGTATTCCTCACGGAGCGCACCTCAGGGAAGTGAAATAATGGTCTAGGACAAGCACAGAGTGAAGAAGTCTCTGCCGAGAAGGCACTTTCGCCTGCACAGGTAATATGGGCTCTTTCATTTTACATGACCCGGTTTTCTTGATTAGTGCAATAAACCTCAAGAATTACCTCAAAGTTAGGGTGCATTTGGGGATAAACTAAAATAGCTCTGGTCAGTCTCTCAGATTATTTTTTTTTAATTCTTAAATAGTTTTCATGTGCTCTTTTGAAGAAGGCACCTGTAACGCTTAAAGGAACCCATTTCAATGCTTGTAAACAAACCCACATCCATGTTCTGAGCTTCCCTGACTTAAGCAGGAAAGGAGATGGCCATAACCACATATAAAGAACAAGCGAATTAATTGTGGCTTGCTCCACTCTCTGCTCTGCACTTCCCTCTGCCTGGGACAAAAAAACCTGCTTCAGGTGTGAGCTATTACCAAATCCTCTTAAACAGCCTGGGTCTCTGTTGCCTAGTGCATAAAGCTGCTGCAGCACACATCGTCATTAAGAAAAAGGAAAAATCCATTCCTCCGGCCTGAGCCACTGCTGATGGGCCGCTGCTGAGCAACCAGATGACCCAGGTGCTTTTGGGCTCTCACAGAGCGCTGTGGCTACTATGTAGGGACTAATCCTTTCCCAGTCCCGGCTACATGATTATTCATTTTAATATCATAATATTCCCCAAAAAATCAATCACACTGATCGCTGGCTTGCACCCGGTCGGTGGCGAGTGGCTGCTGGTGCAGCGCAGCCTCGGCTGGAGCCGTCCTCTGTAGTGACTGGAGATGCCAGCAAACATTGCACTGCTGATGCCTCTCCAACACGGGGACTCATCACGGCTTGTTAAAATCGGTTTCTATCTGTGTCTGCAAAGTTCTTTGACTCTTCTCTTGAAAAGCTTCTAATTAACACAGCTTCCTGAATGTATAATTGGCTAATCCTCACCACCTTAGGGTTGTGTGGGTTTTTTTTTACTTCCCCTCCCATCTATATTGCTTCAGTGTCACACCTCGTCCCCCAGTCATTTAAAAAAGGGATGGGAGCTGTTATTAGGTAGGAGATATTCTTCCCTTTTTAATAACGTGCCTTGTGTTTCCCCAGCCTGGCCCTGAGGAAAATGCAAGGGGCTGGCTCCTCTCCGAGGCAGGGGATGGAGCTGTGAGTGTGCTGGTTTGCTGCGATAGCGCGGGGAGACCAAGGGTGAGCCCTTTCAACTCTCACCTCCTCATTTACTGCTCTGTACAGGAGGAAAGGACACTTCCTCCCTTGCAGGATTTTTGCCATTTTAATGAACTTCTATATAGAAATGGTTAACAATGTGCTGGAGGCTGGTGCCATAGAGATTTGCATTATAATAACAATTATTGGGGAAGATTTTCCCTAGTAGCTGGAGTTGATCTAATTCTGCTTCCATTAAAATCGGTGCTGTGGTTCCTCCTGGCTGTGAATTAAGGTTATCATCCACCAGTTTTTGAAGTCTCAGTGATTTGCAGACACTCAGCTTCCCCAGGGAGCCAGGCTGCTGTGGGGCAGAGCTGGCTGCACTGAGCTTTCTTCTGCCAATATGGTGAGATCAAGCTCGTACAGGAGACTCTGCATCATGAGCATCCCAGTGCCTTGGAGAAAAGGTGTGAGATGGGAAAGTCTGAGCTCAGGAGATCTCACTCCCTTCCTTGCTCATTTTACCCCTTTTTTTGACCTTCTCAGGGGGTTGCTAGTGACACTTGATTTCTTTCCATCCATCTGCCATGTGCAGCTCTGCTGGGATGCAGCAAGGCTGACGTGATCCTGCACTTGCAAAGGGCTTTTTCCCTGGATGTAGATGAAATCTTGCCATTCAGAAAGATCTCATTTTAAAGACTTTCTTGTTCTTTCGGTGCTTAGTCTCTCACCAATCTGGGAAACTGCTGCATATTTTAAGGCTGAATGCACCCAGCTTCAGCTTGCAGGCGTTGGATATTGTCTTCAATATGGACTATCCCATCTCAACTCTTCCCTGTGTGTAACTAGTCACCCCTCAGCTATCGTTTGGAGATGGGTTCCCGCTATGTTCAAAACACCTGTAGTTTCTAACCATTGCTTGGTGGGTACCACAGGCTTACTGGCCAAGTAAGTGATTGACCCTACAGCGAATCTATTCCTGTACCGAGTGATTTCCTGCATTAGGAGCCTCTTCATAAACAATCCAAATAGAATTTTTGTTTGGTTTAGCATAGAATCAATAATCTAGTACTTTTGCAGAAAGAAAGGATGTAAAAGCTTTCCAGACTTTACTGACTACCCTGGAAAATTAAAAAGCACAGTGGTGGTGCATCAGAAACTTGTTCTCCTCTGCCTGCGCCCAAGGGGCCAGCACCTGCGGGAGCAGCGCGGCCAGCCAGTGGCTGCAAATCTGCTTTTGCTCCCGGGACTGCCAAGGGTCAGCTCAAAGGAGCTTCAAGGTTGAAGATCTCCTCTGGGTGAGATGCAATGATGGTTTGGATCCGTAAAGGGATGTGGTCCCTCTTACAACAAAGATCTTTCCAGCTTGGAGCAGCCTTATTCTTTCTCCTTTGCTCAGCATCATTGCAGCAAACAAGCGCTGGCTGCTGCTGGCCCACAGGTGTCTGGGGCCCTCGTGCCCATCATGATTTCAGAGATGGCTTAAACACCACTCTCCTGTTTGGATTTGGCACGAAGTCGTTCAAGCCTAGCAGGAAAGCAAGGCCAATGTTCAACAATTTGAATTAATTAATGGATTATTCATTAATGCATTGAGGTAGCATTAAAGCAATTTTCCATGGTTAAGCAGTTTGATGATCATTAGTGCTGTATGATTTATTGCAAAACCTCTGTGACAGTCATATGGTAAGTAGGTAGCTCCTGAAGGGCTCTTAAAGGACCTTAATTTCTTTGCTCTGCACGGGATCTGGACACAAACCCCAACACTACATCGGTCTAGCTGGCTCCACACCTTGCCTGTGCATGAGACAAGCTTTCTCCATGGAAATCTAAAGCTGGGATCTGTAGCATTGCGTTTCCTCATGAAGGGACCTTGGGCTATTTGGGAAGGGACTGCTGTTAGCCGGGTGTGTGAGGGCTTGCCAGAGGGAGGAGGTCAGTCTGGAACAGGATTTCATAGGAAATAGTTGGGCTCGCTCATGATTTACGTATGCTCTGCCGGTGAGATTAGACCAGAAAATCGAGGGGTTTGCATGCCAGTTTGTAATGCACTTCTCCCAGATGACGCGTGGTCCTGAGACTTTTTCTAAATGAAATGGAAACGAAATAGCCCAATGAATTAGTCATATGCTAATTACAATCATTCCTAACGGTTCCTGTTTCTGTTTCTGCAGAACGTATGACTGCAAACACAACTCATGTGGTGCACTATGAATCGCACAACCGTTATGCTCCCCGGTAGCTACTTTATTGTTGTCTAAGCATTGTCCTGCAAAAATTTCTAGCAGGGCTATAATCTTTGGTAAAGATACCCATTAGGGCTGTAAAGATGTCATTAAAGCAATGCTGCTCCAGGGGGGATGGAACAATCTCCAGAAGGCAGTTTCAGACTGTACTAAGGGGCTGGAGTAAACCTTCAAAGGCAGGCAGTTAAATATCCCAGCATTTCAGTGCTCTAAGCCCCATGAGAGGGCAATTTTACTTGACAAACAAACCTTAATGCAAAGCAAAAATACAACCATTGCATATTGTTCTCTCCCACTCATTTCCTTTTTTCTTCTCCCAAGAGCGGTTGTGCAGGTGGCACCGGGGATGCTGTGAGCTGGGCACCGCTGGGCACCGCTGCTGCGGCACGAGCCCACGCGCGGGCAGTGGGATGCTGCGGGGCTGCCAAGCGCTGCACGCTGAAACTCTGCAGCAATGAGCAAGGAGCTGCCTGTGCAGCTGCGGTACCTAATGTGCCAATTCCCACAGCCTCTCTGTAGCTGCTCATGTTTAGTGTTTGAGGACTTTTTAATCTACTTGCCTCTTCTTGCCTTTGCTGAATGCACCAGGGAGGGATTTTGAGCTCATTTCAGGTGAAATCCAGGTGTCTGTGGGCTTCCGTGGGTGACAGCTGGATGTGCGAGTGTCTCCTGCTGCTGGGAGGCCATGGGTGTCCTGCCAAGATGGGCTCTGAGGGTCACGGAGCAAACTGCCCAGGTGAGGAGCAGAGACAGCCGCTGCTCAGATGGCACTTTGCATGCAGCTCCCCAAAGGCAGCCGATTCCCTCCCGGTACCCTTTGCTCCGGGCCAAACGCTGACCTGGCCCCTGGGTGCTCTGCAGCAGATGGTGCCATCCTCCCAAAAGTCAGGCTGCGAGAGCCCAGCTGCTCTGGGGGCCCCGGGCAGCATCAGCTCAGCCAGCACAGGCGACTGCTGCAGTCCCACAGCAGCTTCCACCTGCCCCTGGGGTGACAGGGCTGGGAAGGGGGTGGATCAGCTCAGCCAGCACAGGCGACTGCTGCAGTCCCTCAGCCCAGGGCTTCCACCTGCCCCTGGGGTGACAGGGCTGGGAAGGGGGTGCCTGGCTGCGCGTCCACCCCGCTGGCACATCCCTTCTCTGCTCAACCCACCAGCGCAGGCAGCTCCTGTGGTTCATCGCCCTCCAGACTTTCCACAACACACGAACTTTGCAATGTTCATCAGGTGAGACACTGGCCTTCTTTTTAAGAAGTTCTTAATGCACAGTGACTACCTTAGGGCTGGTCTTCATTGGGAAGAACTAGGACAGAGTGTTCAGCAGAGCAGCTTGAGCCCAAATATTTTATTTTGCTTCAATTAGCCAGAGAGAAATAATACTAATAATTAAAAAAAAAAATCCTGGCAAAAATGTGCCTGCACATGAGCCTGAGTCACCCATCTCCAGATCCACTTTCCGTGCACAAAGTTATGCACCAGCCTGGAAAATGATTTGCAATATCCCTCAGGTTTTTTCCTTTACACATATATTTACATAAAGGAAAGTAAAAATCAATGCAGCCTACCTTTATCTCAAAAGTAGTTTTCCCTTGAGACAGAGTGAAATAGTGTGGCTGTCTCATCTGAAGAAGGAATGATGTGAATTTTGCTTTCTGCCCTGTGGAAAGAAGCTGAAAGTTTTGCACTGGGAAGAGGTAGCCAAGACTTTACTTCCCTACTGCTAGTGGGGGATCTAACCCCTGCCTTCCTCAGCAGCTCCCAAAGCACACCCCAAAGGCAGGCAGTGCCATCTCACCCCTGTTAGAGGTGGGGAAATCTGCACCCCTGGGAGCCCTGCCCTGAGAGGGGGCAAGCGTGGGCTGATACAGGGATCGCCCCTTTATGGGCCTGTTTTGTTTTTAAAGCTGAGGACTTAGGATGAACGAGGTTTAAGGGCTGGAGTCTGGGGTGCTGGGAAGGGGTTCCCCATCACCCAGGGGCCTGGAGATGCTGCTGAGCTCTGCGTAAGACCCCACTGCGGTGGCCAGCCCCCGTGGGGCTCCCCTGGGAGCGCACCAGAAAGGGTCGCACTAATGACTGGGGATATTTAATACAGAAAGTGGCAGAGTGCAGAAATAGTCACAAACCTGGAAGGAGAGAGAGGGAAACAGCCCAAGGGTGACACGAGAGAAGGGAGGGCTTTGTCCTGCTCTTCCTCTGACTCCCTCCTCCCTGTTAGCAACGTTTTCATCAACAAGGAAAAGTGATTTGAGTTGCTTTTACACATCAGCCAGGGATCGTGACCTGGAAATTAAGGCAGCCCCCCACGTGCACTCATCAGCCCTCTCACAGAGGCTTGGCCAGGGTCTGGATGCTCTCACACAGCAGTCGGTGCAAGCTCAGCGCTTCCCAGCTAATGTGCTCCCTTGCTGCTCTGTATGCAGGCATATGTCTATAAACAGCAATAAAACCATGTACTTAACCAATAAAACAGGCATAGGAGCTCTGACATCCAGGCATCAGAGCTGAGATAACAGCTCTCTTGGAAACTAACCCTCTGCGTAGGATGAACCGTTATGATTTCTAACTGTACAGCTATTATCCTCCATTATCCCACCCGCTGTCTCGCTACCCTTGCCGGAGCGTGTGCTGTGTCATATGCCAGCTTTCGGGCCGTGATTAGTGTCCCCGAGTCCCCAGCACTGATCCCCCTGGGTGCTGCGTGGCTGGGGCAACTCGGGTGCTCGCCAGCTTGCGGCGTTTGGCCGGGCGTTGCTGTTATTTGCACAGGTATTGCTGAGCACGAGATGAGCTGTGTTTGCAGCCCGGGCGTCCCTGGCAAACCCGGTTCCCATAGGGAAGGGCTCTGCAATGTGTGCGCTGCTCATCACACACATCCTGCATCCTGACTAGCAGCGTGCTTATGCATTTTACCGACTGACTCACGTAGCGGCCAAGAAAGCATGTTGCTGAAGGGGAAACCTGCCTGCCTGCTGTAAAATGGTGTGTTTAGATCAACTGCGTGCTATTCATCTGGCTCCACAAACCCAGGAGCAGTTTTATAGCACTGGTCTTCCAGAAACGCAGGCTTTGCTCTGGAGAGGTGGGGGAGCAGGTAACGGCTCGTGGTCTGAGAAGGGGGAGTTGGAAACACAAGTTCACGTAAACTGCCCTGCTAAGAAGCGCAAACTTCTGCAGCTTTGAACTATGAGCTATTTGGTGCTTAATTTTGGAAGTGTAGACCAAGTGCCTCAGAAGAAGGAGGGTTGTGTGGTACGCATCTTGGTGTTGCAGATGGCTTTTGTAATACAGGCAGGGACCTTAGGGCTGGGCAGCTCGGTGCTGGGCTGGAAAACTCACTGCCCATGGCTCTGCCTGCTGCCGGAGGGCAGGACGCAGCAGTGCTGGGTGCGCTCATGTGTGTGTTTAGTGCTACCATGCGTGCTCCAAATTTGCTGCTGTAAAAGCCGATGACCCCTTCCCCGTGCTGCCGGTGGGGGTGGCGTGGCCGGTGCTCGTGGGGAGGAGAAGCAGCATCGCTCTGCGGGCTGTGCAAGGGCTGAGCCGAGCGCAATGCAGCCTGACGCAGGGCTGGCAGCACCTCCTAAACCTCTCCTGAGGCCGAGAGCATGAAACCGCCTTGTGAGCGAGCCTCTGGACAGAGGGTTAGTGAAGTTTTTGTGGCTGAAGCACTCCTGCCTCACCCTCGCTGCCAGCTGTGCCTGGGCTCTGGTTTTGGGCATTGCTCTGGGCTAGTGCCCTGCCGCGAAACCGGGAATCGTGTCCCAAGGCTGCGCCTGATCCATAGCTCTGCCCCATCCCAGCCCGCCCATATCAACCTGGCAAATGCCCTGCTCTTAGCCAGGTGGCATCCATGCAGACTGCCAGCCCTTGGTCTGGGGTGGGATTTTCTGGTGGTCCTTGCCGGGGTGGCTGCGGTGGCCAGCTCCGGGCAAGCCCACTCTGGTGCACCTGCACCAACCTCCTTCTAGTGTCCCCTCCCCATCTCTTGTGAGAGAGGAATGGGACTCCTAGCTACATTTTAAAATGCAAAACCACAGCCTGACATCTATGGAAAGTTAAACTTGGTGCAAGAACCACTTTAGAGACTCGGATTTTAATTGACTGGAGAATAGCTTTTAACCTAGGTTGAAACTAGAGGCAGATTTGCATAACAATTGATCTAAAAGCTCCACTACCTCCCACAGCCAGAACAACGAAACCTGTTTCTGTTCGGGTTTATGTTTTAAGTGCTTCTAACAATGGAGCAATTCAGTGTTTAAGTACAATTTGCAGGCTCTACAACAATGGCCTGCTGCAGAGAAAGCTCCCTCCTGGCTTTTCCTCCTTTCTCAAGTTCTGCTCGGAGCCCTGAGCGCATTTTAGTAAAAAATTTCTCCTCCCTTTGGCTTACCATTCTGTTACTTGTTTAAGACTTAAGTAGTTCCAGAATATACTGGTTTAGGTTTTTTTTTTCCTTCTTGTCGCAGAAAAAGCCATTAAGCCCAGATTCAACTTCATGCACATGAGCAAAATAGCTTTCATTAATGTCTTTAGCTGTGATGAGTGAAAACTCCAAGCTGTCAGCTCTAACTGCAGGAAGAGTCCTGACGCTGTGCTCAGGTTTTATATTAAAAAAGGATGAGAAACCGCACGTCAACATGTCAGTGAAAAGCCCGTGAAAGTGAGAACACACAATACATTGTTTATTAACGTTATGGTTCAGTCAAAATGTGAAAGCTGTCAAGTGGGGAGGAGAAAGTGGGCCTGAGCTGCTATCCAGTCAGGCTTTCCAGTCCCCGTTTGACTATTTTTTGTTCCTCTTTCACCTTTCCAAGTAGGAAGCTCAGGGTCCAGCCGAACGGCTGTTCATCTGCCTCCTTCCACCAGCCGACACCAGTGCCTCTCCTCGCTCGGATTACCCCCACCGCTAAGCAAATCTCTCCAGGCTCTTCTGTGATTTTCTGTGATCCGTCAGGTAACAAAGCCCAGTTTCTGGGTGTGGAAAGAGACCTGCCCAAAGAATGCAGGTCTCATTTGTTTCTACCCAGAAGCTTGATCTCAGCAGAGCGCTGTGTGGCTGGCTGGGGTGGGTGTTTGATGCTGGGCAGCGGTGCTGAGCAGCCGGGCTGGAGCATGCAGCTCCAGGACATGCAGCTGGACATGCAGCCTTGCATGTCCCCTCCCCGGTATTGCAGCCCCCTGCCCGGGGTGCCAGCCACCGACCACGGCACCCAGGTCCCACTGCAGTGGCAGAAGCTGAGCCTGCCCTGCAGAGTAGGGCTGAAAGAGGGAAACTGCTCTTACTGGGTTATCCATCCTCCGTGGGGGCAAACGTGAGGTGGAGGTGGGCTGGGAAGTGCTTCCTTCTTCCAGTGGCTCACCTTGACAGTGGCTGCTCTTGGCCAGCTGGGATTCGTGCTTGAATATGCAAAGATGTTTCCCCTTCTGCTTAATCCTGCAGCCTTGTTAATAATGAGTTTCCGTTATGCAGTTGGACAGAGACTGAATCTGGCCCAGATTTGATCAGGGATACAGGAAGACAGCACGCTCACACCTTGCAGAAGCTGCTATCTCCTTTGCCAGAAATTCAGCATTTCTTTATTTTTAAAGTAGATCTCTGGTTGCCATGGTTTCAGGGAAGCACAGATCTCGCATTGCTGAGAGCCTCGAGCAAATGCACGAGAGGTGTGAAGCTCCCTGGCCCTGCCATGGGACTGATTTGGCCACTGGTCTCCATGTCAGTGTTGCTGCCTGGGCCACCTCCAGCTGCAGGGGTGCAGGGAGCAGGGTCCTCTGGCCCAGAGCTCAGGAGGCTTCCGTGGCTGTAGAGATCTTTCCAAGATCACACCTACCCCATGTGGTTGCAATGCATGGGTACAGCCAGGTAGCTTACACCTTCAGAGAAATATGGCAATTTGGCTTAAGGAAGCCCTCCTGTGCCAAGACTCTGCCTACAGGTGTCAGCAGGACGTGTAAATCTATCCTCAGAGCTGGAACATTTTCCCACCGCTGTAGCTTTAGTGTTAGAATCTTTTTTTTCAGCCTATTTAGCATCCAGCTGTCAATCCGTACATCTTGTCTCAAATAAAGGATTTTGACCTCGGTTTATTTTACACCTGTGGGTGAAATCTTGTAGCCATTAGAGGCAGTTCATCTGTTACACACCCAAGGAACAGGCATTAGATGGTATTATTAGAAATACTATCACCTTTGGGGCATCCGTGAGGATTGCAAGTAGAAGCAGCGCATCCAGGTGGCTTTCAGAGGGAGGCTGGCAGCTTAGGAAATGCCCTTGGAACTGCTCCTGCCTTTGCTGTCGGCCAGCACTGTGCTGATTAATCACTTTTAAAGTTCAGTGAATTCATAATCTTGCTGGGAAACGTTGAGAAAGCAAATTTGCTCTGAGGGTAGGACTTGCTCCCATTTTAAATAGGTCTTTGTTGGTGCAAAGCTGAGTTCATGCAGGATCCATAAGTGTCTCTATTGTTCCTTCCCTTGGCCTTTTCCCCAATTTCTTCAGTTTTTCACTGTTTTTACCTTTCAGTGAGAGTTTTGGAAATGAGGGATGGTTTTCTTCTCCTCTTTCCAGCAGGGACGTGCCAGGAGTGAAGCCAGAAGATCCTAGGAGGACAGGAGGGCTCTGCTCCTCCTCATCTGCTTGCCCTGCCTAATCCATACTGGCCACCGGCATCAGCTTCGCAAGGGAATACCCGTCCTTTGGCTGGCACACTTTTTTGAGTGCAGGAGCGACGCAAACCAGAGCTGTAGTTATGATGAACAACAGATATAAAAGGGAAGAATTTGCCCCTTTGCACTTCTATGAGTAAATGGCAACACTTCAAACCCAGCGTTATTAAACTGTTCAGGAAAAAATGGGAGCTCATAGAAAGAGAGGTGGATTCCTACTTCTGTGTGGACCGGAGCCACCAAAACGACTCTTTCCATAGCATCGGCTCCTCCATCACCAGCAGAGTGAGTCCAAGAGGAAAAAATAGCCAGGGAGGCAGGAAAAAAAAATCCACATCTATTTTTTTCTTACCAAATTAAATGACCTGCAGTGGGGTGTTTCTAACACTTCTAAATGGTTGACTGAAGGTCCAATTTATTTCCTGTCAGACTCCCACATGCTTCAATGTGATGAGGACTGCCCTGCGAGCGCCGAGCAGCCTCTCCTCTCTCGGCGCCGGCATCCCTGCTGCACCACGCGTGCTCTGCCCGTGTGAGCCGCTCTGGGCCACGCGTTCCTCACCCGCATCCCAAAGCCCCGCTCACCAAATGTGCTGCTTGCCCTCACCCCCTGGACATTTATTAGGCTTTCGAGCTTGCAGCCGCTCAGGCACTGGGTGCAGTTTTTGGTTTGTTTTGTTGTAGCTGTTATTAAATAACTGCTGTGTTTGCGGCTTGTTTGGGGCTCCCCATGGCTTCCAGCAAAGGCAATGCAGTATGAGCTGTCGATGTGGGTGACTCTTCTTCCTCTCAGACATTCAGTGTAGCTCTGTTGCTGGTGTACGGACACCGTCTTGCTTCTGTCGCAGGTATGCGGACACATGAGGCAAGGAGGAAAGTTTGGAAATGGATAGAGGTGGCTTTCGCGATGTCGGCGTGAGGCTCCTTGCAGTCTGCACTGTAGCTCGGGACAGAGAGAAGGCAGCCAGAACGCAGCTGTATTTCTGACAAAAGCCATTTCTGAAGCACTTGATGATTTTAATAGCTTTCAGTTAATGTGAGCAGATGAGGCTAAGCCAGGAAGGGCAGCCCAAAATGTGAGGCTTGTTGCTTTCCTAGGGAAAGCAGCCCAGT
Source organism: Theristicus caerulescens (assembly GCA_020745775.1). Classification (NCBI taxonomy): domain Eukaryota; kingdom Metazoa; phylum Chordata; class Aves; order Pelecaniformes; family Threskiornithidae; genus Theristicus; species Theristicus caerulescens. The sequence continues at coordinate 23,270,127 of CM036567.1, read as the reverse complement.
GCCAGGCTCCAGTGGGCAGCTGAGGTGCTGCAAACCAGCCAAGCTCTGCCAAATGCGGTGCCGTGGGGCCATGCTGGCTGGTGGAGGCATGTATTGGGGGCAACAATTGGTGAAGAGAAAACCAACGCACAGTATGTCCCAGCCACACAGACCTGCTGCTGCTCCTCGGCTGGCTCAGATGGGCCAGGAGGTGGCTATCCCAAAGGCCGGCAGGTTGCCTTTGCCCACTCACCCTCCCATGCCCCACAGAGGTTTGTAGGTGTTTAAAATGCTCCATGGTGTGACTGAATAACCCCAGTGGTCACGAACCTCCCATCCCCAGTCTGGATAGAGCTTGTAGATAAGATAGGTCTGGATAGACCCTGCTCCCACGGCTCCCAGCCTTCACCTGAGACTCCAGTACTGCACGGCAGGAGCAAGGGAACGTGCCTGAATGCCTCCATCAGCTTTTCAAACGTGTCTGAGCCCTGAAATCTGAAATTTGGCCAATAAAATACTCTCCAAAGAGCTGTGTAGAAGCTGAAGAGCGCATATTGGTAAAAACAGCATCGCTCTCCTGCATTGCACAGGGCCGCAATGCTGAGAGCTGAACAGCACATTATGGCATGCATAAAATTAGTGACATTGTGTTTTTGTTTCCTCCTTTGATTAGGAAAGCTTGTTGCAAGTGGTGTGTTTAAACAGATATTATGCAGGATGGCGATAACCAGTTTTAAGTCATTATACAAGCAGTTTAATTTGATGTTGCTCTATAAATAATCTAACTCTATTTGCATGCATATTTTGTTGACAGGAAGATAAAAACCATAATTCCTGCAAACAACATAATGATGCTATATCAGTGGCAAAAAAAAGAGGAAAAATCCGCCTTTCAAAATGCAGTGGTTCAATCATTAAAAAATAGAACTTCATCAAATCCAGTAATATTTTTTTTTAAAAAAGTGCACCTCCATCCCTGACCTCCATGGAAGTAGAGAAAAGACTCGGCCATGGAAGTTGGAGAGAGTATGTTTTGCTTCATAGCTGAAAATACGGGCTGATGTCAGTGTCCTCTGGATCAGATCACTACGTTGTTATAGAGGGTGGTGTGTCCTGGTACATCACTTAGATATGCAAAGTAAACTTAATGTTTCTTGACTATTCTCTGTAAGACTATCACATGCTTACAAAAGAAGAAAAGGAACAGTTTCATAGTTCGGTCAAGAGAATCTTTTAAAACAGATTTCTCTTTGTCGTGAGTCCAAATGCAAACCTCTCAGCCCGCTGCTGTGACTTGCGAAGCTCAGGGGTCATGTTGCCCCGGCACAGCTGCCAGCATTGGCAGAGATCTGCTGCCAGAGCACGCCCTGCTACCGCAGGAGGTGGGCAAAGCTCACAGGGAGTGGAAATAAGAGCCTGGCTTTTACAGATGGCAAAGAAAAATCTTTTATTTGGAAGTTTCTTGACACCTGGCTGAAAACGTCTACATCATATGGCCTCTAAAAATTTCATCCCTCTTGCTGCTGTTCCACGAGCAAAGCTTGGCAGATATAAACTTGTACCAAATAGGATAAAATTAAGCTCTACTGGGAGTCTTTTAAGTGTTAAGAGCTGACAAATGTGCAGATCTTTGATATTGCTGTCTTGGCAAGAGGCACCCAAAGTCAAGCTTCCTGGACAGCAGAGTGCAGAGAAGCACATCCATTTCTTTCCAGGCCAAACAAGCAAAAAAATGACTTTTCCTGAAATTTTTCACTACATTTTACAAGACTGGCTGCTCTGGATGTTCATCCCCCTAGCATCTGCAGGGGGACCTGGGCACCTCCTCAGATCTCTCCCTGTGCATAAAGATGGATTTGTTGAGCTCACACGGTGTTTGCTGCCTTGCAGTGAAGTTTTCTGGTCAAGTTTCCCTGCTGAAGTCCCTGCTCGGTGGTGAGTGCAGGATCCCCAGGACAGGGCATCCTGGCCTTGAGAGCTAGCTTGATGCACTCATTAACCAAGTTTTGTGTGAAAGGAAACCTGGGGTGAGGCTTAGTTGTTCCCAGCCATGCTCACCTCAGGGCCACCTAACCTGGCCAACATTGCAATGATGGATTCTGTAGAAAACAGCAAATTTGTCCTGCAGATCTGCTGCCAGATCCCAAAAGCTTCACTCTAAAGAAGTGACAGCAAAGAAGGCTCATTCTCATCAACCATGAGACAGAGATGCTGTCAGCAATCCTTTACCTACCTTCTAACTTTTCCTTATTAAGAGCTAAGTGTTGTTTGAAAAAAAAGGGAAGAGTGTAGCCTTCTTTCATGTTTTTGCTCACTCAATTTCTTCTGAATGAAGCATTAAAGCTTGCAGCTGGCGCTGACAGTTTGGAAGAGGGACTCTGCTTTTAGTGTTGGTCTGTTAGGTCTGTTGTTTGTTCACTATTTATTACTCCTTAAGACTTTGCTGTAATTTAACAAACAATTTCATCCACCTGCAATAAATAATGAATAATTGAAATTTAACCTTTCTTTTCCAAAGCCACATTTGCCAAGTCAGGGATGTATTACCATTTTGTTGAGGCACAGCACTGGTAAAGAAAGTCATTGTATCTCTGGAGAACACACTTCATTCGTTTCACAGTGGGTGGTTCTTGATTATCCAAGTTGAGTTTCTTAACAAAAGCTGCCTGTTGTTGGAAATAAGCTGTAATTTAGCAAATATTCTTCGCAGAAGTTAATAATCTGACCATTTTAGAGGCAGCACTTTTTGGATTTTTACATCTCAGTTTTGAGGCTATGAGAAAGCTCAGGGTCTCTCATCGGTTCCTAAAAGATAAACCTAAAAGACATTTTCTTGACTTGGACAGAACCTCCATTTGTCGTCATCTCGAACAGCTGAAAGTTTTTCCACTCTCACATAACTTCTCTCTGCTTTTTGTTGTTGTTTTTAAAACAACAACAAATTCCTAACAAGGAACAAAAAGAATTGAGAATGAAGAGCATAGAAGTTCAAGCCAGCTCCAAACGGAGAGTTGCCCAAGCAAGGAAGTCAGCAGGAACACCAGGAGGTGAATTTTTAGCCTGCTTATAGCTTTTGCAAGGAATAATCTTAGAAATGTGACATTACTAAGAGTTAATCCAACTGAGAGTTTGTGTCCCAGTCAATTTATTGCCAGTCTTCCATAGAGGAAAATCCAGATGCCCATCTTATTGGTACCCGGCGCCTCTGTTTGTGTAACACTCGGTGCGAGGCGGCGGGTGGGACTGGCACGCGTCGCCGCGGCTCATGTGGGAGACTCTGCCTTACGTTCATTAAATTAGATTTTTCCAAAGAGGAGCACACACCGAGTTGGCAGCAGATCTGGGTTGGCTTTATGTCTTCCTGGATCAAGGACATTCTCCCAGACTGGTAAACAACGACACTGTCTCTGTGCTTCACTGCACACATCTGGGTATAGGGTTATTAAGCAAATGCCCTTTGATTCGCGATGGGGAACGCTAAGTAGCTCTCTATGGGTTTACCAAACAGCATGCTATGTAAGACAACTAATAATTTATCAACATAGAGTATGCATTTACTGCACATCAGGACTTAAATTAAATTGGTCCCAGATCTGAAATAAAATGTGAAAAGCAAACATATGAGAATAAAAACAGTTCTAGTACAAGGCTTCTGATCCCATGGGTGCAAAGATGGGATGTGAAGAACTATCCACTGCTACTCCCATCCACCCGGGAACGTTTCACTGACCCAAGGAGCCCAGGAGGTGTCTAATTGACTCTGCTTTTTTAGCAAATGGATAATTGATGGGTTGTTTGTAAATGACATTCTTACGGTTGGTTGGATACCCAGTGAAATCCGTCTGAAGTGACGGTTGGAGGCACTGGCAAGCTCTGGTCCATTCGCAGAGGAGCTGTGGTAGATAGAGCAGAAGTTCACGTGGCCTCCTTGGGGATGCCCGGGCAGACACATCGGGAAGTGTGGCTTCTCGGGCCAGTTTCACTGTTCTGGCAAGAACAGGCTTTTTCACAGCCAGAACAGAAACCTGCTGAGCACAGGCCGGCCAGCCCCTGCGTGCTGACCTCCCTGCCCTGCAGCATCCCCTGGCTGGCAAGTGTTTGCTCTGTTGCACTCTCCCACTTCCATCACCAGCATTTTTCACTTCCTTTCCTGCTTTTCCAGCTGCTTATCATTTGTCCTTTTTCACGGCATTGCTCTGTTAGGCCCTCTTCTGTGGCGCACAAAATTCCCTTATTGTTCGTATTTGTCTTTCTACCTGCAGCATTATGGTGTTTGAAAGGACTGTTGTGAAATCCTGCAGTGTTCATGAATTAAATGAAGCAATGGGAAAGCAAACAAATCCAGGCATCTCAGAGCAATTGCCTGGCTTACAGCATTGCTTGGGCTTTGCAGTTCACTATCTGCTGGACACGGAGAGAGTCAGGCTCCCAAGGTAGACGGTGTTGGGGTTGGGGTTTTGCTGTCCTTGCAGGAGCTTCCTCGAGTATCTCCCAACAGGTACGTTGGATCTCCTTACCTTTGAATTTCTTGCTTGGCTGCTGAACTGATGGTTCCTTCCTGGTCCTCTTTGCTCAGCCAAGGTGCTCAAGGACACGGCAAATGGAAATCAGTTTGGCTGGGCAATGGGTGTCAAGGAGACGTTCCAAAGGAAGCAGAAACGCATGCACAGACTCATGTTCTCCAGTCTGGGCCTCCAGCACGCAGGGCTGTGTGTCATGCCGAGAGCACGCAGGGCTGTCTTCACCAGCAGCTCTGAAAGGCCTCCTTTACCCAAAATGTACAGATGTCTGTGCCGTGTTGGACTCAGCAACATTGCCGCCTGATTTCTATAACTCATTTGTCTAACTCATTTACACGAATCACTTGATTTTACTACAGAAACAAGTTTGTCTTCCTTCTTCCAGGTATTTTTCTATATAGCAGGAAGAAAAGCTCTCCAGTGTTTCAAGAATCACAGAACTAAATGGTGAAATATCCTTAAAGAGGTATGGCATTTCATTGACGAGAGAAAAAATACTTCCTTCAATTCAAATAGCGCCTGGCCCTTCTCTCTGGGCAGCGTTCATCCTCTCCAGGACCAGCACAGGCACTCAGAACTGCGGGTCCATGCAGGAGCAGCTCTCATTGCAGAGGTACATCCACAGATGTAGGAAGGAATTTGACTGGAGCCTTGTGCAAGGAGTGATGCAAAGAGGACTGCTGTCCCCCCAGCTGCTGCTGCTTGGTCCTGCCTTCCTCCATCTCCGTAGCTCGGGACCTTTCTGGCTACTTCCCAGACCCCTCTGCATGTATCCAGTGGGCCCAAGCTCCAGCCCTGGCACAGCGGAGAATTAAAGACAGCAAAACCCACACTTCTTTTTAGGGGACTCATGTAGGACAAAGGAGGCGTGGAAGGCATCTGGGGATGGATGTCAAAACTCAGGCAGCAGCCAAAACATACAAAGGCAAAGGGAGAAACAAAATTTAGGGAACTGAAGCGACGCAGAGTCTCTCTGCATAAGCACAGCACGGGAAGGATTTATCCCAGCCTTCAAAATGGCAGAGAGTGAAATGCCAGGACGTTGCCTCGGTACAGCACTCTTCATCTGAGTACCTGAAACCACAGCCCAAAGCGTGAACACAGGACTTTTATGTGCTTTATCCTGTCCCAGGATTTTCTGATGTTTCTAATAGCTGGTCCACATGTAACCTCCTCAAAACTGCAGATTATCGGTGCAAATCAAGTTGGCTCGAGTTCTTCATGTCAGATGCAGACTTTTTTGATCAGAAAGTAGAATTTCACATCAGAGAAAACTAGCTTCAAATCTGGCATGCAGACAGGCAAGTGACTTCTTTGCAAAAGGACTAGATCCTGTGAAATACTATTAATCTGCCTTAATTGTCGTGCAGCTGGGTTAAGCCTTGCCTCATTATGTTACCATTAGGTGCGTTAATACTTTTTGACAAAACTACATTAAAACTGTAGATTGATCTTGGGGTGCTGTGGAGACCATGCTGGCTTTCTAGGGTGCCTGGAAATGTTTTGTGTTTTGATGTGGAGGAAGATGACAGGAATGAGAGTCTATGAGACAGATGTCCTGTGTGGTACTGTGCCATTTGGTGTATCATCTTTTCAGAGAGGGACTTGACATGGAGCGTGGTATGATGGAAGGAGTCCATAGCCGGGATAAGTCAGGACACAGTAACAATAAGACAAAAGATACACAAAATGAAAAGCTGCAAGTTCAAGCGACTTCAGATTTTTAATGGAAGATCTTTGATTTATAAAAAGTCCAAAGTCTAGAAAAGAAGAGTGTGGATATTCTTAATTTCAGCAGTTGTCTGTTCTCCCGCATCCATACATCTAACATTAAGTCTGAAAATCTGTCTCTCCGCAATAACTATGCATACCAGAAATGTCCCCATGTTGCAACTTTTTTATATTGGGATGTCCTTACTGGCTGGATTTTAGCAAGCAGATCAGTCAGGTTTCCTAGGACAGGGCAGCCTGGGTGAAGGGGAGGGCTGGAAATTGGGGGAAGCTCAGCCTTGCAGAAAGCTCAGCTTTGCCTGGTAGTTATGGAGATAACTCAAAAAGCTGAAGTCACATGCAGAAAAAAAATTATTATATTTTAAAATAATGTTATTTGAAGAGGGAGGACAGATAATTTGTACTTTGTTTTATATAACTTTCAGATAGAGGAGGATGAGCTCGAGATCAGCCTGATTGCCACCATGGGGGATTTGGGACAGGCTCCTTGATTCCTTGACTCCGAGATGTTTTGTTCCTGGCTCTGCTGTACGCTGCTGTAAGAACAGCAGCGACTGAACTTTAAGAGTACTTGCGAGTGGGTTTTAGCTCTCTTGACTTAGCCGAGGGAAGCCAACAAGGACTCAGTCTGCATTTTAATTACCACAGCACGAAAAGTGTGCAGCAGTGATCGGGTGGTTTCAGAGGAGATGAGACTGGTATTTGACAGGAGCCCATGACTTGTTCCTTGCTGCTGTGCGCAGAGCAGCTCTCCCCTCCTGTGCCACGGACACCGATTGCACCCTCACTTCGTCTCTGGTTTCACTAATCATCTAGAAGCACTTTGTTAGCTGTAGTTTAGGGATGTAACTAAATATGGATCTGGCCTCTCATCTTCATGCAGTGACTCTAAAGATGTCCTTTAAAGTGTGATTTCTCATTGCAAAAGCTCCTTGACTGGGTGGAATTTTCCCTTGTGCTCTATACCAGCTCAGAGCATCGTTTGGGTTTCCTCCTATTGTGGTTGTGATCCCCAGTTCAGGTGCCTTCAGCATCTTATTTACAACATCACTGAGCACTCTGTTCAGTCTTGGGGAAAAAAACCTAAAACTCTTCCCCTCATAACATCATCTGTGCTCCATTTCATCTTTTAAAAATTTACCTGACCAGCTGGGATCAAGGCTAGAATATTTCTAACATTCGTTTCTCCTATCAAGCAAAATCAAAGCTGCTGAACTCCGCAGGGCTGGCTGCTGATTGAAGTGCAATCACTTCTAATCATTGCAGCCTGTGGGCAATTGACTTCTGGCGCTTCTGGAAGCCAATGGCCAAAGCTGACCCCAGGGCAGGGTGGGAGAGACTCATGGAGATGAGCACCAGGTGGCTTTGGCCCTCTGGCTCAGGAAGATTAGTGGGAAAATACAAGCAGCAGCTGATGGACTAAGGGAAGAGCTGCAAGGAACCAATTAATATGAACCTCAGGCACAGAGAGAAATGATGGTTGATGCTGGTGGGCAGGAGCTGGAGCAAGCAGGAGGGCACTGGGGGTGGAAAGGTAAGTGAGAAACAAGGATGAAAAGAGGTGGGTAAAACAGGAGCCCCTTTCCTGGGGAGGTGAAGAGACCCAGCTCTTTCTAAGGTAAATACGGCAAATATGCTGTGTATGAATCAGCAGCTGCCTGAGGTGCTGCTGGGTTTACTCCACACCTTTCATTTGAGCTTGAAGCACCCTTGTTTTAGGGAGGAGGACCTTTCCTTGAGGCAGCAGTTGAAGTAAAACCCCCCAGCCCCAAAGCATGGCTTTTCCCTTTGCTATCTTTTGGCGTCAACTCAGGGACGGGGGGCAAACCTCTGCTTCTGGGCCCCCTTTTCTTCAGCTCTGTGCCATGCGGGGGCTTGCTGCACTTGAACCCCAGAGCTGGGATTTCAAAGGTGAGCAGGGACCTTAAGCCCCCCTCGGAAAGGCAGTGTCCAGTGTCGTGGCAATGAAGACCTTGCGTGGTGAAATGGGTGGATTTGGTGCAGCAGTGGAGGCTGGCAGGGTGCGAGGGGGATGCTGCCCAGCTGGCGCTGGAGGGCAGCCTCCTTCGGAGGAGAATTAGCTCCTATTAGAACTAAGCTTCAACTTAATTATTTTAGCTACACTGGGATAATTTCAATTAGCTCTTCACATCTGATGCTATCTCTCCTGTTTTGCTTAGGCAGCGTTTGCCCTGATTTTTTTGCTCTCGTGCTGGAGTTTGCCATGATTAAAAGTCTCGCCTCTTTTCTAGGTGCTTTGTATTTACGCTCTGTGTCTCATTGTTTATCAGATTGTTCAGGATAGTGAAACAACTTATTGGAAGCAGTTTCTTTTTGATTAAACCTCATCTGTAGTGTGGAGGTTGGGCTCATTTCTCTGCCTCTCTTATCGCACCAGAATCAACTCTCAGCCGGGCGCATCCTCTCAGATGATTACAAACATTCTTAGAAAGTCCTGTCCCCCCTCCCCATGGCAGTTGCTTAGCAACTGCATCCCTGTCATGTCACACGTGTGATGGAGCCAATGTGCAGGCAATAGCTCTTCGTTTGGGGGGAAAAAAGTGTGCCTTGAAAAGGAAGAAGGTTAAGTAGAGAAAATGAGCTCTGTGAGCTTTGGTGGAAGTGACTTGTTCCGCTGGGGTAAGAAATATTTAAAAACTTCACCTGCAAATCTTTGCTGGGACTCAGGGTTGTCTTGTGCAGGTGATGGGAGAAGTAGCCTCCTCTTGAGCAGGTCACAGTCCCAGAAGGGCCTCATGGATCTGTTCTCTGATCAGGAATGGGGCTGCTGACTCCCCATCCCCTGGTTTGTACTAAGGTTGAAAGAAAAAAAATAATATTGTATTTTGTTTCCCTTCCCCACACCATCTACAACTCTGGGGTGGCTGTACCCCCTCTCTTTGTCTTCCTTCTTTCCTTTATTTATTTCAATTTCTAGGCTGATGTGTGATGCTCTCATTTTTGTTTTTCTTTTTAAATATGCATTAGCTGTATAATTACATGATTGAAGCCACTCTGCCGTTCCTGCCCTGCTCTGAGGGCCCAGTTGTTACACAGATGGTTATGATTCCTTTACCCCACAGAAAGGTGCTGTGCAGCAGCATCTGCTTTGATATTTTATCGAGGACAGGAGATCTGCCTGTCTTGGGCTGGAGACCTCTGCTCGCTTGTGGTTGGGCTAAAAAAACCCAGAGAATAACTAATCTCCCAAGTGACTGGAAATGTCAGAGAGATGTGATAATGTGATCTGAAGGATTGTCTCTGTTCGATATCAAAGTAAACTTGTGGTTGTCTTGTAATAATTAAAACCAGCTCAGCTAATCGATATGTCTCAGTTTAGCTAACTCTTGCTCAAGTTCAGACTTTCTCTTTAATTAAACTTGCTTCGGTGACCTTTTATTCCTTTGCTTGCATCAATAATGCCATCCGTTTGCATATATTAATCCAATAGGAAGGATGCACTCAAGCCACCTGCATGGGAAATCTTGATTAAACAATTTTATGAGGAAAAGGCTGATTTGCCAGGAAGGTTCATGACGCATTTTCAAGAGAAAGACAGACTCAGCTGGGAGAAACTAGTTCAACTCCTTCACGGGAATCTGGAAGGGTGTTCGCAGTGAGTGTCCTGGCTTCTGGTACTGTGGAATACTCTGTTTCCTCTGCTCCTCTTCCATGGGGTCTCGCTTTGTTTACTCCACAGCCAGATGCTCATTTGTTATGGAGTCAGCAGGGATCCCCATTTACTATAGATCTTGTTCTAGCTATGCAGAATCTAAGACCTTGCATGGTTAAAGCCAAGCAGGTCCATATCCAAAACCAGAGAGTAGTTTCAATAGCACATAGAGGGTGATCTACCAGATCACCAGACTGCTCTGACGTGTCCCTTCTTTTCTGCTGCTTCTGGGAATTGCCCAGACTTGCAGACTGGGAATTTACCATTTGTCAATTCTTTGCCCTGTGTGAAACTGGGTCAATCAGGAAACCCTTTGCTATGGCTGTAGCAAATTTACATGTTAAATGCTTCCATGGTAAGAAGCTGAGTAATACAGATGACACTTCATTTGGCTCTGGATTTGCAGCCTCTATTGGTGCATGCCATCCTCAGACCTCGTGGCGTTACAGAGAGATGTCTGTTGGACTGTTTTATTTCCTCTCCCCAGTAAACACAGGCTAATCTTTCTTGAATGCACAGCTGGAGAATTTCTAATGGAAATAAGTCTGCTTCATGCGAGCCAGCACAAAAATCCCAGTTCTACATCGTGACCCACTAACGCGGACGTGAGAGTTCAGAAAGTCTTAATAAAGCCAGTGGGGCTTTGGGCAGGGCTTAGTGCCAGCCAGCCCGGTGCTGGACTGGTGCTCTTAGCTGGTAGGCAAGTTCATCATGCTGTGATTCATCCTGAAATGGGGAAAACAGCTGAACTTTTAAATGACAAGAGGGTGGGCAGCTTCGAATTGTTTAAAATCACTGTTGCATAGACAGTACGTGAAGCAAAACAAATATGCTCGCGTTATACATCCCCTGCCAATCTGCTCCCCAGCCCTTTGGTACTAAAGGTCACTACGTACTCTGCAAAACTTATCAAAATCTTACTCCGTGATGTCTTTCTTTCAATCTACCTCTCTATCATTGCAAAACCCAACCGAGGGAGGCTGCCTAGGAGTTGGTTATAATTTCTCTGCACCATCTGCCTCCTCACAGTGCAGGGAAGAAGGAGCGGAGCCGCGCATGGAGCTCTGTGCCGGCATGGCGAGGGTTGGCAGGCAGCAAGGCTCTGCTTCGTGGGCACAGCCGGGGTTTCAAACGCCACTTCTGTCCCATGCTGGAACAAAATGAGAAATACACTGATATTTTTGAGAGCAGGGGAGAGAGGCTGACCAATGCCAGAATGGCCAAAAGGCTGGTGAGTGGGATTTGCACCCAAAATGAGCATCAGCTGTCGGCTCCTCTGAAGCAGGGTGTTTCTGCTTGGGGTGATGTGGTGCTTCTCCCTTCCTCCCTTTCCTCTGCTGCTGCCCATCCTGCATTACAGCAACCACCCGAGGTCAATTGAAAAGACCCTATTCTAGAGGCTTAATTACAAAGATGATTTTGCAAAATGTTGACTTTAATGCATTTTTGATGAGGGGGGGGTGGGACACGGGACGTGTTGTCTGCAGAAGGCTGTCTTATTCTGCCTGCCCCTGGCCTGCCATCCAAGATCTCCTAGTCCCTCTATTTTTAGATGCTCCTGAATGATCCATTATACAGTTTCCTGACTGACTGTCAGAACCGGAGTGGTTGCAGGTACCGACTGTCAGAGGACAGAGTTCATGCTGTGTCATGAAATGACTGGCTTTGACACCTACAAAGTAATGAGAACTCTTTATTAGGTTGCTGGTATGGGATGTTTTATTTTGTATTTTTTCTGAGCCTGCTTGCTGTGCTTACTCACCATCTAGGTCAGAAACAAGGGGCTGCGGTGCTGCCCTGCCTGGCTCTTCCCCCAGCCGCAGCCAGAGGCGTGCTGAAACTTGGGGATGGAGCTGAGAGCCCCTGTCCCCTCACAGCAACTTGCAGGTCTCTCCTGATGCTGGCATACACCTTTCTAAGCCTCTCTAATGCACCTTCCGATATTATCACTCCCTGTTCAATGGGATCCAGCCGGATGGTGTGCTTTCTCTGTTTTTACAAAGCACTGAGTCTGCCCCTCTGTGCTTTTTTTGTTGCCTCTCAGGGCTTTCTTCTTTGTTCTCCCTCATTTTTTTGGGTCTTGAGAGCTTCGGTTCTGGGGTTTTTGTTTGTTTGTTTTTTTTAACTAGATGTTTCTCCTGTTCTCAGGGTTTGGCCTTAGGTTTTAAGGCCTCGGCCAAGGTGGGGCTGTGCAGTGCTGCAAAGTCAGGGGAGGTGCCGCTTCTTGCAGGTTTGGATCGAAAGCTGAGTATTTAAGAAGAAAGTTCCTGATTTTTTTTTTAACCTTCTACCTATATTTCTAAGCACTACAAGTCTTAGACAAACCAGCCAATTTCAGAGTGGTCACACTGTGTTACGTTATACTGAACTACAGAGTGACTTGGGTTTGGCCAGGAGCAGGGTAAGAAAGGAAAAAGGCAGTATCAAAACAGGTAAACTCCATAGTCCAACTGCATCTTCCTATTCCTCTGAATTTTGCTGTAAAATACATGCATCGTGTTGTGTTGTTTTGTCTGCTTGGTTTAAGGGCCTCCAGACACCAAGACCATTTAGAAAACCCATGCAGTATTAAAAAAATCAGTACGCTAATGCTGTGTAACACTTACCTTCTCCAGCTGAAGGCACAACCACCCGTGTGCTATGTTCCCCTTTCTGGAGGCTCTTGCTATGAGCTATGCTAAAGATTTCCGGGTGCTTAAAGCTAAGGATAAAACTCAAGCTTTCAGGGAAGGTTCTGAAGAGATTATTATTTATTTATTATTAACAGTCCCCAAGGCATTTAGTTAATTAGTAAGCAATTGGTTGATTGTCCCTTATAAGCAGCAGGGTTTTCAGCATGAGCGCGACCCACTAGCAGTCCTGTCTTTCCCGGAAAACCCCCCACCTCCCAAAAGCAAGAACATTTTCCTTTTTGTAGAGTTTGGCAAAATGCTCATCTGCAAGAGTTTAACAATGTTGCTGACACATTTCAGAGAACATGAAACCTGGATGCTCCCACCTATAGAAAACCATTTCCAGGCAGTGCTGGCAGCTGTAATAGGATGCAGCTGGGGGCAGAGGTCCCAGGGGAACTCATGCCACAACTAAATGCTTTTGAGCCCGAAGAGCATCTGCAATCAGCTAAAAAGAGCACTGCATGCTTTCATGGTAGCACCCATGTCCCCTGAGCCAGCACAGACTGGGATCACCCCCATTCCTCATCAGAGCCGGCCTCCTTCACCCTGCTGTGCCAAGGGCTCACCTTGCACCCAGGCTCCACGGCAGCAAATAAACACATGGGTGCAAGGTCCCTTGCTCCCTGCCAGCTGCAGACAGTGCCTGAGCTGACACGGGGAGTCACCACCTGCACCGAGGGCATGCAGCAGAGCTGAGACCCAGCTGGGGCTCTCTCTGGCCATCTGGGCTTGCACTTTGACACCAACAAGGTCAACCTCTGTTTCTGCAGCTCTGCATCAAGCAATCCGTTGTTGAGGTGACAAAAGGTGGAATTCAGGGCTGCTCAGTTCTGCTTTCAGCTTGTTGAAAAGAAGCCTGAAGGGTGGAAGCCAAACGAAGCAAAGGCAAATAAAATATTTCACGTGAATATTTTCACAAGCTCTTCGGGGGTTGAGGGCAGCATCTCCTGTATCCCTGGATAGCGGGGTCCTGAGTTGCGCTGACAGTTACAGCGTGGGCATGCGCTGAAAACTGCACTGAGTTAGCTCAGTTGAAATAGAAAACAAGAAGAGATGAGTGTGGCTACTCTGAAAGCAAAAAGGAGGCTCAGTTTTGCACCGGTCTGGGCTGAGCTCCCCACTGCTGTTGTTTCCCTCATAAATACCAACACAGAGAAGCTGGTATTTTGAGGAAAAGCTGTGAGCCTTTTCTTGAGACTCCTCTGTGATGACAGTAGGGTAGGGAAAAATGTAATGCATTAGAGCGATTCTGCTTGATCTCCTATGTCTGCTGAATTTCTGTTTATTTAGATCTGTAACTGTAGGTACAGCGTGCAAAGGACGCCGGCACAGCTTGGAGCAAAAGCCTTTTTGCTGCCCAAGGGAGGGGACCGGGGATCGCAGCGTTTGGCTGCGTGTAGGAGGACGTGAAATGCAACATTCGCACGGTGGCGTGTGGAAAGGCAGGTAATGGCCCCATGGAATGAACTGGGGATCCACCGCTGAAAGGAAATAATTACTGGGCTTCCCATTTGCATGAAATACCCCCTATTCTACGTGTGCCGGACGGGGGCTGGTAAAGCCACTGATTATATTTAGCAAAACTGTACAGTTCTTACCTGGTTCTCTTTTCATTCTCTACCTCCCCTTTGTGACGCTAAAATTAAAGCAGAGTAGGATCTTCTTTGTTATTGAATAGGAAAGCTGTAATTAACCAGTCCTTCATGGCTGCTTTTTATACCTGAGATCATTATAGGTAAGGCAAAGTCACATCTGTTCCCATGATATGCTGCCACGTTACTGAATGCATAGATAGATTTTGAACATTTTCCTATGAGAGTGCTAATTTAACTGAGAGTTCCTGCAGCCACAGGCCTTTTTCTAAGCAGGGAGCTTCTATGCATGCATATATTTATATATATGTATGTATTACCTTAACTCTGCAACTCTACCTTGGTAGTTTGGTACTTAATTATAGGGGGTTTTTTGGTTTTGTTTTGGGTTGTAACCTCTTCTTTTCACTCTGGATCACCACCAGAAGTTTATTTGGTGCAATACCACTTCTCCTCATTACACTCTTAAAAATCGTCATTTGTGTTACTACAGAGGTAAATGTCCTCTGGTTAGAAAAGGCAAGAGATTTCTTGGCATTTCTGTCCAGTAAATGCTGTTTGGATTGATCGAGCCATGCAAAACAAACAAACAAAGATTAAATGAAAAAATCCAGTTCAAAAAGCTCCTCCACTCCCAGAAGAAGTGGGAGGACTCAGTGAGTTTGTGGTTAACTTTAGATGACGGCAGTTTTGTAATCTTTATTACGAACCCTGGAGCTCTTGTGTATGCGCCTTTCAGCTGCTCCCTTAAATAAAAATTAAGAAGAAGAAAACACCAAAAGAATACTCGCCTCCCAAGAGCACCAGAGTTTCTCTCTTTGGCTCGGGTCTGTGTTTCGCCAGGCAGTGTACCCCCGGTGTAACCCAGCCAGGCAGTGTACCCCCGGTGTAACCCATCCCACCCTCTGCTTCCCCTCCTTGCCTGTAGGGATCAGGGGAAAAATGTTAAAGAAATATCCACAGATGAATGAAGCTGTTCAGAAATTTTTCAGTAGAATTCTGTTAGAAAATGCCTATATGTCAAACCCATTTTTTTTGTAATAGGGAAGAGCCTGTTTTGCTGAAGGAACCTTTGCAATGCTTTCCTCCCGCTAGTGCCAAGGGCCCTGGGGCACTGAGGGCGCGGGACAATCGCCAGACCCTTGAGCTCTGCTCCCTCTCCAACGAGGAGACCCCAAAGCCTGCCAGTCATGGGAGGGAGGGGGGAAATTCCTATTTTTCCCCCACATTTGCAGCCACTTTAATCCCAGGTGTCCTGACATATGCCATAAGACACGGCAGCTGGAAAATCCAGGTCATTGCAACCTCAAAACTTCAGCCAAGGCTGTGTTGCCTCCTGAGTGTAATTGCCAGCTGCTAATACCTAAATCTGCCAACTAATTTGTGAAGCCTTTAAAAGGTGATGCTTGATCACAACCATTACAGATTTCCTCTTCCCAGAAAGCCCATCTCCTGGAGGGTGAAACAGAGAGCTGATTCACGGCTGCAGTTGGGGATGCCCTGACAGACTTGGCCGAGGTCAGGATGCGAAGCACTTGTCTCTTTGGGTGGGTTATATCTTCCCTGCAGAGCTGAATTGGGTTTTGGTTGGCTAACCATGTACAAACAGCCCCGATCTGGCCTCTGCTCTCTCCGGGCTGGGTGGTCACTGGTGCAATGACCTCGGTCAGTCAGCAGCAATGCTTGAGAGGCTTTATTTGCTGCACTCACTGACACCAGGATTTGGGGTGCCTGCCCCAGCTTTCCTAGTACTCTAACAAGCTGCAGTGCAATGTTTTGCACTGGTTTTTGAGGGTTGCATTGTCCCTTCCTAACTCCTTGTGTTGGACCCATTCTCATTCTTGCTCAGACAAGCCCTGGACGCAGAAGATGCGCCCGCAGTACCGTGGCGCAGGAGAAGTGTGCCCCTGGGACCTGGCAGCCGTGTGCCCGGGCGCCGGGCTGCCTCCCAGGGACTGCTCTTCATTACAACTCCCGGGCAGCAAATGTGCCCTTTGCAAAGGTGGTGAGACTTTCTACAGGGCTTGGAAATGTGTGAACTGCCTCCTCTAAATAAGGAGCTCTGGAGGCATCAGCCTGCTTCAGGGGAATGCCTGAGTGGTGCTGTGTCTCCTCTGGGAGCAGCGTGTTTGTGGAGGATGTTCTGTGCCATGAAGGGTGCCGTTTGTCAGACCTGCAGTGCTCGGGCCACGGCTGGGCCTGGGGGGCTGTTATTGAACAGCAAACCGACAGGGCTGCCTTTCCTTTGAGGCTCTGTATGTGTGAGAGGGGGAGAGGCAGGACAGAACTGTGCAAATATTGGAAACGAGCAGAAAAAGAGTTTGGTTCATGTATCAAGAACGATGAGTCCCTCTTACAGCTCTCTAGGGCTGATGGCCCAGCGTGGCCGCCCCAGGTCCCATGGTCCTGCCCATCAGCTCCTGTGAGCAACAGCAGGGGCTGGTTTTTATTGCACGCAGCAGATACCGGGCAGTAGCACTACTTTATCTGACACCAAAGAACAGTTTGTAGCCTGGATGCAACTTTTGCCCTTCTCCCTGCTAAATGTTTCTGTTACACTGGTGTGGGGAAGAGGATGCCGAAGGAGAAATGTGAAGGGTTTTCTGCAGGGGAGGAAGAGAGGAGCCATTGCAGGTGAGTGCCCTGTGTGTTCGATGAACTTAAGGATGGAGCGGGCTGTATGCATGGGTTTGCAGGGCAGCAGGGACAGGACCGGCAGCTTTCTGCCTCCCTGGCTGGCACCGCACACGGGAGCCTGTGAGGTTCCTGCTGTCTCTGCTGCTTCCCCATCAGCGCTTATTTGTGCATTGGTGACCCGAGCTCAGAAGTGGTTGCAGAGAAAAGCTCCTGAGCTCTGGCACCGAGCACCTGGTGTGAAGCTGGGTTGGGATGCTAAACTGCCAAACCCACAGCCCCTTGCTCCCAAGCTCGCCAGGGTAAGGGTGTTGCTCGCTGAGCCTCCTGCTTGGCAGGAGCTGCTGCTCACACTCGCACCCCAGCAGCCTCACGCTTGCTGTGGTGCAGAGCAGGAGGGATAAATGACCCTGACGCTTGTTGACAGCTACTTCAGGGATGCTGGCTGCCACAGAGCCGTGGTGCCAGACAGAGCGGGGCTGTGTGTCTGGGTGCTGCTCAGCTCCAGACCACCCATTCCAAAGACCTTCTGGTACCATTAGGTGACTGAATTGAGAGTTTTCTTTCTGGTGAATCAGGAGATAGAAAGGAGCAAGTCCTGTCCTTGTCTTTCCTCAGGGCTTCTGTCTGTGTTTTTAAAACCAGGCACCCAAGCAGCCTGGTGGCAAGCCGAGCGCCCTGCAGATGGGTCCAGCAAGGGCTCGGCGAGGTGCTGTGACACAGATGGCTGCATTTGCTAATGCTGGCCATCAAATGTTAACTAGGTCATCAAAATGTCTGGGGGTTGGCTGTAATGAGTCCCCTAACGAGCCGCTATTTCAGTCCCTTCTCCGGTGACCGTGCTTGCGAGGAGGACTGCTTCACAAAGGCTGCGCTTATGAAAATGTTCTAGGGTTAGTGATCATTTTGTTCTGAGTGATGGCAATGGCTGTGGGCTGTGAAATGGTTCTTCGCCTTTTCAGGGGTTGTTTTGGTCAAACCTTTTCCTGTCGTTTGGCATGAAGAGGTGGTGCGCAGGATGGCTTAGGTTACAGACAATTGCACGGCTCCACTTAGAGCTGGACAGTGGTAGGATAATAGCCAGATACATTTTCATAGGTCTTTCTTGCCCCCATCCCCTGGATTTATAAATCATAGCATTTTCTTTTGAGCATTTGCAGTTTAAAAAACCACATCACAACAACTTTCCTGTGCTGTGGAAATTTGTACTGAGATTTTTGCAACCTGGCTTAAAACTCTGAGCAATAAAAAAGGCCAAGTGAAAATGGTAGAGACAGCATTTCCTAGGCAGAAAGTGGGGTGGGAATGGCTAAGGGAGCTCCTGATGTAAGGAGGCACTGCACATTAATAAATGTTTGTTAAACTGGCCCTTCCCTTGGGATTACCCCTCCTGCCTTCCCACAGGGAATATTGCGTGGTGGTGGCAGAGGGGACCATGAGGGACATTGCGTGTCCGTTTGTGCTCCTTGCTGGTTCATCTGAGCTCTCTCCGTCCTCCCCGTGGAGCTGTGGTCCTGTAGCTGATCTGCAACGTGGGTTTTGCTGTAGCAGTGCAGAACAACTGCCTGCAGCGCTGGCCCATCCTTCCGCTCCCACCTGAGCAAACAGATTTCATGCTGTCAGAAGGGAAGGAGAAGTCAGATGCGCGTACGCTGAAACCTCTCGGGAGCTTTGCTGGAGAGCTGACTTCCCCTAGACAGAGCGGCTAAACCCCAAGGTGGGGCAGTCTGAATTTAAGCACCTGAGCCCAACTCAGCAATTTGGGAAGGAGCCCAAGAGGTGGAACTGAAACTCCCAAATTACCTGTTATGAGAGGAGCTGTGCAACTTTCATAAAGGGCGACTGAGGACAAAGATGTTTCCCTGTTGTATGTCATTGCTTTGCAAAATATTTTTTGTTGTTGTTTTTGCAAAAGTTTGCATGCATATCAAGTTTATTTCCATATCAAGGTCCAGAGGTGAGGTAGGTTTGACAGTGCGTCCCTCCACTGCTGTTCCTGCTCCTTTGCTTGGGGCAGCATCACTCTCGAGCAATGTGAGCCATTGCAGACTGCCCCAAAAACGATCCTTCTGCAGATACCATGCCCCTGGGTTCCTGTGCACAGCTCGGCCACGTTTCTCTCCTATTGGCAATTGCCTTGTCCTACAAGCAGTGCGTGCCCAAGGAAAGCCAGGCCTCCTCCTTCCTTTCCTTCCACCTTGCCCTACAGAGGGTGTCTCCTGCTATCTAAAATAACTGAAGCCCTAATTCAAGCCCTGTGAAACCAGTGGGGGTCTTTCTGCTGACCGCCTGACATCTGCCTGCTTTGGGTTGCTCTAGGTACACCAGGGAGCTCTTGGTTTCCACCCTCATTGCACCTTCCCTGGCCTTGGGCAATGCCTTGCTGTGCGGGGCTGCGATAACTAGACTTTAATGAAGCATGAGCTTGATTTCGGCAGGGACCGTGTCCCTTTGCACTGGAGCAAGGAGGAGGAAGCCTTGCTGTGACTGCCTGTGCAGAGTAGCTGAAAGGAGCTCCAGGTGGAGCATAAAGCACCACCTATCCTGCAGGGGAGGTAGAAGAAAAAAAAATAAAATCTTTGGCTCATTGAATTCAGTAGCTTTTGTTCTCATGATTGTCCAGATTTGGAGCACGTGTAGATTCCTGAGGGACGGTAAATTAAACTCTGAAAAAATCCGCTCTTCAGAATGGCTCATAAAAAATATCTTTTGACAGGAGTGCAATTTCTGCTATTATTTAATTCTGCCTTTCTGTCCTTTGGAGCTAAATGATCAGCCAGATTATGTGCTGTGCTTCGTTACTTGAGAACATTGCAGCAACGAGCTGGAATAATGAGTGCGAAGCTGCATTCAGGTGGTAGCTGAAATTCTCAGAGCTTCAAAAGATCGGATTTATCAATGAGAAACACTGAAACATCCTTATTTAAGAAGAGTACGTTTTCTAGGATGGTGCTGAAAATTACACCAAAATCAGCTGAGATGACGGGCATAAAAAGAGATGCAAAGCCTGAAGATGGACCATGCGGCTCCCACTAATGCCATCTGAACCGTGGCTGTCTTGGCTGCCCTTTCTGGCAGTCGGCGTTTTGCAGTTCTCGTTTCCAACTCTTGATGCAAACAGCC
This sequence comes from Theristicus caerulescens, assembly GCA_020745775.1. Taxonomy (NCBI): domain Eukaryota; kingdom Metazoa; phylum Chordata; class Aves; order Pelecaniformes; family Threskiornithidae; genus Theristicus; species Theristicus caerulescens. The sequence goes on along the minus strand of CM036567.1, from coordinate 23,250,200 downwards.
GGATTTGGCTCTATGTATGAGAGAGAGATCTCTCCACTAGCAGTGGAAATAGAAATAACTGACGTGCAGCAAAATGCAAAGAATGTAATCAACTTTGCAAGCTTTAAAATCCTTTCTGGAGGGGAGTAACGGTAGTACCCATCAAACTGTTCTCATCTCTTAGCTTCCTAACATTAGGTTTCAGGCACCATGTAATCCACAAGAATAAGAACAATATCCATTTCAAATGCACAAGGCTGCCAGGCTGCTTTTGTTCGCATGAGCTATTGTGTAAGGAAAGATTCAGTTTGTCCTTATCTCCCGCATCTGCTCTGAGCGAAAATATTGGCATCGCTTTTCCAAAAATACATTTTATCTGTGCAGAAATGAATTTAAATGTGTCTTTAAATGAATTTTTCTAAGTTGTCTTTCATGATAGACTTTGAAGAGTATGATGAGCTAACTGGCTTTGTTCCCCTTCTTCAAAGTGGCACTAAGAAACTTTCAGCTTCATCCTGAGATATCTTGTGACATTTGTGTTCTCTCACTGGGCATTTTGGACATGACTTTGTCCCTTCCTGGATTAGTTGTACTCTTCAAATCACTCAAAGATTATCACTTGTCCGTTGTGTCCAGTATGACTCCTAATTCCCTGGTCTATAATTCCCACAAAATACTTGATTAACTTCTGATGTATTCTGGATAATGTTGTCCTAAGCCTGGTTAAGTATCCTCAAAGCAATTTAGCAAGCCTTGCTGCCTTCACAGTATTAATGTTCTCTTAATGTAGCATTCTGATGATAAACCTTATTTTAAATAAATAAGCCCACAACACTGAGTATGCATTTTGATCAGACTAACACTGATCTCCCATGCATTAATATGAATGAGCAGGATTAGCATGGGAAAATTTGCAATTTCTCTAAGTGCTGGGAGTCTGAGCCAGACTAACAGTGTTAAAATTTTGCCTTGGCTTGTTCATCCTTAAAGGTTTTTTTCCAAGTTATAACCAAGCATATAAACTCAGTCAAAGGCCAAGAGCATGGAATATATTTAAGAAGCTGAAACTTTAATGATATAAGTTGGAGAAGTGATAATTAGCAGGTATTCTTATTCTGAATTTCCTACGTGGTTGGTTTGTGGGTTGTTGTTTTTTGTTTGTTGTCTCATTTTGGGTTTTTGGGTGTTTGGGTTTTTGTTTGTGTGGGTTTTTTTTTTCTTTAATTGAAACACATATCCTGCGCTGGATGGGGCTGGAGCGTGGGATGCACAGGGAGGGCTGAGGGAGCTGTTCAGCTTGGAGACAAGGAGATGAAGCAGGAACTAATTGGCATCTTTACCCAAAGTGGGGGCGATAAGGAAAGAGGAGCTAGGCTCATCTGGAAGGTAGACAGCAAAGGGCCACGAGGCACCTTCCCACCTAATTTATTCTGTGGCTATATGAATTAAGCAGATATTTGCATGCGGACCAGTGCCTCCAGATGCGTTTTTAACATGGTTTACAAAACACCAGGAATGACGAATGGTCCCTGCCCCAAAAGGCAGTGGGAAGGAGGATGTGCTGGGTGTGCTGCTCACAGCCAGGCTGTGACGCTGGTGATCTGTGAGCTTGTCCACCCTGGCCTGCAGAGGGGCTCCTGCAAGGCCGTGGGCTTTCGTGGCTACCTTGCTTTCGTGGCCTGTGTGTTCATTTGGACTTACAACCTTCTCCCAAATGGAGACAACAGGTAAGCTTCTGGAAACTGCAGTGACAACAAATGGCACTTTTTTTGCTTCTCTTCTTTGAGACATCCTCCTCTAAAACTCTGAGCAGCTGCAGTCTCCTTGCCCAAGCACCTTAATTGGAAGCTCTCCGGTGAGCCAAGCTCTCCTCTTTAGGTCATTGCAATGAGGCAACAGCTTTGTCGGAGCATCATCCATCAAGGATGAACACAATGTCGGTGACAGCTCAGAAACGGAACAGGCTTCACTGGTGCAGCCGTATGAGTGTCACTGCACTTCCCACTGCCCTGACCCTGATTTATCAGGGGTTTCTCTGGCACTTGGGCCATAACACGCGTGGAGCTGGAAGTTGGAAGAAGACACCATGGATCATATTTGCTACCCAGAACTCTCCTTCCTCTGATTACTGCCGCCTCCCTCTGAGCGTTATGTTAACTTTTGTTATCAAATATACATCAAAGCGTTGTATGTTGTTACCACCCACAAATATTCCCTATCATTATTAAACAAATGAGATGCAACTGCCAGATGAAGTTAGTGAGTGCCTAGCTGGAGAGAAGGAAAAAAGAAAGAGTAGGAGAAATCTCTACTTTTTTGGGGTCTTGTTTACTGTGCTAGGGACACTGGATAATTAGGACATGGATTTTCTTGACATATCATCTTAGCCTGCGCTGTCAGAAAGCGCATGTCTCCCTCGGGGTCTGGAGCAGGAGTGGAAACACGGAGGCAGACGCCAGCTCTGCCAGGAGGGCTGGCTCTGCAGCAGGCTGCCTCTCTGCAGCTCCCTGCCCAGGTGACTTTGACCTTTCATTTGCCGTTCTTAAGTTGTGATCCTTCTTGTCTGCAGGACCGGGGCTGATCCCGGAGCTGAGGACGTGCTGGGGAGCAGGGCTGTGCCGCCTTTCCCACCAGGGAGCAGAGTGCAGGGGGTTTAAAATCGCTTCCAGGAATGCTGAATACGTATCTCCTATGGAAGCTAACCTCAGCAATGGGCTGGAGCTGCCTTAAACCAAGATGTTATGATTTTACCACAACTGTGTCATTTTGACTTTCCACATGATTCTGCAGAACCATTTATATGCGTATAGATATGAATAGATTCAACTCCCTAGGCTGTTGCTTGGAGCTTAAGCCACTAGAAAAATCCTCTTTTGAGACAGAAACAACATGAGAACAAGAAAATTCAGACACTGTGGGATCTGTGGTGGTGCTCCTGAGGACTGAGAGCACCAGTTCTTCCAGAAACAGTCCCAACACCTTTTTGGGGCGCTCCATGGTGGCCCTGCTTGTGAGAGCCAGCAAAAAGGTGTCTCCCTCACTGATTTTCCCCAGCACAGAAGGTGCTGCAGACTTGCTTTCCTGCTCTTGGGAAGGGTTGGCTGCTGGGGATGGCTGTTTCCTCCGAACCCTGTTGCTTGCTCAGCCAGGAGAAGGCTAAAAGAGGGCTGTGTGGAGGAGGAGGAGGATGCATGTGGGATAGCTTTGCTCTTTCTGCCTGTCTGTGTTGGTGCATTTGGGTTTGCAGCAGCTCTTGCGGGTTCCAGGACTGCAGGGGAGTGGGCAAATGCTGCAATCTTAGCGAAGCCGCTCTGAATGCTGTGTAATTCTTTCCACGGAGAAGTGAAATACTTATGGGCCCCGTTAAAGTGCTGGAGGCAGCAAGTATTTGTGACGCTGACCTCCCATGAATTTTTTTTTATTTTATGATATTGCCGCATACAGTGAAATATCAGGCTCCCCATGACACAGCAGCCCTGCACCTGGGGTAGCTGCCAGGCTGCTGCCTGCTGAAATGAGCCTTTGTGTTTGAAGGTTCCCTGGCAACCAGTGTGACATATCCAGTCCCCTTTTCTTTTAAATGTTAATATAGTTTTGTAATTAAAGGGAAAATGCTGGGAAGCACAAAATGTGAGGCATTAATGGGTTATTTTGTGGGAATTATTTGCTTGTTTGAGTGATGGGGGGCTCAGTCTGGAGGCACAGTGAGGTTTCTCCAGTTGCTTTTATGCTGGGTCAGGGTTAAGCCCTGGGGCGTTTGGGGACTGGAAATCTCCAGCATTTGGGTGAGTTAGCAGGGGTTTTGTGCTAACACCCCTGGTGATGAGAAGTCAGACACCTGTAAAGATCAGGTGGGATTGAAGGGATAGAGGTACAGCAAAGATCCCGCATTGCCTCTGTGCTGAACTCTTCAAATCCGAGACTTTGGCAGAAATCCTGTGGGACAAAATTTCTGCCTTTTTGGTTGAGAATGGCCCTGCTGCAGAGGCGATAATGCTGACCCTGTGCCTCCATCCCTCCTTCACCTTCTGCAGACTCAGTCGCTGTCCACAGATTTCCAGGCAAAGGGCACGAACGGCAAATTTGCAGCTGCTGTGGGAATGAGCCAAGCATGCAGTGATGCAGATTTACCAGTCAGGGTGGCAGGGCAGTTCCCAGCCGCTTGGGTCTGTTACAAGAATCTCTCCCTGTCCTCAGGACGATCTAAAATCATGGAGAAAACTTTGCTGGCGGATGCCCGGCTTTGCAATGGACTGATGTTGCTGGGGGGCTGCATCTTGTTTCTCCTCTCCCCTTGTTAGGACAGCTATAGTCTTGGTGGTTTGTTATGAGCATTGTGTGTGTGTGTGTACACACAGCCAGAAAAAAAGCAATTTGGGACACTTAGTGCAGTGTAAATTCAGGAAATTGGACCATAGGGTGAGAAGCAAAGCCCTTGCGGAGTGCGAAGCCTAAGGAAAGAGGGAAGGCAGGTAACGATTCTGTTGTTTCCTGGCACTGAATTCCTGCTGAAGAAGCAGAGCTGAAAGCATGCAAAGTAAGTGTAACCATGTGGAAAAACCCTCCCGTTCTTCTTGGCTTTTCTGGAAAGGGCCTCGTTCACTGATGACGTGAGGGTAGGGGAATTGCTCTGTCTGCCTTTCCCAAAGCTGAGATGGGTTAAGTGATACTTGATTGTAATTTTCAGTTGCTGTAAATGTTAGTAACATTTGGAGGTAAGATGGTAAAATTTTTAAACATGGGTCTTGTAGGCAGCGAACTATAACAAATAGCAAATGATAAATACGTGACTAATACGAATTGACAGATAACTGTGCTAAAACTTGCCAAACTCTGAGATTTGTGAGCACTTCTAAAAGATCCACAAGTCGTAATTGCCCTTGAGAAAAGCCGATCACGCTGCCACCCTCCCCTCCTCGGAAGAGCAGTGGAGCAAGGCAAAGAGCTCCGAGTACCTGGGAGTAGAAACCAGCTCAGTAGAGGCAGAAATTGCCTTTCTGAAGCTGCGTTGACACCCAAGGAAGAAGTGAAACAGAGGATGCAGAGGGTCCCCAGGGCAGGCAGAGCAGGAGAAACGCAGCCTGTGCTGGGCTACACGCTCTGGTGTCTGGAGGTGGTGTGCTGTTTGGTCTCCCTGGTCAAGGCTGCTGTTGGTTTGCTTCAGGCTGGGATTGAGGGTTTGTCTTGTATGAAGAGGAGGGCGGATTTCCCTGGATGATAGCATATAACGTGAGCAGGGACTGTGCAAGGTCACACAGGGGCATTGCGGCAGAAAGGGGAATAAAACTGGGATCTCCTCAGTCCCAGTACGACTCTGAGCAGCAAAGAACATGGAAGGGAAAGGGCATAGAGATTTTCAAGTTGATTTAACATGGGAGTTATCCATATGCGCTGGGTTGCACAGCGTGAGGGGTTGCTACACCCCCAGCGTACCCAGTGTGAAGCCCACTGGAGCAGCAGCCTGGGGCATCCCCCATCCCTGCTGTGCTCAAGCAGCAGAAAAAACCTCACAGCAAGAAGAAGGGTTTGCATGATGTGACCTGAAACACCTCCAGTCCCTCACCCGGAGTGCCGCGCTGGGTTGTGGTGGGCTCGAAGTTAAAAAGCCCAATCTATACTTAGGTTTAATTTGAATTAAAACATGCTCTTTAGATTTCCACTGAGAATTCTCTGATACCCGATGTGGATCGTGAAAGATTGGAAAGGGGGCTCATTTTAAGCATTTTTATATTTGTCAGTCACGCTGACAAATTCTCCTAGGTTTTTGATGCATGGGCTCATAAAAGTAGCTACCTACACAAATGTGAGATCTAAATCTCATCTGCTGGGGAGACTGGCAGAAATATTAACGCTTTGAACGGGAGCGGCGTCGGGCAGGTAGCTGGACTGCCGCTCTGGGGAGCGCGCTGCTCAGTGCCTATCATCTATAACTTGCATGTAACGATTTTGCTGCCAGGGATTTGTGGATTAGGCATATGAAACCAATCAATTTCTGTGATGCTGGCAAGATTTCTAGTCTAAATATGGTCGCCCCAAAGTGGTGTTGCCAGTAAGTGGCTTGTTTCTTTCTGGAGGATTTTAGGGGTAGGAATTTATTGGTTGCTGTCTGTACAAACTGCATCTCTGTTGGGAGGGTTTGCTGGTAAAGCAATACCAGAAAACCCCCTCTGATAGCGGCAGATAAAGGTGGCAAGTGGGTGAGGTAAAGCACCGAAAGCAGTAAAGACATACTCATTTTCCTCCACTACTAATAAATGAATACAGCCGATGTCCTGTGAGGACTTCAGATGATTTCAGCTCGTGAGCTCACACGGCATTAATCACCGAGCCTTCCTCCGTGTCACCGATGCGTACCGCGGGAAGAACCACAGCACTGTTCCTCAGCCATCGTTCTGCAGGGACCCAGGGCCTGCCTATGCAAGAGGGTGGATTTTTATTTTTTTCCTGTCTTCAAAACCGCAATTAAACTATTGGAAGAACTGTAGGACCGTTCTCCTGCTGAGGAGCGGATATTTATGCTCTGAGAAGCTGCCCCCAAACACTCCTAAGTAACTAACAAAAATAACCTCCCCGGTTACTCTCTCCTGGCTGCATTTCAGGAGGATTTCAATAATCTCTCATGACAGGCTCTAAACGTGATTATCAAGACAGGAATAACGTCCTGTTTCAAATAACGTCCATTTCACTCCTGAATATAAAAATCTAAAGCTGCTGAGAGATAAGGAACATGTGGTGATTATGTAGTGAATCACTTTGCTACTGGAAAGATTTTCTTGTTAGGTTTGCAGACGGGAAATGTTTGTTTAGCTCCTTTGATCTGCGGCTGCTGGCTTGTCTTGGAGTGGGAATAGCCATTTCTAGTTGCTTTAGAATTTCACCAAGTGTTTGATCCGGAAAGGTATTAGAGAGAAATTCTCTGTGTTTCAAAGGGCATAGATAATACATCACATGCAGTAGGAGACACCGCTGTTGTTCTCCGAAAGATTAGACAGGGCTATCTTACCATCATCGGGGAATTTTAAAACAGGCATTGAAATGTATTTGTTCTGTCACTTACGAGGAATATTTGATGAAGCTTGTTTGATTTGATTGTTTCACTACTGTGTGAGCTCGTTTATTTAATTATGGTATTGACCACTTTCTCATTGTATTGAATTTTAATAGTCCCGAGATTAATTGGATGTGCATAAAGAGCAGCTGCAAGAGATGTGAACCTTTTGTTCTGGATCTTTTTTTGTCCTGTTTTGAGAAGAAAGAGATGGGAGATAACAGAGTGCAATCAAAATGTAGTCATGCTCTTGATTAACAACATAATTAGTAAAAATCTGAAAGTTTGGCAGGAAATATCTCCACTTGATATATAGGGCTCTGAACTGACTAGAGAGAAAGACAATGTCTGGGGTTTGCTTTATTATTTATAAATGTGATTGAATGTTTTAATAACATAAACCTGACTCTTTTCAATAGTGAAATAAATAAATACTAAATAAACAGCCAAACCAGGAAGGTATCTTGGTTTCATTGCTGTTACGCTGACCCTGAAAGGGAGGGGTTGGTCTCTACCTGCAGCTATTTTACAGCAAGCTTTGCTGTAGCCCTTTTAACGCACCCCCAGTCCAGTGTTTCACAGAGAAATGCAGAGGAAAAAGGTTTTTTTTTCCTGGGATCAGGACCTTCTCTTTAAAATGCTTCAGCTTAGGTGGACGCTTTTGATAGGCACAGATGGAGGAGGGATGGTGCAGGCAGGAGAGCGGCGACCTGGGGTGGCAGCGGCTGGCAGCGAGCGAGGATGCGCAGGAGGAGGTGGAGGAGGCCATTATCTCTTTAGCTAAGGGCTAAAATGGGTGCCTGGCCTTTTTTATAAAAAATATTGTTGTTTGTCTTTTTTTTTCCCCCAGTCTTATTTAGGAGTTGGAATTAGTTTAAAAAAAAAAAAAATCTCCCAGGCTATAGCTGGTAGGAAAAATCCTAAGCCTTTTAATGAAGATTTTTCCAAAATGTCCTCCTGCTTTAGTGAAAACTTTATCGCCAATGAGCATTAGAAAATACCTGTTTTCACACTGAGTGAAAATCATGTCTAACATTAAAAACAAGACAAACAAAATGCATTGTAATTGCTATTTTTTTAAACAAAATAAGCTTAAAAAAAATCCTTTGAAATTGTGGGGTGGCACAAACATGATAACAATGGATCTGTATGATCTCACAAAATAAAATATACGTTCTTGCTGTTCTGCAGGTATGCGCTTCAGGATTTAAGTATCTCCACTCCCAAACTCATCCTGTATAAACCCCCGAATTCTCTTGGTGCGTTCGCATGCTTGCGGTGCATTCCTTGCAAGCTTTTCACCCGTCAGTTTTAACTTATCAAATTCCACTTAGCAGCACTGCTGAGAATCATAAAAAATGGTAGACTAGAAAGCTAGCAAATTTATTTTGTTGTGCAAGTGAAACCATTAATTTCAAAGTCTGGGGGAAATCTGGCTCAGCTATAATTATTTCCCTGAAAGTTTTGATCTTATTTTTTTAATGAAAAGTAGATTGATTTTTGTTCAGTACATTTTCAGTGCCCATAAATCCCTATTGTCCATGAAGTACTACTTTGCAGAAGGAATTAATGGTATAGATTTCCTCCTTTCACCATTCCTACAGCTCATAAATATGCAGAAGTAAATTCCAGTAGGGAAATGATGATACTTGTATTAATAAATGTCTTTTCTGAGAGTAATTTGGAGTAAAACACAATCCTCATTGATTCACCTTGTAGATTTGCAAATCGGAAAAGAAAGTAGTGCCATACCTCAGACAAGGGATTCCCTGGGGGACAGATCCATCCCCTTCCAGCAGGGGCCTGGGGCGGACGGCAGCGAGGGTTTGGGCTCAGGAAGAGCCACGCCACTTGGATTCTGTTCTGGTGTTGTCGATACTTTGGTTTGAAGCCTTTTCTCTATCCCGATGTGCTGAACCACAACACAGAGGGCTTGTTCTATTTATGCTGAACGTCTGATAATTAGAAATTAACTGTGCTTGCAGCTACTTCTTGGTGGGCTCATAAAAATTCCTTTTAACTCTGCACGGCCCTTCAGTATGCAGAAATTCTCCAGTGCACCATCTGCTCGGGGCTGCTGGACATCTGCTGGTTACCTCTCTGTGACAAGGATATCTGAGAGCTGTGCGTCTTTAGCATCCCTAACTAGCCGAAACATTTCAAAGCCGACCACTGGTGAGAATGCAAAAGGGATTCTAGCACAAAATGAATGCGTGCTATGAAATAAAATACAGGAGCATACTTGCAACTGTTTACCTTCTGCTAAGCTTGTTGCTACTGAATTAATTCTGGAAACGTGATCACTTCATTCTGTTAAACCTGCAATTCATGCCTGGGCTGTGTTTTTAGAGCTTCAGATCATCTGAAAACACTTACTTTTCTTAATTTATCACCTGCTTTCCAAAAATCTTAATTTGTAATTTTTCTACTTTGCAATCAAAAACCTATTACTGAAGAGGCTGTCACTCAAAATTTCCTCCTTCCCTGGTGATGTGCATATTGGAAAATGAGTTCTCTGTCAAATGTGCTTGTGGAATTCACTGGGCCAATTCCATTCCAGACCTGCTCCTACTTCCACAGCTGTAAAGCGTGAGAAACTCCTCTGAATATTCACCGCAAATTATCTGATCAGCTGTTACCCAGTCTCCTGTTACAAAACCGGAATGCAACAACCATTGGGTGGATTTACAGGCAGCTAAATAGCCTCTTCCTTAAATCCTTGTGCTCCCAAAAAGGAGAGTCGTACTGCAAGAGCAGAGCTGAGCTGAGGATGCCCTAACTGTAAGGCACTGAAAGGCCGCTGTTATACTTTCCTTTCATCAAGCAGAGAGAACAGATCATCTGAGTTCTGTAATCTGTTGCTGTTGATAGCTGACCTAATTTCTGAGTGCAGAAATGACTTAGTAGCAATCCCATCTCTTTGATAAAGGCAGTGAGTAGAAGTGGTGTGTTGTTGAATGGCCGCTGCCAAGAAGGTCAGCAAGTTCTTAAGGGAAAATGTTTGATAGATGCTATTAAATGTACAAGGCTTCTGCCTATTGCTTATCGACGGGTTCTAAAATGAAATGGTTTTCTCTCAAGCCTGAAGGTCATTTCTGATACGTGTCTTGGCACTAAACTCAGGATCACTTCAAATTAAATGCCAAGAGCAGAAATGAAAAATTAAAAATGTTCATATTCTGCAATTACAAAAAACCAAACAAATCAATAAAGGAAGCACGTTTAACGAGACTCACAAATGTCAGAAAGCAACTTCAGGACACATCCACATCCATGGGTGAGTAAGACTTTACTCCATACATGCCCATATTGCACAGCTGATAGAGAGGAAAACTGAACCTCACTGACACCCTTTATCTATTTAAAATAATTGCTTCCAATACATTGCAGGGGAAACAAACAAAGCGGATGTATGATTAGACATCTCCCTTGGTGGAAAGTCAGTCTATAGGCTTGGAGGTCTTTTTATGGCTAACATCCCCAATGCCATCTGGAGGTTACACTCACCCCCAAAAGTAAGACTCCCGTTGGTAAGGCAGCTCTAGAGCAGCTTCAACAGGGCTGGGCCCTGAGGTTCAATTATCATGCCTGGTGTAATGTCATAACTCATTACTTTTCAGAAATATAAATTTATAATGTAATACAGCAGGCATAAATATTTTTGGCATTTGACATGATGGGGATTAGAACACAATCGGAACAGAGCTGTACTTGGAGTGGCCTTTTCGGGAACATCGATGCGACGCCTGCTCATTAAGGGAGCAGCCAACTGCCGGACGTGGATGATTGCATCGCTTTGTGTCTCTGGGAAGTATTTTTCTCTGATTCTACAAGCTGTAAAAATAGCCCCCATGAGTCTGGGTTCAGACTTCATGCCGCGTTCGCACATTCCATTAGTGAAATAGGAAATTTGCTATTACAGTATGGAAGGTAAAATAGGGTAGCACTTTTTGCTTTAATGTATTTGTATACACTTCCATAGCGTGTCCTGCAAAGCTTTAATTGGTTTTCTCTCTGTGTGTATACTACTCACCCCTAAACATCCAGCTATCCTGCTACCCATTACAAGGAAACTATGTAATGTGCTAAATTTAATCTTACTGTGGCCATGCTGGATTCGGGAAATCCCAAGAGACCTTTGGAGATCCCTTGGATCTTGACTCTTCCCCTGGTACTCCCACGATGATGTAGCCTCCATTTCCCCTGCTTCTGCAGCTCTGTGGAGATGCTCATTGCGTGCAGCGGTAATGGGCATGGGACAGACAGCCCGAGGGACAGGTCAGGCATGATCCAGTGCAAGTCACCCGGCTGCAGAGTCTGTAGGGTCTGTGCACAGCCTTCCTGCCTCTTGTGCCCCTCCAATGGTTTTTCTAGCAAGGAGCATTTGGAGCTGCAGCGTGTGGTATTCATGGGTCAGCTCACCTTCCTTTCAAATAAGACTGGTGACTTGGAAAGCCCTTATCAAGAGTGATAATGCATTCTGGAAGATGGATGGAGAAATTCTTGCTATGCATAATGTATGTTCCCCCCCCCCCCAAGGACAAAGCTGAAAGTAGTTCTTGTAGGATGCTAATGATGGAGATGAGATGGAAATTCCCACCTTGAATTCAGATCCATGGTGCCATTTAGCAGCTGGTAAACCCTGGAAGCTGGAAGGCTGGAGTTTCCTGGGGAATGCTGTGCTGAGCGCTGCCAGGATGGGGTTTGGGGGCAGGACGGCTATAATGCAGTGTTTCAGCTAGCTGTGTGTCCGGATTCAACCCTCTCAGCACCTGGGACCTTCCCAGAGTTGCAACAGCATTCTGGCAGTGCTGGCAGCGTCCGAGGCCAGCGATCACTTGTGCAGGGAAGGGATGGCAGTGGCTCCCCATCTGTGCCCCTAGATCAAACCCACCTGAGCACATGATCTATGATCCTTGGGACCAGATCCTAGCTTCACGTGACAGGGGTTGGCAGCTGAACTGAGGTTATCCCATTAGAAAGGGTGTAAATCAGTGCAGGAGCAAAGGAGATTGTGGGAAAAGGTCATGAAAAAAATTAATGAAGCAGTAAGACCTGTTTTCTTTGGTGGCACTGGGAGATCTGGTGCATGCACGGGCTCACTGTGGGGCTGGCATCAGCACCTGAGGCTTGCGACATGCCCCGGGGTCTATCATTTGGGATGTGGCTAGTAATCAGCTTTCAAATGAACGCAGCTTCAAGTGCACTAAAAATACTCAGGGAAGGAGCAGTTATTCTGAGGCTTTTTGACAAATGTGCTCCTTCTGTTCAACGGTGTGTCTCGGCAACACGCACTGGTGTGCAGCCGCTGTAAGGGGCTGCGTCTGAGTTCCTCTCTGATTTACCAAAACCTACCTGCCTCTTACGGGCAGAAATTGCAAAAGGGTCCCTTCAAGCAAAGAATCTCAATATAGATGTTTGTGTGTCCAAATACATTCAGGACTACTTTCATCCATATATAACAGGTTTGAATTTGTCCCAAACATGTGATATATAGAAAACAAAGAACCCTACGTACATTTGCTTTCTTGGTAAGAGAATTATCCAGTGTAGCTCTAAGCCATCCTGAAAAAACAAGGTCGTCATCTTCTGAATAACGTTTATTGAGCTGCCGCTAGAGACAGAAGATATTTTTTGCTGTTAGGTGTAAAATGTCCTTAATGTCCCCGCGTGCATAGGTGTTTGAACGGGAGCAGATGAACTGCTGAAAAACCTTTGGCCGCAGCACTTCAGTATATGTGAGATTCACACAGAACAGATTCACTGTGGGACCATGGAACAGGTTAGCAGATGGCCAGCAGAGCCTGTAGTATTATTCTGGGCTGGGAGTCCTGCCTGGTATGGATGCTCACGTGGGCGATGAAATGGCAGAATGGTGCCCTAGCGTTTGATGCATGAGTGTGCAGCCATGGTATTGCATGGCTCCTGCCAGCAGCACTGGTGAAATAGCGAGTTTAGATTGTATTCGCACAAATGACCACAAGAACAGACCTTCCCCGGGTTCATGTTAAATAAGTACAAAAGCACAAAGTGTTTAGCTATTGGGAACTTCTGAGTTGCCCTGTCCTGAGATCAGAAACAACCCTGGCTGTGGTCCTTCATGTGTCTTGCTCCTCCAGTGGCAGAGCCCCTCAGCTTCCTCCCTTGACCCTGGCTGAGCTGCCACCCTGCACTCACGGCCTTGGCAGTGGGGTGCTGGCGATGTAGGCTCTGCTCCTGTTCCCTGGGTACATACAGCCCCTGGGACCCCTCCCAGGAGTGTATGTGAAATGTGGCACAGGCGGCTTTCAGCACCGGCAGGGAAGGGAAGAGCCTGCAGGTCAGCTGTGAAATGCTGGGTTTGCACTGCAGCAGGGAAGATCATCATCAGATACGTGGAAAAATTTCCTAGTGGGCAGTGAAGTACTTGAATAGTCTGCGGACATGGTTAAGGACAGATGAGATGCATCTCATAGGCAGAGGTTCAGCTGATCCTGCCTGAGGCAAGAAAATGTATGAGCTGGACCTGCGAGGTGCCTTCCAGCCCTGTTCTCTGTGATTCTGCACATCTGTCATTTAGGCTCACGCAGCATCGCCCAGTGTGCTCTGATGGCCCAATGGCTCTCAGTCCTCATGGACCTCTGCACCGTGTTCCAACACCGGCGCATCTGAGAGCTGAGCACTACGCTCAGCCTGAGGGGGCTGCTTGGGTCGGAGATGCCTTGTAAGAGTAAATCCAGGAGGAATTTTCCATGCAAAGAAGATGTCCAAGACTGAGCAGCATGGTGGCACCGTGTCCCTCAGCACAAGCGTAAATACCTGGCCTTGCCGTGCTTGTGCAGCAGTGCAAGGTGAGGGGATCGTCACCGTACTGAGCAGCACGGGGGCTGGCAGTCTCCAGCTCCCCTAAAGGGCAGCCTTTGAGCACGGTGGGTGGGACAGCATCTTTCTGATCCTACACCCGGAGAGCACCTGTGCGGGGCAAGAAGAGCACAACGTGCACAAGATGCAGCAGCTTGTTTTTGGGAAAACTGCAGGAGCTATAGACTCTTTATGCTCCGTCACCAGGATGAACAACTCTACTTAGGAGTCAGCTTTTATCCTCAGAGTGGCTTGCCACAGTGTGAATGGAATAGCTGATTTACTCCCACGTGAGCATATGACTTTATATGCCACAAAGCATCAATAAGCACTAATTAGCCCCGTTCACATGCAGTGGTTTTAGTCTGACTTCAAAGGCCCATTTCCTTTGTCCCTTAGAAATCCTGCTCACGTTGCTGGGACTCCTAGTCAAGGCACTTGGCATGCTGCAGCAGCCCCATCGAAGTGGAGATTTACTCCAAACTCTACTGTTGTTGCCTGCACTGTGGAGTTAGTAATTCTCCTTGTATCACCCCAGGTTAGAAAGCCTTTTTACTTGTCTTCATAACTTCTATGACAATAGACATATGAATGTTCACTCTCCTCGCCATGGTGGAAAGAGAAGTTGTGTTGGGTTATTGAGAAATGCTGTGTATGTGGTTGGGCTGTAATAAAAGAAAACTGCTCTTTCCAGGCTGCTTGGGTCCAAGACTTTGATCCATGTACTGGTTTTGGCTGGGATAGAGTTAATTTTCTTCATAGTAGCTATCATGTTTTGGGTGTGTGCTGGAAACAGTGTTGATAGCACAGGGACGTTTTAGTTCCTGCTGAGCAGCGCTTACACAGAGTCGAGGCCTTTTCTGCTCCTCACCCCACCCCAGCAGTGAGGAGGCTGGGGGGCACAAGGAGCTGGGAGGGGACACGGCCGGGACAGCTGACCCCAACTGACCCAAGGGCTGTCCCACACCATATGACGTCATGATCAGCGTATAAAGCTGGGGGAAGAAGAAGGAAGGGGGGACGTTCAGGGTGATGGCGTTTGGCTTCCCAAGTAACCGTTCTGCATGATGGAGCCCTGCTTTCCCGGGGATGGCTGAGCGCCTGCCTGCCCATGGGGCCTACTGAATGAATTCCTTGCTTTGCTTTGCTTGTGTGCACGGCTTTTGCTTTCCCTATTAAACTGCCTTTATCTCAGCCCACGAGTTTTCTCACTTCTATCTTCCGATTCTCTCCCCCATCCCACCGGGGGGGAGTGAGCGAGCGGCTGAGTGGGGCTTAATTGCAGGCTGGGGTTAAACCACGACGATCCAGCTTTGCCGTTCTGGAGAAACGACCTCTGTGGAAACTGAAATCTGCCTCCAGATGGTTTCCAAGCAGTCAGATCCATGGCTTGGGTGAGGGCCGAATGCTGTTTGCTTCTTTGCTCTTTTTCTGGTGTTTGTTTTTGTGGACTTCATGGTGCAGATGTAATTTTTTTTTCTTGGTCATCAGCATTGCCAGAAGTAAAATAGCTTTTGATGAAATCGCTGATTGAGGCAAGCGTGCTAAGACCAATGGTAGGCTGTTGCTGGCACCTAGATTCAATTTTACTTCCTATGAAACACAGATTTCGTAAAATGCTCCAGGACTTCACTGAGCTGTTTCAATGTTCTTAAATCAGTTTTGAAAAAATATTTTACCTTCTTCAGCCAGCCAATTTTCTTGACTTTTTGACCTTTAAATTCAATCTGTTGTATCCAAAGTAGTTGGCACAGAACAAAAATACAATACTGAAAACTTAGCTGCCTTTCAGAAACAATGGCAAAATCCTCCTTGCGGTACAAATCTGGAGCAAATTTAGTGGCTTTGTGCCAGATCTGAACTGAAAGCAGAAGGGGGCTGTTTATTTTGATGCCAAATTATATATAAATGCTGTACAAATTGTGTCCTTGCAGAACATCGCTCTTTCTACACGCAAATATTTAGGTGATGAATAGACTATATAGCAGAGATACCGTGGCACTAGACTTTCAGGCATTTCTACTGGAACTACTATGTAGCATGTTGGTATTTTAAAAGATGCTGCACTTCTAAGGCTTTGCATCTCACTGGTTTTGTATGGCAAATTTGCCAGTTTTCTACATGGTTTTAAATGTGCCCACAAGGCCATGGTAATTAAATATATAATTAATAAAGCATTATGCAATTTAAAGTTGTTCTCAAACTGTAAGTGATGAGATATTACATTTCAATGCTATTTTCATTAAAGATATTACAAGGAAAAAATCAGGTATCTATCAGTGAAAAGCCCTTGGCTACCTATTGGGAGAGGGATTGTGAATTTTATTGTCCATCTAATTACTTGGCTGAAGATTGTGAGATTTTAAATCCCAGATCCCACCCCAGTAAGGATGTTAGATATTGGCTCCTGGCCCAAATCCAAGCCAAAGAGCGAGTTTCTGCATACCAACGTGCCGCTGCTGTTACGGCTGAATAGACTTCTTGATGGTTTGCCCTGAAAATATGATGCAGTGTTGCCTTTGCTCTCCGCTCCGCAGGCAGGTGATGTGACCGCGTACCTGAGCAATAGAGCGAGTGACGTTTTGCCGGTCCGTCCGACCATCTGTCCCCTCTGCCAGGGCACCCTGTTAGGTGCAGACTGGTGGCCTGAGCGTCTCCGAACTCCACCAGGCCATTACCCCACTTTTATGGTCAGCAGGAGCTGAAGTGAACCTAGCGGGTCAAGGTGGGGTGCGGCTGGGGGCTGGCTGCGAGCCTCCGTATCATCCTCCAAAACATCAAGATCCTTTGGAAAAGTCCTGTAAGAACTGACGATAACGGACATTGCAGGGGAAGCCCCTTAAGTGTTATTGAGAGAAAACCTTTGTCCTGTTTTAAATTACATTTATTAATTGCGCAATTTTGAGCTTGAAGACAAAATGGTAACGTGGGAAATGGCAGTGTCATGCGTGTGAGAGTTGTATCAGCAGCTCAGAACTCCTCCAGCTCCATCCGTGGACCAGGTACTGCACCCACGCAGGGAAACCCGCGGGAATGATGCTTTACCTGCCTTCGTGCTTCAGGGCAGGGCTTGCGTCTTGTGTCTCATTGTCAAGGCAAATCTATGGGATTTGCTATGTAGGGCAGCACAAAATTTCAAGAAATGTAAAGCTAATTTATTTTGCCTTTTTGTCTGCGCGTGGTGCGGGCATTGCAGCGAGGATCTGGTCATTTAAATTGTGGGGACCTGGAAGCCCCACCACGAGGTCTGCAGCCACCCTGCTGATTTATAAAGAAGCAAAATAGTGAACTAGGCAAAACAAGGGTTGAGACAATAAATATTTCAGATTTTCCCTCCAAAGAGTAGTAATTTATTGAACATTTAAAGCTCCTAATTAAGTATATAAAACAATCACTCCTTCTCCCTCTCTCTCTCTCTTTTAATAAGGTTTCTAGAGCCAAGCAAAGGTGTGAAGTCGGTCAGGCTCTCCTCAGAGGATTAAGGCAAATTGTGTAAGTTATATTTAATTCAATTAATCTTTCCTGATAGGTCCTAAATCATGTCATCAATCTATTTGATTCTACAGGCATAATCCTTAACATGCAGCTGCCTTGCACAATAAGCCAGGGAGACACTCGGTTGCATTCAAGGGAAATAAATTTAATTATAAACACATCATAGAGTCGAACATTTCCTGAATTTGGAATTCAATGTCTTGTCAGCCTTCCAGCCGAGAACACCATCAAACTTTTATAGGGAAGCAGACTCTGTCCTGAATTTATATGTACTGGCAAGCACCTTAACCAGAGGAAAGCATAAAAACTATGTTTTCTTTTTCTAATGTTTTTAAACTTACAGCTACTTTTGTCTGCAGTAGAACTATCCACAGTGTTAAATAAAGCCAGGAGTACAGTTATTAGAACTTGTCAGAAAAGGGAGAGGTACAAAAATCTACCCGGTCCAGAAGGCCACAGCATCACACTCCAAACAGGGAGTCCTGCAGAGGTGTGGGGGTGCCACAAGCCGTTCCCAGCCCACGTGCGTGGCCAGAAACTCAGTCTCTTACTGTATTGAAAACCTGGGGGCTCCTTTTGGTGCCGGTTGTTACTCAGCACTTCTACCAAGGACCTTAAATGTGGGGCTGATCTCGCTGTGGTCGCTGCGGCTTGGGAAGTTGAGGTATGCAGGGACCGGGAGTCACCCAGGGAGCCAGGACCTGGTGTGCAAGGACGGACGAGCCCCCTGCGAAGAGGGGCATCGGGCTCTCCCGGGGCGAGGCAGCCAAGCCCTGGGTGTCCACAGGAGGATCAGAGCTCCCCAGCGCCCATACAGCCCTTGCTTGCCAGCAGAGTCCTGCTAACACTAATTAAGCACATCATAGGGCATCTGGATTTATTAGAACATGAATAATTCTGTTTTCCTCTTTTATTTACTTGTTACTATAACTCAGTATTGTCTCCTCAGCCATACAGATGCCCAGTTCTTGCTGGATTCCTCTAAGAGGAATGATTGACAGGTTTTTTTACCGCATTATTTTTTTCGGCATAACCCCAAGTTATGCTAAATATTCCATAATTTATAATGGAATATTAATAACGGATGTTTTCAAGGAATTTTATGCTTTGGAAATTCTATGAAAAAGGGTAGAAAAAAAATTTTGCAATCGCTGAAACATCCCCTTCCAATATGTTCTCACAATGTTCCAGTTAGGAAGTCAAAATTAGTTTTCCTTTTGAGAAGTTATACTTTAAAGACTTAACAAAATGAAGTGTTTTCGTTGTTCCTCCAGTGCGAGCAGCAAAGGTGTGAGAGGCAGCGGGCTCCCAGGGGCTGAGCAAGGAGTTGCAGTGTTCTCAAAAGAAGGTGTCTGGTTTAGTGTATTATATATCATAAATGTATAATGGGGAAAACTGTTCTGCTAATAGCTTCATTTAGTTCAGAATAAATTTTTAATCTTCGCTTTTTGCAGGCTTAATTATTAAAGCCAGTTTCACACTAGTTGGGGTGTTTCACGCTCGCTTTGGCCCCTCTTGGGGAGATAACGTATATTTATTTACATAGCAGTTTTCCAGTGACCTGCCAGCTCCCACCTACCAATTTAGCTTCTCCCATCTTCCATGGTTTGCATTTAGCTTGTTGTTTCTACTGTCGCAAGGATAAATAGGTTTCGTTTATAACCAAACCAAAGTTGTTCTGATCTCAGGGGCTCGGGGTTGCTTCCACGTCGCCCTTTTGTCGGTGCCTGTGGGGGACGTATTGGTGCGGTTTTGCATTTTCTTTTCCTCAGTCCTGCAGGCTGTCTTGTGGTACTTTTTAATCCACTGAGATTGAGAAATTCTGAGCTGAGGCATAAGAGATCAGACATTGTCCCCCTGCCAGGGAGACGCTGTGAAGCCGAGGCTGCTCGGTGGGGCCGGGGGGCTCAGCCCCGGGCAGCGGGGAGGCAGCGGCTGCTGGGCTGCCTCCTCCTGCGCAGGGCTGGGAAGGTGGCAGCTCCCCTGCACCGCGTGCGGTAACCCCACCGTGCCTACAGCACCGCTCCTGCTGCAGCAACGGAGAAAAGCTATGAAACTATAAAAACAAGCAAGCACGGAAGCCCGGGGGCAAACCTCAGGGGAGGAGAAGGGCACGTTTTCTCTGGTGTGTAATACCTGCTGCATCACTTTTCCATACAGGCTACCAGACATTTTCTTTTCATATTACATTTTAATTTAGGTTGACTGCTTTTTCTAAGTGCCCTTTAAATATGCTTATAACGCAGAGGAAGAGTAGGAAATAGAGAGAGGTAATTATCTCCACCGCAACCTCATGCATGAACTAGAAAATCTCAGTTTAAGTCAGAGGAAAGGAGAGCCCAGGCACTGATTATTGGCTTTCCTTAAGATGTAGCATTAGCCAGGTACAGTTATCTCACCAGATGTTGTATTAATGGTTTCCCCACGCCTGCCTGGGGTGGTGTAGGAGAGCAGAAACCCACCCACGTGCACTGCCCACGCTGCAGAGGAGAGGCACCCACGGCTGCTGAGCTGCATCGGGAGCCAGTATTTTTAGATGACATCTTTATCTGTGCAGGATTTGCATCAGGTAACCCTGAGACACCTTGCCAGCAAATTCAGCTGCTTCCAATTTCTACATTTGTTTTCACACCCTCGGTAGCTTCCCAGGAAGAGTTAAGCTTTCACTGACAAAACACTCAGCAATATTCATCATACTTTTCACTAAAGGTTCCAGAAAAATTTTTGTTACTCAAATTCTAGGATATCTTTTATTTACAAGAAGCTAGATACTATTAATGAAAAGCAGGTGCCAAGTGTTTCGGTGATGGTTTGAAAGTGTTTTCTTAAGCATCTCAATGAAATGGTTATTAAATCTGTAGAAATATTTTCCACGCTAATTTTTCTATCGCAATTAATACAGAATATTTTTCCAAACTCTAGGCGATGCCTTTGCTGTTATAAGTGCCTAAAGCTAAAGACAGCACATATCGAGGTAAAGATGTCACTGTTGTCTGTGCTTAACCTCTTAGACTATAATCTGTTTATCTTGAAAACAGCAAGGGTGAGCAGGCAGGTCTTGCCAGGGATGGCAAGATATCGTCTGACAGCGCAGAAGCAAACGACCGTGGCTGCCTGGGGACGTGCGTGCTGGGAGATGGCCCAGAAACTGGACGCTGACCGCGGCTGCAGGCCACCGCGTCCCGCGGAGGAGCAGGGTGAGGGGCTCCTCGTGCACCGTCCTGTAATCTGGGGAGAGGAAAGCTGAGCTATCACGGGGACTTCAGTCTGACTGGCACACGGAGGGCTCGGGCTGTCAGCGCGAAAACGTCCTTGAAATATTTTGTAATTATAGATGACAATCTCCTAACTCAAAAAGTGTTGCATTTGGCACAGGAGAAATCTGTATTTGACCTTCTCCTGATGGGGAAAGAGGAAAGAGATGTGTCTAAGAACTGAAAATGAGTGATTTGCCTGGGTACAATTAATTCTGTCTGGACTACACTGCCAAGGCCATCTTTACTTGCCTTCGTGATGGAGGGCAATTTGGTAACAGCAGGTGCTGCAGTGTAGTAGACCAAGTATAATAAGATTCAGTGGAAACTGAAGCTAATTCAAACTGGGGGAAAAAAAAAAAAAAGCAGTGCTTTTTCTGGAGTGAGGAAAATTAACTCAGGGAACAATTTGCAGAAGAGTTGTGGTCAAGTCGTTATTACAGGAAATTTTCCCAAACACGACCAGATTTTTCTCTCTGAAATCTATGCTCTGGTTCCCACAGCAATTGGACTCGCGGCAGGAATTAATGCAGGGTGGTGCTGCTGCCAGACGAGGCACTGTGTCAGGAGGGATAATCACAGCGGTCCCCTCCGGCTTGGCAATTTCTGAATCTCTGAAAATATCCATCCAAGTGGGCATTTCACTCTCTTCTGCTCTTCCTTGTCTCGATTTAAAACAACGTATTTAGACACAGGGATATGGCATGACAAAAGCTGCTTTAGACAGAAATGATGTTAAGGAGAAACAAGAGCTGTAACAGAAGGGAGAATGTTTTCCTGATGCTCCTTTGCACCCGCATGGTCCCTGAGAGGGTCTGTTCCCCTCTCAGTGCTGGGCTTATTTGGGCAGATTTTGATTACGACATCGTCTTTGTGGGTGGTGGGTGCCTCGCACCCCCATGTTGTGCTGGGTAGGTGTAATCTGACAGTGCCTGGAGGGCAAATTTGCGTTCCCCCCCTATTTTTGGGCCACCCAGAGCCAAGGAAAATCCATCCAGGCCCTGAGTTTGGCAGCCAGGGTTGTGGCACGTGCCTAGAGCTGGTCCAGTGCCCAGAACGGACAAGCCTGGCTCTAAGGCTTCGTTTTCAAGGTAACTTCTACAAGTTATCTTAGAGAGCTCAGGGAACAAATGCAGCTTTCCAGACCTCGACGCTTGCTTGGGCACAATCTTTGGCATGAGATTTCATCTTTATGTGTTTGGGGAGGTTGGGGGTCAGAGCAGCTAACCAAGGTTAAAATAGATCCAGGTGACAAACGTTCCAGCTTTGGTGGCATTGCATTTAGGTGCGGCAGCAGAATTCTGACCCCTGATTTTGAGGAAAATGGGAGAGTTTTTGCCTTCAAGATTAACTTTGCTTTACTTGGCTAATACACCAAAGTCAGACTGTTAGATATATTGTTATGTATTTGCTTGTGCTTTAATTATTGCTAACAACCCTGCCCTTTACATCATGTAACGTTACCGCTCTCCTTGAGTTTATCTCTGCTCTCTTGGAGATAGCAACATGCCAGTTAGTGTCTTTACTGGTAATTGCTGCTTCAAAAAGGGTGGGAAGTCTGTCTTTCGGAGGGCTACAAAGTACAGAGGCAGACCCGATCTCTTCCGTGTGTGTTTAGCAGGAAACTGCTCCACAGAGAAAACCCAAGGAGAGAAAGCCACCAGGCTGGGGAATGGGCTTTGGTGGCGGTGGAAAAAAGGATGGAAAAAAGGAGTTTCAAATGGTAGCAGGCATGGACATGCGTCTGGGTGGAAGAGGTTGTGACTCGGCTCATTCAAGAGGGGTAATACTTCTAAAATATTGATGTAGCTCTGTGCAGAGGGCAGTTTCTAATGGCTTTAGTGCTGGCCATCACCGGCTTCATATCCTTAGAGGATTTAGCAGGGGTGGTGGTGCGCACAGCATGCTACTTGTGGTAGGGAGATATGAAGATAACATTATTTTGCTCTGCAACCTGGCAGGCAGGTTAGCCAGTGCGGCTGGGCTCCTGATGCGGCAGCAGGGAGAGGCAGCTCCCCTGCCAAGGGGTAGGAGCCGGTCTCTGACTTGCTCCGGTCAGGGTAGATAAGCCACCCTGTGAAAGGTGTCAGGCTGTGCCTCACAGGGGCCCGAGAAAAGCACAAATAGCTCTTCTGCAGTCAGAGGCAGCAAAACCCGCGGTGTCATCACCTACTTGGTTACAGTCGCACGACTGCACACTGAGTCATCTGCAAGAAAACTGCCCAGCCGATCTGCATGGGGAGGAGGAGGGGTATAAATGTGCCTGAAAGGCTTCCCTCCATGCAAACAGTCAGCAGGAAACACTTGGGTTTTTTAGCAAGGATGAAGTGCAATCTAGTCACATTCTGCTGCATTAAATTAACATGACAGATTAGCTCACAGCGATAGATCATTGCGGGGGAAGATGTCTGGAACAGCTCTCTGGGAGCAAAGTTCTCTGCAAGGCCTGCAAAAGGTCACCCTTTGACCAGTAAAAGGCCATCCTTTGATCAGTTTTGAGTGGGGTCCTCTTTGTCCATGACCTTTTAGCCTAAAGACATCACACACAGTTAAATCCTCCTCCTCCATGCTCCATCCTGGTAATCTCATGGCAAGAGAGGAGATGTAAATCAACTCCTACCCCCTCCCAATGTATAATATGATTATCCCTCTGCTTGATAAGCCCCTGAGTAGTCTGGAAAGAGGTGTGTGCAAAGGAAACGATGCTTCTGAGAGGTAACCCAGCAGTACTGGTTTCGGGGCAGGGCTTTGCGCTGAGATGATTACCAGTGGCGCAGCAGGGATGGAGAATTAGCTGCGAGGCAGTAGATTTGCCAGCTGATGGAGGCTATAATTAAGCATAACATCTGCATGTAGAGGCTGCCAGAAGAGGCTTCCGAAAATACCTTCCAAAACAGGCTTCCCCACCCACGAGGCAGGAGCTTTCTCCTGTGCTCCCCTTCAGAGTGAGCCCGGCTCCGAGCAGACCGGGGAGCAGAGAGGGACTGGGGGAGCCCAGGCCCCATCACTGGTAACTCAGCACCACCCCGGCATGGGGTAGTGTTGGGGTCCATCCTCCCGGTCTCCTTTTCTGCTCCACCTTAGCAGCCGCAGCAAGCAAGCAGCTCTGTTTTCATCCCATTGGAAGAGTGGAGAGTGCTGCTGTGATTATGGCCCTTTCCACTCCTCCACACCTCTGGAAATGGATCTTTATTAGCATTATTGTCAGTCATAATGAATTCATTTCCATTCCCATCACTAAAACAATTTTGGTGCCTGATAAGTCAGATTATTTTCACTTATATTCAGAGCTAATTGATTCCCTGTGTTTATTTTCTCAGGAGCAGAAAAAGCATCCATCGCTCACTGCTGAGCAGAAGCTTTCCCCGCCCTCAGCCCTGCTCTCCCTCCACCGCGGTGTGGTCTCTCCTCTGTTCTCCTGAGCTGTTAGAGGCAGATGAAGACATTGTGCCTCCATCTCAAGGGTAAGCTCCCTTTCTGCACAGTGCTGAGGGGCTGGTTGGAGGAGACATGGGGAGGTGACATTTTTTTCATACTGACACCCAGATCCTCCAAGTGCTGCCAGTCCCAGCTCAAAGTATACACGAGGAGCAAGAATGCCCACCAATTTGTAGGAGAGCATTAATTACCCCATAGCAGATGCACGGACGCTTGCTATTCTTTGCCTAGGAAGTCATCACGTGCAAGTCTGGGAGGAGGAAACTGAAGAGAGGTCCAAGACGTTGCCCCCAGGCAGCCAACCTTGCAAATGGTGATTTCTCTTGGCAGGAGAAAGGAGAAAGACTGGATTTTGCTCTTGGATGTCTGTGTTTAGAAAAATGGTCTGGTTTCCTTATAACTCTTCCTTATGCTTCTAAGTCCTTAAAGCCTTATAAATGTATAGATATAGATATATAGAACAAAAAAAGTGCCTTTTTACGTGTTTTCTATATAAGCAGGATAAGGCCTGTGTTTCCTCTTTCAGCTGAAAGGGTCAAAAAAGCCAGTGCCATGCTACAGCCTCTTCAGGGAAAAGACTGGAATCACATCCAGGGCTTAAATATTTGTTAGACGATGGTTTCTTATTTTTGTGTCAAAGAATAGGACAGAAATGAAAGGAGGGGCACATTTCTTTTAAAATCTAAGGGACAATATGTTGAATTTTACATTTCTATAGCAACATACACATCGGTAATATGCGCACAAGGAGCTGAAAAACAATTATAGCAATCTAATATTAGAGATCAAAAGTAAGGCAAAGCAGGGGAATCAGGCATGTAATTTGTTCATTGTTCATTTATCACACTCAACATGAATATTTCTGTATCTGAGACTTGGACTCGGGGGAATTACATCACACAATCATGGAGCATTTCTTTGAAAAGAGCTTTTTATATTAAAAAACAAACAATAACAACAGCATTCTTCTAACAGATCACAGCTGAAGCAAAGCAGTTTTATTTTCAGCAATAGAAATTGGTTAAGAGAATTAGTGGCTGTCTGAGGCATCAAGCTGTGTGTGATAATGAGATGGGTTATAAATAATGTCATTAATTCACATGTCCTTCTAACACATGCCGCTCCAGTTAACGTACAAATCCCAAATCCCACAATGCAAAATACACTGACCTCCTCATTAAAGTATCTGATGGCATGAAGCCTGGTTTGCACGTATCTGCTGTCTAGTGCTCCGGATCAGGAATAATTACAGGCAGCGATTCTGCTCTTGAGCTAAGAGGCCAGAAGTATGTCTGTCACCAGAAGGCTTTCTTCTTCTCTCGTGTTGCCTTTCCCAAGTGTCGGGGTGTGTTACGGGGCAGCACGTCTCCCCGTGCCCTGCAAGGAGCGGCTGCCCTGGCACCAGTGCTGGGGGGCTCCAGCATCCTCTGAAACCTCTGTCTGTCTCGCAACATCCCTTGACATCTTCCTGCTGGGCCCCTAAAGCTAAATGTACCTTCTTCATCCCTCTGCTTACTCCACTAGCAGTAACTTTTCTGCCAGGGAAGGGTCACTGCTGATGGCAGCTGGCGTTTATCTCTGTCGAAGACTCAGCGGGGTTCCCGGGGCCGCTGAACAGAGGGGTTTCCCGCAGGCCGTCCCCCTCCCTCGCAGGCAGCCCCAGGTTTGTCACTTGTTGGAAAAGAAACACTCTGTATGGGGAGCAGAGATTGGGTGCTTGCTCTCCCTGGGGTTATACAGAAAGGGCCCAGCACATCAGTGTGCCTCATTGCTAGTGAACAGCCTTATACCAGAAGGAAAGGCAGAAGCAACTGTTTTATCTTTTTTTTTTTCACTGTTTTTCAAATAGGCTTCTGGAGAAGTAAATGTACTTCTGGAAAGTGCCTGGAGAAAGCAGTTAGCTTCAACACGGTCTGGAGTTTCCAGTGGATCCATCCTGCCTCGCCTCTCTTGGGGCGCTCCGGGATGTCAGTGCCGCAGACGTGTGTACAGCTGGTGCAGCAACCGAAGGAAACCACCGTTGCAACCCACAAACTGGTCTTTTGTTCTCTGTCAGCATCACATGCAGCCTGAGTAATACTGGTCCTGCTTCCATATTAAGAGAGAAAACGTGCTGGGTGTTTTCAACAGGCAGGCAAACTACCTCTCTGCGGTATTATGGCTTTGGTCGGTGACAGTTTCCATGGTGTTCATGGCCTCTTTCTCAGTCTCAGAGTTAGCACAATTTCATTATCGCCAAAGATAGTGTTTAAATTTTGCCCATCTTGTTAATAAATTAAACCCTGGTAATTATGGGCATTTCTAAATAATCTAATAAGGATGCTTCTGCTTTGATGGGGAGAGTTTAACTGTAAAAGCAATATTTATAATGTAATTATAGAAACCGTGATCAACAGGAAGGACTTGTTTGGAGAGTAAAGGTCCTCTCTGGCCTCCACGGCCAGAGTCCAACCTCTTCTTGATGGGAAAGGAGCTACTGGTTTAAACACAGGAACTATTAAGCCAGTGGTCATTTCACCAAGGGATTCAGGGCATCTTTGGTTAAAGCTCTCCTTTCCTGCTCCTGACGCCTTCCCCAGCTGATCTGATCCCACTGCAGCTGCACTGGGCACGGCGCTGCCCATGGGACCGGATGCTCTGTGGACTGGGGATGGTGCATCCCCACTGGCCACCTATGTCATGGAGCTACAGTCTGGGTTTGTTGGTTTTTTTACCAGTGACATTGCTGATTTTGATGCTGCTGAGTGGATCTGCGCTGTAGCAGAGCATGGGGCTGTGTCAGAGAGGTTGTGCTGCTCAGCCCTCTCTAATGTAAAATATTCACAAGAGCTAGAGCTAAGGTGGAGCAGGAGACTTGTGCTGTGTGTCCCTCTCGTGTGCTGGCTGCACTGCCGTGATTCGGCTGTGGCTTGGAAAACCCCATTCAGAATGAACTCTAATTAGCCTGGTTGCTGTTGGAAAGAGCTATTTAAAATGCATGCATGCATATGGGTTGGAGTAATAGGATGATAAACAGTAAGTGGGTTGAGCGCTGCCCCACGTTGATCTATGTTTTGGGGGGTTTCATTCCTCAAGGCATCTTCCTGGAGGTCAAGCCACGGAACCAGAACAACCCGAAGGACCTGCAGGGATTGAGGTTGCTGATTTCCTTCCAGTGCCTTTCCTGGCACTGAACACTGCATCCCTCCCGACAGAGGCCACAGGCTGTTCCTGCAGTGCCGGCACAGCCGGTCTTAAAGCCTCCTGCACTGAGGGATCCTCGCTTTAGAGGGCACTTACTGCAAAGCCTAATCCCACAGTCGCCAGGTCACTGAAACACATCAGCATTTGCTTGTGCAGAAACAGAAGGGTCAAGCCCGTGTTGGAAAATCTCCCTGTCCAGGGTTTGTGGAGGAGGATTCTGCTCTGAGACTGCTTGCCAAGCCCAAATGCCCTGAAATCATGATATTGGCTTACAAATCATGCAATTTAGAAAGTAATATAGCTAGTGTTATTTTTTTTTTTCTTTCTAGGATTTAAGTCTTCAGAGTGCACATATTCAGGCTTTATTCTGAGCCTTTCAGGGAAGCAAAGAACCCATTGAGATCTCCCTGTAATCACCTGCCTCCAGGAGCTGCAGCTCCACAGACGGTACCAGGTATCAGAAGAGTTGGCGAAATCAGAAGGGTTCAGAGCTGGCTTATCTGTCTGTGGTGGGTAATGTGTTCGCTGTAGCAACAGGGAAGAGTTACTGGTGGTGTGCAAGAATATTCTGTATAATTCCCAGTGCACACGGTCAAAAAAAGAAGCCAGAAATCCACAGCAGAAATGTGGAGAACAGGGGTCCAGGTGCTCGGGCACCTCCAGGACTATGGGGTACTCAGGGCAAATGGAGTGAAGAGGGAGCTGGACTCTGATTTTTGGGCTGAGGAGCTAAAAGTCAACTCAAGTGGCTCCTCCAAAACCAGCCCAAAGTTGCAAAGAGCCAATGTCTATGAAACATCTACGGATGCCTCGTTATGTAAAATTATTCCCTCTTGAATCTATGCTAAAATAATCTGGGTTTGTAATACGATGGTGCTGGCTAACCAGCGCTGCTTCGCAATGTCTGTGCTGGTGTTTCTCCTTCGGTTTCTGCAGCACTGGGATGAAGATGAGTCTGCGCGTTGGGCTTGGGACTAATGCCCGAAGAACCGATTTCATTCCTGGTCTGGCCTCAGCAGTTCCTCCATGGATTAGGTAAGCCATTCTGCTTTTCGGTGTTTTTAACCTGGTCCTGAGGATAGTGGACTTTGCCTTCATGACAGCCGTGGGCCTGCCTTCATCCTCCACTATTGCTGCAAGAGCTGCCGGTCCTGGAAGTGGCATAAAACATATATAGCTTTTTCTGGAAGAAATTAAAAGTGGCTCTTTTATATTGGTAGATGTCACACACCAACTGGCTTATAAATATAACTTTAATGCCTGAGAAAGGTGATAATCACCTTTATACTTGCTTAATAGCATCACTTTAAAGTGAATTACTGACATCATATATTACATTCTTCCCCTACAGTAAATGGTCTCTCCCTGCTCTATTTTATTACTTATTGTAAATTCATTCAAGCAGTATATTTTGCTTTCAGCAAGGTACCCTCAGTTACTTTTTCTGTCCAGGATAAATTGAGATAAATTTTGCCTGTGCCTGGGTTTTGCTCATGGCATCCATCTTTTGCCCATGAAAAGTTACAGCTGGAGTTGAACAGGACTTGAGAAATGATAATATCATACTGCAGAAAGTTACAGACCACCAGTCCGCAGTCAAGCTGTGTACAGAGGGCTCATTGAAGCAGCCAGGAATTTAATAGGAAGTGAAAAACATAAAGAAATGTGATGTATTCTCTAATGTTTATCCTGATAAAGTAATAAGTACATTACAAGAAAATGACACTAGTTATTTACCATGCCATCATAAGATTATACAGTAGCATATCACCCCAGGCACCACTGTTTGTCACTAATTACCATTTTTGCCCTTGGAGGTCTATGGATTTGTTGCTAGAGCTATAGAAATGTGAATTATTTTTTAGAATAAGAGAGATCTCTATCCCTTTGCTGACAATTCCGTGCTCCCAAGGCTTAGTAAATCTCATAGCTATGGCCACTGCGTTGTCAAATTGAATAAAACCCGAGGCTGGCACCGATCGCCTTCCTGCAGAAGCTGCAGAGCCCCTGAGAAAACCGCTTGATTGAAGGCTCTGGTTTCACAGCCGTGGGAGTAAGATGTGACCCCAGGGTCGGTCAAGCTTTGCGGTGGCCCTGGGGAGACCTGCCTGTGGCAATGCAATCTCCATCTTTGCATGCCTTTTAGGAAATCCTACTAGGCGCACCTAGATACAACACTTTTATGGGTCTATCTAGCCCTTGGTTTGTGCTTTCACCTCTAGAAACCCCAGGATCGGTCCATGGCGGGGTCTGGATGTTGACAGATACCCCATCACACCCACCCTCCCTGCAAAGCAACGCCTGCTGTGGCTAATCAGAGCAGTAGCTCAAACACAGAGTTCATATGGATAGAAAAATAATAATTATTCAAGTCCCACAGGTTATGGGGCTGCCTGCAGCCCTGGGACGGGTCATCGGCACTCAACATCCCAACCGCTTTTTCTGCAGCAGTGGAGACAAGTGAACAGCAAAACTGTTCTCTCCCGCTCCCCTCCTGAACTGTCATCGTTCGCTCCTCACCAACATCAGGTGTTTTATTTAAAGATGTTTAAATATGCAAAGCTCATTTTAGATTTGTATTGTTAGAATTTTTAAGCGGACAAGGGCGCAATTTTCTCATTACAAGGGAGAAATGTCACATTTTAGCTCAAAGTGAGTTTTCAGTGCCAGGTTACAGAACGCAGGTAATGAAATATGCAGGCTTTTAACAGCAGCAGTGGAAGCCTGGCAGGGCTGCGTGCTCTCAGGGAGGCAAACCTCTCTTCTGAGCTCAAATCCACGTGGCAAGGGAAGGGAAACCTTCTGGGAGCTTCCCCTCATCTTGTGGCAGAGTGGTTCAAAACATATTTGGGGGGATATTTCTGGACATTGCTGGAAATCCCATTCAAACCTGACTCTTTTTGAAGACAAGCAGTGTGTTACAGCCTACTGTGTTTCCAGTTCCCTCCGTGAGGGCTCACAATATATTTTGCTCTGCAAATTTCCCTTATTTTCTTATGGTACTGATGAAAGGGCAGGGCAGCATGCTTAGAGGGGACCAGAGCACTTGTGGAAGGAGATGCCTGGGTTCTGCTGGGCTGTCCCTGTTGGTTAACCACTGTAAAACCTCTGAAGTTAATTCTGTCCACACAGGCTGCTGAGAAGAGAGGAGCGTTACCTCTGGAGGTTTTAGCATTCTGTAAGTAAAATCAATTGATTTTTAGATCATCGGGCTGAGAGTTGAAAGCCAGTTGGGATGGATTTTGTTTAACTTCCCTATTTAAATAGCTCATGCTGTTTGAATACTTATACTTGCCTTTTTATTAGCTCACCCGTGTTAGCGATTTGTATGTCTATATCTCGCATCTTTGAAAAAAACTAAGCAGCTGGCACGTAGGGCTACAAATAGGTATTAGCCAACGTCTGGTGTAGAAAGAGTCGATGTTATGGCCTCCAACCCAAGCAGGGCTTGAAAACCTCAGCTCATCAGGTGCCACTGGGACATTTTGCTATTCTTGCCAGCCCTTCTCACTGCTGATTTCTCCTGTGGTCCATGTCTTTTTGGGCTGTCAAGAGCACCAGGATCACCACTGCGCTGTTGTTATCTTGCAATAACCCTGCACACCGCTATAATAGCTAAGCTGTGAAGGGCAAGGTCACCTCTGATACTTGCAAAGCCAATTAGGACTTGCAGAGCACTAAACTCAGATTTCTTCAAGCCATTTCATTTTATTGATCAGACACATTTTTATTTCCAGATTGCTCACTCTTGGGAACCATCCAGGTTTCATAGTGCGAAGGACTGTGTAAAATGTAATGATTCAGCACTCCCAGCGTGGCCTTCTGTGGATTTTGTTAACCTTGCAAGCTACATTTAAGATGCAAGACAGGGCTTGAAAAGCACCATTATATATCTGATGCTTTTCTGAAAGAGTTCTCCAATTTGCATTTCCCTCTTGTCCTCTTTAAAAGCAAAACACATCCTTCACCTCTTTCTTGGTTAAATCCTAGGATTTTCCTGGAGGGGAGATTCCCAGCACGTAAGAGAGTTCAGCAATTCAGACAATGCATGGACTGATACTTAACTAACTCTTCTTCCAAAAACTTCTGTACAGGTCGGTAAGTTTTTTCCCTATGGCTAATGGGTCTCAGACCAGAGAGGTGGCACTTCAGGCGAGAAGCTGGAGCTCACCCTCACCCACAGAAAGTGCAGCACAGCTACGTGCTGTCACTGCTTCTTCACCAGCCTTGTGAGTGCTGGCTTGGCTCCCGGCACGTGCAGGCATTTCTTGGAGACTCTAGCGTGAGCAAAACAACTGTACTGGCAATTTAATGCCTTTTTGCACAGAAAAGATATATTCTTTTTGCCTCAACTGAATGAGAGGCTTAAAATCCCAAGAAAGGAAATACAGTGATTCTAGATCAATAGAGAGAAATATACAGTAAACGCTTTAGTATGTTGTGCAATAAAAAGAGCCCTCATGCCTTATAAATACAGGCACTTAGCTTATCACGTGCGTGCAGTCAGTCCTCCAGTATCCACAAGTTGCTCAGAAGGCACAGAGCTGAGCAGGTCTGAAGCAACTGAAGTTGCCTTTGTATGTGTTTCTCCCACTTGGTGAGATACCTTGGACTGAGAATGACCCTGAGAAGAGCCATTGTCATCGCCCTGGACCTGGGGGTACTGGGCGATGCAGGGCAGAGAAACCTGTGCTGGCTCTCTGCAGATCTGGCTTATGTTTAAAACCAGTAGCAGCCATTCTCGTTACTCTAAGTAACACAGAAATCTCTCTTACGCTACTGATGACACACAGGTTGCCTGGATATAGGGAGCAGCAGCAAAGAGAGGTGGCTGTAGAGTGACGGCTGGAGCATCTTTGTGTGAGGGATCTGCAGAAATATCTGCAGAGCTGAGAGGGTTGAGCTATCTGCAGAGTTATTCTCCTAACCAAGCGGGCTGTGCCTTCAGGGCTTGCAGCTTTTCCTTGCTGTATGGCCAAGGAGTCCTATAGTCCAGTGAAATTTGGCTGATGGAAATCTATGCTGTCACACTTCACTGGAGGATAGCCAGGGACAGGCACAGGGAGAAAAAGCTAGGCTGATTACAAACACCTCATTTCCCTCCGAAATCAGACTAGAAATCTTCCCAGCACACATAGGCTGGCTGTGAGCAGCTCTGAGTATATGCGAGATGCGAATGGTGGCCTGCAAAGTCAAACAAGAGCAGGATGCTGAGAGCTGCTACAGAGCCTTTCTTCAGCAGCAGCCCGGCCTGAATTTTGTGGATTTTCATGGTTTTTCTTTTCAGTCTTCAGTTATCATCTCCTCCTTTGAGGTTATTACGGCTACGGCTGCTCGGCTCCCCTTCTTCAGCCCGTGCGAGTTCATCCCAGGGAAGCACCAAGCCAAGAACTTGCACAAACCCAACCGAGTGCTTGCAGGGCTGCTGGCACTGGGCTGTCAGAGGCCCTCTGCAAGACCACGGGCCACCTCTCCTCTGGAAAAAGTACCACAGTGCCTTGTATTTTGATGTGGGATATTGTATTCTGTACATCAAAGAAACACAGGAATGGGATGATTCGTTGAGTGGCACGCACAAGCTGCGAATTACCACACTGTCCAAGTATTATTCCCCTGGCCTTGTCTGCAAGCTAAAGAGGAACTGATCCGAACAGATTTCTCCCTTTGCTCGCCTGAAGCTCCCATCCCTCCTTCAAAACACTTTTTTCAAATTTCTTTTGAGAAACAATACTTCCAAATAAGGTAGTAGAGAATATATAATGAAATATGAGATTTCTGTGGAATCCATCGTATTGTCATGTTCTCAGTTCACCTCCTTGCCTCAGATTCCCTTTGTTCCCCCTCCATCCTCCCACCAGCCTCCCTGTTTGTTCTTTTTCCTTTTGACTGCCCACTTTCACATTCGTTTTGGCTTTCCTTCAGTCTTTTAATGCTGTATCTATTCCTTGAATTTACTATAGTTTGACATTCTGTTTCATGAGTCACCACTGGGGATAGAGTTTGAAGCAGATCAAATCACACAGGTTCTTACAGCTCCCTAAAACTAATTTGAATTCATGCTTTTTTTTCCCCCCGATAAACCTTTGTGAATTCTTTCCTCCACACATTCCCCCCAAAAGACGATGAAGTAAGTACCTGCATTTATTGCATGTGGTGATGACTGTATCTTGGGGATGGAGGGGTCCCACAACTTCTTTCCTTTCCCCTCTGCACGGGCGCTAAGCTAACACACCACAGAAAGTCTGAATCACGTCTCCTTCCTCAGAAGGTTTCTCTAATCCTTTTTTTCCCCAATTAATTTAACTTTATGACCCACAGTGAGGAAATTCAGTGGTAGCAAACTGAATATGCATCCCCATTTACATCTTTCCTAGTGAAATGAATCCCCAGCACTTCTCTGGCCAAAAATTACTTTTTCCCACCTTT
Source organism: Theristicus caerulescens (assembly GCA_020745775.1). NCBI lineage: Eukaryota > Metazoa > Chordata > Aves > Pelecaniformes > Threskiornithidae > Theristicus > Theristicus caerulescens. Next base: position 23,216,537 of record CM036567.1, on the reverse strand, counting down.
TCTTCCATCATGCTTTATTGAACTTGTTTTCTCTAATACAGCAGGAATAATGCTGGTGCTTAGAGGAATGCACGCTCACCAAACAACTAAATTCTCCATACAACTCCACTTCGCTTTGGTGTTTAATCACCTTCAGAAATTGTTCCTAAGCTTGTATATGCTACTAAGAACATTAGTCTTTAAATAACTTTGTGCTATGGTGGTGCGCGATGATTAGGTTGGCAAAGATTTCTGTTGTGGTGTCATCATAATTCTCATTAGTACAGTGAATTATGACAGCTTGTTCTCTGCTCAAATTGATGTGATTACTACTCTGAAACCCTGGCACATTTCACTAACACCTGACATCTGGAAGAGAAAGGTGGGAGGCAAAGCAAGCTCTCAAAGTTGCTGCGTGATGCACATTGATGGTCTCCTCATTTGTTCCAGCAGCTGCTGCAGCCAAGGGTAATGGCCTCTGTTGGTCAGCAGAGCTAATGCAATTCTTGCAATGATAAAACAAATAGCTCTTGTGATTAGTGGTGGAAAATACCACCGAACGATGTGTTGTGCTGAATAGGCAGAGACTGGAATTAGCAGCGCATCCCTATTTAAACTAAGGTAACATGTCAGAAGCGGGTGGATGAGTTGGAGAATTATTTTAAAAAGAACAGAAAGCATGCATCAAGTGTACATCAAATTGAAGGCCCGTATCAGAACAGAAATTATTGATATAGTGTGTTAAATGGAAGATTGTTCTACCAGCAAAACTGTAAAGGGATGAATTTCTAGCTCATTAACAAAGGATAAACTCTAGCCCTCGCATGATCGCGGTCCCTGGCGTGGGATGGCCGCAAGGGCTGCCCAGTGAGGCCAGGGACACCCGCGCTGGCCTGGCCACAGCTCTGCCGGTGACCCTCAATAGCCTGCGGTTCCCCAGTGTGCATCCAATGCTGCTGATAAAAAAGTGATGCTATGTCATGGTTTAACCCTAGCCAGCAACTAAGCACTACACAGCCTCTTGCTCGCTCCCCCCCGCCAGTGGGATGGGGGAGAGAATCAGAGGAGTAAAAGTGAGAAAACTCGTGGGTTGAGGTAAAGACAGTGTAGACAAGACTGTCAGCTTACTGCCTTGGCAGAATAATCTGCTCTGACACTGAGGAAACCACTGTATGGGTAAAACCAAGCCCTGAGACAGCCAGGGACACGCATGAGTGCGAAACACCAGTGCTACCACTGCAAGGCCTGGGGACCCCTGGGTGTGCCACACGTGAGACGCCACTGCCCAGGGACTTGGCCAGCACCGTGCGTCTCCAAGCAAAGCCAAAGCGTCTTCATGCAACCTTTGTGCATGAGCTGCAACTATATGAAGCAAACCCCCCAAAACCCCGGTGGTGTGGTCTCCCTCGCAGAAGGTGTCTTAGGCTGCTGGTAGCAACCATGCCTGTGTCGGGCTGCGGTGCAGACACCGGGGAGGCTGCAAAGGGCCTTGGCAGCGCATCCTGCTCTTAGCAAAGTTTATGTGCTCTTAGCAAAAACACGTGCAACTTTCACAGCTCTACATCAAACTTTTCTTACAACAGAGTGAGGTCTTGTGGCTGCCATTATCAGAGATATTTTCTGTACAGCTATGTATTAAACTTTTAAGAAGGTAACCAAACCCCATTAATCACTAGCGTATTTCTTACTACTGTACCGGCCAAGGATTACTTCAATATTTATTTTAATGGATTGCTCAGTTATGAACGATTTTAAGGTTAAAGGTCTTGCAAGACTCTTTTTATAAGCTTTCTGAAATCTAATCCATCACTAATTTCCATATGTCTTGCACAGCACTAGGCTAATGTAATGCATCACCACATAAATCCCTCTCTGATAAAATTATCCAGGGTATTAAAAAAATTCAAAACATTGTTCTTAACTACATGTGCCTTTTTCAGATGTCTCACTAGTGGAGACATAAGCCTAGTGTGTTCAAGATTTTTTTTCCTTAATGATAGCTGGTATAGGAAGTTTAAGATGACACCTGGCAGCTTAGATTTTCCATGCCAGCAAATGTCACAGACAGAAGTGGCTTTTTTAATGACACCTCTTAATAGAGGACAAATAGCTTCCTACTCTTGTGTCCCCAGACTGAAGTTTTGGCCCCAATTCCAAGGTTTTTCATCCCACAAGTCAACTTGCTTCATCTAGCACCATGTAAAACACTGACGTGACTCCTTTGCTCTTTCATCATTGATTTCCCCAAATAATTTTGGTATGTTCTACTACCCAGGGTGTACACCCACCAGCCTAAGCATCAACAGTGCTCTGCTGCTGATGTGCTGCAGATAGGTTGGTACAGAGCCGATGGAGCACAGCAGCAGTGTCATTGCCGTGTTGGTTATCCAGCCACGATCTCCAGCAAAGGAGACAGGGAAGAGCGTCAACTAATTCTGTTACCCACCACAACTGTATGCTGAGCCAAGACCAGACAGCTTTTTGCCTTCTTTATCCTTGAGTTACTAAGAAATTTCCTATAAACGGTGGGAGAAGGGCAACACGAGAAGCTAGGCCAGGTCTACCAGGGTATATGCTATGTTAGGGGCAAGTTTGTGTGCAGATGTAGCGTCTAAGAGAAGCAGGCAAAAATTTGATTTTTCCAAGAAGTGTAAGGAAAGCTTGAAAATACAATCCTGTTAGCACCTCACAAAGTCAATACAACACCTGCAAGAGCATAGAAGAGGAGATAAACAAACTGGAAAGGATGCCTTGTTAGTGCATTGGTAAAAAATATGGTAATGGAAAAAGTCTCATATGTGGAGTCATATGCAATGGTTGTGGCAAGAGAAATCATTATATCAAAGCCTGCAGACAAGAAAACACAAGAAAAAATATACACTACATTAAGTGAACAGTGATTCAGACACAGAGACCGTGGAAGTATCTGACATTACCCCAGCAAAACAGCAAAAATAAATTGTGTACATTAAGCTATCTTCAGATGCAAGAACCGGCCCCACGCAGCCCCCCGGGAAGGAGCGCGCCGAGGAGGAGCCGTGGGAGGTTACCTGCAGGCACTTTGAGGAACTTCCCCGGGAATGAGTAAGTTCAATAGTCTGTAATGCAGCTGTATCACATCTGTACTATGCTAAAGCAGATTGGAAAGCAAAGCTGAGCCAGCAGTTCAGATTTAGAGGTGGCTGCGGAAAGCAAAGGCAGACATGAATTTACAGAGAAACCAAAGGCCTCAGAAAACATCTTTTAAGAGGTTTTTTTTGTTTTAACCTAATACACCTGTCACCTTAAAGTCCTTGAATACCATCACCAGTACAGCTGCACTGTACATGAAAGGAATACAAAATTCACCTTTGCCTCTTCAAGGCTGCTCAGTGCTTCTGGGTGCGAAGGTATTTCAAGTATTTCTGAAATTATGAGATGCCCAGGCAGTTGGGCTCTTGACCTCAGCAGCAGTGAAGGCAGTTACTTTCTGAAAATGACCTTTGTTGGGGCTTGCAATGGGGAGGAGTCTCCCCACAAGGTTATTTCATCCAAGTCCCACAACAATTCTTAAAATTGCAAGCTGACAGCAGGTTTCCCAAGCCAATATGTTTCCAATAAGAAGTGCTTGTTTTATTTACAAGTTACCATTAGAGACAAGATTCACATCACATTATTAAACTAATATTGCTGAGAATGATGTGACCAGAATAGCTGTTCATGCCTCATGGCCATAAATGGTTTATGGTGAGCCCACCTCCATCCCCCCCCGTACTGCCTCATCTGTGCTGACATTTCGTCGTGAATATTTAAGGTAATGCCTGCTTTCATCTCTTGTTCAAAATCAACCACAAGCACACTGCAGAGCATGACGGGCAGTTGCTATTCAACACACAGCACACCAACATGCAATGAATGCTGGCAACGAGTGGACGCAGCACTCGTTTATTTGCTGAAATGTAATGCTTGCAAGGCTGCTTTGGGGTGTGGGTTGTATAATGCTCACCAACAAGCCTTTAAAACTACCTGGAAAGTGAATGCAAATATTGGAACCCTGTTACAGCCTTTCCTTATTTAAGTACAGGAATATTTGATGAGGCAGGAGTTAAGTGGTGGCGGTGTCATCAAATGTGAAGGGCATCTGGCTGGCTCAGCCTCTAGTGGGAGATTTGCCATCCCAGAGCATGAGCGTGAGCAAGGGCTGAGCCTTTCGGAGAGCTTCCCTCTGTCCCAGGGTCTGTTTGGGAGTTTGTCTTTCCCAGAAGGGCAGCTCTGCTGCTGGAGTGCCGGCACAGCTAGCTGTGTGTTAGCCAAAGAAATGAGGTAGAGCTCGTTCCTCCACAAATGCACTGACCTTGCGTGACAGTGTTCGTAGCAAAAGACATCTTAAGATGGTCCTGAATGGGGACATCATTTGTTCGTTTTTTGAAAGGACACCTCACTGCCTGCAGGGCCATGTATTATGCCACTGTTAAACCTTCTCAAGCAATACATAAATATAAAGCAAATTCTGTGTAGCTACGTTTGTGTGTTCTTCTCATTGTGACCTCTTGGACGTATTCCTGGCCTATGATCGGGCTGTCAAAACCACAGTAATCTGTCCCCAGTGCCTGCGGGGTTTGTGCTGCAGAGCTACCAGGAGATGCACATGATGTGGGAGGGATGGGAGCACTGGGGTTATTCATAGCACCTGCCTTTGCCACACAGCTTATTAGCAGAGCACCGCACATGTGAAAGCAATCTCTGTCCTGCTTCTGCAGACCCTGGGTGAGCTACTGGAAATAATTCAGCCTGCAAAATAAGGGCAGGCTTGAGGCAACGGGGCTGTCACGCTCATGGGACACTGTGTCCTGCCGCATCCTCCCTCCCTCTGCCTGCTCTACCTGAGACCTCCCATGGACTGCGGTGCACCCCGGGCTGAGTCGTGGCTCTGCTCCCTCCTTGGCCATGGGGACTCTGCCAGAGCTGCATGGAAATGGGATTGCCTCAGGGTGTTCCCGAGAGCAGCAAGAAGGATGCTGAACACCCTCCAGCTCCACATCTCCTCCCTCCCTGCACACCACATCTGCTTTGTCCCCATCCTCCAGCATCACCCTTGCACTGGGCTGAGTTTACAGCTCACCTTCGGCAGGATGCATGCCAGTGAAAGGGAGCGGGTTCTGCCAGCTTTCCAAAGCCTTTGTATGTTTTAGGCACTACAAGGAAATACCAACATTTAGGCAAAATACTATAAGTGTGTCGTCCCCCTCCATTTCCTACCATAGCTCAAAGTCAAGTGGAAGCCCTGCTCCTTCCTCCTGGCTTTTCACTCTCTGTAAGTGGAAAGTGGGATGTCACAGGAGCATTTGTGATGGAGGGAACAGCTCCTCTCCATCTCCCCATGCTTCCTTGGTTCATTTGTTGCAGTGGCTCTTGCTTGGAGAGTGCTCCCCACATCTGAAAAGCTCTCCCTGCTTATAACCCCCTGGAAACGCCACTGTGAGTAGCTTTACCCATTACACAAATTACACCAGACCGCTGCAAGATTTAGAGACTTTTCAGCACCTCTGGCAGCGTCAGAACAACACCACAGCAGCCTCAGCTGCAGGCAAAGTCACCTGGCTACTGCCCTTGGGCCACATTGGGGCGCAGTCAGGAGCCACGCGGGTGACAGCCACGCTGAGACTGGGGACATCCTTGGGTGCCACTGAGACCACGGGCTCTGGCTGTAACGTTACTGTCTGTTCGGAACATCCCCTAAATAAAATCCTGTGTATTGTTCCCAATTTTTACATCTGAGAACTCTCCTGGGAAACCTCACATTACGCCTTTGGAAGAAAAGAAATACTGTAAGTGCTCCTAAGATTATTAATGATATAAACATCTCTATTGTGCAAACCCATGAATATTCACTCACATGAAGTTGGGCTTTTGTTATATTCAGCTCCCAATTAAGGTGTTGGACAAAGAGACACTCTCCAGGATACTTTGTACGTGCATTCGGGAGCTAAATCATAACCTGCATCATTGCTGTAGTTGCAAATATTCATTTCAATGTATATGGGAAATCATGTTCTTCAAGACAGAAAAACAAAAGTTAGGGGGATTTTGTGGTTATACAGTTGAAATACGCATGTAAAAATAGCTGGAAAATGTTCTGGTGGTTGGTCTCAGCTTGTCTCCCTTTTAAGGGGAAATAGTGGAGGAAGTACAGGCCAGTTTGAAGCTGCAGAGGATCTAACAAGATGTTGGTGCTCAGTAGTAGAGTTTACAAAACAGTACCTTCTGTTTAACTTAAAAAAATGTTCATTGCAAGCGGTGATATAGTGAACCTACCAAAGCAGAAGGAGAATCCTTTACCCAAACGGTGATCAGACATTAGAACAGGCAACCTCCTCAGCTTCAGCATGAGTTATTCACAGCACAATCTGCAAATCCTCTGGGCTGCTTTGCCGGCATAAAGACCCACCAAGCGATGAAGAGCTTTGGGAGAAACTGAGCAAGGCGTCCTGTGCCTTTCGGGGCCTCTCCCCATTGCTGACCAGTCCCTGGGCAGCAGCAGAGCTGGGCACCGCAGAGCCCTGGCTCTGCTCCAGCTCAGCCTTTGCTGGCACCCTGTGCCCTACAGCAAGGGAGAGCTGGTGCCAAAGCAAATGCACCATAGCACGGTCTGCTGGCAGCTTCTCCTCTCTGTTAGAACTGGCGTGTGAAAAATATCCCTGGTTTTATTCACCGGAATGTTGGCAACAAAGCAGGGAATCCAGGGGAGCATCACATGGGGAATAATGACAGGCTAAATGTTATTTTCATTACAGCCACATTAGCGTGATTAGAGAAGGTGGTCACAGTGCAAGAGGAATTTTCTGTCCTCTCTCAGTTCTCCATCACTGGAGACATTAATCCTAAAACAAACCCGCTCCTCCTTCCCAAAAATCTTACTTGCGTCTTTCAGTCTCCTTCCCTGCTGCAGTCTGCGAACCTTCAGCTTGCTGGCATGCTTCAGATGATTTTTAAAACATCATCAGATGGTAGCCATGGGTACTTAACACCCACGGATGTATTTTCTGTGCCTAGGTTTCCCAGCACAGGGACCGCCTTCCTCACTACACACCACCTAAATACAGAAGTCTTCACCTGTAAGATGGTCCCATGGTATTGTCAAGACAAAGCAGCTTTTGAGCCCTGCAGTCATGCACCATGCTTCACATCCCTAAAGCATCTGCAAAATGGGCAGAGGTCTCCTTCTTTCAGAAAAGGGAAAAAGAAATCCTCTAATTCTGAAGGACAGAAAGACAAGGAGTGGGCAAGGGCAAATGGTGCCCAGGGAAATAATCACCCAGACTTAGGAAGCAAGAACCTTGAAGGAAACAGAAAATTGAGCTTGGATAATTTTCCAATTCATTAACTGTTGAAACAGAGCAAATTCCACATCTGGATCTGGCTTCATTAAATTGCAGGTTTGAGTCACATCATTGACATCTCACTGCCTAGGCTCATCCGTCGCTAACCAGACTAGGAAGCCCGTCCTTTAGAGAGGCAGTCACTCAGCAGTGCTGTCCCGTCGCAGACGTTCCCAGCAAGCAGCTCCAAGTTGCCCATCCAAGATTTACTACCAGCCTTTTGAACCCAGCTCTGCTTTTCAAAGCCACAGCAGCCCATATTCCCTCATGCCCTGAAATCCTGGAGGTAAAACAAGCATCATCTGCCTGCACAGAGCTAACATAGCTTGGAAATGCTGCTGCTCCTGCTCTTCGATCCCACTGAGATGATCTGGAAATGCTGCCCTGTGGCAATGCTGGGTGATGAGGAACAGACCCAGAGAACCAGGCTGCAGCAGGATGGTTGGCTGTTAAATTGTACAGCACGTAATTGTCTCCGTGATTTCTGACAGCTCAAAAAGTTTGTGGCCAGGAGGGCCAAACAAAAAGAAAAAAAAACCCAGATACACACATTTAGTCACCCTCAGTCCATATTTAGGCACCTACATACATTGCCCACTTCCCAGCTGGGACAGACAGGATTTTAGCTGCAAGGAACTGAGATCAAGCTTAGCAGGATGCCCACAGATTTCAGCATCCCACACACTTAATACCCATGATTGTTACAACATAGCAACTAGTCTGTAATTAGTACAGACGGTGCCAGAGCTGCCTTTGTATTACTTATGAGTCATGCTACTAAAATATTCTTTATTCATTATCCAAGTCCTTTTCATTTCAGTGCCAGCCATTACCATGTTGCAGGCTACACAGGACTCTGTCAGGCTTGTCAAAGCCAAGTGCTTTCTGATAGGGATCTTCATATTTAATCTGACGAAGAATTACTTTACAAAAGAGCGAGATCAAAAAGGTTCATCTCTGCACAAAAGAAGAAAGAAAAACTTAAACGCGTCTCAAAGTAAGGGATTTTCTCCTTGTTGCTTCTCCAGGCAGACATCTACAGTAAGAAGAACCACTTTCAAACTCGGCTTAAATTGTTCTGTCAGTTAATTAAATATTTGTATTTTAATGCCTTTCTAGTTAACTAGTGAGGAAAAAGGCTCATGAAAAACTCAAACTTAATATGAAACTTTTTTTCATCTTTAATATAATATATGGAATAGAAAGGGGAAAATGTAGCTGAAATGTATTATGACAAGCAAATAAAAGTAATATCAGAAAATTCCTTTGGGCAGATTCTGTTCTAGACCACTAGTATTTACTGAGATTTATTTTTTTTTATTCACCGTGTTATTAAATCACTGGGTTGGAAAGTCCTTGGGTCATTTCAAACCACTGTCTCATTGATTTCTTATTCCTAAAGCATCCTTAATATAGGTTTGTCATTAGATTGTCATCCCTTGATTTCCCTCGGCAGTGGGCTAATTGCCTAAATGTTCTTACTGTTGAAGAGGAACACTGACAGATTAATTCAGGCCTCAAGATCAGGTTTGTAAATAAATGAGTAGGTTAAAAAAAAAAATCTGACATCATCAGAAAAGTTCCTATAAAAAAGACAGTAGAGAATGGGTGCCTCGACTCGCCTTTCCCAGCTCGCACGCAGCCGGGTGCAGGGAGTGCAGCACGGCAGGAGAGCATCCCGCCGGACAGCAGGGCCCGTGGGTGCTGAGCCACTGCTGGCTGAGACTGCACATTTTGGTGCTTTAGATTGCATCTCTTATTTCTTACTGCTGGAAGGCAAGTTGCAGACAGAGGTGTCTCCCCTGAGTCTAATGTTTTATGGGAGTGGTGTTTTTCTATGCACTTCATTTCATAATCTCACCATGTTCTGCATTTCTAAAATCTTTTAAGGTTTTTCTTGAATGTTGCTGTTCTTCTCAGATTTAGCTGTATACATTAAAGACTTAGTTTTACCACAAAGTAGAATTCTTTGCGTTATATTTTGGAAAATACACTCTCAAATGTGTCTGCTTCTGAAGTCAAAAGAGTAGCTTCGATTTATTTCTGAAGTTTCTCGAATCCCTTTTCAGTGAGCATACAGCCTTTGCCCTACACTTTCCTTTTTAGTCCATCTAACTGATTAATGTCTTCTAACTTTATTCTTCTGCTTTTGTTTTCTACTCCTTTTTACTCCTTGCTAATTTACTTAGCATTTCTCTTTAGCCTTTGGAAACCTGCTGTATCTTTGCTTCAAAGAGCAACCACTCTCCCTCCCAGATCGGCACTAGAGCTGGAGCATTTTTCCTGAGCAATGCAAACGCTGGAGAAGGGAAAAGGCCAACCCTGGTACCTGTTAGTGCAGCACTGGCCCAACGTAACAAGATTACTGATGCTAGGGAAATCAAACTGCAGTCAAGACTAATCTTTGAACTATTCAGTTTAGCAATCTAATTATTTCCCAATTAGAAAGGACATGGCAGAAATGCAGTACAGAATGCTAGCAAGAAGACAGAAAGAAAACTTCCAAAGCATTAATCTAGAAATAAAATTAAATTTCTATTTTTAAGCTGAATCAAAATTTTTTCTCCATGTCATTCGTCTTCTCCCTTTCAATAAAAATCCCTGGGTCCATCCATTTGTGAAAGCACAAAGGCTCAGCACTAGAATGTACCTACTGCCTTCCAGGAGAAACCGAACTCAGGGGCATCGTTTCCCGCAAGCGTTACAGACCCGGGAAAACACATCCATGTCTGTATGGGGAATGGCACCAGCTCCTTCTCCCAGACCCAAACCCAGCGGCAGCGGCTTGCCAAGGCGCTGAAAAGGCTGGGCTCTCTGCTGCACAGAAACAGGTGGATGTGGATGACTTGCCCCACACGGGAAGACCCCAAATTCACACCACACAGGCTACCAAACATTGACACATTGCAGCACGGACTGAGCAGGTTGAGGGTCATGTTTCTCACCTCGCTCCCATGCTGGGACCAGCCTGCACATGGAGAGGGTCTCTTCACCACTGGGGACACACCGCTGCATCGGTACAGCAAGGAGGGACAGGACCAGAGCAACTGGGATAAACCAGCAGATGGGCAGCTGAAAAAGTGATGCTTTTATTCTTTTTTCTTCCCCCTTTTGCAAGTGCTTTTGATCAGTACTAAAAGCACATGCACCTGGTTAAAGACCCGGTGGTCAATTTAGGGCATCGTTAGGCTGGAGCAAAGAGAGGTAGGTAACTAAAAGGTTCAGCTGCAGGAATGATCACAGCTGCTGTTTCCAAACCATGGCCAAAGGAGCTTAAAATAATGGAAAATAATACAAAACTACTTTTGAGAGCCAGAATAAGCTTTTCTATAGCACTAACAGACACTAAATTGTAAATTTCTTCATTAACTCATCTTGCTACAGAAGAAATGGGGGTTTCAGAGGGAATTCAGAAATCATTTCTTCCACATGAAAAATTTGTGCACTTAATTTGTTGCAGTAAACCACCATCCTGAATGCTGAGGAGTTCTGTGTTAGCCAGATGATGAAACAGCATCTGCCTTAACTGCTTTTTTCTCCATTTAACTAGTAAAATATTTCCATCTCAGTGATGAGATTAAAAGCACAGTGGAGAAAATCACAGAAGAAAAGAAATGCCCAGTTCTCTAACCAGGGCTTTAGAGTGAAATAGCTGATATTGCCAGATTCAGCACAGAAGAAAATGATGGAGAATTCCTTTACAAAACTTGTTACAATGAACAAATACAGTAAGAGCGTTTTGGAGGAGCATACAGCACACAAGTGGGATTTCAAAACAACGTAAGGGACTTGCAGAGATACATCTCTTTCATTACCCAAACTGTTAGACTTGGATCTAAAAGCAAACATTGACAATGGAAGGATTTACAGACTCAGGAGTCTGAAATCTGAGTCTGGTTTCCATAGATTTCCAGGTATTCAGAATAAGAAGGTAACTGGAAACTACAGCCTCATAACTGTGCCTAACATTGGCTCTGCGCAGTGATAACATCTGCCCCACTGAAACCCCCTCCGCTAACACACGTGCAAGATGCAGCCTGCGCAGAAGGGGGACAGTGAGGTCAGTTTGGGCTCGCTCGCTACATTTCTGCTGCAGCACAAGAGATATTAAGGGCCCTGGCATTTTTTCCTTAAACGATGTCCCAGATGCTGGGCTTTGACCCTGCTCATTTCATGTAGAATATGCCTTTTTTAAACAAATTCTGACTAAAATACTATTAAAGACTTTTTCCAACTGCTCTTTCCTTTTCCCCTCCCTCCAAATACTCAGTTCTCATATATTGCGCCCAACACCTTACTGCAGACAAAAATATGTTATTGAATTTGAAGTGAAATCAGAAGAGTTTTAATTGCTCAGAGTCTCGGGAGGCCCCAGCCCCATCTGCAGCAGGAAGGCATTCAAGGATTCAGCCGCTGGATTAATCCCATGGCTCAATGGATGGATCCAAGGTTCACATTGAAGAGGCTTGGAATAAGCAGGTCACTGAGCCCAGAAATCCTTATGGGCAGTGATGTCTGGCGGTGGGCTCTCCCCACAAATTTTCTACTGCAGGGTTTTCAGTGCAGTCCTCTTCCTCGCGCTAAGGTCAGTGTTCAGTGTGTAATTGCCCCACGGCTGTTGCACTATGTGCAAGGGACCTGTAGACCAAAATTATCAGGGAACAACTTAATTATCGTGCCAAGGCTTTGAGAGCTGAGAAAATGGATGACTGCAGAGCTTATTTCTTTTTCTTGCAACGTTTTGGCAGAGTGCTGAGCACAGAAAAGGCACCATTCCCAACAACGATCAGAAGGGGCAACTGCTATCCACTATTTATTCTTCCTGGTTAACACAATATTTTGGGCTTAGTCACAGAGTGGCAAGCTCTCTTGGCATTGCAGATGCTGTTTAGCTCATCTCCCTAGTGCATGTAACACATGGAATTGGAGAACCAGCGCTTACAAATGTTCACATATTAAAGATGTTATACAGAGAAGCAGTGAACATTAATGTGAGGGAGCCCTGACTGAATCCTCTGCTCCTTTGGGGGAGTTTCCAAAGCCTTTCTCTGCTTTTCAATATTTTATCTTGCTGGGAGATGGTGTCTCAGCGAGGTGCTTTGTACCGTTCTCTGGAGGAGTGAACTTTGTCCCTATAGGAGACTAGCCACAGCTATCAAAGTTGGCGTGCAGCTTTGTAGCTTCATTATCTGCTTTAGCAGCTACAAGTATCACAAGGAGAAATCATGGAGGGAAATGGATGTATGTCTATAAATGGCCAAAAAAGCAGAAAGCCGCATTTGGCAGAACTTTTTGCTGTAATTAGCAAAATCTTGTTAAAAATTGGTTACCGAGCATACCCATCTGATCACTATTATAATTTCAAACCACCATCCTGGTTATACCCTGCACACTCTGCTTAGCAGCCATCTCGAAGCAGTCAGGATTTTCTCAGTAAGGAGAAATCAGAACGTGTCAATTCGTTTACCAGTGTGCTACAAGCTTTACTGTGATCAAATTGCATCTACCCATCAGAGCTGCTTGAGTTACAGAAAGCACAAGATAGTGTCAGGGAAGAAAATATGTCCCTAGGAAAAAGTTACAGAAGTGATCTTGTTGGAAACAGCCGAGCAGCATGGATAATGAGAGTCCTCCTGAAATGTCAGCGGGTTGAGTGGGGAGCCTCAGACCAGCGCTGGTACAGTTCAGCCACCTCTTGCCATTTAAATGTTATCACAACAACTCCTCTAAGTTTCTAAATTGAAAAAATAATGAGCAGTACATAGAAACTAATCATTGGCTTGTACTGGGGAAGCAGCTAGCCAAAATATAAAGGACCTTTACAGTGTCACAGAGATGTTTTTGACATAGTAATGACTAGTGGGAAGGGTTTATGTTTGTCTCTGTTCTGCTGCCAGCCTAATCAGATCAGCACCGCTAATAAAGCATACTTCCCTCTAGCTGGGCTCGAGCTTGCAAATGTGTGTGCAGCTCAAGTCGGGGCAGAAAGAAAAAAACAGTTGCCCCCACTCTGCTCTTTGCAGGTTTCAGGAGAGGGATGACACCGACTTGTAGGAAATGTAGGTTCAAATCCTGGCCAAGCTCCACAGAGGCACGGGTGAACGGGGTGAGCCCACTGCTGAGCCCTGTTTCACCCGCCTTTGCTAAGCTGTGCCTATGCAGAGAGCAGCTGTTGTAGGGCCCTGCCCAGCTGTGCTTGTGCGGAGGAGCTCTAACCTCGGCGTGGCCTTGGAGGAGTGGGGTGTCTGTGTCACCGATCCCGCCTGCCTCGCTGTCCCTGGGCTGGACCGGTCCTGCCTCGGCACGCTCCAGGCAGGCACGCTGGCTTAAATTGTCTGTGCATGAAATTCCTAGCAGAGCTGATGTTTTTATTTTATTTTATTTCCCTAAACCGCTGCTAAGGCTGGTTTTATCAAGTACCTTTTGCTAGTCTAATAAAATACCGTTATCATTTATGAAGGTAAGCCAGATGCGCAGCAGATGAAGCTGTCCAGGAGAGCGCTGGTGACAGCACTGCAGATGCACTTAGATGCAATCAATTTATGATAACAATGCTGAGCAAAGGAGCAGATGTGCCAGTCTCCCAGCTTGGGTTTGGATACTGCATCTCCTGACACCTTTAATCCTCCTTCTCTCCGCCACGCTTAGCTGTGAATTTAGCCTGTCGCCAGGCTGAGGGTTATCCGGCGTAGACAGCAGCCACACCTTCCTCGCCATGCACTGCCGGCGAAGAGCAGGCGATGCGGCGGTGCATGTGCAGACAGGCTCCTGCCGTGCTTCGCTCAGTGAACACATTCATTTTTTCTCGTTGGCAGCCCTGAGACAGTTTACTCTCGCCTCCGTGTTGGGCTGGATGTCACTTTTTATATGACTACAGGAACTGGCTTACTGCAGAAAAGCAGGGATCATGCTGATTTTCTTTAAGTGTTCCTATGTGGCCTTTCATACAAAATATAAATTACCTAGTCCACCGCTTCCCTGACAAATACCTTTTCGAGCCTTTTTATTGCACAGCTGTAAATACATCACTTGGTATGGTACATGTAGAGCCTGCTTAGAGATCATTCCACCAGAACAATCTTCAAAAAGTGGAATATTGACAAAATATGCGGTCTTTGAGGTGAGGTGTGGTGGCCAGCTGGCCTGAACCCACCACTCAGAGGAGGAACAGTCCCATAGAAATTCAGGTGTTTCAGAACAATCATGCTACCTTGGCTCAGTTTTGGGAATACCTGGCTGCCCATAGTTTTTATTATGCCTGAAGTTGGCATTATGATGGACACCAAGGCTATTTGATATATTGTCTTATGGTAGTGGTAAAACTAAACATTACACAATAAATACTGTGAGTATTTATTATATAAATAAATATTTGTGAGTTACGGCGTTTAGACTGACTGTGAGTCAACTTTGTAAAAGCAACTCAACACATCACACCTTTGGGTTTTTACCTAGTGAGGGTTTCTAACCCCAAGAGCTGCCCTGCGCACCCTCCCTGGCAGGGCCACGCTCAGCAGCCGGGCAGTAGCTGACCGGCCTTCATATTTTCCAAACACCTGGAAATGGATTTGCTCACAGAGAAACATAAACACGGCACCTCCAAATTGCAGTGTGCCCAAAGGAGCCCCAGGGCGCGTGACACTTGCTGGGACCGAAACGGCAGCAGGACATTCTGGCTCCATCTCCTTGCAGATTTTGCTACAGCTCTGTCACCCAGGATTTCCCAAATACAGGGCTGTGATGTGGTCCCTTTGCATGCTTCCCCTCTTTCCACACTTGCTAGCCTGAAAGAGCCCTCTGATACGTATTCATTGAACTAAACTACCAGGCACCAACACCTTGGTAAAAGCTGCAGTTGATGCCTGGGAACAGGGAATCACCAATGCCATTAAGGGGATTTCGTGTGCTTCATCATCGTTTCTGAAGATGAAGCTGAGTTGTCTATTTCGATGGGTAACATTATGGGGTCACGCATAGTGTATAACCCTACGGCAGCTGCCCCTGACAATGTCACATTCGTGAAGTCAAAGATCATTTTGCCTTTTGTGATATCTTGCACTAGTCCTAAGCATAGGAAGAAGAAAAAAAATGCCTGTTTTGCACATCACTAGCTATTAGGCTATGTCCAGTTACATCACATCAGTTGACATAATGTAAACCAATGTAAGTAGATAAAATGTGACACAAATGTCATGTTGCATCAGATTTTAAAGGAGTTGGCAGCTTTTACACCATGGATGAAAAATACCAAGTTCAACCATCATACCTGTAGGCCTTCAGGATAAAGCAATGCTAGCCACCAACTGCAATCCATGTTTTCATATTCTAATGGTGCATTTCTAGCTTATGAAATGACCATTTTTACTCTCTGTTATGCTCCTGTTCCTTCCCAAAAGACATACAAACACAATGAGGGCTAACCTTGACAAAGCACGCAGCAGCAGGGAATTCATCTACTGAAAAATGGATAAAACATAGAGCCTGTCTCAAAAAACCACCAAAATCAATAGCAACCTTTCTATTGATTCAAACAGGAAATGGATCAAGGTCTCCATGCCTCAGTAAATATTTTTGCTGTACAACTAATTTCCCATTAGAAGGAAAAGCATAGGTTTTTTGTAGGCCAGAGGGAAAAAAGCAGAGCAAATTTTATGTAACAGAGCAGAGAGTTTACAAAGGAGAGGCAGCACTCAGGTGATGAATCAAGTGCTAATACCATGTTTGGTGTTTTCAATGTTTTCTTCAGTTTCCACTCACACGGAAATTTTACACTGAGGACAGAGCGAGCCTGATGTTTGCACCAGCAGCAGGACCATGACTCATGTACCCGTCCCTCCTAGCTACAGCTGGCAGAGAAAACGTGGTACCTGGGCATCACAGAGCCTGCTGGGCACTGGCCACCTCCTCACCCAGCTTCTGGAGCAGAAACCGGCTCTGGGACCTTTGGAGCTCCCCTACTCCCTCTATACTAGTCATTTCAGAGCCACATCGTGTAGGAGCTGCGGAGGAGCCTGACAGTCCTCTGCAGGAATTCCCCTGAGCCACGGCTGCAGCTTACATCAATTACTTTCAGTCACCTGAGGGTATTTTTCATGCGGTGGCTTGGTAGGATTCTGCCTTTAGAGCAGATTATTGACATGAGGCTGGAAACTCTTGTGCCACACTAATAAGATAACGCTCTGGTAACAGTTGGTTAATACTATAAACAGAAGCCAAGTCAAAACTACAGAATTGCAGCCTGACGAAGGAAAGAAAAGAGAAAACAGCCAGCATCAGCACTGCCTGCATTCCTCACATATCATCTGCTCACCAGCACACCGCCTGCACGCTGCAGCAGGGAGCCGCAGAAGCCCGGGGAGGGCACGAGCTGGCTGAGGGATTCTGCTCCCCAAAACACATCACCTGGATGGTTTTCTTACATGCTGATTTTCCTCCTCTCACAATATCATGTATCCATCAGCAAAAATTTCCCTTCCCTGGTTTGCATGTCTTAGTGCGAAAGAAAAAGGCCGGGTATCCCTGCAGGGGCAGGGATGCTGAGCAGTGAGCTGAAAGTGCTTGTCCGAGGTGGCAGGGATTAGAAGGACACTGTCCCGCTTCCGTGGTTGTCTATAAACTTTCAGTAACCTCCTTCTTGGCTTTGTGTCAATCGCATAATAACGCTTCGGGAGAGGAGCTGTGTTTAACACCCCTCTGCTTCACAGATCTTGCTCGGCCACGCCACTTACTTTGCTATGAATCTTCCCTTTCTACTTGGTGAGAGCAAAGGCTCATCTCTCGCTTGCTTTTTTTCCTAAAGGTTCTGATAGCTCCACTCCTCAGCCCAGGTCTGGGGAAGAGAGCACACACAGGGAGATGCTGGGGGCAGAGGTGCAATGTGATAATTGTTGAAGTAATGTTCAACTAAGATTTTCAGTACATTAAAAAAGGTATCTGTGCTCTTCTGCAGGCTCCCCGCAGCAGCTGCTGTGAAGGGCAGGCTGCACAGCAGAGAGACCACGTCGCTGAGGCCAGTCCTGCCCAGTGAGAATTTGCCTTTTGTATGGAAACTCCCATAAAGGGTAGTTGAACAAATCAGACATTTTCTCTGAACTGAAAACATTTCTGGCTTATCCTCTTGATCCTTCAGATTGTTATTCATCGTGTGCACGAGGGCAGTGCCTGCGGATGGACCCAAGCGAAGGTATTAATTGAATAATGAATCCGGCAGTTTACCAGTAGACTAAGACTCAAATTGCAAAACGATTAATCTTAGAACCTGTTTATAAATGAAAAACAGGTATCTTGAGGCTGGTAACCTTTTAGAAACATCACGGTGACAGATTCTGCCTGACAGGTTTGATATGAATTTTGCCCACTGTATAAATACTGATGGGTTTAATGCTTAGCATTGCAGACTTAATCTTCTTAGCAGGTGTATTTCCCGATCTAGAGCTGTGCTGAGTGCAAGGTCCCCCCGCCCCGGTGTGGCAATGATGCGGTGCAGCACTCAAGGTGTTATTTAGAGTCGTTAGTCCTTGAAAGGAAAAAGTTAATTGACAAGTGTTCACAAACGTTGTGTACTTGAGCGTCTCAGGAGAATTGCCCAATTAATATACTCTCAACCAGGCAGATTCGGGATCGTTAAGAACCTCTGACACGTTGAAGAAGGCATTGGGAAGGCACACAAGCAAATGAGGACTCTCATTGCCCTCGTCGTGATGGGTGAAACGAGCCACCCTGGCATTGCCACTATGCTTCCACATTCCCTACAGATCCCCTGGAGATCTCCATGATCAGGATGAAAAGGAAGCAAAGAAGAGCAAGATTTCAATATAAGTGCTTATTTTTAGACCCTGATCTTCTGACCAGCTCTTCTGAGAAGGTCTGTGTCCATAGAGGCTCAGAGCCCATCTCTGTCTGTCCATGGCGGCTGAGAGCCCATCTCCACCAGCCAGACAGGTAATTTATAACTCCTTTTCTTCAATGTCAAAGCTAATTGCACAAAGGACATACAATATTGAGAAAGACCCGATTTTACTGACACTATGAAGGATTAAGGAAGCAAGACAGGAAAAGAATATTAAAAAATCTGTACAACAGTGAGCTTTGTTTTCTGGCTTCTGGATGGCTCCTGTTTGTTTATTCCACCCATACATCTCAGTTCACCTTTAAATAACTTAGCTGATGGAAGTTTATTCTCACTTTTAAAATAAAGAATGTTTTAATCTAATTGTTGGAGTTAATGAGCTGCCCTGCAAATTTTCTATTTTGAACCAGAGCCACTCTCAGTCGGTCCTGCCAAACCAAATTCTTTGACCTAATTTCTAAGAATATATTCTCCCCTGAAAGCCGAACGCAGCTGCATCAATCCATATTGTCCAGCCTGCTGAAACTGGGTTTTTGTAATGAAAATATGCAGAGCCTTCAGCGATGGTGATGCAAATTAAGCTACTGTATTTTGGTTTTGTTGGTTTTTTTTTTTTTTTGCCAAGGCTATTCTGAAATTCTGAGGTCAGTACTTACATGGCTTGGTGACAAGGGAATTAACTGCACAAAGATCAGGTGATATTAGAATGGGAAAAAAAGCTCACTGGGGAAAAATAGAAGCATTCAATAATGTATGAAGCATTGATATGACATTGTTTAAAGTAAAAGACCTGCAATGTTATTTTTTTTACTTTTACACTAACAAATGGAAGCAAGAAAAAAAAAGAAGACTTTGTGTTGTCTATTAACAAAAATTCTTTGAAAAAAATACGATCAGATCTCTATGATCTAACTTTTAAAGATGTATTGTATAGAATGAGGTAACCGGCTATCATATTTTCACTGCCAGTTACCTGCAAACATGCAGATCATTTCCCCTTGCCTCTCCTTTCTGTTTAGGCTGCAAACCCACGTGCCATGCAGTGTATCACTCTGTGACCTCTTGCCCGCACCATAAATCAATGGTAGTTCTGCTGCTGAGCTGCTGTGCTTAAATCAAGCCCTGTGTGTATTAATAAATATAAAATAACATAGCAGCTGGGTGCTGTAATCCTGACGGGGCTCTGAGGAGGCTGTCATCAGAAGCATCGTAGCCTGGTAGCAATTGCACCCCAGCACCCAGGATTTGTATTTCTGCTCAGCACTGCCTAGAGCAAGACTCCAGGTTGCTTCAACTCGTGTAGATTAGGCCTCTTTAATCTCTCCTGGCGATATTTTTACATGCTATTTTTCAGGGGAGGTCACGATACAGGGAGAATACACGATCAGCCTTTCTACAAGGGTTGATCTTGCAAACTCCTCACCCAGCGAGACCCTGGGGTACCCAGTGCCGAGCGAGCGCTGGCTGCACGAAACCAGGGATAAAAGGAGCATCTCAAAAAAGAGCTGTTTGCTGCCATGTCCCTAAATCTCTCTGAGCAGAGCGGGAGGCTGCGGCAGCGCAAGCCCAGGCTGTCAAAGAGCAGAAATCACCGCTCTCCCAGCACAGCACTTGCTTTAGACGCAATAACAGATACGGTGCCCAAGTCTGGTAAGACGCGGGAGCGACGAGGATTTACAGGCAGAGCTGGACCCCTGGGAGAGGACTGGCAGCAGCTCCTTAAATACCTGCTGCAGAAACCAGGTTTCCTGGCTGAGCCATCTACCTCTTTCTGAAGATGCAAAGATGCAAAACAAATTTTGTCAATATAAACATCTCATGAAACACGGCTAAAACCCTCTGTAGCCGTGTTCCCATCCATGCACGCTGACACATGGCAGGACAAGGCTCAGGCTGTGCTCCAGCTACGCCAAGCTCACCCACTGCCAAGGAACCCAGCACAGTCACCCAAAAATACCACCCAGAATCATTTATGATTTGCTTGTGCCCTGCCTTGTCTCTCAGAAGTACCTTTTTCTGCTGAAAATATACAAATATATTTAGTAAAACTGATATATCTTAAGACTGGAAACTTTGCAACTCTATCCTTGCTATTTGCTTCAGAGAGAGGATGTCTCTCTGAGTTAGTGCAAAGAAGGGACTTTTCTATTTGGTTCAGAAAATGGTATTTGTACATTTCAAAGAGAAATATTTAACAGTATTCAAAAGGGCTAAAAATGTCACTGGAAGTTCTTGTCTAGATTTATCATTTTAAACAAAAATAGCTAAAAAGTATTCCTTAATAAAACCAACAAAATAAGACAGCTTTGAAGGAAAACCAGGCAGAACTGTGGTTCTATACAGCAGCAGAGATACATTCACAATTTGAAAGAAAGAAAATACCCAACTTATTTGCAGTCTTTTTTTTAAGCGAGAAAGAGTTTTTTGTCCCCAGGTGTAGAGCAGAGAGCTATTTCCAGTCCATCAAAGAGAGAAACTGGGCACAGACCTGGTCAGCCATGCAATCAATTTCCATTTTTTTTTTTTCCTGGAAGCAACAACCTTCTGTGAAGCTGCATTTGTTCCATTTTTTCTTGGGTGAACGGTTTTGCATTAATAATGAGATTATCAGTAAAAGTTATGCACACACTGATTTCTCGGAGTGTCCTATGTGTAACTATGGGATTGCTTTCCCTTCAAAGACAAGAGGTCGATAGTGAAAACTGTGGTGCATACATGATGGTCACCTGCTCTGGTCAGTAGAAGACAGAGCTGAGACGAGAGAGAAAAGATGTATTAGAAGAACCTGCACAGCTGTATGAGCCAGTAGACAATCTTAAGGATGTTGCTCAACTTGGATCAAGATAGCTGCCGTTATTGCTTTAAATGGCAAGATTTGGTTAGGATGCTGGGAAGTTTTGCTTCCATATGCTGTCCATGATCCTGTCTGGATTTAGCTGATAGCAGCATCAGTGCTTGACAGAAGACCCCAGCAGCAGTCCTGAGGACTTACATTTCCTCCGACCAGAGCTACTCATCATGTACCAGCTGGAGAAGAGCTCTCCTGGCATATGGGTCTGGCATGATGCTACAGCTGAAGTGCTGCAGGCGCAGCAGCAGGTCTTGTCAAATCAATATCTTACTTTCACCCAGAGTCTAAGGACATATTCTGACCACTGCTATCTCATAGAATCATAGAATCGCTTAGGTTGGAAAAGACCTTTAAGATCATCAAGTCCAACCGTTAACCTAGCACTGCCAAGTCCACAACTAAACCATGCATTACATCTACCTGTCTTTTAAATCCCTCCAGGGATGAGGACTCATCCACTTCCCTGGGCAGCCTGTTCCAGTGCCTGACTACTCTTTCAGTGAAGAAGTTTTTCCTAATATCCAACCTAAACCTGCCCTGGTGCAGCTTGAGGCCATTTCCTCTCGTCCTATCGCTTGTTACTGGGGTGAAGAGACCAACCCCCACCTCGCTACAGCCTCCTTTCAGGCAGTTGTAGAGAGCAATAACGTCTCCCCTCAGCCTCCTCTTCTCCACACTAAACAACCCCAGTTCCCTCAGCTGCTCCTTGTATGACTTGATCTCTAGACCCTTCACCAGCTTCATTGCCCTTCTTTGGACACGCTCCAGCATCTCAATGTCCTTCCCATAGTGAGGGGCCCAAAACTGAATGCAGTATTCGAGGTGCAGCCTCAACAGTGCCGAGTACAAGGGGACAATCATTTCCCTAGTCCTGCTGGCCACACTATTCCTGATGCAAGCCAGGATGCTATTGGCCTTCTTGGCCACCTGGGCACACTGCTGGCTCATGTTCAGGTGGCTGTCAACCAACACCCCCAGGTCCTTTCCCGCCAGGCAGCTCTCCAGCCACTCCTCCCCAAGCCTGTAGCGTTGCCTGGGGTTGTTGTGACCCAAGTGCAGGACCCGGCACTGAGCCTTGTTGAACCTCATACAGTTGGCCCCGGCCCAACAATCCAGCCTGGCCAGGTCCCTCTGTAGAGCCTTCCTACCCTCCAGCAGATCAACACTCCCACCCAACTTGGTGTCATCTGCAAACTTACTGAGGGTGCACTCGATCCCCTCATCCACGTTGTTCATAAAGATATTAAACAGAGCTGGCACCAGTACTGAGCCCTGGGGAACACCACTTGTGACTGACCGCCAACTGGATTTAACTCCATTTACCACCACTCTTTGGGCCCGGCCATCCAGCCAGATTTCTACCCAGTAAGAGTACACTCATCCAAGCCATGAGCAGCCAGTTTCTCCAGGAGAATGCTGTGGGAGACAGTGTCAAAGGCCTTACTAAAGTCCAGGTAGACAACAGCCACAGCTTTTCCCTTACCCACTAAGCGGGTCACCTTGTCATAGAAGGAGATTTGGTTAGTCAAGCAGGACCTGCCCTTCATAAACCCATGCTGACTGGGCCTGATCCCCTGGTTATCCCATACGTGCCGTGTGATGGCACTCAGGATGATCTGCTCCATAACCTTCCCCACCACCAGGGAAGCCATCTCCATGGTTTCTCCTTATTCTTTTGGAAACAGGAGCACTGGTTTATCACCCTGCTTCATCTCCCCTTGGGAAACAGTGAGGTGTTTCTGCAGAACGGGGCCCATTAGCTAAAACTCTGCTGCAGGGCACAGCTCAGTCGATCCATTCAATTTTCTGTGCACTCCCTCAAAAGCCTCTGGGAAGCCTCAGGAAACTTAAATAATGTGAGGGCACCAAACACTGAACCTCCTCCCTTTATTTTTTGAGTTCAACCACTTTGGTTTTAGCCTCATCACCCAGTGGGTTGAAGAAGAGGGAAGTGGTGTTGTCACGGTTCGCCTTGCAGCAGGGTGACAGCATGCGACCGGCACAGGGAAGCGCTCCGATACGTGGGCACGCTCCTCAGCAACTTCCATTTTCTTCTTCTTGCTTCTTAGGGGCTCGGAGTCCTCCTGGGTCTGGGCGTGCAGTGAGGCTGCATAAGAATAATTTGTTTGTACAGGGACTTGCAAGGAGTGAGAGGGCCAGCAGGGTAAACCGCAAGAGAGAGCCAGGGGAGGAGAGTATTTCATGCATCGAGGTGATCTGGGCTGTGGTTTTGCTTCTCTACCCTTGCTGGAGTGAAGATACTGTAAGTGTTTCTGTCACTGGAGAAGAAAACCATGGCAACAGAAACTTAGTTCGTACTTTAATTTATTGCCATCAAGATATTTGCCAAGTGCCAACTCCCTGGGAAAAACGCATTTTTCATCAGTACTACACAGAAATTAGCATCAGAAGAATTAATGCACTTAATAACTGACAAGGAACACCAAGAAATATGCCTGAGACAGGAAGACAACTGTATTTATGAGTCCTTTCAACCTATAGCAAACATCAGCTAGCTGGATAAATGCCACTGCAAGTTTGAATCATGATTTGGTGTCGTTTTAAATTTAAGCGAAGCAAGGATTTTCTTTATTTAGCTAATGCTGGAAGTGGCATAATGAATAAAGGGCATGAGCTCCTGTTTGTGTTGCAGATCTTTCAGCCTTAAACCTAGAAGAAGGTGAGAGCATTTTCCAAATGGGTCAAGTCATAAGCAAAGGTGGCTATTTTGTACCCAGAGAAGAACGGTCATGTAACAGAGAGGGAACCGGTCGGACCCTTTAGCCAAACAGCCTTGGGACTCACCCCTTCTCCTCCTCCTCAATTTTCCTCCTTCATCTAAGCAAGGAGCCACGGAAGCCCACTGGCATTGCCGTGCCAGCGCCTCCCAGCCAGGGGAGCTCTCCTGAAGCCCGTGCAGCCAGCTGGCTGCTATTTCATAGGTGGCAAAGCAGCAACACAGAATATTTGTGGGTGGCTATCGGAGATCCAGGGGTTAGTCTGCTGGGCTGAGTGCTCCCGAGCACGCTCTGATGCTCCGTTCCCTGGCTTAACTCCAAGGTTATCCTCCCGCTACCCCACAGTCCCAACAGCACAACTTCTCTGCATCGCTTTGGTATCTCCCCTCCCTCCATATCACAGCCTGCTAATTTGAAGTGACAGAAAACAAGCAACCAGCTGCCCAGAGCATCTCCAGGCTTTACATCCTTATCTCGAGAGAGTCCACGTCTTGGTTTTGGCCCAGGGACAAAAAGAAGTAACTCTTTTCCCTAACACTAATGTTGAGTCACAACTAATGCATTAAATATACAACACCCGGCCTTCAAATACAATTAAGATGACTACAAGTAGCATCATATTTCTATAAATATTTTTGAAGAAATATCCATCTCTGCTTTTTTAAAAATTTTTTTAATACACTGCATCACCAACAGCTAGCAATACCTACTGTCAGACACGTACTGCAGAACTGAGAGTCCTGGGTTTGCTTTCAGGACCTGCAGAGACTTTAGGAAATTTGGGTTGTGATGGGCCTGTTTTCCCATCTGAACAACAGCTTGTTTGTACATTTCTAGGGGATGGGGTTTTCAGACATCTCCTGACCTGGAGCCAGACTTCCTCCTCCAAATTATTAAACACCATTTGCTTACGCCGAAGGCTGTATTGCTGAAATTTGTAGTGTCTGTCAGTCTGCAAGCTGGTAACAAACTGACCATTTTATTCAGCCTCATGGTTTTAGCAGGGAACATTATTTAGTACCACTACAAAATGGCATCTTTACTATGAGAAAAATAGCAACTGATTCATTGTTCAGCTGATAGGAGGAATTACCTCCATCGCTGTGTGATTCATCTTGATTCATCCCACGCCTGGAATCACGAAGGAATAATTTAAAGTCAACTCAACATATCGGTAAGCTCTAAACTAACTGCAGCCACTGGGCATCGCTGTGGGCAGCTTGGGAAGGCCTGTGCTTGGTGCACATTGCTGATGGACAGAAGCAAAACATGAGGATATCTCAGCTGCAGAGTAGCAGTACTGCAAAGGTGAAAGTATAGTTATAAAAATGGATGATGTTCCCTCACCCAAGGTTCATGGTGGAAAGCCAGCTCTCAAGGGAGAATGTAGAAAAAGAAGCAAGCTGGAGAAAAGGAATCAAAATTTTATTGTAGGCAAAGCAAGATCTGTGCAGGGAAAGAGTGACAAAAATTGAACTGTTACATGTGCTGACAGGACAAATAGGACAGGACACGGTAGATCATCCTAAAATAGTGCAAAGCCTGGTGCGTGCCGGCTTGCACGTAAGACAAGCAGAGGACAGGTAACAAAAGGAAAAGCGTGCAAACCAGAAGCAAATGTGGGGAAAGGGGAGGTAGAAAAGCAGCAACACAAAGCAGATACTCCAGGACCCAGCAGCGCTGAAAAATGCAACATAGGGATAATGAAAACAACAGCCAGGAAAATAACTCAAAGACCAGAAGGATTCAGGTCCCCTGATGGGGTCAGGTCACAGGGGTGACCTTATAGACAAATTGCAGAGTATTTATCTGCCACAGAGCACCATTTCTTTCAGGATCCTGCGATGGTCTGGACAAAGGGCTGCATGAGACAATAAGGCAGTGTCCCTTGTTCCCACGGCACAGCTTTAGCGTGTCCAGAAACACGGGGTTTTCTAACACTGTTCTAGCACAGGCTAGAAATCGTGCTGTGGTGCCAAGGGGAGCACACACAGGGCAGCCCTGTGGAATGGACCCGATTATTGATTCACTAAGTGAATACTCTGAAACACTGTAATTGCTGTCTGGGATGCGTTATTGCAATATGAGGGTTTTAATGGAGAGTTAAGAGCAGCGCTGACCTTTAAATACCCTACACATTCTAAGGCTGCACTAGATGATTTTACACCAATTATTTATTAGCATTATAAGTAAATGAGTTATTATCATTCATGAATTCTGTAACAGTCAATTTGTTTCTCTGCCCAGAGCCTTGAAGTGCCTATTTCACAATTTCTTAGAGATGTAACCATAGGAACTAAGTGGTTGCCAACATAAACCTTCATAATTAATGATGATAAGCTTTCACCCTATTAAGTGATACTGAAATGTATACAGAGTCGATGAAATACACCTCAAGGGCCACGGGACCCTGAAGGCAGCGGTACATCGACTTACTGTATGTAACACTTACATACTGCCTAAGTGAGTACATTGGCTCAGCTGTGCATTTTTGAAACTCCCACACAGAAGCCTGCTGTGAAATGGAAGGCCAAGAAGGCAGATTTTCTGCCCTGGAAAGCAGAGATCCCCCTGAGCTGTAATAGAGAGCGCAGACACTGCCCCTGGCCCTCTCCCTGAGCATCACCGAGGAACGGGAGATGGCAGGGGAGGGCGGCCACAGCCCCCCAGGGGCAGTGGGAGCCGCAGGGCAGCGCCCGGTCCTGTGCCCTGGATCACTAGGGCAGCTGCAGCGCTGAAGGGTCGTGCTCTGCCATGCAGTTTGGAGCAGCCCCCAGAGCTGGAGTTATCTCCCTTCCCAAAGCAGAGTGCTCACCTCACAGGGGGTATTTAGCTGTAGATACCTCCTGCAGGGCCAAGCACAAAACAGCAGTCAAATAGCTTCTGTGGGTATCCTTCCCGTCCCTGTCACACTGGGATGAATACTTCCACTCTGTTCCTCTCCAAAGTTTTTTTCCTAAGCATCTGGTGCTGGAGGATAGACAGCTCCACTGCAGGTGATCTTCCTCCAGTGGGGGTGTGGTTTCCAAGCAATAACCTGGCTTTTCCTAAGAACCTACACAGGGACACAAACACTCCATCCCTGGAGGTGATAATTTTATATACAAGGCCATGAAAGAATGCTTTTGCTCTGGCTTGCCTGTGACCAGCAAGGCACAAGACCTTCTCACAGTGACAGTTTTTCAGTAACCCCACAAATTAGGCTGGCAAACTGCTTTCTTGTGGAGGACAGCATAGTCATCAGAAGTGAGGCAGGGAGAAGTCAGAAGGCTTTTGCAGGTTGAGCCTGGCACCGTGGGTCCAGAAAGCTCAGCTGCGGATTGCCAGACAGCCTGGTCAGCCATGAGGAGTGCCTGTTTGAACATGCAGCTAAAAAATGCAGCCAAGGTGCACTGCCCGCTTGCAAACCAGCTCTGCAGTTACGAGCAGCAGATCACAATGCTCGTCGGGGAAAAGGGGGAGAAACCCACCGGGTTGAGGTGCCTGCAAGATTCCCAGGACACTTTGTTTACCAACAACCGCAGCAGCTCCCACCGAGCACAGCCCAGGACAGTTCAGTGCAAACTGCACGGCCCGGACAAGATAACAAGTGACAGCACACGCCGAGAAGCGGTGCGTGTGCGCAGAGCCCGGGTCCAGCCCTGCTCCCCGGGCTGGGCTGGGAGTGCTGGAGCCTCTTTTCAGCTGCAGGCAAGAGGCACAGGAGCTTTTGACAGTTGTGATAAAAGTCTCAGAGCATGTCTTGCAAGACATCTTCATTTACTGCTTCAAGAGAACTATCTATAAGGATCAAATGTCCCTTAAAAACCAGAAACAAGATCCAGGTGACTTTTCCCACAGCATGTCAGCGTGGAAATTGGAGGCATCCTTGCAAATGGTTTGGGGTTTCATGAGGTGGCTCTCTCATAAGAGACTTTCCCATTTTTGAGGTTCTTCCTAGGGGATGCTGTGGATGAAGCTCTTGAGTGTGCTCCAGTTTCAGAGATGGAAACTGTTATTTGCCTCCAAGGAAGTGGAGAACACAAGAACGGTCACTTGGGGCCTGACCAAAAGCGACTGGAGCCCCTGCGCTGCCGGGGAAGCTGCTTAGGGAGAGCGCAGGGCAGTGCAAGCAGCAGGTGAGGGGCTGCGGGGGTACCTCCCACCGTGCAGCGTACAGGGAGCAAGGGGCTTCCTGAGCCGATGGGATCAGCCTTGCAAAGGAACAGAAGAGAGCTTGCCATTTAAGTGTTTTCTGAAGGAAAACATCTGAAAAAGGACACAATAGCTTCCTTTCATCTTTGGGGAGTGCTACTACAGAGGAGTGAAGTGCTTCAGAAGAGAGACAGCGTAGGCTGGGTACACTTCTGCACGTAGATCTATACGTACACATCAGTTTCTATCTGAGCTGTCTATATACAGCACCTTGCATTAAAAAGCTCCCATTTTGCTTCTGTAGTGCAATAATCCTAACAATAAAGCCGCACGTTTGAATATTTGACTTCATTAAGTAAGCTACACTGATCCTTTAAGCAGGTTATTGGTTATCTTGATCATCAGAAACACTCAGAATCCTCTATGTTTAAATGTATCTGTCTTCAATTTGGTATAGATACACAGTCACTGGCAGATAACATTGTCACACAAGATAATAAGCTCCTGCTGCTAGATAAACACTTAGAGGAAGATGCACATTTGAATTTTTATTCTGTTGGCTTTAATGAGATGCCATCAGCTCAAGTTTGGCCCCATATTTAGATATCATTAAGAGAAGCTCTATGCAGTCATAACAACAATAAAAATGTTCCCAATAATTTTTAGAATAATTCTACTGGAAATAGGCTTTTCTTGCAAACACACATTTCTTTGCAGTCTTCATGCAGCATTGCGTTGGCAGATAAGAAACCACACGCAGTGAGGAAAGAAGCCACCCGCAGTGAGGATGGGACTGAGGGATCTTATGGAATGACCCAGGACTTGGCCACCTCCTGGGGGCCAGGTGGCCCCCACAAGCAGAGATGCAGCCTGTGCACACGCGGTAGCGATGTCCTCCGTCCAAAGCACCGGTGTCAGTGCACGGCATGATGCTGGTGCACTTGTATTTGGCATGGGCATAGCGTACAAATCTGGCCACCTAGCCACACGGGCAGGAGAGGTTTGGGCTTGCTGAGAGCCCCCGTTTACAGCAGTTTGAGCTCCTTCATGCTCTGGCACACAGGACACTGTCCATCGCTCCCCAACAGTGGCTGCTCCCTGCAGTGACAAAAGGCTCAACCAGCCAGGTTTACTGGTTTTCCTCTCTTTTTCTGCTTCATATGCTGCTGAATTCCAGCGTGTCCAGCTCCACATCCTTTTCTTGATGACCTCTGAGGATTTTAAGATCTCCAAAACTCATTTTCTCCTTCATATTCCAGCAGGGATAACTGGGAGGAATAATAATTTGGCCATATACATATATTTATATCCTATCATATTATACTCTAAACAACTGCCTCTGGGTACAAGAAAGCACATTAAAATCTATGCAAACTAAGTTAACAAATGTCAGCTAGAGGTCCCAAATACGAACTGTGCTTCTCAGCCCCCAGGCTAGAAATCTGAATAAACAGATGTTCTTTGCACTGTGCCCTGAAGGTTAAACTTAACCTTTGTTAGACAAACAAGGGACACTGATATTCTTTTCTAAATAAGAAGGGTTGATGGCGTAAATAGTCAAGGCTTAGACTGTTTGACATATTTTAGGTTAAGGATTTCAGCAGAGGAAGAGAAGTTATAATATTTCTAGGAGAGGAGAAGCAGAGAGATTGTACACAATAAATCAATAAGTCTAGAGGTCAGAGGCATCCACTGAGAGACACCATCGCCCTGTTTCCATACCTATTTTCTTTGCAGCCCAGGGTCTGTACCAGTTGGAGGGATGATCTCAAGGTCCCCTGGAGGAACAGCTCCCCTCTGACACCCTGCTCTTGGCAGGTTTCCGGGTTCACTCAGAGCAAGACCCAAGTTTTACGCTTTGACATACCAGTGAGTTAGGGCTTGAGCTCTGGATGTGAGTAATTCTGCCAGAGACAAACCTTGTCAGAAGTAGTCTTACCCATAAGAAGCATTTCAAAAGCCAGACCCATGCCCATGCTGCAAAGACCCCAGCTCAAGTTCTGGGCTTAGCCCACTGATTAACATCCATCTCTGAAGTCTGGTAGTTTTAGACAATCTACCAAAGTATGCATACCTCTCCAAAGTCAATGCATGTTAGCAGTATCCCGCCTAACACAGATAACACTTAGACACAAGGTAAGAGTGGTATAACATTTCCAAAGACTGTTTTCCTTATTAGCTCAATATGATGTTTACCTGGAAAGGTATGTCCAGCCAGGACTTTGTGAGATGCAGCATCTGTATCTCTCCTGAGCAGCACAGACTGGTTTGCACCAAGGTCACATCACTTCTGTGAGCTGTGCAGTCAGTGAGATGGTGCCTCTGTGGGCTCTGAAACCTCCACACCTTTGAGAAGGCAAAAACATCACAACCACAAACTCAGTTCCACCTAGCAAACACAAATTTATATAAAAATACGGTCGTGTGCAACTGCTACTCACATTTGTATAGTTTGCATAGAAGTCATCATCTCTGAGCTCCTCTCTGTGCTTCTCCACATACAAGGGAACTGTTAAAGTCACAGATATGGAAAAAAGAAGAGAAGCTCTAGGGGTCTGGTGGTGCCTCTAGCTGATGGAGGAAAGGTTTACAGGCTAATACTCACAAAGAGCCTTAAAGAAAAATTCCAGAACGACCTATAGAGAAAACTGTGCAACACTTTCCTGTGAACATAAAACCTGAAGAGAAAGTTGGGGAGAATCCTAGCCACTGTGGTGTTTTTTCCCCTGGAAACAGGAAAACTAAATATACTGAAAGACCATTTGCTTCCTCACAGGTTGGTCAGCAGGGTTTCTGCTCTTTCTCAGGCTCTTTTTAGGCTTTGCAATATGAAAGCAAGGCACATGTTCCTCTTGCTTTTTTGGCTGAGTATCTGCATTGCTTCATTTTTCTCTGGGCTGTGCTGCCTTTTCCTGCCTGTGCTTCTCTTCTGCTCTAACCTGCCCTGCATGTCTTTATCTGTGGATTATTTTTTATCATCTGAAAACTTCTAACCCACGTACATATCCATCTTTCCAGCTCAGCAATAAATAACGCGAATATGAGCAGTCCATGTTCCAGCTGTAAAGTGCTGTGTGTGGTAGAGGCTGCCTCCCACACTCGATTGCTTTAATTTACCCATTTTATTTCTCTTCACATAACTAAGTGAATTCTTTCTCTACCTGGGCTATGCTTGCTGACCTTGGAGATAATTTTTTTGTGGTTCTTTACAGGATGCTTCAAATTCTGCTGAATTAGTTCCAAATTTTCTCAAGGTCTACCAACAGACTTTCTTTTACTCTGTATTTGGCAAAGTGAGATAGGCTGCTTTATTCTACCTGCCTGAATGCTCTGAAAGTGAGATATGAGAACTTGCTGGAAACCAGAAACAAGTGGTCCAGCTTGGCACAGCCCTGATGGAACAGCAGCCCCGTCCTAATCTAAAGGAAGGTGTCTGGGACGTTCTCCTAGGAGCAGGGGAACAGTGTAGATTTAAAGACTATGTGGGCTTAGTTTTCACAGAGAACCAGAATAAAATATATCCCCCACTGCTGCTCACCATGAGGGACCCTGCGGCCAGAGGCTGGCCAAGCCTACGAGAGCAAGGCTTGCAGAGCCAGGAGAGCCTTTAGGACAGTTACAGTCCCTGCTGCTTTACTAAGATGAGTTACATGTCACTAGCTAATCCATAATGACTCTCATGGCCCACTGTTATTCAACAGAGGCCAACGAACATGATTTTTTAATGTTTTGCCATGTTGTTTCAAGAATAATGGATTCAGGTGCAGAGACAATGCCTTGTGCACTGTCTGCAATAAGATACTTTGTATTAGGAAAGTACAGAACTATGATTGTTGATCATCTAATTAAATTTCAGGCTAAGTTTGCTGTAATATGAGTTACTGATGTGTTCTGAGTGAATCACAAACATTTTGAAATGAGAGGCTAGTACAACAACTGTGCACAATGATACAGAAAATAAAGGCCTTTTCCATGCCAATTGGAAATAAATCCACAGTTATTTAAATAAAGACATGAATTATTTATGGAACTTCTGTAGCACAAAGATGCTGATGCAGACACTATCATAACAGAGAATATAAAAGCAGAAACTAAATATGTGACTTAACTGCCAATAATTCTGTAACATGGCTAAAGAAATAGTACATTGTTTACTACAGCGAGCTATTCCCCCAACGGACACTGGACAGGAGTTTTTCTATATTACATTCATGCAATCAGCTGGACTACATTAATATCCTCATACTAAATATTTTCATCCTAAAGCTGAATCTTTGTTAATGTTATTATACAGAGAAAGTATCTGTTGAATACACCCAGCCAGATCCAGCTTATTTCCATCATAAGCTTTACAACAGTTTTAATGACTCCCACTGAAAAGCCAGCATTTTGCCAAATTTAAAAAAAAAAGTTGAAAACAATTAAAAAATACAAATTTCATAGCCATTTTGCAAGCAAAGCCTTCTATAGTGAGGGCAATTATGCCTTTTAAAGCATAGCTTCCACTGTTCTGTTGTGAGTTGCACTTAAATAGGGACTGAACTCATCATCTCATCGTTTAAACATCTGTAAATAGTCTAAATACAGCACATTAGATCTGGATAAGAAATCTCTGCAAAAATGTTCATTGATATTTTGTGCAAATTAAAGCTAACTCCATTTTGTATGTGACAGCATCAGAACTCTCTGCTCCTCACAAATGACCTGGAACGGTAGATACTTCTGCTAAATGGTGGCATTTTGGCTGCCTTGAGTGCAAGCTGAGGGAGCATGGCTGATGCAAAGTGTAGTTAAATATTGGTTGAAATCAGTAACGAGGCCTTGGGAGATTCAAAACAGAATCCATGGAAAAGAGTGTGAACCGCACTACCTTGCTTCAGAGACCCACTGCTAGCGTTGTATTATTTCAATTATAAGCTGCCCTGCAGCTGTTAATAAAAGAAATAAAATGATAACCTAGAGATGTTGCACTTGCTGCATGTGTAGCATTAATGATGGTCTCATCGCATCTCATCCCATCTGTAACAGGGCATAACTTAAATAATATCCTTTTAAAACACAACTGGACTTTCTACTTTAAAGAGAGGGAATCGGTCCCCTGGTGCTCACAGGAAGGCAGAGCTGCCGCACAGGAGCACAGAAGCTAAACGTAATTTCCAGAGGAGCTCTTTAATTGACTGCACTTGTGGAAGATGCATCAAAATGTCCCAAAATGAGCACGTTGTTCCTTTTTTAATTTGCTGACAGTTTGCCCCCAGGTAAACCTCTAGCACGCTAATAGTTTTTCTTGGCCAAAATAACCAATATAGATTTAGTATCTTTCTTTGCTAAATAAGAGGAACATTTACAATAGCTGCTGGCTAGAAAATTAACCAAGTGAACTCTTCAATTTGTCTGTCCCTGTCTGTCTCCCTCATTAATTTTTTATGGAAATCAAAGACTAATTCTGTCTCTCTGCTTGTAATCACATTC
This sequence comes from Theristicus caerulescens, assembly GCA_020745775.1. Taxonomy (NCBI): domain Eukaryota; kingdom Metazoa; phylum Chordata; class Aves; order Pelecaniformes; family Threskiornithidae; genus Theristicus; species Theristicus caerulescens. The sequence goes on along the minus strand of CM036567.1, from coordinate 23,183,156 downwards.
AAAACATGCTCATGACTCAGTAATCTGCTTATGAACATTGCCGTTCTCTGCAGTAACTCTGCAGACACCCACATTTGGGGCGGTCTGAATGCTCACACAGCTTGCAGTTGCCAACACGATTTTTTTCCCTTGCTGTTTTTGTCGTCTTAGACTCTCCCCTCCGTTATGAAAGCTAACGGGATGAACAGGAAACCCATCAAGCCAAAGTTAGCAGTCATAAGAAGCTATTCACCACACTGCAAAACCCTGGTAAGCAATTTCTGATGGCCTTATTCAAAAAGTGAAATTGCTGCTGGTGCCTTATCAAAACAAGCCCAGCCTGAAAGGCCAGATGTGAAATCCCACACTTATTATCTCAATGCAAGGGAAGTCTGATCCAAATTTGATATTTTGGCTTGAGCAAATGCAAATAGCACAGTTCCTCTGCATACAGAACATACTGCGGATGAGGGTTTATTTTAAAATTAAACTAGTTGCCAAGATGTTAACTTTCTGAGCTGTGTTCAGCATCATAATTACCTGCTTCAACCAGTAATCGGTTGCCTTGGTATAGCGGGGCCCATCTAGTTATTATTCCTCATTCTGCCCCAGTCAAAAAGCTTCTTGGGAGGAACCGTGAGCAGGTATCCATGTCGCCTTCCCACCAGCTACTGGAATAAAAAGTGGCCAAGGTGAATTCACATGTAATGGCAATACCGTCATTGTGTGCTCCTCGATGAGAAGAGACAAAAGGCAGTGAGGAACAAAGGACAAGGAGCCGCTCCGTGGGAGCACAAGGTACGCAGCTGGGCTCATCATTGTTTTCCTTTTAGCTGCATTTGGATGGCTTAGCAACACAGCTAATTTTACCTAAGAGAGAAATGGTGAAGCGAAGTGATAATACGTCTCTATTAAGCAAATGCACTTTTATTTATAGCCAGGTTTTGGTTCACAAAAATAAAAGAGAGGAGCACACAGCTTCTTTTCTATTTTTGTGTATAATCAGTATAAATGGTTTTCCACATTCAAAACATGCACCAAAATCAACTATCTTGCAGCATGCAGATTTTTTCCTGACTCTGTGGACAGCACAAAGACACCGTTAGGAGGGTTCGTAGCAAAATGATTTGAACATTTCTACTTAAACCCTTGCTCTGTACACAACAAACACACATGTATGTATTGCAGAGAGCTCTGGTAATGTATTATGAAATTCTCTCGTGCTTCCTGCGATCATAGTCCCCAGAGCATAATATTTTGGAAGAAGCTAATTTGTCATATCATCTACAGAAAACAAGCACAGTCTTCCCAGCTCCACTCGCACAACAACGCATAAAACCAGAAAGGATTTCTTTATTCCTAAAGAATGAGGCATGAGCTGCCTAAAAATAAGCTTTGAGAAGCACGTAAAAATAAACACCACAAATATGAATGAGAGAGAATTCTAAATGAGACATTTATTGGATCCAGGAAGGCAAGGGAATAATGCAGCAACATGTGCCTTCTCTTCAGAACTAATTCTATTTGATTTGACGTGTTCATTTTTGTGTGTTTACAGCTAGGCAGGGATTTGCTGAAGAGATGTGGTCATGGGGATGTGCAAGTGGGTCAGAATGACATGTTTCTGCAAGCTGAATCACATCTTTTTTTTTAACAATTACCTCCTGGAGAAAGTGTAAGGACCAAAACATGCCGCTGCCAGCTAAGCAAAACCTCTCCTGAAAGTTCTTGTGCAGAACGTACTGTACTTCTGCTTATTTACCCCGTTTCTTTGTTTTATTTTGCCAACTACAGTATTTCCATATTAATCTAGAGCATGCTCATTTTAGGCTTTAAAACTGGGTCAACACACCCAGAAAATTCACACCAAACTGCAGTTCCTGAGCACAGATAGGCAGAGTTGTCAAAATATTCTCATCACTGAGTAAATTTGTGCTTAGAGCAAAACCAACAGCCTGGAAAACACGAGCGCCCTGAAAGCTATCAATTAGCCCTTACATCAGGGTAAACTTGTGTCAAGAGGAAATTACTTCTATTTTTCGTGTTCAGCTCTGCTCTGACTTACAGAGAAGGACAGCTTAGGAAAGACTCCACTTGCCTAAAGAAAGGTTATATCCTTGCTGTGCCATTTGATAAGATCCTATAGGGGAGCTCCCATACCCTCAGTGGGGTACGATTTAATCTGAGCATCTTCTGAGATTTCAAAGATTTCCCATTCCTCATCCAGATGAAACAAAAATTCTTTCAGGAGATGTTTTCACAAAACCCACAAAGTCTCCCCAGAGCAACGCAAAGCTTCATGACTGGGGCAGCAATTTGGATGCTGGACTTTCCACCCAAACCCCTGGTCTAAGTCGGATGGAGTGGGGTGATAAAGCAGTTCTCCCAGACCTTGTGCAATTGCCTGTCCAAGGCTATTTGCAATTTAGGGGAAAATACTGGCTTTCAGGGAATGGCTATTTTCCAAAGAAAATATGCCTCCAGACATCATATTGCATCAGGTGCTGGCAGCATCTTTAGATGAACCAGGCATTGCACCTCATCCCAGCGTGCCGGCCGGGCTGTGCGGCAGCTGCCTACGGCGTCAGGGCTGCAGGTTCACGGGGATTTCTGGCAGTACAGAGGGGTTTCTGCTCATATTGCTTGTGCTGTACTGGACCTTGCAGTTCCAGCAGGAAAATTTCATGTGCCATGTGTTGTTAATCTTGGTAACCCTGCTTATGGCTCTGGCCGCATGACCAGGGACCCAGTATTTTTGGAAATGTGAATGACATGTAGGAGACCAAAGAGCAGCCATAAGGGAAACCTCAGCGTTGGGTGTAGTATGAATTCTGGTCTTTCTGGGGTCATCCAGATGAGAGCACCCAACACAAACTGTTCCAGTCCACCCTGAAGCCCACTGCTTTCAGCAAGGGTCACCGCTCCAGAGCGGGCTCTTCTCCAGGGACGCGTGCCAAGCTAACAAAAGCTCTGTTGCCAGTGCATCCTATAGATTAAATGTTTTTCAGTGAAACCGATTCTCCACAACAACCTGGATGTCAGGGAAATCCGCCTTCCTACAAACACTCTGGAGAGCCCCCTTTTTCCCCGGCTGGTCTCTCCTTGCTTACAGCCTTCTGCTCCCATGAGCCCTTTGCTTCAGAATAATAAGATGAATCAAAAATACTGAGATCTAGCATAACTAAAGCTGCAGGAAGAATGCAACGTTTTTTAAATTTTTGAAGTTTCTTTCATTTCCAATGGCTCATATTGGACTTTCTGTCTTTTTTAAGCTTTTCTTGCTAACTCTAATTACAGAATTATTTTTATTTGACTAACATATGCAGAGACGTATTCCAGAAAACTGTACCTGAACCACATTTTTTCATTAACCTTAACAAAATTGACATCTGTTGGCTTTTTTCTGATCTTTGTAACAGATCTAAGATAAGAAAATATGCAGAGCGCTGTTATCCCAGGTTATGCTTCCCAACCGTGCTTCTCAGCCCCATGTCAAACACAGAGCCAGAGGGTAATAGGCAGGTGAGCTTCTCCCTTCCTCTAGATATTCACGCAGGCCTGTATGGGTAGTAATGAAGTTTACTTGGAGCACGTGAATCCAACAGTGGGTGGTTCAGATGCAGAGATTAAACCTTTCAACTAAAGGGTAGGTAGAAACGTATTAAAGACTATTCATTACCTCCAGCTATGGGAAGTGTATTACTAACTACTCCAAGTAAGTTATGCTTAGATGGAGAAAAGCATCGTGCTCATGATTCAAAACATGGCACCACAAGCTAAAAGGCAGAAGCGTTGGCTCTGTAGAATTCAACAGAAAAATTCCCATAGACTTGGGTGAAGGCAGGGCTTCCTCCCAAAACATTGGCCACATCTCTGCCTTCCTGCGCTGACATTTTCCTGCTCTAGTATCACTTTTTCCTCTTCTTTTACATGACGTCCTCCTAACTCAATCCTTCCTCCATTTATGATGTCTTTTATGATGTCTCTTTTCAAGGCACCACCTTATCCCAGTACATCTTTATCTGCTTTCTTTTCTCTTTTCTTTTTGCATCTTTTTTGGAACCAAGGACCTTTCAAGAATTTTGGTCCTTTGAGGAGACTGAACTCACAGACCTGAAGTTTGCTCAGATGTATTTTCCCACCCTAGTCCTAATTTAGTGTTATTGGCTGTACGTGGCTCCCAGTCCCAGTCCTGCCGGCCTAGTCTCCGAATGCACTGCAACACATATTTCTGGTTGAATGTCACAGGGGCACCTCTGCCTTAGACTCCAATGGGTTTTAATGAACAGGAAAATATCCCTTTTGAAACACGTGATGGTTTTCAGGCTACTGAATGGGTAAATGTAAATTGAATGCTCAAGATTGGATGATTTAAAAAAAAAAGTGTAATGGATAAAATAATTTCTAACAAGATACATTTTCTAATAAGACATATATTCTGTCTCCAGTTTCAGTACTGCCAATATAGTGCTACATCTATTAGTATGGCACATAGGATGGATGGGTCAGACGAGTTCAGTCTTAAATTTGTAGGAAAAATGATGCTGTATGTATTTTCCAGTTCTTGTCTGTGTTAAACTCTCCATCTTGAGATATGCAACATTTACCAGCTTACACGTTTGACATTTCCTGCAGTCCTTGCTTTGACTGAATGCCCATTCTCCTTCTGCTTTGGACTATTTCAGAGCCCCTTAACAAGGAAAAATAGAACTGGCCAGGAAAATAAATTACTTTTTGAAAAAGATCACAGTAGTGCAGACATGTTTCTGAGTAAATGGATTGAGAAAGGGGACAGCAATTGCAAACCATATGCTTAAAAGGACCTGGACAAAGTGGCTTTGCATTAGAAATTGGGTTTTGTGTTTATTCAAAGGCATCAATTTGTCTTGTGTTAATAGTTAATTCAAATAGTAGTTAATAATATTCAATAACATTGAATAGTTAATGCAATTAAAAAATAATAAATATTATTTATATAAATATTATTTGAAATTATTTTTAATACAAATATTAAATAATGAAAATCAACAATAGTTACTAGTTAATTCAAGTCACCTATTTAATGTTTAAGGGACCCGTGAAAAGAGAACCTGTTTTCAAGACTACAACATCAATGAGCTATGGCAACATCATGGTATTCCCAGGGAAGAATTTACACCAGAGCCAGAAAACTGCTCACCCGAAATTCATTACAAAGGTTCAAAAACCCTCCTAACCCACAGGCTGTATCACGCTGTCAATTGATACACAACCCTTTCCGTTAAGATCAGTGAGGATTACTGCGTTAAAACTCTCCTGAATTGTTCGCTGGTAGAAATAAGGAACCTTCTGCTGGTGACGCCGTGACGCTCTCCCAGACCAGTGGCACGACCTAAAACTGAGCCCTGCGGCCCCTGTGCAGGACTGTGTGCACCGGGGCTGAGGGCTGCCAGACACCTCCCGTTCGCAGCCCCTACCCTACGTTGACAGCTAGAGCTGGCGATACCGAGGTCGATAATTTAGAGGCATGTTGGCCAGGTAATGCAGTCCTGACACCTGTAGTATAGCGTTGTGCTGTGTCTTTGTCAGAGCTTTGTAATGCACAGAAACAAGGCTCACTTACAAAATCTGCCCCGCTGACAAGGGGCATGCCCCGCTGGAAGCGGCTGGGGCGGCACAGCTCTATTGCAGAAAGTTTCTGTGCTGCCTGGGAGTGGGTGATTTTTTTTTAGCTACCCAAAAGGGTGATTTTAAGAAGTTAAATGTAAATTCCTAACTTTACACTGTTACCCAACAAAACAAGAGTGCAGCCCTCTCTGGTGCAATGACCAACACAGCACGAACCTGATTTTTAAGGAAACATTCAGCATTCATCTCCTTCTGTCATTAGAGAAGGAAATGAGATGGGCCATGCACAGCTTTTACAGCTGTTAGTGATGAGCTTGGCAGGATAATTTGGACCGAGTCCTCTCTCCCCAGACCTCAGAACAGGCTGGTGTATCTGTGCTCCAGCAACCCCCCCGACCTGCCCTGGCACGGGGGCAGAGAGGTCTCGGGTGATGGGTTTCCCTTCCTCACCTCCTCTGCAAATTCCCGCTGGGTAAAAGCCACCTCCGTAGGCTCCCTCCCTGCCCCGAGTGCTCAGGTCAGACTCCTGCCTCTTGTACACGGCTCTGCAACAGAAAACCGAGAGAGCCAAGTGCCTCTTGCCGAAGAAAAATTTGCAAGAAGGAAGAGATTAATGTGGAACAGCTGCGCTATGGGTTTTATGAATAATTTGCTGAAAATAAACTTTAATGGCAAATTAAGAACAGAGATTAGCTCTGCAGTTCTGTGTTCTCAGTGGGTAACTTGCTTGCACAAAAGTACACGACAAAACTTGGCACCACGAGCAGCTCAACTGTCGGTGTCTCCCCGGGAGCAAGGCAGCGATGGCCTGCCAGGGCTGCTGCCTGCCGGGCTGCGGGCAGGCGGCTGGCAGGGAGCTGCGTTCCCACAAGCTGCTCGGCTCTGGGCAGGCTTTTGCTTTTGGGAGCTCTAAATGCAGTGAGCTCATTCAGGAATAAAAGGGAGGCGATGGCCAAGTGGATCAGCTCGGCTGCTCCTCTCCCCTCTGCATCGCTCCCAAGAGGTGATATAGTTTTTGGGCAGCGGTTGAACGCTATCGCCCATGGCAGGGAAGCCACTGACTCTGCCCGTTTCAGCCTTCGCTCTCCTGGATGGAACTGCTTTCCCCTGTTGCATTCAGGAAGGCATCACCAGTTCAGAGACCCAGTTGAACCAACACCAGACCTTTCAGGTCTCTCCACCAGTTTTGGTTCCCACCCCAGGTGCCCTGCGGAGTCGATAACTAGCAGGCAGCGTGCACCCCACTGGCCTATCTGAACGCATTTTCTGAGCTCACCAAGAACTCAACTCCTTCAGTTTGCATCTCCTAAATACTCAGCAGCGCAAACCCCCCACTCTCCCTCCTGCTTTCCACTCCTGCCCCAGGTCTTTAGCCCCTTCCCCAGCAGCAGGGCACCGGGAAGGTGGGTTCAGTGCTGTGACAGCCCCTTCCCGTAAGCAGCGGGATGCAACGTAAGGCACGCTCTGTCCTGCTCGTGGCATCTCTGCTACCTCCAGAATGCCCATTTCTAGGACCGCGCCTGGCTCAATTTGCCCAGCAAAAGCCTTCCCGTTGGAGGCCACAATCTCGGATACAGCACTGGGGATGCAGAGCGTGCCAGCTCCCCTCCTGCTGCCCCGTGCCCAGGGCCAGGGCACACGGGAGGTGTCTCCTCGGGGAGCGTGGGGCTCGGGTCCCTGGCGGGGAGGCAGGTGGAGGCTCTCCCTGCGGGAGGGAGGTTTCTCTGCTGCACGCCTGTGATCTGTGAATTAAACCCCTTGGCTCTATCATCACTTTCTCCCATAACAGCTGGGCACTGACAGCGAGAGGGATGAAAGCACCAAGCCATTCCTCCTCCTCTGAAAGGATAAAGGCCAATAAAAAGTGGATATTGGCAGGCTGGCATGAATTACCATGCGGGCTGGCGTTCTGAAATGTCCCAGCTTTGCCAACATGCCTGACTGCTTCGTGGACATTGAATAACATGACCCCAAACACAACAGAAACCACTTGTGTCTGCAGAAATGATGGCAATTCATTTTGTGGTTCATTCAGCCAGCTCTGATCACCGCTTTTGCTTCAGTTGAGAAAAGGCATTAATCTGCCTAATTTTTTCTCTCTGTAATTCACATCAGACAATCTCCATTTACTAAACGTGATTGATAAATGAATTAATTGCCCAACATTCATTCCTGCCACTAGTTCAGAACACGCAAACTGGAAATAAGTCACTAGGAACCTCTATATGTGGAAGATAAATTACGGAACATTCAGGATATTTTCGAGCTCAGTACCAGGGGAGGACTGAAAGACTGTTTAACCTTGTCCACTCCAGTTCTTCCTCATCTTACACCCTCAGCAGCCGTAAGAGATCACTGGAGTTGCACGGCCAGACACGAAGGCCTGATGTATGGCATCTGGCAGAAAAATTTTCCCCCATATTGCTTCATGCTTTTCTGAATTGTGTTCTTATTCCAACAAGCACAAGAAGTCTTTTTTTTTCCCTTTTTGAAACAATAATATCCAGCCAGCAAGTAAAACAAAAATGTTTTCTCTTCAGTGCTAGATTTTTGTCACTTTTTATGTTTGCTTGCTTGGTGAAAGAGAAAATGTGAAGAATTACATCGTATATAACAGAAGAGAGAATCACTGGCAGGAGGCAGTGGTGGGAGGTTCCCAGCACGGCCGGCAGCAACCCAGGCTCGCAAGAAATGACACTTGCTCCTTGAGTAACCCCCACCGGCACACAGGGCAGGCTGCGGTTGAGATACACCCTGATTAATGGAAAATTGTTCCTTAAAGCCAATGAATCACTCATCAGGAAACATGAAGCACATCCAGTTCCTTCCGAACAGGAGGACGTTAACTAGCTGCTCAATAAGCTTTCTTACGGTATCTCCTACAAGTTTTATGCATGCAATCAAAGCATCTACATCAAGTTCTGCACATTTTAAACACCTCCATAAAACAACATAATGACCTTCACAAAAAAAGTTAATAAAGGGCAATAATAATCAAGTTTTACGTCAGTGAGGCACAAATATTAACCATATGCAGATTGCGCTGACAAATCTGAAAGGAGCAGGCGGCATCCAGCGCTTTGCAGAGTCACTGGAGATACTGGGACCAGAAACAGCATCAGGAAAGACGCTGGTTGCCAGTCCTGCAAGACAAGACATGGGGTAGACACGCGTCTCGAGTGGGGAAACTAAATGCAAATGCCTTCATAGACCCCCCTCTTTAGAAATGAAAGGAGCAAAGCGGTAATTCAAATGTCACTTAATTTTTATGACTTCAACAGCCAAACAAATGCCCTTTCCCAGGATTGGTTAAAACCCCTCTAATGGCATACAATTAGGAAAGGCATTTAATAAATCAATGCCACCCCCTGCACGCCTCGGGCTGACTGGCACCTCCATGCAGGTCCTCGCAAGCTGTCCTGCTGAGAGATGGAGCTGTGAGCGGTCAGGGGACACGGAAAGGACTGTCACGGCCAGGAGAGCGTAGCAGGTACAGCAGCTCTCTGCAGCGCTGCCTCTGGCTTACTGCATGTTCCTCCTGAACAACCCCTCTCGCCCCAAGCCCATGCGATCGATCACTGGTGGGAAAGCCCAGCAAAGTGCTCCCTTTTCTATAAGCCAGAGTGATAGCACAAAGATGTACAGGTAATCCCGCAGCTCCTCCACAAAAAAAGGCTTGATGTATCTCTGCATTTGCTGGCTGTCTGCCACTACCCAGCAAAGGACCTGTACTCTCACGTCTTCGTGCATTTAATACATTGTGCGTCTACCAGCAACATTTTGGCTGTTTTTCTTTGCACTGCACTACAAGCTCATCAACAGAATAAAAAGATCTACTTCTTTTTTAAGTATTGATAAAAAAAAAACTGAAAAAAACCCTGTCATTGCATGATTATCCCCTTCTTCATCCCTGTTCCTTCTCCCATGCTCCGAGGATGCAGACATCCGACAGAGGAGGTGTCTGAGACAGAAACGGTTTACCTCCAGCACATTGCCATGACCAGCGCTGTGAGGCCCTTGCCTCTCAGACCAGTGCTGAGGCCACAGAGGATAAGTTTCAACAGCAGAAGCATCATCGCATCAGACCATGAATCAGATTTAACCTGCTGTCTGTATACTCACAGCCGTGCCACAGGGAGCATGCTACCAACCTGACAGACCACCAAGGACCATCCCAGGGCCAAGCTGCCCTGTCCGCATTAGAAGAGGACATTTCACACGCGTTTCTGCTCCTTTGCATGTTGTCATGTGCAATCCGGCAGGAGCCCATGGACTTAAATAGTCAGAGTAAGGGAAGCAAGGCATTGTCTCTCCTTCCTCTGCAGAGAAAAGGCAACCACCCACCCCACCCCACCCCATGGTGAGGATGCCCAAGGCCGTTCCTACCTCCATGCCTTTGACAGTACCAGCAGATTTATACAGTTCATGTCAGGGGTTGCAGAAGCAATCCAGCAGCATCAAGCCTGGGTTTTAGAGAAACAATTTCCCAGCCTGCCTCTAATTCCAGCCCTTGCCCCACTCAAAGCTGAGTGAGAGGTGACACTTGGGAGTCACAGGCTGGAGAGCAGTGTTCCAGAGGCCACACCGCCTGCCATCGCAGCACAGTCACAATCGATTTTCTTTAGGGGTCTTCCATGCTGCTAGTGTGGTCCTATAATTACATTTCAAAACAAAGTTGCCTGTCAAGATGAAATCTGCTTTCCTTATGATGCTGACTTTCTCTTCCTTTCATATTGCAAAATAATAAAAATAGGATGAGAGAGCCTTTTTTTTTTCCAGATCTTTTTTTTTTTTCATCTAGGCTGCATAATTTTAACCTCCAAACTAGGTCAGCTCAGAGAGGGAGCATTTAATTTAATCTGTTACAGTGATTAACAAAGCTGTTTTATTGTTAAAGACTAAATGTGAAGGATTTACCAAAATATCAACCACTTGCTGTAAATGGTTCCTAGATGGTGCTGAGAAAAAGCAGCCAGGATGCAGAAGAAGACTAAAGAGCCTGACAGAAGCCCATCAGTCTGAAGCTCTGACATTTTGGGCATCTTATCACTCCCTGGGATTTGAAATGATGTTGTCTCACCCATTAAGAAATTCAACACATTCCACAGCACACATAATCCTAATGCACAACACTGGCGATGGGTCAAGGGTGAGGAAAGCCTTGTAGACTCCAAGATTAAATACAGCGGGGCTCATATCTTCTGTTGTTAACTTACATCTTTATAAAATTAATCAGGAGATGTAGCATCCAGCCCTTTAACATAAATAAAATGGGAAACAAAACCCTCTTCTCCCTCCCTCTTTTCCTGGCACTTGTGCTACCTGAAGATACAACCCTCAGGGTGAGCGGTTTTGGGGGTGCTTGTGAACAAGTCCTGACATCTTTATTTTGGCTACAGAGCAATAACCCTCAAGCATAAGACCACTGACTGGAGACATTTAAGCATCTTGGAGCCCTGGCTGGTGCAGAAGGCTGCCCATCAGAGGAGCCCCGCTCACTGCTTTGGCATTGCTTCGTTTTGGTTTGGCAGTCCTTGCTCTGTGGGCTATTGTACTTTATTTTCTTACTTAAAAAGAAACGCTCCCTGTCCCGTCCGTGGTCCTGAAGGGTCAGGTACAGTCACAGATGGACGGCACCTCTGCCTGCAGCCCCGCTCCCCACCGGGACCCTGCGGCCCCGCGGAGGCTGTCTGTAAGGGAGCGCTGCCAGGAGCAGAGCGCACACTCCTTGTCTGCATCTTTGATTGAGTTATGGTAATGGAGAAGCATTTTATTAGCCTTTTATTTTCTTCATTAAGAGTCTCAGCAAGGGAAATGAGTGTTCCTATGAAAAGCTTCACTATTGTGTCCAAGTCAGGAAAACACTTGTTGCAGCAGACTCCCGTAGGTGTCTGTCCATGCCGCAGTCTCCGGGCAGGTGCAGTATTTGCTGCCTTGTCTCACTTGCTCTTCTGGCTCTCCTCATTGCCTCTGCATGTCTGAAATGCTGGAACAAGTGTGCTGAGAAGAGCCTGGAGCTCAGTCTAGCCTCCTGCGAAACACACGCCTCCATCGACTTCAACCGGAAAAGGAGCTGACCTTTAAATCTTGTGTTGCATTAGAATCATAAAATTGTTTAGGTTGGAAAAGACCTTTACGATCATCAAGTGCCACCGTTAACCTATCACTGCCAAGTCCACCACTAAACCACGTCCCTAAGCACCACATCTACACGTCTTTCAAATACCCCCAGGGATGGGATCTCAACCCCTGCCCTGGGCAGCCTGTGCCAGGCCCTGACAGCCCTTTCAGTGAAGAAATTTTTCCTAATATCCAACCTAAACCTGCCCTGGCGCAGCTTGAGGCCGTTTCCTCTTGTCCTAGGCTTGGAATAACTAAATAACATCAGGCTTGGAATAACTCAGAGCTCTTTCTGTACAATGATTTTCAAGTATATTAATCATATACAACGATTCATGGAGGTTTTGTGTTAATTCACTGCCTTCTTATTTCCCCAAACCCCTGGCAAATGATCTCCTCCACATTTGGTGGTGTCTGGAGTACAGATGCTCTTCAGGTGCTGTCCTCATTTCTTGCCAGGGAGTGGGGGATGTTTTACACCTTGCAGTCAGGGATTTTCCTACTTTTGCAGACATGTTCTGCAAAATCCTCAGCTCCTTTTAGGACTAAAATTAAGCCTCCTTCATTGTGTGTTTAATTAACTTTTATTTGCTTGACATTTCATTTTTATTATTTTTAAGCAGTCTGAGGTTCTTGGCATTAACAGCACATGTAAACTAATCCAACTGATAGACTATCTTCACAAAAGACTTTTTTCTATCATGCCACTAGGAATAGTTTTTGGGGGAAAGAAAGCGGCTGCAAAAATTCACCTTGATTACCTCGGTACAATTGACACCATGCAGGGCAATAGCAGGCGGGGAGAAAGTACCTGCTGAGAACATGTGGACACTAAATCAGACACATTATGCTTCTGATTGAGCTCCTCCAGGTACCAGTAAGGCATTGGAGTGACTGCAGAATATTTATATTATTGGAAAGAAAACATTTATTTCCTGAGTATTTTAAAACCCGATTTTAGCCAGGTTTCCTAAGGGATCAAAGAAGAAAAAATCTCTGAACTCCTCTGCCTGGTTACTTCCATGCTTCTCCTCCCTCCCTTCCCATTTGGGGCATTTTTGGGAAAGGACCTGGCGTCTCTGAGATGTGAAGCCTCTTCTGCTTGAGTGGACATCAGTGGCCACGCAGGAGCAGGAACAGGAGCCCATCCTCCCTGTGCGCACTGTGGAAAGGGAGCAGGGAGCAGCCGGGCTCCGCCAGTGTTCACCATCCTCACCCAGGGCTCACTCGAGAGGAAACCTTTCACTGCACCAACAGTGGTCCCATCAGCTTCTACCCTGAGCACAAGTGACCCAAATAAAACAAAGAAGCAAAAGAATTAATCAACGTGAGGAGTAAGCCTGAGGGGAGCACAAAATCCATTGCTTTTGATAATAGCTTTATACATATATATATATAAACACACGCACGCATATCTGAGAAGTAGAGGAAGAGTTTGGGAGAAATGTTGCATATCATAAAAAAATTGAATCAATTAGTATACTGGGCATTACCAAGACAACAGCTTGCTGAAGTGCTCTCATGAGAGTCAAGAAAAAAATACTACTTTTGCATTTACAGATCATCTCAACCCACAATGTTCCCCCTATCCATTTCAAAGAACTCATAATTCAGCAAAGAGAGGAAACCTGGCACTTACTGCATATGAAATATCTTTACAATGGCACAGTGGTATATTGATTACAGTACTTCTTTTTAAATATTTTAACACAGTCTTTGGCTAATGGAGTATTTAATTAAAGGGAAATAAACATTAGTTTTCAATTTATGGTTAAGGAATGCCCTTACCAGTATGGGCTGCAGGATATGATCCTCACTGTCTTTGCAGATTTATCACTTGTACCAGACATGGAGGATATAAATAACACCAGCCTTAGACTGGTGGCACCCACTCAGTCTTCAACACTTCCTAATATCCTGTTGAAAAATCGGTGTTCTCTGAAACTTCATCTCAGCAGAAATAAAAAATTGTTGGGAGGTGAGCAATGGGGGTACAGTTGTCATTATCTAGCCATATAGACAACATAGTCTATTTGGACGATGATAAAGCCAACATGCTGTTTCCTGAGACTAGAAAATAATGTTTAATAAGCATCGGGTTTGCAAACACCCATTTTATTCCTGTTTTTTTAATTAATTTTTGCTTCTATTTCCTATAATCTGATGGATCCAAAGTGAAAAATTCAATTTGCAAATTCCACCCCCTTACCAAAAAATGATATTCCAGTCTGCATGGATGTGGAAAAGAAATACTCAAACGTGTCGCTGCAGACAAATGGGCCCTTTGGAGCCTTTGTTGCCAACACCTCCACTGAAATCAAACTAACAGGGGCCAACCAAACTTTTCTGCAGCCTGACAATAACTTCAGACCTCACCAAACCCAGAGGAGAGACCTCAGAGATCAGGGATGCCTCCTCCCCAGCGCAGCGCTTGGGGCAGAAGATAGAGCTGGGCTCTTAAGAGAAGAGAGACTTCAAAAATAACTTTGGGCAAGAGAGAAAATTGAGGATGATCAACCACAAAGGGACTATCTTGGCCACTAATGCTATTTGAATGCAAACACATACTTACATGTGGTCTTCACTACGTGACAAGGCTGACACAGGGGAGGGACATCCGTGGTCTGAGGTGGCTCAGATATCCCCATGTGGACCGCAGGAAGGAGTCTGAGCCCTTCAAAGCTTCAGCCCTTCTCCGGTGGCTCAGATCCAGGCACCCGCAGCTCCCCGTCCCTTGCCATCAAGGCGTCCCCACGAGGCAGCGTCCTTGCGCCAATGCTGAGGTGATCAGGCTGGGAAAGCTCAGAGCTGGAGAAAATTGAGGAAAGTGAAGAGTTACACAGGGTCGAGCCAGAAATCTCCACCTAAAAGACATAGCTGTTTGCTCTGAGGTTGTTCACCAAAAGATGGGAGCAGGACCCTCTTCTGAGGCACCCTTAAGCCTTGGGCATACTATTTAACAGTGTCACCGTAACATTTTGAGGGCTGCCACCTGTCCCATGATTCACATGATGACATTTCTACTCCTGCACTTTGAGACGTGGTTTTCACCCAGCTGCCGGCAGCGTGGCCCAGGTGTCTGCAAATAACCTGGAGCCCTGTGCCTGCAATTCAAATTATTCTTCTTCTTGTGCATTACCTTGCAATTGCCAACATTGATTTTCAAAGCTTGCAGTGCAGCGTTAACCAGGAGCTGCTCTTTCTAAGGGATTTCTGATGGCTGCTCTTCTTCTCCTCCTCTTTATTTTTCTCCCCTCAAACAGACCTTTGGGAGAGAGCGCCTCAGCACAGAACTACTTTGTTTGGGTGCCAAATCCTCATCGCAGCAGGGTATAGCCAGGAGGCTCGCATCCCTCTGCCAGAAAAACTCTGCTTTTCAGTAGCTTTCAACCCCCAGCATCCGTCTGGCAGCCAAAGGCAGGAAAGAGCAGCCTTATTCCCACCCCAAAGCACTTATTTTTCCCCCTCCTCTGCAGGCTTCAGCTCCACAAGATGCATCCCATCTCACAGGCATTACTCTGGTCCAGGTCTCTCCCCACAGTGCCTCCGCACAACTGGCCTCCAATTTGTCACTCTGGCTCCAAATGTAGTTTTTAAAATCAAAAGGAAAGCCAAGGCACAGAGGGAGAATGAGCAACCCAGCTCTCAATCTGAGCGAGCCGTGCAGCACAGCCAGCCTGCCCGGTCCTCGGCACCCTACCAGGGGACACGGCTCCCCCCACGCCTGCTGGCTCACCGCCCTCCTTTGGAGCAGATTAGGTATCCAGAAACAGAAGAGACTTTTTATTTGCTACTTCTCTGGAGAGCTCTTGAGTCGCTCTCTGAGCAGCACTCATTTAAGAACTGGCATGGCAGCCATTCGATTTCTTTTTAAGCAATCAGCGGTAGAGGCAATTTTAGAAAAGGAATGTAATTCTTGTGAGAACAATTTCTGCCTGGGCAAATGCTGCTGTCAGCAGCGGCACAAAGAAAACCGGGAAAAGAAACTTCTGCCTCCCGGGAGGGGTGGGAACAGCAAAGGCCGCACCAGCGCGCTGTGCCCCATGGCTTGTGATCTCCCCAGGACCGCAGCCATGCTCACAGGACAAGTGAGCTACCCTGAGACATGGAGGTGGCATCTCATCCAACAAACCCCACTGAATGTCCCACCGGTCCTTCGCCTCTCAGAAAGCAAGCAGATTATTTGCCTTTGCTGCCTTTCTTTCATTGCCATTTCTTCCCCCAGCAAAGAAGTAAAACCTTCACAGCCCGCATCAAGTCAGAGGGTTTTACCCCTTGCACCAGGGACCACTTTCAATCGTGCTGATGCTCGGATACCCTGGGGAACAGCTGGGTTGCAGAGGCCCCCGGGCTCCCTCTGAAGCACTTCTCTCGGGAACAAGAATCACACAGGGTAATTCGGCACGGTTTCTGCTCTAGTAGCACTTTCTTTCAGGCTTTGAGACAAACACGCTGTTCCCTGTTTCACACCCCTCTCATTCATTTGCCATGTGCTGCTGGCTGAGAGTCCAGCAGAGCAGCTTGCTGGTGGAAAAGGTCTGGATGCAGCAAACAAACAGCATTTTAGATGATTAAATTATTGGGGGGTTAAGGGGGAATATATACCTATAGTTATCCATTTTAGTAATTCTTTCACGTTATCTTTAATGAATACCTATACGTATGTTGAAAGACAAGGAAAAATAGAGACAAAAAAATGAAAACTGCAGGAAGAGCTGAGTGTGGCATTCATGACACAAGAAGGGACCGTGCCATGCGGCACCACGGAGAGAAGCAATACCAACAGTAGCACGAAGCCCAGCAAGCTCCTCCACGGGGGTCCCGCGACCCCCTGAACAAGCAGCCACAACAGCCACTACCTGCAGAGCCGGAGCCGGCACTGCAGCTTTCTGAGAGATTTTAATCAAGCCACTGCAGCTATTTTCTTCTAGAAACAATGCAAAGAGATTTTTAATCAACATATCCACCTGGGAAGGCACAGGGTGGGAAAGAAAAGTTGCCCCTGCAGAATACGCATTAATGCCCCAAGGGCATGGCCCCAGGGACCGGCCAGACCCTCCTGCACTTGCCAGAGACTCACTAAGTAACCCAGTGCCATTTTTCTTTGCTTTCCTTATTTTCTGCTTTCATGACATAAATCCCTAAAGGACAGAAGGTGAGGGGAGAAAGGAGAGGATTTTGGCTCTGGTAGAACACTGATGTGCAGCAGCCCCATCCTATTCCTTCCTCAGGTTCGTTCCTATCCCTTCATCACTTGACAGCTTCTGGCTATTATTAATTTCAGCAGGTAAGAGAGGACAGATCCTCCCTCCCCCTGTCCAAAAGCCCGACTTCTAAAAATCTGCATAATGAGCTGAGAAAATAAACCTCAACATGTCACATGCAACTTGATCTGGGCTATGCTGGAAGAGAGCTCTGCCAATGGCAGTGTTTCTCCTAATAAAGTTTTGTAATGATGCATTTGCAGCAAAAATATATCAGGCCCCAGGAAAGCACTAAAACTGCTTAAATCACTGAGTCTCAAAACATCTACATTTTCAAGGCTAATAGCTCTGAGAAATGGAGCACGCTGCACCATAGAGCAAACAAAAATGCCCAATTCACGAAGCCCAACAATGAAAACCAGTTTGCAATTTCCCTTTCCAAAGGGATTTGGAGATCACACTCAGCAGAAAAGCCAGGGGAAAAAAAAAACAACCAACTTTAAGACCCTTTCTTTCCCCTTGAAATGCATGACTCCAGGGATCGGACAGCACCTGGATCCATCCAGCACCAACAGCGGTCACTTGGTGGTTTGTGAACCCGATGGAGGCAGAAGCCTTGCCCAGTCTGCAGTGACCGCCAGGCTCTGGACCCTGTTTTGGCGTGGTTTGCTTGTGGAGATCTGCCCCCCATCCCCAGGCCCCCACATTTAGCAGATATACTCCTAAAACCACATTGGAGAATTGGAGTTTGCGTAGCGTTTCTTCTCCCAGATGTCTCTGGGAACAAGGAGCGCTTTGGCAGGGAGTTTAAGAGGGGCTTTGCCTCTGCTTAGTGCCTTCCTTAAGCGTATCAGTGAGTCCAGGAAAGATCTGGTGTTTGCTTCAGTCCTTCCCTTAGCACGCCGGGGGCCGAGGGAATTGGCATCTCATGCCGGGTTTGCACCAGGCTCTGCCAAGCTCTACTAGTGGTGGAATTTTTAAAAAATACACTTGCTTCTATCTGCCACATTTCTCTGCTGGCCAAATACATAGCAGAGCTGCGTAGCGCCAGCATGAATTGCATTTGCCAATTGAGCTTATTTTGCTCGCTAAAACAGCTTTGCAACTGTGTTTGTGTTTTTCTGCAGTGGCCAAATTTCTCAGCACATACAAAGCTGAACTCCCCGCTCCCAGCTCTGCCGGGGCGTGGGAGGGGGCTGGCTCTGGGACCCTGGGGCAGCCTGGGAAGCTCTCCCGCTCCTGCCTCTTGCGCGGCTCCTCTCTTCCCTGGCTTCCCTGCTCGTGCCGATGGGGACAACTGACCTCAGATGGGTCGATTCGAGAGATGATTTTTCACACTGTGTATTTCAGCTTGCAGTTTGTGTCAGCTAAAAGCTGCCCTTCTTGCAGTTTTGAGAACTAAAATATTACCCAGCAAAAACCGAATATGACTCTCTGTTAATGCAATCTAAAACACATTATCTTTTTAAGGAAGGCTTCGAAGTGAAGATATATTCTAGTTAGAGCAGCAAGGACAGTTTTAATCAATGTTGAACAGTTCGGTTTCTCCCCTAACCCTAGATTAATGAGCATGAAATACCATCTACCTGCTAACTACTCCCAAACACCTAAGTATGTTAAACAGCCTTTTGATTCTCTCCAGCTTTTTGAGTGTGCGTGAAGCTTCAGCTGAATCCAATTTGTACCATCAGCAACTGGAGTTATTCTGCATTTGTCACTGTTGGCATTACATTTCTCTTAACTGTAATGAGGTGACACTGAATTATAGAACTCTTTATACTGTTTTAATACTGTGATCATTCGGGTGTTATGAATCTGTAGGAATGTTAAGGCAGTTAAGCTGTACATCTGCCCAGATGAAAAGGCAATGGTGTTTCCAAGGAATTTTTGACCAGGTAAATTTAATCACAGTTTAAGCCAGAAATGGCTCTCCTGCACCTCCCCTGCAGGCAGCCGGGAGGGTGTCTTCTGAGGGACTTGCTAAAACTTCTCACATAAATCTCAGCTACCAGTGGGAGCAAGACAGGCATACAGAAAGCAGCTTTTGTCCAGAGACCCTCAGGTCTAGCAAAGCCATGCACTCAGAGGCTGGCTAAAGACACCTCCCTGACAAGTTTAGGATCCAGTGGCTTGCTGAAGGTGTAGGGTGAAGCCTTGCTAAACCCTATAGAAGGATGCCCCTGACCCCAATGGCAACTGCATCCTCCCACCCACCTCCTCCCAGCTTCTTTCACCCTTTGGGCTTGTAGCAGCCTCGGGGTGCTCATCCCTGCTCTGGTCTTCAACGTGTGACCCTCCTTTCCCTGGCACACATGAAGGGTCAGGCATTTGGCTTGGACCACACAGCCGAAACATCCTATCTACCAAAACAAGTGCAAGATTTCTCCAGTGCCGTTACGGTCTGGGCTAACCACGGTCTGCCCACAAAAGGGCTCTTGGCAAATTCCCGTTCTCTCCTGCAGAGATGGTAACATGCAGTAGTACACCAGGTCCATGTGAGCCAAAAAAATCAAGAGCGTTGTATTTTAACAGTCGAGAGATGTAGACACGTTCCAGGGTAGAGGCAGAATGAAACAGTGGACAGGCACGAACATCTGCGTGAACCTCTGGCCACAAGCACAGCCCATGCTGCACATTGAGCACGCACGCAGAAGAATGGGGCCATTTTTAAACTTTGTGCCAAGAAGGAAATACGTGCTATCTTCTTACCTAGAGGAGAATGCAAATATTCATGATAAAGCATGAACGAAAAAACTACTAAATATTTTAATCAACTCAGTCATATGAAACAGAAGTCATTTTCCCCTCTCAGGGCCGCATGGATGAGTGCACACTTGCTGCCTGATGTAGCAGCGATCATCTGTTTAGGCTGCTTTAGCTTAACAGCTGAAATTCAGCTCTTTGACTTCCTGTGCCTAGGAAAGAAATTGATATACATTTTTTAAACCTTGAAATAGAAAGAAGCTAGTAATAACCACAAAGAGGGGGAAAAAGAAGAGCATTCAGTGCAAAACACAGCCTAGGGTAATCCAGAATAGGTCGAAGAGTGTTTCCCCTCATATTGCCCATTTCTCATTTAAAATCTCTCGTTGAAGATCTCGACAGTCCTTCCTAAAGCTTTGTGTTGTCTACATGATGGTTATGTTATTCCCTCTCCAGATCATTAAAACAGGTGTTGAGCAGCATGGTAGGACCTCAAGGTCCTGGCTGCCAACCTTTGCCATGCAGAAAACCAGCTATTTCATCTCAACCTTTCCTTGCCATTTCCTTCTGAACTTGTGATGTGCATCTTTCACCCTGTAGGCTCTGCGTTTCCCCAGCTCTCCCTTGACAGCAGGGCTAAACACCAGCTTCTGCCACAGTCCTTGTCCAACAGCAGCTCAGGGAATGCTGGTCCCTACCACCCCAGATATTTTTCTCTATAAATAAAAACATGGGAGCTGCTTCCCTAGCTTTCTTACTACTCTCATCTAGCTTTCTTTAATCTGTGCATGTATTTTCTAATATTTACCACGTGCGCATGAACAAACGGTATCAGCTCTTCTTTAAAAGCTTTAATCTTTCTGCTAATCTAAGTTGAGGGTTTTTTTGTTCTCTTCTGCCTTTCTACTCCCCTTCCATTGCCAAATAAAGAAAAAAGAGCAAGCAGGAACCTGCCACCCATTAAATGATCTTGACAGCAGAGAGCCTGAAAACAGACAGTCAATCCAAATGCAAACTACAGAATGCTTCATTTTCATCATCCTTCAGGCAAACCTCATTTGATTCTTAATGGTAAATCTTAACTATTTAATCCATGAAACTAGTTAAGCAATTGATGAGAGAAGGAAAGCAGAGATAACAGGGAAAAAAAATGTATTTTCAGATGGGATATGAAAAAGACCTAGAACATCCCCTAACTTTGGGCTGCTTTCAGAGGTGCTGGGTACCCTGAAGCCATCTCAGCCCGATTACTGCCCCGCTGCCCCTCCCAGCCCCGGGACACCCCGTAACGCTGCGGCAACGGTTGGCATCCCTTTTCCCCAGCGCAAGGCACTGACTTGCACTTTAACTGGCTGCTCCCCAATGGAAAGGCCAACATGGAAAACGAGCTTCTTATCTAAGGAGAGGGTTTCCCTTTCACTTAAAGACACACACCAGACTTTATGTTTTACCTGCCAGGATGGTAAAAAATTCCACTGCAGAATCACAGCTGCCGACAGCTTGAAATGAGCTTAGGCACCCATGGGCAATTAGCAATTTTACATTCATTACCAGGTTCATGATTTGTCATATGGCTTTTTTTTAATTCTCTCTTTATTAGTGAATTCAAGTATGGATAAAAAATGCAATGGAAAGTAAAAAAAAAACCAAACCCAAACCCAAAACACTGCAGGCTGCATTTAGAATAACCAGAAACGGGACTTTTAGACCTCCATTTAGACAAGTGCTGTGCACAAATGTTTGTCTAGACAAAGCGCACACAAACTTTCATCATCTTGCTTTGCTGAGGACAGGAAGAGTGAGGATGTCACAGGATATATTTCAGTTACATTCACCCAGAGCTCATGTATGTCTTACCATTACTACTAATTCAAATTTGCAGTGTTATAGTATAGATTGTAATAATAACTTAGACTGGAAAGTACTTCTGGAGTTCTCTAGTCCATCCCCTGCCCAAAGCAGGGCCAAATTCAGAGTTGGACAAGGCTTCTCGGGGTCGCACGCTCAGACAGAACATTTCCATTGGAAGCCCTGTTTTGGGCTGTATTCAGACAACCACTTACAAGTTTCAGATCTGGCAGATGTATTCCCAGTCCAAGCAGATTTTCCACCTCACCAGTATGTTCTTAGCAAATGTCTATACAGGTTGAATAACAGAGCAGGGAGAAAGACACAACTGTCACCGACCAAGACGCTTTTTGCAGAGATGAGAAAAAACCCCACCTGAAATGGGTCTTGCCACAGAGCCTTTGGAAAGCAATCCAAAAGAGACTCAGATATCAGCGGGGGGCCAGACTTAATGCCCATCTCCATAAAAATAAGTGAACCTGAAGGTACAGGCAATTAACTTCCATGCAAATGAGACATAACAGCAGCAAATTTTGGCTCAGTCTGCCTACTCCTGAAATCAGTCAGCGCTTTGCCATTGGCTTCGTTGGCAGCAGGACCCAGTTCTCAGTTCAACGTGAAGCTCGTTTTAATTCCCCAAAGCAGGCTGTGCTGCAGGCTGGGTGCCCTGTACCAGCCCCACGCGCTCAGGCTCTAAAGCTGTGCCCGAGGCAGGCTGAGCCCCAGCACAGGGACAGGGCAGTGCCACACGTAAATGCACATCGCAGACCGCTGGCCCTTTGCCTTGTGCTCAGCATCACCTGGACCAGTCCAACCCCCTCTCATGGGGTCTCCCAGGGGACTTACTGAGCCTCGGATGGAGGCCACGGAGTCCCTGCAATCCCCTGCCTGGGAACGCATCATTTTTGGCACCTGCATGGCAAATCCCAAAATGCACAAATGTCCAAACCAAAGCAAAGCCCTTCATCCTTCAGATGGATAAAACCCAAAATGCATCACTTTTTCTGTATTTGTTTCCCATTTCCTTTGTAGGTTTCTTCTTTGCCAATGAATCCAAAGTCAGTTTTCCCTCTCAGATTTTGCAGCAATCCCAGTTCCCACCACCAGCAGCCAGACTGGCAGTCCACGAGGGAGGTGGGACTGAGCAAACTGAGCAAAAAGCACATTTAGGGCTGTGCCTAAAACTGGATGTTTCCCTGGCAACATGGAGAACTTGGTACATCTCATGACTTGCAGCATGCACAGATTTCCTCGCTGTAGCATCAGCCCAAGGAGCTGCAGGGAACCGGCTGGAAACAGTAATTCCTACAGCTGCCGCAAGCATCCAAGCACCTCCAGCCCAGCACGGGTCAAGGCTCGCTGCTATGCACTGAACGACATTTGGGGAGACACAGCCCCCCAAAAGGACCACGCAAAAGCCATTATACTTGTGATGCTTTGTCCCAGCACACAGCAATATGATAAAATAAAGAAAAAATAGCAGCAAAGCACAGCTTAAATTCATTTCCACTTGAAAAAAATGATGCATTTTACTTCAAGGACTTTGAAACCACCAAGCAACTTGGCTTTTAGTAGAGCGAAGCCTGTGAGAAACAGAGACCCCAAATCCTAAAACAATACAAATGGAAAACTCAGGCATGTCCTTGCTAGGAAGATTGCTGCAATTCTCACAGCACAGCTGGAAGTGGAACGACCCCTCCTGATCCAGGACAAATTACGCAGAGGCCTTGACCTTTGGTAATGGGTCCCGGCTTCCCAAGCTATCGTGTCACAGGCAGTGGCAGTAAATGTGTATTTGGAGTCAGTGTTTGTAGGGAAAAATGCATGCAGTGCAACTAAATGAATTAGAAAACACAAGAACTGACATGATGATGTACAAGAAATGAACAAAAAGGAGTCCAAAATCATCTCCTTTGCTGCTTCTCGCTGATGATGTTTTAGCGTATTGTTCTTCAATACAATTCAAATTATCAGCTGGTAGAACAATTATCTAACTAAAAGATTTAACCATGATTAAAGTCTAAACAGTCTGCTGAACAAACACCTACTCAGCTTGAACTGAATTGCAATTCCCCGCACGTTTAGTGCTTTACCTACGGATTTGTCTGGCGATCGGGCTAGCAGGGTACCAGGCAGCATCTCTTACCCTCTCACGCACAATTTACAATTCATCGCATTGTTACCAGGAGCACCAGCGCATTGGTTGCATTTCTTTGGCCTGGCCCAGTCCATGCAATTAGCTCATACCGTGTTTCAGGTTCCCATCTGTATGCAGGTTATTTCTCTCCCAGCGTAAAATCCAGGGAAGCCTAAACCCACGTTGGTACGTACACAAGACAAGCCGCAACAAAACAACAGGGCACTCCAGGTATTTCTCTTAGAGGTACTGCAAAATCCCCCTCTAATACCTTTATGAATACATGCATTCAGCCGACTGAAATGGAGGTAAAGAGCACTGAAATTCCATTTTCAGACGAACAGCAAGAGCAGGCAGTAGAGGGTAAGCAGGCAAAAAGGAGCGTTTACTGTGCGGGGGAGAGGCAGCGCTCTCGGCCACACTTTAAGACCAGGGCAGCATCCCACAGCTAAGGGATGCTCGCGTTTCCATGCCTGGGCTGTTGCCTGCACTCACCTCCTGCTGATGCAGCAGTATTGACTATTATTTCCATCCGCCCATAGCTCACAGCTGGGGTTTGCGGTTGGTTTTTTTAATTTTTGTTATTTTCTTTTTTTCTGATAACTTGCAAATTAATGAAATATCAACAGAAAAGCTTGGGGATTACATAGAGAGAGAGAAGCCGTCTCACCTTTGCCGTAGGTGAGGAAGAAGAGCACGAGGGCGATCAGCAGCACGGCAGGGCAGCCAGGGCTCGATGGGCCTGCTTAAAAAGATGTTTCAGGGACCCAACCCTACTGTCACCACCTTCGGGATGCCAACGGCACCCCAGGTCCCCTCCGCAAAGCCCCAGACGGTGGAGGGGTCTCAGCACATCAGCAGGAAATTGTCCGGAAGGTTGTCATTGATGCTCTGCAGTTTAAATTGTTGTTTTCATTCAAATAGAAATGGGCAGAGAAGTGCCCCGATTTCAGCCACACTCTGTTCATGTCGGGATTTTAAAAAGCGTTTGTTTCAAGGAGGGTGGAAGGTTCCAGTGTTTTCATATGCAGTGTGGTAATCTTCTGTTTTAAGACAAAAAGCACTTTTTCAATAAAAAGCATTCTATGAATATTTTTAAATCTTGCAGTCACATGAAAAAATATTACTTTTTTTTTAAAGCTCATATCACATAAAATTTAGAAGCTTTGATTTCATTGTTACAAGAAATTATATATTTATTAATCGAAACTGAACAATAGTGAAAGTAAGTTTCAGCTTCCTCTTACTAAGATCCTTAACAATCAAACTGTGAATTCAGGAGACTTTGAAGTGAGGTGGTATCAGCTGGATCCACTGCTCAGAATCAGAATCACTACGCCCACTTTACACCGCACATCGTATGATTCTTTTGCTACGTTGTTTGAAACTCGAACACCAAATCCATGTCTTACAAGTCCTACTTTGCTTTGAGGCCATTCCAGCTGCTCATTTACCTGACATATTCACAACTTCTATGCAAGTGCTCTGCCATGATGAAAGGAAGAAAGACGAAGGATCAAAGACAAATTTTCCTGTCCTTTGTACTCAGTAGCGTCCAAACAATTAGATATATTGTTTATGGAATACAAACCTATTAAGAGATACTCATTCCTTACTACTCTAAACATGACAGAATATTATTACCTTTACATTAGTGCACTGAGTCAAACGGGACACTTCTGCAACAGCTGTAGGCAGGTATCATGTATTCAATACCCACATCTAATTTTTTCTTTTTATTTCATTATCGATAAACAAATTATAGGATAAAAGTCTTATAAGTAGGCCACTGTTATACACCAGTGAAAGACAAACCTGAAATGTGTATGCAGTCTGTTAATTGTGTAGACTTAATGATGAGTATTACTACAGAAGTAGCAATTTTTTCTAACTCTACTTAATTTGGTGACTAAAGCAGCACTCATGGTGGCTCCGTTAACTCAGTGCAAAGGACGTGCCCATGTGTATCTTGCTCTTTGCAGTGCAAAAAATTTAATCACATTAGAGGATCAATGAGTGGATAACAGGAATGACTAGCTTAGATTTTTAGCTAGGTGAACTCAAAGACTTCTTTGTATTCTTATGGAGGTACAAGGAAACAATTGGCTTAACTCCACTTGGATAAAGTCATACAGTAATTTTTTTGCTATTCTATTCAAAACTTGTTTTATAATGCTTTTAAATTATTTTATGAAATGATCTTAATGAAGACTATTAAATAAGAAATAAACTTCTGAAAATGCATGAATGCATTTATATAAAATTATATAGCACTGCAGAAATGAAGTGAGAAAACTTCAAGCCCTCAAAATTTTCCTTTTATTAATGATGGTGAAATCGCAGTGAAGGTGTGAGAGCCACAATGCACCACACTGGGATGGAGAATGGTGATGGAAACCCTTCCAGTCCCGTTATTACAGAGGCAGTTACAGCTGCGCTACACTTAAACCTTCAACTGTCTAGAAAATACAGAGCCACCTCCCAGAGCTAAAGCCCTGTGCCAAGGGGCTGTCAGGATGGGGAGGTACTTTCCAGCAGTCCAAGAAAAAGCTAGAAAACTTCTTAGAGCTCCAATAATAAACCGCAGCCCTCAGAGTTAGATCCAGATAATCCCTGGTGGGTACCTAGACACCAGCGGCTCCCGCAGAGCCCACATGCAGGTGTCCACGCATGCAAACTTAGAAATCCTATTCCTATTTTCAGTTTGAAATCTTTCAAATGATAAAGCGGAACAGGGCATTGGAACAGGCTGCCCAGGGCAGTGCTGCATCACAGTCCCTGGAAGTATTCAAAAAACGGGTGGATGTGGTGCTCAGGGCCATGGTTTAGAGGTGGACCAGGC
Source organism: Theristicus caerulescens (assembly GCA_020745775.1). Classification (NCBI taxonomy): domain Eukaryota; kingdom Metazoa; phylum Chordata; class Aves; order Pelecaniformes; family Threskiornithidae; genus Theristicus; species Theristicus caerulescens. The sequence goes on along the minus strand of CM036567.1, from coordinate 23,156,716 downwards.
AGTTGGGTTAGCGGTTGGACTCGATGACCTCAGACGTCCTTTCCAACCTTAGCAATTCTGTGATTCTATGACACGCTCAGGCATCTACTCAGGCACGTTGCAGCTGGGAAGAAACCTTATACTCAGGTAAGTAAGTGCAGCATAGGAGTTTAAGTCCAAAGAAGACTGGCTGTGCAGCATGTCTTTCTTCCAATGTCTTTTCACAGAGCCATATGAGACATTTAAATGGAAACTTATTCAGAGAGTAACAGAACTTGAATTTGGCGATGCCAGAACAGCCACACGCCCCAGCAAAGCCACAATGCCACTCGGCACCGTCAGTGCCATGCAGGGCACCCAGCTTGGTTGTCACAGCTGAAACGATGCCAGGATGTCACCCTCAGCCGAGGTGACGCTGTTCTTCCCATAGAGAGGCTGCAGCATCCCCCTGTCCCAGCTCACAGCCCCCCCCAGCAGCCACCACATTCAATCACCCGTTTCTGGAGGTCCCGCAGAGCTCTGCGGATCCTTTTGAAAAGGACCAATGCATTTTAACAGGCGATTTCTGCAGAGAGGGCCAGCCTGCCCGGCCGAGGCCTGAAGCAGAAGACAATTTCATAACCCTGTGTAATAAACAGCATCCTAATGAGCAACGGCAGAAGGAGATGAGAGCCAGCACGCCTCCCCGCCACACGCCAGCCTTCCCCAGTGGGGCAGACGCGGCTGACCTTTCCGCGGACAACAGGCGAATGAACCCATCAATTTATCCACAATAAATGATAGAATGCATTAAATTGAGAGTTTTACAGCAGTGAAATGTCAATATGCCAATAGGCACCGGTGGCTTTCCATATGACTAAACAACACGTTCATACCCAGAAAATGTCACTGTCTTGTGGCAAGAGCCGACAGGCGTTCAAAAGGTGTTTATTTAGGGACCCATGCAGCCGTATATCACCACGCTCATCATCATTACCTGCTGCCACACACGGTTCAGCCTAGGAGACACCAGCAAAGAGCAGGGATAATGCACTGCTGAGGGCAATAAGAAATGCAAATGCAGCCTGAGCTTACTGCAGCTGTTGAGCTAACTTTGAAGCGCTTTAGAAACTGTTCATACCAACACAATGTTACGCCATGGGTGCATCAGCTGAAAACAGAGAAGATTAAACTGACAGTCTATATTCTGATTTATGACATAAAAATGGCAGGATCTTTACTCATTGGGCTTGATAAATAGTTGTGCTGCTTGACTTTTTAATTAAATTGTGAAGGCTATTTATTGTATGACCATAAATTGTTTGTATAACTAGTTATGGTAGTGAGGGATCTGAGAGCAAAGGCCAAATAAAATAAAAACTAATAAAAATGTATTTTTTTAACCATAAAATCAATAGTAATTTAAGCATGCTAAGGGTCACGATTCTATTTGAGAAAGATTGATCATCTCACAGGAAGAATTTTTAAACATTTGGTTGGTTTCTTCCATTTTCCTAGGATCACTTTCTTTTGGAAAACCAACAGCAATATGTTAAAACATGTTGATTTTAAAATGCTGGGCTTTGAAAAATCACCCACATTTGCACATATCAGGGAAGCGATGGGGAATATATATCTAAACAAAACTGCCCGTAGGCTTGCTAAGCAAGGTGAAACACACCACGATGACATACTACATGTTCACATGCGGCAATAAAAGTAATCTCTAATACCTATTTCCCCACCTATTAATTCAATGCCAGGTAATAAAAATCAATACATCATAGAAGAGGATTTACAGGCACAATTATGGATCCGATTTTGTACTGCTGGTATAAAAAAATCTGTTAGCTTACAGTAATGTTAGGAGACTTTAGTGCCAGTTGGATGACAGAAAACTGCAAGAAAAAAATATAGCTGAAGGAAGCTAATTATGGAAAATCCTGTATAACATAACACTGAATGCAGAAGCGAGTATAGCTTCCACACTTTTCTGCATTACAGATGCACAGATTTGTTTAGGTAGGTATCCCAGAACAGTAAAGAGAAATGTGAGCATAAAACTATTCAATTTCTGTAAAGAAAATAAGAAACAGCCAGCTAGCACTGGTTGGGAATGCCTCCCTTTCCTTCAGTACATCCTCACACGTACGCAGGCATCTTCCCCACACGGACCATGTCTTGACAGATACAACAGGTTCAGTATAATTTCTTATTTATGTGCACAAGTAAATAGAAAGTGCTGGGGAAAACTTTACACCTTACGAAATATTAGACACGTGGGTCTAGGGCGTGAAGCTTACAGGGGCTCAGCTCATTTAGTCTTTGAGAGGAACACTGAAATCATTACCGCACTTAAAGCCTGGAAGCTGTTATTTATGGGAACTGGATTTGAAAACAAACCAGCTCAGAGCACTCACCTTTCCCTGTAACCCATTTCTTGGGCTTGTCTAATGCTTTTTATTAAAAATGATGCCTGCCACCTACTTCTGAGAAGGTCTTACACCTCTGCCATTTGCTGCCAGGCACTGAAATTCGGCGGAGAGAAAAGCCCCCAGCCAGACAAGCGCTTTTTCTTGGGTTCGTTCTGTTTGGGGCTGCTCATGTTCCTTCTGCTCCTGGTGCCAATAGCAATATTTTTTTGCAGCCTGTCAAAACAGTGATTAAATCCAAGACTGCAATCTAAAGGCAGGCCTCAGCAGCCCCAGAGAGCCCCAGCAGAGGCAGCCAGGTCCTGCCTGCACCAAGGGTTTCAGCAGGCACCTTGCACGGGGAGGGATGGGAAAGATGGGGGGACAGAGCCCAGCAGCACATCCCACCCCCTCGGTGGGATTAATGTGCTCCTGGAACAAACCCATCCGAGGGCCTCGCTTCTCCGTGGGCACTGAACCAGCAACACTTTGCACCTCATCCTCACCCCCCCCTGTACGGCCCCCCATGCATTGCACTGCTTTTTAGGGACTCCTGCCTGATCTATATTGCAGCAGAGGAGCCCCAGCCATGCCCAAGCAGTTTTCCCAGCTCAGCCTCTGCGAGGAGGTGTCTGAGATGTGAAGGGGGGTGGCAGCAAGGCAGCATCCCCCATAGGGGATGAGGGAAGGAATACATTTGCCAGCTGAACCTTCTTCAGAGACGGGCAGAGGATGCTGCTGGGAGCTTGGAGGAGGGCTGCCCAAGGCAGATGCAGAGATAGAAGTACTCAAAGCAACGTTAATTTACCAGCAGGCAGAGGCAAAACCTGCTACTGAGGAGACAATGGTTATCTCTGCATGAAAAGGAGGGTCTGGAGCACGTAAATGTCTAGAACACACCTTAGCAGCCTCTCAGGACATGCCACCCGTGGCAAATTATCTGCCAAGAGCCCCAGTGCATGTTGTAGCCCAGCCCTGGGTGCTGAGCGCACCCCTTGGTGCCCATGCATCACCTCTGCACTGCAGCTCCTGCGCTATGTGCATGAAAGCAAATCCGCCTGGAGCAGATACCTTTCCCAGGCCACAATGCTCAAAACCCAGACCTACTCACTCTCTCTCCAAGGTGTTATTGCAGTAACAAAATAAAGCAGTAATTTGCTTTTGTGGAAAGCGAACTGTATTTTATTGCAACACCAGAAAGCATTGACTTCTGCAAAGATGAAAAAGCACCAGCCTAACAGAAAGTGATGCTGTAACTTCCTGAGCTTCTCTAATGTTTGAGATTCCTCTGGCAGAACCTGGTGAGAAAGCAAAGATTTTACATTTTGCAGGCCATATTCTTTCACTAATATGTCTCAACCAAAGGCAAACTGATGTACCTCTAAATAGTTTGAAGATATTTCTATATCCACGCTTGCATTATTGTGTATCCTTCTCCTCCTTACAAACTTAATAGTGCCAATTAAGTTTAAAAAGTTGTGCAAGCTGGATCGGTGAGACTTAAAAGTGTTTTGGCTGATTAGGTTTGGAAAGATGCCTGCTTTAAAAATATTTCCCTTGTCCCTGTGCATAGAGCCAAAGGTGACCCCACTTGGCAGCATTTTCCAGCTGAGCTCCGGGTAAGTGGGCTGCTGGTACAACAGGAGCTCCTAGAGAAGATGCGCATTCAGATACCGCGTAACTTCCTTTCCTCCCAGCCCGTTTCACATCCCTTACACATGCCAAATCATGTTTGTGCATGCACAAAGTCCCACGGAGGGACTTTTCAGCACAAATTTTGCAGAATTTGCCCTTTACCACCTGCTACAGATGTTTAAAAGGATACATGCGAGCCAGGATTCCAAGGGAAGTGGGTGCAGAAACCCAGGACTCTCAGCATGCCACCTGGCAAAGCAACAAGGAAGGGTTGTACATCTTGGCAAAAGTTCTGTGAAGCATTTCATTTTCAATGTATTGGCATTGTCAAAGGAGAAAGTGCTTCATCAGAATAGTTCCCTTTAGCTCTAATGTGAAGCCACTCCACAATAGTTTGATTTGCAACAAATCGCTCAATAAAAAGTGCTGAGCTAGCAGGGCTGTTTGCCTGAAAGGTTATATGAAAGATTTGTACAAACACCATCAAAGATGAAATGACGTGTTAACTTCTGGATTATGACTAAGCCCTCTGCAAATAATCATTTATTCAATCAACAAAATAAGATCAGTTACATTAACCTTGAAAGATCTAACAACAGCTACTCTCCAAGCTTCACACGCACAGATGATGAGGTTTAGCACCGACAGTTCCCAGAATCTGTTTCCTCGCTCTATTTTCACCATAAAGCAGTGAAAAATATCCTCAGGCCTTTTTACAGTTTTGCTTACATGGAATGAAATAATATGAAAGCTAATTTTCTTCTCACATGCCCATGTTTATCTCAGGCTCGACTTCAGCAAAGTTGCTGTACTTCATGTAAACATAAGTAGGAAAGCCCGCAGGGATGCAGTTGCTCCGTCCAGCGCTATGGATTTTTAGAAAACCTAAGTCAAAGTGCGTACTGGAGTTGGGTCCTGCTTTGAGACACGTGTACAATCTTTTCAGGTGTTCAGGAGACCTTCCCAAACTCAGGCTATCTCTGGCCAGACAACAGCAAGGTTTTTAACTCCTTTTGCCCCCAAAACACCATGGGTAAGGGACTCGCGGTGTTTTCAGCGTGTGCTGCTGAGCTGCAGGGCAGATGGACAGAAGGCAGGGAGAGGGACTTTTAAAATTTTCTTTTATTTTCTTTTATTCTCCCTATCATCCATAACTTAATTGCACCATCCAGTGTGGTGTATTTTTGTCTCAAGAATAGTTCTGACCGGAGATAGCTTCCTATGGGAAGTGTCACTCTGCGGTGTCCTTTGATTCATGCTGCTGCTCCCGTGCAGGCCATGCTGTGCCTTCCTACACTGCACCAAATGCCTGCAAAATGAGAGGCTTTGCAGCAATCCCAAGCTCAGCATGGCCATTTCTGGAGCGTGGCCATTCCTGGCGCTGGAGCATTTCATAAGCACCAAATGGATGAGCGCTGAGATCTTGGATATAACCCATCTTCATATAAGCAGCATACACAGCTCTGTGACCTGACCGGAGGGAAAGGCAAGGATATTCCCTCAGCCATCTCCTATTTCTGAGTCATTGATTTTTTCTCAGAAGGGAAATTCAGAACAAATGAAACAGAAGAGGTGATTCAGATCCCCTCGCAGGTAAAAACTACAGGAACATCAGAGATTTTTGCAAAGCCAAGTCCATACCCTGCCAGAGCTCTGCGAGTGCTCCAGAGGAATACACCGACAACAGAAATTGCCAAGAAAGGACGGTTCAAGAAGAGCCACCGTCCAACTGGAAGGCAGCGCAAAGCTGTGGTGTACTGCAGCCAACCTTCAGCTACACTCACAAAATTGCAAGAACTCAGCTTTGCTCACTATTCCTGTAAAGTAATGGCATTTAGCTACTGGCTATGAAGAGGCACCAGGATGGCAAGGTTTCCTGGAGAGCTGGAATTACCTGGGAAATGGTCGCCAAAGGCCAGATCCGTAGAAGGGTTTGAGTGCTAGACTCCACTTTAAGCATGGTACCTGGTTGCCACGGGATGGTTTCTGCAACTGCTGCATGGTTACATACAGAGTCTGCCTGCAACGAAGACAAGCAGATGTCTCCTGTTGGCTAAGACTTGGCCGCAGCATTCACATGTCCAGGTGCAAACTGTAAATATGGAAAAATGTTGTATCTACAGACTGGCAGTGCCCCTGGAGACAGGCAGCACCTGGGCAGAGAGCAGAATCTCAGCACTGAAGCCCAAGCCCAAAGGCTCAGCTCTTGGGTGCTCAAGCCAGCTCTGACTGAAGCCAAAAGGAAAGTTCATTCCAACGCACTAAGGAGCAATCTTTACTGGTGTTTATATTTCTAAATATATAATTAATATTTCTGAAAGATTCAGTCTGGGAGCTCTGGAGAACAGCAACATCAGAAGAAAGCAGACTTGAAAAGAGAAAGGAGAGGCTGAGTCAATAACAGAGCGTCTTTATCATCCATATATTTAACAACTGCACCTTTCTGGGCCGTTTTTAAAAGAAATCACCCTCATTTGCTATCTGTGCCTTTGTGAAACACCTTTACCCTGCAATCCTCTAGGAAAATAATTAAATTCAATAGAATCCACCCACGCTCTAAAGCTGAGATGGAAAGTACTTATATTTAATAGAAACTACAGCTTCTAAATGATTATGGTATTTAATTTGCATTCTCTTTGCTATTTTAACTGCAGCTTTATTAGAACAGCATTGTTGGCTGCAGTGTTTATCTTTTACCACCATTGTCATGATAAGAAAAACACGGAAAGCAGATTAAAAACAGGGAAAATATAAAAAGACAGAGCATGAGCAGAGTAGGCTGAATATTTGTGTTTGGGGAAAAAATATCTCAGATCTCTGCAAAGCTCAAATCCCCATTCACCCTCCCTGCGAGCTTCCAGGAAGAGAAAAGAAGATATAGGATGCTGCTGGCTCATTTCCATACCAATTAAACCTCCTTTGCTTCAGCAGAGCGGGGCAGACAGTCAGCAGGTGAAACCAGCCCTCCAGCAAGCTGTGCCCATTGGCACTGGTGGAAGAGGCTGCTCACAGCCTGCCCGGGTCCTCCATCCTTAGATGGTGGGACCAGAAATTCCCTGTTCTCTGTCGGCTCTCTCCCTCTCAGGACCCACTAAGCTTTGTGGGTTGGACCCGGTGCCAGGTGTCTGGGTTTCTCCAGTTCAAATCCCCAGCCAGAAGATTACGCACGTCTGCACTGAGAGGATCGTCTTGAATTTCTGTTAATAAAATCATCACAAACATCAAGAGACAAGGTTGTAACGCTGGGCCCAGCGCACCCAGAGCGTTTGGCAGAGGTGAATCATGAACGGGTGAGAAGGGAGGTGGCCGATGGGGTGGGTGAGACAGGACCAGGCGGGTGCTCAGAGCCCCCCTGCCCTCCTGAACCCACAGCCCTGCTCCAGCCCCACCAGGCTCAGCCATGGGGGTTATTAGGAGTCCAAGGATAAATGGCAGAAGGGGAAAAGGTGAGCAGAAAAGACAACTTGCCTACAGACACCAGTAATCACTTTCTGCGCTGAAACCAAAGGAGTATTCACCACTGAAGGGGTGAATAATCATACAGGGTGATAATGATGCTATGCAAACCGAGCTGCAGCCTCAGCATCCACGTTCCCCTTTGCTACCAGTTCAGTACCGTTCCCCAGATGTTTTTTAGAACAGCTCTGCCAGCTCCCCAGCATGTTCTTCCTCCCTGCCCGAGTGCAGATGCACCTCTGCCTGCTTCTGGCAGCGTAGTGCCAGCCCCGTGCAATGCCTGTGGAGCTGCTAGGTGAGGAATATGGATCAGGCCACTTGCCTAGAAATCAGCACAATTCAATGCTATGGAAAAGGCCATCATCAGTCGGCATCCCCCAAGCCCTTCCCAGGCAGAGAGCAAGGAATGGATTTAAAGAGGGAAGTTGGGAAGACTCCAACACTCACCGCAGCATGAGATGCTGGTGAAACACAATATTTTCAAGCAACCAGAGCACCCCAATAGCATTCACAGCTCAGGTACGCAGGATGACCCATGTGCATGCAGCCAAAAGATGGTCCCCGTCCTGAATCCTGGTACAGGAGCCTGGTTAAAAAAGGAGGGAGACAAGAGAAGCACTCTGGAGTTACTCAGCCCTTTGAATTTGAAGGAAACGTGATACTGGATAAGCAAAATATCACATAGGAGCCTTATCTCTGCTAATTCTGCAAAATTAGTCATTAAATTCTCCTTCAACTTTGTCCATAGGTGGGGATTTGCTTGGATTCATTTAGCCATCTTTGTTGCTTGCTGGACGGAGCAAGGAGAACCAGCTCAACTTTTTATAGATGTCACTCAGCTTATGGCCCCGCAAAACCATGCTAAGCAGACAAGGCAAACGAAGCAAATATTACATCTCCATTTCCTAAGAAATCAGATTCAAACTAAAAAGTAATAAAACTATCATGATTTTTTTACTGGTTCTTTTTAACAGAAAAAAGCTACTACAGTGACTACTAACTAAAAGTTACTACTACTCTGTTTCTGATAATGACAGATATTGGGAGAATAATGTGTCTGCTGATAAGATTTTAAGAAAAGAGACTTTTTTTTTGTTAATTGATGCTTTTGAAAATGTCAACCTTTTGCTCACTGCAGTCACAAGTTTAGACAGATCCCCACCAAAAAGCAAACTTTGATCCAGCATAACACCCTCCAAACCTGGAGCAAAGCCAAGGGTGCCTGCAATTACAGGAGAGCAATATGCCTCTATCCTGGGGTTCCTGCGCTGCAATACATACAAAACGTTTCAGACAGCATAATTCAGATAATATTTCGGATAGCATAATTAATAACAATTGTTTTAATTAACCCTTGTCAAACAACACAGAACAAAGCACCGTAATACCAACACACCAAGGCTGGTGCAGATCTTTTAAGATTTGCTCAACAGGTTGTCATCAACAGCTCTGTCCTGGCAGGAGATTCAGAGAGGAGGGTAACTGGAACATTTATGTAGAGACCCATGAGCCCGCAACTATTAAATGAAAACCTAGCAAAGAGTTTACTAGAAGGGGCAACAGAGGTTCAAACCAGAATTAGCCCTTATTGCCAAGTGAGAACAGTTCTTCAATGGTTTCTCTGTGCCTACCCAATGTCTGTCTTCAGCCCTTCTCTAAATATATTCCATGTCATCGTGGAAGAAATATTAGAAAGGAAAAGAGACCTTCAGTACTTGTACTCTTTCTTGTGAAAGGGCTGCTACCACCTCCACCCCCTTAGATCTGCTGCACAAAGTGGGTCTGCTGAGGGGGTTTGCATAGCAAAGCTTCAGATGATGATGATGGAGCACAGCGGGCGCACCCCTGGCCTTCACTCGGGAGCAAGAGAAAACAAGGTGCCTTCAGCTTTTCAAGTCTTTTAAGCAGGTCAGTTCATCTGATCGGAGGCAGGCTGGCTACTCGGAAGTAGATTTTGTAGGAGATTATAATGCCAAAGAAATAAAATTTAAATACCCCATTTCAATTTAATTAATTGACTTGCAATTATCCAGCGTAATTCATCCGCAGTTCTGCCAGGATGGGACAGAGTGTACATCAGCACACCAGAGACAGACATGTGGCCTCAGGAGTGCCCACAGTGGCCCCAGTAAGCCCCAGCGACTGAACTGGGACTCAGTCCTGTCAGAACGCAAACCTTGGGGAAATGCAAAAGGGTTCAAATCCTCTTTGTGGCTCCTTCCCAGCATGCAATTTGAACACCGCAGGCCGTTCACAAGGGGTGTGCATGGTCAGGGTGGGTCCTACCGCCCATTTCTGACCTCTGGCAATGCACCAAATCACTCCACTGGCACGGATGATTGAGTCAAGCCGGGGGTTGCCATATGTGAAGATGATGTCTGGAAGGTACCTTTGATCCAGAAGAGGTGTTACAGTGCAAAAAGACCACGTCCCGTTGCACACCATTGCCCCAGTCCCCCGCCAAGTCCTCAAACCATGGCTGCATCCATCAGGCTCCAGCTGGACTTTGCTCTTTTCTAGCAGCAGCTCAATAGTTTGTGCTCCCTTCAAGGTGAGCTCTTCCTTCAATTTTAATTTGACCGTGTCGGCATGTTTTTGTGCTCACATTCAAGTGAAGCTAATTTTACATGGCAATATGCCAGTTCAGGAAACCAATACGCAAATTCATAATTATTCATGCATAATTCAGGAATTATTTGCATACAGTAAACAGGCCATCATCCTGATGAAGTGTCAAATGATATAAAGTGCTAATGAAAGAAAGGAGAATAGACAAGAAGAGATCATGAGACCAAGAGAGAAAGTGGGAGTGGAAATATATCCTCTAATGAACTTTCGAAAGTCTCTCCAGGCTCTTGTGCATGACAAGAGACACCCAAAACACCTTTAAGCACAGCCCCAGGAGCCATCCCCTCGCCGACATTTGTGTCCGGGACAGTACAAATATTCCCAGCAAGCAAAGAGACATTTTCTGTGTGGCCCAGGGTTTATCTGGGTATAAATCAGATCTTTCGAATCAAACCAGAAATTATTTCTTCCAAGACCTAGTAATTCAAAAGACCCATCAGTTGTTAGAGGTGGAGTGTTTCATTATTAAAGGGTTCCTCAGCTGTCTCAGGAGGGTACCTATACTTTTATTATGTATTATGTATGGTGAGATTATTTTAATCATTTCACTGCAAGAGCAAACATTTCCCACTCTCATTCAAGTCTCTCTCTCACGCTTATCCTGGGGTCTACGAGAGAGATGCATTCCCTACCTCCAGCAACTGCGAAAATATTCTGTATTACTAAGAGTGCTTGTTAGCAACACGTTATTCACTGAGGAAGAAAGGGAGAAATGGATTCACGCTCTGATACTCCGGCATTGGATTCCTTGGCATTGTTTTACAGGGAGCGTTACATCCAGTGGAGAGACCCAGCTCTTACTGAAAGCACGCTATTCGCAAGGAAAAACAATCAAAGGTTTCGCTTACAGTAAATGTTTCCTTTTTAAATATGCAGACTTCATTATTATTACCTTGAGCTTTAAAATGTAAATATTTCAGAAAAGGGCTTTTAGCTTTCAAGGTTCAGAATAAATGTGCCTTCTTTTTAATGTGTTTTTAAGTAGATTAATATTTCTACCAAACCGTAGGTCTAAGTAGTTTCAATATTCATCTTAATAAAAACCTCTGAGAAAAACGTTGAAAATTGTTGTGAGAAGTATGCCTTTTAAAGTCATTTTTCAAAGTTTAATTTTAAAAACTTCATTTTTTAATCATAACTGCTAATGACCAATCTGACAGCGCAAGGAACAGCGCAAAAACAAATCAGAAAGCACAGTTCCTGTCCTGATTTACGGTGTATGACCCTCTTGCTTTGTGCACATTATAATTGGCATAAAATTAAATAGAAGTGATAATGTCTTACACCCGGTAGTGACTCCTGCTAGGCTGAACGAGGTCCAACCAGACTGTTCTAGGCTCACGGGGCTACTGGAGGTTCTAGCGCTTTCTGTGCGTACGCGTTATTGGGTGGTTTATCATTGATTATGTGTCATAAAAGACCTGACTTGGCTATCTGCTGCCACTGAAGTGGAAATCAGTGGTATCTACCCCGACGTGCTATAGATTTATTATACTTCCCCTGAACTGAAAACATACCTATTATTAACGGAGGGGCAGTCGACATTGTCACTAAATACAGGTACCAAAACATTCATTATCTCTAAGCGTTTTGATTATATTACGGTTTGCTCATTTCTGCTCTCACATCTCAGCGGCAGCAAGGCTGCATTCAGAGGACAAAAGCAGAGAGAGGCTTTCTTTGTGTGCATTTTTGTTTGTTTGCTTGCTTTTTAAGCAGATAATATTGCCTCTCCACAAAACCTATTTACAATCAAGGCTTCAGTCTTGCTTTCTTCTTGGTGTTTTTTTCCCTGTGAATGGACGGCCAGGGCGAGCTGAGATAAATACATCGGCTGCAGTAACTCTTGAGAAGAGCTGACGATCGGCGCAGCTCTCTTTGACGCCGCTGTATGCATGATAAAAAGGATCTTTTCTGGTGAAGATGCTCTAGGAGAAAATGTTCTAAGCGCGGTGCACAGCGGAGAGAGAAGGAGGGAGACAAAGTCTGGAAAAGGAGGCAGAAGCACTTTGTGCCACAAAAAAAGATTTAAGCTTGTCAGAATGAAAGACAGGCATTTTCAAAGTGCATAATTTCCAGAGAATTACATGGGATGTGGGTGGCTTCAAGGCTACAGCTCTTGCTCTGCCACAGAGAGGTTTCAAGGTCAGAGTCTAATTTTATCCTGTGATATAACAGTCTGTATTCCGAAGCCGCCGAGGCATGCCTGAACGCCTGTTGCCCAAAGTGATTCGCACCTCGGTTTCCTTGTTTCGCTGAAGCTGCAGACGGCGCGAGAACGGGGCGATTTGGGATCGCTCCGTGACTTTTCGCACGTCGGCCTCGTGAAGTGCGCGAGTGACAAGGTCGCAGCCACAAACACCACTCCGAGCAGCAGCACGGCCACCGTTGGCGGCTTTTAAGATGCGCTGAAGGTGATGAAGGGGAAGGAATGAAAGCAGAAATTCCTGCAGTGGACACAAGCTATGGAAGATGCCATTTTTTTTCCAGTTATCCCACAGAAGTCTCAGCTTGAAACTTAACCACTTCAGTGCAGGAACTAGAAGTGCAAGGCAGGGAGATAACATTAGCAGTGATTTTGTGCTCATGAATTCAAGAGTTAATATCTCAAACGAGCTTGGAATCGCCCTGGAGAAGCACTGGGATGAAATTTTATTTCAAGCAAACTTAACCAAAAAAGAAAGCAAAGAAAAAGCAAATTAAATGCCAACGAGACAGACCTTGAGGAAGCTGACAAGGATGAACACTTTGATGTCTGATCCTCATGGAGGGAAGGAGGGTTTGACAGGACCGCAGGGCTGGAGGGTTGTGACCTCTGGAAATCGGTCCCTTGGGGTTCCTGGGATGCGCTCCCTGAGACCAGGGCGGGCAGAGACCTTCACGTAAGTGGTTCCTGCCTTGGAGCAAGCACGGGACAAAATGACTTTCTGCATTCCCTGCCAGCCCTGCTATTCAATCCTTTCTTAATATCCACAAATTCCCTCTAATTTCTCTATTGGCTTCTGCAAAGCATCCCAAAGAGACACAAGGAGCCCTGTGAAAGAAACTCTGGTAATGTTTTTTGGTGCTTAAAAGGCTTTGTCTGATTCTCTGGGGTATCTCATGATAACACGTTATTGTTCGTGTGCTTTCTAACAATGCATTGACAATTCCTTGGGAGATACTGGTCCTGTCAGCCCTCAGAACTTTAAAAACAACAAACACAAAAATATCTTGATTCTGGGAGACTTACTGAACACCAGCAGAGAGATCAGCAAGTGGCTTGTGTTCACACACGTTATGGAGAGACCTAACAAAAGAAACAATCAGTAATCCCCTTTACTCACATAAAAATGACTGCTATCAGCACACGAGCTAGGAGAGCTGTGTGGAGCAACTAGAAAAGGAAAAAAAGAAGAAAAAAGAAAGAAAGAACTTCTCCCTTTGTTACTTTTCCTATAAATAACAGACACACATGCCAAAAATGAACACTTTTTTTTTCCCCCCCACAAAAATAAACCTACAGATCAGAAGGCTGTGCAGAAAATGCTGGCGAGCTGAATACATCCCTGCAGCCCAGGGCTGCCGCGCTGCAATTGTCAGACAGCAAACATCAGGTTTCGCTGTCACCACTGCTTCCAGGGCCAGCTCAAAACATGGTTAAACAGCAAAGCGAATTCCGCAGGGGTGGTCCCTTAGTGAACGCAGCCCATCGGGGGTGCGAGCACCCTCGGCGGGGTCTGCCCTGAGCACCCCCAGCTGCCTGCTCCACCCTGTGCTCGCAGCCTCCAGACACATGGGGCTTTTTTCATACCTTGCAAGCCCTTTCGCTCCTGTGAGCTTACCTGTAGCAATATTAAAGCGGTCTCCTAACAACAAGCTCAGAGACAGATTTTTTCCTTGCCTACGCAAGATCCCTGCCAATTCCACCCACCAAAAGTATTGAGCGCCACTGGGATGAGGTCACACCTGGAGCGGGGAGACAACAGAGAGCTGCAAATTGTAAAAGACAAATTAAGTCTCCACTGACAGCTCTGAGCACTAGCACAAAGAGAGCTTTTCCTCCCAGCAAAAGGCTTTGTAAGACTTTGCTAGATTGAAAAGAAAAACAACACATGGCGACAACAACCTTTGGGCAAAGGAAGAGCCAAGGATGAAGCTGCTGCATCTGGAACGGCCGGAGGAGGTGCAGGATGCTGCTGTGGCAGCGCCAGTGGTGCCGAGAGCTGCGCGGCCACCGCTCGCTTCTGCGGCACAGACGACAGAGATCAGCCCAGTTTTTTGGCTCTAACGGAGCTGACAGCAGCCACCAGCCCCCCATGTTAGAGACCCAGGGCCATTGCAAACACTACAGCATCTGGCAACTGTAAACCATAAATTCTCCTCTGAAACACTCTGTTAAAGCAAAAACTTCACTATCTTTCCAGCACAGCCTACATTTATTTTGCCTTGTGCCTCACCTGGTATTTAGCTGTATTAAAATCAGCTTATTCTACACCAGTCCAGTGCTGACTATAAATTATGCTGCTGCTGATTATAAATTCTTCATGTTGTTATTTTCAAAGTAGGAAAGATTCACAAGGTGGGAGAGTCTCTCCTATAATCCTTTTACCTTAATCAACCAAGCTTGTAAACTTATTATAAAGAAAACAATCAGAAAGCCAGTATCAAATTTGTCTGACAAGGTTATCTTGCCCTCCTTTAATATTTTACCGGTTATGAAGTAGGATTTAAAATAAAGATGCCTTCAAGGTACCTCCACCACTAGCAGATGGCAGAAGTCGCAAGGCAAGAGCTGTAATTGAAAAATCAATAACAGTCTCATCATTTACTGCCTCCTACATCAGTGCTGAAAAGAGAGGGGTGTCTGTTTGCTGATGTTGAGGGTACCCATTTTCCCCGTCGATGCTCCTTGCCCATGGCCCCCGCGGAGGGTAGCCACATCCCACTGCAGTTGTTTTGGCAATCTCCAAACTGCTCCGTTGTTTCCAGGACCGAAGCCAGGGGAAGATATACCACTTTGCCTGCTAATAAGTCCCCAATCACTTTTCTTTAATGCCTTTGGAGCCAGTTCATGAGGATTGGCAGGGGAAGGGCACTTAGGCTGGAACTGTGCCTTTTGCATCCCCTGACAAGCGACCAGGCTCAGCTCAGAATTTCCCTAACACCAACGTGAACGCATGCAGAAAACCTGCGCTCCAAGAAATGCTCCATGTGCATATGGGTCAGACCAATTTTAATTACATGCTTTCACACCATTTTTCCCCCCCAGATTCCCAGACTCGTGCGGGACCAGCAGGACGTGCTGCAGGGCTGGGTCATGATCCACGCCTTTAGAAGGGAACTGTATTTGTAAACCATAAGGATAAGGTCAGACCTGCATCATCCAGGCCTGCTTTCTAAAGTACCAAATCCTTAGCAGCAACATGGAAAGCTACGGAACGAGTAGCAGTTTGCCAAGCTTTTCAGCAAGGGCTGAGACCAGCTGGCCTGGCTCGGAAAAGATGCAGAAGTACCCGAAGCACCGGCTGCACTTTGGCTGCAGCGCTGCCCGCAGCCACAGGCTCCTGCATCTCTGCTTCTTGCAACCAAGTCCTACCCGCTGGCAGGCCTCCAGCGCATTGCACAGCAGGCTGGAGGGGTGGGAAACCAGCCCCAGAAAAGGGGTACGGGCAAGCAGAGAGAGTAATGTGCGGAAGGTAACAGGGCAAATGGTGCAGGGTTACAGGCAGCGTTCACTCAGGAGCAATTCTGGAAACATCCCGCAGAATGGATAAATGCCAGGGAAGAGCATTTTCCTTTAATGGCACCTTCATTTCTCTTTTATTGCATCTGAAGTATGCAATAAAAGGAAAAACATTTGAAGCCATAAACAGCCAGAAAGAAACAGCCTGGCATCTCCTGAAATACTGTGCAGAGCTGGACCCATGCAATTTCAGGAGGGAGCAGAGTGTTGGTACAAAGGAATAGTATCGATGGGCCCATGCTAGGGGAAACCTCATCCTCCCCCGAGATGTCCATGTGAATGAAAATCCCACACTGCCTACCCCTCATCGCTTGTTCTGCTCCAGGACACCTGCCTGCAGGCTCCATGGTCATCGCTGGGGACCACGATGCTACCTGGGGAAGCGGGGCTGGTGGATAGACACGGGGTGCCTGCAGCGGGACAGCCCCACGGCAGCACCACGCATTGCAGATCCCAGAGATGCACCAAGAGGAGATGCTCCAGGACAAGGTCTGTGCCACCGCACTGCAGCATAAGGAATCAAAACAGCAAAATTCCACCCCCATGAACAGTAATAACGCAATAATTTCAGAGCACCCTTAACTGAACTGCACCTCACTGGCAAAATCTTGGCCCTATATCTGGAATAGCAAGGAAAATTGTTTTGGTTTGGTTGTTGGTTTTTTGGTTTTTTTGGTTTTTTGTTGTTTTGGTTTTTTTTTTTAAAGAAACTAATAGGAGACCAAAGATCGAGACTATGCGGGATGCTACGGAGCCCATCCAGGGGGTTAGGATACCTGTTCCAAGCAGTAC
This sequence comes from Theristicus caerulescens, assembly GCA_020745775.1. Lineage (NCBI taxonomy): Eukaryota > Metazoa > Chordata > Aves > Pelecaniformes > Threskiornithidae > Theristicus > Theristicus caerulescens. Next base: position 23,140,111 of record CM036567.1, on the reverse strand, counting down.
CTGGAGCAGAGCTGCAGGATGGGAGCGCTCTGTGCTGCAGATACTACAGCACAGCACCACCAAGGCTCAGTGGGACCAGAGAGCTCCAGGAGTGAAAGGTTTCAGATGTGACTCTCCGTTTCAGGAGGAGTCCGTGCTGAGCTCGCTAGCTACTTGCAAGAACCTCACTTAGAGGAAAGACGTGATAAGCAATTTCTCTGCTTATACACGTGGGACGCTGCTGTGTGTAAGGCATCCCTGTTCTCTCCAGCTCCAGCAGATACACCTCTACACAGATCTTACACACTGCAGAGCTAGAAAAGGCTTTTGATTTGGGGAAATTAAAGCCTGGCTCTGCTGTGTTAATGAGCAGTCATTATTTGAAGATGCTAGCAGCAAAGTCAAGGGAGAGGGATCCTGGAGCAGGGTGAAAACACGGAGGGGTGTCAGGGAGAAGCACACTTGCCTTCCCTTCGGAAGGAGGGTGCTCTCACCCAAAGGCTGCCACAACATATCCTGAAAGGCAGCTAAAATGAAAGAAGTTGCCAGAGAAGGTAATGAGGAAGCAGCTGAGCAGCTACGACCCAGAGTTTCCAACTCCCTGGCTCAGCTCTGCCTCAAGCATCGAAGATGCTCGCCAGCTCCAGAAAGGGGGAGCGGCTGCAGCCGGCTTGGCTGAGTGCAGGAATTTGATCGGAGTGGCCCTGGTGCTGTGAAGTTTGATCTTCTCCCTCCTTTCAGCTGTACTCTCTCCTCATCCAGTCTGCGCAGGCTCTTGCTGCCACGTTTTCCCCTTCCAGCAGCACTTTCAATAACAGGTAAATATCTATTACCCAAAACTCCTTCTTCCTCCTACCCTTTCTGCCGGGGGCTAGGGAAATCAGAAGAAAATCAGCCTGCAGCGAGCCAAAGTGGAGCTGAAATCCCTGGTGAGAGGCAGGGGCTCTGCGCCAGGTGCTCGGGTGAGGTCGCCTCCAGCTCTTGCCCGAGCAAACAGGCAAGGAAGGGCAGGCAGGAGCAGCCCTGCCCAGGGCGGGCACGGGGGCAGCAGGAGGGGTGGGATGGCACGGAGCGGGCTGAGGAGGAGGTGGGCACCTACACCAAGGGTGGCCGTGGAGAGGGCAGGTTCCTCACTGGGGCTTTCTGGAGAGCCCATCCACCCGGCTTATTCAATCCTGCTGATTTTTGCTGTTAGCAGAGCTTCATAAATCCAAGAAGGGAGCAAACAACATAATTAGCAAGCAAATTACACATCGTAACATGATGAAGAGTGAATAGGGGAGAGGTAACTCGTTGAGATCTGTCTCCCATTGGAGCAGGCTACATAAACAATTTCTCAGAAATTTATTACATCTGCATGAGTCAGAATTGGCTTGAAAGCAGGAAAAAAAGGTAAAAGTTCACCGAATCCTAATTGGCAACAAACATTTGATCAGCCTCAGAACTAGTATCATAACTACAGTGATATAAACAACACTACCTTTCCTACAAAGTGTGTAGAAAATGTTAAATAACATCTACTGCTGTTTTTAATTTAGCTGGATGCTGTAAAATAATGCCAAAGTAGAAAAAAAAACCCAAAAACCAAAACAACCCAAAAGACCAATTTCCAGTACCCAAGTGCCAGTAACCAAGGACTTGAAAGAGTTTAATAATAATATTTAGTGTAGACATGCAATATGCTATTGGTTGTCCAGCCAGCAACACCTAATTGAGCTACAATTATTCACTCTGCATATCTAATTAGAAGGCACAATCTCAAGGCTGTGATATAATCAGTCACTCAATGTCAGGCTTTTATATGAGACACAGCTGATGACACTCGCTTGTGCATGGCATGGAGGAAACGCCAGTGCTGGAATCGCAGCTTGCCTTTCCAGCAGATATTACTGTTTATGATAGCCTTGATCTTTTTGTCATAAATTTACAGATCCTACTGCTGCGCACAGATATCACACACTAAATCTATCAGAAAACATTACCCAGTATAGCTCTTGGCAACACCAACTCCGCTACGTCGACCAGCCAAAACAGGGCTCTAAATGAGGAGAACAACTTGGATCATATGTTTTGCTAATTATGCACAAGAAGAAGACGTAAACAAGCTCCATTAAGATTATTATGCATGAGTTCATGTTTTTGCACAATTCACAAATTATAGATAACTGCTCTTCGCAGATAAATAATGTTGGAACAATAAAGCTGACATTTTGTGCCGAAGACTATGACTTCATTATGGCTTTCAGAGAAATTACCCTTAGATTTACGGTCTTATTAACCCATGACCCTGAAAAATGTCTGATGAGACTTGTTTATCATCCTAGTCTGGTGGCTGGAAACAGTCCTTTTCTTGATCCAGATGACTCAGTGCAGAAGCAATATGGCTCTGAACTGAATCCTTAACAAGGTGGTCTGAAAAAACCAGCCCAACTGTGTACAAGCATGGATGTGCCAGTATTGCCTAGGAGAAAAGCTGTCGCAGGAGCATTAACATGTAGGATATCTTTCCTTTTCTGATTAAAAGCAATCTTATACAAAATGGGAATGCTAAAAAAGACAGAACTTCTAGAAAGCATTTGTCCAGCAGCATCCCTGGCTCACACCAGGCTCGCGATGCCCCTGCAGAACGATGCACGGGGAGTCTGTGGGGTCAGGAGCAAGACGCAGGGCTCCTGCAAGCAGCATCTCTGCATCCTGGACAGACACACCTCCAGACGCTTAAAGCCGTGGCCTCTCCCTGGGGCTTAGATCACAATGAGCGTGCTGCTTTGCAATATCCTTCCCTTTTTAAAGCCCTCTATCCCTAGCGTTTCTGGCTTCACTCCTAAGTGCATGCTTGTTTGGGGTTTTCTATTGCACTCAATTTCTCAGCGCCTTTGTATTTTTGAACAGTGCATAATCAGATCAGGGCAGACTTGTGACTTTTTTAATTAACCATATTATTATTTTGATACTATTTTCTTCTGGACTGTTAGATAACAGGAACACCTTTCTAACCCCATCTTACTCTGCGAATTGCTTTAATTTGTACCTACTAAGCACTGGCCCAATGTCCGACACTAGAAAGAATAAATTTGATATGAAGAGATTGCCTGTCTTTCTACAGTATCTCCTGGCAGCGGTAGAAGAAGGAAAGTACCTCCCTGAGATGAGAGTAACACAGAAGTACGTCGTTTCAGCCAGCGCTGCAGGAGGCTTTGTGGGAGGAGAGCGGTGGTCAGCAGGCTTCTTCCCTTGACTGGGCTTGTACGCATGCAGGAAGCCTTAACTAACGTTTGTTAGATTTTAAATCCCTAAATCACCTTCATGTGTCTCTTTAAAATAGTTTTGAAGCACAGCCAGGTTCACCAACCTTGTGTCATTTCCAAAATGATACTGAGAGCCTTTGCTTAAATTGGTGCATAAGAGCGCATTGTCCCAGCTGCTCTCTTCACACCCGAAGGGCTTTAAAAAGATAATTTGAGGATTTCTGCAGAAGTCTCATCTGTCTTCCAAAACTGGCCATCACAGGGGACGTGACTACTGTAATACTGAGTGCCCGGTGGACTGGACAGCAGAGCAAGAGTCCAGATAGACCCAACAAGACCTGGGTGTTAACCCAAAACTAACCCACACCTCCACGAGCTGCTGCTACCGTCGAGTCAGAACAGGCGTGTGCTGTCCTACGGGTGCGTTCAGGCGTTCGACTTTCAAATTCAGCTTGCTCAGGGGCTCCTGCTCTACGTAAAACTGCGCCCAGACCCCGAACATAACGTTTGCTAGTGGCATCCGTGTTCTCCTTGACTGTGACATTCATAGCCTTAAACTACAGGTGGTTTAGAATTATCTTAATGTCTCCTATATTATGTAAGGCAGATTAGAGTTCTGTTCCCTTTAATCTTGCTCATCCATCATTTATTTAACTTTGCACATTGTCATTCAAAGCAAGCATTTTAAAATCAAGGCTCCATTAAACCTATTCAATTATCTGTTGTTCCGGGTAACTGTTATCACTAGGTGCAATAGCTTTTAATAACTGAAATAGAACACTATGAAAATAAAAATACAACTGTTAACCTTGAAGCATCCCCAGGTCCTCATTTTAAAGCAGCTCAGGCATTAATCCTACAACTTATAAATAAATGATTATTAAAAAAGACTAGGAAAAGTTGTAGAAACAGACAACTAAGCAATGTCTTCCATCATTGATTTTGCTTTTTTAAGCAGGTAGGTCTTTTTTCCATGCAGCACACAGAATGGCTTTGATGTTTTATGTAATGCTGTCGCTCACTGAAAGGCAACTTGGAGTTCAGCATAAAATTCAGACTGCACGGAGAGTCTAACCTCGCAGCTCCTGCACTCCTGGTTATGAAATGTTTTATATTTAAGAGTATTAATACGGCTTGAAAACTATGTTCAGAAGAGACAACATTGTGGTGACTCAGTCTTAATCACTTTGTAATTAGACGTGGGTTTAGTAACTTCAAAGTGAGGGGAAATACTGGTCTGTTGCCGTACTATTCTTACTCTATGTCATGCTTGTAAAAACTTCAAAGTGTTTAAAAAACAGTCTGATTTCATACATAATTAGTTATGGAACTGATACTTCCAAACAGAAGCCTAAGAGAATAGCAACCCGCTTTCTAGCATTTGGCAAGGAACAAAACAAGGCAGAGACAACAGCAAGAATTAACCGATCCCAGAAATCACCTCCCTGCTTTCCAAAGCTTGGGATCAGACAAACCACGTGGGCTGCGCATCTTTAGACTTCTCGTTTGTGCCAGGAAGTTAGCAAGGAAATCTTATGGACCGAAACGCATGAAATGGTCGGAGATAGGTGGCTAGATCCAAAAACACATTTGAAACACGGAGGTGCAGAAAAGTAACGTGCTCGAAGGGGAGATGCTCTCAGCTCAACTCCCCGGAGGCCAAGGATACCTGGTACAGCATCACCCAAAGTAGCTAATAACAAGGCAAAATTGCACGACTGACTGTGAAAGCTCATGATGCTTAGACACAGGCGTTAGCTTTATCCAGGGACAAGCGTTAACCCAGGCCTCCTTGTTATCCTTCCTTTTCCTAACGCTGGCCAACACCACATCACCCAAATAGCCCAAACTGCTCTTCCACGGACAGCAGCGCTTGCACAGCACAGCCTACCATCACCTCCGCAGGTCTCTGGTGCACAAATCAATGCGAACTCCTGTGAAGGCGTATTTTTTTCTGTTGTTCCTCCATCACAGTGCAGAGAACCAAAAAACTGCCTTTGAAAAGATGTAAATATGAGATTAGATGAATTACAGGCAATATGAAGAAGAGATGTATGTGGGTATTGACTAACCTTCTTGCTCAAAGTAATTATTGCAGGCTGCAGCGAGGAGGCTGCAGTCTCCCAAATACTTTCAATCATAACTCATTGGCCTCCAGCCAGATCAGCCTGCAAAAAATCTTTTCAGTCACACGATCCTATAAAAACCAATTTGGTTTCATAATGGTGATGAATCTGTCCTTTGACTAACCTTACTATTTTTGAGAAGACCCAGATCAGACAGCTTCAGATTTATCCATACATTTTCAGTGTTTCGTTAATCACTCTACTGCTTTATCGATGTCCCCATATTGGACAATTACCTCCGTCTGAAGAACACTTGCTAACTGTCAATACTTGGGAGGCTGGGCATTTGTGATAAATCTAATTAGGGGGACGGCATTTCTGTTGTTCTGTCAGAATGTAATAATCAGCTGTAAGACAACAGGATAAAAACAAGTGGAAAACAGAATAAAATGCCATGTGTTCTCATCCGTGGGAAATCATGCCAGACCAATAGCACATCATTCCTTATAAGAAAACTACCTTCTTGGACCAGGGAAATGCACTTGTCCTCATCTATCCAGAGCACGGCAGTCGGTGAAATCTCCCTGTGTGAGTTACTGCTCGGAGGTGAAGCGGTTGGGAATTAACAGCAGGAACCAGCTCCGTGGGGACTGCCACCAGGCTGGGCTGAAATGGGACTTCTCAGAGCAAGGGCGCTATCAGTGATGACGATCCTGTCCATGGTGGCCATTAAGGACCGTGGTCCAAGAAGCAGCTGTGATGTTCAAGGAGCACGCCAGGCTCACGGTCAAGGCAATAGCTGTCTTACGGAGGAAGACGTAACACCAAACCTGTGTAAAGCTGCACTGTACTACCAGGTTTTTCTTTTCCTTTTTTTTTAAACCTTGAAACAGTCAGCCTGAGAGTCAGAGAAAAGGTGGTGATATCAGAGGGACTAACACAGCTAAAGAGCAGGGTGTGCTGCAAAGCGACACGGCTCCGCTCTGCGTCGGGCTGGTAATTACTGCCCCGGGCCCCTGGGAAGGGAAGCAATAAGAAACGTGTTTCATCTCCTGAAGAATCAAGATCTGGGGGAAAAAAAAAAAAATGTAATCAACGGTGCAATTTGCTTCTAATTCAGAAACTTTCGAGGTCTGCTGCTGTGAAATAGTTTATAATGAAGCAATTTCTACCACCATGCTGAAGAGGAGAGACATACGGGCCAGGAACAAATCGAAAGCCACTCCACCAGAATCATCCCTCTTGAAGAGCCATCAGAATTGCTGCTGAAGTGTCTTCAGTGCACATCACTTACCATTTATTACCCACACTGACGCCGCGCTAACCAGCCCCGTGCAGGTCGGTGTATCGCTGGCTCGTCTCTGCTCTGTGCTGCGCTGAGCCTGGGGGCTCAGACGGCATTTGAGCTCCTCTGTGCAAGGAGATACGCAGGACATGGAGTATGAGACGCTCCTATTTGCCTCCCAGGAAAACTTCACGTCTAAATAATCAAGCAGTAGAAGAAAAAGGGGGTTCATAATGCCAGCTGCTGAAGCCTGTGTTTGCAAAGCCTCTGCCCCACAGGGAGCACGAGCAAGGGCTCAGCTAGTGCAAAGGGTTTAGCACACACAGGGGTGACGGCAGCTCCTGCACCAAGCCAGGAGCCTCGCAGTGACCTGCCTGTGGTCACCAAACCCTTGGAGGTCTGCAGGATTTCCTCAGCTCAGCCGAGACCATCGGGGCCCAGGGGCGAGCAGCAGCAGTGGCACAGCCAGCTGCCGGTCCTGCCCCAGCACCGGGAGGGCTCGGCCGGGGCAGCTTCTGGACCACAGCATCACGGCGAGGCAAGGTTAGCACTCCCCTAACGAGCTACCAATTACATCAACAAACAGCATTAATTTTAATGCTCTCCCATTTATGCCAGAGTCATTATGCTTTCGCACTCCATTTACCTGAGGGTGTCCGCTGAGACAAACAGCAGTACGTTAAAGTGCATTAAAGCCGCGGCGTCTCCGTACCCCCATGAGCCCCAGGTTGGAGGACCGAAGCCCAGGCAGGAGCTCACCGAGACCCAGATGCAGCACGGGGGATGCAGGGGAGGGTGCACAGGCACTGCTGGATTTCCCCAGGGCAGGATCAGTGCTTGGCTGAGGGGAGGCGACGTTTTTGCATCCAAAACCATCCCAATCCCTCTGCAAGGCGGCTGGCGGACCCGAGCAGGATCCCAGGCGGCAGCGTGCCGAGGCTGGGCGCAGGAGCAGCCCTGGGCTCTTCCATGGGCAGGCAGAGCCGCCCAGCCACTCTCATCGAAGCACACGGCTGGGAGAGGATGTCTGCTCATCAGAAACTGCAGTTTTCACAGGGGAAAAAAAAAAAGAAAAAAAAAAACAGCTGACATTTTTCACTCTTTCCCATTGAATTTTTAAACTGAAAATACCACAATTTTCAAAGGAGGCCAAAAAGAAAAAAATATACATTACAAGACAGTGCATAAACAGAAATTAATAGAAGTATTTCCACAGGAGTTTTAAGCATAAAAAAGCTCTTATAAATATCTATGGAAAAATTACTGCTATTTTGGATCAGCTGTGGAGTCAGCATCGAGCAACAGATTTTGCTGAGCATCCGCTCCTCCAGAAACGCTTCCCAGGATAGAAAGCAAAACCCCCAGACTTCTCAGCACGCTCAATTTGCTAATTCTGTCCAAGGAAATCTGTCCACCAAACTGATCCCTTCATGTTTTAGAGGGAGCGGTCCCAAGGAAGACCAACAGCACCACAGACACTTTGGTCACCGATCAGCCCTTCCTGCGGCTGCGCTACGGTGTACGTACAACACGGTGTATGTACAATATGGTGTACGTGGCCTGATCGGGGCCTGCCAGAGCTTCTCCCTTGCCAAATACACATTTTTAAGCATTTTAATGCTGATACTGCCTGCAGCCCCTCAGCGGTAACAGGGGGCTGAGACACGAGCAAAGCACGGAGGCAGCGACGAAGCCATTCACGAGGTGCTGGGGAGCACTGAACCCTCCCCGAGAGCCTCAGGGGGAGCTGAGCTCCTCCTTGGAGCCAGCAACAGGAGCCAAACAGTGCGAGAAGTTTGGGGAACTTCTTCCAGCTGCCCAGAGGTGCTCAGCATCGCAGGCAGCTGCGCTGAACTGGGGCTGCCCTTAAAGAACATGCAGCGGAGAGCACGGAGAACAAGACCCTTGAGAGAGGGTGGAACGAACTGCACGGCCATGGCTGGTGACTAACAAACAGCAGCTTATTATCTAGCTAATGATCAATTAGTGTTAAAGGACGAGGCCTGTCCCGTTTCATGAGCCAGCAGCAGCAGCGGCATCCAGGTGCACATGAAAAGGCCTTTCTTTATGGGAATTACTAGCAAAAACAGCAACCTCTCCCATGCAGGCAGAATAATAATAATAATAAATAGTGGAACTAATGTGATTTGACCACATGTTTGGGTTTTTCCCCTTCCCTGGATAAAGCCCTTGTATTATCATTTATTTATTAACATAAGCCCTTCTTGTAATTGGGATTAACCTCCTGCTTTGCACTGCTGGGAGCTGAACAGACACAGGGGACATGGGTGCAGCACAGGGGACCCATGTCCGAAGGCACCCAGGGTTTTGTGCAAGCTGCAGGGCCTGGAAGCGTTACCGAAATGGCACTGCTGGTCACTGGGAGGCAAACGGCGTCGGTGGCGTCCATGGATGCTGCTGGAGAGGTGCTGGCAGCTGCAGTTTCACCCCCAAGGTTGGTGCTGCATCTTCTGGATGAAGACAAGCGATGGTCCCCCGAGCAGGGCAGGAGGCACCAGCATCAGCCAGAATTTGTCCTGAGAGCTCCTCCAGGCTCGTCAGCGCCCACACATTCATCCACATTTTCTGCCTGTACCATAATTGAAAACAACTGCACTGCTGAGACACGTCACCGCATCGTCCACACGCAGATGCGAACACAAGGGAGAGAGCAACTTCCCAAACTACTGCAGATTTCGGGCATAAAAACATTTTTGGGAATACAGTAAATCAGTATACAGTGACAAATCTCCCCACCTACTGATAAAGGTTCTTTCCAGACACGTGCAGCATAGCAGAGCAGCATTCACTCTTAGTAATTCCAGTTAAATCAACGGAAATACCCAGAAAATAATTTAGTCCCAAGAGTTATCTCATATTCAGCCAGACAGGACGAATGACAGTGTGGTTCCTCACTTGTTTGGTTGGTTTTGTAACAAATTTATTGTCTGGACTTGAATAATAATCCACCACCTGGACTCTTAGTAGAGTATTGATGTGTTCTTGGTCCAGTCCTAAATCTGCTCACGACAGAAGGACCGTTTGTGCTGACCCTGGGAGGCGTCGGTCGGGGCTCAGCTGCTGGCGGCCGCGCTGCCCCGGCGCAAGGCGCAGGGAAGGGGCTTTGGTGCTCGCCCGCTCGCCTGCCTGGACCGAAGCCAGCACCCCCCAGCCCCAGCTGCCACCTGCAGAGCAGGGGCTCCGTTAAACCAACCGATTGATTAAGGATTATACAAGCGTACTTTTATTTTTTTTTATGTTTGCCAAAATCAACTCTGTAAACTGCCAATGCCACAGCGGAGCTCTGCAAGGCAGGATAGTTGTAAGGCTATTTTAAAGATTTTAAAAATTGGGAAAGTGAGTTAAAAAAAAAATAGACTTCCAGCTGAAAACTTTAAAGCCAGTTTGTCAGCTGAATAACACAAGGAAAACAAAAAATAATTAAAAATAAAGTCAGCAGGCCTTTAACACTACATTCATCAGACAAGCTAAATATAGCAGCTAAATATAGCAGCATTAGACTAAAACACTGTCTTTAGCAGGCTTAAGTTTTGACAATTATTTGCTATTTAGCATCTACATGAAATCACTCAACACCTTGAGTTTTTGAAACAAAGACAAATAGTATATTTTTATCTGTGTAAAGAAGCCCAAATCACGGCAGGCTTAACGTAGAAAAGGAGAGCGAAACCAGAGAATGATGTAAAACATAATTAAAGACCTTTGGCCGCCGCAGAATTGAAAACCAATTAAAAACCTCTTTTTGCCTAGAAAAGTCCCAGAAGAAATTCCTAAATCTTAATTTGCTCCTGTCCTTATCTCCATTGTGGCAGGTCTCTGAAGCCGCCTCTGCCAAGCCAGCCGCGGCGCCCGGGGTCTGCCTCCCCCTCCGCAGGCAGAGCGGCCGGACCGCGATCTTTAATTATGGAGCACGATCAGATGCTCCATTAGAGAAAGGGCTTTTAAAACCCTATTTAAAAATTGATATACAAGCCACGATACCTTGCTGCTAAGTATAGCCCTCGCAGACGGTGAAGGATGATGTTCAGCCCAGGCCGTGCCTCGAACCCACCTACTCCAGCCAGCAGCTCCAGCGGCTCCGAGCTGCTCTGGGTACATCAAGGAGGCAAACTGAAATTTTCAAGTTTATTAAAAAAAAAAAAATTACATTATAAGGATCAGCACATTTCTGTCCTGCTGCCTGGGGGTAGTGCCTCAGCACTTTGCCAGAGACTTGATACCATTTTGTTTTATTACTGCAGAGAATTATCAAGGAGACAGGCTGGGAACACTCAGAAAGCCTTTTTTACAGGTTTATATTTAATTTAAGAATCTAATCTAATTTCTTAGTAGCCTTTCCTTTTTGTTAAATTAACACTTAATTCCTTCCTTGCTATTTGAATGAATTCATATCTGTGGTCAGCCAGAGAAGATGAAATTGGAAAGTACAATTCTGGGGTGTCATCAGTAATGAGAACTATGGGGTTTTTACATAGATTTTGACATCTATTAATTTTTTTTAATACCGCTTTTTGTTCTGTATGACAATCTCGTTACAACCTGAGGTTTGAGATTCACAACCACGGCGAGTGCAGAGACCAGAGGTAACCAGAGGGCTCAGCTCTGCTCCCAGTTCCGCCACTGCGAAGACGCAGCCTGCCCGCTGTGTACCCACGGAGCACAGCCCTTCTCCTCCCGAGCATCGCCAACACACGGATGGGAAATCCCAGGCCGTCGAGCCCCTCCGAAGCGTGATCTGGGAGCTGGTGTCGTGCCAGAAGGGGAGCATCCGAGGGCAGAGAGGCCGCGGTGCCAGACGTGCCGGGGACCCTATGCGCCCTTGGAGTGATGCAAAAGCGCCTTTCCTCCTGCACATCTTCCCCTTTTGTTGAATGCTCCCTTACTCCTGCTACTGCACTTTTTTTCCTTTACTTTTTTAGGCCTCTAACATACTCTGTATTTTCCTTCCCACCAAGCCAGACCCAATCTTCCCTCCCTCTGCTGAGCCATGCAGCTGGGTCAGCTCTCCCCGCCGCGGGCAGCCGGTGACCCTGCTCGCGCCGTCCCTCTCGCAAGCTCTAGGCTTCTCATCTGGAGGAGGGGAATAAAAATTTTCTTAGCAAAACCCTACAAGATGACGGATGACTGACCCCTGCACTTTCCCCCTGGAGATCCCACAGGGGTTGCTTGGGCTGGCAGCTGGCTGGGATTTCCTTGGTTTAGTGTGTATCCACGAGCTTCCCAAGAGCAGCTTGGGCAGTGCAGGTCCTTTCATTATTTTTCCTGCTGAAGCCCCAGGCTCCATCCAAGTCACCAGCTGCAGAGAAGCAGCCTGCGCCCGTTCAGACACAAGGAGATATCACAGTGCGAGTATTTACCAGCAATTACGTAAAGCAAACTTGCACCTTGAGAACATATTGATGCTATTTAAGACTTGTGCTCCCGGTGGCTTTGCTCCCTTTGCTTGTGCACGTCCCGACAGCGGCTGCAGCGGATTGCTGCCTTGAGCATGCCATGCCGGTGGGGCTCCCTTTCCTTCTTGCTCCCAGCCCCGGTGCTTTTGCTCCCCATGGACAGGGCTGGGCGCTCCCCTTGGGTCTGCAGCTCCTGAAACAACTTACACATTTGCTCGCTCAGCTCAAAAGCCTCAAAAAGAGCCGCTTTCTCCATATGGGCACAACCTGCCAGGCCGCACTGGGCACTGATCCTGCTGGAAACACCCCCCTTTTTGCACAGCTGCCTTCCCCACATCCCGGTTTCGCAGTGCGGGAAGGAGCCGTCGGGGACTGCTTTGCCAGCGCCCGCCAAAGCAATGCCCGCACGGCCTCAGGGCAGGGTAAATGGCCCCCGGGTTTCCTGCAAGCTGCTGCCCCGAGAGGGGAACCTTCTCCCCCAGCAGGAGGGGATGGCAGCTGTAACACGGGGGGATGCAGGGGAAGATGAGCAGCATGGCCCAAAGACCACAGAGACATGTATCCCATCTTGAGCAGCTAAAAATCTCTGCAGAGAAGTGGGTACCAACCTGGGCTCTTCCCCTGCACCCAAGGAAGAGGGTTTTCTGCTCATGCAGAGGTTCACAGTCCCTGCCGCCGTCAGGGATATGCACACAGGGACCTCACTGCACACGCGAGCCCAGCGACACGGTGCCGCTGCTGGAGGTGGCCTCATGCAAGCGGGTGCAGGTTGGGGCCCCTCCACACAGAGGCCAGGCAGCTGCAGATGTTTACTGGGCAGGCGCTGCTGTCTCCGAGCCCAATTCCTGAGCCAGAGGCAGCGATGCGTTGGCTGTCAGCAACTCTCTTGCTCACTCATAGGTGTTAAGCACCAAGATGAGTGATGAGAGCTGGAAAACCTACCTACCCTGGGGGCCAGCTTTAATTGCAGCATCTTCCCCCCAGGCCAGGGGCCTCGGAGGGCAAAGCTTTTCCTCCCTGGGGACCAGCTGTGATCCTGAGCACTCACCCTCTGGCATGCTGGGCAATGTGCTCCAGGGCTCCGGGCGTCCTTTTGCTTCAGGTGGGTGCACTTGTCATCGCTCCGCATTTGCAACCAGCCCTCAAGGGTCATTTCCATGAATCAGGGCAATGAGTCATCTGATCCGTTTGCTTATCATGCCAGCGAGTTTTGCTGCTGCACTCCTTACGTGAAAAAGGCAGCTTTAATTTGGGGAAGGCAGATTTAATCCTGCTGGAGGAGAAAAGCCATCAGGAGTTCATTTAGTGCAGTTCGGCAGGAGCTCTGCATGTCGGCTCTCACGCCATCAGACGCTTAGGAAGAGGCAACTCCAATTGGGAATTAACCCATTTTGCAGTTACTGCTAAACCTCTGGGTTGAATTATTTTAAAGAAAGTACTTTAATCCCTGTTGCTGGTCCTGCCCAGAGACCTCCCAGCCTCAGAGCAGGTTCCTTTCTACGATGACAACTTCAGGACCTTCTCTAAGGTAGGCTGGATCCAGAACTCAAGGGGCCCCAGGCCATCAGACCTATCCAGGTACCCCAAGACCATCAGCCCCAAGGGCTCTTCTACACATTGAAATAGGCTTTTTTTTTTTTCCCTCCACTGGTCCAGCTAAAGTTTATTTTTCTTTATGCCAAGCCTTTGTTCCTGAACAACAGACTGCCCTGAGAGGAGGATGGAGAGGGACTGTCTAGAGGTTTGTGTATTGTAAGGTCACAGCAGGCTTTCCCTGACGTAAGTCACTAATAGCGTGGCTAGACACACTAAATGACATAAAAGTCTAGAGTGGACAATTAAATATAATTTCAAAGTGATACTTATCCTACTTGGAAAGAGCACCGGATTTACAGTGTCTAATCCTTTGCAAAATGTCTGTATATTAAATAGCAATATTTAATGCGACCACATATCCTCTTGGTAGTCTCGTTAGTCTATCCTCTTGCTAAAAATACTCTTGGTTTCTCTCTGGGAATACAGTAATTCTCATTAGCAAATCCTGGTTAGTCTTATCTAATACAACAGCACAGACTAATATACATGGAAAATACATCAAAGAAACTAAATGATGGCTTTATGCCTTTCTGAGTGGTAAAAATAGTCAAAGCAATCAGTTATTTTCTTGGGAGAATATAACATAAAAAAACCCCCAAACCACTACACGCAGAAGCTAGCAATGATCTTGTGATATATATATATAACTGAGACCATACAGCTCACTGTGCTCAGCCCATGCATCACGCCCAGAACTACGTCCTTTCGTTGCCCTTACGGCACCTCTTGGAGGTCCTCGACACGAGCCATACCGACCTCGCATCGTGTGCCAGATGGCAACAACAACTCACCGAAGTGCTCTACGTCTACGCCAGGCTCATTTTGATTTCTTAAATCGTAGCTTTTCAGTGTCTCTTCATTACAAGAACTTGGCCTCCAAATTGCAGGCGGTGGCTTGTTGAATTTCTCCAACGCGGGTATCGCTTTCACATCACCCCCACAGAAACACTCCAGCCTGCGGGAAGACGCACGAGCCCTGGGTTGCCCTTTCACACAAAGGCCTAATTTGCAAAAAAGTGTATGTTTTACGGAAGCATTAAAGCAAGCGCCTGGGAATTCCCAAGGCTGTACAAAGCACCTCCCCTGAAGCGCGCGGGTCACCGGACCCCGCTGTCAGACACTGGTTTGGGCTCAACCGTCGCATAAATCGGTGTCTGCCTTCCTCCCTCCCTGCCCCTCAAGGTCAGTTCCCTCATTTACCAGCAACTAGGCTGCTTGTTTAGATGACTTACAGGCACGAGAAAGCACTGGTTACCTTGCAAAACAGCATCAGGAAGACAAAACCAACCACACCTACAGGTTTATTTTTATTGTCATAAAGACGACCCATCAGCAAATAAATGTAATGATGCTTTTCGAAATACATGGCAACTCTCGGGGTGGGGAATGTCAAAAAAAACCCCCTCAGACTCACAGACTTTGCCTGGCAGCGGGACCCTCTGGGGATCTGGTTAGACAGCAAATCCCACTTTGCATACAAGAGCTCGTTTGCTTCATTTAGCTTCTATATTGAGAAAAGGAAGTGACCAAAGTAATATTCTCCAGAAGGCATCCAGTTTGGAGATCACCCCCCCGAGCAGCACGGCTGAGCAAGGAGCAGCCATCAAACAGGCTGAAAGGGAAGCAGTATTTTTACTAAAATGGCTTTAAAAATCACTGTAGCTTTCATAAAACTCTCATTTTACCCGTAATTTTATCACGTGGTTGTGGTTTTTGCCACAACAAAGCTCCCTCGCTGCTTGGTGACAGCCATGAACAAAACTTGCACCACCCTGTGCCTGTAGTAAGCCTAGGAATACGCTCCAGATTTTTTTTTTCCTGAGCCTAAAATTACTCGAAATGGCTTTTCATCAATACAGATAAATCTGATCTGTGACCCGCACACAAACATCTCGTGTTGTTCGTCATCATTCACCAGAGCTGAAAGGGAAGCGGACCTTAAATGGACATTAAGCATCGCATCTCAGTATTTAACATTGCATCTTTTTCAACCGAGGGAAGCCAGTTCCCCCGTTACATCCTGCTTGTTTATCACTTTATTCAGCTGTGAACACACAATTATTGGTGATAGATACTCTAGTAAGTAACCCAGGTTACTTTTAACTAGTAAGCAAAGTTACTTTTATTGAATAAGTAAACTGTAAAGCTTTCTTGTGTGCCTACAGAATGTATTTTCTCTTATATTGTCTGCGATTATTTTCCCAGGGTCCTCCTATTATGCAAACCTGGTAAACGAAGCACAGAAATATCAGGCAATTTGAAAGGTCTGAACAGGACAAATGGTGCTGGCGGAACGGCTGGTGGGACCGCACGGTTCCCAAGAACAAGGTGCCACTAAACTACTGCACCTCTTTCCAGCGTCTTAATGATGGAAAGCAAAGGCGGGAGGTTGTTGAGAAAAGCCCTTCCTACAGGCCACGAGAAGGAGCAGGGCTGAAACCGCCATGCATTTGCCACTGTAGTGCACATTTTTACAACCAAACGTTGATGTATAAACCATCATCCATCATCTGTGATGGAACGAGCACTAAAAATGGAAGAAAGAACACTTAGCTGCTATTTAGCCACTCAAGTTTTTTATTTAGCCATTCAAGGTGGTTTGATTTTTTGCCTTTTTTTTTCCCATAAACAATTCATCCCACTCCACCTTGACAGCTTGTTTACAATTTGTTTCTAGCCACAGACAGCTGACAGATGTGATGTGATTAGCAAGACAAGGCAGCCTAAATACAGAGCAGACAGCACAGCGGAAGACTCGCAATGGGACTGCAAGCTACTTTGCACGCTTCAACATACCTTGAAGTTTTCATCTGCAAGTGGAGATGGGCATTAACCCCTGCGATACCAGGCCAGGTGAGGTTTCAGAACTGACTGCATTGAGGAGCAGACCCAGTTTCTGTTGAATTATAGAGAAAAAGTAGGTGGCTTTCTGCGGCTCGACTCTCAGACAAGAACATTTTCAGCTCAGTTCCACTACCATTAGCAGAGTTACTAAAATAATTATTGCAGTTCAGCTTGTGCACTGGTGACCTTCTCCTCGATGCCACCTCCGCAGCGCTATGGCAACAGGAGCCCGCGCCAGTCACTGCGGAGCGCCGCAACCGCTCCCGTCTGCAGGAGCAGAGGTGCCGGGGGGAAACACTCCCCTCCAATATTCCGAGTCGTCAGATGTGGAGTCATCTGGGTATTTTCCAAGCAAAGGGGTAGGGACCAGGAAGAAGAGGAAAAGCAAAGGAATCACCTACTAAACCCAAATAAATATGTCTGGTGGTAGTAAATTCGGATACCTGGGGTCTCCCTTGCTAGGCTCATCACATGCTTTGCCTTCTCCAAAAAACCCCAAGTAATACCTCAAGAGAAGAAGCCACTTTGCAGTCTTTTGACTGGGCCCTTTCAAAACGTGACTCTCCGGTTTCGAAAGGTGAACGAAGCTACCCAATATTCATACCTCGGTGTAATGCATCTGAGAGCACGCTGTCCGGGATCTGCAGACGAGGTCACGGGCCTGGTCAGACTGCTTTACTTACTAGTCTGGCTGAGGAATTTTACCTAAGCCTGTCAAATCACATGGATAAAGTCTTTAGTCAGTAGACACGGACAATCGAGCCAGGGGCATACCACCTTCTGCAAGAGCAGCACGGGTACGTTCGGGGCTGATGGTTCACATCACGCTGCAGCAACGCGCCACGTTTTGGCAGAGGCGTTAACCAACAGGGACGAGCATCTCTTGGCTCGGAGCGCAGCTGGCTGAGATGCCACCACATTTTTTTAAGCAGTTACTCATCTGGAAGATGGGGAAGCCCTCTCACCCCACGTGTGGCAGTGCTGTTTCAGCATGGCAACCCAGCCAGGTTGCAGCCACCTCCCGCGCTTGAGCAGGGATGGCTCGGAGCCAGGAGGAGCAGCCTGTACCGCGTCAGACATTTAAGCTGTACCACACCAGGCTTTCAGTCGGTTACTCCTGCAACAAAGCCAGTTACCTGCAGCAATTCAAGAACTGTTTTCATGAAACAACCAGTGCTTCCTCATGAGGTTCTCCTATGCCTTCCACGTGTGGTCAATGCAGCTACTTGGCAGTGTAGCCTTTGCTGTTTATATCAAAAAGCTCTGAACCTGACCCATCACCTACCTTCAGGCAGATCATGAGATATTAGGGCTTTTGAGGAAAAAAAATAATAAATAATACCAATAAACAGCCAGAGAACACAAGTACTTCAACCCTTAGATGATAACCAGCATCAGAAGCGTGTGATAAATTATTTGCTCCCATTTCATGCATAAGGGAGCACAGACTTTCCAGGTGGCTTAGAAAAGGAGCAGGAAGGAGAAAGGTCTTCCTTTAGCAAACAGGAGAACTAGGAAAGTAAAGCTGTATCACACCCTCCTACCAAGAGCCAGTCCCTGAACTCAGCTCACGGACAGCCAGGGCCAAGGGTGCCCCGCCAAGACTCTCGGCCCGCTCTCCCCAGCAGCAGCGCTTGTTCCTGCGAGGCTGAAGAGCCGGGCCGTCGGGCGGTCACGTACCGCTGGAGAGCCACGATGTCCTGCTCTCGGGGCACCGCTTTCGCCCACCGGCAGCAACATTCGGGGCTTCTTCCAGCAGGTCCCTCCCACCGCTCTCAGTGAACATCGTGCCAGCAAGATTTAGTAATACAGAGGTGCCCTTTGCCTATTAGCTGTCGTATTTGCATCTGACACATCAAGCATTCTTCAGTTTAATTTTAAGCCATTTCCAATGGCCGAGTAGTAAGATGAACACAGGGTTTAATGGCTTGATACTGCAAAGTCAGCTCTGTGCGGGGCACGGGGAGGCGGAGAAGACTCAGAGCAGGGGCTTCCGTAAAAAGAAACTCCTGTAATTTTTAACTTGTTTGCTAATTGATAGGCTGATTTTGTACTGCTCAAAATAGTAATTGCCAGTTCCCTTCAGTCAGTGGACTGTTAATGAAGCTGGAATTTGTCCCAGTGCCCATATGGCACACATCATCTCTATCAAGTCATCTAAATTCCAGAAAGTCCACATTTATAAGTGTATAAATATGGAAGAGGAAAATGAAATGTGATTCCTTAAGAAGTCCGTTTTCTGGAGTAACCCGAAGCTGCAAGATGCAGCTGGTTATTGAATGGCAGGGTTTCTCATGCCACATGGTGTTAACGGAAGACTAAAAAAATTCACCTTAATTTGGAATAGACAGCAAAAATGAGGAGTGAGGTGTAGAATATGCAACATCTTTTAAAACTCCCAGATGTAATGCCTGGTCTAACGCAATGTATGTTTACTAATAGGATGGGTTTTCTTTGGGGAGGGAGCAAGGAGAGGGAAAGCAAACAGGGCTTTTTTCTCATCAGCATCACTAAGTCCAGGACATACGCTTGGTGACACACGGAGGCCACACTCACGTTCCTAACTGCTTAGCCTCTGCGTGCCCCAGCCTGCTTAGAGTAAGAGACAAAATGTGTGAGAAGTATTTAAGGACTAAGCAGAAAATGGGGGGGGGGGCGGAACCCAACCCTCTCCAAAATCAGTGGCTGATGAGTGCTCAAACCGAGTGGTCTCGTCTAGACACCCTCTTACGGTGACCTCTGCGCACAACGATTGCAGCGCAAGTTGCCCTATGCTTTGGAGAGCCAAGATTCAAATTATTCCTATCAACAATCAAGGATTAAAAAAAAAAAAATACATCCTTCCACGCTGTCGGATGAAGATATTTTCAGGACTCCACTGCCTGCACCGCACGATGGCCCTGGGCTGTGGGTGGCCGCTCTCGCGGCGGGGAGCAGACCCGTCTCCGGGCAGGGCATGGCAATGGGATCCGAGGCTTGCTGCCTCGGTGCAGATGAGTGTGCACTGCTGTCCCACGGCACATGACAAAAGTCACAGCTCGGGGAATAACGCAAAGATGTTTGATTTTTTTCCTTTCCCAGTACTGTGTCACTGCAGGCCAAATGGAAACCTCCGGGGTTATTAAACAAGATCAATTTGACAGGATGGTAAATCATAAAATCGTCCCAAATTGCAGAGGTGCTGACAGCATACACTATAATCTGGTTGGCACCTGATGTTTCCTTTTCTTTGTTTCTTCTTGCCACAGGAAGAAACATCCCCTCCTTAAATCTCTACAGAGAAAAGCAGCAGCAGCAATGCCGAAAAGCCTGAATGATGAACCAAAACCTGACATTTCATGTTGTCTTTGCTGGGTTCGAGTAAACGCAATAATGCTATAATAGTTAGACACAGAAAATGGCTTTTAAAATGGTTTTAAAAAACCCAAAAGTATATCTTACTAATATTCTATATAACTTTAAAAACATTATTCAGAATTGACTATAAAGAACACGCCGTGACTATGGGAGCTAAGGCATCATTCACGTGGCTACAGCAGAGGAGTGAGGCGTTTGTTGTATACGAGCACTTGAGACATCCTATATATGCACACACAGTCAAATATTAATAGTGTTGCATATCAACAAAAGCAATCTGTTTTGGGGACAGACCAGGGGATTTCCTTAATTGTCTTTATTTACAGCAACAATCCCTTCCTCGTTAATACCCTGACCTCCGACAAAACACACCTAAGGGACAGCAACTCCCCCTCCCCTTTCTAGAAACACGGGCTTTGAGACATTGACTTTCCTTTCTTAACTGCAATTAAGCTGCTGCTTTGATTTTCCGTCCAAGTTCAGCTCCCCCGTCCCTGGTGCAGGTTCTTTACTTACACACGGTTGTTCCTTTGAAGCTGGGCGAGCATCGCTCTCACGGAGCCTTTGTGGGCAGCACGGGAGCCGTTCGGGCAGAGGCCGAGGAAAGCTCACAAGCCAGGGCTCTACCCAGCCCTTCGCAAGGAACACACGCTCCCTATAAACCAGCTCCATGGCACCATTTCCAAAATTTATCTGAGAGTAAAATATTCAAACCTGAAGTTAATAAGCACAGGCCCAAATAATCTGCGTGGCAATGTCTGGTGCAGGGCAGGTCTGCTCTCCAAAACAAATTATTTTTTCAGGTTTATTCCACTAAAAGGGATGACCCCTCTTTACCACACCTAGCGATGCAGCACCGGAGCCTGTGCCCGTTGGCAGGAGTTCAATGACTTTGTAATATTTACTGACAGCTGTCAAAGGTTTGGGTAAAACCACGGGAAGAGACGCTGGCGGGTACTGCGTAAGAGACATGGGGAGGGGACTCGGTGATCAGCGGTGTGTTTATTGTGGTGCGTAAAACACATTAAGGAAAAGTATTTCCACACTTCTAAGAAAAGGTTACAAGCAATGAAAAACAAATGGAAAAGAAGCCAAGCGATTGTTTTTACAGTGATGTTGAACAAGGGAGGTAAAGGCAAAGTTGTTAATGCAGCAGAGGCCAAGTATTTTGGAACAATACTGGGTATGGGGGGACGCAGGTTAAAATGGACCAATTTTAGCTTTTTTCTTCATTAATTGTCACTCTTCCATGAGTTAATGTTTAAAGTCTGAAGCGTTGCTACAGTTCCCTTTCCCACAGTGTTGTGCAGACAGATGAGAGTAAAGAAGCTTGTGAGGTCTGGAAAGCCTGACCAAGCCCTGACCCTCCCTCCTGCCATTTCCATACGGGCACCGAAGACAAAGGGCAGAAGCAATGGCCAAGAAAGAGGCACTGCGTACCGATGGGTTGCTGTATTCCTACCCCTTCCAGAGGACTCGGCAGCCCTGGTACACAACCCTCCTGGAAAAGGGAATGAGGAGATTCAGGTGGTCTTTAGATGCCAGGGTAACTAAAATTTTAGGTCAGTCTTAAGAGATTTGCCTCCTGCACGCAGATTTTAGCTGGGTTTGGGAATATTTGCTTGCAGGGCAGCAAGGGGCCGGTGGGAACTTAGATGTCAAAGCCACGGTCCTCATTCCACAGCTCCACGTGACCTTTAGCAGGCCAGAGCCACGACGTACTTTAGATAGAAGAATCAAAGCTCAGATTTATTTGGGAACTCGATCACGGGCAGTATGGAAGACAGGGGAGGTGCTTTTACGCTTGCCCAGAGCCAACAGACGCCAGCCAGCGCAGAATGCTGCGGTCGAAGAGAGAGCACCTAATGCCCCCACAGCAGCAGGCCAACCAAGAGCCCAAGCAGATGTGAACAGCTGAGCGCTGGTTCACCTAAGCCATCTATAAATTATTTATAAGAAAAAAAAAAAAAAATCGCTCCAGACAGCCTGTGGGAGCTCAATGTCCAAATGAACCTCTGAACCATGCCAAACTCTAAAAAGTGCTTTTTTCCTGCCTAGAATTATAGTTTTACTCCGCAAATTTACTAGCTTTGTGTGTTTCCAGTCCCAAACACATTTTCATCTGAGATCTTTTCACATTACAAACTGAATTCTTCTAAACCCTTAGGAAATAAGAGTAGTCAGGCCCTGGCACAGGCTGCCCAGGGAAGTGGTTGAGTCCCCATCCCTGGAGGTATTTAAAAGACGGGTAGATGCAGTGCTTGAGGACATGGTTTAGTGGCGGACTTGGCGGTGGTAGGTTAACGGTTGGCCCTGATGATCCTAAGGGTCTTTTCCAACCTTAACAATTCTATGATTCTATGATTCTATGAAACAGAGCCCCAGATAGAAAACTTTTTAATGAATATGTGGAGAGCCTGACAGCATGCAGCTCAGAAAGCACCAACTGAACCTTTCACTCCCACTACAAATTCAGAGAGGCATTGCTCATTTCACGAATAAGAAGTGACAAACCCAAACAGCAGCAATAAACACTCCCCAAAATGGGGGAAAACACGCAGCATTCAAGAGGCAAAACACGACACAGAGGAAGCAGCAATCCCCGTTCCAGATCGCCCCGTCTGGAACGGCAGCCAGGCAGGGCTGCTGCTGTAGCACCACTCCCAGGTTATCTGGGCTGCGTCTTCTACAAATCACCCGGTCGTTAAATAACTCTGGAGGACTCCTGTGTATCACTGACACTG
Source organism: Theristicus caerulescens (assembly GCA_020745775.1). Taxonomy (NCBI): domain Eukaryota; kingdom Metazoa; phylum Chordata; class Aves; order Pelecaniformes; family Threskiornithidae; genus Theristicus; species Theristicus caerulescens. The sequence continues at coordinate 23,117,578 of CM036567.1, read as the reverse complement.
GAATTCCTGACAAAAACTAGCCATGGTGTTTGAACGAGTAAAATACATTGTGGAAGATATCCCACCGCATTTACCCCAGAAGAGGTAATCAGCAGGTCCAGCAGAGCTGGACATCAAAAGACAGAGCCTATGGACTGCGAAACGAAGTTCACTTAATGATGTGCAAAAGACTGGCAACAAGAACATGCAAACCGGTGCCAAAGTCATCCTAATTCCCTCGCTTGTTCTCAAAACTGTGATCACCTCTGCACAGCTGAATGGGGCCTGCAATACTCACGGGACCGACAACTTTATCATTAAGGAAAGTATGCATAACTCTGCATTTTAAGACGTTGTTCCTGACCACATTTGTACACAAAGAACAATCGTTCACATTTTAACTAAAATACAAAAGAAAAAAAAAAATCTGCGGAGGTACAGGTGCTGTGCAAGTAAAGAACGCTTCCCCGGAGCACGGGAAGCGTGAAGCGCTCTCACCCTCCAGGCCTCCGGGTAACCTATCGCTAGGCACAGCCTAAAGCACCGCCTAAGGTGCGAGCCAGGAGGACTGGGACACCCGCTGCTCCTTCAACACACACGTGCCTTTTACTAGGTTAAAATTGCTTATACATTCCCAAGTATGCGCAAGCTGAATTATGATTACATTTCTCGGAAGCATGTTACGTACCAGCAGTGGGTATTTTTCCCCTTGACGGGAGGTCCGTGGCACTAGAAAAGCTTCAGCTTTATCGATTCTGATTCAGAGCAGAGGAACTAACAAAGATGTCGGCTACAAAAAGGAAGAATTAAAAAACTAGCAACCTGCAGAGTCAGACACCAGTGCAAAGATGAGGTTATTACCAGCTGGAGGGTAAATTAAGAAATAACAATTCTCATAGGCAGTGTGAACTTTGGAAAAAAAAAAAAAAAGTGCTCTGATCTTTCCGGATCAGATAATCCCAAAATCTTTGGCTATAAACTTCTCCAGACTTTTGTATTGCACTTATTGCTGTGGCATCAAATTATTTTCTGCTGTCCAGCCAGCCCGTCAGATTAAGACTGTGAGCCTTTGGGGAGAATTTTATTAATCTGTATGCAAACTGCCCTAATCCAAGATTTGCATTATTCCGCTAAAGAATCAGACTTGGTTTGAGCTCCTGTTAGTAAAAAGCTACTCCTTGAAGATTCCCCCCCTCAGAAATGGAATGGGCGATTTAAAAATAGCATTGGTGTGAGAAGCAATTCATTTCTGTCCTGGGAGCGGGTTAGGACTCTCGGTGATTCTTCAGCACAGGGGAGCTCCAGAGCCGCAGGGCGGGCCGTCAGCTGCCTCCTGCTGCTCCAGGTCTCACCCCTTCATGACGCTTCCATTGCCCCAGGGATGCCAAGCCTGCAAACGCCCCAGGATAGGTTGGGTCCTGCCATGAACTGCTTTCCCTGCGCCAGACTCTTCGACTTGACACAGCTTTCTAAGGGAAGGGGAACGACAGAGACCTGGGCGCTTGCAGATGATCGGCTCTTTGATGTGCACAGGGCAAAGCAACTTCGGTTTTCCCAGGCTTTCTTCCCCATCATTCTTGTCCTATTTCAAAACACAGCGCAAGGGAAACGCCATCCCGCTGTCTCGAGCCATTCAGAGTGCTGTGTCTCTTCGCAGGGACATCAGCCGGGCCTTCTGACAAGCTGTATATGGAAGTGAGCACTTTGGGCGTTTGCTGCTTTTTTTGGTGCCCAATTAGCAAAGTCCAAAGGAATTCTGAGATTGGAGCGTGGGTCTGCCATCATCAGGAGAGGGCAGGCGGCTCCAGCAGCGCTCCCTGCTAGCGCACTCACGTAGGCTTATTCGCATTCAGGTCAAATATCTACTAATTGCTTTTTATGCAGATGCTTTTCTAATTTCGGTACTATAACTGCAAAAATGAAAGCATTCATGATTTCTGAAAAAAGAGGCGGCTGCTTATCATCTGGACGCTGCTGGCTCTAAATACTATGACGGGCTTACTTTTCATAAAAGCAGCCTTACTGAAAATGGAGATGGAATATCTGCTCTATCTATATGTACACCTACAGCTGTGGATTCAGAGATGGAAAGGGTTCGTTACGCTGCGGTTAAGAAAGATGTAATGAGCATCAAGTCATTTTACACTGCAGTACAGAAGAAAACAGTTTGCAGTTTTTGACAAATCTTTGACGTTGGCTTTTCAATCCTGGTGAGTAGATGTTAACTAATGTCATTATGAACATTTTAATCCAGAGGGAGATATAAGAAAAAACCTCAAAGATTAATTTGATTGAAGCAGTACATTTAATCCACTATGCTGTGTCCAACACTGATGACAAAATGACATTCAAAAAGAATTCTTCCACTTTAAGTAGGATAGAGTCAAAAAAAAAAAACAACCTCTACATTGGGGCCATATACCAGCTCCTGGGCTATTCGCAAGCTCAGACACAAAACGTTGACATCCTGACTTCTAACCGTCCCACAATGGTTGGAGCCCACCCTAAGCTTCTTCCGAATGCAGAACAGCATGAAGATACCCACTTTTACACAGCGCATCTCCTCATCCCCGGCATACAGACAGCAGGCTGCGTTTGCATTATCCAAAAGGAGTTGCAACTACGTCACCTATTTTTTTAGATTAATAAATAATTAAAATAGAAATGGAATATGGATTTCAGGGGATTTAAACTCAAGCAGACTCTAAAATCTGGTCTCTGAGCTGGAAAAAAATTAGTAGCATGTGACACAAACGACTGACGCAAACGACAGAGCAACATTTTCCTATCTGGCGCTTTGCACAGCATTAGGAGAGTATTCTTCAGGTGATGAGTCAATTCATCTTGACTGGCTGCCTTCCTCGCGTATTCACTGGTGCCACTATTAACACCTGTAACAACCTTGCACAGCTATGCGGAATTAAGATTATTATTTTTTTAAAGAGGAAGAATTGCTTTTGATTTTAACCAAAACAATTATAAAACCTAAAGCTTATACATACATTTTGGTAGTGATCATTACTAGTAAACTGCATAAAGAATAAATTATCAGTACTTCCAAAACTGACACCATAGCAATACTGCTGCTTGATGCATCAAGCAGGGACAAAATACAAATAACATTCCCAACAAAAGTCTATTAAGCTTTATGTATTGGTAATAGGTAGCACAAGAAAATAAGCTGATTTAAACAGTTTTCCCCAGATGATGTCCCTCTGACTGTGCTCGTTACCAAAACCACTTGTAACATACGATGGGAAGCTCAGAACCAGCACGATGGTATTAGCCTTCTATAAGCACTCAGAGCTGCAATTTGTCAGCAGCGCACTGTATTTTGGAGCAGATCGAGATTTCTGTAAATTTGCACGGCTGCACACATAAGCAGTAGTTCTCCAAGGAAAAAAAAAAAAGCTTTTGTCAGTCCTTAACAATAAAATGAACACATCAGGTCAATATAGTTTCTTAAAAGCAGGTAAAAAAGACCCATTCGTGATCACTTCTGCATTGGTTTCCTAGCAAATTAATCTATCCACACAGATATACGTAATGCGTATCCTGGAGACAGTGAGGCAGAGGAAGAAAACCAAATACATTAATGAGGTAGCTTAGACTGAATAACTGCAGTTAAAAGTTTTATTGAACAAACGAAGGTAAAATGTGGTAGTCCAAGTTCACTGAGCAAAAGCAGCTCTCCCGCTGAAGCTGCACTTTGTGCTAAATAACCTTATTAACTGAGACTATACAGAGGACACATTATGCAAGTTATCTCAACAGCAAAGGAGAAAAGTTAGATTAAATTTGATGTGATGGAACAATTTGGTCAAATTCAGTGGCTTAAGTTAATGTTTCTAGCCCTTATCTACCTATATTCAGTACAGGCATACAACAGAATGTACAACTGCACTGAATTCCCATTTGTTAATAGTGTGTGCTCCCATGCAAGCGGAAGCCAATTCCTGAAAAAACCCAAATTAGAAAACCCAAACATTTTAAATCTTTTGTTTGAAGCATCACTCAACCGACTCAGGAAAAACACTCGATATATGTTATAAAAAACTCCCGGCCTCTACAAGGTCCGCTTCCTGTATAATGCTAGTATTTTAAAAGGACTTTATTTCTCCCCTCTGCCTAAGAAACTTCATATGCTCTGAAAGCACCCACGAAGTCAGGTGGGCAAACCGATATGTCAAAAATACTCTGTGAAAAGAGGGAGGTAGCTCAGGCCCCTTGGCAACCTTCTGTCATAGTTCACATTGATGTAGTCTACCTCCCCTTGTAATCGGCAGTCAAAAATGAAAGGAAAAAGGATTTCAACCATGAAATTTAGTGAAAGAATGTGTTCAATACAAAGTCTTCAAATTTGACTCATTGGGCTTCCAAATGTAAGCTATAAGGTACCTCACACCCAATACACAACATTAATAACGTACCTAGTTCATCCATTTTACAGACAATATCTTCTCATTTGTTAAACATTTGGCTCGGGTGAGTACATCTTTTTTTGTTAACCACTTGACAAACATTCTAGGTCAAACAAACAGCACAAATAATGTCAAAGTCTTTTTTTTTTTTCCAGTAATTGTACGAAATGCTGTAGGCTAAGCCTAACAGAAACTACTGAAGAAAAATAATAGACTCCATGATGCAGTGCAAAGGTGTTACTACAACATCATAAGTCAGGGGATGTTTCTAAGGTGCTGAAAGAGGAGATTCTCTAGACGGTGACCCTGTATTGTCCTCCGGTGGGAAAACAGTAAGAGTGCAGGCTCGAATGCCACCAAGCGATTCTGGAAGGTCAAATACTTTATGCCACTCATCTTTTTCTGGATCATATTTCTGAACTATTTCCACCATACACCGATTATTCCAAGAATATCCTCCAACAACATAGATTTTATTTTCAAAGACAGCAACCCCAACATCACTTTGCCCACGTAACATGGCAGCAATTGGAGTCCACTGGTCTAGAGTTGGTGAGTAATATTCACAGCTTAGAACATCATCATAATCACTCGTTCCTCTAAAGTGATTTCCACCAATAACATAGAGCTTGTCTCCTACAGTACACATGCAATGCAGACCTCTCACTGTCGTCATCGGAGCTTTCTGAGTCCATTTGTCTGTGTCAGGGTCAAAACACATAAGTTCCTTTTGGAAAGTGTCATGGGTGATTCCCCCTAGAGAAATACAAACACATGTTAGAGCAGTGCTCGCCCTAAGAAGCAATAAATAGCAGAAACATACATTGTCGTGAATGAATTCAGCCTTCCCTAAAACATTTTCACATTAGCTTAGTTTACTATCACATACGTGCTCCATTTCAAACCACATTTTTAATGTACCTTGGTCCTTTAAATACAAATCTGGAAAGAAGCCATGTCTCATACAGTACTTCGTTACACAAGATGATACCGACAGATTAAAAGAACAAAAAATTGTTACCAATGCTTCATTTTGGCAAAATTATTTGTTTACATTCGTTTAGTTTGCTAGTTTTGCTTCTCACCATCAAGAAAACAGGAATCCATTTCCCTTTCAAATTTTGATACTATGCTACTGTGTTTTAAGTGGTCCTATCACATAGTTTTCGTCAGAAAACTTTTTTCATCAACTTGAACTGAAGAGAGAGAGGACGCAGATTTCAAATATTCTTCTGTTAATAGAAGCCTCTGGTTCTCTCTGTATTTACCTTCTCCATGGTTCCCTGCAAAAGCAGTTGGAGAGGCTTCAGGGGGAATCACAGGACCATTTCCCACCAGTGGATGATATGTCCCACCTTTCCACAAGGTCACTAGGCAGGTCAGAAAGCAGTCACACCGATTTCCGACACTGCAGGCTTATTAGCTATGGTTTAAGACCATAATGCAACTATATTTGAGGTGCTAAAAAATATGCAGAGACCACACTGCTACTGAACAACCTCCTGCTGGGCTAACCATTCAACACTGAATTATCACGCTTGGATTATTAGCGGACAGAGATGGCATGGTGTCTACAGGAGCTATGCAAGGAAGTACTTAATTCTTCGGTTGGACAGTAAGAATTAAATACAGAAAAAATAGGAGGACTGTCCAGCCCTGACGTTTAATGACAGCCATAGTAGTGGCAGTGCTTGGAAGCCTGTCAGGGAGAAGAGGCTTTAATGACAAAGGCACCAATCTTCACATTTTCAACCCCAAAAGTGTCTAGACTCACAGGGATATCTGAGAGGATGGGAGGAATAGAAAAATCTGTGGGAAATACACAGCATCTACATGAAAAACACACAGCAGGGAGCATATACACGTGCCACCTGCAGTAAAACAAGCAAAATGGGCAAAAAAATGCAAATAGCAGTGCAGTGATTAGAAGCTAGCTTAATAGACTTGCTCATAGAAAAATAAGCAGCTGGACCTTATGGTAAATTTTAAAGCAAATCCCTCCTAGTCTACTGGCACAAGGCCCCCCGATTCAAAATCCCTGAGGATCAGCCTGCTCCAGTGCATCTCCCCACCAGCTCTTTACAGCTAAGCAACCTCGTCCCACCTCCTGCCCTGAATTTCAGCTTAGTTCTTACAGGGCATCCCTTAAAATCGCAGTAGGAGAACATACATAGGTCTGCGATCTCTGTAGGGATCACTGACAGGTTGAATCTTCCTTAAAAATTGAGCAGATACCAGCTTTTCAGAAAACCTATTGCCCCCGGTTTGGAAAAAAAATGGAATGAAACTACAACCTCAGTGACACATAGGACTGAGCATATTACAAATGAAAGACCAGTGAAAGTACAGACATCATTCGTACATTGTGATTAACATGAAAACTTATCCCATTCCATTAGCTCAATGAAGGCAGATGTTCTTTAAAGTATTAAAATTTCCAATGCCAAAATGTAGCAAAGACAATGTGTTTAATGGTTATTGCTATATAAATGTATATATGTGGTGTCACCACAGAAAAATGTATTCTGACAGTTAAAGTGAATAACTGCTTTGGAATTCAGGGCTTTCATTTACTATGTAAACGTGCAATATTATCTAAAATAATTTTCTCAGACTCTGCTATTTGACTGGCTTCATATGACATTGTATCACTGCTTATACCGCAGCAAACCTACTGCAACCAGAGACTAATTTTTATTGTCTCCCACTGAAATACGAAAAGTTAGATAAGCAATTGTTTCATACAAATGATATGATTGTAGGAATTATTTACCTGAAATATACATTAATCCCCCGTACACGGTTCCAGCGTGACCATAGTGGGGTTCATTCATTTTTGCGACATAGCTCCATTCATTCATTCTGGGATTGTAACATTCCACAGTGGCTGTTTAAAACAAATGAGAATATACAAATGTTGAAGCTAGCATGGCAGTTTGGTTTCGAGTACTGTTGCAGTGGCAGTAATATATTCATAAACAGGGGAAGTATCAATGAGAAACACCGTTCAGCTGAGAAAGCATCAAGGGAATTATTGAGCATTATGTCGAGAGAGAATACAGAAAAACCTCAGGCTTCGTCCCAGAGGAACAAAAAGGAAGAAAGAACCCTCTTGCATTCTTGCCTTCCGCTTGTCTCATTCCCATTCCCGCTTGCCACAGCACCTGCCCCGGCTCATGAACCCTGCCAGAGGTACAGCTGTGGGACATCAGGGAAAATGGCAACGGAGCTGGGGAATTCAGCTTTCCTACCCTTTCCTCTTGTACAGCTCCCTTCAGTGTCTGCTGTAGAGAGACAGGGAATAAACTTAAAACCTATCTCAAAGAGGATCAATACATCTGGCAACCAGAACAGACCCATGTCTTCAGCAACATCCCACCCATGCAGAAAATCTGCTAGATGTCCTTCTTGGGATTTTGCATTGAAATGGTCCTGTGCCCTCAAAAGGGGGCAGCAACTGTTGACCAATTTTCTATTGTCTTACAATGTTTTATCAAGTACTTGCACAGCAACATACAGCACAACATATGCAAGTCACTAATTCAAACAGTTTGCAAAAGCCAAGCTTTAAAAAAGTACAAGATGAAACATCCTTGAATCTGGAACGGAGAGCAGCAGTGCCTGTGTCGATACGCAGCTCCATTTGTGCAGTTTTCTTTGTGAACTGGAATGTTAAAATGATCAAAGCATTTATCAAATCAGAAATCACAGAAGTCAGTACTGAGTTAACAAGGAACCCAGAGCCCAGATGTCCTTGAAGAAAACATTTCTGAGAAGGAATCCTCCCTTCGAAGTGGGTTGGAAGAGATGTAGGGTTGCAGGAAAAGGGCTACGCAATAAGCACAGAGAATAGAAACAGAAAACAGATTTAATAATAGATCTAAGCAAGCTGTAGAGATTGGCAGCTTGAATACTACGATATGACCAGAGGGACAAGAGATCCTGAAAACCCTGTAATATAGTGACCTTACGATGCACAAAGCAATTATCAACAATTGTGTTATCTTAAAGACAAATTAAATCTCATTTTAAATAATTAAAACTAGGAGTCAGATTCTAGTGCTTGTTATGCAATGCTTAATCTCTGAAGAGAGATGTTTATGAACTATGCGTACAAAATTGAATCTGTCTTTGAAAGTGGCATTTTACTTGCTCTAGAACAGGCTTTTTATTCAATCGGGGTAGAAAATCTGAGCCAGCTCTATGGTTACTTACAGTCCAGGATTACACATCAACTGAAAAAGGGAAAAAAAAATTTAGAAGGTGAGAAACTTTCTGTTTTAAAGGCAGACACTAGTTAGTGTTAGTATAAGCCTGCAGAATTAGCAGTCCTGGCCAGGCCAGGCAAGTCCATCAGTCAGTAACACTCATACAGGGACTATAAGGTACCTCACCCTAACGCCAAATCTGTCTCTCAAAAAAAAAAAAAAATCCTTTGGGGCATTTTAGAAGAGTAAGGTATAGCTAAGGTCTCAGACTACCACCAAAAAATCCCTAGTCATGGAAAAATTTAGCAAAGAGCAGACTATAATGACCTTCTGAATTATATTTTAGCTGCTGTTAAACGCACAACCTCCTTATTGTTGCAAAACAGGATGATATTTTGTAATTCCGTGCAATTAGTAACTCAAGTAGACACACTCAAATAGAAGCTTCTAGTTCCAGTGTCGGGAATACTGTTTGACAACCAGCTCAGCATCATCTAAGGTTAAAAATAAAAAATACACAAAATAAAAATTAAAAAAATAAAAAAAATCTATATCGCACATAAGAATTGCTAAATTGTTACAGCACACTGGATTTTCTTCAGCTTTTCCCCACCCAGGAGCTGAAATTTAAATTTAAGAAATACAGAAAAGTGCTGGTCCAGAACATTAAGTTCATGATCGAGTCAAACACACTAAATTCCTGTTCCTTTCAAAGCAAATTATATACACTGATTCACAGGCATGAAATGATTAATTTCATATTCTTGAAACTGTCTAAAAATAGTAATGAAAGCCTGAAATGCTTCTGGTTTTGTAAGAGTGCCTTGCACATGGACTCCCAGTTGTGCCAGCCATCTCAGGGCTTTGTGAGATGGGCAAAAAATAAAAAACTGATGCAAAGTAACTGAAGTCAGGTGTGTCCATACACTACTGTGGACATGTCAAATTTGTGATTTAAAAAACCTGCCCAATATGGGCAAGTTCCCAAGTTTACTCTAAGAGAGGAGTCCTTCACTAAATACTTGCCTTACAACCTAGCCTTGTTACTGCATTTCCTACCGCAGCCATTTGAAACGAGCCTCGAGCTGCCTTTCACCTTACACACATGTATAGGTCGATAAAAGTCTGCATAAGGAAAGGTACAAAAAGGCATTCAAGAATTCTTCTACAATGAAAATTTTTAAAGTCAGGCTTTTTTTTTTTTTTTAATAAAGTAAAAAAACATCTTAAAAAATTTTGGTATTTTTCCCATTTGATATCCTGCAGGCTTTGTATATCCATCAAGGACCTACACAGCCATAAAGCCAGCGAATACTGGAGACGGCCTCTTGCCCAAACAAAGGTATAGGCACAAAGAATCGATTCCACAAATTACACCTAAAATTAAATCTGAGTTGCATTTCTGTGTGCTGCCATCTTGCCAGCACATGCAGTATTTGCCCAATCCCCAAATAAACCCATGCTCTTTCTTGTATAAATGTATTCATCTATTCCAATATTCTTTTCTAAAAATGAAAGCTCCTTTCTACTCCGCTCTATTTAGCAATCAGAAGAAAACAAAGATGTGCAGAAATTTCAAGAACAGAGCAAAACAGATATGACATGCAAGTAATTATAGCTGTCCCAGTTCTACCCTGACAGCAGACCCTTCAGACCTGCTGTTCGCTGCTCGGCTGCGCCGAAATCATCGCTCTCCTTGCTTTCACAAAGGCACCCTCCTTCCCACAGCACTTCCACTCCGTGCTGAGGTGAGGAACTTACATTTCTAACACGCTATAAGGACGGGAAGAGCAGAGTACGTGCGAAGCAATCGCAAAGCCAGCAGCAACCAGATGAACATGAATTCAACGCTGGACAACTCTTTCACTCTGCACTAGGGATTGCATTTAAGAGAGAAACCATAGCCAAAAGATCACTTTAGGAAGAAGATCAAACACGCAGAAACTGGTATACATTACCGCCATCACTATCACCATGTCGTAAAGACATTAGTTATCTGGGAAAGGACGCTGCTGAGTCCAAGACCCCTCACTTTCTGATGTGGCTTCAAAATTCTCTCCAACATCACCAGTAGAACTGAAGTACCATTTGACAGCATTTCAGACAAATCATTCCAACTCACATCTCAAATCTACCATGCTCTAAAACAAAGTTAATTATTTCCCAGCTGAAAATACCCTCCTGTTCTGTTTGGTTGTTCTGCGTAGCTGTTTCCCTGTCTCCTTGGCAAGGTCATTTCACTTCTCTCTTAACAAGATCTCCCTCTGCACTGAAAAGGAAAAAAAATACACAAAATTTCAGCTATTAAAGGTGCCTGTTAATTTAAAAGAGGCATCAGGATGTTCTAGACATCATCTCCAGACAGAGCATCGTTCACAAAACACTCAGATGAACTGCTGCCTTACCAAACCTAAGTATATATTCTATATAGCATGAGACTGATGGATTCATTCTCCCAACAGCAGATTCAAATCAGGCTTTATTTATGTTTAACAGTGGAACTTCTGATCTGTTCATTACCATAATCCAGGGAAGACAGGCCTCATTTTAACAGAATTAAGCAATCTCAAAAAGCCACAACGCTTTGGCAGTCCCAAGGGACGCCCAGTCTGCACTCATTTTATAGTGCCATCTGTGATGCTATTTGAGGAGCACACAGATATTTACCACTTCTCTGTCAGTAGCTTCTAATGTGTCTTGAGGTTTATCACAGCAGCACTTAGCAACTGCGTGTGATGTCCCAAACCCCAGGATCTTCATTTTGCTATATTATTTCTATAATACAGCTTGCTTCTGTAGAACTCAAAGCTGACTTGGTGAAATTAAACCGAGCCCCGAGTAACTTTGTCCCTAGCATAGCAAGGAGCCACTTCAAAGTAAGCTCCTATGCAAGAGGTCCTCCAGTTCCCTCTTTGGTTTGATATTCACAGTCCTACACAGTCAAACAGCCCAACTGGGTAATGATGCATATTTTTCTTCTTAACCAACACATTTAAAATATATATATTATATAGACTCGCAGGAGAAGTTTTTACATAAACAAGGAGTGGTTTGAATTGAGGGCTAAGCATCACAGAGGGCACCTGGAAAATAAATGCCTTCCCACTTGTTGGGCAGGGGGGCAGAAGAACACGTAACTGTCCCGCCCTGGACTAGAAGTCTTCTCTGTCTGTCTTTACTGCAGCATGGTGATGAAGGTATCAAGGACCATGTGGTTTAGTCACAACCCAACATCCCCTAAAGTGCTTAGGAAAAGCCCATATATAAATATCTCAAACTCCACTCAAGCCTCTCAACAGCAGAGCCTGAAGTACCTGCAAAGCACCTAACTGCACAGGTTTTCTAACACTTAAAGGCACAGTTTCTGCCATCATCATCAAGCACCACAACTGAACTCTTTCCAAAAAGAGCTACAAAAATCTATTTGTCTGAAGAGAAAACAGCATCCAGTGCTCTGCACAACAGCACAGCTGGGAACTGCCAGTGAGCCCTGCTTCATGACTCTCTCTGCGAACCGCACCTGGAGGTCCCTTTGTCTCCTTTCCCAAAAAGCCTTGCCTTCCGCACACCTGACTTCTCCAGGCTGGTCTCCTCCTCGTGCCGGGGTGCTCTTCTCCCTGCCTTCTGGGAAGATCTTTGCCTGATCTGTGCCTGCTTTGACATTTAAAAGGAACCAACCCGAATGATGCACAATCCTTCTAGGAGCGGTGCATCCTTCTGCACAGCCCTAAGTTGGCACAGGGTTGAAAAACCTGAATTACGATTTCATAATTCAGCATGTTTCCAAGATACATTTGCCATATTCCAATGAATGTACCACATACACGCAAATTCACCTGTCCTTACCAACGAACCGAGCTTTCCTCAGTGGCGTGCACTGTTAAAACGGTAGCTGTTTATTACTGCTGAAGCACATACTCTTTAAGGTACAAAGTGGTATTTACAAAGTTCTCAGAAGAGTAAGCGTTTGAAAACTGTTTTGGGAAGGCTTGATAGAGAGCCTCAAGAAAGCATAATTTTTATTCCAGTGAATGTCAGGAGAAAAAATAATAAAGAAATTCATTTTAGTAACTTTAATCCTTTGGCCCTTTTCCACAGGAGCTGATCTTCCGGAAAGCTGAACTCAGGTTTTGGGAATTTCTCTTCTAACAACAGATTGAAATTAGTTTGAACCCAGGGGCAACTTCTTTAATACCTGTCCAACACACATTTGACCTTCTCTTCTATGAAAAGCTTGAGAGTTTTTCTCATCTGAAGAGCATGGGAAGTTTAAGCTGGATTTCATCTTTCAGCTGTCAAGGTTTATGAAAGAAACATGAAAATGAAAAGTGACTTGCCTCACAATTAACAAGAAAAGAAACTGAAGCCCCAAATCAAAGCGTCAGACAGCTACAATATTTATTAGCATTTATAGAGTACTCTTCCCGCAGAATGATCCAATGACATTTTTCAGGTCTGCGTGGAAATCGCTGCAAGCATTTTAATGATATCTTTACGGAAGAATTTTAGACAGGCGATAGATTTTGTATTTTAATTAAAGCTGCAGAAGAGTTGAGGTCAGCAGAACGATACAGCTTGATCTAATTTAAGAAAAACACCGAGCTTAAATTTAGCCTGCTGTACACACAGATCACACTGGCTTAGTGACAGCATTATTTCATATTGATTTTGTTAGACTTGCAACTTTTTCACTGACATTCTTATAAACCTACTCTGTTTAGATGGCACAGCACACAAGGACAGCAATCTGATTATCTCCTATTAACTCGTACCATAAGAAAATAGCTCAATGAAGGCCAGGTTTTCTGATACTCAAGATAAAGATCCATACACGTTAGTTTGCACATTTGGTCTTTTACAGGGTATTAAGCTTGCTTTTAGAACGTATTTTCAGGTAGATAAAGTGATGTGTAAGAAAAACTCTGCAAACCTCTGGATCTGCATCAGAAAATGGCTGTCTAGGGAAAACAAGTTACTGCAATACAGTTTCCCATGTTTTCTGGAAACAGGAGGCATTTTTAAACGTCTCATTTCATCAAACATTAGAACGGATTTTAAAATTTCTAGCAAAACCAGCCCGGTTTGGTGTAGTGGAAGCAATGCACTATGTTTCCTGAGAAAGTCTGCAATTTGGTCATGCAACACTGTGTATGTGAATGACTGAGAGGCATTAACAAAAAAACCAAAAATCACAGATGCTGCAGCACAAGTTAGGTTTTGTATTGTTTCAGTTATACATGTTTCTCACTGCACTTGAAGATATCGGTGCATTTCTAAAAAGTAAATCTTAGAAGCAAGAGATACTGCCACAAAGACTTGACAAGACATGGTTAAGTATGGGGCTGAAAGCAGCAAACAAAATAATGAAATGTTACATCTGGGTTAGATATAATATTATGCTAAAATTCCAAGCATAATCACTGTAACATTTCAATTTTAAAGCACAAATTTACAATCGGGTGTACGCTCCCAGACTTGACTGCAAACGCTAACCACTATGGCTTTGGAAAATGCAGTGGATTAATAAGGGCCATTGTCTACAGACTTTTGTTAAATTAAAAGTTACCATGTATTTATTCTTTGTTTCCAACCATCTTATTTCCCTGAAATTGATTTTTTTTTTTTTTTGGTCAAGTAAAATGATCATCATTTGCAAGGTGGGGGGAAAGGAGGCAGCAGGACAGGGTCAATTGTATAAAGAAGTTAACTGTGTTAACAAGATCACAGATCACAGGCAAAATATAATATTTTTACTAACTAAAAAGTCCAGAATATCAGGAGAACTGAATCTCACTGATCTGTGAGTGAAACAAATCACTCGGTTGTTAGCAACCTTCATGCAACAGTAAGTTTCAGTTAGAAAGTCATGTATCCCTTAAGAGTGAAAAGGACGGATTTGGTTTCTCAGCTTAAGTAATGATTTTTTTTGTGTTTAGTTGTGTTATATATATATATATATATATATATATATATACACACATGCTTATACAGGTAGACATGCTTATTTCATGTTTGATGATAACGATGAAGACATTGGATATTACGCATCAATACACAAGATACACGTATTTGGAAATTTTTCTTGTGGAAGCCCTTCTAAAATTAACTGCTAGTAGTATCCAGATAAATTTCTTTATGCATTTGCAGTACTTCCAGAAAGAAGCTGCACACCACCAACTTCAACTTGCTTCCTCTCCACCATTCATAGGGCAGCACAGTATTTCAAGGCCTAAAAAGCAAGGCAAGAAGCCATGCTTCGGCAGCAGCACTCACCTAGCTCACCCGCTGCATTTCGACCACCGACGGCATACAAATGTCCTTTGAGGGCACTTAGGTGGAAGAAGGTGCGCTTCTCATTTAAAGATGCGACTTGCATCCACTTGTTGTAGCGAGGATCAAACCTAAAGACCGTGTCAACCGCTGTCTTTCCTTTCGTGTCGTAATTGCTCTGGCCCCCAACTACGTAAAGAAAGTTTCCGATCACGGCGATGCCGTGCTGGTACCTTGGTGCATCCATGGGAGCTAAGGATTTCCATTCGTGGGCCTTTTCGTCATACATCCGTAACTCCTTGCTGACAACCAGCTGCTGCCTCAGCACTCCCCCCAACGTCACCAAGTGAGTACTGTCCGATCGAATGGCAGTTCTCTCCGACTGCATAACCGGCTGCATGTATGGCATCATTTGGTAATTGCTGGCTTCCAAAAGCAAGTTTACACAGGTATTGTCAGTTCTCATGAAGTCCACTGTTTGAACATAGTTAATAAGATCCTGGGGCGTCATCAGTGGAAACCTGATGTTCTTCATTAGCTTTGCAGCGTACTCCATCCGAGGCTCCTCATACCGTAGCCAGCGACAAGCCGCCTTGAACAGTTCGAGTTCAGTGCAGTGCTTAAGGCTATTACTTGAAAGCACAAAGGCAAGACGTTCAAAGGGGAGTTTCACAAATTCACCAGTACTTAATAACGCAGGGAAGTTCTTCAGGATGAAGTTATTAACATATTTATCCACTTCTGTGAGATTGTATGTGTTGGCAATTCGCCCAACCTCAACACAGTTTTCCAACGAAACCTATTAAGTAAACAGAAAGAGGAATCAAAACACTTTCTTAATTTGGTGTCTAAATGCTAATGTAGACTTTAATGAATACTATAGAATCAGCAATAGTTCATCATTTCGCAATGCTCAAGGTGATTTACACATGAGCAAATAAATATTCGATGTGATGTATATATTCATGACTGCAAGGGGAGACCCAATGTATTCCTTAGTTTGAAGGAAGAAATGAGACAACTAACAAGCAGATGGCATATATTAATTATGTCAAATACATTATACAATGATGATACATAGCAATTATACAGCACTTCATCTTTGAAAAGCTCTGCAAACATCTTTGTAAGAAAGAAATGTGGAAAATACAGTTAAGGGAGAGGTGATCAGCCCAAGGTTACAGAGAAAAATGCAAAAGTAGGTCTCGCCATTAGACGTTTTCTAACATTATTAAAATTGTATTGTCATAATGCAGGCAAAGAGAATGGCACAGCTACCCTGCCAATGCCACACATTTCAGACAATTTACACTGTTCAATCCCATGAATACATTCCTTAGAAACGAACAAAATTGCATCTTTAGTAAATCAAGGTGGTGCTCTTATGGAACACGTTCAAAATTCAACACACGTCGTTGTCAAAAACAAGACAAAGGTAGCGATTTTTATAATATATATACACACACTTTTTAAAAAAATAATGAATCTAGGAGGATTTCCCCTAGAAATACCCAACGCATGAAATGCTTTCAAAGTATGGATCATACCCTGATTTCATTCAATACTTGAGTGACCATATCTTGGTAACCACATCTTTTACACTGTTGCTGCATCTACCTTTCTTACACTTTTGGCTCCTAAATTTGTGAGGTCGCTTGGGATCCAAGGCAGAGGGAGGAAGAAAGATGGGAGGGACGGGACATAACTTAAAGCGGGTCTCCAGTGAACCCGGCCAATTCTTTTCAGCAAGCTCTACAGCACATATGCAAAGCAAGTCAATTTTCAGACACTTCTTGCTGAGAATTGCAGCTTTTTTGCGTTCAATCCTTATTCTAAGCCAAGCTTCATTTACACATGCTTTCTAGTCTCTGTGCATGTCAGTCCTACTCAATGTCGACAATTTCCACAATTTTGTGATTCTCATTATATTTGTAATGCCAAAAGAATTTAAGCTTCTGAATCTCATGGCTATTTTTAAAAAGATTATAAAGATTGAGGACTATGACCTGATTGCAGCCTAAGAATTCAAAAACCTTCAAATGACCTTCTGGTCATGACAGAGATTACAAGATTTTAATACCATATAACTCAATCTGATCATTGCCCTTTAGTACTAGACAATTCAAAAGTCTAATGAGTATGGGAATAGGAGATTTTTTTAATTCACTAGAAACTGATCTAACTTGTCCTAGAGTTAAGATCTGCAGTCATCAAAAGTCTTCATTCACACATCCTGAAACGCCTTCATACAGTCAAAGGTTCCAAATCTTATTCTTCATCTCCAGGAACGCTAATCCTGTAATCAGGTCCTATGTGTAAGATGAACGTGTGGCAGACTGTCAGGAGTTCTATTATAAAAATATCCGTGCAAAACATACATGGAAATTATTTTTGTATTACAAGACAGACCACATTGCTAGCTGACATGATTATATTTAGATATAAACAATGACCTATAAACCATTCTCTGATCTTTAAGAAACATTTTTTTCTTCTTATGACTATTTTTGAGAGTCAGTATCAAACTAATTTCTGTACGTTTCCTTTCAGGATTTTTAATTTACATAAATTAATTGCATAATGGAAGTAACAGCATACCTTAAATTAAGTAAATGAAACAGGACAGTCTTACTTCTAAAATTTCCTTCAAGCTGTACAATAAAAATAAAGCAACGGAAAAATCACCCTTAACAAACAGCTGGCTTACAGTATGCCACAAATCTTAACACTTGCTATACAGTTATTGTGTTAAGAACTACTTTGGAATACGTTTACTGACATCCAACTACAAAGATGCAGCAATTTCTCCATATCAAGGTAAGCAGACAAAGAGATTATTGCATACAGAAAAGGCATGCTTGAAGTCAAAAGATCAAAGCAAACAAGGTACAGATTACGCACCGCTGGTACCTGCTGTTCAGGTTGCAATGAAGTACTCAGAGCTATTGCAGACTGCATGCCAGTTATCAAGTGCCCAGCATGCACCCGGCTGATGTACTACCATAACTATGTTACGCTGTAAATCTATGCAATTGAATATATTCCTGGAATAGTGACCTTTGAGAATTTTATTGACACATTACACACTGTTAATGACTGATGTACATGACATCAACAGTTTCCAGTCACCCCCTAATTCTCAGAAAATTTACCTTATACTGCCTTAATTAATGCACTGGAATTGTACTGCACTCAGGGTTTCAGTTCATACTATGATTGCAAGTACTCCCCATTATGCTTATGAAATTGTGCACTTCGTTGGGCTTACTAACAAATTCCACCACTCACCTCAGATCGGGGTACCACATTAAATATTTTCTTAAAGGTTACTCTCCCTGCCAAAAGTACTATTACCAGTTTTACTGTGCTCTAAGATAACAATCAATGTACCAGGCTAAATTATATTGCAAAGATTTCACAGCCATAAAAACATATACTCTAGAGATTCTTAAATCCTGAGCCAAAAAATAATCCTTCGAACAGAATGAAATGCAATGGTTACTTCTACTTAAATATTCAAAATCGGATGGCATTAAAGTACAATAATGCTATTTAAACACTTAAGCACTTAAGTTACTCAAGTGTTGATTAAAAAAAACCAAAACCAACAGTTCGACTTATGCTATGGTACTTATGAGAGGTGTGGAAACCTTTCTCTGTGGAAGGCAGTCAGTCAGGAGCTCATCAACAGAGGAACTGCTACTTCTGGAAATCCCACTGAAGTGAATGGGAGGAATGGAAATATCAGACAAAAATATAAGACTGATTGTACAGTGAATCCAGTAACTAGTAAAGATACTCACGCAGACCCAGCTAAAAGCCATAACTGGACAAACAGCTAAGCAACTTCATAAGAAGTCAAGAATTTTAGATAAACACTATTTTACTTGGGCTTTGACTACTGCGCAGAGCTGCTCATTCACATTACTCATTGTAATTGCTCATTACAAAGCAGAACTAAAGGTTCCAGAAAATACTAAAAAGCTTTTAAAAACCTAAAGGTCAAGCACAGCACAATGTTATTACAGCCTGAAAAACCATAAGGAAAAGCCAAAGCTTTTTTCTCAAGAAAGCAGTTGATTTAATTCTTTGAAATTTTGAAGCAATCACCCAAGCTCTGGTAAAAAACTTGACTATAAAATACTACAAAACTGGACACAGAGCAAAATGATTGCAAGTATAAGAACCCTGGAGAACAACTCAGGAAAAATAGCACGCACAGAAAATCAAGTCCTCAAGCCCAGCACCACAATATATTTAGGCATCTCACTCTTTGATCAATGACTGTTAGACACTGAAGTACTTAACGGGGTGTTTCAAAGGGCCGAAGTTTAAAAGAGCTTATGTTCCCCTGAAGTCCTGAGTTTTTCTGTGGGTTCCCATATAGAGAAGTCCAGAAATAACAGCACAGAAATTTGACCAGCTCGGAAAACAGAACCAATCGTACCACCACATCAGAAAAGGGGGATTTCTGGTGGCTGGCAGAGCCAGCCCCGGCGTTAGATCCCACGCTCCCACAAAACTGAGACCGTCCTGCTCCATCCTCAGTTATCCAAGGTCTTGTGACAAGACAGACTTCCAAATATTGAGACCTCAATATTTGACAGTTTGCTAGTTGTTACAAAAATGTAAAGCACAGAATTAGAGGCATAAAATTTTCTTATGCAGCTATATGAAAGGTAGAGCAAAGACATTAATTTTCAGTGTTTTGGAATGTTTCTTTAATTACAGTATAACATCCCCTTCCCCATTACACTGATTTTCCCCTGAGTGCTGCAATTTACTTGGATAAGTTTCTCATCTTCCTCCATTTTGTATGCTTCTGCTACTTTTGCAAAAACATTACTGTGTGTCCTCTAGCACTCGCTACTCCGAAAACATTTCCATGGCATTTTTATTAATTTTAATTACATTATGGCTCATTGAGATGTGAGCCTGGGAGTAGTCCTAGTCTATCATATAGCTATAAATATTTAAAACCAATACTAAAAGTAAGTTGAAAACATCTTAGGAAGTATCCTGGTGTTTCTCTGGGAGGCTGGTGGGCTGCAGAGCAAAGATTCCCAGAGCAATGGGCTACTTGACAGGAGGGGTGTAAATGCAGAACAAATAAAATAACACTTGCAAGTCAGCTACAAGTCAGAGACAACCTCCACCATTCTTTGAAGGCCCCACTATTTTTTTTTTTTTTTACACAAAATTAAGCTGTTACCTTAGGTTTATGTTTTTCTTTGTAAATCTTTCCAATACCCTCTTATGAAGTAACACAGTTACATTGTGCTTTACATAAAACTGACTTCTATAATCTCTTTAATAATGGACTCCCTAGACAATTTAAAGACAATGAAGTATTTCTCTGGGAGTGGTTACAGCAGCTCTCAGATGCTGCTCTCAGCTAATTTTAGTAGAAATAAGCTCAAGACTTGCTCAGAGAACTCATTTAAATTACAGAAATGCTACTTCAAGAATGGAGCAGAACTAGTATAATCTCTGTAAAGCTAAGACAGGGTAATTAAAATAGAAAAACCCACCAAGTTTGCTCACCAACACTTGTTCCTGTTCAAACAAATTCCAAAGAAAGTTCATTCAAAAATTCTTTATACAAGGATGCTGAGAACACAACTAGGCTGACAGCGCAAACTCAGTTTTGTACTTTCTCTACAGTTACACAACGAACGAGATGATGTTCCCTTAGACATCAATATAAAGGAAAATATTTAAGAAAAAGGAATCAATAAAATTAAGAGAATGAATAAAGTCTTCCTGATTCTGAACCTCACTTTTCAAAACATGGTATCAAACAAGACGTTTCTTACTTGAACCAAAATAGCGACTGAGTCAACATCGTAAGTGAAGGAACCTTCAGAAAACAAGCATTTCAAACAATGGAAAAAAATCTTCCAAATAA
The DNA here is from genome assembly GCA_020745775.1 of Theristicus caerulescens. NCBI lineage: Eukaryota > Metazoa > Chordata > Aves > Pelecaniformes > Threskiornithidae > Theristicus > Theristicus caerulescens. The sequence goes on along the minus strand of CM036567.1, from coordinate 23,096,792 downwards.
CACAATTTAAGATGAAAGAAGCTCTTGCCCTAAGAAAGCAAAATAAACAAGCAGCTGCCCTACCCAGAAAGGGCAAAGGGCAGCACGGTGTCCCTGGGGCTCACCTCCATCAAAGGGAGGCTGCTCCAAATCCCTGATGCAAAAGAACACCAAGACCTTATTCCACGTTGGCATTTACAGCAACGTCAACCCTGGAGAAGCAGATGGCATCATTTTGGAAGGTAAAAAAAAAAACCCTGAGCAACATAAAATAGGTGGTGTAGGACTTAAGAGCATTAAGATTAATGAAACATTATCACAGCATTCTCGGAGAACTGGCCAATTACAAAATATGCCAAATTTAAAAGCAAAACAGTAACGTTACAGAGCCTAAACGCCTCTAACACTTTCCTTATGAAACAGATTGCTGTTATTAGCAGCTCGGAGTCCTCTCGCTTGCATAAATCCCAGTACACGTCTTCATTAGGAGGTCACATTTCTGAGCCTGTACTCTGAGGCGCAATGGGAATACCTGCTTCTTTATTTCTCATTACAGACTATCAGAAAGCTGAATTCCAAATAATATTATAATTCATGTAGAACACATCAGTTTCCCTGTTACAGGCAAAGTGAGATTTCTAGTAAGGTATATAAGCAATTAACATCAGAAAACCTCCAGGAAAATAACGCCAAAGTGTGTGTCTCGGCAGAGCTGCTCTGACAGCACAGCTCTCATCTGCACCCCGCAAAGTAGGTGCTCCCTATCGTTGGCGGGACAAAGAGCTATATGAATGCAAGACAGCAGGGCAAGAACTAGGAAAGCTACTGAAGCATCATATATTGGCATTGCTTTTATACTGTGTTTAAGCTAGAAAACAGGTAACTGCACCCATATTTTGAGACTGCACTGTTTTAACTATAGAAATAAAGTTAACATAACTGAAGCATACAAAAGGCACGCAGTAAGTTGACTGTAACACTAGAACGAGCGCAGTCATGCCGCGAGACCCTGCAACCTCTCATTTCTGAGATTGAAGAAGGATGTTCAAAAAATAAAACCTCTGAAAAACAACCCAACGTGTATGAGCGCTATGCTTGATAAACAACAAGATTAAACAGAGGAGTATAAATCCAGTGCTTTTGACAAGAGGTTGGAGCCAGAGTAATGAAGGGAGTGTTTTCATGTCACACCACTTTCCGTACATGCCTTTTCCCACCCATGAAGACAGAACCCAGGAAAAAGCTTAGGAGAAGCCAGCTACCACTTAACAAGCTGAATCCTTAACAGCTCTCTTGCCTTTGCGAAACCAGAAGTTTGTTTTTAATAGAGAGAAAACTGCAGAACTGTTTGACATTCAACTTGAAGGGAGCATGGCATTCTTGTCCAAAGCACAGCCTCCAAACAAAACAGGACACAGCTCCGAAGGGGGAAGGGAAGGAGGAGAAAAAAAGTTGTTAAAGTTCCCCCTCCCTCCAGAGTGAGTTCAGGACCTGAGATTTTAATCTCTATAATAAGTAAAAATCAGCAGGGAAACTCTAAACCATAACTAGACTGCATTGCATGGGAACTACAGTGTACTGCTTTGCAGGGCAAACTTCTTATTTGCTCCAATTGCACTAAAGCAACCATGCTACAAGCTGCATACGTATTATTTTTTTTTAACTAACCATTATTAGTAGAAGCAGAGAGGGTTGCTGCTTTGGAGGCTGGCTCTCTCCTGCTTACAAAAGCACTTATTTCGGTGATTGTGAAAAAAAATATTTCCCAGTGGGCCATTTTTAATTCTAGCAAAATATGGCAATCAACGTAACATCCTTGTAGCTACTTTTCTCATATAACCAACATTTCTGTAATATCCATTAGTAATCCCTTTGGAGGATAAATTATTCTAGAGGACTGTGACCAAGTTCACTGGTTTACAAAGAAGATGGAATGGTCTCTGTGATGATCACTACAATTGTGGGCTTCATTCCTCAAAACAAAAAGGTTTCAAGAAGGCATGTTCACAGACAGCAACAGCAGCTCACTCTTCTATTATTTTTTTCAGTTTAACTCACCAAGTAGCTTTCGTATGGAAGGATATCGAGTGTGTGGGCATGAACTAAGAAATCCAGTAGGGAATCTGGGAACTACGGTTATCATCACTGCAATATGCTTAGGAATTAGAAGAATTTTGATGTGGTATAACATTTGTATCAAACTCACGCTGTACATAATACTCGGAAGAAACAAGACTTTCCAGAAAACTATGAAGCAAACTTGTTCTCTGTGAATCCGAATTATGAATAATGGCAAGTTTTAGACTTAACTTTGACTATTACATAGTCATTGTTCTTATAAAAAAACCAAACCATACTGAGGCCTTAATCATTGTAAATGTGAAACATGTGGTAAGTCTTACCCCAGAGATAAGAAACACTTTACAGAAGTCCAAAACAGGTAAAATCTGCAAAAAACTGGCAGCTTCCAGAGTGTCCTGAAGGTTGTCCATGTTAAGGGAAAGTTTTGCAGTATAAATGAAATCAATGATCTTCTTTAGGCCTATTTTGTTCACACCGTGAAGCTTAATGCACATTAAATCCTGTTCCTTCATTCCTCCTGAAAAAGACACATAGGTAAGTTTACATGATCATATTGATCGGGCTGAAATAATTTCATAAACTTACCCAAAATTAAAATATAGTTTTAAAGTTTAATTTAAAACCCATATGCAACAGTAGAGAGAGTACAACTGCATAGAGCTGTCTGCAGTCCTGGGCTGATTCACACACAACACCGAACACGTGTCTGAGTGTCCAAACAACGGCAATTTGGAGATAGCAGTCGGCATTATTTTAACAAAACCACCACCTGTGAACATGGCCTTGAAGTAATCACTTGCAGAAGCCATCATTGCTCTGTGAACGGGAAACACTTCGTCACCATCGCCTGGAACAAGCGTCACATCACAAAGCAAACCTTCCACGCGCAGTTGGTCAAAACCCTGCAAGAAGAGCATAACGCGAAGCATCCATTTGATTTGGGACGAGAGCAGAAGTGTCTTTCGTTTCCCTCATGTAAATAATTACTTGCTTTTATGTACATATGTACTGTAGTTCCAAAAAGTCACCAAGAAATAATTTGTCATCTTACAACCATTACCTCTAATATATTCAATGATAATTATTCATTGGAAAACAAGCAGAATAACTATTATTTTCCAGAAACGGTTGAAGAATGCAAAGCACACTGGGCCTTAGGAAGTAGCTTTATTCCGCTAATTAACTTATTTTCAAGAAGGAGTTTGTTTTGTAAGCTTGCACTCCAGCAATTGCTTCAGGTAGGGACAGATATCTTTTTTGGACCTACCCTTTCTGGATATACATACATTCTAGATACATTTCTGTTCCACGCCAGTTTAAGTGCTTTGGAACCTAAGAGGCTGCAAAATACTGGGGCCTGAAAGGAAAGCTGTCACCTGATTCTATGATTATCAAATTTATTACCAAAATTTACATGGCAAAAAACTCCAAAATAAGCTCACATTATATATCTGATCTTTTCTGAATTACTTATAATGGCTAAGTGTAATAAAAAAAGAAAGTCAACTGCAGCAGCATCCTACAGTAAGATTTTCCTCTAAAGATATGCCCGGTTGGGGATACCGGAGGATGGGTGGAACACTCAATTCCTTCATGCACTGCAGAACAGCAGCTCAAACAAAACAATTTCCTTCAACTGGGCATGTCTGATGCTTTTCTAGTACTAACAAGAATGTAAATATTGTCTTTATAGATTTAACACTTAGAGAAGTCTTGGCATCAGGCCGCATGGTTTAAAATTTAAGATATCTTAAAGCAAGGCTGTATTTTTAAAATTGCAAAGATAATGAACTGCAAAGGTAGAAATGAACATTGAAATTTGTCACACAGAAAAGAACACAGTGCAAATGAAAAAATGAATATTAGCTCCAATAAATCAGAAGCCAAACACAGGATTATATAAAATTAACATATTTCAATGACTCAAAAAACTTGCCTGTAGTTCCTACAAACAAGGCTTTACAACTACCAGCTCTCCATTTGCTCAAATTTTGAAGAAAAATTAAACGAGGAGGAAACTGGGAGTAAAGTTGAGCCTGGGAAGAAGGGAGGAGTGGGGGGGAAGGTGTTTTAAGATTTAGTTTTTATTTCTCATTATCCTACTCTGATTTTGATTGGTAATGAATTAAACTAATTTCCCCAAGCGTGTTTTGCCCGTGGCGGTAATTGCTGCGTGATCTCCCTATCCTTATCTCGACCCACGAGCCTTTCGTTAGATTTTCTCTCCCCTGTCCAGGTGAGGAGGGAAGTGATAGCGCAGTTTCGGGGGGCACCTGGCATCCAGCCAGGGTCAACCCACCGCAGCAGCAAACCAGAGAAACAAGTGGCAGCTCCCCGAGGAGTCGTGCCATACAGAGGTCATCTGCACTCCTGAGAGAGACTGCATTGGCAAGGAGCAAGGGATACGCAAGTCGTAAGCTTAACTGTGTATGGCATGTAAAAGCTCCAGCAGAAACGAGAAGATAAAATGACTTTACATTTAAATTCTAAAAGCTTCAGAGGGGATAACATTTTTATCCATTAGATACTATTTTTATCCGTTCTACCATGGCAGTGCCATGTAGTCAGACCCCGCACAGGGTGGAACACTGAACCCGGCAGGGCTCTGCCATCGGAGGGATGTGCAGAAGGAGCACGGAGCTCTCCTCATTCACATCCCTAAGGCAGCTTCCACACGGGAGATGGTACAAGTGTTTACCTACCATAATTACGTGATTATATTCAAGTGAGCTTCTTTGATACAGCTGTCACTTCATAGTTTAAATGATATTACCTCTTAGAAATTGAGAGTGGACAGGGATACAACAAAGGAAAAGGCCAGGGTTTTTTTTTCCAAGCTGTTGCTACAAGTCAAACCTTTAACTCGCAGGAAAAGAAGTTACAAGCCGTGCTTGCTTGTGGGCACTGTCAGCACAGCACACTAACATGCATTTTTTTTGAGGCTTTTTAGGAATCACTAGTCTGATAAAGTCTATTGAGTGGAGGCATTGTTCAGAGCAGCCAAAATTCTCAGTACAGACACAAGAATGTTTAATTACCTGTAATACCACAGAACTGTGAGTATTGCTGGTGAAAAATCTCGTGGTCCCTGTCTTAGAAGACTGTAGATGGGCAGAGATGCCCATATCGCTGCTACCAAGAGATACTTTCATATGAGGATCCTCCTCTTCCACCAGAGATCTAAGAAGAGCAGAACAAAGAAACCTTAAGACCAAACTCATTTTCATTCAGTGCTCTTGCGCATTAAAACCACAGTCTTCTGGGATGAAGTGTAACAGTGTAGAGGTTACAAGTCAAAAATCAGCAGGCGACAGAATCAGTCCTTAGCGGTCCCCTTCAGCTAATCTACAAAAGCGAAGCGTTAACAGTCTCTAAAACAGCGCAACTTCAAAAACTTCATTTTTTTGCTAATAATTTTTTCCTTTTCCTTCCGCCCGCACCTCCCCGATTAAGACACTTGCCCGCTGTTTTATTTCTATGTGGGCTTCAAGTATTGTAGGATGCTTGCAGGGGTTTCATCCAGTTTTCAAAATCAAGTATCTCACCAGATGGCCAAGGAAAGCTAAAAGATTGAAACTCTAAGTGGAATATTAAAGTTCAGTAATTTCATTCTTATGGCTTGAGTATGTGCTTCGTGAAGTATGAACACAGTAATAGCAAATATACATAGTGAATTTCAAGCTGTAACTTTAAGCTATCTTTAGAAACACGCAACTAGAACTCCTTTAGGACATGCTATCCAGTATTTCGCTACTGCAGGCAACCACTTCATAATTTTAATTTAAGATTTGTTAGCATGAAGTCAGTACTTATGTTTTCGATTCTAAGCCTTTACTGTCCAAATCTAGATAGGAAGGGCTAATTTTAGGTAGAACTGTTAAAGAATTACGGCACTATTATTAGCCTTCCTTTTTAATCTTGAGATGTAAATTAGGTTTACATAAAGAGATATGCATATGAGATTCTAACTACCCTAACCTGTGATTATTATAAAATGTAAATAAATTTCATCTCCAGAAATATTAACAATAACTAGTTCCTGTAATTTCCGTGATCTAATGTACTACCTATTAGCATGCATAGCTGTATAATGCATATATACACAATATTAATTAGCAAACACAAGCTGTTAATCCACAGATGAGGGCATCTTCATTATTAATAAAGACTCCATATTTCAAAAAAAAGATTCACAGCAGTTTGACATAAGTGCTGCAAATCTCAGATACAAAAAGTTTTCCAAATTTTAAACGTGCAGGTTAAAACATTGGCCTCCAAGCTAGTTTCAGAAATTACTTTAAATAAGTGACAAGAATGGGCTTAAATTCTGCCCCACCCACCCACCCAATTTTGACTGCGATCACTATGTAAGGAGAAAATTGGAATTTGCAGATGAAAAATAATTTGCATAAATTTTTTTCCCAAAAAAAGTTTTGTTTCTTTTTTAAAAAAAGAACATTTACTCCCACCTTCTTTGGGTACATGGACTATGTAGAGCAGTTTCTGAAACTCGCACAGTACCCTGATAGCACCGATGTGCCTTGTTCAAACCCATGAGTACGTAAGGTCAGCTACGAAAACATATTCAAAACAAATTCAGCATTCAACAGTGTACATGGGTTTGAAACAGTGAGATTTTATGCACACAGACATAACAACAGATTGTAGGAACAAGGGTACATCTAAATAGCTTTGACTTCTAATGTAGCAATCCAATACTCGGACAGCTGAAAAAATTAATAAATGTGGATGTACTGCAGCATGCAAGAATTGTGTCATTTTTGAAACAGAATTATCTCCATTTTGTAAAGCATATCCAGAGTGTCATTTAAATAAAGTTTTACAGGGTGTACCTTAGGAAGGCATCCATCATAGAATCATAGAATTGTTAAGGTTGGAAAAGACCCTTAAGATCATCAGGTCCAACCGTTAACCTACCACCGCCAAGTCCGCCACTAAACCATGTCCTCAAGCACTGCATCTACCCGTCTTTTAAATCCCTCCAGCAAATGCATACAACACTGTAACACAGCAGCAAAGCAGTTGCTAGCTCATGACCCTAAATATTTACGTTCACTTTGTTCTAGGGTGTTTTGGGGTTGGGGAGAGGGTTGTGGGGTTTTGTTTGGTTTAGTTTTAATACAATCACATCAAGGAAAGAGTCTAACATAATTTCAAAGGACATCCAATCTCTACATTTGTACATGTCTTTAAGAAGAAATATAAAATAACATGGGGAGACTTGTAAGCGTGGGTGGGAAGGAACCGCAGATTCAACTAGCACGAATCTGACTGTATTTGTTCTTGAAATATCCTCCTGAAATGTCAGATCAGATAGCCATCATATGGAGGGGCTTTTAAAAGACTTTCTCTAAACTCAGAAGAAAACAGAAGATGTACACATCAGTTAAAATCATTAGGAAAAGAAACGTCCAAGTAAACCAACGGTCTTGGCTGTTGGGAGTGGGCTTTCTGCCATGTTTGCCACATACACCACACTACTTTATTTCCCGACAGCCAGCACACTTCCTAAGTTTTACAAATGAAGGCAAAGACCTTGACCATGATTCATTTATTCCAAGAATGGCAGCGATAATGGAAGAATTTTTCTGAACAGGACGCATTACATGCAGCTTCCCAAGCTTCGTCCCAAGAGGTCCTCTATAGCATGTGATGCCTTGTTACAGCTGCACAGCCAACAGAGAGGATGCAATGTATTTCAAAATATTTGCAATACTTAAGTACGCATTTGACATGCCAAGTGCGGCTATAAGCAGTTATTTCCCCTGCCTGATTTTCAGTACATAATGGGCAGTTGTCTAATACCTCTATCACACATATAAGCTCAGCAGCTCACAGCTTGATGCTCTTTTGCAGAAGAGATTTTCACTATTTCTCTTCCACATTTGCTGTTACGTATATACAGGAACTTGCGTATGCGAATTAGACATTAAGGATTGCAAACTTCCACACTATAAACATCCACCAGAACATAAACGTTACCGTTCTAGTCTCAAACATTAACTTGGCTGCGTATGACTCCACAAGAATAAACTTATTTAAAGATAACCAAATTATATTATTCCTATACTGGTTTTTGCTTTATATCTAAACAACTATGACAAATCTGAAAAAAAGCGGGTTTGTTGTTTTGTTTCGGTGTTGGGTTGGTTTTTGTTTTGTTGGTTTTTTTTTTTTTTAAATACACCATGTTTTTTACCTACAGCTTAGCAGTGCAGGAAGGCAGAGCACCTCTCCCATGGTGCAGAAAGTGACATTCAGGAGCTGGTTTTGGCAGAAGTTACAACGCACGTCAGCAATAAGACCTGGCAACAGCGCACTGATCCCCCGAATCCCAGCCTTGTGACATTCACCGAAAGGAGAAGAGCACTCCCGGAGCGACCAGAAATTATGAGTTTGTCCTTGGCTTCGTACCAGTTTCAACATTTATCTTCACGCACTAAGAGAAACCCGTCTTTGGAATACACGGTGAAAATGCAACAGCTCTTACACCCTGTGTTGATACTAACACACAAGGAAACAGCAAAACCCAAGCACTATATCATATACAAGAGCAATTTCAAACTGCTCTGCAAAGGAATTTTAAACTATTCAGAACATAACTTCTGTTTGGGGGGCTGTAAAGTGAATATTCAGAAATAACTGCCATTCACACCCAGAACAGACGGGTAACACGCTTTATATGCAAACGAATTCCCAACAAAAACACAGTTAAGTACATCTGTCTTGTTTGGACACTTACCAAAGGCGTTATTTACATTCATTAACATAGGTCTGCTAAGCACTATAAATAATTAGATACTAATGAATGTAAACATATCGATTTTTTACTTTAAGTACAGTATATCACAATTAAGCATACTACCAAAGAAGAAAGCTAATTCATTTTCTAATTAATTTTATTGCTCTGATCAATAGAAATCATTAAACAAGAAGTGCAGCAGTAGCACTTTTAACCATAGTTTAGAAAAAAAAAGTTGGAGACAGCTAAAACTACAATAATGCGCGGTGATAATTCACAACAAGTTGCTCTAAATGTGGACATTAACACCACTTTCAACGCATACGCTTGGGCTGGTGGAACTCCTGTGTGTTAAGAACAAGGGAATGGTGGAGTTTAACGTCAAACGACTGTTAACATTGCAATAGCAAGGCGGAGGGGCTGCCTGACTCGGCAACCTCTGGGAAGCAGTGGCCCATGGTTCAGAGGAGGGGATCGGAGGCTATTCTATCCCAGAATAAGCTGTCACTCAGAATTTTCCTTCTAACCTTACCTTGATTCTCTCAAGTACGGCGTAGTTTTTTCCTAGCTACTGGAACCAAACGTGCTTTTCTCATGACTCCGAGTTAATCCTCCAAGTAATTCCAACTGGTATTTTTGTAGCGATGAAATACAGAGGGTGCATTACATGGCTATTAATTATATATCTTAATTTCCTAACTTCCTGACAATTTTGAAGGAAGATAGCTTTGCTTTTTACCATTAAAGAGAAATGTAAAAGTTAAGTTTTCTTTCTGCAGATGACTGCCCACTAGATTTGCTTTCATTTATTTTCTCTCTAAAATATTATTTTTAATCTTGTTCATCTCCTGAAAGGGACCTGGACGCCCTCTTTGACAATCTGTGCAATTAGCAATTACTTTAGAACTAGAAAGAAGACCGTAAGCCAAACGTTGAGCTATGAAAAAAAAAAAAAACCCCAACAACCCACTACAATAGTTCAAGACTCTTGCCAAGCTCATGTGAAGCAGCTACACTGAGTTTTTGGCTTTGCGTTTGTGGTTTATTTCTCATAGTGCAGGCAAAGGAAAACCATAGCTAAGCACCACCCTAGGGGAGAAAATAAAGTGCAAATGGAACAATTCAGTACTATTATTTAATATTTCATTGATTTGAAAGATACAAGTTCAGTGGCTTTTAAGTACTATTCAGGTATATAATTCCCTAAATCTTGTCACAACAGGGCACAAAATGTAGTGGGGTAGCAGCAAGAACACCTGACTTTTATGAATGAAAAGACAACTGGAAGTTGACAATCATCTCAATGGGTCTTCATGAGTTTCTAGGTTTCATTGCTAGCACCCGCACATAGAGAAGTGGCATGAGTAAATATCTAGACTGGCACAAACGTTAGGGAGCTCAGTATTTAAGAAGAATACTAAATATGCAATTTAAAAACGCACAGACTGACCAAAATATTTACAGTATCCATCCATTACTGCTCCCAATTCTGCATGCAATCTCTCTAGATTAAATGCAGTGAATTATGGAAACTGGGAACTGACTTCAAAGGTTAAAACAGCAATATGTATACAGCAGAAGAGCCACTGACCTTGTGACCAGGGACAGGATGCGAGACCCTGTGGTCGGACCCAGAACTTGAACCTTATTCCCTCAATCCTTCGCTGACAGCTTGCGGACAAACATAGCTGTCCACACCTCTAGCATAACTGCCATTTGTACTTTCCTTTGAAATATGCTTTAAGTACTAGAACTTTCCAGCAAATACTGACAAATATTTTTTAACTGGCTGGAGTTACAACGTGATTCACAGAGGCAAACTGCTTTTAAAGCACTTAGAAAATATTAACCTGTTAAAACAGTTCAGAGGCATCCAGGTGACCCATGAAAGCAGGGATCTGTGGAAGCTAAGACGAGTTTTACTGTCGGTTGAAATATTCAAATATGGTGTTGCCGTTTTGTATAGCACTCAGGGCAGGAATGAAATAAAACAATATTCTGGTATGTTTTCTTCAGAAATTAAACTCATTCTGATGCAACAGAAACAAGGCAACTATGAATCTTAATAGGGATTTGTTCATTTACATCAGTAAAGCACTGATCTGTTTGAAATTGTCAGAGCAGAGTCTTTGAAAACAAAGTAAGGAGATCAGCCTACAGCTACAGATATTTTTGAGTGCATGTTCTCTGATTTATTTAAAACCCACAGTCTTTACATAACTCAGCAAAAGCTTGCCAAAGCCATACTGGCCAGACAGTGAATTCTTAATTTGGTGAGGCTCAATAGCTTGTTTTTGAAAGGATTATAACCGCATTTTCTCTGTCAAATTACTGTCCAATGAACCATGACTGCAAGTGTTCTGGTCACTGGCAAATGGCATCTTCTGCAATCACTCCTGGCATGTGCCAGCACTCTGGTATTCATCAGCGAACAAAGAACCAGATTTCAATTCGTATTAACGTATTCTTATTACAAGACAAATCTCTACTATTTTATGATCTATCAAAAAAATCTGGTCTGCTACAGGGCTATCCTATACTGCATGTATTTTGCTAACGAACCTATTAATGAGAAGGCCAATGAAATGCAATGAAAGTTTCATTTACTATTAGATCTAGAGTAATTCTTTACTTTGTATGCATAATCTGCCAGAAAGTATTTTAGTATGCTTAGTCTGCCAAAAAATAATTTAAGTATTGACTATCTTACTGTCTTCCCATTATGAACAGATGTTCCAGCTTCGTGAGTAATGAATTTAGGAATTCCCCGAATTACATGGCCACCTAGGAGCTCAATAAGCATAACTGATACGGCAGCACTGTAGAAAGGAAAAATCTCATGCTGCTTCTATTAAGAAATTCAAGTATTATTATAAAGTAGATGAACAAATTACACAATCATGGTATTTCACATTTCTTCCATTCTGTATCTTCTACCCATACAATTTCAGGAAAACCTTTATTCTGGCAAAGAAGTTGCTTTTACAGTTGTCCTCCCCTAAAATAACATCTCATCTTTTTATTACTATTTTTTTAACAGCAGTTTCTACCTTAATTCCATTGTGGTATCAGTAACCGAGTAAAACTAGCCAGTTTTCTAATTTGTTAACGGTTTCTCATTACAAAAATACAGCAGAAGTTTCTATAGGAAATGCAAGTTTACATTTTAAAATAGACACACGACTCCAGCTAGAAGAGAAAACAAAGACAAAAGGTCATTTTTGTTCTGACAGGTTGACAGAGCAAGTTAACTCCTCTCTTAACGGACCAACATGTTCAGCGAACTGCAGTTCTTGCTTTGGGGGCATACAGACTGCTACTAAAGATCTGAAAATAGGGTGAAGACAAGAACAGCGCTGGAAGGCAGGACCACAACGACCCGCGATACATACAAAGCATTAGGAGATGAATCATGGCTTTTTTTTCTTTCTTATTATGGCCACTCGTCCCATGCCATCAGCTTCAGATGGGACTGTTTTTACTGAGCAGGTTAAAGGCTGTATTTTTAACAGATGAACTAGAGGTTGATAATGTAACTAGAAACACTTTGCATTTATCAGGTTACCGCATTTCTTAAAACTGCCATTTTAATGCTGTTTACTTGAAAGGGGCCACCACAACCAGACGTCTGCAAACCTTTACCTCAAGTGAATTAACACCGCATTTTAACTACTGCGGGTACGATTTTCAAAAGCAGCTACCGCAGCTGGTGCAGAATAATGCTCACCTTGGGCAATGCTCTGATGTTTATGTTTGCCTATCTCACTTTTTACACCTGACCTTGTTTATAGATTAGAAGGACAGCAGTAACACTAAACAAATGTTTAAATGTTCTGCTAACTCGATACTGAGCTCTTCTAAATCTCCACTCCAGGAGAAAGGCATAAAATAAAGCTTACTGTTTCTTAAATTAAAAAACAAATAGACGTTCCTATATCCATTTTCCCCCTTTCCTCTTCACTCCGGGTGTTCCGTAAAAGGAGAACAGAAAACCAGGCTCTATGTAGCAGAGCAAACCAGCGAGGAGTGGCACGTCACTTTCACAAGGCTCTGGCCAAGGGCAGCAGAAGAGGATATAGGGCTTCCAAACGCCCAAAATCAGCACGGAAGGACAAAGACCGTTTCTGGACACATGCTGATGAGCAGCAAGCAGAGGCAGGTAGGTCTCCAACTTGACCTGCTGTTTGGACACAGTTACAGCACGAGATGCTCGCTGAAATGACCACCTCAAGAAGGTGTCTAAAGGGGAAATCAAGTCCCAAGGCAACGTAGCCTGAGCAGCTCTGCAAGCACAGTCACCAAAGGCAGCAAGGCCACGAGGGGAACACCACCGCCACCACAGACTGACTTGAAGGACAGGGACACCAAACCTTGTTCAAACGGAGTCAGGCTCGAGGTAACCTACTTAAGCTATTCTAGAAGCGAAGTTTTGAAGACTAGTGCATAAAAGTCAAGCCTTTAATCCTTTTTTTTGAAAATACAGTCAAGTCTCTTCAGACATCAACACACATCACCAACTTGACAAAAAGTTTCTGCCCAAGCACACAAGCCCACGATGCAAACAGAAACGAAGAAAGCCGTTAGAAGCACTCGGATGATTGAAGACACAATCACTGTTCCAAACACCGATGGATCTGGGTGGAAAGGAGGACAACGCAGAAACGAGGATAGTCCCAACGTCACTTGAACCTTTTTGTATCACTGCAAAGTAAGGCCAAGCTGTGGCCAAAGGCAGCACAAAATTAGGTCCCACAGAGCCAGCAGAAGAGGACTGAGCAACATCATCAGCCGTTGCGGTATGATTTCCCAAGGATACACGCACAGAAAACATCCTCCTCAAAATTCCTTCTTAAACAACTAAACTATCAGAGGTCTCAAGCTGTTTGCAGCATAATTACAGCCCGCTGGTTAATTCAAATTTGTTTTCCACAGAAACAAAGCAATATTTGGCTCAGTCATTGCTATAAAGCTTTTGTTCCTAACAGTATTTAGTCTCTCTGGGAGCCTCAATATCACATCCACATTTATCTATTTGACAAAGGGTTTACATTCATTGAGCCATTTGTAGCTTAAATTTGCAGACTCAGATTGTTTGATGATGCTAAATTAGAAATGGTTCTCTAATGACTTTTTGCCAAAGTTGGTGTTAGTCTATTGATTCCTACTATTAAAAACTGAAAAAGCAAAGCAAATACACATGCTTTGTAGCTTTTCTACAGAAGCAGAAATACTTTATTTCCTTAACGTTCAAAAAGGTAAAATACAACAGTCAGTCAGAGGTTTCACGGTTTAGGCTGGACTGTCACTGCACGTCCTATTCTCTGCCCTTTATATTTGGTCTCCAGTGTTGGAAAGGCAAGTCACAATTTTAGCTAGGCAGCTTAACGTTCCTGTGCATTACAAAACACCTAAGAAAAATATTTTGCATGCACCAGCAGATTACAGTTCTACCTGATGTGTCTTTAAATCTTAGTCTTCATACACATAGAAATTGTTAAGTTTACAGAATGGTTCCTTAGAGACAAAAACCTATATATGTTTAAGGTGGCACCTGCACCTTCAAGATTTGGTGATAGAATATACATCCCACCGTAGTGCTGTAACAGATTTAGGAACAGCTCCTTTCCAGAGTGTTGGCTTTTTTCCTATATACTGCACAGAATAATTTTGATAGCCTAAAAGCCAGCAAAAAAAAAAGAAAGTAAACAATATTCTGACATTAGGGTTTGGTAATTAACCCCTGGTCTTTCTGCTGCCTAGGTCTCCTCTACCATTCCTCTTGCTTTGTCACTTCTCACAGTTGTTTTAGCGTTCCTTTATTACAATCTCCTGGGGAGAATGTAGGGGGGCATTACTTTAAATCGTAAAATATTTTTCCCCTGCATGATAAAGAGTTTAAATCTAAGCATGTCAGGTAACAGGTGTGGATGACTTGTCCATCCCATGAAAAAACACGTTTTTGCTATTGCAACAATCTCAGTCACTGCTGGACAAAATATTACAGCAATAATATAGATGTGCACTTCCACTTTAGTGTTATAGCTACACATTATTACACTACAATTCCCACTATTACCATTTAGAATAAGTGTCTATTATTTTAAAACCCCAATATTCACCACGTACTTTATGAAAATCCATAGGTATCCCCATCTAAACATCAACAGAAAATACTGCACAACACTAGAAAAGCCAGCCAGTAGAAAGTGATTGCACAACAAGATTTTTCCCCAGTAAAAAGGAAATAATGGCAAAAATGATAAACTGGCAGAACTGACATTCCGGCACAATAGGCTGAGTAACATATTCAAGATAATTCAATACAGATGCTTTAGCATGTCACAACATAACGTCAATATTGCAACATCACACTGTGTAAGGAGAATGTGATTTTGAGGACCTGTAAGCCACAGCATCACCTATAAAGGTCTGCCCAGAAAAATCACGAGCACTGGGAAACTTCATAACAACTAGGTTTGGTTTTTTCCCTTGTTTTTGCCAGTTTGTTACTGCAATGAAATTTCACATTTTGAACTTATAATAATCTACTGAAATATCTATTATCTAAAAAGCAAAAGTAAGATCAACAGGCACAAATAAGAACTCCATATATGAAATTGCTGGGATTAAAAGCAGTCTTCTATTTATAAGATATAAGCCCCTTCTATTCCCCACCCACTCAATTCATCTGTTCGCATGCATTGTCAGATTAGTTTAAAAAATATTTGGGGTGACCTGCACATTGACTTTCAACATGTTGAAATTTGAAATATCTGGGAAGTAATTGCTTAAAATGGAAACGTTGCCAAAGACAGGCGAGTCTGTTTTGGTGCGAATACCATGTAGTCTGTCAAATGCTCAAGAGCCCAACAAAAGGGATTATTTACTAAAAATGACCAATGAAGACGGTAGAGACACCTAGGGTGGTCTCACAAAAGAGAACTGCCTAATGCAGATGATCTGATGAATTATGCATACACACCTTTTGCCATTTAAGTATATATCATTGTATAGAATAAATTCAAAGAGCTCATTGTAGAGCAAATCAGAGATTTGAAAGACGACACAAAAGCATTAACCTATATAACCCATATAAGCAGCTAAAACTAACACTGATTACTCCAGAGTATTAAGAATTTATTCTACTTTTCTGCACAGTAACTGATTTCCATCACTGCAAAGCATTTCCTATCGGAGAAATTTCACAGCCACATGACTCAGGATAGACAGACTGCTGCAAACCCTTTGACAGCAATATATTTGGAATATTGCATTTGTTTAGTTAGTTAGTTATTAGTCCGTTATTTATGAACGTATGCAAAGGATAGTTTCCTTTTAAAACACCCACACGCTATTCCATGTAAAAGGATAGAAGGCACTAAGTTTGTGAATGGATTATTCTGCATTAAGATTTTTTTTTTTAAATTTTACTTATTTCTAAACATGGCATATTGGAGACTAAAAACACTTAACTGAACATGTAACTTTTCAGAAAATAGCTAACAATCATTCTCACATGACATAGGATTATAGAGTAATCCTATAGATTATAGAGTAATCCTATGTCATAGTATTTTTGCATTGTTGAATGCTTTGTAGATGTCCATCACAGTACTTTAACCTCCCGAGTTTCCACAAACATTTCTTCCATGTGTGTTAATGGAAGATGTGCACAACTTCAGAAAACAATATAAGTGACATTGCTAGTGTGAATCAGAAAGAATTCTCCTCTTAGTTTTAATGTATGAGATGACGTTGCCCATGAGCAATAACTGGGACACGTATTCCTTTACACCTCACAGCTGCAATATATAACCAAATTCTGAACTGTTCCTCACCCTCTCTGTAGCACTTCAATTCTTAACCTCTGCTTATGTCAGTCTGGTGTTTGGTTGTTTTTAACACGTAACCATCAATACATAGCTACAATACCAAGGAATACCACTTTGCCAACTCGGTATTATTCACCTTGTCCTTTCTTCCAATTCACTTGCTGAAACTGCTCACCTGCCCACATAAATATATTAAGTCACCTAGGTCTCTGTCCCCACATAGTCAACACAACTGCAAATACGAATACAATTTCACTAGCGGAGCATAAACGTGCTGTAACATCCTTCACACTCATTTTGACAAAAGGAGTCTCTATGCTAAACCCCAACGCCCTAAGTGTCATGAAAGAAAATGTAAAGCAGCTCAACAAAGGCACGCGCGCGCACATATATCTGCACATCCTTAACTCGTGCGCGAAGCCAGGCTGCATTACACCCACATATACTGGTCACATGCCAGTACTCCAGTTCTATTACTATCTAATTTTCCCTACGCAATGTCACTGGATCTCTCCATCAGCTTGGGGGAAAGCTCAAACTACTCTGGACCAGGTCCAGCAGAAGCCAGGGGATGGCTGCATTTCCCTTCAGAGGGACCCTTCGTCTTCCATGTAACGTGAGAAGTCACCTCTTGCAGTCAGGATATCCTGAACAATATCCCAAATAACTAACTGGTGGGAAACAAACCCACCAGCCAAGCGGCAGCGATTCACTGCTGCTCCTTTCCCCTTGCTGGGAAAGCAGTACCGGACCCAGCAAAACCAGCAGACTTCCCAGTAACAGAACCACGTCCTCGCCCACAAAGCCATCAGCTCAACCTCAGCAGGTCCTTCATTTCAGGTACTACCCGGCCACAAGTTTCCCGCAGCAGGGGACTCTCGGGGACGAGCTCTTCGTACTCATTCCCCACCTCAGGAACCACCGCAAACTTTCCAAGCAGAGGCGGCAGCCAAACCGCCCGGCTGCACAGCTCGCAGGACGGTTAACTGTTGGGCAGCGGTACTCTGTACCTAGATGCCGGCTTCACCCGAGAAGCCAAGCGTGCTCATAGCCACCAGTCTCCCTCCTTCTTCAATAGAGGGAAACTAAGGCAGAGTTCAGGTATCGGGTACACAGACCAAATAAAACCCTAATAAAATCTGTGTGTCCTGACAATCAGTTTAACCTCTAGGTAAGGTACTTGTAAATCATAAGCAGGATGAAGCTTTTAGGGTTAAGGTCAACTTTACTAGAAAAACCTGAAAAATTGGAATTTCATTTTAAGTACAAAAAAAAAAAAATTTTCACCTTTAAGACCTCCCTACTTTACATTCCAAATTACACTACAAACCTATTTTATAAGATTAAGATATAACTATTAATGGGATTAAAAGCTCAATTATACCTTTGTATATTCTAGATCCAAAATATCAAGTACAGAAGTGTTCATCTGTGAACTCAAGAGTTTTATGGTCACATATTTTACATCAATACATGTTCCGTTTCACATGCGACTTATTCCTGAATCTTTTCTCAAAACACAAGCCTCTTGCCAGTGCACAGAGTACTACTTATGAAAGAAAACTTATAAATATGAACGCGAAAAACATCGGATCGCATAAAACAGTAGCAAATTTACTGTAATCTCTGCAATGAAGATAATGAATTCCATCACCTATTTTACTGGTCAACCTAAATTACAAGGGTTTTTTTATCCGTTGATATATACTGCCTAATCAAATAGGTGCCGTTTTGTAGTGTTTCTCATTCTTTATAATAAAGCATATGAATAATTTTAATGTTAGATATAAGAGTCCTGCTTATGTCAGGACTGTGTGACAGTGAAGAAATGTCCCCATAAACATTGGGGTACGTTGACTCGTTATTAAAAGATGATTAAGGCTGCTGGTCACATATTTCTCATGCTCCAGATAAGCTCAGCATCATGTAGTTGAGCATGATCACTAAATCTGTTCACATACTTTCAACACACGGACATAATCAGCTACACGATCCGCATCATAAAAGCCAGAGCACACACAGAGCTACATGAGCAATTTAAAGGTGACACACAAAAGAAATGCTCAGTTTCAGCAGCAGATAGATCAGACTAGGCTATTTCTGATTTTCCTTGCATTTAATAAACATTATAGTTTAAAAAACAAAAATGTAACATAACACTAAAGACAGTGTTTCCCTGAAATAGGTTCAAAAGCCTCACAACTCTTCTTTTTATCATTATAATTCCTTGGTATTTAGTCATATTTTTTAAAAAGTCACAATAAGTAGCAATGTATTGGAAACACCTTATTTCTGGTAGACTTAAACATATTTGATGCATTCAGTGAGTGAAAAGGCTGAAGCACTTCCATGAAAATTGATGTTAAAATCGGAGCGTGCACAGCGCAGGTTCCACAGCCAGGTTAGCTCCCGAAACCCCAGCCGTTCCGCCCGAGAACAATAGTGACCACGCATACAGCCTTGTATTGTTTCAGCTCCACTGCTTAGCAATGCAATTCTCAGCAACGACCAAAAAAGACGACATTTAGAGGACCTGTAAGTACCTATTTCTTACAGCATGTCCCTACAGCAGCTGGAGCAAAAGCCTAGCTGCAAAAAGACAATACAAGCTTTAAAGTACCAATATCGTAGATATTAGGCTGGAATACTATTGGAAAGTAACAGTCTTTATAGTAATTTCCAGATAGGGAAGTCATCTACACTGCTACTTTTGCATTTTAAAGCAACTCTTCCTCATTTTCAAAAGAGCTGCTTCCTTAAATAAAGGCAGAAGCGATTCAGCATCCTATGCTCAGTTTTATTTCACAGAAGGAAAAAAGCCACCTGTATATGCTAACACAGAACTCACAGCAACAAAAGGTGAACAAAAGCTCCATCAAGACTGGCAAGACAAAGGCATATTGTTTCCATGTGTATTAAAATACTCTTTTCTGCGAAGCTACTTGACATGGACAAACTGCATAACTGTGTGAGCATTCAGATATGAATGATTTATATTTATGATTTAAGCTTTTACTGTAACTTTGTAAAAAGACATTCAATTTGTATTAAGGCTAAGACTTTCAAGAATTTAACAAGACCAAAGCAGGATGATTTCTTTTATACAAGAACTTACACGAACAAAAGTGCAGTACAATACAGCAGGTGATTCCATGTTTCAATTCCAAGTGTATCAGTCAGGAGGAGGAAATGTTAGCATATACACTACAGAGAAAGCCTGCCTCAAAGCTTAACTGGGCAATTCGAGATCAGCGCTACAAATTAACAGCAACACGAACTTTTCAAATGAACATATACGATATTGTTATGAATATGGCTTAATCTGCACAATTTCTCTATGTTGCAACAAAGAGGGAAAGACTCAACAACATCCATCATGAAACATCCAGGATAAAATCCGGGGGGGTCTACATAGAAAACAAGGTAAAATTCTGAGTGCCAATGTCATTTAATATATAACAGGGTATTTTGCCACAGGGTAGTCTCACGAAAGCAATCCCACCTTATTATCCTCATTTCTCTCACTTACATGTATGCTGGAGAAAGTGGCGATGACCTGGATGTTTTAAGCACAGGAACTGGGAATTTCCAGATAGCAGGAGAGCTCGTTTTCCATTTCAATGGCATGTTGTCACCACGGTACTACAATAACAGTAAACAGCGTTTCCATAACAGACTACCAACTAGGACTTCCATTCCACACGCTACTGACACAGCAGTGGCTGCTGCGAAGGACGAGGAAATGATTCTGCCAATGCCCTTAAACCGATGCTTCCAATCTGTAAAACAGGGCTGCGAGGCATCTCCTTTTAAATCCTGCTGTCCCCTACAGCAATATGATGATTCTATCCTTCTCACTCAACAATAGTGCCACCTCGTTAGGGAAGCGCTGACTGCAGTATATGGTTAAAAAAAAAAAAAAAAGACTGCACTGTGCACACCAGCACAATGCAGCTTTATTTAATAAAAGCAGCTAATTTTTAAAGAACGGTTTCTGATGCTATTGTTCTACCTTAACAGGGACACTGCAGCACTGTACTGTATTCTCTTCCTATTAACCTCATTTCTGACCAATGGAAGCAGAAAAAAAAAATGGGTTTCATATGAAAATGAAACAACATACCTACTCAGAATACACTTGTCATCCTCTGAACATTCTTCTTTTGAGCTGCAACAATACAAATGGGATATAAATCTCAGCATAGCCTTAGGCCACGGCTAATAGAGATCAGTGACTAAATTCAGCAGCCTGTTTTCCTCCTGTGCAAGCTCTGACCAAACAATACAAGAATGCCATTATGGAAAAAGCCCATTGCAAAAATCAGTCCTTCTAATCCATAGCTAGGAAGACAAAATAAAGCACAAATCGCTGCAGGTTTCTGCATGCTCTTCTAATAGCTTCTGGTTCAGGATGCTCTCATTTTCCTATTCTCATTTCCAAGGAGGATGAGCAAAATCTCATGCATTTTACAACATGCTATGGGAACACAAATACCACTCTGTCTTCTGCAGCAGAGAAGCAGAGTAGCACGCTGTTAATAGCAGTCCTGGTAGGGACGCTATCAACAATCTCATTCCGAACGCCCCCCCAGCAGCTCACAAATTGCCTGAAGAACTGACGAAGCAGCCGGTCGCGCAGGTGTCCGTCAGGACCGCTCTGCAACGCTCTGCTCTGCGCGGTGACCTCCCAGGGCTGATGGCAGCGGGGAGGTTAGAAGGCAAGCCATTAAAAAGGGAATGGAGGATTTAATAGCTTATCGTGCATAAGCAGAGCAGGTTTCTAGGAAAAAGAAGGTAGAGCTTCAACTATATTGACTGCCTTACAAGAAAAAAAAAAATTTAAGAATCACTTTTAATGTATTACCACAGGAGATCAGAACAACGCTGTTTAAGATGTTTATTCTACGGATTTCAGAATAGTCTTTGTACAGCATGACAATTTTTCTGTTCATCAGGACAGCTTAAACCTATCACAAAAAAGCCAACACCCTGTCATGCTACTCAGCAATAAAGAATAGAACCAGGAGCAGAATTTCTGTAAATTTAAATGTTTTAGTAACACTCTGATATGTTTTTCTTAATGGTAAATACTACATTGTTAAATTTATTTATGGGATGAAATTACCAGGGAAAAATTGCTGCTTCTGATCATTATTACTGAAAACGTTTGCCCAAAATAGTTTTGGGCATTTGAAGCCGTTACCATAACCACAGGCACGGCACTAAAATAACCCCGGATGATCAGAGCCGAGGATTAATTCACAACCAGATGCACCTATTTGACAAACAACTGAGGAGCTCTCCCACTTCTCTGAAGTTCTAAATTACACACGAGCAGCGTTAACGCAGGCAACAACTTTCACGGAAACTGCTACTGGAATGCTGAACAGACATTCGCTGTGTAGGACAACAGTGTTGATATGCTATAAATATTAAGAAACACTAGCCCTGCAGAAAGCAAGTATGCAGTTGTAGCATAAAGTCTTACTTTTAGCAAAAGAATTGATGCATTTACATGCCAGCAGCCATGCTTGTCTGCAGGCGTTGTTGCAGGCAATATTTACAGTCTCATACATATACATAGCACCAGACTACTAGATCATGCCTTCTCCGCACTGAAGGCCTAAAGTTAAGTTGAGAGAGATGTTAGATAGCAGCTAGTAGAACCGCAAAGAAAAATATCACGATTTTGAATTCATACGCTCAATTTTGCTTTTGCATTTCCCATCATACAGAAACTGTCTTAAAATACAGTAAGCAAATGCTGTTACTCCCTTCCTCACGTTGAGCGCACAGCCCGCGCGACCAACCGCTAACCGCTTTTAAGGTCTGCATCTCCCCGCTCCGCCAACCCCAAGAAGCTGATTGCACATTTTATTTATTAACAGCAGCATTACTAATATAAAAGAATGAGGCGAAGGACAATCAGTGGGCCACTTTTTCAAAAGTAACTCTTGAAATACCCTTTCGACCAGTAAAATAAAAGCCAGCCCAAGCCACACAGTCATTCCCAAGCACTGACTGGGGTTTAAGTCAATCAGTGCACATCCAGAAAGCAGAGTTACTTCCCACTCCTGCCCCCCCCAAGATCATTCAGCATGGAGGGCAGCATTACTGCTCAAATACCTGCTCTCCTTTGGGTACTTCTAGTCCCATTTATTTTTCATTTAATTTACAAGCAACCTAATTAAAACCTCTACAGAAAACCCAGTAGCAGTAAACTTAACTTTTTTTTTTTTTTAAAAAGTGTATGAAACCCAAGCACTGCCCAAATTAATCTCCTCCTAATGTCCAGCACACACCGCTTGATCAAACACCCAATGCACAAAATACAGAACTGAAGGAAGTAGCAGTGCCAGGTACTCTAAAAATAGGCAAACGCTTTTCACTTGCAAAAGAAGAACCACATGAGAAATGAATCACCTATCTGCACATAAGGAGAAAAAAAAATAAATCAAATACCATTTTCTTCCTGACAGTCACAAATTGGTTGCGTATTCCCAGGGAAAAGATTACCTAAATGTATTCTATGCCTTACATAAACTATTCCTAAGACAAGAGAAAAATCACAGTATATTACCCTGTTATTTTAATTAAGACTTCAAAAATAACAGTTTAGATATACATTTAAGAATACGGGAAAAATAACCTGATCTCCTGGAGTGCATTGTACCAACGGAATATATGACATTTTCTGTTCTCACATTACATTGCTTTGCCACTCGTCCCCAAATTAACTGGTACCGAAGGCCAAAAGCGGCATTACAGCTCTGTGCAGAATCCTACTTGCCAAGGAAACAGTTATTCCTAGACAAGTGCTATGAAAACACACCAAACTGGAGCACCAAACTGGAGATCTGCTTTTCTTTAAAACTCTTTTATGAAGACCCATGATAACTGCACAGATCAAACAGCTTCTCGGGACCAGTCAAGGGGCTTGTTTTCTGTATTTTTCTCACAAGCAAGTTCACATTCAAGATTAAAAGCATCTACCATTTATAACTTGCTTGAAGTTATATTCTACTTAATATCTGCGTCTCTTACCTAGCTTTTATTCTGTATACAAAAGATGAGAAAGAGGAAGTCCTTGGGTTTTAAGCAATCATTTCCACGCTAGTATTTCCAAAGCTGCTCAGAGCAGACTGACGGCACAGTAACTGACAGGCTATCGAGCACTTCTGCAGAGAACGCCTCCATAAAGTAACTGAACAGGTGGCATAAGAAGAAAAAAAAGACAATAAAAAGACCAAAGGCAAGATCCCAAGCTGCCATTTTACAGACCTGAGCTGTTAGCGAGGCCAGAAGCTATTGACTGAGGCTGTACAGCAGTGCCGCTCTGATCCCACAAGAAGGTGGTACATGGAGTGCTTAAAGGAGCGAGGCATTTCTCATCCCTCTTCCTCCACCCCAAATCCTTCTTCGCTGTTGACCAACAAGCAAGATTTGGCCCCAGATGTGGGGAGCAGGCAGGCAGCACCGCACCCTGAACAAACCACCCCTTGCAAGCGTGCTGCTCACGGCATCTTCTCCTCTGCAAGCTTTCCCT
Organism: Theristicus caerulescens; assembly: GCA_020745775.1. NCBI lineage: Eukaryota > Metazoa > Chordata > Aves > Pelecaniformes > Threskiornithidae > Theristicus > Theristicus caerulescens. The sequence goes on along the minus strand of CM036567.1, from coordinate 23,072,590 downwards.
GATCTTCATGGTAGGAATGCAGCTAAAACCACTTCCCTCGTGATCCTCCTCCTTTTTCTTGTGATATCCTCTCTTCTTTCCTTTGTACAACGTTAACACCAAGCCGCTACCACGTTGTTTCGTACATCCCGACTGTCAATACGCATGCCTTTGCTGCCTTTCACCTGCGTTATAAAATCCAAGTTCTGCTTTTACAGCCCAGTACGCTTACATTTCTGGGACATGTGTACTGCCAACAAAACTTTTAAACCATCTCTGCATTTCCCATAAGACTTCCCCTCATGGCTGTTCAAAGAAGGAAAAAGTCACGGGCAGAAAGATGTATCGGAGCCCAGTGGCAACGTAAAACTGTACTAGTCTGAAAATATTTATTGTTAGCCTTGAAATGCCACAGGAATTTTTGTAGGAAAACTAAGCAGAGTAAAAGTTAAATTCTAGACATGCCGCTGGAGTTTCATCAGTTCGCACAGATCGAGTTTAACGTCCTTTTTCAGCCCTTAAACTGTAAAAAACAAAACTAAAAAATAGTTGCTCAGTCAAGTGATTTGCTGCGGTTAAAAGATTTGCTGTTCCACTCGAACAGGCTGCTTACCTCCCTCCTTTTATTCATCTACTAAGTATCGGAGGAACCGAAAGCACTAGGTGGAAATAGGGTTACGCTATATGGAAACTTTCTCAAGTCTTGCAAACCATTTCTAGCGTGACCTGAAGCCTTCTGCACTTCCAGAACCCCGGGCTTATCTTAGCCTTACAGAAAAGAAAAATGTTCAAACTTACAGGGACCATGTGATTTACATCTCCCATTTTCAACTAGACATGTAAACAGAATGGTCTAAATATTTGTCTCACAAATATTATGTTTTCGAACATCAGACTATTTTTCTACCCATACAGTGTTTGTTCATATAAGAAAAGATGCCAACAGACAAAAATAGGTTAAAATGGTGGTGGTAAGACCAGTAACATCTTCAGACTTTTGAGATTTTTCCCCAACACTTATGTTTTAAAAAGTCATTGATTCAAAGCCACGTTTCCATTTTAAAACGGATGTATATTATTATATGATGAAACCTCTCCGATAGGATATTAGCGCTAACAAAGCTCGCTCCAAACTGAAGGCAGAAACTCAGTTTCACATCGGAAAGAATTGCTCCGGTCTTTTGCATATCTTACAACTACCAGCCCACTGAGCTGATGCATACTACTACGCAAGACCATCTTGATATAGGAGAAAATAAAACACAACCCCCCCAAATCCAGTAAAATATTCACGTCAAAGCCATGGAGCTCAAATGCAATAACCCTTTCAACGTCAGCATTTTAAATATGGCTCTAAAGGCACAAGCCTAGAAACTGAAGAGGAACAAATAAGGATACATAACGTTTCTCTTCAGGACCCCTAAAAAATGGACAGTGTGATAGTTTAATTGTCCTCCTTATTCAGCTCTTTCCCCTTCACATGGATGTTTCTCATGCCTCCACCTCTGGCTTTTCAATCTAGTAGACTACAGCTGTTCCAATTACTGGAAGAGAATAATTAAAAGATGGTGTTGACAGTACTGCCCTATATACGAGTCAGTTAATTAATGCAATTTCTTTGACCATATGTCATGAAAATATTCATACCAAAATTCTTACGAAGGGAAAGCAAATCCCTGCCTACGGAGGAATCTGAAGGAAACCGGTGCGGTTATGCCTGCAATCCCTTCACAGCGACACTGTGGCATTCCCCAAATACTGAATACAGAAGAAAACCGGCAATATGTACCTCGCAATACTTTTATGAAAACTACAACTTTTCTAGAAACCTGAGAGATCTATCTTACAAAGAAAAAGTATTTCAATTAAATTTTTTAAGTAAATTAAGAAATAAGCTTTAAAATAGCTGAAGACAGTTCTGAGAATTACACATGTACTTGGACTTACTATCCACTACGTTGTCTCAAAGAAGCTTTTTTATAACTGGGGGGAAAAAAGAAGCTTTTTTATAACTGGGGGGAAAAAAGAAGCTTTTTTATAACCAGATATAAGTTACAGCACCTTTGGAAGCAATTGCACTGTAGACATCAAAATGCATGTGGCCTCATAAATGGAACAGAGATGTTTACAAAATAGTTACTATCAAATATATTTAATTCTTTTAAATTGGGCTGACTGCTCAAGGAACAAGAAATAATCGTAAACTGTAAAACAAAGGAGTGAGAAACTAGGTTTGTAGCCAGCCCCTCCTGCTTTCAAAATGCTGGAGGCAGTACAGGTTCATGGCTCTACAGCAACACGTGTAGGGCTCTTTCTAAAACGGGAAAAAAAAATCCCCAAATCTTTAAATATTAAGTTAAGCAGTCAGGGCATGTACCGCACGTTTAACAAGAAGTACTGCAGTTTGCCATCCACCCACTCAGCACTTTTCCTGTATAAAGGAGGAAATTGCTGCAGTAACATTTTAGGACGCATCATTTCAGTGACAATTATTTTTATACATACATATGCATACTATATATATATGTATGTGTTCACATATATAGCATGTGTATATATACACACACAATATATATATATGCACTATATGCATATATATATATACACACACTTTATTTTTTTATATATATATGACAAATATATTTTACCCTGCATCTGACACGGCCACTTCCCCTTCCCTCCCAACACCTCAGTTAGGAAAGAGTCAAGGATTCAAGTTCTCACATGATTTTCAGACTACCGAAATGTATGTTCTTCAACAAACCGAAGAGGTAGTAGCAGCTGGCTGACTGAGAAGTAATCGGGTTGAGTAATGAGTTTCTCCATTACATACATTCTTCAAAAACCCACAACCCTGCTCCTTGCAAGTATCATTCATCAACGAGAAAAATGTCCTGATACTTGCCTAAGTGTGAAATTTCTGAAATTATTCAGCAACAGTAAACAATTAAAAAAACCCGTACCGTTTCCTATCAGGGCACAGTCAGATGTTTTTAAAACAATTTAAAACACATAACTTAGGTTAAATCTCAAGTCAGCTTCCCAGAAACTTGCAGGAAAAGGGGGACACACAAGAAATGAACAAACCTAATCCCTGCAGTATTCACACTTTGAATAAATTAACCCTTCTAAATATTAAAAGGTTAAATTCCGTTTCAGGCATATTTTGTAACTACAGACAGTCTCAGAAACATCTCAAATCTACTCCTCAGTGTGTTTCAGTCCATGAAAGTAGTTTTTCTTTTATGCCACTTATGGATGTCCTGCATTTTCTTGTATGTATTCTTGAAGAAGGCTTTGCTCTAAAATTGAGGTAAGATTTCTAGCAAGAAATCACTTCCAAGAGTCAAGATGCACTGGTAACTAAATGAGAAGCTACAGGTTATAATATAGAAAAAAATAAAAATTCAGCTTTGCTTGGGTGAACTACTCTTACATAAAAGGCAGTAGGTAAAATAAGGTCTTAAAACACTTAGTAGGAGGTAAAACCAAAGTGAGTTAATGAAGGTTTCCAACTTTTGATCTAAGCCCATGTACTCTGCTGACAACATACTAAGAAGAAATGCTTTTGAACTAACAGATTTATTCAGACAACTGTGCTCATCTTCCCCAGGTGATTATATTTAATAAATCACTACAGAAATCTGAATGCACAGTCACAGCAGCCAGACTGACCCTGCTGAAAATAATTGGGCTGAAGCAACAGTTATTTTTATTAGGTCAAACTGTGAGCTACAAAGAATTTATTGCTAAACAACTTCTCCAGAGCTGTTATGGCCTGTTGGCCGTGCAATTTATTTTAGTAAAGTATGCCTAAACACATTTACACATCTGACTCATATGATGCAAATATATGAAACAATTTAGTAATTAAAAGGAGGCTAGGACTGAGCACCAGCCACTAACAACTTCAGTATTTCCTGCACCGCAGACAGCAAACTGCAAATTACATTAGTCATGTGTTGATTATTTTGAAAATATCCTTAAAATAAAAGTTTGGAGGATTTTTCTTCCATCCTTCCATTATTTACATGGAATCTGTTAGTCATTTTGCATTCCTTATTGTCTGTACCCACTGGAGCGAGTGGTTGTGGCCCTGCACACCTACGCAAAGCAGTCCCCTCTGAAAAGAGCAGGCATGGGGAGGCAAGAACAAAGCCCATCGATCACTGCTCTTGTTGTGTGTTTCTGTAATGACTCGATTTCTTTAAAAAGACAAAAAGATTAACTTTTTCTGGTCACAGGAATTCCCACTGCATCGTGACCTCTGATGGATTCAAGTCTGCTAACCCACAGTCCACAAAATTTCCACTGCGGGCAGGCTGACGTCTTTATCTGAAGGCCAGAGTCCCTCAGGGAAGACTGACAGAGAACAAGATTGAAAAGGTTTCGAGAAAGACGCTGATGCTTCAAGTCCAGGTTGTCAGAAATTGCTGTGTGCAACCTGGGAGCCAACCAACAGCGGGAACGCATCTTCTAGGAGAAGACCTGAAGCTGCTGCACCATGCTGCCCATGGTCACTGCACTGCCGCTGGCTGGATTCCTTCAAGAAGTCGCCAAAAAAAAAAAAAATGACACTTACATAGATTCAATATAATTATTGGCCAACAGCTAGTCTTAAGCATGTTAGTTACAATTTTTTATGAAACAGAAACTTGAATTTAAAGTTCAGCTTGCCTTCACGCACAAAGGCACGTGAAAGGCTTGCACAGCAAAAAGTTCAGTTTCAAATTTATCACTAACGTTAATATTTCCCCTATTCAGTGTAAAAAAAAAAAGTACAATTTCTCTACACTAGAAAAGGAGTTTCAAGCCCACAGATCATTTGAACTAAATGCCAGGAGAACAGGTGGAATTAGTGCCAAAGCTGGAACAGCTGAATGGGCCACATGGGACAAAGGCAGTCTTGTACTAAACCTCCATACTTCAAATTTCTTCAGTTTTTTTTGCCTATAAGCCAGAGGCTTATCAGGAATCAACTCCTCCCGCTTGACAAAGGTACATGGAGTCCAAAGCCTCCTTCCCAAAAGGCAGCACGGGGGAACTCCCTGGCTTGTTGGCCCAGGATCCTCCCTCCCTCAGCCAACCAAGCCAGCGAGAAACCGCCACACTAGCTGGTCCCAACAGGAAAGCAAAATCAAATCACCAGCTCTCTTGTTTTGATGCTATGCCATTCCCAACAGCAGCAGTGAAAATTGACAAAAATGGAGAGTTTCCACAGGTTCTTTCACTTGGGAGGGGGCCAGGAGCAAAGAGGCTGAAGATGTGTTTGTGTAAAGGCAGATTTACACCTCGATGATAGCTGGAACCATCCTCGCAGTCCTAAGTGCGTGGAACAGCTTTCATTGCACAATCGCAAGATTTCTGCAGAGCTGGACACTACCTCCTCAGAAGATATCTACTCATCTTCTATAGCAAAAAGAGCTTTTCTGTAAATTCCCACTGTTGAGTGGTGTTATGCAAAGGACCCAAAAGGCGCAGCCTTTAACATTCAGCTGAACGGGGGTGGAGGGAGGGTGTACGAGCAATAAATATGTTCATGCCACAGAATTAGCACAACCTTAGTGGTTATTAACGTTTAATAAAAAAACCACGAGACTTTCAAAATATATACGCTGCTTACATTTATGTTTTTCCAGACGATAAGAACGATCACAAAAATGACACTTAAACAGTTCCATTTCTCTGAAAGACATCATATTCTAATTCGCCAAATGTCAAAATTCCTGTGTCATAATTAAATTATAGAAAGAAAATTACAAACTGCTTTCTTCTCTAGCATCTATGAGAATATAAATTTAAAGAAGACTGTACATTTCCTAGGCAAAGTTTCAAAAGATGAGAGTTATTTATTTCACTCGAGTTTGTTATGGTGGGCAAACGTACAAGCTACGAATTAATTTCCAAAAGCAGGATTTAAAGTGACAGTTTTAAGATATTCACTTAGCAGACTGGAACAGCGTTGCAGTTACAACATCCCTATTTAGTGACAACATAACTATCCGGATAATTTAGGATCAAATGACAACGTACTGCTTTGCATAAAATAATTGTGCATAGCGAGAAAAGTCTAAGCACGAGCTGATTTTAGAAAGGCCCACTGAAGAATGCTCATCTTTGGATTTTTAAAAACTATGAAATATTTAAACCCAATAGTTTAAAGTCTCCTGATAACAAAACTTTATTTCATAACATTTTGGGACCATTTGATAACAGAGAGGACTGCCACACTGCACTTCAACCACCCGACTCCTACTGAACAGTGAGGTGCAGTGCTTTCAGAGATGTCCACGTTGCGGGTTACACCGGTCCCACCGCTCAGCCATTTTACCAGCACTACCGTACGCTCTAGGCAGTTTTCTACATCTTTTTGGTGTTGTATATGTACTGTATCACTTCGTCCCGGCAAACCACCTTTTGGAAACGCAGAACTGAAAAAAACTGGCGAAGCCCTGAGAAGGAGAGGGCTGCAGGGAGGTGGGTGGAAGGGCTCAGCCCAGGTGACAGCCACCCAGAGCAGAGCTGCACCACCTCCCTTCCACCCGCCCCCGCGGCAGTTCAGTCCGCAAAATAAAAGGGTCTAACAGTTCTGCAAATAACGCTAGACTTCTATGCAAAACAGTCGCATCGCGGTCGTTTGTGCTGCTCTAGTGAATCACAGCAGGCTCAGCAGAGACCGCATTATAGAAGAAAACCATCAATAGATGAGCGTGGTGGAGAGGTCCTTGGGTGAAATGGCATCGCACAGCTGTGATGTGCAAAAAGGTTGTACAAAAAGTCAACTAATATTTGTATTTCAGCACCTTCTGCAGCTGCAGTCATCTACTTTTCTACAGCTGAAAATCTTTTTGATGCATACATATATAGCACCAAACAACTGTGATAACTTTGAGTTGGGATGAGCCTTTCTCTGAAATAAAAAGTTTAAAATAAACCAGTTGTAATTCAGGTGTTTGCCTGCCAGAGGGAGCTGAAGGAAAGAAAAAAAAAATCCCATCTATCTCAACGCTTCAAAAGTTTTCGTTCTGTCCTACACCAATTAATTTACCTATTCAGACAAAAAAAGGTTTTAATGCAAAATCAACCCCAGCTGTGTCTGGCACAGGGCAGTCACAGCCTCATCCCGCCCAGGGCAGCCCTGCGCCAACACCCCCACTACCAAAGCCTTGCCCATTATGCCCAATACACCCGCTCTGCAAGTCCCCCTGCATCCTTGCATGGAAACAATACCTACTTTTAAGGTATATTTAAGTACTTTTTGATCCACACCATAGTGGAGATGGCTGCCCCAGAGACAGGCTTCTCTAATAAGGGAAGCATCACATCTAATGCTTTATTACATCAACTTGGCATTAAATGCACGGCAACACTGCGCAAAGACCAAGTTTCCAGTTTGCCAGAAGGAAATACATACTATGCTGAAAACAGATTTTCTTTTAAATGCTTATCGGTCTTTTTTGCACACTCTTTCCACTTACTGCTTCTGCCACTTAACATTAACCTATAAATCTGCATGTGGCTAGAGTTGCTACAGCATAGAACTATAATTAACAAGTTACATATTAATAATTCATTCTTGCATAGCACCAGTGAACCTGAAGAGCTTAAAACAGGCAGGAATTGGTCTCATTTTGCAAATTGGTAAAGCAAAATGTCTAAACAATGCGTTCATGGGAAACCGAGATTCTGTAAACCAGCTCAGGAAAGAATTCCAGCACACACATGATGGACAACCCCCTCTTTCCGTCCTGCACTTCAGTTAAACTACTTCCAACAGCAAAAACTTTAGATATAAAAGCCAGCATGAATCCCACCAGAGATTTCACATTTTGAAAAAGAGCAGAATGAGTATACCTTCAAATAGCTGCCTTAAAGATTTAAGGGCTAAACTGATCCAACTTCCCTTAGATCAAAATTTGACCAACAGCTTTAAAATAAGCTGAGTAGCATCCTGTGTATTTCTTGCAATCAAAACACTTTTAGGAAAATCAGTTATGCCACCTTCTGGTGTTCATAAGAACCGCTCTACAAGACAAATACTCATTTTCATAAATCCTCAAATGGGAAAAAACATCGCATAACCAGAAAACTCACTTGACATAGGACACCGATGCAAAATATGACTCTTTCTTAAGCTTCAGTTGATTTGTACAACATCGTTAGCTTGGCCTAGCTTGTGCCCAGCCTTCAAGTTCCTAAGCCTGTACTACCTGCTGACAAACGCAGCAACATTCGCTCAGGTTACCGCGTTTGAGACAGGAGCTATTCTGCTCTTTGCCCCATCTCACCAGCGATAGCAATGGAAAAGGTAGAGAGTGAAAAGGATGAGCAAACTCGTGAAATGGCTTCTGTACAAGGAACAACTTGTAGATTGGACTTAACAGCATGGAAGGCAGACAGGCAAGAAGAAATTCATTAGAGTCTATAGTGTCACACAAAGCATGGTAAAGGTGAACAGGGAGTCATCATTCACCACCTCTCCAACACAATAGAAAGCTTCAAATGAAACTAGCAGATGTCTGGTAAAAAAAACAACAGAGGAAACTTCTTCACATAATATGCTTCAGCTATCACGCCATCAGCTTTTCAGTAACCATTTCTTCTTACGACAGATGCACAGAAGCAACTGTGAAAAGTAAAAAAAAAAAAGAAATGGTTTGTACTGCGAGGCATGGTAGGTGACTCAAGCAGAGTCACATACACGGCCAGCGATCAAACTTCTTCACCTCACCTCCCACTACCCTGGCATCACTAATACTGTAGTAGGAGAAATGTATGGATATGCAAGGACAGCTGTAAATACCCTTCCTTCTGTATTATACCTGGATCTATGCAATATAATCTGTACTGCTAAGTACACAAGGAAGGATGAATTTAAGGTATGACTCCATTTCAAGAAATTTTTGATTGCTTCCAAGCTAAGACTTCAATATAAAACTGTTTCTAGACAAAGTTCCACAGACAATTTCTCAGGCAGAAAAAGCAGTGCATCTTCAGTCAAGGAAGAAAGTAGGTATAGAGCTAGGTATGAACTAACATTAAAAAAGAGTATGTGGATAACTGACTCCAAGCGTGTCAAGTTTGATGCGCCACTGTTTCTTACAAGACATGCATATCTACCAATTCTCCAACCTTAGTCAAACTTTGACCTACAAATTAGCTATTTCTGGCCATAATTTTCCACTGTAACTTTGAACTACACAAGTTTAATTACATGAATTTAAAATGTAATTAGGAAGTTTGGTGTAGGTATCAGTCAAACCCAAGACCACGCTCGGGTACTTATGCACAAGTAGCAGAACCAACACAAGACACAGCTGAAATACAAGGACATCTCTAAGTGTCCCCAGTTGCTCATGACACCTTCCCACAAGCCTTTGCATATTCTTTCAGCTATATATATTCAGCTCTTCGCAGTATGTGTCTCATTGTATAAACATTTTCTGATCTCTAAACAAAGCAAATCTTACATTAAGCAAAGCTTTGCTCTAACGTGTTCTTACAATTAAGGTTTTTTTATTCATTCTTAAATTCAGCATTTTGGTTTCTGGAGATGCTGTAATTATCATTTTGCCCACACAAGGCAGAATGATAATATGCAGAAGGCTATACACACATCATGAGAAGAACAAAACATTACTTTCATCACAAACACCATCAGAAGTCATGCTGCAACACCACTTTATTTGCCTGAAAGATTTTCCAAGAACCTCAGAAATAACTAATATACCACCAAAGTTGCACAATAATACCTCAGAAGAATCATGATAGTAACTCAGACCAGGTGTAATGTGACTGCGGCCACCTGAACAAAGTCTTGCTGTATACTCCACAAAGCATTGCCTGGAAAATGCAACGCTATCATCCCACATAATTAAGTGTTAAAATAATCAAATTAAAAAATAAAGTCAAGCACTGGCATCAGTCATGCCTGAACTGCTTCTGCCTGCCCATGTACTTACAGACATTTGTAGCTGCCACTGAACAGATTTCTGCAGTTTAGCAAACCTTAAACCGAAAGCAGTGTTGGTCCCTAGCAATTCAAAGGCGATCTCGAACGAACTCGGTACTTTCATGACACTAAAATCCTTGAAAGCTGAAGCTTTTGAGGCCTTTGAATAGCACATACTGGAAACATGAAAAGAAGGCAAGATTAATTCTGGGGACACCTGGGAAAGCTCTGCTGAGCCAGCCATACGCTACTGCAAATCCAAAGGCGCAGGATGCAGCGGGCAGATGAGGAAGGGAGGACGGCAGGGCTATAAGCCAGATATTTATTCAGCAGGGTCAGTACTGAACTTGAAGCGAAACGCAGTTGGTAGCACAGTATAAGGTGAACATTTGCCGCAAGAGTCTCTGTAAACACTGAAATAAAAACTGTCCAGTGAAAAATAAACCTATGCAGGGAAACCAACAGTTACAGCAACTACTGGACCACAGGAGTTTTACATAAACACTCGTACAGAAGAGCGTTCTTTCTTCAGTGCTTCTCATCAGATTTCTGCAAACTTATGTTCTGGCTCATACCCTGAATCAAGCAACGGCACGCACAAACATACCTTCCTCTGTTTGATTCTTTAACTGAAGTGGAAACATAAGCAAACTACCAACATCTTGCTGCACAAAAAGCAGCTGCTGGGAAGAAATTTTTTTTTAAAACACAACAAAATTTTGCTGGGTCCTGAAATGCACTTCCAGGGATTTGGGGGGAACAACGGCAACACCCAATTCAGAGCACAAAATACTGATTTATTAAAAAGAAAAGACCTCTCTGAAGACTACCTGGGATGTTAAATAATTACATTCAATAAAGAGTTAAGAAGAAGTTGTTCAGGATTCTTAGCCATCGTATCAAGCACCTCAGTGTAAAATAACTAAATTCTAGTATTTGCAGATAAGCAGCCTATTTAAGATTATCTTTGATCAAGCCCCCAGAACAATGCACAGTGTGACTAAGCTTTTACTTCACTGCTGTAATCTGATGAAAGCATACAGAATCCAAAGGGCACATATTCCATTCGGAAAAAGTGAAATTAAATACAATTATTGAGCTTTAGCTTTCAGTTGTTGAATGCACATAATAAATTCTTTTTAATAGCAAATTCCAGTAATGTGATTCAGTTCATTTACCCTCCTTCTCCCTCCCTTTTCTCCCAAATTCTGCATTGTAAATGGTCTTATAACCCAGTACGTTAACTGTCCAGAGAACAAGGCCATTCCTGTTCTTAAACAACACTCCTCATTACTCCTAACCCATGCATAGCAGACAGATGGCTAGTCTAACTCCAGATCAAGCCAGCACGCATCACATAATTACTCCTCATCAGCCAACGTCTTTGTCACACCCCACTAAACAGCAGCAATGAAAAGGATGTCCGGTTTACAATGACAGACCAGCGATGTCCTGGCAGAGCCCCTGAGCAAAACCCAAGACAGACTACTATGTATTTTATTATATGGGCCCAGCTCTAATTATCTGAAAACAGAACTGAACAGTCACGTTGGTGCTCTAATTACTGGGGAGATAGAACAAGAGAGGAGAAAATCTCCCTGTGAGAGCCAAGGGGAACCCAGACAATAGCCAAGGATGCGGCTCTGGCCAGGAGAGAACAGCTTTACAGAGCCTGCGAACTCCTCTGCTTCGGTTTTCATGTTCTGCTTTACTCCCACGTTGCTCTGACTCACTCAAGTCACATCGATCCACATTTAAGCAACTGCAAACACGGCTTTGCTATCCTTGTCCAGCTGGGTACCGAGGAACTTGCCGACTTGTTGATACATGACCTCTACGCGCTTGGGACGACAGACGTAAATTGAGAGCATCTGAAGATTTAACACATTCACTTCAAATTAAGTTCCCTTCCAGATCCTTGGCTGATACACCTCCGCCTACCTGGCTGTCAGCTTTGGTTCAGCTAGCCTGTAGCTGGAGCAGGAGAACGAACCTAGAAGTCTGGAATTTGGAGCAGGGCAGTTGCATGCTGAAAACGTTTGGAATCCAACGTCATAGAGCTGGATGTGATAGCTTGGGAAGATGGAAGGAGATTAGCAAGATGCTCAGGTTTCAGAAGTGTCATAGGAAGGTCGGGCATAAATACACGTACAATATTGTAACGAGGCAGTAGTTCTAGCTGAAGGTTTCCTCTGACGGACATACTACTACATTTTAATAATGCACTGTTATCTTCAGTTGTTAAATTTACTGTTATCTGCAGGAATCATACTGATATCTGGATTTCAGATTTCAGAGTGCATCTGTTTATGGGACTCACCAGGCTGTAGAAGAACATACTGTCTGAAAAATTGACTTGTTTCCCTCAGCAGCCTTCTCTGGTCCTGCAAGATACTCTAGAATACCTCTGAAGATCATGTGAAAACTTAATAGTTGCTTCAACTTTCACTGTCCAGGGCAAGACACTAATGCAAATATAACCTAGCACTTCTCATTTTTACAAGATATCCTTAACAACATCAGCAAGCTTGAAGTGCAGCTCATTAAAACAAATCAGTTTCAGATGCAAAACCGACTGATCTCTCCATACAGTGAACACCCAAGCAAGACTGGGTGTCCTGTTTTTCCAGCATAGTCTCCACTACTGTACAATTATTTTCTAAGATATGCCCGATTTTGCATCCAAGTGAACCAAAAGCTGAATCACAGACACATCCCAGATGTCCAAAGACAATGGAATCATCAGAAACATACTGCCAAGCTGCACGCATGAACATACACATGCAGAACACCTCTAGCATGAAAAAAATGGAATATATGAGTGGATTTTTTTGATTGGTTGGGTTTTATAATGCAAGTTTTTTTGGCGTTGGGGTGTGGGGGTTTTTTTTCCCTTCAAGTAAGGCACAAATATACACATCCTTCAGTTGTTTTGGGGGGTTTTTGGTTCATTTGTTTTTAAATGTAGGAAGTACCAACAAACTATTTAGCACCCATAAAGGTATACTTCCCTTTTCAAAATTAGGTGACTTCTTTTCTTATCAGCAAAATGAAATAAAACCGATCAGATCCACCCACGAAAAAGTTTTGTTTTCTTCCCCTTCCTTTTATGAATAAAGAACAATGTAATTCTTCTATATTTGACTATATGGGAGGACAATGATTATAGCTGAGTGTTAGCACTAGAAGTATTTTCTGGGAGTAAGGAATTTAAAGATAGCATTCCTGCTTTTCGAGATGACAACTGTGTTTAGTTAGATGATCAGCTGTTAAAGCAGCTTAAGCTGCATATTAAAATGATTCATTTTTTAAACAACAGGAATTATTTAAGTCTTTGAATGTTCTGTGCATTATCAATTTAAGGATTATGCCAGTCTGTACCCAAAGTGATATACTCAGCTTAAATATAGGGTCACAATGGGTAAATAATGTGCAGAAAGGGAGAATGCTATACATGCTATTTGAGTAGATTATTTTAGATTTAGGGCTCTAAAGCCCTTTACCATAAGCATAAAGCCACTTTGTCTTTTTAACTTGATGCATTCAAATAAAGACCGAGCTGAGCAGGGAAGCAATTACTCATAACACAACACCCACCACTTGCCACCCAGAGAACAGCTCTACCCAATGCACATCCACCCAAGTGACAGAAGACAGAGAGAAGAAAACAAAAGGCAAAAATGGCAATCGGCATGAGATTACATTGCACTGCTAACAACCCGTCACCAGTCGCAGAACTTTCCAGAGTTGTATCTTTTCTGCAAAAACTGCTCGTGCGGTATGGAACGCAGCCCAAACCAGCCAGATTTTCCAAGCAGCTAGCCCAGTTTGCAGGCTTACCCATCCCATTAACAGCAGTAGCCTCGCTTCCTTCAGAGAGAAAATGAACTACTGTAGATCCACACCTATTTGCTGCCCACATCAAGATCAAGTTGCAAACATTCCATGCGTCAAAGGCACTGCATTACAAATATACTAAAACTACCTTTGGATGTTAGGATCCAGAAGCCATGTATAGAGGGAGTTTAATTGCAACTAACCCAGAAACAGACCTGAACCAAAAACAAAAACCAGCTTTTAAATATGCAAGAGGGTGTTACTACTTTGAACCACCATTCCTTTCTTCATGAAAAAAAAAAAAACCAAAACTTTTTAACAGTTAAATGCTACCAATTTATTCATCAAGCCTGCACATAAATTTCTAGTCATACAAGAGCAACTTTTGTTTTTTTATCAAATACTCCATCATCACAAAGAAAACATTAATTTTACCTAGTCAATATTGAAAAAAAAAACCTCCAGAGATTTTATTTAAATGCAAGTCAACATGAAAGCTGCGAGTTTTTACTTTATTAATACTTAAGTCATTTGGAGTGGTTGGTTAAAAAAAGTAATTTGGAAAGCTAAAAAGCATTTATTGAAGAAAAACTTTTGACTGAAGAGGTTAATTCTTCCGCTGAGGTTAAGAAATCATTTCCTCCTAAACAAGCACAAACGCTGTCACACGCCCCATGCTGAGACCAGATGTGACCAACACAAGTGTCCAATAAATAAGAAACTTGTCATCTCCTCAAAAAAAACCTACTGGATTTTTTCCAATTCTTTATTTTCCAACTTTAGCTCTTGCATGAATATATTCAAAAGGCTTTATATGAAAATGCCAACATTCCCATTTCAAATGAAAACATACTTGTTCTAAAATATTCATGTGCACGTGCCTAAGAACGAAGGACGTAAATGCATGGACCTAAGGAGAAGGAGAGAAAATACAGGTAACGTCACTGCTACCGACAGAGCATTTAGCATGACTGCTAAATAAAATCAAGTACAATGGAGTAACTAGAGGGAAATAGGATGGAGTGAAGAGGTACTGTTTGGGATTACTAGAGACTGGAAGCTTTTGAAGATGGAGAAAACACATACATCGTAACTCTGCTCTAAGGAAAGCTTTTATAATTTTTTCTTCAAGTTTCATGGCATTATTATTCATTAAACAGCCATTCTTCGTGCTAAGCAGAAATGTGCCTGACCAAAACACTGCTAAAAGGCTGTATGCATTCACTGAGTGACAGCAGTAGACAAGAATTTCACTCATACAGAAGTCTGAAAAGTGAAACTTGAGACCGAATATGCTCAAGACACCACAAATGCATCCAGCAGACAAAAGGCACTTGTGTGCCTGTTTTGGAGGAGGGGGAAAGAAAAAAAAAAAAAGGCAGAAAATCTGTTGCTTCTAATCCAAGATCAAACACGTAGTGAAAAATCCCCCCGGAAGCGGAGAGCAGCATACTGATGAGTTTGATCATTCTTCAAGAATGATTTAGCTACTGCCAAAACGTAACTTCAATAATTTAAACTGTTGTCCCATGAATTATCTGTTTAGACTGAGATCAAAGTACACAAGATCAGTCAATGAAACTACAGAAACGGCTCTATTAGATTTCTTTAGTCTAAACTTGCTAAAAAATAAGGTTGCTTAATGTCAATACAACCTTTGGAAGAGAAATAATTGAGCATTTATTCTTAAGAAGAATGCTCAAAACAGTTCTTCAAATATATTAATCTAGTTAAAGGAAAGGTTTAAACGTCATTAACAATCAAAATGAAGAATGTGGAAGTCTTAAATGGCATTAACAGAAAATTGCTAGTCATGAACGATGCCATTTGATGCAGCAATGTTTTTCAGCCACCTACAAGGGAAAACAAATCCTACCAACACTGTTCCCCTACTGAAACCCTCTTATTCATGCTGCTATATTTCATATAGCAGTGCAGAAAAGCACCTAATAGATCCCTGTCACGTCCTCGGGAGGGGAAAAAAATCAAATCAAAACTAACATTCTTGGCACAAGGAGGCTCCTTTACAAAGGAGTGCCAGAAACTTTTGTACCAGCAGCTATTTCATTACCAACTTAAGGCATCTAAGCTTATGTTTTCTTTTTCATTTAAGCATGAAGTTCCTAATTCAACTACAAAAAGCATGAAAACTAACATAGGTATAGCGTACACCCTAAAAGATTTTCTACAGAAGGATACTGCCCTAGAAACATACTGATTTTTCTAGCTTCTTTGAAAGGGTGAAACCAGTCACTCCAACAAATGAATCAGATCAGACAAAACTCCGATTACAGGTGTGCAAAGTACAGCACAAGATAAAAAGGCAAACAATTTTACGGCTTCCTGAAATCAGGTTCAGTTAGTTAAGACATAATTGTTCCTATTAAGAACTTTATTTCAAGAAAGGAAGACGCTGAAATAAGGTTGCTGGAACTTCTTCTGGGACAAGGTGATCGTCTCTACTCTGGCCCTAAATCTGTGGGTTTTCTTTCTAAAAAAAGAATAAGCACAAAAAGACTAAATAGCAGGTAGAGTGTAATCAAGAAAGACGGAATGGCTGATTTCAGTACGTTTTAAGACAGAAATCCCTTTCCAGCCATATCAGGAATGTTTTTACTACACTGACAGATTTGATAAGTAACTGTTACTGCCTCCTTGTTCTAAAGTTGGTCTTTGGGTACCTAAAAGCAGATGCAAGGGCAGCTGGATAAACTAAACCAGAAAAAGCCAGAGAAATCACAGATTAGAGCACCATTAAGACTAAAGCTGGGGGTTTTTTTCTGCTTTGTTTGAAAATCCGAGAGTCCATTACTTGAGGAACAAATTAGCTTATAACTCACTAACTAGGTCCCTTCATTTCTTAAAGGCATTTGCTAATTAGTTCTTCCAGAATCCTTCAGTTTTCCAGGCGGGGATAAAAGCCTTCCAGGCTGCCATCCTGAAAAAGTCCCACTGCCATCTCTGCAGGAATTCAGGCACTTCCAACATACCTGTCCTGAAGCACTGCTGACACCTCCCCTCTGAGCACAGACCGATCCATGCCGCCCAGGTTAGTAACTCCCCTGTTGGCCAAAGGAGATAAAACGTAATATGTCATTTTAGATGAGGGTAGCCACGCTGAAGCGTGCTTAACATGGCAGAACACATGAAGTTGCAGCAAATAGATGCCAAAGACCTGTGGAGTCCATCTCTGTGGTTTTTTTTTTTAAATAAGAAAATGAGGGGTTTTGTTTGAAGAAATAATAATGAGTCACAGAAAGCCACAAAGCAGATGAGCCACATCCTAAAATCTATGCAGGCACAACAGTATCTGCGTGCTGTCCATTCCATACCACCTTTTGAGGTTGTTAGAGAAATATGTCAAGGCTATCAACAGCAGAAGAAAGAAAACCGACTCAAGAATAAATTCCATCAACTGAAAAGTCTGATGTTAAAAAAGGAAAAAAAATCGTGACAATATAAAAAGCACCAATCTCAATGAAAAGCCTTTATCCCAGTCTTCCCCAAACCTAGTGCACACAAACTCTGCATGAATTTACTACCTACTGCTCAGCTGTGTTGCCTGTATTTCTGCTACTCCCTTGACTACCACAAACTTCAATTAGTCTTCGTTTGGCTTGCAAAGACAGGATCTAATCTAGGATGCTAATTTCTAATTAACTTGTCTTGTATTCATGTGTGCTTTATGAGCAGACGGAGGACATCTAGGAGGAAATATCATCATCGTATTCCGTTTCAGCGCAAGGACCAAAGCTTCAGTGCACCAAAGCTTCGCTGCTCCTTAACTGCTAGAAGTCTGAACAGAAATGATTGCAGACCTGGGCCTAATTTGAAGCACAAACAGTAAATGAAACGAGAAAATTGAATTGTTCTCTTATTTAATTACTCATCATTGTTCAACTTGGAGAAGAAGAGGTTGAGAGAGAAAAGGTCGACTCCCAGGTTTCCAATACCTGAAATGTAGTTGTAGAGAAGATGGAGGTACTCCCTTCACAAGGATGCACTTATTTTTTCCTTTTTTCTTCATGAAAAAAAATCTTTCTTGAAAATGTGTTACGAATTGAATTACTTTCCAATGAAAAAATCAACATTAAGTCACTTTTGTCACCACAAAGCATTCCAGACAATGAAAATATTCTGTATTAAAAAAAAAAAATAAAAATTACTGAACTTTACTAGTTTTTCTCTTTGCCAACAAAGCATCAAGAATGAAAATGAAATTCAAAAGTTGAACTAGGTCTTCAGACATTTTAGTATTATGAGGCCTTGGGTGAATGTGACAATATTTATATCAAAATAATCTTTTCATTTCTTCTTTTCTACCCACATACTACTGCGAGTCTTTGGACAAATCTACGTTTATGCTTTGCATCTTGCCTGCAGTACTACATCATTAGGGATGTGCAATTTTGCCTGACTGGTAATTTGCTCCTGGGGGGAGTAAAGAAAGAGCGTTTTGTTCGCGGGATCTTTTCCCTTGGCAAGAGATTGAAGATATAGGAAACACAAAGGGTGCTGTTTCTCTAAAGAACTTACACATTCAGGCTAGCAAGAGTCTTAAACAAATGCAGTTACAGTGATAAATTACTTTTATAAATTTAGGTCATCAAATCAATTAAGAAAAACTGGGAAAAAAGCCATCTTTCACAAGTGTATGCTGCCTGTATAAAGAGTTACTGTCAAATATACAACAATTTTTTCCAGGATTATTTCTCCAACATCTTCAAGATGCAACCTTTTCTCCCTCGTTATCTACCCAGGTAAAATCCATCTTTCACAAAATTAAGTTATTCCAGTTTCAGAAAAGCTCCACATTTCTTAAACCTTTGAAACTGCTGCAATGCCTTCCTGCCTTATCCCTTCAGCCACGTTAATTTACTACGGCGCATC
Source organism: Theristicus caerulescens (assembly GCA_020745775.1). Lineage (NCBI taxonomy): Eukaryota > Metazoa > Chordata > Aves > Pelecaniformes > Threskiornithidae > Theristicus > Theristicus caerulescens. Next base: position 23,053,932 of record CM036567.1, on the reverse strand, counting down.
CATCCAATACTCCTGCTTCTCTCACCACATCAAGCATGAAAAGCTGCTTTCTAACGCCCTTCAGGGCTCAGCTTTGCTGTTTTTGCAACGTTTATTCCCCTTAATTAGATCAACCTTTGGCAAGCCATCCAATAAGCACCTCTGTGTTTTCTTCCATGTGACCCCTTCCACACCAAGGTGCCTTAAAAAAAAAAAAAGGCAGCGATAAGTTCTCCTTCAAAACAACCCCCAGGTTGGCAATGACACATGGCACTTGACGTTGGTCAGAGAGCTGATGCACTGCACCTCCTTCTTAGCCGCTCGGTTTGATTTTCGATAGATCCCCATCTGCACCTGCTCTCTTTTTGCACTCTGAGTTATAAGCACTTTGGCTGAAAGATGTTTTATCTTTGTATACCAGCATTGCTCGTCAGGTGAGTATTCAAACAACAAATTACCGAAGGAGAGTTCCTGCAAACTAGATATTGAGCTGTACTTTTCGCAGCATTTTCACACACAGGCAGAATTAGGTAAAAGCGTAGGGTCATTAAATTGAAAAGAATAAAAGATCTAAACTCGCTGCAGAATCAGTCGTTCATCTAGATGAAGGAGAAAATGAGAAATCTGCTTCACAGGAAAGTTCATAAATTTCAATTTTTTAAATTTCTATTTTTTAATTTAAAACAGGAGACTGCATCCAGTGAGGCAGACTATCCGTAAGCCTTTGCAGCAGCAACCAGGCTCAAGGTGGACATAGCACAGGTAAGCAGTACGAGGGCAAGTAAGCGGCAATTGTTAAGGTAGCACTTCGCCTCTTGCAAACCCAGTACAAAAAGCAGATTATCTCTGCTCAAAAGCCACCAAAACGAAACATGACAAGAGAAGCAAGCTGATTGCCGAGAACTCTGCTAGCACGACATCAGCAGAGGCTCAGGCCTTTCCATCAGAGGCTATTCTGATCCAGCTGCAAACACCCAGATGCAACATCTGTTGAGTCAGGGTTGCTTAGGAGCAAGTGTTAAAGAGGGCATCAGACAAACGTTTTAAAAAAAAAGATTCCCCATGGATTTTTCTCTTTAATTGAAAAGACACTACAACAGTGTTCCTTACTACATTTAAAAAAAAAAAAAAATCAACATACCGTTTCCAAAGCTATTCAGTTTTGCTTCCTTGAAGCAAAAGCAAGAGATTGTTGTTAAAAACAACAAAAGTTGTGTGAAACTGTCCAAAGTCTAAAATTTAAGGAAGCTTCAGTTACTAAAAAACCGACACACTTCATATCGCACATAGGAGTTCATTAAAATTCGGCAGTAGGCATGTGCTGGATCAGTTCAGACTTCCCGAAATGCCATTTACAAGCACCGTAATTTCAGGTAAACTGCATTTACTAAAAAGGAAGCAAGACTGTTTAATAGAACAGGATCCACTACACTGAACTCCATAATATAAAACCATATTTAAAATCAGTGCAAGTAATTCTTGTTTTATGTAAACCATTCTACTGCAAAACTAGCTTGCACAGCACACAACAGAGCACTATTAAAGCAATGTAAACATCTGGCTCGTGAAAAATAACACACTAACATGCAGGATGCAGACTGGCAATGGAAATACTACTCATCTGCAGAGTATAAAGCTCCAGAAGATCTACTGCCTCGCCCTCATCATCCTAAAACGTCCCGAAACGTCCAGAAGGATGCCTGCACCAAATCAGAAGACAAACTGTTTCACTGCATAACTACAGCAACCTTTAATAAGACATTGTACAGACAGCAAATAAGCCTCTAGAGCTGTTACACGGGGAAAGAAAAACCTTTATAGTCTTAATGCAATCAAACCTATGATCTCAAAACCATTCAGCAATTTCAACCTCTGCATAACATTCGTAGGAGCACAATCATGCTTCTGTGCTCCCGAGCTAAACCAGGATTATTTCATTGCCTAAGTACACCGGCATCTGTGCCCTAACGGATCTTGGCTCCCGACTCAGGCCGTGTGTTGGCAGTTATGGGCTTCCTCATTTGAACTCTAAGTGACAAGTCTGACAATACCAGAGTCATTGTTCAATTTCAAGGCAAGCACAGAGTGGCATTTTATATAAAGATTTATGTAACTAAAGTTTAAAACCAAACCTGTCTGCTTATACACTCGGTAAGTGACGTGCAGGATAAAAGCTGGACTTACAAAAGAGCTCGGAGCGCACTTTTACTCCAACTCCAATGCACTAGTTTGTGTGAGCCACAGTCATCGTCAGAGATCCCTCCTCTCTTTGCACGTTATTTCTGTAGTTTATCTGGAGCAAATCAGCTACTCTCCCCACGCCAATGGCCTTGAAGACGACCCTGCCTCCAACCTATACCCCTGTGTCCAGACTCACCCCTCCGCCTATCTGCTATGGCTTTGTAGCTGACAGCCTCACCAAGAGCAGAGACAGAGAGCTCTTCCCCACCAATTCTTCACATCCAGTAGACCCCACAGACACGTCTCGCCAGACTCTATGGAAGGGGCACATCCACCATTTCAGACTGTATCTCAGGTTTGGGACAGTAAGCTGTGACGAACCAGGCTGGCGAGTCCCACGCACCTAACACGCGTTAGAGGTGCAGAAGGGTTCTCCCTTGCCCCCTTCCCTTCCATTCTTCAACGCCCTTATTTTACTGCCAGCAAAGTTAGCTTTTACCTGAAGATTTCCAAGGATGAAAAAGCTGCCCTGTTACACAGCATCCCGTTTCCCAAGACTGGGGCAGGGACCTGAAAGTCACCCATTTCCACAAGCAGCTGCATGTGACACCAGGTCGGGGCACTGTGCGAGGACAGGCTCAACCCACTCCACTGAAAGGGAAGCAGTGGAAAGCGGAATTTTTGCAACGCTGAGATGCGGGTGTCAAAGCATTGCTTGAAATGAAATAGTCTTTTGAACTTTAAGTTAGCTGATCAACTGTTTCGTGCCTGGATTTGCACAATGAACCAAATGTAAACTCTCACATAATTATGGCAAGATGAATCAAAATTTTATCAAGCTATTAGTTGGCCCAAAAATATGCAATTGGTTTGATGGAAAAGTTTTCTTACAATGTTTAAGTCCTTCTGTAAAGGGTTTGCATTTCACCTGCATTTTTCATCCCTCACAAAACCTTTCTCCAATACAAGTCACCTGTGGCTACAACTTCAGCATATTAAAGCTCATTCATCACCACCTACACTTAATAAATCCACGCTGGTGAAACTGATTCCACCAACAAAAGTTTGATTAGATGAGCATTACATTTAAAAAAAAAAAAAAAGGCACACAGAAGCCATCCAGCAAATACAAGTAAAAGAAAAACCTGTATTATCTCCAGTAAGACAGCAGCACTCGACATTTGGATCCCACTTTCTCCTCACTCACGGTGAAAAACCCTCCTGGTAAGAAACCAGCTGCTGGCTGTCAGTTATTTTAAGAGCATAAAGCTTTATGTGGTTACTAAGATCAGGGAAGGCCAATGGAACATATTAGTCCATTCATGAGGAAACCGAATAGCTTAGATACGGCATGTCCCTTCGGTGTCCAACTTGTCACATACACCCCTAATCTACTGATTACCAAGGGCACAGCTCAAGTACCCATTACTATTGTACAAATTAGACTTAGGCAGACATGGGCAGATGTCAAGTAGAACAAGGCACCCTCATTCAGCCTGTCAGGAAAGAATCAGCACCGGGAATGGGTGTGCATCTCTGTGTTTTGGTTGAAGCGCTTCATTTCCACAATTTTAAGTTAAATATTATCCAATATACTTACGAATTAACATCTTTTAAGTCTATGAATGTAGGAGTCAATACTACTAGGTGAAAAAGCTTTTATTGTACATTCTCACTTTATTACCAAAGCCACATTTGAACTTAACGGACTAAGTTGCAGTATATATTTTAAACCCTTTAAAGCTTGCTGCTTGAGCACAGGTGAAACATTTTTCTACTTTTAACCAGAAATCCTGTACATTCAAAACTGCACAGTAATAAACCATGATAAAAACTGTAACAGGTAAACTGCTGTTTCCATTGTACTTCCCACAAACTTTCTATAACTGTATAAATACCACTCGCAGAAAGAGATATTACAGCACAGAGGTTAAAGCCAAGGTTATGATCCTGTAGAACTGGGAAGAGAAACCAGTTCCTGTAGCTCGGACGAAACTCTATTCAATTCACAAGCTATCCCATTATATCTTACCCATATTCACCCTTGCAATATCCCATGAGAATTAACAAAACTAGCCACATAGATATTACCTGTTCTTGCAGCTACTTATGCTGACACAGAGTCTTAACGTAGGCAAATCCAGAAACCCTGTTCGCAGCGGGTGTCATTGGCTGTAAGCCTTATCCGCCCTCTGAAGCGGCGGAGCACAACCTGACCCAGCCATATGCTGAAGACCGTGAAAAGCTGACTGCTATGCAACTCAAAGGTCTTTAACAGCAACCATCTGTACAAATTAAATGCTAGCCCCACAAAATAACTGCTACGTATTTTTCAGAACCTTTTCTGAAAATTACCACACTACAAGATAGTCAACATCTGTAAATACACTCAAAGAAAAATGTATGTATTATCAGTAACTGTGGCATCACTATAATAATATTTCAGGGTCTGTAGACTGATACTTGGAACATTTAGACCTAAACTATATTTCTTGCATAAAAAAATAACAGAACAACCAAGTTCCAATTTTATTAAGTTGATAATAACAAAGATATCTTATTTAAAAAAATAACGAAGCTATTTCTCTACTGCAAATTTTTCCAAGCTCTATAGAGCGATGCCCAGCTGGCAAGTAAATACAACTGTAGTTGGCTAACACACTGTACCTGTCGAAAGCACAAACTTATGCAAGCCTGTGCAGACCAGATGGCCACACTTCTACTTCATTCACCCTTATACCTTCTAGAGAGCTACAGCAAGAGTTTAAAGAACCTTTTTAGTTTTAAGGGGTAAAGATTTATAGTTATGAAAAAGCCCCTTTGCCCTAAGGAAGCAGCCCAGAAAGCTGAAACAAAAGAATCTGAACCAAACCAAGTCTTTGGTGATATCCCCTCACCTCATTGCTAACAGCAGAAATCTCTGTTGTTGGGTTCGGAGAATTTAAACAGGGACACTTTTAAGAACAGTGTTATCCACGAAGGAAGCAGCCTAAGGAAGTAGTAGACCCCTGCACAAGTCCTACCTGACTTAGAGGGTCAGAGGTGGGACTGCCAAAAGATGACTGTCTCGGGGCAGACCAAAGCAGTTCAAGGAGCTGCAGAAGGAAGCTCTGCCCACGCGATCTAAGCCAGGGACTCTGCTTGAGCCCTGACCAGAAGCTGAAAACAAGGAGAACAACGCGTGCCATGACCGAGGAATCGAATGCTCCACTACTCTGGTTATCCACAAAAGGCATCACAGAATGCAATATTTTTATTTAAAATATTAATTATTATTCTTAAAAGTGATATTATTATTATTATTAAATAATATTCCATATTATCACTACCACTCAGCCAACTGTGACAAAGCCTTCACGGACTTTGGCCACAAGAGAACGATCTCAAGGTCACAGAGTAAATCAAACCAACACTGTATTTCCTGGGTAAGTCAGCTGGATCAGCACAAGGATTTCTCCTGTTGCTTCCTAAAGAATCCAGCCCCTGGCCAGGACACCGTTACAAAGAAATCCTCCCGCAGCCTTCCTGAACCGGCAAACAGAGGCTGGAAGAAGCCAAGAGAAAGATGACTACAAGCCAATATTATCTTGAAGCAGGTTTTCTCTTGACTGAAAGCAAGACAGACTACCAGCCACTATTTGCAGATGCCGAACCTCATCCCAGAATGAGGAAATTAAGCATTAATGACAATATTTTTTAAAGTAGTTACTAAACTACTAATCACAAGACCGTATCTATGAAAATATGCAAAGGGCTCCAGGATGAGGGAAGCCTAAAAACCATTTAAAAACCTTTTCCTTATATCTAGGTAACAAAAAAGTCAAATCCCATGTAACAATCCAAACCGGTTCCTACCTAGGAGTTTAGGCAATTACTAGTCTGTTATAATAAAAGGATATTTTTCAATTTAAAAAAAAAAAATTTCATGGTGTAGCTTTAATACTACACATGCAAAAAAAAATTTAGAAATCGAGGTGCCTGAGGTAACAGCAGCTCTTCTAACCTGAGCTCTTCAGTGCCAGGAAAAGCACTGAAGTTGTCCACAAAGGCACCATTCTCCTAGATAATTATCATTAGAACAAAGCAGTAGCTCCAGAGTATCAAAACTTATGGTTTAAAAGAAAGCACTCAAGACCACATTACTCATACTATACTTCAAAAAAAAAGTAAATCCTAAAATAACACGCTGCTTTAATTCTCAACTGTTACTGGAAATTTGGCAAAAAAAGGAAACACTGGGACTAATCGCCCCAAGGGGGAGAGCTGGCTGATGAGTGTACAGCACTAGAAACATAGCGTATTTATAGAGTCCATCTGACAAATAAGACATTGCATCACCTAATTGCGATCATAAAAAAATGCCCTTATTTCCACAAAAGTAAATCCTTTAAGTACTTATTTAGCTACAGTTATATTCTGACATAGAGGTTCCTCCTTTCCTGTAATATTTTGGGAGCGCGGTTTAACTGCATGCTCCCAGAACATTGTTGTGTTCCAGCAGACAGGAACTGAAAACTTTCAGGAAAGCTTCTATTGACTGCTACTATTCCCATCTTCTGTATGGCAAATATATCAGACTTCCAATCACAATTAGACAAGCACAATAAAGCGTTAATAACCTGTCATGTAGAATAGGTAGCGCCTGTAAGCTTGACAGAAGAGCTCCTGTAAGTACAGAGTTAACCCTACTAAATAAAGGTTACCCACATACCCAGTGTCGGGGGTTTTTACTAATGTCTAGAACACATTCAGCAGTCAACAGTAAAAGCCTTTGGTAGACTGATCACTGGAGAAAAGTCCAGCATCATGGTTAATCATTTATGAAACCATAAATATTCTATTGCTCTGTTTTCCAGCTCTTTATTTCAACCATCACCTTAGTCTATGGTTTCCATGAAGGGCTCTATATTCACAGCTTTCCAGAACCAAATGAAACTCTTAGGCAAATGGCACAGTTATTCTAAGTTAGGGGAAAAAAAAATCCCACATTAGCATTTTGGGCTTTTTAGAAAACACACATCAGTTACTCACAAAGTGTCTCTCCACATCATCTCTGATAAGCGGAAATATCGCCTCTGTTCTTCATGCACCTGTAGTCAAACAGAAAAGAATTGAAGCAGAGTCACAGACAGACATCCCGAAATAGCATCTGCCTCTCAGATCCCATGGATTCTCACAAAACAAACCAAGATTCATTCCAAACATTCACACAAAATATGACTTCTTCCCCATTTCACTAACTTTCTTCAGTAAAATTACAGAGACAAAGGAGCACAAAAGAAAGAAAACTGCTTCTTGTTTGCATGTATTACACTGCTCTTTGCTGTGGAAACAAGGATGAATTATGAAAACTAATCAAGTGAACAGAGAGAGCACATGCCCTAGATTTTTCAAATAATCTCTTGGTTTAACCCAGTTGTTCCTGAGCCTTCCTATCCCATGAACAATTACTAAAATGGAAGCTGTGACTGATTAAAGCCACCTTTTATTTTAAGGGGGAGAGAAACAGCTCGAATTATTTATGTGCAAGACGTAATCACATTAATTTGTACAGAAGAGGCCAAAATTTTAATGAGTTCCATTTTTAAGGTCTAATATAGTTGATCAAAAACTCCTTGTTCCATTTCTTTTATGTCTCAAGAGTATGATATCTTACAGCCATTAATCAAAATGAAAGACTACAGATTATATTCGAGTTTGTGAACTCGTACTTCCACTTGAAGGGACAGTAATGAAGTTGACAGAATCATCAAATCGTTTAGGTTGGAAAAGACCTTTACAATCATTGAGTCCAACCGCTAACCCAGCACTGCCAAGGCCACCACTAACCCATGTCCCCAAGCACCACATCTCCTCGGCTTTTAAATCCCCCCAGGGATGGGGACTCAGCCCCTGCCCTGGGCAGCCTGGGCCAGGCCCTGACAGCCCTTTGGGGAAGGAGTTTTTCCCAATCCCCAACCTAACCCTGCCCTGGCGCAGCTTGAGGCCGTTCCCTCTCCTCCCATCGCTTGTTCCTTGGGACACTGTAACATTGGGAAGTTGTAACGTTGCAATTCGCTGCCATCGTTTAGCAGCAAGCATTGCAAAATATAAACTATGCAATACCCCTGAAAAAAGCCACACTTCTGATTTTTGGTCTTTTATATATTTTACATTGATAAACATAAGTGAATGATAAAAAATTAGTAGCTGTATGAATTTGATATTTCTTTAAAGCAATTTACTGTTGATTCACAGCCCACAGCAGAAATTCCTGTTTCTTAATTAATACTTTTAACATACAAAAGTAAATTAGTATCTTTAGATATGGTCACAAAACAGTAAATCTATACAACAGATTTGAAATCACAGGTCAGTTTACATATAACAGAAAACAGAAACTTCTGCAAGTCATCCTCTTCCCTCCAATTGCTCTATACCATTACAAATAAGATCCTGACTTCAGAGAGTAGTTCACAAGCAATGCTAATTTAGGAGCCTGCCTAAAATTTTATTTTGTTAAAGAAGATGCACTTATTTAGTGGAAAGAAATGGCACATAATATTTGTAGGCATAAATTATAAATTCAGTCTGTGCTTTGCAATACTTTAAACATGCCGTAACGGAGACGGCATCAAACAGAATTGTTTAACAGCATCTAACTTGCCCACTCCCTCCCACTGATGCTAGAGCAGTGGTAGAATAAGGTGGTTCTTAACTCCCGGTGTTGCTGCACCTTGGGACATCCTCTTGTTTCAAATAAACTCCAGGTTCTCCTCTATTAAATAAGTCTGCTGAGTAAATAGGACACGCTTTATCTATCCTGCATCATAAAACTAACATGTTCAAAAGGTGCCACGTACATCTGAACTGCTTTCCTACCTTCACACTCAAATAGTTATTTGCAAAGTCCTACGTGATGTGCAGCGTGGTCAATGTAATTAGGATGGATACTGCAGTCTCACTCCTTGTTTTACCATCCTGTGGGCGTTGCACGGGCTGCTCTGATGAGGTGAATAAACTACCCAACAGAACGAAGGGATCAAAAGACAGGTGGCCCTCAACTTCACAGAACTCTAAGGTTGAGATTAAATTAATTCTAAGAAATAAATGAAGTTGGCCTCCTCTTGGGCAAGCGTACACTACAGATGGGTTTGCGCATACAGTTAAGCTGCTTTTTCCCACACACCTGCCCAGTGAGGCCAAAACCATCCTCCTTTGATGTGGTCTTTAATAGGGTTGCTTATTTGTATGTATCAACTATACTGCTCACTCCAGCTTGCTTAAGGATTGGGAAGAAAACCTGACCTTTCAACTATTAACTACAAGTCATTTTTTTAATTCTTCCATTTTACATAATTTCCCTAAACAGGTCACTCCGAGTCAACTTAGCCACAAGTTTGTTAAAGTTTTTGGAGAAATAACTGTTAGTAGCACACAGTAAATTTGTGCTGTACCCAACAATACTAGACCCGAATTCCTGAAAAGATCAGTTTCACCTTCCTCCAGACACTGTTTAACACATTAGAGGGGCCAAACTATTTACATGCAGTCAGTACTACCTCTAGTAACTCTAACCCTGTTGCCTGGTTTCAAATAAAAGGCTATTAAGAGTGACTTCAAAAATGAAATCCCTTCTATCTGTGTATCTCCTCCCCTCACCTGAAGGTTTCTCTGGGACGAGGTTTTAGCAGAACAGCTTATGTTATCCGCTCGCATTACTCTGCTCGTGAAAGAAAGCTGAGCCAAGTATACTGCAAGGTGAAAGCCAAATTTTTCTTTTTTTAAAATTTGGGGCATTTTTTTTTTTTTAAACCACTGCTGATGGGACAGAAGAAACTACCTGTCTGGAGCTGTGTGGCTGGCTGGCAGTAGAAACTCATGAGAAATGCTACAGGTGGTTTTTTTCCTGTACATAGAAGAAAACTAAAGATTATAAAAATGAATAGTGCAGGATGGGCAAGTTGATGCACACAAGTTCTAAAAGTGGTAACCGATGGATTTTCTTCCAATAAAGCAGAAAATTCAGCAAGTGCATGAGGAATATTTACCAAGTCTCATTGCCACAGAAATTCAGATAGGTCAAATTCCATGTTAAAAATAAAACTTTTCATACTCATTTCATACAGAAAAGTTTTAGTTAACATTCAGCTTCAATGATAGAGCTGCTATCAACTTTTCCATCCTCTCACCATTGATTCTACACACCCAACACACAAACATGAGAAATTCACACCTCCACTTACAACTTTACGGCTACTTGCTATGTCCACCGAAAGCACAAATCTGGTGGCCAGCGCTAACTTGCCTCCCCCTGCCAGGAGCCGGGGGCTGAATTTCTCGCTGCTGTGCAAGTCCCACAGATCTCTCTGGTTTGTGGTGTTTGCTCGTGTTGCTGCTGTTATATCTTGCCCTCGTTCTTTCAGATATGCAAAAGCAAGTATATATATTTATGAATAATGATTCATTTCCTATATAACCCATTATATTTAACGACCTTCAGCGTGAGTTTAGGAAGACAATTTAAAAGGGGTGTGGCTAAGACCCATGTAAAATTAATTAGCATTTCACAGAGAAGTTAAACTACTTCTACTTCCAACTCCACAGAATAAATAAAAACAGTACACGTGTTAGTCATATGCCAGTGCACACAACTCGTATAGCGGACACCCTGTGAAACTATTTTATTTTTATGCCTATATTTCATCTTCTATGGGAATGCTCTAGATATTTCAGAGTTGACAGACAATGCACGTGGCTTACATAGGTTACTTGTATCAATTACAGTCAGCTCTTCAGAAACAACAGCAAATTAGTGCCACAAGGCATGTCAAAGTGTACAATAAAGTGTGCGGGGCACAGTCTAAGAAGCCATTAAATGAACAAGCCCATGAATCCTCAGTGGCAAACATATGAGCGTACAGTGAACATGAAAAAACCACTCATCGGGTCAGAGGACCAACCTCGGCAAACTTGTCATTTCTACAGAAGGCAAGCTGTTTTCAAATGATGAAATCACAAATCAGAAATCACAAAGCCAGAAGATGCTGTGATTTAGCCTGACCCACAAGTTAACGCAGTCCTTTCTCTAGCACAGTAACCAGTGAAAATTAAAACCATAACAAAACAGAACTGCTGAAAAACAGACTGTTGACTAAATCCACAGGGAGCAAGAGGCTAAATTCTAGCCTGGGAACGTTAACGAAGGACGCAGTTGCGCATTACACTTAGTCTGACCTAACTACCACTTGCCTACCTCGTGCTGAACCTAACAACCCAACAGAACACGGCTGTGGGAGGGCAAGCGGTGCCCAGCCCAGCTAACGCTGCCTCCCATCAGACCAGCAAGGCCATCCCACTCCCGGGGTGGCAGCCGCACATCCCCAGCACCCACGGAGCAACCCTGCAACCAGCATTGTCCCTTTCCGCAGCAGCTGATTACTTCTGACCTTGAACTGCACTCTTAAAAGAACTGCTTTCATCTCTAAATAAGGAGTAATAATAAGAGAATCTTTCTCTAAATACAGAGATGCCTAAAAAGGTGGTTTTATCTTAGAAGCAGGATGTAGAATAGCCTGACATAGGCATTTTCAGCGTGAACTTTATACAAGTTTCTGGACCTTAGCATAGCCTCCCATCTTTTATAATAGGCAGAGTTGCGCTACCCGAGAGCAGCATTAACATATATCAAGTATCAATAATCAATAATTAACAAGTAGAATCATTACTATTTTCCACTATTTTCCAGTATATAAGTATTTAAACATTTTCAATAAAAATCAAGTCCATGCACAAAAGAAACCCCATATCTTAGACTACAGAAGATATAACTGAAGCTACCAATTTGCTTCAGTCAGCCAAGGTACTGCATTTTGAAAAACTCCATGTCATAAAGGAAGCCAATAAACGGTTGAAATACAACTCTAGGTAGCCGAACAGACCTTATCCTAACGGAAATTTAGTAATTGCATTAAGTGAAGTAGTTTTATCCACCAAAAGCAATGCTACCATGCTCATTAAATGCAGTTACATAATATCCTTTGTTAATGTACTTTACAAATATGTTAAATAAAAATTTTATTTGACCTATTTTAGGAACACAAAATAAACCAAGCTTCAGCATGTTCACACAAGCTTAGAAATCTTTGGTACTATTTTATGTATAAAAAACAAGCTTCTCATTAGTATAGTATTCCACTCATATAGCAAGAGAAAATAGTTCTCTGAAGAAGATCAAACCATTTATACGCTGCTTATAAATCACATCCAAGGAAGAGACCTGCGGTTTAAAATGGCACCACAGGCAGCAGGAAAGGGCTATGCCATATTGGATGCCCCTATATTACACTCACAGAATCAGGAGCCTCAGCGATTACAGCATAGAATAATCCAGCCCCAGGGAATGGGCGGTTCTCCAGTTAGGGTGAGCGCTAACAAGACCAGCCCTGCCCACAGCGATCCTAGCCTGGGACCAACGGAGAGGGGGACAAGGAGGCGGCTGCAGATGACACGGCACAGTGACAAGGAGCTTAAGGTGCCAACACGGGGAGGGAACAAGGAGGCAGCAGGGATCGGTGTCCCAAAACACCAGACAGCACAAGTGAGACAAGCCGGCTCCCTGCCGGAGCCACGCAGACCGGGCAGGTTGGTAACTCTCCTGAGTTCACATCGGCTTCGCTGCTTGGACAGCAGCACTGCTGCCTCTCTTTGCCCTTGGCCCAAGCGTCTGCACCATCTCTTCATCCACAGCTGCAGCTCCAGGCATCGTTCAGAGCTATGCACAGCACCCAGATGGTCTGGCAGTGGCAGCTGCCTAAAATGCTGTTGTCCTCCTGTTGTCACTACACCCACAATCCGGGGCAGGTCCCTACCGATGACGATGCCCGTACTGCTGTTTGTGGGTGTCCAGACTATAAAGCAAGCATCTTCCATGCCAATCCTCTACTAAAGGCAACGAGGGCTTCTGCCTCCATGGTTATGACTGGAAGAAGGTTTTTAATCATTATCTCTCAAGAGCCCTGCAAGTACAGCGTTATGGCTCTTACCCTACATGGATGCTTCTGTTTGTCAGGAGCTCCATTCTGTGGAGTGTACGCCACAGATTTAGAGGCATCAACTAAATACTGCTCTGGAAGGGTTAATGAAAAGGCCAGTTCGTACCAGTTCGTACCAGACTGAAAACAAGTGATAACAACAGGGGGTGAAATCCTGTGAAGCTTCCTAGTAAAATAATGCACATTTCAGTAGACTGAAATCTTCCAGTCTTCAGAAGTGACTTTTGGAGAGCCAGCATACATTATCTGACAATAAAAGCAAAAAAGCTCAGAACATTAAAGTCCACTTCCCGACTTTCTGCTGTAAAACCTTCTGGTATCCCTCTCCTATATCACACACCAGAGTATCAGAGCCACTAAATCCATGGTATTTCCTTAAGCTGCCATTCAAGAATCCATGTGACAAGCCACCTTGGAATCACTTTCCACTGAACTATGAGCCTTCCCACCTGCTGTTACTTTCATCAGCCACGTCCTTTACCTGCAGGCTTCATCTAAACCACATCCTTGGGAAAAAAAAAATCTACATATGCAAATAAAGGCCTGGGAAAAATGCTTCTGGACCAAGTTAGTCAGCATGATTTCAAACACCAATCACCGTCAGCAAGCTTGCTAATTCCGGAGTGCTGTTAACAGGGGAAGGTGGAAGCTAAGGGAACACCAGGCTGCAGATCAACTTAAAGGCATTTGTTTTCCTTTGTCTTCTAACAGCTATTTTGAGCATACCTTAAAAAGACAGAGCCACTGTACTGATAACGCAGGAAACACTAGGTCATGAGGCTATCCAGAGCACGACATAGCACACACCACTCACTGGCTTATCAAAAGCCAAACGAATGACATGAGAGTTGAATAAGATGCGTTTCACGTGTTAGTAATTTAGCTTATTACTTAGTAGCATGTGGACATTTTCTAACGCTACAGCGTTAATAGCAAAGATGAGATTTGGATTGCCAGTGCTACTTGTCCTAGAAATGGACGTTAAGGACCTCCCAAACACGAGGACCTTCAACACCAGTACAACCACAGTCCCGCTCTTTTGGCCCCAATTACCACCTGAAAAGAGGAGCCAGAGAAGCCACACAACTTTTAGGTAACTGATTGGCAGGGAACAGAAAACTCAAGATCATTCTAGATGTCTCAACTTGTACCAAGAATAATTTCCATCCTTAAAATTCCTCTTAACTACACTGTACACACACGATTATTTTCTAACATTACATACAATTGTTCTCAACCCCAGGAGAAATCACAAGGTTTTGGTCTGAGCAAACCTGTGAACAGTGAAGTTCCCTGGCTGACCCTTCAAACAGTGAAGCTGGCTAAATGGGACAGTTTAAAATGAATGAATGTTTTACCTCCAAGCAGCACAGCTTAAAATTGTTAGCTCAGTCTATCCACCATCAGAAGAAGTAAACTGAAGCTTTAGCTGCATTCTGGTAAGATTTCAAAGCCATTTAATAATCTACAAATATATACATTTGTCTTTTTCAGCTAAGCTGAACAAACTTCTCCAAAAGCTGAAAGCAATCAGCCTTAACAGCATCTCCTTGTGTTGCATACACTATTTTGTACAAAGAACTGAACAGCTTCCTCTGTCTTTATCAATTGTTCTAATAAATGACCTAAGGCTACACAATTCGATCCACAACAATTTAACAATTACAGTATTTTCATCAAAGGAGAGTTATAAGATTTTCAAGATATTAACATTGCCTAACATTTCAAGTATATCAACCGGCTTTTGAAAGACCTGGGTAAAACACTGCTCCCATGGAAAAATTAAACATGACGCGGTCAGAGAGTTCTACAAAAGAAAACGGAACATTTTTCATTTGAACATTTGCATGTTAAGCATTTAAACTGCTGTGAAGAGTTTAGATACAAGAGTTTCCAAGAGCTGTTCATTTCCAATTGACTATATCCAAATCATGATATTTAACAATACAAAAGCCTTCTAATTTCTCTCCCAGTGAAGGCTGACAAACAGCATCAACAGCGTCTGCTGAAAATTTACACTTTACAAGCATGCTGCTCACCCACACAGTCTCTCATAAGTCATCTATTTTGTACTGGGAAAATTCATCAGAATAATTTTCAATGCATCAATTTAAGGATGCCTACTGCAACATCTGGAAAAGGCTATATAAAGAATACAGAGCACATACATACATAAATATTTATTTATGTATCCTTCAAACTAGAAAGTTTCAGGCTACCAACAACACAAAAATATATTAATATTTTGATCAGCACTCAAGAATAAAGGTGCCCTCTTTCTTGGATACATGAACCATTTTATCAACATCTATTAAAGGCTAAGTTTCATATAAGGAAAGCACCACACAGAAGTCAGATATGAAAGGTCAAACCAAAGATCTATTTAGCCAAGCTACCTCTCTAACAGCAGTCGACTCGGGAGCAGTGAGTAAAACGACAGCTTCCTCCAGCCAGCGTTTCAGGGATTTCCTCCCACAAACTGCATCCAGAACGCAGTCTTTACCACTCCACAATTCACTTTTTTCTTCCGCTAATTTGTCTAATCGCATTTCAAACTAATTTGCGTTCAAGATATCCCGTGACAATGGAGTCTCGATATAATTACACGCTACATAACAATGGAGTCTCACAATATAATTACACATTACAGGAAAGCATCCTTCAGCTACCACCTCAATAACTTCATAACGCACCACCCCCAGTAGCCTTCCCCCCCTCCAGTGTCATACTGGCTGCAGAGACTTCCCCAGTATGGCTTCCCAGAGAGCGCTCCCCTCCTGAGCCACCCTCTGCCTGACTGCACTGCCTCTTTACCGCATGAAAAGCTGCGAGCACATCACATCGAACTGCACAATGTGTTGCCTAGTTATGTTAATTGAACAGGAACAGTGTCACTGGGGTTTAGCCATTAAAAAATAATTATTTGCATACACAAAGCATCTCAACTTTCTTACTGTTCATGGCAGGATCCCAGGGCTATGTTTCGCCATTCCCAAGTAGTCCAGGTTAATTTTGACATCTAGAACAAGGTTCAGGAAGAAAAAAAAAATTGTCACACAAGTTTGCACACTATTATTCACTGTAGATGTTACTTTAAAGAACTGCAGGGTACGGCATCTCCAACAGAGTTAACTATTGGCTTCTGCAGCTCTTGAGCTCTATCTCCACTGTGAGTGGAAAATTGGATAGCACCACTTCTTGCCTGGAGGGAAAGCTCACATAACTCACTACAAATCTGTGGTGTCCTGCTCTTTTCCATGTATACGGAGTATTTCATACACATTTCTGCAAGACCACAGCTTCAAATAAAAATCAATTTCAACAATAGTGAAGAAGAAAAAAAAAGTCAGAGCTAATTTTTGCTTTTAAGCTAGCCAGACAGTCTCTCTGTCTATGTCAGAAGCAGAGCCACCATTTTACGTAAATCACTAAATGCATACAAGTCACAGGAGGTACAGAAGTCCTGAGAGCAGTAATACCTTGCATCATGACACTAAGCCAAGCATGCTTTTCATAAATTCACCCCGCAGTTGCTATCCCAGCAGGAAGCTCTCTGGCTGGGCTTGCAAAAAGAGCACCGGTCACAACGGAGTTGAAATAGCACAAAGTTACAGCGAAAGGTTTCACAGCCATTTGGAAGCCAGCTTACTGGCCAAAATGAACAACTGGAGAGCAGGATTTGGGAGGAGACACTGCTTTTTTTTTTTAATGCTGAAAAGATAGCAGGTCCAACTGAAAAGGAAAAAAGCAGCCAGTTACCCCAAAATGCAAAGAGCAATTAGCAGTATTGTCATTTGCAATGGCAGTCATTTTTTTTATTCGTTCTAACGCAGAGTGAGGAAACGCTGGCAACAATGCTGCCGGCTTTTGCTTCCTCTGTGTTTCCTCTCAGAAAACAAAAAAATTGAACCATTACACTTGGTAACTCATATTCTCACAGTCAGTTAGCACCAATAAGTGAGGGTCACTTCTGTAATTCAATGAACGAACAATATTTTTTCAATTACAAGCCCTTGCCAACCTGAACTTATTCATCCAGTTAAAACAATAAAACAATAGTAACAACAAAATCACATAGGAAACCGCAAGTTAACCAATAGTAACAGATAAGAAGCACTATGGGACATTCAAACTTCTTAACCGAAACAAAGGAGTTACCTGAAGATTAGAGAGGCTACTGCAGTCTTATTTCATGAAGTTTTCTTTCTTTTGATACTCCTCCCTGAAATGCGTCAAATTGTTTTGCTTTTTATATATGCACATCTACGCATGGCAGCCAGAAAGACCCACGTTCCAGAATTAAAATATTAATGTGTCGGGAATGACACGCACCATTCATCAGAAAGCCTCTTACGCAGGTCGTTTTGGTGAAGAAAGCCAGAAAGGCAAGAAGTTAGAAAGCAGTTTCTGGTGGCAAGAAGCCCTCTAAAAGTGGGAGTAAGACGCAGGCTCCCACCAGCCCCCGGCAGAGCCTTCTGCACAACCTGCGCCTCTGCAGAGCCGCGTCAGGCGACGCCAGTGCCACACACAAGCGTCACAGTGGAGGGCCTTATGAAAGGCTCTCAGTAACGAAAATCTCAAACAATGTCAGACTTGTTAGGCACATCTGGGATGGCACTGAAACAATAAAGTCAATAAAGAGAGAGCGTTTTTTCCCCCCAACCCACTCATTTTTTCTCCTCCCATTTCTTTTTCCACCATTATTTATTCTTGACTCCATGTTTGGGACTGTAAAGTGTTGCCATGCAACCTCTTCTCTTGCACATTTGCATTTTCAGGCCCAATTCCCTCCTACCCTTAATTTTACTAATGAATAAGCAATCTGAACTAGTAATGGGAGCTGATTATAACCATAGCATGGACTTTTCTGCGCGTGGGGAAGACAGGACACCGTCGCACAGCAAGCCCACGCCACGTCCCACAGCACCCGCCAGCCTGGCAGCGCCCTCAGAAGAGTGCTAGCACTGCTGCCATCCCCTGCATCCCCATAAACCGTGTCTAAATCTAACTACTGCTTCTTTCACTCTACACCAGCAGGTCACTACAGCCTAACCAGAAAACGCACTCATTCCCTACGAGGATGATGAACTGGGATTCTCTTACTTCACCAGTAATCGCAGGGTTATTTGCAGGGGAGAAGCCGCATTTCTGCCTGTCGAGCAGCCTTTTAGCTTGTGAACCTCTGCTTGGATCTCCGTGCCCTGGAAGAGCTAGCACCCTCAGCTGCTGGTCCCTGCTCTCTGCCAGAAGGCTACCAGCTGAGCTGCTCTTAAGTACTGTCTAACCTATTTACTCAGGATCAACCGATACAAAGAGTGATTATTTAAGCTGTTTAAACCACTCCAGCTTATTTTTGTTGGCATTCTGCAGAAGAGCTCTCATTATTGTCTAAGCTGCCAGAGGTAAGGTTTACAGCCCCCGTACTGAAATATTTTCTCCTTCTACATACCGGGAATGATGGCCAACAGCAAAACCAGACAAGAAACCCCTGGCATCCCGAAAGAAACTAGGGCTGTTGGGATACCCGTCATCACCCAAGGAATGAATTTTAAGAGGAGAGCAAGTCTTGCTTATGTCTGCTCAGCCCTTTCCAGGGAAGTAATTTCACCCAGCTCTCAGAGAAGACACAACTCGGAGCTCCATACGCAGGGACAGCCACACGAGCACCAACAGTAACGCAACGTGCAAGCCTCTGCCTTTGAAGGAAGGCAAGAGATGCTGGTAAAATCCATCACCTTGCCTTAAGGCTACAAGTTTTGAAAGAGAAAAATGCTACCACCGCAAGCTCAAGTTAGACTACATGCTTACTAAGATGTTGCCAACAACGTTAACCATTTTTTTATTCTGTTGTACCCACCCCACTCACCGCCACACACAAACCCCAGAAAAATAACAGGTGGAAGAAAGAGTACAGCAGCATAACGAGATTTGGGAACAGAAACTGCCTTTTTGTTCTGCACATGTAAAGCACTACCACACCAAGGTCCATCGCTGTGGCTCCTAAATGCCATCAGGTATACAGATCAGCAAGAGCATTAAGAAAAAAAATTAAAATTAAGGAATTGTGGTAGGAAAACAAAACGTCAGGGTCTCTATCTTCTTGCTAAAAGGAGATGCTAGCGGAGTTGTACCACGGTCCACTTAGAGCATCACAGCAAACTCCTCCACGTATTCAACCTCACATTAACATAAGCTACTAAACCATTCCTGAAAAAGATTAGCCTATTTGCAAAGATATGGGCCAGGCTCTCCCGTAGCAAGCGATACCAGCACCATCACTAAGATAACTGGTTGAGTTAATGACACTTGCACCAACTCCGAGATAGCTGATAACATGGTCATCTCATTACTGCTCTCCTTTAGGTAACAAAACTCCCTGTTTGGACATTAAGGACAAAATTTTCAGACTCAGGGGGAAAATACGGTACCAAGTCTCATCTGGATTGCAAACTCCCCACACTAGCCCTTCTACCACTACAGATGTCAGTGTTTTATATTGCCCAAGTCTAATGAAGAGCAGAGACAGTGAACGCTTACGCATTTACCGTTACTCCTCCGTGACAAATGTGAGCAGCCACAAGAGACCGCTCTGATTTGCATAGCCACTGAGGGAGCAATGTAAGGCAACTCGAGCAATCTAGTAAATTCAGATTCGCTATTGCTGAATTATCTAGATTGATCCTTTGACTCTCTTGTAGCCCAAGTGTTCAACTCATAATTTCCAGTTTCAATGTGTAACCTTGCAAAGTCTTCAGTTTATATAAAATATAGTTTACATAAAATATATCTCACAGGGCATATGCCCTGATGGAAATACTTTAATTCCACTGTATAAAAACAAGCTTAGAAAAGCAAACACAAGAGCCCAGCTTAAATTTCCAGATATAACATCACTGCTAAATTACAAATTCAACATTAAAGAGAACAAAACTGGTTACATTCTGTTCCTGTTAAAAGCTTCCAACACAAACAGGCAATAAAATATAGTTGTTAATAAGCGACAGAAATACAACCACATATGTATTTTGTAACTTCTAGTTGCTACTACTTATAAAGTTACTCACTAGCAGTGAGAAGAAAGATGATCAGGGACAGGAGGCGGGGGGGGATGATAAACTATTAATACCAGTCTTCTACAACTCTGGCACCGTGGTGGATAATCAGCTTCTAAAAAAATACATATATACAGAATACATGCCAACGTCTGTAGGATTCTAGTGCCACTCACAGCTTTCTTTAAATAACGGATGTGCTACTCACTTCCTCTGTTCTATTCAAAATCTGTAGGCAGCCATAAACTTGCCCAGAACCGTGCCTGGTTTGTAACACAGAAGCTACTTGAGAGTCAGGCACTGAGAAGCCAAAAGTTGACAAGGCAGAAGAGCAACCCATTTCTCCCTCTCGGCTTCCACAGATAACATCTGTGAGCAGGATGCAGGCCAGTGTTTTCATTCCTCCCGAGCCAAGACAAAAGCTTTCCCCCTACCTTACTGTAGTGCAGAATTCACATAAAGATTTTACTGAAAGCACGAATTCATGTGGATCATTCAGCTCCTACACAGGCGGAAAGCTAGCTGGAGAACCGCAGTCCCAGGAACACCTCTTTAAAGGCATCTGGAAACATGACTAGTGTGAAGTGGGAGCAGCACCCCAGTCCTGCTGCTCTGAGTTTGACGCTCCATCCCCAGCATCTGCTGGGAGCAGCAGTCCTGCTTTCCCTCCACTCACCCCCGGCCACACCAGTCCTGCTTCCACCTGTGAGAGCAATAGCAAGGTGTAGCCACAGGGTGAGTTAGTCAACTGATAAAAACATTACTGAGTGGGTTAGTTTCCCATGAGATAAGCAGCATGGAAGAAATCATCCTGCAATCACACAAGCATCAGCTCTGCCAAGGGAGTCGCAGCAGGAGATCGGGGCACAAGGCAGGACCACCCAGAGATGCATCCGATGAGGTACCTGCAGCACCAAACTGCCTCCAAAGCCTCTAGCATCAGATTTTGCCCTTCAAATGTGAATCTTCTGGTTAATTTTCAATCCATAACAGGTTTATGAAGCAGTTTAAAATTTAAAAGAAATGTTTTTCATTTATTTCTTACAGAATTATTTAAATATGTAGAAAATATACAACAATGTATAACAGAAACAGAGCTTCAACTTTAGAGAGCTGGGGTTTGTGCCAGTATAGTAAAACCCTGCTGGATATTTCAGATCATCATCTTAACATACTGCTGGATATTTCACATTAGCATTATCAGATAAGGTCAGTTATTCAAAAGAATCAAAGTTCCCACGATGCTAAATGAAGTGCATGTGGAACACATTCAGCTTGAAACTAGAACAGACCACTCACATGGAGATCCAAAAAAACAATCAGGAAAAAGGAACTGGATTGAAATTCACGTGTTTACCCTTGCTTTCTTCGGCCTACAGGATTCTCTCTAATATTTAATCATTATCGCTCGTACACCTCAAAAATTCTGCTTTATATTTTTCATGACGTGGAACCTCACCTTCCTCGTAACAACAGTTTGCGCTTCACCAGATGGAGGTGCAATCAAGCTCGTTTACAATGTACCACAGTTTTCATTTATCATGTTGCTAAATCCTGGTCTGCAATTTCTGTATGATACAGACTGATAAAATTGGCCCCCTCAGTTTATTTTTCTCACCAAGAATAAAGGAACAAAGTTCTTCTCTCGCTTCCCCGCAAAGAGGGAAATTCACATTCGTAACAGGACGAACACCTTGAGATGTTCAGCACTGCAATATCTGTTAAAACATTCACTTTTAAGTCCTCGGAGCTAGGACAGGCACTCAAATCATCCCATCCCTGGTTTCAACCATGAGACCTGTATAACACATTCCCACATGCTTTGTGCTGACTGTTTTTCTTCTAGCAAGGTGGAACAGCTTAGACAGGACCTCCGTCCTAAAGCAGCTTATACCTCCCACCTTCAGGCAAATGGAGATACTTCCGAGAGGCAGGACAAACAAGTAGGGACGCCAGCAGGCAGAAGGAGCCAAAGGAAGGTGGCTGACATCATGGGTAAATAGTCCTGCTGCTTTAACTCTTGACAACCAGTTCCGCTTCTGGTCCCAGCCACACCTGCACAAAAAAACATCAGCAGTTTTGCCCTGTCGATAGCCTTCCATGTGCACCACTGCCTGGGCACCCCTCCAGAGCAGGGTCCCTCGGAAAGCACCGGCAGAACGCATAACCTGGCAGTTCAAGTAGGCACGGGGCACCTGGTAGCATTGATGCTCTTTAATATGGAAATAGAAAAAGTTTTCCCCAAAATTTAAGCAACTACAAGTCGGGGCAAAAGCTCTGGGAACTTCTTTGAAAGCAAAGCTTCTGTTCACCATCTATTTTCATTTCTACTTTCACCTGTACATAAGCTTTCTCGTATTTTAAATATTTCATATTAAAGAAACCAAGCAGAATAGCTTTAAAAACGGAGAGTGGGTTGGCATTGCCAAATCTCACACATTTCACAACTATAGAACACACCACCAAGCAGCTGCATCAATCACAAAGAAGAAGTTAGACAAAAGCCCCAAGATATCATATGACCAGTGTCATTAGTATTTACAACAAAGCACTGTTTCCACAAAAGGAAACAAAATGACATATTTCCCACAGAAAGTTTAAAGCAAAAACATCGACAACACGAATCAGTAGCTGGTGCATTCTTCAAACAATTAGGACATCTGATTCACTTAAAAACAGCTTCTCAAAATAGGCATGGAAGACATCAAATTCATTATAGGACACTGAACATGGCAAATCTTTTGAATTTTCTTATTGTTAGTCTTCTGAAACACACGGGCCAATTAAGCTCCTCTTGGGTTCCCTTCCTACCTCATCATCCAAAAGCTATCTTCCAAGAAATCCACTCCTGAAACACTCCTGTCCCCCACACCAAGTCACACATTGCGGTTCCCTCTATCTCCCGTCTCACTGCACTTACAGCTTGGTTCCCTTGCCAGATCCTTCTGACGCAGGTTACAGGCTACCCACGCTATATGGCATGGGCACGCTTTCACCCCGAAACCGTACTGCTGTGTAAAACCCTTATAGACAAGGCTTTATGAAAATAATTCAGATGAAGCCGGCAAATTTATCAACTCCCCTGAACACCCACTGAAAGCATGCCTTTTCTTCCAGAGACTACTCTCTAACATTGCTTAATTATCTCCTAGTTTTTCAAAGATACTTTGCTTAGGGATGGAAAATATACAAAGAAAAGTTTCTGCCACACTACTGTTTTTAATTTATCTGTAAAGCTCTAATCTCCCAATTTTAAGAAACCTGTTGCATCACAAATAGTTAAAAAGAAAACCATAAAAATGTTTCCATCCAGTATTCTGACAATGCAATACAGCTGTGAGAATTAAAAAAGCTGAAAGTAGAGAACCTCGAAAGGAAAGCAGAACATATGTTGCCCCATCTATTTAGGCTTTTACCTCCCACTCGCACTGACACCCATAGACGCTACGCCAGATCTGTGATTAAAGGTGTCTATCCCTGTGAACCTAGCCTGAGGCCGTCAAAGTCAACTTTCATAAGCTATTAAGACTCATTAAGTTTTGTACTATTGATACAGTGAAACAGCCGAACACCAAATATTCGCTCTCTGAGGCTGCTAGCTCTTAGAACAAATGCTTCATAATTGTTCAATTCTTGCCATAGTGCCATTTCTCAGAAAGTTTTGCCAGCACAGATATATCAACTAAAAAAGTACAGGAAAAAAAAGCATCACAGCTACTTCAGCAATATAACAACCATGAAAAAGCAGAGCATTTCTGACAGCTTTGCTTATAGTGTTTGTGGAGGTGATATAGCAGCGCTAGCAGAAACACGCCTAGCAGAACGCATCGCAGATTCATTTGGAGTCTCTACCAACGCGGTTCTTTGCAGTGTGAGCTAATTACCCCTTTCTAATAGCTGGACCACACTAAGAACACAGAGCCCTCGAGGTAACATCATTGGAACTGTTAAATCAGACAGCGGAGGTTATGCCTTTAGATCCAGACATCCTGGGCTTGACCGCCACTATCAAAGAAACACATACGAGTATCATATTTTACACTGAGATACACTCAGCAGGAGATAGTTCATTGATTTTTATTTTTTAAGGAACTCCAACATTTTTCTCAACTTGTTGCAAAACAAAAGAAAAAAAACCCCACATTCAGGTTACTAGAATTCCGGGGGGGAAGCAAGGCTCTACTTTGTACACCCCGTCCCACAGTGCTTCTAGCCAGTTCACGTGCCAGCACAAGAGCCCCTTCTGCAGCAGCTACCTTTCACTTCCCCTCTGAGCCCCCTTCGAGGTTAATGAAGGATTCATCACCAGTCTCTCACACGCTGCCCCTGTAGCGATACCAGCTGAACACACTCCCTTCTCCGCTTCACCCCGCTCAGCCCTGCTCTGAGCCAGCCAAATCCTCACAGGCTGTTTGAGATGATCCCGGAGCCCATCATCTCCCCGCAGCCATGCTGTCCTATCGTTTGTGGGACCGCACTGCAAACCGGATCAGGGAGTCTGGGCATGATCCTTTTTTTCTAGCTGGGTAAGTTTGCTGATCTGCTTCATGCCTGGCGTCACCAAAAGCTGTGCCAGCGACACCACAAGTTGCAGAATTCCCCAAGCCACCATTACTGCTACAGATCAGGTACAGCTGAACTAGGGCCTCGGATGACTTTCAGTTTAGTGAATCTTTTACAGAAGAGCAGAAGAAACTCTTTAAAATTAAAAAAAAAAGAAAAGCTGGCTGGGACAAAGTCACTTTAATTCATTTTTGACACCTGGTGTCAAGCCAAGGCTCACTAAAAAACAGCCTTGCTTCTTTGAAGCAGAGCGGCATGCTAATTTGTGCTGGCAGCTCACTACAATTTTTTGAACTTCAGAAGTGAAGGAAAATGTTTAGAAGCACAATTTTGAAAATCACAGAATCAAAGAGATCACAAGAAGTGCATTCAGGGTAGCATTTAATCCTAGTTACTACCCAAACTTTTTTTTACTATCAACACTCTGCAGCGTGTTAAATGGGACTGCAGAACAGGCTTTACCATGAAATCAGAGAAGTGGGAAGAGTGCCCTGAAGGTTCTTCATTAGCATTATCTCTATGTGTAGCTCACTGGGGAAAGAATAAGGAAGACTCCTCTGTGGCATTCTATTCAGATGTATGGGCCATATTTAAATGGGGAAGGGAGATATTTCTGATGCAGACTTCATAGCAGGTCCAAGGCAGCACCAGTTTCATTAACACTCAGAACATCCAAGCCCTCTGCCATACAAAACTGCGAAGATGTGCACCTTGCATCTCCTGAATTACACAAAGGACCCGAGCCAAGACTCCAAGGGCTCTCAAGTTAATATTGCACTTTTCACACGGAGGCAAGAAGTCCTGAACAGTACCTAGTAAGAACAGAGCTTGGCCTCAATTTTATGCGAGCAGGGAGAAGAGGAAACCGGCAAGTTAATTACAGCCTAAAATTACATCCCATTTCTAATGGCTGCATCTCAGAACGAATCCCCAAAAGCCCCTCCTGCACCCAGACCTCAACCGGCCCGCCGAAAGGCCAGGGAACAATAAACAGCGACGAGCAGAAAGGGTGGGGGGAAGGAAGAAAACGATTACAACGGCTGCAAAACACTGCCTGGAGAAGGAGAGGTGAAGAGACTTTTCCAGCGAGGCACGAAGCGCACCGGCCCGCTCCCGGAGCAAACCGCCGGCTCGGAGCCCCGGCCGGGGCCGCTCCCCGCCGGGACCCCCGGCCTGCCGCCCCCAGCCTGCCCCCCCCCCCGGCTCGGCACACCTTCGCTCTCCCCCGCACACAACGCGCCCCTCCTGCCTCCCCCTCGCAGCCCGCTCCCGGCTGCAAAGCGGACACTTTCTGGTGTCCCCCCCCTCACAAACCGCCCCCCCCCCCCGCGCTGCACCACGCCGGCCCCCCCCTCTGCAGGGGTTCCCCCCCCCGGTGCAACCGGGCACCCCCCGCTGCAACCACCGCTCCCTTCCCCCGCCCTCAGGGCAGCCCCCCCGGCAGACGGGGAGCCCCCTCCCCGCCGCCCCGGCCCCGCTCTGCCCACAGAGGCCGGCCCCGCTCCCCCCGCCCCGGCCGGCCCGCGACCCCCGGCCGCACAGGCCCCGCAGGACGCAGGGCCCCCGGTCCCGGCGGGACCCCGAAGCGGGGCAGAACCGCGGAGCGTCCCCGCGCACCCCTCTCACCTGCGGCTGCCCGGCCCCGGCCGCGGGCCCCGCTCCGGAGCGCTCCCAAAGTCCCGAGCGCGGCCCGGAGCGCGGCCCCGCTCCCCGCGCCCGCCCGCCGCCGCCTGGCCCCGCCCCCCGGCACCGCGCGTCACCGCCAACATGGCGGGCGCGGGGGCTGTGCGCATGCGCCCGGGAGAGGCGGCGGGGGCGGGGGGCACCGCGCGGCAGGAGGGGCTGCGGGGTGGGCGGGGCTGGGGGCGGGGCGGTGGCGGGGAGGGGCGGGGTTAGAGGGGAGGGGCGGGGTCTCTGTGCCCGCGGGGCGGGGGGGGGGCGAGGGAGGGAGGGAGGGAGAGAGAGAGGGAGGGAAGGATGGATAGATGGACGGATGGATGGATGGATGGATGGATGGACGGACGGATGGAGGGAGGGACGGACAGATGGAGGCAGGGATGGAGGGAGGGAGGGAGGGAAGGATGGAGGGATGGATGGATGGACAGATGGAGGAAGGGAGGGAAGGATGGAGGGATGGAGGGATGGACAGATGGATGGACAGATGGAGGGAGGGAGGCAGGGAGGGAGGGAAGGATGGAGGGAAGAATGGAGGGAGGGACAGACAGATGGAGGGAGGGAGGGAGGGAAGGAGGGAGGGAGGGAGGGAGGGAAGGATGGAGGGAAGAATGGAGGGAGGGACAGACAGATGGAGGGAGGGAGGGAAGGATGGATGGATGGATGGATGGATGAATGGAGGGAGGGAGGGAGGATGGAGGAAAGAATGGAGGGAGGGACGGACAGACGGAGGGAGGGATGGAGGGATGGAGGGAGGGGCTGGGGAGCACAGGGGCAGGAGCTCTGCCAGCGGGGGCTGTCTCAAGGTGCGTCAGGAGAGCCGCTGGGAGAGCAGGGAGGACAGCGAGAGGCAGCAACAGTCCTTGGTGACTTGGCGAATGCGAGTGAGAGATGTCCAAAACCCCCTAGTGTTCTCCAGGGGGTTAATTTGGGACCAGCACCATTACCAAGGGAACGGCCAGCCCCAAGTTGCTCTCCTGACCAGAGCGTTTGCTACTGGAAAGCTCAGAATTGCTTCACCTGCTCCTGTAACACCGCAGGATGGTAACCCTCAAGTTTCTTCACCGTCTTCTTCCCTCTTTCATGTGGCTGCATCTCTGATTTGGGAACTGTTGTTCCTCTGCCGTTCTGCCTGTATTGTTTCCCGTAAACACACCTTTAATTACTGAACCCCCAACATTCAGCAAATTTTTGACTGTAGGTAATGTTAGGGCAAATAACGCCTTAGCTAAACGCAGTCAGCCCTAATGAAGTTATAGGAATTTCAGCAATGCAATTCAGGGCAGAACTTGATGCAAAACTAATTATGAAACCATAGGTAGCCTTCCAGCCAAGACTGCAACCATCTCCTCCTAGCAGCTCTGTAACTTCAGCTTGGTAAATGCCCCTGGCTTGAAAGATGCCAGCTGTAGCCCTAAAGGAAAGGTTAAACAACCTTTGAGACCGTACCACACCATTTGAGAGTTGCATATCTCCAACGCTGCTTGCTTTTAAAGCTGTCTTTTACCTAGAAATTTTAAAAATTGGCTTATCAAAGCCAGTGCATCACCTCTCAGAGGGAAAGAGATTCTGGTTAAGTACCTCTCTAACAGATCTTGCCACGGGCAGTTTCGGATTCACTTCTGTTCTCTTCACATCATTAACAGCAACCGAAGCAAATTCAGGAACAGAGAACCAACTCATCACTACGCTCAAGGTGACAAGAAATCCGGTATCTCATCTGCAGAAGAAAGCGGGTTTGTGTACATTTTTCCTACTTCTGTCCTTGAAGATGACCTCTTGCATGAGCCAGTGCCAATCTCGACTTTACAAAACCTTGGGAGGAACGCACCTCCGCTGAGAAGAGACGTGGACATAGCGACACGCTGGCTATTTCACAGATGTTCCCAAACAGAATAACTCGAGCCTTGCAATGTGCTCACTCGCAATGCTTTACAAAAAGCAGGTTGTAATAGTGAGTTCTTCACCTTTTTACTTGCTTATTTCCATTAGAAAAAAGTGAAATTTGCCATTTAAATAGACTGCGGCTATAACACACATGCCCCTCTAGATACAATGCTCTTGCAGCTCTTTTTACTCCCGAGGCAAGATGATGTAGGCAATGCACCTTTAACGTGGGCTCTTGTCCAAGTTTCAAACCAATCCCACACTTCTAACCACACAGAAACTTTCTGATCCTCTTTGCGCACTCACATGGCAGAAGGTGTTTTTTTACAGCTCAGGTTCCATCTCATTTCACAGTTGAATATACCCACTTTTTTTTGCTACGGACTTGGCAAACGAATTGAGTGCTAATAGTGCTCCAGTGTTCTTCTAATGGTTCCACCTTGAAAACCAGGCAAGTTTTCCCAGGCTTTACCCGGGGTTTCTCAGCACCGAAACCCGTAGCCGTGCCTCTGGCAGCCCCGGGAGAAGACAGCCCAGCTGGGCAGGGGAAAGCTGGAAAGCTCCGTTCAGCAGACCTGAGCTTTGCCACTAAGGATTTCTTATTGAAAATATGTGTACTAGGGTTGCTCAAATGTTATTTTGGCATTAATAAAATTGTCCTAAGCATACTATTCTATAAAGCTTTAATGTCTAGTGTGTATTTCTCTGCAAGAAATCCACCTTAAATTTACTGTAGACTCCATAACAGGCATGTATAAACACAACATAAGACAAATATACAAAACTACTAATATAAAGCAATTTACAAGGTAAGTGCTTTATACATAACTTTACCATAAGACTGTAATCACAAGCATTTCCTATTAAAGTCTACTTATAGCATAGTTCCTTTCAAAACATCACTCAAAGTATTTATGCCCACAAATCTGACATTCGATAACTATACTGAACACAATTCGCTGTGGCAATATATGTTCTCAGCATCTAACAGCAGTATAAAGAATGAACAAAATTACCAGTTCAGACAGAGCATGTTCATATTCACCCCGCAATCATTTTGCATTGATATTACAGATTATATAGAGAACAATATCCATTAAGCAACAGTATTTCCTCTTCAGAAATTTTACAGCTTGATTTTATCTAAAAAGAAAAGATAACGCGTACCAACCGCCACCTGAGCTAGAAACAATTCACTCTGAACATTTGCCATGAATTATAACAGAATCTATTACGAAGCCGAACGCAGAACTTGGGTAGAAGAGGAACTAAGCCCTATTAAGGTTCAATTGCTTGTGACGAGGTAGATTCGCTATTTGCAGTTCTGCAGATATTCACTTGTGAACTTAATTTGAGCATGCGAGGAGCTGCCGTGGGAGCACCCATACCCGTGCATGTGCAGCAGCATTTCCCCCATACCCGTGCATGTGCAGCAGCATTTCCCCCATACCCGTGCATGTGCAGCAGCATTTCTCCAGCTGTTTCGACTTGCGTCGCCTGCCAACGTGAACTGTGCCAGCCACGGCCCCTTCTCCAAGTGCAATGCTGTAGATGGAGACGCATCTACCTGCTTCCAGCTCTTGAAGCGGGCTTGTGCGCTGCATGAGCACTTCTTATTTCCTCTTACATTTTGCATGCTGCAGCTTAGAAAACAGGTACTTTCAGGATTTATACTTTATACTGAAAATGTTCTCTATCGGATAGATCTGCATATTCATGCCACAATAACAGCTTCAGAAAATTAAAATCATTCCAAAATGAGAGGCGAGGTGCATATTTGTCAAGCAGTAAACACTGAAAATATTTTGTGATAAAAAATCACTCATTTTAAGTATTTTTAAAGCCCTTGACTTTCTCCCTCACCCACAGCTATAGACAGCTTGATTACAGCCATACACGGTGCATTTCCAAAGCTCCCTGACTACTCTGCTCCCCGCTAATGCACAACAAATCCTACGGAGCTGGTTTTTCCAAGTCATTTTATTAACCTGGAGTAAAAAGTAACATCTGCTGAGCGCAGGCAGCCGTTCGTGGCTGCTCCCACAGGCTGGCATCCCGTCCCGAAGGCTGGGACGTGCAGACGGAAGCTGCTCAGCAGCCGACCACCTGGAGCGGCTCCGGGAGTACTGCTCCAGCCTCCGAGAGGGAGACAGGGATTCGAGTAGCAATAAACCGTGTTTGCTGAGGCTGGGGAAGCCTCATAAAAAGTCTTTTTAGAGCAGAGCGTGCCTACGTCCTATTCTTGCTGTTCCAAAACTGGAAATTTCCCCAAGGAGGCTACCGAAATAAAAATCCCTAAAGGGAGGTTCGCTGTCCCAGCAGTGCTCTACCGCGTTGTCCTACTCCATCTCCGCGTCCAACAGCACCCAGGAGGCACCGCCGCTTTCCAGAACACAGCCAGGAAAGCCTCTCCCATTTCCCAGAGGTTTCCTCTCTCCCTGCCCAGAGCTGCAAGCACCAGGCGCCCTTGGTGCCCACAGTGAGAAACGGAAACGCCAGCTTCCAGCCTCATGCTTTAGGGCAGAGAAATAGGTATCAGCTTCCACAGCATCCCAGCGCTGGTAGGATGAGCCGAACCTCACCGAGCCACGCGAGAGAGCCGCAGGCAGCCCTCAAAAGAAAATGACATTAAAAGTGTATCAAAGCTTGGTGAAAAAGATACTTGAAATGTCTCTCCTTGCAGAGTCATGCTCCCATGCTACAAACATACCAGATATCAGAGCTTTTCCCTGTGCTTGGAAGAGGAAATAACTGCCTGGTATGTGCTGGCACACACTAGCATTTTAAATTACAATTGTAATACAGATAGACCCTACGTGTGCAAGTCTTGATTTTCAACCTTTTTTCACCATCCGCAGTCATTTCCACAAATGTAAAAATGAGGGTAAAACGCCAGCCTAAGAACTAATTTTTGTTGTTACCACTTCTAATGTCTCATTTCTCTTTCCCCTCCGCACAGTCTCCCACTGTGGAAACGACAATTATTGGGGCAGCAGAGAATCACAGGCTGTTTTGACACCCTGCCTTTCTTTCCAGGCAAAAACGCAGCAGAACAGGGAAGAAATCAGTGTAAATATCACTGCTCTTCTCAGAGAAACATTTCCAATGTAAATGGAGCATCTCACTCGAGAGATGCAGTCAAAATATTAAAATATGTAGGAAGGGGGAATTATTTTGGCCACTGAGCATTAAAATTCATCATGTATGGGGAGAAAAAGCAAAAAAATATTCAGCGCACAATTGATCCAAACCTTAGGAGTCTGGGAAGATAAATGACGTGTGAGAGGAGTGGAAGGAAAGATGGGGCAATCAGAGACGACTACTGCAGGGAGCGCGGTCCCTAGCTAACACGCAGGCAGAAAGGAGGCCATCCAGTGCAAGCGGAGGTTTAAGTGCCTCAGGAATTTGGATTGGTTGCAAAATTTAACATAGCATCTACAAAGACAGTATCTGACCTAAATAAGCCACTTACATCCTTACATTGTCCGGCGCTACAATAACCTCTATAGTTTGAGAACATGAAGGACCAAAATAAAAGTAACACTGCCATTGTAATCCTATTTATTAAACTCATGCCTGATAGGATTGCTGATCGACATATTCCTTTTAAGAAATACCAGGAGCTCTTACCTGCTGCATCATGTCAGCTTTGTGCAAATGGGTGAAGTGAGGACCAGTCCATCGCTCCCGTTCGTCACCAGAGGTCCGTCGCCCAGAGTGTAAGTTATCATGGTGGGGACACAAAGCGTTTTACCCACTTTCTCTTGCAAATTCCTGTATGATTGCAACATTTACATTTGTAACAAGGGCTTTCTCATCTTCAGTTGACTAAATTGTTTTGGGAGCCTTCCTTGGGCACGTAAGCGCTGACAAATAACAACCTTTACCAACCGCAGTCTGCCAGTCCCAGCCCGAAGTCTTCCCTTACCTCAAAGGATTTCACTCAAAGCAAATAAATAGCAGTGGAACTTGTCATTTCCTCCAGACTCATTTTGGAGTTTATCATGTTTCTCCTCCAGCTAATCTCAAGGAAGCAGAATTTTAGATGGGGAGGAATAGCTATTTTAAAAATAGATTTCTTTATGCTATAAAATATTGTAATAAAATGTGACTGTCAAACGACCTGTGAGGACTCTTCCTTAGTGGCAGAAGTGACCCATCGGGGAGCTGGGGCAGGCTGCAGGCCGTGCCCGAGAGCTCAGCGCAGGACTCAGTCAAGTCATTTCTTTAGTAATTCCGGTGTTCTTCCACAGCAGCCTTCATTTATAAGTCATACAGGAATTTTCTTGTTAAGTCTTCCCTTGCTTGCTCTCTTTGCGGTATATGTTTAAAAAAAGGAGTGGGGCAACGTAATAGTTTAGTCATACTATTTCCCTACATTGCTCTTTTTCTTAATTTCGCATACATGTTTTGAGACAGTCAGGAGGGAGGTGGAAATTGGAAGTCTGAGTCACAGATTTGCAGAAAGTCCAGAGTCTCAGCTATCCGGGGTTTTTTAAGCCGGCTTTGTATCTTCATCATCTCTTTTTCAAGGTTTGGCTTTTTTTCTAGCTTTTACTATCTTGGAAAAAAATAGCCAAATGTAATTCTTTTCCACTGTTAGGCAATAAGGGAAGTAGTGCAAGCAAGAAAATGCTTCCAACAAATGTCAGAGGAAAAAAGCAAAATACGATACTCAGCTTCAACCCTACACATTTCCAAAACACTACAGCAGGGCTTTTAATATCATCCCCATCAATCTCCCCTTTTTTTTTTTTAAATGTCTATACAGCAGAATGTACCAGCACTGAGCTTTGATGTGCTAGCACGGGGATGCTTTATGATTCATGGAATAATTACGTTCTCATTTACCATACACAAGTTCCCACTGCCAACAGAAACGCCGGGTTAATCAATGTCTTCTGCAAGTTCTCACTGTTCCTCTAGTTTGGGCAATACCTACACCACCACTTTTTGCACAGGATTATCAGTCACTGCAGGTAACTACTGTGGCCTCGGTAGACTGTATATTTTCCAGGCTAAACAGTTTATCATTGCATACTTACATGCTTTTGTTCCCCGCTGGCAAACGGTACCAACTCCTCTCGTATGACTGCAGGTCAGCTTTAAGAACACGATAGGAATTTAAAAAAATAATCTTTTTTTTCCTCAAACTTCAGTAAAATCACCTTGCTTTTAACTCCTAAAACTGGTGATACAGGTCTTTCTTATCGCAAAGAGGAAACGGGGAGCTCAACACCCCCCATCTTGCCAGGAATGCAGCAGAATAAAGATCACTTTCATCTTCCTTCCCATTCCCACCGGTGGGGACAGAGGAGGAACAAGCGCCAGCAGAGGAAGCTGCTCCAGGCAGCCCAGCTCAGCCAGGAGGCAGGGAAAGCGGCCTGTGCACGGCGCAGGGCCTGTGCACACAATTCCCCGGAGCAGCAGGAAGAGCGGTGGCTTTTGATGAGGCGATACATGAGTGCGATACAGCGCCGCGCTGCTCTTTGCTCAAGGCACAGGGCACAATCCATAGGCCAGCTTGGTGCCTGGGAATTCCTTTCCATATAGAAGAAAGCAATGCACCTCTGTTTCCTTGTAATTAGCACTAAGGATGGAAAATTTGGAACTCTAACAATCCCTGTGTGTCTTAATAAATTATCATTTATCACTATGATATCAAAACAAGATACAAACTTATGTATTATTTTTACTATCATGAGAAAAGTATTAAAAGCCAGATTTTGCTTGCCTTTTGCAAACACTCGTGCTGATCTCTGGAGCACTGCTCGTGTGAAAAGTCAGAAGGGCCGACCGAAGCTGGTTACGACACAGCCTCGCTGCGTCCTGGCAGAAGAGCTCCTTCTTACCTCCCCTTCATCACAAAAGCGGTGCAAGCGACTGTATTCTTCTGTTCTCCAGACTGTAAGCTGCTAAGTGGGCTTTCTGTGGCAATCAATAGTTCTTATATCCAAGCAATCCATCTTTAGGTTCACTCCCAATTAAAGATCACAATGAATATAAAATAAATTATCGATTGCTGTCAGAAAACACATTAACAAATCTGTCTCCCAGCAAGAACAGCTCAATGGTTCCAAGTGCAGCAAATTTCGTAACTGTCAGTGATGTGGAAGGGCTCCATTCATCAGCTGAGCTCACCCAGGAGCAAAGCAGCTTAGTACCCTCCCAGCTACTCCTAAACCTGGCCAGGGGAACAACGTGGGACTATCCAGTGGACATTTCCAAAAGCAATGCTTCAAAAACAAGTTTCAAGTTGCCACAGGATAAAATGTAGTGCTTCATCACGATATTCCCAAAAGCAAGGCAGCATACGTTAAACTCAGGCGCTCTCCTGCCCTGAGGCGGATTTAGGCACATCTACCAAGGCTAAACTGCACTGCAGGACCAACAGCGAAGGGTTTATTTGCTAAGTTATTTCTTCAGAGATAAATAGATCATCATGAAATGTGCGTGCACCACTGAGATACTGCAGCGTGCACAGTATCAGCAGCGTCTAACGAAACCGGCTGTCTCGTTACAGGGTATTTACTGCAGAAGCTGCACGGGTATAAATCCTCAGTTTTGAGTTGTGACTGCACTAAAAGTCTGTGCCCTTATATTTCTGTCCAGCAAAAGGATATTGACTGTGGAGGGAAAACAAATAAGGCATTCGGTCCAACACTTTAGCAATGAGGGAATACTTCAGCTGCTTGTATACTGAATTGTTAAGATGGAGATTTATAAGACTGGAGAGGACAGAGGCAAATTTTAGAGACCCCCACCGAGCCTGAGCAAATGGCACAAGGAAGGTAAAACTCACAAACAAAAATACAACACAACACCCATCAGGAGAGAAATAAGCTGAGCTCCTTGCAAGGTTCACAGCCCAGCCCCTGGACAGACCGATCGCGGGATGGCCGTTCTGACCACCGAGATTTACTCCCTTCATGAGCTTCCTAACATGGGCTTCATTTAGTGAGACACGTTTGGCCATAAACAGCAGCAACCAGGCGGCAGTGTCATGCTTTCACTAGCCAGTCTCCCATAAAATGTATTGCCATGTAGCGGATGAACGAGCAAAAGTTCCTGCCTATATGAGCTCTGTATCTGTCAAAAGGTCATCCTAAATTTTGTGTATGGGAGGGCACAGCGACAAGGGTCAATGCTGAGAGAAATCTTGATGGCTACTGGCCCTCCTCGCTGTGTCCCAGTGCCTGTAAATCCCTGCTCATTCTGTGGCTGGGAGGTGTCGGGGGGCAGAGATTATTTTAATTTTAAAAAGTGATTCTCTGTGGTTTGGCAGGAGTTCTCAGCAGCGTGCAATCCTCCTTTCGACGAGACAAAATGAATTAGCATAAAGTGGGGGTTGTAAATTACAGGTCATCAGTATTGGCAGGGAAATTATAGGTGCTCGGCAGCACGATAAATACTGGAGGTGAACCCAGCCAATTGCTTTCGAAACTCCTTATTTACTGCTGGCCCCAGCTGCAGGGTTGGGATGGCTGCAAACATCGCTCCTGAATAATGGGAGGGGGATCACACAGAACGTCTGTCCATAGGCTACGGAGGCAGACCCATACGCAAAACAGTGAAACGCAGCGTCGAAAGTAATACAAATATATAGGGTGTCTGTGTCAGTGAAGCTGCACGTCGTTTGGTTCAACACATCACTGAAAATAATTTCCATTAAACTATACAGCAAGCATTTTCAAAATATCCTTGGAAGGCTCCTGGAAATAGCTGCCAGCTCCTGACGAGCGAGCGCAGCCACTGCCCCTCTCTGTGCCACTAAAACCAGAGGCGCAGAAGCGAGCCCGGATTGCCTTTTCCCCAGCGTTTTGTTGCCTGGGCTCCGTGACAGTGGTTTTTTATGCAACAATTGGAGCCCGCACAGCTGGGAATTCGGGGGGGTTACGAGGCAGATATTCCATTTTCTTTCAGACACCCTGGATATCTGCTCTCTAGCCGTCCCCTCAGCGCCAGGGAGGGCTCCTTAGGGAAGCTCCAAGCGAGGTGGTCAGGCAGAGGGGGGAAAAGAAAACTGGTTCTGCATTTCCCTTCGGGAGCAGAGGTTGCAATGTGCTCAGTCCGCAGGCTGTGCCTTGCAGGCAGCCCTGTCGAGTCCGTGCTTAAGGATGCAGCTAAGGGTCCTTTGCCCTTTCATGGCCGAGCACAACCCTTTGACATCGCGGGTGCCCTCCCAAGGACGCTGAGCACCCTGTTGTGCCTAGGCGTATTTATCACATCCATTTAAGACCAAACCCCTGCCTCCCCTCCCCGCCTTGGCACGCCTGCCACTGTCCAGCGGACGGGGTCTTTGTTCCCTTCCACCCGTGCGCCCTGGCTACGCCAGCAGCAATCGATTTTCCTTGCAGATGGGCACCCGGGGGGGGATCAGACCCCACTGCACACAGTTTCCAGCCTGCTGGGATGCTCAGAGCCACGCTGGGTCATGCAGGGCTGCCTGAAAATATTGAAGACTTTATTCCTTTTTTTATTCAGGGAGGAATTTAGAGCATCTTTTAAAAATATTTTTAATATCCAGCTCCATTTCCTGGCCAGCCCGTGCATCCCGGTGGGGTGATGCACCTCCTCTGTGACTCCTCCTGGCAGAGTCAGTTTATTCAAAAATGAAAGGAGGATTCTCATTAAATAAGAAAAATCATGTCCATCCTCAGAGCTGCTCTGTCTCAAGGCATCATTGCTGAGCTGATTAACCCTTTTTTCGGTCTCCTTGCATGAACCGTTTGTATGCGGTGCCCCAGAGGCAGCTCCCAAAGGCCCTGGGCGTTTCGGGGAAAAAAAAAGACATTGAGGTACTTCCAGTGATTTTTTTTTCATCAACAGACTTACCACTAAAAACACACATTTCCGACAGCAGAAACTTTCACTGGTCCCACCACATTGTTGGCAAGGAAGCCTGAAAAGAGAAATTCCTGCTCCTGCCTCACTGCGTCCTTCATATTGCCCGCGGTGCTGCTGATGCTCGGAACTGCAGCGGGTGTCCTGGGTGCTGCCTGCTTTTTATTATGCAGCTCCTGAGGGGTGGTGAGGAATCGCACTTTAATACAGTGCCTCTGAATTTTAATTGAATTGTAGCCTGCAGCTAAGTGGAAAGACATTAAAATCAAACTTTAGTGTTTCACTGTAGAGTTGATGTTTCTCATGGTTTAACCCCAGTCGGCAACTCAGCCCCATGCAGCCGCTCACTCCCCCCCGGTGGGATGGGGGAGAGAATCGGAAGAGTAGAAGTGAGAAAACTCGTGGGCTGAGATAAAGGCAGTTTAATAGGGAAAGCAAAAGCCGTGCACACAAGCAAAGCAAAGCAAGGAATTCATTCAGTAGGCCCCATGGGCAGGCAGGCGCTCAGCCATCCCCGGGAAAGCAGGGCTCCATCATGCAGAACGGTTACTTGGGAAGCCAAACGCCATCACCCTGAACGTCCCCCCCTTCCTTCTTCTTCCCCCAGCTTTATACGCTGATCATGACGTCATATGGTGTGGGACAGCCCTTGGGTCAG
Organism: Theristicus caerulescens; assembly: GCA_020745775.1. Lineage (NCBI taxonomy): Eukaryota > Metazoa > Chordata > Aves > Pelecaniformes > Threskiornithidae > Theristicus > Theristicus caerulescens. Next base: position 23,016,061 of record CM036567.1, on the reverse strand, counting down.
TTGGGGTCAGCTGTCCCGGCCGTGTCCCCTCCCAGCTCCTTGTGCCCCCAGCCTCCTCGCTGGTGGGGTGGTGGGAGAAGCAGAAAAGGCCTTGACTCTGTGTAAGCACTGCTCAGCAGGAACTAAAACGTCCCTGTGCTATCAGCACTGTTTCCAGCACACACCCAAAACACAGCCCCATACCAGCTACTATGAAGAAAATTAACTCTATCCCAGCCAAAAGCAGCACAATGTTCCACCACAGCTCTGAAATAACTGATCATCTCTCTATATTTATACTGTCTCTTTCTTCACCCGTGGCTCTGCGAGCCCCTTCCAGCAGCCTGGTGTCTTCCCAGGCAGGTCACAGAAGTGTGGCCCGTGTCCCAGTGACACCCACTCAAACCACTGCCTGATGCTGAGAGTGCTGGACCCCACGTATTTTCTATGTAAACTATATTTTAATGAGGACTGCCGTAAGGTTAAGGTTTTACAGATAATCCCTGAGTATAAAGAGGGATTGCGATAGCATAACCTGAATCTAAAAGAAAGACACCTCTCTGAGGCTGTCTAAAGGAACAGCAACCTCTAGGCGGGAGGTTTAGGCACTCCAGCTCACTGCTTTTGTTTCAGAAGAGAAGGGCCAAAAACGTGCCTGGTTGTTTTCTAGCTAAAGAAGTCTAAGAAATCATCTCTCCCCATCACTTTCCAGCTCAAAGCCTCCACCAGTGTGGAGCCCTGTTGAGCCAAAGCGGGACAGAAATCAGCATCACTCCAGGGGAAGGGGTCCGGCCGGCAACACGGGCCGTGTGTCGGCAGTCCCGCCACCAAGTGCTGGCAGAAAAGCTTTTTCATGGAGCCGCAGCCCTCCGCTCCCTTCTCGATGCTGCAGATGGGAGGCAGCCTCCAGGCGGGCACCTCCGAAGAAGCCAGGGAGCGTGGACCGCAGACAGACGCATATACACACTGCGGTTGCAGAAATCTCCTGCAGAAATCAAACAAAAAAATAAATATTATATATGCTAAAAAGCATAATAAATAAATAGCACAGACCACTTCAAAAAATCTATGAGTCACTGTGCACTTTGTAGCTCCCCAAATCAATTGCTCTTTGAATATGATTCAGTGGCAGCTGAAAATGTATTTGATTTGAGTATATGTTGGCCCACTTAATTCATCCTGCCTGGGTTTTGGAGCGTGACTCCATCCTGGTGCTGCAAAAAACAAAGCAGGTATCAGAAACAAAAAGGTATTAGGTACACTCATCCCCATGCCTGGTGGTTTGGGGCACGCAGCACCCCAGATGCGCGGTCCCGGAGCATCCCTGGCAGCCTGCCGATGCGTGAGAGGTGCCGGCGGTGGTGACTGCGGTGGTCAGTGGCAGCTTTGGCCCCTCCTGAGGGGCAATTTAATATAACTTCCTTCTGCTACAGCAACCGCACCCGCTCTGCTTCTTTTCTAGGCATGATTTAGTTCTCACCGCAAGTGCTATTGTTCTCAGTTACTGTACGTGTAGCACAAACACGGAAAATGTGCAGAGGAGGGTTGTAAAAGTTGCTGTTTTAGCTGGAACTCAACAGAAGAACAAGAAAAACCACAATCAGCGACACGGAGCAGCTATAAATGGACACACCCTTGCCAGAGTGGAGGTCCAATAAATAAATATTTGAATATACCGACCTCCGAAATCAAAATGCTAAAAATGGTCTCTAGCTTCTGTGTTTCAAAAGCGGAGTATCCTGTTGCCAGAAAAGGTTTCTCTAGTGTTTGAGAGGAGAGGTTCACATCACAGGTCCCAGCTGACGCGAACCTGCTTCTCGCCAGGAGCAGCAGGAGACACTTGGGTTTTGCAGAAGCTGCTTCCCACAAGGCGTAATTGCAGTCACCGCACCACGTCCGTCCCCGTTCCCTCGCCATCCCCATGAGCCGCAGCGTGAGGAGCGGGCCTCTCTCCTGCGCTCCCAGCCACTTGCTGGGGCAGGCGAGGAGGAGGAGGAACGGCTCTGGCAGCTCCGCTCACTGCAGAGCCAGCGCCTGGAGGGAACTCTCACCTTTTCCCTGTGGAAAAGGTTGAGGTTTTTTCCCAAAGCTTTGAAAGCATCTGCAGAGCAGGAACGTCCCCCTCCGGCCAGCCCGTGTCCATGAGAAATGGCGAGCGCGGGTGCAACAGCGTGGCGCGGCGCAGCTGCCCGTGTCACCTCCCGCGCAACGCACCGCTGCTGCTCCACGGGACCTGAACGCTTTTTTCTTCCAGACAGTTTAACTGCCCAACATCATCACTTAACCCCAGGGCTCTTCTTCTTCGCATGCACTTGAAGACCGCGGCTGCTATTTCAGACCTGAAGTGTGGGTTGTATGTGCCAAAGTGTCTTGGTTTTTCCAGCTCTATCAATGTCACAAAAGCAGCTGTGTCTTCATGAAACTTGTCCCACTTCCATTCTCAAACCACCACAGCTCCAGGAGTGCCACTGCTAAGCATTTTCTAGTCATTTTTCTGTTTTTCCTGTTTTTTCGGGGCAGAGGTGTCTTGCTTTAAAGAAAGTCGTAACAGTATAAGAAGCAACTTTACATTAAAGAGCAGAACATCCTTAGTATGTCCCGCTTCACCGTTGGAAGAGGAACCGTTTTCCCGGCTTAGCTCCAGGGATCCTATCCAGCAACCTACACAAAGATATTTCATAATTCATTTTGTATATTTTATGAGTCATTTAACATGCATGGAAGAGATGAACAAACAAGGGTCCACACGCCAATTCCTTGAAATGTTGATGATGTAGAATATAAATATTATTTGTATAAAAGGAAAAAAGAAGAGTCCTAAGAAATGAAAGGCCACCGAGGAGCCTTGCACCACGGCGGTGCCAGCTGGCTCCTGGCTGGCTCCGCTCCTCGAGGCGGTGAGGAGGGATTGAAGCCTTTCTGCCACTTCCAGCCAGTGGCATTGGGGTAGAAATTGCTCACCCTCCTGGGGCAGTGTCCGGAGGCCGGCCCGAGCTCGCTCCCCCACCTCTCGGGTGCTCAGGGGGTCCCTGCAAGCAACGATGACAGGAGAAGGCTTGGACATGGTCCTGGCTCACCCCAGCTCCGTGGAGGGGCCCCAGCACAGAGCATCTCCAAGGTCGCGGTGGGAGCGCTGTGAAGGGGAACCAGGGACAGCCAGGAAAGCCCCGGTTCCCCCCTGGGAGCCCCGAGACAAAATAGGCAGAATTTTACAGATCTTGAATAATGGTAGAGCAGCGTCTAATTGCAGCAATTAATACGGAGGGTAACAAATGCACAAAGCAAAAATGCAAAGGCACCGGTCACTGTAGGGCAAACTGAGGCATTTGTGCTAATCATCCCGAAGGGCTCCCAGCGCCGGCTCCGCTCGGTGGGAGCAGAGGACGAGTGACACTCCAGGCTCCCCTGCCCACAGGAGCCATTTCGGGCCCTGGGGGACCCCAGCAGACTGAGCTGTGCTGTCCCGGGGACACGTGCCAGCGTCCCATTGCCTTTGGCCCTCGTGAGCATTTGCAAGCTGCAGGAGTAACAACTGATGCTAAAATTCAGCCAAGAAAAGCATCCCCACAAAAGAGGTGTTACTACCTGCACTGGAGTGCTGCACAACTGCAAAAAGCTGCTCTCTGCAATACTGTATCTTACTGGAAAAATCGTAAAGTGAGAAATGAAAAGAGACCGAGTATCGTGATAGGGAAGAAAACATGACTGGCTGGGGAAAGGAAATCTCTAGGGACATAGACAAAATGCAGCTGATAGAGGTCAACTGCTGTCCTGTGACAGCTTCTGGAGGCTGTTGAGCAATGGGATCTACAACAAAAAGCACCGAAGGTCAGAAAAGAGATGTTGAAATGCCGGGCAAGGAAATGTGGAGAGAAAACGCAGGTTGATTATATGCACACAGAGGTGATGCCCAGTGCAGCGCAGACCGCTGCCTCTGCCAGTGAACTCCTTCGAAGGGAGGTGCGGGTCTGAGAAAAGGGGAGCAGAGACGGCTTCCACCGAGACGGGGTTACCTGCCGCTGCTGGCTAATCATCGCGAAACTTTACAGACCACGCTGAGGCCTCCACCAGGCATCATTCTTGCTGCTGCTACTTCTGTAGCAGCCTTGACCTGCAAAAGGACATTTAAAATTATTTCTACAAAAGGTTTTTACTTTCTATGCCACAGCTTCAGCTTTTGGGGTAATGCTCAAATAGGAATTCCTTGCATTTTCTTTAAAGAAAATGGAGATAAAGTTCATAGTCCAAGAAATAAGACAGACGTGGCCAACAGAAGCAGAGAGAAGGCTATAGGAGGTGAACGCAGGCAGAAACATGGGTGCAGTGTGCCAGCCTCGAGCTTCTGCTCTGAAATGCGCCTTGGCCTCACCGAAACGTGCTGCTGCTGCCTCTGGCCCGCTCGTCTGGGGCACGCTTACGCCAGCAGCCACAGGCATTAACGTGCACCCTCGCTGCAGCCGTCCAGCAGCGCTGAGCTGCAGCCATACGGGTTTTTTTGCATCAATTTGAGTGCTTTGTGTGACCCTCACGTCCTCTGCTCAGCGCAGCTGCCCCGCTTTGAGGAGGACGGGGCATCGCAGGGGCTGGGCCCTGCCTGCTTCGGGCGTCTGCCTGGGGCTGACGGGGGCCGCGGGGAGGAGCGGTCCCTTTTCATTCTCCCACCAGCCTTGGACTGAGGTTCATTTGTACATACATACCATCACAGAACGTAATTGTGTTTACATGCGTGAATGAATCTCATCAGTTTTGCTTATTATTTCAAGGCGTTTTTTCTTGCTTAATGCTCTGTAGTTATTGTCTCCGCTGTAGAAGAGACAAAGCTATTGCTCTGTTCTCAGTCACAGCTATTTATATCCTGTAATAACACTCCTCAGGATACAAGGAAAGGTATGAAACCAATAGTGTAAAATTAGGACAAAGACACAACCTCCAGGGCCTTTCTGCTCAAGAGCTGTCACTAACATTACCACCTTGCTTTTGTTTTCTCTGCTAGATTGCTCCCCTGCAATCTCTCAGGTAGACGCTCTTTAATTCTGTCTATTTAAGCTTAATTCAAAGCAAAAGGAGCCCGTGTCTTTGGGGAGATCAGTCACACATTCAGCACTAGACAGGCTGACACCTCCAAGATGCCAGCAACAATAAATCTTTCAAGAGCCTCTAAATGCTGGGAAAATCAGAGGTAGCTATTGCCAGCACCGGTCAGATAACACCCCAGCTCCGCCGTTCATTGCAGCTCTCGCCGTGTGCGGCAGTCTGGGTTGGACATGTCCGAGCCTCCTGGTCGGTGTGAAGCCACTCGCTGGGGAGAGATTCCCAAGGGAGCCAAGGGAAAACAGACCCGTGGAAACCCAGCCACATCTGAGCCCTTGGCAGGTGCTTACTGGGCCTCTTTAAATGCTTCCTCTAACTTTAAAATCACAGCTTCTCTTTTCAGGAGTTTGTTGAGATATTACTTTGCTGCCCTCGGGATGTTTTTCCCTTACCAAGTCCCTGAGGAGAAATTGGCTGACAAAAATAAGCACTTAGTGATTCTTTGGAAATGGATGCTATTCCCTTAAACCTCAGCTGCCAAAATGTATATATTTGTAGCATATATGTAGTTCCTTGTGCCTACTTGTATTCAGATGATTTTCTAGTTGTTTCCCCTGCTATTAAGCCCGTCTGCTGAAGTTTCACAAACATCACATCAGAGGACCCCCCTCCTTCCAAAACATTTCTGTGCTTAAAAGTGACTCATGCAACCAGATGTGCCACAGCGTTACATGCATTCAGTGCTATTTTCATCCTTCTCTGTTTTCTTCAATGATTAAAGCTTTTATCAGGTAACCTGGCACTTCGAAAGGGCTGCTCGAGTGGGACCCCGCCTTTCGGGGCTCCATTCCCCATTGATCTCTCCCCGATTGCAGGGAGACGCTGCCCTGAACACCCTGGGCAGACAGAGCCCTGCTCTGAGCAGAGCTGCAACGCTGCCTTCTCTGGGTTTTGTCTTGAGAGGTGTCTCCTCCGGATGGGGATGAGCTGTCTGGGAGGTCCTCCAGGTCTCCGTGGGCCTGAGGGAAGCCAGGTCAGGCCAGGAGAGTTGCAGGGATGTTCCCAGCCCGCCTTCACATCGCGTCTGCCCACCAGCTGTGACCCAACATCACCCACCATTGGTGTGTGCCAGCCAGCCAGCTCCACAGCTGCCAGCCAGGAAAGCGAACCTCAGCTCTTTTCCCTCCTCTTTTCCCTATATTTTTCTTTCAAAACATATGCAAAGGGCGATTGAAACTGTACATGGTTTCAAAAAAAATTCAATTACTTAATAAGGGTATCAGAAAAACATCAGCTTAAAAAAACCCAGCTATTATATGAGGTTTTTAGAAAAACACATTTAAAAAAAGCCTGTCAATATGTCAAACCCCAGCGCTTGTGACCGAGAAGCAGGGAGCGGAGCTGTGGCTGTGGGTGTCCCGGTGCGTTGCCCGTGTCCGCGGGGAGCGCGCCGGGGGCTGTGGTGCCAGGGCAGACGTCTCGCTCCCGAAATCACCTGCACCTCCCTGGTTTCTCCCATCGGCTCAGAGCTGCTGCCTCAGCGCCCGGCTGTGGGTGCCTTGGATCTAGATAACAACTACGCCTTGTTCAACAAACATTTGCCTAGAAAAGCAGACAGCATCATCAAGACACCCATCTGCTTCAGAAAAGGCTTCTGAGGAGTTAAGTTACACCCTTGCTACGTCATACATCCACTTACAATTCAGTTGCCTCCCCTGGGAATTAGCATAGAAGCTAATCACTATGTAAACTGCAGAATGTGTGGGAAATTGTCTTTTATCAGCACCAGTGTTACCCCTGGGAATGGGAGGGTTCAGGCACCAGTACGCAAGGTCCTCCCTGCAGCCATGCAGCCATGCCGCCTGCTGCTCTGGGCTGCCGGGTGTTTGGGGGCTTGGGGAAAGCAGCTTGGTTTTCCCTGGCCCAAGCCCTGTGGGGGGGACACCGCAGCCCCCTGACACGGCTGTGGGCTAAGGCCAGGTCTGCTCCTCGCTGTGGGTGGTAAAAAAAGGTGTAAGGGCTGGTGGTGGTGCCTGAGAGCCCCTCGGGAGCCCCGCAGCCGGTGGTGTGAGGGCGGCCACGGGGGCCAAACTGGGAGGAAGGCCCCAGTGCCCAGGGCTGACCCGCTCCGGGCACACAGCACCCACCCCCAAAGGGCAGGTTAATTCACCCCGAGCATCGCCAGGGCACCTGCAATCCCCACGGCGAGCGCCGGAGCAAGCTGTTGCTCTGTAGATAAAGATGAGTCACTCCCCTCCGGAGCAGCAGCTTCTGACTACCAGGCAGGATTGGGTTTTTTTATAGAATGTTGATTTTTTTGCTTGATCTTAAAAGGTGCAATCGAGAGAGCGCAAAACAAATCTATGCGCGTGTGAGAAAACGGTGCAACTTCGCCCTGGGAAGCCACCGTGTCTGCACGTTGCCAGCAGGACTCAGCTCCGGATTTTCTAGTTGAACTTTCTTAGGAGATAATGTGGTATCTACTAACTCAGTGTTTTCCCCTGAAACATTTTGGTTGTGCTGAAACACTTCTTTCCCACTAAGAAAGGAAATATTGCATTTTGAGCCAGGTTTTTGAGGTTTGATGCCCGTCATTCTGCAGTATCAAACCAAAACCTTTTCCATCCTCTCTCTGGCTGAGCCACCGTCGGCTCAAGAGGAGGGTGGTCCTGACCCCAGCCAGGGGCTGTCTCCCATGAGGAGGATGCAGGCAGGAGGCCCTGAACGGCCTTTGCACGAGGGTGAGCAGTGAGCAAAGCCCCAGCCGCATCCATGGAGCAAGGACGTACTTTTCGGGGGCCGGTGGCTGAGGAGGTGCCTGGCACCCCAGGAGGGGTTGGGAGTTGAGTCCTTACACGATGCTTCCCTGGGCATCGCGGCAGGGCAGGCAGGCCCAGCGCAGCGCTGAAATGCTTTGGCATTTCCCAGTTTACTCTTTTTTTTTTTTTATTATTTAATTTTCCATTTAACAAAGGCGTGATATGTGCACAGTGACCTGATCCGGGGCACAATAATATATCAAGCTGCTGGCCTCTCCCCAGGCCTCTCCCCATCACTGCTGGCCTTTGCTGAACAAAGAGCTGCCCAAACATCGTGTTTGAGGCAAGCTCTCGGCTCCCACGAGGCTGCTCAGGCCGAAGGTACCAACCGGGGCTGGAGCTGTGCTGATGGATGGCGCAGCCCAGGGTACGGCGGCAGCGGGGACAGACTGCTGTTGGCTCTCCAGGACATCTGGAAGAGGGTATGGGTACATTTGTACGCTGGTACTTTACAGAAAGTCTGTGGGTCTTGTTCCTTGAGTTCTGAGATTACTCTGCAGTCGCCTTCAACTTTTATATACTTTCAACTTTTCTACAGCCCGCTATAATTTGCAGTTTCTTATTGCTGGTGTTGACCCACAGCAAATAAGCAGCAAAAGTCACATTAGCATTTCCCCCCAATAGTCTCCTTGCAAGCCGGGACCGTGGTGTTATCTGCACGGGAGCAGCAGTCAGTCCCTGAGCCCTGACGTTCCCTTTGATGAATACCGTGGTGCCCTGAGGAGTGCTCGGCACCGATGCACCGGAGAGCCCTGGGGTGGGCATCCAGGCACGGCTTGGTCCCAGAGTACTTCAGATTAGTGGGCCCAAAGCAAACATTGCCACAGTTTCCCATTCCTGACTGGTTTTATGTCAGCGTACATCAGCATAAAAAAGCAATATGGTTATTCTTTAGATCTAATGAATGAGCAGAAATACAGAGATCATTCCTGGCTGAGGAGTAAATCAAACGCAAGTGGCTGAGATGACACTGGAGTCTAAATTTCAGTACGCCAAGGGCCAGATACATCCACCAAGAGTACGAACACTGTGTTTCCTAACAAGCTGCTCTTCCCAGCACCCGCCTGAGTTAAACGCTTCGAAACACAGACTGAGCTATGCTTTCTGCTGCGTCCCTGAGACCGGGGCTCTGCGACAGCCACCCCCTGTGAAAGTCTCTTGCACGCTCATCACCTGCACAGAGGTGAACAAGTCATTTCTGGCCGTGAGCGTGCAGAGTTTGGTGCTCTGTGCTGGGGTTTTGCGTGGGCTTTAATCATAGAATCACAGAATCATAGAATTGTTAAGGTTGGAAAAGACCCTTAAGATCATCAGGTCCAACCGTTAACCTACCACTGCCAAGTCTGCCACTAAACCATGTCCTCAACATGGTTAAGCCCCACTGAGCTTGCTTTGTTCAGTCCTTGACTAATGGGAAGGAATTTGGTGTCATCCCTGGGTTCAGCAGAGCTGCTGCCACAGACAGAACTGGACCTGGCCCAACCCGCATTAGCAGGAATAAGGACAGACTGCCACAGTTGCCATCAGAAGTCCCTGCCTGGCCCTGCCACTGCACCCCAAAGGTTTCCATCCCCTGTAAATAACAAATGCAATAAGCCAGGCTTGAATTTTCCTCTTGAAGACTAGACGAAGCTCTATTCAAATGAATTAAATCTGCTTGCTCTCTTTTGGTGATGGGGTTGATGAAAGTGAACTATTTTTAGTGCCAGCTAAAGGCACAAGCGAATGGCTGGCAAAGCGCGGAGCGTGTTTCCCTGCCCTGCCAGCGCATCCAGCCGGGGCCGGCACCGCCCGGGCACCAAGGATGCCACAAGCCTCGGCGCTGTTACGCAGCCCTGCTCAGCAGGGCTTTTCATTTAAAATGAAAGCAACCCTTTTCATTTAAAATACGCTCTGCGGTGCCTTTTTCACACAAAGAAGCTCCTTCCAGCCCGGATCCCCCTTGGGTCGGTGGGTGCCTGTCTTGCTTTGCCAGTGCCGGGGGGAACATCGCTATGTTCAGCGTTGGGATGCTGGCGTGTGAACCCCATAGTCTTGCCCCTGGGCAAACGCTGCTCTTCTGCCTTGGAACAGCTCGATGGAAGATCCCCCTGGTGCAGCTGCTCTGTGCCACGAAGCAGCACACTACCGACATTGCCGTGCACTGGAGAAGGAGGAGAAATCATCTGCCTTTGGTTCGGGGTCATCCTCAATAGCATGAGCTGGAAATTGGCTTCTGCTGCACGTACTGCGCCTCGCGTCACGGCATACGGGGGGCTGCTGGTACGGGGGCTCTGCAGAAGCAGCCTCTGTTTCCTCCAAGTGCTCTGAGGGCTGCTGACGATTTCAGCTTTACTTATTGTAATGTGTCCTTTACTGTGGTCATTTGTCTTGTTCTTTAAAGGCTACGGTCTGACATTTGGTCTTTGCTGGATTTCACATTGCTTGTGAGCATAAAGGTTCTGTCTGCTTAAATAAAGTTTTATCCCAGATGCTATTTACAAGTTTCTCTTCCTTCCTTACCAAAATGTCAATATTTGCTTTTACTGCAAGCCAGCAGGGCACCTCACCCTTATTGCTGAGCACTGCATGTGCTCAGCTGCCAGCCGGTGTTTCTGAGCCCTAGAAGGGGCCTTCTGAGACCTCGTGCCCTGGGGAGGAGGCAGCCAGCACTGCCCAGCTGCCCTCCGCACGTCCAGCCGTGGCTCCTCCGGGAAGGGTCTGGCTCCTTTATCTCAAGGTTCATACTAGTAGTTACTCATTGGGCTTTTTATACACAGCTAGTATCTCTTAAAGTGTCGTCTTCTGTTCCTTGACATATTTCTTTGTGCTGCATGCATGGAGCTTATCTGCCTGGGGATGTATACTCGGTCCCAGAATTGCAAGTCTGTCTTTGTGGGCTTGGTAGAATTAGCTGCTCTTTTTGCTGTTGTAAAAACAAATGAGGGGGTAAAATCTGCAAGGCAGGAGTATCTTGTATTTCCAAGTGCCACGTGGGGCCGCACAGCCTGCACTGAAGGAGCAGGACCATACTGGAGGTGGTGGCCCCAACGGCCAGAGGGAGCGGTGAGGGTGAAGCTGGGTCCCTGCCTGCAGCAGCTGCCAGATCCGGGCCAGCACAGGCAGAGGTGGGTGCGTGCCTTACCCTGCCGAACGGCACGGTTGGAGCATTGCGCCGTGATCTTTCATGCATCCCACTTATGCTGCAAAGTTTTACAACTAAAAGCAGTGACAGCTGCACCACCTGAGAAGCAATAGAAAAACAGTATCTTGCAGAGAAGCATTTGACAGACATAAAAACCATAATGAATGTGATTTTCTACATGACGGAGGTTACTGGGTCCCTTCGTGCACCCCAGTCTCAATTACAACAATGTACAGAGGTCCTTTTGGTTGCAGAAAATTGCTTTGAACTCACAGGAGTTAATGCATTTACATGAGTCTGTCCTGCTGTAGGACACCAGACAGACTCTGGACGTCAGTGCTAAGGCCTTCTCTCCTCTACCCTGTGCTGAGGGCGGACAGTGGATTTACCACTGACAATCGCCTGCAAGCATACCATGGATGGGCACCTGGTAAGTTCTGCAGCATTATTTGGGAGATCTAGAGGCTGGGATGGCTGCAAGAGCGTTTGCTAGGATTTTAACTATGCATTTGCAGTAATTTTCCTAACGTTAATGACAGCAGTTGGTAACAATGTGGTTATTAACATAAGGCATCTGAAGGCCCCCACAGAGCGTTCCCGTGGTGTAGCCCACTCGCCCTTATCCCTGGCGATCCTTGCAGGATTTACTGTGCTGCAGCAGTGCCTGTCCTCCTGATGCCAGCATCGCCCTGCGAGCGCTGTGCCAGGTAGGAGCAGCCCTCCACGGCTTTGCAAACTGCCTTCCGAAGCAGGTATTCAGACAAAACTCCAGCAGCCTGTATGGCAAATGGAGCGTGATCGGGGCCTGATGCTGCTTCGGCTCTAGAGGCAGAATGACTCCATGGGGGATCTGGCAGCAGATATCCCCCCTGCCTGCAGCGTGACTCTTGCATTCATGCACACGCGGTCCCCCGCCGCGGTTCCATCTGCACGTGGCAGTGCTGTGGCACTGTGGAAACACCCAAACCCGGGTGGCAGGAGGGGGAGAGGAGCCCATGGGTGCCATCCTCAGCACGGCACCCAGTGCCGGACCCCCTCCTGCCCCTGCTACCCAGGGGCTGCTCTGCCCCAGCGCCGAGGAAGGGGGAAGCTCCATTTCCACTGCACCAAATTGCATTTCTTCCCCGTAGCAGGACGTTTTTCCAAGTCATTACTGCAGAAGCAGCGGTGCTTTTCTCTTATACCAGAATTACCTTTCACTCCTGCCTGAGGAAGGGTGTAGTGAAATGTTGTTTGCTCTGCTTTAAGACATTGTGAGGGGAGATAAGCACCGACCCGCAAACTAAGCAATACAGCAAGCTTTCTCCAATAGGCACTGGCCTGCGCTGAGACCTGTGCTTTGTGCGATGAATCAATGTCCTTCCCAGAGATCTTACGAAACAAGATTTCCTCAGTTCCATGGTATTCAAGATACAGAGCTAAACTCGCAAGAGTTAATCTATTTAAATTACTCCGTGATATATATTCAAGAAAACAGAGGTACACTCATAAGAGTTAATCCATTTAAAATTGATTTTGTCTTTCAGCCTTTCTGAAATATCCGTGCAGGAGAGCCTGTGGGCTCTCTGCATTTCTCAGCTAGAAAAGAGACCAGCCAAGCCAAACCAGGCGGCAGGCAGGGGCAGACCTCAGCTCGCTTTACTGCAGACACGCTGCATCCAGTATTTCAACCCGTACCCGAGAACCAAACTGCTGGAAATAAGCTGGGAAAAGCCACCAGGGCCGTACTGCTTGCCATAAAGGGAGAGAAGATCAAAATAATTCGAGAGCTGCCGCAAAGACGAGCAAGCAGAAAGTTCCCAAGTGAGTGAGCACACCCAAGCTCAACCCTCACCTAGAGGCAAAGGAAGGGCTTTGCGTTCATTACTTTTGGCATCCCCTGGAGGGAGGCACGATCCATTTTCCCCTAAGGATGGCTTTAGCTATCAGATACCAGTGGCAGGACACAGTCCCTTTCCCCTCGGAGCATCAAACCCATGTTGACCCAGGGGAACCAGTGGCCCCAAAGCTTCCAGAAACTGGGGCCCCACGGAAGGACCGCTGGTCAGGGTGGGCAGAGGCACTGGTGCAGGTGCAGTGGTGGGTGCACCCCCCCGCAGCCAGATGAAACATTTTTCCCGTATTTTTAGACCCGTAGCCACGACCCTCTGCCTTTGTCGCTGCCACCCAGTTACTTTACTGCCTCCCCGACACGGCCTTGCTCTGGGGGGTCCCCGCCGGCCGCTGCCCCCGTCCCGCTGCCGCTTGGCCGCTGGGGTTCAGCCGAGCTCCGCGGGCGGCCGCGCACGGCGGGGCCCCAGCGCCACCCTCTGGGGACGCGCCCGGCCCCGCCGCCCTCCCCGGCCTCCTGCTGCTCCCCCCTACCCCAAACGCGGCTTCGCTTCCTTTCTCCAGCATCCCCCCTCCCCGCATCGGGGGGCTCAGCCCTGCGCGGAGCAGGCGGTTGCCGTGGCTGCGCCGCGCTGCTGGGAGATGGGGCCGGGTGCGGGACGGGCTCCGGCCGAGCCCTGGCTTCGCGGCAGCGCTGGCTCCCTCGCCCTGCTGAAAACACCCAGCTTTGCTGCCTGCCTGGCCATGCTCCAGAGCTGACCTGTTGGCTCAGCGGTGCTGGGCTGTGCTCGTTACGGCCCCTTGCACGGCCGTGTGCGCCGCGCTGGCTATCGGGATAATCGTGCATTTAATCGCGCTGTCCCCAGGACACTTCTGCTAGAGCGGAGCCAGGTCAGGCCGGCCGTGCTCTGGGATGCTGCTCCTGCAAAGCAGCCTGGCCCTGCCGGCACACAGCGAGGCCACCACTGCGGCCAGCGAGCCCGGCCGCTGGCCATCGCTCTCGGTGCGAATGTTGTTGCCACCACTGATTCCGCTGGGGAGAGCAACAGCCTGTCCCGACATGCACCCCAGCCCCGGCAGCAGGACACCTTCACCCAGTAAATGGCACTTAGTCTGGAGTGTCTTTACTGACTGCTATGCAATCCTGCGTGGTCAGCAAAATACTGCAGACACAGGTTATATTCTTCTTTTTATGGCGTGAGGCTGTGCCCAGGAACAAGTGCAGGGTCGGTTTTCCAGTGTGCCTTCTACCCCGGGAGCTGTGCCAGCAGCACGGGACTTTGCTTTGCACCCCGATTTCCCAGTCTGGCTGAGCGGGGCTCCGTAAGAGTGGGATGCAGATGCTTTTCCAGAAAAGGGCATGGCGAGCAGCTGGCATAAGCTGCTCCAGTGTAACTCCGAGCAGCCCTGTGACATGCAGGGCTCTGCATTGCAGGGTTTGGAGCCAGAGCTACAACACCCAGGCAGGGACTGTAGGTTTGGGCTGGCTCTCCGGGCTCATGGGCTGTGGCTCCTGCTCCGCACAGCTGGGGGACTGACCCTCTGCACCTCTGCACTGCCTTTTCAGCTCTGGAAAGAGGGTATTTATTGGTCATTGCAGAGCCAGCTGCACCATGCTGCTGTGATACCCCGTGAACGCCCAAGAGGAGCAATATCTGCAACCGCTACACACCTGGAATTATCCCCCGACATCGCGGCACCCTTCCCCGTGCTGCCTGCCTGAGGACCTCCTGCCTCCAGTCCTTACTCCTCTCACTCTTGGCTGGGACCAGCCCTCACTCAGACCCCTCCAACCTCGGTCCCTCACCGACCCCTTCCTCCTCTGGCCTCCTCCTCCCACATCCTCCGCCCCACGGCTGTCCAAGACCCCCATCCCACTCTGCCAGGTGATCGCTAACGCTCAGCACTAGATTTTTTCCTGCAGCGCTTTCGTCTGCCTCCCCCAGTTCTGCTCCATCCTCAGGGACACTCCTGACATCTCCAGGCCTTCTGCGGTGGCTGCTGGCAGCGCTGGTGCCAGCCCCTGCCAGGACCAGCTGCTCTGCGTGTCGGGGGCCTTTGCTCTTATTGCTGAAAACGCAGCATGCACAAAGCACCAGGGGCCAGCAGGGATTTGGATCATGCCAGATAGTTGCCATTTATCCAAAACATTTCTTAGAAACAAGCTGTTAAAGAAAGATCTATTTACAAAGATTCTTAACTCTCCTGTTCTTTTAGGTAAAGAATCTTAACCTTTTTGAGGCTTGTTCTGAAAAACTCTGTAATTTTATTTGGCTGGATCTCTTTTCGCATAAAATGTTTTTCTGTTTGTTTATTTCCTGAGCAGCTCCAGCTCAAGGAAATCACCTCCAGGAGGAAGGATGCTGCTGCAGAGGAAACCTTGAAGGAGGAGCGAGACATTCTGCAGCACGGACCCATCCAAATGTTGCTCATACCAACAGATACTCTGGGAACAAATCACCGTGTAACTTTAGTAACATGCCGCGGATGTGAGCACTTTATATCTGCTTTTAAAAGACTCCTCTTGTTATTTATTGTCCCTTTCAGGATTAGCTGAGGAAGGAAATGGGAAATTGTACTCGCTGGCATGTCACGAAGGTGGCTGAGATGCTGAGGGGGAAAGAAAGCGGAGGCCAGCTGAGAACAGCACCTTCCAGCCAAACCCCGCGGGGTGGTTTTGGCCCGTGTGAGGAGCAAGGCGGCTAGTGAAAGACTCAGCATTCCTCGAATGAAAGTTTAAAACCAAACCGGCGCAGAGGGGAGCATTTCTGCTGCTTCACTCCATAACCACCAACGCCCACCCAGTCACGAGCTCCGGCTGAAGACCACACTGCAGACCTGAAGACGGTGATGGGCTCCCAGCTGCCTCAGACCAACAGTGACAAACGCACCATGTTGTCCCCAAAAGCCAGCAGAGATGTGTCCCTCACCCCTCCGGTGAAGGTCACCGCTGTCCTGCACGCTGGGACACACAGAAAGGAGGGTCAAGCATGCTGCCTTCCTGCTGGAGAGGGTGTTTCCCTCCCGTACTAAATATGGGAGCAGACATAAGTAGCTCTCTTGTTCTTCCCAGGGTCGGCTGGGGCACAGGAAAATCTGGAGGAGGCTTTTCCTTAGCCTCCGCTCCCAGCCGCTTCCCTCCCGCTGCCGGCAGGGCCGGAGCCGGTGCGACGGGGAGGGCTGGCCTCTAACAGCCCCCTGCTTCAGGAGTTTTAATTTCCCCCAACGCTTACCTGAGAGCACGCCTGGCCTCTGGGCTGGCTCCGTGCAGAGGACATGGCGAGCAGTCACAACCAGACATTTACGTGGGATTTCTTTCCCTATACCCAGTGAACGTTTGCCGAAGCTCTGACCCTGCGACGCAGTACAACCGTTGGCAGGGTAGCGATGGCTATGGGTGGGAGCTCCTCAATCACTTACAGCAAGAAACAGAGAGGCGATCGCACAGCTTCGGCGGCTTTGCTGCGAGCAGTACCAAGGCCGGTCCCACCAAACCAAGCACCACGGGATGTCTGGGACGAACGCACCACAGCCACGCAGGGTCCAGGCACCCTCCCTGGGGCGCACCCCCAGCTCCAAGCCACCACCAGAGCCCGGGGCCGTAGCAGGAGCTGCTTCTTTCCAGCAGAAAGCTGGATCTAAAATAAGTTACATCTCCTTCATTGTTCCTTGGCTCCAGCCTTTAACAGTTCAAACTGTTTTTGTTTTTCCTGGTGTTAGTCATGCACACCGATTGGGAGCCTAACCTGTAATTCTGGCTTTGCTGCTGCTATAAAACATTCACACTGTGCTCTTCTAAACCAGGAGCAGAAACCTTCAATTTAATTCCACTAGAGGAGTTTAATCTAGGACTATGACATTTCAATTACTTAGTAATGCATATTTAACATTTAGCTGTACACATTTAAAATTAAACCAAGAGAAGGAAAAATGTTGTATATAAGCAACTACAAGGATTTTATTTAAAGCCAGTAAAAGCTGTAAATTTAGAACAAAGATCTAAACAAAGACCTTCAAGTAACCCCTTTTTGCCTATTAGGCTGCATGATTTATGGAGCTCTGTTCAAAACGCAATGTCTGAGATTTCCATTTCTCCCTGGTTTTGAATTTTTGGCTGCCAAGGGACAGAAAAGCCTAAAATATTGAAAATTTCCCCAAGATGGGAAAACCATTTCTGCAGGACACCAGTCCTAGCCCGGAGCACACAGATGTTCCTCATCCCCAGGGGTCTGGTGCAGGAAACCACTCGGGTTTGTTCCCATCGCTGCCGAGGGCCAGGTGTGCTGGTGTTCAGCCTAGCAGCCCATAAAATAACGGGGTGAACAACACGCCGGTAGTTTTACCTCTCACACAAAGAACACAAGCTCATTGTTCCCTTCTTTGGCTGTGTCTCCTGGTATCTCTAGGTCCCCCCTTGGTTTTCAGTGAGTTGTAGGGCAGGGTGTTTCTCGCTGTCCCATGATGGTGCGGATGCTGGTCCAGCGAGGTTGCTCATCTAGAGCTTGGCATTGCCGTGCTGCAGTACGTGAAGTGCTCGACACTTCGGCTTTCTCAAATAACCACATTATTAAGAAATATCTTCAATTTTATATTCTTTGACATCGCTGCTTTCTGCATCCCCATAGATGACTGTTTATTGCCCACTGCCAGAGAAGGTTTTGCTCCTCTATAAAGTAAGCGCAATAAATCAGGCTCTTTTTAGCACAGCCTCAAGAATTCCCAGAGCAGTTTCAGCTCCCCCAGGCCCATAGCGTGACTCAAAGTGGTTGAAGAGATAACTAGACTTTCCCAGCCAAATCCTGTTTCTACCCAAAAGTTATTGCTGGATATGGTTTGGTTTCATTTCCATGGTGGTTGGTACTGGGGACCTCCAGCCTCCGGCTGAGCAGGGCATGGCCAGGGGAGCAGAGAGGCAGTCGTGGCCCTGCAGAGCCCACACCGCGGGCGCCCCGCAGGCTGGAGCGGCGGGCGAGCAGGGGAGAGCTGATGAACAGCAAAGGAAACCTGGGGATAAAGGAAGAAATCCTGCCGGGCTGCAGCGGTTTGGAAGCAGCCCCATGTTCGGGGGGAGAGGGGCTTCCTGGCTCGGGCTTATGCATACACACTGGCCCACCACATGCAGGATGCAGCTGGGTTTCTGCACGTCCTAAATATTGCTAGGATTATTTTTTTTTTTTAATTAACACAGGAAATAAGGGAGGCGAGAATGAAAGTGCAGGTGTCAGCAAAGGAGATGCTTTGTTATTTCTCACCCAGGGCACAGCAGGGACCTGGAGCTGCTGGATAAGCCACGACAGTATCAACACTAGATTCTTGGAGCTGCTTTTACAAATGACTATTGATGTCTCTATTAGCTTCCACAGCAGATATCAACACCTGTAGAAGGAAAGAGATTTATCCCCACTAACAATGCATTCTCTGCTAGCAATGGAGACTAAGTCAGATGCTAGAGCGTGTCCAAAGAAGGGCAACAAAGCTGGTGAAGGGTCTAGAGCCCAAGTCTTATGAGGAGCGGCTGGGGGAGCTGGGGGTGCTCAGCCTGGAGAAGAGGAGGCTGAGGGGAGCCCTCATCGCTCTCTGCAACTGCCTGAAAGGAGGCTGGAGCCGGGGGGGTCGGTCTCTTCTCCCCAGGAACAAGCGATGGGACGAGAGGGAACGGCCTCAAGCTGCGCCAGGGCAGGGTTAGGTTGGGGATTGGGAAAAACTCCTTCCCCAAAGGGCTGTCAGGGCCTGCTCGGGGCAGGGGCTGAGTCCCCATCCCTGGGGGGATTTAAAAGCCGGGGAGATGTGGTGCTTAGGGACATGGGTTAGTGGTGGCCTTGGCAGTGCTGGGTTAATGGTTGGACTCGATGATCTTAAGGGTCTTTTCCAACCTTAACGATTCTGATTCTATGAAATACTGTTAGATTCGCCTAAGAATAAAACATATAGGCCATATATATAGTGCCCTTTTAAAGCTCAGATGTGATGGTTGTGCTAAACTCACTGCCACTGAGATAGGGCAGGCTGCTCTCCTGGCTGCCAGAGCGTACGACGACGTTAATGTGGTCCTCAGCAGTCTTTAGAGGAAAAGTAAATACTGACTCTCATTAAATGTAATAACATATAGGAACCTGATATTCATTTACTTAATGCTCATGCTATGAATAGCAGATATTGACCCAAATGTGGGAATAGCCTTATCCAATGTTCTATCATCTACCATTAATCCTTATCAGCTTTGCAGTCGTGTCCAGAGATCTCCCTCGGGTATGTTTCTACTAAACAAATAAATTGCTTCTTCTGGCTATAATTAAAAAAATATATTCAGCAGCAAAGGGGCACAAATGGAATTGTACGTCAGGAATTCGCTGCACCCTGTGTTATCCTTCTGCGATGGCAGAATAAGGCACACTCCCCGCTGGCGAGGAAAAAGCAGAAAAGAGGAGATTAAGCACAGACTAATGCAGCGCGGTCTCCAGGCTGCGCTGGAGATACCACAGCAAATATGTCGCTGGTCTGGGAGGGCTCTGGCTCATTTGACCCCAGCCCCTCTGCTTTCCGCTGCCGCTATTCCAGCTTTTACTGCCACCCTTTATGGACACCTCTCTGCTACCACCTGCTCTTCTCTGCCTCTCTCTGTTCTCTGCCAACATCGTTTCTTGCACCAGCTCATCTCCAGGAATGCGGCAGGTGATTCAATGAGCGGTTTTTTGGTAGATTCTTTCCATAAAAGCTCAAAAGGCCCATTTCAGACTATTCTTTCACATCTGGCCAGTCAGGTTCGTAAATATTCACCACGCACTGTTTCTGGGCACTGGAGAGAGCAGCAATGGAGTATTTAATTTCCTCTGGGATCTGGAGTCCATCAAGAGAAAAAGCAGCAGAAGAAGGCACTAGAAGTAAATAGTAATTACCATCAAAATACAGATATATATATAAACTGGGGTTAAACTAATACTAAGGTTGAGGCAGAAAACCATGAAAGCATGAGCATTCAAAGCTGGGGCTGCCATGGCAACGCTGACTCACACCGGCACGGTTGGGCATTGCAGCATTTCTACGGGACCTCCCAGAAAATGCCGATGTTTGCTCGGTTTGCCATAAAATGGACAGGTAGTGGAGCTGCTGGAGAAAGCGGCTGGTGCATCTGTGGAAGAGGATGCAAGGTTTGAGGGAAGATCTGGAAACTCAGGCCTGGAGGGTGCAAATACATGCACCGGGAAATCTGGGCTCACAAGTGAGGTCAAACATGAACTCCTGAGCCCACAGCCCCAGCAAGCCATGGGACCGCTAGAAGCTGGTCAGGAAAGAAAAAGTTTTAGTAGTGAAACTTGGAATACTGAAATCCCAGCTGCAAGCCCTAAATCAGAGCCAGCTCCAGCACGGGTCCTGCCTACAGAGCTACTACCTTCCAGCTCCCGCTCTGCCCGGCAGACACCTTCGTGTGACAAAACAGCTTTATTTTTCTCCAAGTAAAATTCCTTACAGTCATTCTTCTCTTCACGCGACGGAGCCCCGTTTGCAATGGTTCTGTGGAGAAACGGAGTCTAAACCAGAGACCGGCAGCTGATAAAATCCCAGTTAGAAACACTGACCTGCTGGTTGTAGCCCAAGAGAGTTTGGGTTGGTTCTGCCTGAGCCACATCAGCGAGCAGCGTCCAGGCAGGCAGCCTCAGGTTATTAAACACAGGCATGATGACAGGAGCCAGAGAAGTTTTCTTAGGACTGATTGGCTTCATGTTAATAGCATATATAAAGTTATGACTTCCAGACACCACGGTACTTTGTGGTATTATGGTATCTTTAGAAATGTAACTGATTTTTGTGAGCTTTTTTAGAATGCAGCCATTTTGGTGTGAATTTGGGTCCCGTACAGAAAATGTATGCAATGTAATTCCTTGACTGCAACGTTATTATCTTTTCTATTTCTACTTTCCTTTCAAACATAAGAGTGTTCTGTAAAGCCATGTTAGTAAAAGCTACTTATTTGCTTCTCACTCAACAATTGCATTAATTTTGGATTCTTTTTTAGTCTTCACAAGTAGCAAATTACCTTTTCAAGCCTGACAAAATTCAGTTCAAAGCACGCTGCTCACAATTCTTCCTTACAAAAACAGCAAATGCACCCTCTTTTAGTGTGCATTGCTTTTATCATGACTTTTGGCGAGCTGCAATGAAGAACAAAAGTAGATCTCCAGAGGAAAGCATAACTCACGGCTCCGCTATACAGTGATGCACCAACTCTGATTCATAAACTAGCAGTACGCTTTTAGGCATTTAAAGGTGGAGCATAGAGAAAACAAAAATGTAACAATTGTATATGAAAGCATATGCATTCGCTGAGCATCTTCAGACAAAAATAAAACATGGCAATTTGGAGGACAGAGCGTTTGCATTGGCAAAAGCTGAGACACAACTCATCTGCACATGCAGAAATTGTCAGTAAGCCAGGAAGAATGAATAAAGAGCATGTCTGTGTAATTAAATTGGTTTATTTGTGGGAGCAGATGATGTAGTGCAAGTCAGAGCAGCAGGAAAATTCTTTGAATACAAATCCATGCGCAGTCCGAGTTTTGGGAGGGCACTTGGAGAGACAGACGGGGCTTTCTCAACCATTTCTTACTCCATTCAGCAGGCCCCGAGTCTGCACCTTTGGTTCAGTACCTGCACTCCGTCCTGTTTCACACTTTGGTTAGCTCCCCATAAAAACAACAAGGCTATTTCACTTCCAACAAAGCAGTTTGATGCTCTGGTTGTGGAAGCAGGGAAAACCCTCAGACGTTGCCAGTTTTGCTCGGCCCATCCTGGCTCCTTCTTGCGAGGGACCGGCCATCGCTGCACAGCTCCAGGCACCGCGTCCCCACGCCTGTGGGATGGAGGCAGGGATGGAGGCAGAGTCCGGTCTGGGCTCACCCTGTGCTGGGAGCAAAAGGGCACCGTTCTCCTGGCAGGCACTGACCCCTCTTCCTCCTCTTGGGCCATGGAAAGGTGACTCCCTGCTACATTTTCCCAGGGTGGGACTGGCTTTTGGGGAGAAAAATCAAGGCAACGACTTAAACTGCATAAAAAATACCCTGCTGAGCACCTCCGGGCATGGGAAGCACAGCCCTGTAAGGAAGGAGACTGCAGCCCTGCCTGACCACTCCTCTCGTGGCTGCAGGGCTGTGCTGGGACCGCTGAAGGACCAGAAAAGTTGTATTACAGGAAAGTCTCACCACGCATCTGGAATCATCTATGCCTCGGGTTATGTCCTTCTGGGACACGACTCTGGCCTGTCATCTCAGGAACAAAAGGAAATCCGCCTTTCCTGAAGACCTGCTACTTCATCGGGGTGGCAAACAGAAGAAAACCAGCCCTAAAGAAGGATGCTGCAGCCTGCCTTGCTCACACAGTTCAGCAAGAGCCCGAACCCTCCAACATAACCAACTCTGCAAAGTCTCTTTATGTCAGAACACCTTTTCCTCTTAATCACAAGGAAAAGACTATCCAGTCCATTCGGGGAAAATATTTTCCACATCTGCATTTCACAGCTATGTGGGATATTTTCTTTCCTACAGCGTGCCTGGTGCTGAGCACTTCCCATGCTCCCAGGCACGTGTTACAGCACCGTGCGCTCTCTGCCAGCCTCATAACCTGCATGAACACAAACCTGTTTCATCGCTGCTGGTGTAAACAGCCCAGGCACAGGTCTTGCAGCGTGACTTAGTGATCAGCAGCCGGCAAATGCCACTGTCTCTGCCATGCACAGGAGCAGCCACAGCCAACATTGCCACGTCTCTCTCCCTTGCCACACCTTCTTCAGGAAACATTTGGCTTGATATATTTTATATATATGTTTGCAGTGATCTGATTTGGTATTTATGAGGGGTTTGTCGCTGTTGTTACCTGGGTGCCCCGGGGAGGGCTGTGTGGGAGCCCTCGGCTGGGTACAACACATTTCCCAGTGCAGGTCTTCCACTCCTCCGTGCCTGGAGGCGGGTGCTGAACCACATTCCACCGGTTGTCCCTGTGTTTGCATTTCCCAGCACGTTACTTCACCCCCTTGCAGGATGATTTGAGCTCCCCCATAGCGTTTGGCTCCCTGCTCGCAGGGATCCTCTCTCCCTCCTCCAGTTTCCCCTGTTTCCTCTCGTTGCCGACACTCTCCCAAAGCTGCTCGCCCCTCCTCATCCTCCCGCGACCCTCCTGGCTCTCCCGCACCGTTTTGGGTGGTGGTAATTTCTGGAGGCTCTGTAAGGGCCTGCAGCAATGGGGTATATCAGTGTGCTGGGATATCACCAGGGAGCAGCAGATCTGCCTCCGCCTGGGACCAAGGTGGAGGAAAAAGCAAGGGAAAGCAAAAGGAGATATAAATGATGGAAATCCAGACCAAAACACACACATGCCTCTGAAAACAAGCTCTGTCCAACTGCCCAAGCCGTTGGATGGTTGCAGCTGGGCCACAGCTCCTCATGGTCTGCTCAGCCTCTGCTGTGTCCTGCGTCACGCTGCCTTGCTCCCTGGCAGGCTTTCCTGGCGTGCCAGCTCTAACAACACGCAGCGTGCATGTGTGTCTGCATACCTACGCATGTGTACATCTGTGTGTGCCCCTATGCATGTGCGCACACACAAGTACAGGATGCTATTTGCTGCAGCAGAAGCCACAGGACAGCTCTAAAGACAGGGCCAGCTGTTGTTAGCTCAGTGCACAGTTCAACCTCATCCTGTGTGACCACCGTGTGTGCAAAGCTGCCTGTGCAAGACAGTCGTGGCCCCACCAAGCCTCCCAGTGACCCCTCTCCCCGGGACGGCGCAGGGGCCGGGGTGCCGCCGCGTGACGGCTGCGGTGGCGGGTGCCGGGGGAAGCTGCCCGAGCGGTGGCGGTGAGTCAGCAGCAGTTTGCAACGCTGGGAAGGAGCAGTTCTCACAAAGAGAACCAGAAATCATGATTTACATCAATGGGCTGTCAAACGAGTTGGCAAAGATAGATGCTCCTGCGTGCGTGCTCAAGGTATGCAGCTTTTCCTGTTTTCCTGCTCTTCTGAGACCGGCACAGGCTTGGTGCTCAGGACTTTAAATCAGAGAGAATCACCCTCTTTTATCTGACCATTGATGCCATTCCCAAGCCACATCACAGCTCCACATAGCCATCACCGCTGGTCTTCTTTGTGTCTCCTACCCTCACCAAACTCCATATCCCAGGGGAGCAAGGTCACACATCCCAAGCCCTGGGATGAGATGCAGTAGGCCTTGGTGCGATTCTTGGTTCAGCCACATGTTTTGGGCCTGGCTTTGACCCTCTTCTCCCCATGGGTGATGCGGGACCAGCAGTTCTTCCAGCACAACTCCCCCTTGCCTCTCCCTGTGCCCAGAGAGCACACAGAGATCACCCACTGGCTATGCTGCAGGAGAGAACCAGCTCCAAGTTCTCTCTAAACATACTTCTTGCCCTTATCTTTTTAATGCAATGATAAAAAATAATTTTGCTTTAAGAGCTCATGTCCCTAGGTGACCAGATGAATCAGGAGACTGGTAATATTTTGCAGAGGCTGCGAATCTACCCTCCATCAGTCTGCAGTGAGTATATTAAGATTTAGCGGGAGCAAGACCTATCTGCCAACATCAGCACTGCAAGCAAATGAGCTAGGAGACAACTGAGAGGGACTCTTGTGCTTTCTGGGCCTCTGAACTAGAAAAGCAGCAGCACACTCACTTAAGCAGACACAACCCTTGGTGCTAGAAGTCAGCCCAGCAGTGGCGAAAGACTGGGAAACTTCTACACATCGGCAGTGATTTTAGTAGGATGCTCGGGACAAGCTGACATGTGAGCTCTGATTCATGGCAGTCCTTGGGGGAAGTTCACGTCTAAGCCAAAGACGATAAAAACTATAATCACCTAGTTGGGAGCAGAGCAGGCACAGGGCTCAGCCATGGGGTACTGGGGAAGCACTGGGACCAGTCTGTGCTCACTCGGGTGTGAAATGCATAGACTATTTCTTGAGCAGTACATAGAAGCCAGCAAGTAATTCAAGTAATTCAATTGTGTATTATTTTATGTTAGAAAATCCTAGCAAATGTGCTATCCGCTATGCCAACGAGTCTGCCATTCATAAGGATTTTTACCTATGACCTCCTCTTCTTCCTCATGTGGGCTTTGGCTTTTGGGACAGCTGGCCCAGGGGTGATGTTGGGCATAAGTCTGAGGATTTAACAGCCCAGTCCTTACAGAGCTGGCCACCGCAGCCCCTCCAAGCCAAAGGGTGCCACTTTTCATCAGGGCATGCAGGCACATGCATAGCAAGGCGAAAGGAGCCCTTGCTAACGCTCACTGCCACCCCAGTGCTCATCCCTGCCCGCAGCCTGGGAAAGGGCCGTGCCAGCCTGGGGAGAAAACACCCCGGTCACTTGTAAACACTAATTATAACCTTTATCTCTGGTAACTTTGTCCCTGTTACACCCAATTGTCCTCTTGCTGATCTCTACAAACAGCAAGGATAGCAGTCAGCCCTGGCAACGCTCTGCAAACCCCCAAGCAACACCCCGCAGTTAGAGGCGAGCGTAACCCCCCCGGCACCTGCCAGCCAGCAATAACACCTTCGTCTTCAGGCTCTGTCTTGGCCACTGGGTTTCCTGATGCTTAGATGAGACCTTCGTAGCCAAAATTATATTTATCTCTGTGGACAAAGGCAGGCTGGGCTGTGTCACGGTGGAGCCGTGGTTATAACCCTCCTGGTCTAGGGCTCTACCAGCCTCTGAGAAGCCACTCCGATGCAAAAGGCAAGTGGGTTTGGAGTAAGAAGGTCGAGATCAGTGCAGTTAGGCTGAATTTTAATCATCATGTAGACCTGACTAAATGCCAGAATTGGGCTTTTATTTGAATGTTCCTTAATTCTGCAACTATATAATTTCCTCTGCCTAACAAAACATGAAATCGTGCAGCTGCCGCCAGTTACTGACAAACTGATAAACAATTCAAGATGCTTTTCAATAGCATTTTTTTCCCAGTTTCTAGAGCCGTCTGCCTTCCCAGCTAAGGTTACATCATTGTTGGCTTTAATAATTTAGAGACCATCCTACTAACGCTAATGCAATCATCGTGTTTGGCTGCCAGCCAGAGCAGGAACAGCAACAGGTCAGTAATTTTCTGTACTACTTACTTGCCCAAATTCTTCAACATTAAGAGCTTAAGGTGTACATTAGACTCGTGCTTCCTTGTTTAGAAGAGGAATCAGAGGAATTGCTCACGCGTTTCCAATTCGTCTCCTTCCTGTCATCCCAGCCCTTCTGCTGGTTTGGCTGAGAAGCTTCATGATTTTTTAAGGCAACAGGGGGGACGTGGCCCCACACCACGCGCGTGTGCAAGGGCAGGTGTGCGTGTGCGTGCTTGCATATGCACAAGCACCTCTATGTCGACCAATTTGACAACGGCAGCTGTCTCAACTATATTACGCTTTTACCCATTTTATAAAAAGGAAGTGCATAGAGAGAGAGCTCTAGTTTGTGTTGCTGCTTTGGGAAAGGCTGTGCTTGTTAGAAGTCAGAGAAGATGCATGAAAAAGAGCTGTAACCCAGCTCAGGGTGCCAGAGAGCAACAGGGATGGGAGGTCAGCACACAGAGAACATCGAGGGAAGCCTAAAATTGTCATCAACCTGTCATCGTCACACATGTCAACGAAGGAACACTGCTTTGGCTCAGAAACAGGTACGTATGGCTGTGCAGATATTAAAAGGAAAAGCATTTCAGGTTTCAAAGGGAAGCCTCTTTCCTCCATGAGTTATTGCTGCCTGATCATTCATAATTTGACGGCAGAAGAAAAATAACTGGAAGGTCACATAGCAATTTACTGGAAGGAAAATCAAATACGGAACCATATGATTTAATTCCTGCGACCAGTTCCAAACATTCATTACAGAAGTTAATGAGAAAAAATGCTTTAAAAACTCCTTAGTAATTCGTCTAATAGAGTGTCTCAACTCTCTGTCATCTGACTCTATTCCCCTCATTCTGGTTTTCCTCCACGGCCTGGCTGACGGAGAAAAATCGGACTTTCTCCTTCCTTCTTCTCCGGTGGGTATCTGCTTGCCTTAATAACCAAGTGTTTTGGCAGCGTTCAACCGCAGGGACGGCTACGTGCAGCCGATTTATCCACCTCAACTTACGCCTCCCCTCAAGGGCCGCAGCCGGCGCGGTTTCGCGCGGGCAACAACCCTGAGAGAAGCAGCGAACGGCGCGAAGCGCTGCGAGCCGCCCGCTCCCCCGGCGGCGGCGGGGCGCTGCGCGGCGAGGTCACGCAGCGAGGCCGCGCCGCGCCCTGACGTCGCGCCGCGCCCTGACGTCACGCCGCGCCTCTACTTCCGCCCGGCAGGGGGCGGGGCCGGCGCCGCTCTCGCGAGAGCCGCGCGCCCCCGCCCGCCCGTCCTGCCCTGAGGTGGCGGCGGCCGCCCCTGCGCTGCGCTGCGCTGCTGGCGGCTGGGCCCGGCCCGGCGCGGTGCGGCCCCCCGGCCCGGCGCCGCCATGGCCTCCGACAGCGACACCGAGGAGTTCTACGATGCGCCCGAGGACGTGCACCTGGCGGGCGCCTCCCCCGCGCCGTGAGTCCGGCGCGGCCGCCGCCCTGCCCTGCCCTCCCCTCCCTCAGCGCGGCCCTGAGGGGAGGCGGCCGCCCCCGGCCGTTACGGCCGTGGGGGAGCTCCCGGGGGAGGGGGGGGGAGCGGGGGGCGGCCCGAGCCCTGCGTGCCCCCGCCTGAAAGCCCCCAGGAGCGGGGCGCTCGGCCGTCCCGGCGGCGGGCAGGCGGGGCCGCGCTCGGCGCTGGGTGGGTTCCGCGGGCGGCAAGCCCGAAAGCCGAGGGGCTGGGCAGGCATCGAGCAGTTCTCGGTGCACTTTCTGGGCTTGTGGGGATGGCAGGAGCCATTATCTCGATGAGATCATATCTGCCTTCCTCGGGCTGGCAACATGTAGTTTTTAGAAAAGCCGTGCAGAGATGGAATCAGGACCGACGGGACCGATCCCTGAAATATGATAAAAGTAACAGATTTTCTGAGGGGGGGGAAAAATGAGAGCGAGCTTCTTCAGCAACAGGCTAACTTGCTGCGTGTGAAACAACTTGTAGTGTGCTCTGCCGTTTGGTTTTAATGGTGTTGCTTCGGTGCTTCTTGTATTTGGCCAGTGTATGGTTCTGTGTACTGCAGTTTTAACGGCATTTTATAATGTAGATTCCTGGTGCTGTTACCTCAAAACTGTGTCACCATATTGTTGATGTTAGCCAAATATGCTCCCTCTTTTTAAATTGTAAATACCTCTTCCCGGTTGTGTGCTAAACAGGTTATGGCTTGTATCAGTTCTGTTTTTCATGTAGCCTGGACCAAACCGCTCCATTATTTGCCCTTGCAGGATGAGGTTTCATGTAGCTTGTTCAAAGAGCAACAAGATATGGATTGTGGGATCCATCTATTTGAAGCTTTAATAATTGACTAAGGGCTTGTTTTCTCTGTGTGTCAGTGGTCACTGGATGCCTAGAACAAAGGAAAGACTACATCTGTTCTCCTCACCCACACGTCCTGTCTCAAAGCTTTTCTGAACTTAGCTTTTTACGTAGCCTGGTGAAAAGCACGTCTTGGCATACGGTTTCGCCAGATGTGGTAAGCCAAATTAACAGTGCCTGTGCTGAAATGAGGTTTTGCTCCAACTGCTTACCTTGCTTTGGCACTAGTGATCATCAGACTCTTCTATGAGTTGCTGTAACTCAAAGTAATTGAAAACAGCTGAAAAATTGAATAGTTTTTGCTGTTTCTAGAAGTTAAAACAGCTGGAACCTGGCAGGGTGGGGACAGGAGAGGGTGAAGGTGTGGGATTTGTGTGGCTCGAAGCCACAGGCAGGAATGGGGAACCAGACCTTTTGGTAGAAGTGAGCCATTAAATCGGGCCCAACTGCGCACCCTACCTGTTATTTGCTACAGGTAATGCCATATGTCCTGACTTTGCAGGGCTCCCCCACCTGTATCTAAGCAGAACTTGATAATATGAAGTCACTCACTAGAAATTAAAATGAAATATGCTTTTAATTTTTCTATTGCTCTTCCATAACCTGTAAGGATGCATCATTGACTGAAGTCAATAGAATTCTGTCAGCTTGAGTCAAGCAAGGAGGTGATCTCGGAGGGCTTAGTTTGCAATACCGATGCTGAATCTGTAATTCAACCTGCTGTTGAATCTGTGCTAACGAGATGGAGAGTATTTTCTCTAAATAAGCTTTGAGATTTCTTAAGAGCTAATTTCACGTTTACATTGGACACTTCTTGGAAGCAGTCTTGTAGATTGTAGTTTTGACCGTTGAGTTGGGACCCACAAAAAAAAATCAACACCTTCTCGTGGGAGGAAGGGCAACTGAAAACAAGTGCATATTGCCCTCTGCAGCTTGAGGCATTTCCTTGTGCATTCAGTGTTCTGACGATCAGCAAAAACACTTGGGAACCCTTTTTGGCAGCATGTGCTATAGCCAGTTTTTAGCAAAGCAGTGTAGATATATTTGCTCTCATTAAAAATGTGGGCTTTGTAGCTCCCCCCCCCCCCCCGAATTCCGTGTGGGGAAGTTTAATAACTTCTGATATAGAAATTCTGAAAGTGGTGACAACTGTTGATGTAAACTTGCTGACTTCTTTGCTATTTATTTGTTTTATTAATTGTCTCGTGGGATGTGGAAGAGTGGGATTTTCAAGTTGGGTGTAAGTTCCCAATTCCTACTGTAAGTCAAGAGGTACTGATGCTTAAGCCCCTCTCTCAAGGAAAGCACCGTATCTGCATCCTCAACTACATATATAACTGGTGCTCTTTAAGAATTAATTAGCAAAAATTACAGAACTTGTTACAAAATGTTTCTTTCAGATGATAATGGACTGAGATAGCCCTCCTCGACTGATGACTTCCAGAAGGTGAAGTGTGTTTAAACCAGATGTTGGGAGACTATTGTATCCCCTCTGGCCAGGCCTGTATGCTTCACTACTGCTGTAGATCTTGCCTTTTACACGTAATTCTACTTTTGACAGGATGTGTGGAGAGTGTCCATCTGTTGGATAACCAGACAATGTGTGTTTCTATATGCATTTCTAGACCCTGGAAAAAAGATCTAGGTGCCTTTGTGGACTGGTCAGCGAAGGCATCTATTTGTTGCGTGGCCAGAGGAGCGGAGAGGTGGTGTGACAGAAGATGCCCTTATTTAACCTCTGTCACTCTGCTTTCAAAAGACTATAACCATGGAAGAGATTTAGAAAAAGGCCTGAAATTTAGAGGCATGAACTGTCCCATGAAGGAGAATGTCAGTTTTGAGAGAGGGAAAATACAAAGTAAGGCACCCTTGTTCGGATGCAAGCATGTGACAGACCCTCTTATATTTTATTTATAAGAAAAGTGATCCACCCACTCTGAAATCAAGAACTGCCAAACCTAATAGTTTGAACGTTGTATGCCTAAGAGTAAGGGGCAAGTTTGTTCCGAGTGTACTCGTATCCTAAAAATTGTTATGAGAAACCAAAGAAAAGGCACTGGATTCAAGAGAATCTACTGGTGTAGATAATGAGAAATATCCTCTGGTATCTTAATTTAAATTCTTGAATTCTAACTTCAGTAGTGCTGTCTTTTTGAAGGTGCTTCAATGCTTTTCCTGAAGAATCTAGTTTTCTTCTGTGTAGGAAGCTAGATAATGTTAAGTTGTGCCCTGTTGACACATGGGACATGCTTAGTACAACTTTCTTATTGGTGTGTATTTTAGCCAACATGCAAAGCTGATCTTGGCAGCAAGCAGATGGAGTGTGAAGTGTTAGTTATGTTGATGTAGTGACTTGCAGCACTGCAGACGAGTTTCTGCGTTCTGAGCTAGCTGAAGTTCCTGAGCGCTTTCCAAGAGCAGCCCAAACAGTGCATTGCAGCAACGAATCCTTGTGGTTTTGAAGGTGTGGACTGCCACGGAGAGCTGCATCAGGAATAATTGTAGCTTCCAGGCCAGCCATAGGTTAGAGGGAGGAAAACACCGTGTGCCTCTGCAAGCTGGAGGACAGCAGTAAATACAGTTAGTGGGCTGGTTGCTGAACCTGTATGTTCTGTGCAGCGTACTGCTGCTGTGCACACACTTAAAACCTCTTTTCATCACCTGTTAGCACACCTGCTTTGTAACAACGCACATCCTCCCAGGAAAGCAGGCAGCGTGGTTCTGGGATCTGACCAAGGCCAGTCATTCCCATCATTGTTTGTTTGGTTTTTTTATGGGCTAAATGTTTTGTTTTCTGTCACAAAAGTTAGCAACCATGTGTTGGAAATGTGAAGCTTGTTTAGGATAGGTACTAGACTGGTGCTACCTGATAGTAGCAATGGCAGCTTCCTATAGTCTGGTCAGTATTAGGATGAATTTGACAGCTGAATAAATAATAATAAAAAGAAGTTCTTCAGGAGTTTATTTGACTTTCAGATTAACCAGTCATCTGGTTATGTCTGTGCAGGTGAAATGGGATTTTTCTTTGAATTTTGTTTAATCTTTGTAGATAACCTTGAACCCTTCCTTTTTTAAACTGGTGTTACAGTACTATGATGTAAGAAAACTTGTTGAAGTGTTTTATGTAAAATGCAGTCTACAAGATCTACTGTTATCAATTTTTAAATCCAATTATTTACCAAACAATCATACTAGACAACAAAATTAAGTTTTTGCCTTATGTATTCTGTGGCAATCTCAGTCTTGATGTTCTGCCTGATAACCCTGTAAAGCTACAGACCTTTCAAAGCAAAATCAATATTTGAGCATTGGATTTATATTCATATAAATCTTTTCAGACACTTTTGCCACTACATATACTTTTTTAAAAGTGCAAACATTTCAGATACTGCATCCATAAAACTAGTGGCCTTAAAGTAAAACTAGGGAGTGAGAAGGCTGGTAACCTCAGGTGGCTGGGAAGGTGAGGCCATTCCAGAGTAATGTTGAACTACAAGAGACTTGAGTTACCAAGCTTATTCTGTGACTGACTTTGTCGTTGTAAGTGTAATAGCACATAAGCAGCAACTAATCATGACTAAGGCAGCGATGGTGCTTATAAACACAGCTCAAATGATCTCAGGCAAGGCACTGAACTTATTTGGCTATATTATAAACTGATCTGAAAGTGGTACTACTGGCAAACGGTTATGGAAACTTCGCAATGTTTTAAAAGCGTGTAATTGCAAGGACAAAGCTTCACCTTAACATAAGACATGTATGTGTGCTATATCAAGCTATCAGCACTATGTTATATTACATACCTACTATCTCTGTAACCTTTATCACTTGAGCAGCTTTTTCCCAAAGTAAAGCATGAGAGTGGGAAATAATATCTGTTTTAGTTTGAGTGCAGATTTTCCACAAAACTAATTAGCTAAAGAAGTCTGAAAGGGTAGCAATGTCTTTTGAACCTCATATTTTATGTTACCAGTGGAGGAATGATTTGCCTGTACCAGAAGTGACATGCTAATTGGTGGTATCACAATAGAAAACTAAAGTATCTATTTGCAGTTGAGGGATTTGCATTTTATTTAGGTTGCAAAGTCTTAGCAGTGCCTTGTACGATAGGACCCTACACCTTGCTGAAGCCTAGGCATTAATGTTGTAATTATAAATGTATTTCATTGTTAAAGCCATCTTGTGGATTTAATGAACTGACACACATTTCTGCCACTATTTCTAAGGAAATCCAAGAGTTGATAGTGGAATTGAAAATGTTTCAGTAACTAGAAATTCAATGCAGGCTATGGCCTTTCCCGACAATATATTTTGGAAGACAAAAGATGTGTTTGTTTTTTCAGGTCAAAATACTGCTTTTGCTCTTTTTTGCACACTGGGGTTAGCACCTTCTAGGAGGATTATGCCTCAAAACAGGGTTACGGATTGTGCATCTTAAGTGTCAATATCTGGACAGAAGCACCTAGATTTAAGGTGTTAAATTAGTTACAAATGATACAGTCTTTATATACCAATCCACTGTACTTTCTTGTTCACTTAACTCTGCTATATGAATGTGATCTTTTCTTTTTGTGATGAAATGCTTTCAGGTAGTAAAGAGAAGAACTGAAATTCTTAAAAATGAAATGGAAATAGTTTTCTTTTTCAGAAGGTATTGTCCCTTGAAACCATCATTTTGGAGGCAGGAGGGGCAAATTAGACTGAGATCTCTATCTTTGTCTGTATTGCTTGGTACTAGGTGATACTCAAAGTTGTCGAGCGTCACTGACCTTGGTAGCCAGCTGGGATGCGTGTACAATCCAAGTTGTAGTTTATTTGGTAGTAAGCTTTTAAGGAAGTAATCTGTAACTTGGTCTCTGCTTGTGACTGACAAACTAATAGAATCGTAGAACAGCCCAGTATGGAAGGGACCTCAAAAGATTATATGGGCCAGCCTTTCAACATCTTTATATACGAGTAAGGTCCTGTAGTCAGAATAAGCAGTGTGACTAATATTTAAATATTGTCTAGAATTCTGAAAGTCTTGTGGAAAATGTGAGTTCAGGCTGTAGTTAGAGTTGACCGTTCACTGATTGGATTGAGTAGTGACCTGAAGAGAAGTAATTATTTGATTCCCCTAAGATACCTTGTTTTTTCATGTAATTAGTGAAATGAGAGGTTATGTGTGAGTGGATGCTAATGCAAATTCACTGTTTCAGAGTATGCATTTTGGAAAGTAGTGCAAAACTAGTTCCCTCCTCTTATAATGTAAATGCTTATATTTATACCGAGTGTCATGATTAGAAGCAAGACCTTACGTTTGCTAGAGAGGCTGAAGGGCAGAATGGCTATGACAGTGTTGACTCTACAGATTAGAGTTCAGGCACTTGATTTGCAAGCTACTGGAGCATTTGTACTTCTGCTTTCTGAGAGTTTTCGTTTCTTTTGATGTCCATCCTGTGCTCTCTGTACATGCTAATTTTAAATTCTCTGTAATGCGAAATGTTTTTAAACCTGTGCTTGGAATAGCATCAATTTATTAGAAAAGGGTGATAGAAATACGATTTCTAGAAGATTCTGCTCAGAAACTCAGGGATTGCAGAAGCTGTGGATCTGTGCATTGTAGACAGTTGACCACTTAGCTCCATTTGGAGCCTTTTGTGTAAAGGAGTGGTACGAGAAGCACTCACTTTGTTGCTGGTCCAAAGTATCAAGTGCACATTCACTGTAAAGGAAGACTGAATTATAGACTGTTTAATAGGAAACTTACTGTCGAGACATTTTTTTTCTTGGAGTTCTACCTAAGTCTGTCTTCTCTTTCTAACAGGTCACCAACGAAAGTTGGATCCCATGTATTAAAGGTGAGTTTTGTATTAAAACCAGTCAAATGCTTGTTGAAGAACGTAACGTTGAGCATTTCTACCTAAAGTAGATGTGCTATGGTAGCCCTAACATCTACACAGACAGGAAATTATAGGCTTTCCTTGTTGTATGTAGCAATTGTTGTGCTTATGTCTCTTGAAGTTCCAACTTTACTTTTGTTTAGGGTACGTTAACATGTCTTGAAGCTAAGTTTATTCTGAAATGTATGTGTGCAATTTAATTGAGCTCTACTTAATTACTAGACTACCCTCTTTCAAGTGATTTGTGCGTAATAAGCAAGTCTCTGAAGCGCTTGGTTTTTGGTCTCGATTTATATGAAATAGTTGACTTTGCTCTCTTCTGACTTCAAAATAAGAAAAAATCTTAGTGTTTGTACTTCAGAAGCCTTCCCTCTAGGTTATATGTGAAGATAAAACACTATATTTAGCTTAATGAGACAGCGTTGCCACTTCCCCCGCAGGTAATTGGTATGCTGCATCTGTGCATAGTGACAGTGCAGCTGAATCTGGCACACATTAAAAAAGTGAGGGGTTGGAACCTTGTACAAATAACACTCATTTCCTGGTCTCAGAAGGGCCAAAGGTGATGCTATGCAATGCTGTTACATAGAGTAAAGAAGGCTTGACATTTTGTCTGCAAAGTGTTGGGAAATCGTAGTGAAAATAGTGTTTCTGATTTGTCAGCAGCGCTCTGCTCTGAATCGATAACCTTTTTACAGTGATACCATACCTTACGGTATCTCTTGTGGAGCAGAGACTTATCCCCTATTTTGTGTTCTGTTTAATGTCCCTTTAATGATTAAGTGTTACATGTGTAAGCCTTTCAAGAAATGTCGCTCTATCATTCTGACTAAACTCGGTGCAATCAATGAACTTCAAAACTAACTTTAATGTCTTGTTGACTGAATTATTAGCTATGAAGTTCTGTATGTTGCTTGTAGTTTTTTTATTTTTTTTTAAGTATCTTCCTAAGTCACTTGTTTAAAGCTAAGTTTTTGAAGGTGGAAAAAATACTTGCTTCTCTGCTTGGTACCATATCAGCTGAGTGAATGTGTGACTAATGGTATCGTTTGTCTTGGAATGGGTAAGAAATACTTCCTAAGTCCAAAGTTTAACAGGTGTGTGAGTTTAATGTCAATAAAATTAGAAATTAATATAATGGGCTTCTGTAGACACTGATTACACCGCAGTATTTGAGTCGTCATACCTTTGGAGATAGATTTGAATGATAAAGCAAAGTAGAACTTGCATTTAGATTAGAAAAGCTTTGTGGAAGGAGGGGGAGGGAGTGGAGAAGGAGGAAGAATTTTTCTATAATTGCAGCTGTCTCTGCATGATACGGCATTTCTTGAGGTCAGAACTCTCGAAGATGGATGTCTACAAGAGTTGTCTGTTTCTTTTCCAACATAGTATGTTAGTATGCTATAAAGATTCTGTTTGACTAGCTAAGTGTCTAAAAAAAGTATAAGGAGAAATTTCTTAGATATCTGTACTAGACAGTCACACTAAATCTTGTCAAGGTCCAAAAAAAATGGGGAGGTGTTTTAAAATGCCTGTTTAATATGGAGATTAAGTAGCTTGTGCATATCCCAAACTGTATAAGCAGAATTAAATTAATAGCCTAACAAAAATAGTTTATAATGGTAACAGCTAGCTTTTGGGGGCTTTAACATTGTGGGGAGACAGTTGAGGACTGCTGACCTCAACAGAAGAGAGTTTCATATCTGTAGACAGGAAGGACGAGTAGAACAGCAGCTCTGTATCTCAACTCCAGAATCAGTTGAAATGTGTTTGTTTTGTCTTAATGTTTTAAGCTCAGTAACTTAATTCTTTGAGCCAGTTGTGAGGAGTTTTTCTCTTTTGTGAGACAAATACAGGCTGTTATCTGGAGCTTTGGTCACCAAATAGACTGTGCAGGATGGTCAAACAGTGGAACAAATTGCACAGAGATGATGTGCAGTCTCCATCCTTGGATGTAGTCAAAACCTGGCTGGACACATCTCTGAGCACCTTGGTCTAGTTGGCTCTGCTTTGAGAACTACAGGAGCTCCACAGGTCCCTTCCAACATCAAGGATTCTATCCGATTCCCCTTCAGATATTGCTAATATATATATGCTTATAGGCAATGTGATCAATAATTCCTACAGAACAAAAGGCATATGATGAAGTTCCTACTAGACCATATTAACTGAGATTAAAGCAGGCTTCTGGTTAAAGTAGCATCCTTCTATGGCATAAACTACTTGCTTTTCTGAACCTAAGATTTTTCAGAAATTGATGAATATGTTCACTCACAAGTAGAATATTTGCAGTTCTGTTTTAAGACTTTGTCTAGAATATCAATACTTAACATGCCCGGAGTGTAATCTAATTCTAATATTCCTAGGGCTGCCTATTTTAAATATGATTTATTTATTTAAATTAAATAAGACTTAAAACTATTACAAATATTTACTACATTATTTTGGCACATGAGGCCACCTTTAATGAATTGCTTTTATTAATTCTTTGTTTGGTAGGATATGCCAAAGTGTTGATGCTGTTTGCACATCTAGGAACTATACCTTCTTAATCTGCAAGCTGACTTCACATCAGTAGTATAATATCCTTGTAGTGTTGATTATACATATATACAATATAAATAGTATACTCAGCTTTGAATATTTATGCAGTCTTTCATCCAAATGTTCTGAAAATGTTCTTGTTTTTTGCTTAAATCCAGTCATTTGTTCTGCTGCAGCTTATTTAGATTTTGGAAGGATCTGCGTGAAGATGACTGATGGCAAAAATAGACAATGTGCTCTAGGAATAAATTGTAGAACATAAGATCCCATTTCAGAACCTCAAAGGCATATTTGTGACCACTTGATAGATCCGCCTGACTTAATGTGGAAATTTCTAAAAAAGTTTCTGTGTTGTGATAATACAGTTCTTGCATCCTTTCTGACAAGCTGATAAAGAAAACAATATTTTAATATAGATTTTCCTTGCTGCAGATTATTAAATGTGTATGTTTCTCTAAACTTCATGCTACCTTCAATTTTATTTTAGTTGAGGTTGAAACCTCTTAAAGATAACTGCCTTTTTTGTTTAATAGTGTGCAGGCTTTCTGTGTATGGTGGTGTGAAATACTCTTCGTGGGTACTGTGCATTCCTGTTTAAACATCTATCTGACAGCAGTAATGTGTGAAAATGTAGCAAAAGTCTTGTCCTTGATGCTATTTAATTTGTTGTAGCTATATTTTTGTTAGATCATCTTACTGAAGGACTTACTATCGTCAACTTGTGGTGTCTACCATCTTTTTTCCATAGGATATGGACAGCAAGCTACACAAAGCTGGAAATGAAACCTTTGTACAGGAAATGAAACAAGATGATTCAAAAGAGGTTAGTTAAATATTGCTTTGCGCTTCCAGCATCACACTAGAAATATTAAATAATTAAATAATCAGTCTTCATCCTGAAACTAACATAGGTTAGAATTTGTTGCTATTGTTAGTAAGAGTGTCCATCTATAGGGTAAACATGAAACTAAGTGTTCTAGAAACATATTTAGGATACACCAGTGTTGAATTATATATGTAATTTACAGGATCACATTTAGCAGTGCACGAGAACTCTGAAGAGTGAACAGCTCTTGTTTCCTAACTTTCTCTCAAAGTATATTAAAGAGGAATGGAAATTAGTCATTTTGTTTTATTTTTCAGTTATGCCTATTTCTGACCTAGATTTCCAGAATTTTTAAACAAAATATATTTTGTATACAAAGCAGCTCTTCAATGGAAGAGTTCTTGTGGGTGTTGTACAGACTGACTGGTAAGCATACCCTAAAAATGCCTGCTATTTAACAGTAGAATGTTTTGGGATTTGTTTTTTAGATTATTGACAGTATTATAGAAGAAAGCCAGAAGGCACAACAACTGGATGATGATTCTTTAGCTTCTAGAGGACAAGAACTGACTGTTCCAACTTCAGATGCAAATGCTTGGATTTCTGGAGCAGGTATCGTTAGTAGTATTCCAGAAGTGTTAGCTTCCAAAATATCATTACAAGCAGACCCTAGAGAACCGGTGTATCAGAGTGAGTGTAAGGACACTGAATTGGAGTCAGGGAAGCTTTTGTTTACTTCTGAGCAACAGGAAACTCATAAACTAACAAAAGTAACAAATGCAACTGACCATAAAATGGATGAAGCTGAAGAACAAGAAGAAACATCAAAAAGTGAGGACGTAACAGACAAGAAAGAGGCAAATAATTTAGAACAAGTGGCTTCAGATTTATCTACCAAAGACCTTTCTACAGCGGAAGAAATGCCTCCAGCAAAACCACCAAGGCAGCTTACTGTAGAACCCGATATAGTTGCTAGCACAAAGAAGCCTGTCCCAGCACGGCCACCACCTCCAACAAACGTTCCTCCTCCACGACCACCACCACCTGCACGGCCAGCTCCACCACCCCGGAAGAAGAAGAGTGACCTGGATTTTGAAGTGCAAAAACCTGTTTTAGAAGGCAAGTGTTCTATTTTAGATGGCTTTAGTTATCTACATGGTTACTATTTTTGTGTTTTGAGTGAAGAAGCATGTAATCTTGTGATTTTAGTTTAGTCGACATCTAAATGAGGAAGAAAAAAATTCTTCAACAGTCTTAGCTTCTTAAAGTGGAGAAATACCCTTTTGCATTACAAGTGTTCCTAATTCCTAGACTTGCTTGTAAACTAACACTTCCTACCAAAATAGCTACTTCGGTAGCAAGGAGAAGTTGCCTCATCAATACAGAAACTAAAAAAAGTTACACACTTCAAATAAGCTGTGCAATTTGTATCTGCATAGAAATACAAGTCAAGAGGTAGACTGAGGTCTCATGAAAATCAGGAGTCCTGGGTTATGGGGAAATGACTAAAAAAAAAAAAATTACTAATAAAACTAAAGAGGACTAGGTGTGAAGTCGTGCCTATGCCTCTGACTATATATGAAATATATAATTGATAAGGCAGATTTGGTGGCAGTTGATGTTTAAAAAAAATCAAACTTGTCAGAAGGGGTGTTTGGGAGTATGATGTTAGACGGTCTACAGAGATCGTTAGAATCCTATGGCAAGTGTTATGCTCTTCTTCCTAATATGAATCTCTCTTCAGTTTCTCGAGAGAACTTCACAGCTGGTGGTCTTTTAACTCCAAGTACAGTGACAGAAGGCATGCCCAAAGATTCTCAGCCTTCTTTGGATTTGGCAAGTGCAACTAGCGGAGATAAAATAGTCACCGCACAGGTATCAGGAAACGATTTTAAGTTCAATAACTGTAACATTTTCTGTCACTTTAGTGTAACGCTAGAAATAATGCGTTCTGTCTGCAAAATTTCAGGAAAATGGGAAAGCAGCTGATGGCCAAACAACAAATGAAGTACTTGGACCACAAAGACCCAGGTCTAATTCTGGAAGAGAGCTCACGGATGAGGTATTAATGAATGTGGTCTGTACATAGTACGTTCTTCTGCTTGCTTTTGCAGTCTGTCAAATGAACTGGAGTAGTCACATGTCACTGCACTCTGTATCGCTGTGTGCTGTGACCAGGGACGCAAACAGGAGTGATGGCTGCTGGCTTTGTCCTCCCAAGCACTTTGTGGTCCCCGAGTCATATGTAGTATTAGTGTGAGCTGTAATAGATCTGAAGTGCTATGAGTTTGTGTTTGTAGCTATGCAAACATGTTAGAAGATTTCAGTGTGAGGGAACACCAGCAAACTTGGACTTTTGTCATGTATCTAAAAGAGGAAGGAGTCAGCAATAGGAGAATTATTTTCCTAATATTAAGAAATCGTTTCTTCAGTTAATAACTTCCATTAATCCTACTGATGTTATCGAGCTGCAGCCAGTTTTTATTTGTGTATAGCTTTTTTTGCTGCTGCCAAACAGATGTATGATCATGAGCAGATCATACCAAACCCCTTTTTCTTTATGTAGTACTAGTTAGGTCTAAATGCTTTTTCTCTGTAGGTAAAGGTTGTCTTTGACTAAACGTAAGCTACAGCTGTTAGAATATCCAAAAGGGGGAGACTTCAAAATCTCTTAATTACATAATATGTTTGATATTAGCATGGGAGGTGTCAGGCAGTGGCTGATGTTTGTACAGCTGCATTTCTGATTTGTGAAGTTGAGGCTTGTGATGACATGTAATTGTTCATCTGTATATAGTGGTTGATAATGTTTGTGCTAACATGCTAGAGGCGATTTTAACTTAAACTTAGTCTTTGTAAAATAAATATATAATGAGCTACAGAATTCCCCGTTAAGATAAATAATCTGTAAGATCGGATGATTTATATTTTGTCCTACATTTTGGAGTCTAATCAAGTCATCTTGATGTCACATCTTATTTTTTCCATAGGAAATTCTAGCAAGCGTAATGATAAAAAACCTTGATACAGGTGAAGAAATCCCCCTGAGTTTGGCAGAAGAAAAGTTGCCAACAGGCATTAATCCCCTAACTTTGCATATCATGAGGAGAACTAAAGAATATGTCAGGTATGAACGATGATAGCCTTCAGCTCTTTCTGATACTGTTACTCTTGTAGTTTTTGCATACGTGGAGGCAGCTCTTATGCAAGTAGAGAGAGATCAAATCCATCTGTGTCTGACTAATTTGAGTGCTAATTCCCAGGTCTTTATGAACTAGGCTGTTTATTGAATTCTTTTAAGTTAACTAAAAGTTGATGATATTTCTGGAACTTGACAGGCAGGTATCTGAAAATCCAGCTGAACTGCAGTTAGCACTTGATGTGTTAAGTGTTGTCATTTCTATACTGAATTAAACACAGTTTATGTTCAAGTACTATATGTTGTTCATGCTACCACCTCCTGTAGCTTTTTCAGTGTTTAATTTATTAGACTTCGGTGTTCTGAAGATTCTGTGGTCATCGGTATAGCTGACTACTTTGAGGTTTTCCTGTCCTCAGCAGGGCTTTAGGCCCTTTTAATGTTTAAAACTGAGTCTGTTTGTAAACTTTGATAGAAAAATAGAGTTTCTTAATGATCAGAAAATTGTGTCAGTCTAGATTTTTTTTCCAAAGATTTGTCTGAATTATACATCAGACAGTTTTAGATTTTTTGCATTGCCCTGTTGTCATTGCTCACTTCTATAGAACTGTACTCTTCTGTGTACAAACTTCTGTTTCACAATTAACCAGTATTAATTTATTTGATCTATGGAAAGCAAGGTATGAGAACAAGGTGGCATGTTACCAGTTCCTAGTAATGTAATGTATTTTGTCTGCTCTTAGCTTTCAAAGCGTCACAATAAGCTTAAAGTGTTGAATTTATGGAAGGGAGTAATGTATCTTTGGCATCTGGAGTGTGTATACAGTTTTAGTATCAAGATGCCTAAGAATTGAAAAATCTATTTTATTACTTGATTAACATCATGTCCATGTATTTCCAATATGTTTACGTGAAGGAATAAAGATGGATCCTAAAATGCAGATCCTACTTTACTAAAGTTTCATTCAATTCAGATTCATTATGATTTCGTATTAAACACTCACTTCTGTATTTCCTAGTAATGATGCAGCACAGTCTGATGATGAAGACAAAATGCAGACACAGCAAACGGATTCTGATGGAGGGAGGTTAAAACAAAAAACGTAAGATGCTGTTTCATGTCCTTACAAAGAAAAGGAAGGTTTTGTTTTTTCTAAGTTGAAGCTCTCCTTCTGATTTCTGAACAAGTTACCTTTTAAGTATAAGTGACACCTGAATTTACGTAAGCCCATTGCTCTGCAGTTAAACTGAAGATTACATGACTGCTGGCAAATTAGATGCGTATTTTAAGAAGCAGTAATGGAAAGAGATAATTGCATTTCAAATGAAAACTATTGATTCATAATAGCAAAAACTGAGAATTTGCCAGTGTCGAGTGTTGAAAAAGTGCCCTTGCTTTTTAAGGACCCAGCTGAAAAAGTTCCTTGGCAAGTCTGTAAAGCGAGCAAAGCACCTTGCTGAAGAATACGGCGAACGTGCTGTAAATAAAGTTAAGAGTGTTCGAGATGAAGGTCAGTGACACTGACTTTTTTTTTTTAATAGGATAGTCTGTTTATCCTTGGGCTTCTAGGAATCAAAGGTGTCTGAGGCACGTATACTGCTATATACTACCACTGTGCAGTTGATGTGGCTTTTTAGAGTTAAAACTTGTAGCTTGGTAGGCATTCTGAGATGAGCGGGTTGCAAGGATGAATTCTTGTAAAGTAGCAGTTGAGAGACATTTTCAGCTAAACCAGTTGAATACTATAATTTTTGTTGTGCTGTTAGAAAGCTGTCTGGGTATCAAAATGTAAACCTTCTGGGGAAGTTACTGCAGCAAAGGTAGAAGTGGGGGTTGTCTTCATTACTTTAATAAAATCAGATTGTTTTCTGATAAGCAGTGCCACCATTAGAATTCTCATATAGCTTGAGCTCCTGTTAGATGATTTCCCAGCTACAACTGTGTTCTCCCCTTCTTGTTTCATCAGTGTTTCTTTGACAGACTTCTGGTACTGCAGTAAGCCTATCTAACCGCAGCCTGAGATAATTGCCATAGAACTGCTGCACTTTAGCATCGTGTGTTGCCACTGGCTGTTTGCCCCAGCACTTTTGCAATTCTTATGCTTTGTGGGCAAATCACCAGGCCATTTCAGCATATTCAGTCAGAAGAAACCAATACAATGAAATGGATAATTTTCAGCACACATTAAACTGACAGAAATTGCTTAGTGCAGGATCTGCTGAATGCGAGACCCGGTGCAAAGAAAGGGGCAGAATAAAAATGGATAGCAGTTCTTATTTTGGCTGTTAAGTGTTTGGATTCGCTGCAACATAAAACTAGTGTAGATGTATTTGTAGACCTTGATGCAACCGTATTCTTGTTTTGCTTTAAGATTTTAATATTGCCTGTAAAAATTTGCTAATTCAAGAATAATCTGCAAATACAAAAAAGTATTGGCAAATGCTTACTAATAGATTAAATGTGTGCTGCGATATGTACTGCTGAATTTGTGTTCCTCTTAGTCT
The DNA here is from genome assembly GCA_020745775.1 of Theristicus caerulescens. NCBI lineage: Eukaryota > Metazoa > Chordata > Aves > Pelecaniformes > Threskiornithidae > Theristicus > Theristicus caerulescens. The sequence goes on along the minus strand of CM036567.1, from coordinate 22,972,938 downwards.
TCCATACGGATCAAGATGACCCCTCTTCCAGTGATGATGAAGGGATGCCATATACGAGACCAGTTAAGTTCAAAGCAGCACATGGCTTCAAGGGACCTTACGATTTTGAACAAATTAAAGTTGTTCAGGATCTCAGTGGAGAGCATATGGTAGGTCTCTCAAATTTCATCTGTGGTTTTGCTGAATCTGTTCAGCCTGGGTTTGAACTTTTAGTTTTCATCTGCTCGGTGACCTCCAGAAATTAATGTCAGGTTTATTCTTCTTGAAGCGCAGTTTCATTCTGGAAAATAACATTCTGGCAAGAAATGAAAATTTGGCTGGTTTGATCAGATCTTCAGGGGGGAAAAAAAAAGTGTAGATACTCAGGCTTCAGGGATTCTCAAGAGCTTTTCCTCGAAAGAGTTTTGGTATTGAGTGGTACTTGGTTTCTTGGTTCCTGCAATTACAAATTTAGGCTGAAATAGGCTATGTTGCACTACTAGAACTAGGCACAGAGCAGCAGGGTTGACCTACTCAGCAAACAAACTAGTCTGCCTATTAGAGATATGAACACAGGTATTGAACAGAAATACTAGATAGGTTCTGGAGGCAAAAGTGGGAGGAGATTAATGGGGTATGTGGATCAGAATGATAAGGAGGGGAGAGACCGGGATATGTTTTTTACAGAGATGCCTGTGGAGAATGAGACAGAAAAACTACCTATTCATCACAGCTGGAAGTGAGCATGTTCCCCTGCAGAGTCTGAAATACATTCTAATATTCCTGACTTCCCAGATTCTTCTGCTGACAGCAACTGACAATAATTGAAACACTCCCCCATCTTTAAGTGTTAGGCTAAGGATAATGACCTTATAATGACAGCAATCGGTTTGGTGACTGGAGAGTTCAAGCTTGTCAGCCACAACTAAAGTTTCCAGTCCTAATGGTAATCCCTCTGTGTTAGTTTCCATCATGCCAGTATCTGACCTCTTAAAACCTAGGAAATTCCCCAGAAGCATCCTAAAAGGATGCTAGGTTGGTGGAGTCTAATAGCTGTTCATTAAATAACAGGAGGAGATGGCATATTGCTTGTGTGGTACTGTGTTTTATTGACTACTGACTCTTCGGACTTTGCAATGGAGAAAGAATTGTTATCTTCACAGGCTTTGCAAAATCCTCCTGCCGATTCTGAATTTAACAAACACATGTAGTACTCATTTTGGTTGCAAGAATTGATGCAACCAAGCGCAATTTCTTTTTAAAAAAAAAAAAAAGTGTTAGCACAGCTTATGCTAACTTCAAGTGCAGCTACACATACTTGCCAGTTTTACAAATCAAATAGGCTGTAAGTCACTCAGAACCCTGGCTTGCTGACTGTTACTAACTGTACCAGTTTTACGTAGAATGCTTTGGTAGCGCTGAGCTCCCTTAACTCCTCTCCTACTGTAATCTACCTTGTGGGCTGTTTCTTGCAAACTGTTTTTGCAAGTATGTTGCACAATCCACCAGTCTTAACAATTACTTCTCAGTGTTTCGATTTACAGTTTATTTTTCTTGTGGTGTCTTGGATATGTCCTAAATTTTATCAGTTTACATTATAGAAAGACTTTTTGGTATGGAAAAAGGCACTTTATGTAACTTAAACAACTATCTTTTTATTTTGACAGGGTGCTGTTTGGACAATGAAATTCTCTCACTGCGGTCGATTACTTGCATCTGCAGGACAGGACAACGTAGTAAGAATATGGGTTTTAAAGAATGCTTTTGACTATTTCAATAACATGCGAATGAAGTACAACACAGAAGGTACCTCTCTATGCATCGTAGAGGTCTAAAACACTAGAAATTCTAGTTATTTGGGAACTTAGAGTTGACCGTGGTGTTTCTGCCTGTGTTCTAGGCCGTGTCTCTCCCTCGCCATCTCAAGAGAGTCTGAATTCTTCCAAGTCTGATACTGATGCAGGGGTATGTACACTAGGTGTTGGGAGGGGAAGAGGTGGGGGGTCACATTGTTCTGTAGTGCCAGATCTTCGTTGTTGCTTTATCCAAACACACATTACAGAGCTCTTGGCCTGCGTCTTTCAGGCGTAGACAAACTGTCTTATCAATAGGCACCTTCAGTCAAGTACTGTTATCCTATATGTATGGGGTGCAAGCAAGAAAGTACATTACTAAACTTAATGCATTACAAAATCTGCATAGCTTCTCTGTGGCCTTCTGCCAGAGTAGATTTCTGGGTGAAATGCTAAAGGGGAAGAAGCCTACATTGTTGAATTTCCTGTCTTAGTGTTTTGCCTCAGAGCATTACTTATGGTTAACATCTGGCTTGATGATGTCTTTTCTGAGGAAGGCCAAACTCAACAATGGGATACTCAGAAGCGTAATAAAACCTGATGTTTTTAAATTTTCACATCTGTGTAGAATAAAATGGAACATGACTGACCAGAAGTAGTAAGACGCTCTTACTTGTAGAGTATTCAGCTAGTTCAGTAAACTTGCCATTAAAATGAATGTATTTAAGTTGAGTTTGGTTTTTTTTTCCTATTTTTGGTTTCCAGTAGCGTAAGAAACATGACAAAATGAAGATTTAAGCAAAGATTTTAGCAGTAGCATTATTTAACGTGCACTGTTTGGGCAGGGGAGGGCCAGGAATCTTTCCTTGCCCTTAGGTAAGTGGATAGGCTGGCTTAGCCACACACACCAGGGATGTTGTTTTGTGTGGTTTTTTTCCTGGAGAGCTTTTGTTTAGGAATTTCTAGGGGTTTTTACTTTGCACCCGTTTCTTCTGAAAGGAGCTCTTATTAGGAAGTTATCATTCTTGATATGCACTAGAAACAAGGAAACTTGAACTCACAGTTTATATTCTAAATTGGAACGCAGTTTTCAAGATTGATATACTTTGTTCCAAAAGCTTATCTGCAGATGTTTGCTGAAATTGCTGTCAGGCTTATGCCGTTGAGTAAAAGCTGTATGGATGGAAAATGTAGAGCTTCTTAATTTTGGAGTTTCAAGATGATGTTTCATAGCCCATTGTACTTGAAATTTACTTTGGTTGTTTATTACTGCAGTGTTGTTTATTTTGAAGTCATAGGAGTTGCTCTTCAAATTGTTATTGGCCCTGTACTTTTTGTAAGCAGTAATTGCTTTATTGTTAACTTTTCCAGCTAACATTTTGTGATGTTTCTATACACTTCTCTGCCAGATTTGCAGTGGAGTTGATGAAGACCCAGATGATAAGAACGCCCCATTCCGCCAACGACCGTTTTGCAAATACAAAGGGCATACAGCAGACCTTCTTGATCTTTCCTGGTCTAAAGTAAGGCACCTTAATACAGACTACGCAGTTCTCCTGCATTTTCACTGTTTTCTTTTGTCAATTACCATTGGAACCATAGATCTAAACAATACAAAACCATCATTGAAGTGAAAAGATTTGTAGAGACAACACTTATTCCAGCTGAAATAGTTGGGATAAAATGAACAAACTTCTTGGGCTTCTCTAATTAAAAGTCATCTTAAAAAAAATTAACAAAAATCAAGCTAGTAACAATTACAATTGTGTGTTCAGTAGTGAAGTTAAATTGTTTAGTGGGAGGAATTTCTGTTGAGCTGTGTGATTTCTGATTTATGGTGTTACCGCTTTTCTTGTCTTCAGTATGCTTCACTGGTTTTATGCAGTGTACAGATTCTAAAGTTGCTGAATATATACATATATCTTAAAAGTAGAGAATTGCCTTGTGCTTAACTTTGAAAATGTCTCTCACAAAGCTTATTCAGTTAACTTTCCACATTGGAATGCAGTTGTAATTTTGAGAACACAGTCTGGCTGAAAGATCTTAGGCAGGAGAGACTCTCACCCCTTCTCTGAAGCCTGTTGTTCTGTTTCTTCTCTGAATACTTTAAGTACTTCCCAAGTATTCATTTCCATTGAGATTCTTCCAGAAAACTTTTTGTGACTGAGCGTCAGTGTACTGGGCTTAAGGAAAGCACCAATGAGTAATGATAATTTGGATAAAACATTTTATGTGAAAGGATAAAATGTTGAATTTCATGGCAACAGAGAAATTGGTAAGACTTTACCAATTGGATTGCTTCTGTATTTTCTGTTACTTTTGTGTCTATTAATGACCACGGAATTCTCTTGTTTCACAGAACTACTTCTTGCTTTCTTCTTCTATGGACAAGACTGTCCGATTATGGCACATATCAAGAAGAGAATGTCTTTGCTGTTTCCAGCATATAGACTTTGTCACTGCTATAGCATTCCATCCAAGGGTAAGTGTAACTGCGCTCTTTCTTCCAGAGAGGCAGAATTTGAAATTACAAGAGTTCTCCCCCTTTATTTTCAATTTTTAAAAAAAAATTGAATAATAGTGTTTGTGCACTTTAAAAATATCCTTATTGAATAATATTCCAGAACTTTAACTGTTCATCTTCCTTAAACTTCACCAGGAGTGTCCATGTGGTTTAACCATTTGTAAGCATGACGTGAAAAGTGAATTGTCTATTGGCTATGACATCACAGCTGGTACAGGTTTGAGTACCTTTGTGAAAAGTCAGAATTTCCAATGAGGGATGTTGTGATTAAATATTAGTGGAAAAAATCATAATTAAATAGAACAGATTGTCCAGAGACCACAGAGCCCTTGGGGATGTTTAAAACTTGACAGGATATAACCCTCTACAGCCTGATCAGCGTTTGAGGCAGTCCTTGCTATGAGCAGGGGAGGTGGACCAGAGGCCTCCAGAGATCCCTTCCAACCTATCTCATCTGATGATTTTTTAAAAATACTGTAATAAAGCTTCCTAATATTAATAAAACTCAAGTAGAGGAAAAGCGTTTTTCAGTGTTCCCTGAACATACATAACTGGTAGATGTATCGGGAACTCTGAAAGGAGCTTTCAATTCCTGACAAGATTAGTGTTTTTCTAACTTATGTTGAGAGGGTAAAAAGTAACTGATAACAGTGAACAATTTTTCTAACTTGAGGTATACACAGTGCATGTGTGTAATCTTGTCAAAAATCTGTGAGAAAGTGAACTCCATTTACCACTAATTTTAACATTGTCTTTTCAGCCTTCTTAAACATTATAATCAACTCATCTGAGAGCTCTGATTTGGGAGGTTCTGGAGAGAAGCTGTTTGGAAATGGGGTGGGAGGCTTTTAAGGAAATCGGGGCATACTCTTAGCACAAGCGGAGATTAATGTAGTTTGTCCTCTCAGGATGACAGGTACTTCTTAAGTGGTTCATTGGATGGGAAACTCAGACTCTGGAACATTCCTGACAAAAAAGTGGCATTATGGAATGAAGTAGATGGGCAGACAAAATTGATTACAGCTGCCAACTTCTGTCAGAATGGCAAATACGCAGTCATAGGCACGTACGATGGAAGATGCATCTTCTATGACACGGAGGTAAAAAGTCTTCAAGATGATGTATTTTTTTCATGTTAAGTCATGCTTATTTAAATATGAAGAAACAAACCTATTAGAACTTGAAGCAAAATAGTTTAAAGTTTTTACACAATTATTTCAAATTGGGATACATTTTAATATCTTTTCAGCACTTGAAGTACCATACACAAATACATGTGCGTTCTACCAGAGGCCGAAATAGAGTTGGAAGAAAAATTACTGGCATTGAACCCTTGCCTGGAGAAAATAAGGTACTGTCTTTCAGTGCAACGTTGGCTCAGTACTGGAGTCTGATATTTATATCTAATGCTTAATAAGTTTGTGCTAAGTCTTGTTTGTAGTCACTGACTTAAATCAGAAGGCTTTTAACACTGCTAAAATGAACAATAGTCTTTGCTGATTTAGACTAATACAATACTAAATAGTGGTAAAATAGACTTTTAAAAATGATATTATGCTCTGATTAATGTAAAGGTGAGAAAATGCTTACAGATGGCTTTCAGTGAAAATTTCTTTGGCATAACTAACCTCTCTTGAATTTAGTATTCCTTTGGAAATGTGCTTCATACAGAAGCTGAAAAAACGCTGAAAGCTCAGAAGCTGTTATCCAAACAAGTTCTTCAGAATCAGTCCTTTTGTTTAGCTTCAGTCTAAGCCAAAGTCTTATGTTGAAAGGGTCAAATTCTCATCAAGCAAAGAACATGCTGCTGAATATTAAAGTCATAATCTAAAGCTGGAGAGTTTCTCACTTGTATATAAAGTTTCAGGGGTGATGTTGGATCAACAGCTGGCTCTGTTAGAGTAGATGATCAGCAGCTGTTATCACCTACATTGTATTCTTATCAATGACACAGAAATTATTAATTCTAAAGACATGCAGAAGATTCAGAAATCAATAGTGCCTTTGGGTTCGTGTCAAATGCTGTGCGCTGGCGTGTTAGGTGATGTAATGAAACACAGCTTAGCATGAACTCTTTTGAAAACAAATAGGAAGTTCTGTAATCTGATGGTAATGGTGTTCCAAGAGTTGTCACAACTTTGCATACATGACTAGATAAGTAGGGGTCAGTATTTGACTGCTACTCTGCTATACCCTTTTCCTAGCGTCATCTGGAGACTTATTGCTAACCTGCAGTCTGCTCTACTTCTGAGGTACCATAAAAAGGCTAATCAGCTGAATGCCCTTATTATGACAACCCTTTCATAGACTTCTCTGTTCCTTATAAGTACATTTAAGCTTCTGATCTGAAAAATGTGAAAAGGAAGCGAACTCACATCGACCAAGAAGAGCTCAGTTTGCTGATATAGCAGATAATGGCTTCTGATCTGTGCTTCATCGTTCGTAGGTCATGACTCTCCAGAAATTTACCTCACTAGAATAGTTGTTCTGCTATATTGTTGTGGAATGTGTTCCAAAATCTCCTTTGCAAATTGATGACTGTCCTTTGGGCCCACATTTTACTTCAGTAAAGAGCAGCTGTTCTGGTTCAGACCAGTCAGGATGATCTTGACAGTGAAGTTGTCTTCTATCCATTGACAGAAGAAGAGAGAGAGAAATGGCATTGTCCTAAATCTTGTTCTGCTTCTTTGGACCTATTCTTTGTCACTTTTTTTTAATCAAAAGAACTGGGAATTCTGACTGACTGAACTCTGTTGCTTGTTCTTAGGCATGCTAATGGTTTCCACTTCTAAACTTTATTTATTTCTTTTCTAGATACTAGTGACATCAAATGATTCCAGAATCAGGTTGTATGACCTAAGAGATCTGTCTTTATCTATGAAGTACAAAGGTTATGTCAACAGCAGCAGCCAAATCAAAGCCAGCTTTAGGTAAGACAGTATTATAGCAATGGAGTTGTTGGATTTGGGAAATGTGGTGGCTGAAGTACAGAGGCTTTCGTTTAAATCTGTTTACCTTGGCATGCAGCTGAGCCTCTGAAACATCACTTGGCTCGGAATACAAATGTAAGAAAAGGCTCTGGTCAAGAGTGACAGAGCTGCCTATGATCAGGGAGCTTCTGTGGGCTAGGGAATCCTTTCGTATTGACAGTACGATGCATGTCCGTTGCTATTGCTGTAAATACAGGAACTGTGCTAGAACTGGTGGGGCTGGGACACCACATCTTTCCTCTCCTCCATGATAAGGAGGTTTTATTTCCTTAATTTTGTCTGGTATTGTTGCAGATGTGTTGGTCACCCAACTGTTGCCCAAGGCTGTTGGTCACTGCCTGTGTATCATTGCTGTCAGGAAACAGCCTGCAAATCTGAGTTGGAATTTTTTTTTCTTCTTTCTCTGTGCTGGCCTAAGATGCTTTTCTGAGTCTATTACTGTGACTGTCATGGGAATGCTGGTTTTTAAGGTAGTAAAAGAGAGGGAGAAGGAGAAGAATATTTGTTCTGTTCCCACTTTGAGAAGCCGAAGGGGAAAAATGCTTAGGTATCTCTTTAACCTGGATGTTTGAGCAGAGGAGGGCGGCAGTGCTTAAGGAATAATGCCAAGTTTAATCTTGATTGTCAGCTGTTGGCCTTTGAAAGCACCTTTAAGGCTGACCCAGTGTTTCACAGAATGGCTGAGGCTGGAAGGGACCTCTGGAGGTCATCTTGTCCAGCCCCCTGCTCAAGATTAATTTCCCAAATTAAGTCATCTCTACTTACAAGGCTGTAGCATAGTTAGTGTTAGAGTTTAGATATGTAGCATATTCATGCAGTAGGTAAATTAAAAGTAAATACTTGAGTTGGATTTGCAGGTACTGTTTTGTCTCTGTCAGTGTGCGTTATACAGTCATCTGGTTACAGTCTTATTGAATACCTTTCATCTTCCATCTGTGTGGAATTTTTTTGCCCATGATTGTATTGTAAATGATTCGTGTTACACAGTCTCAGATGTTTACGCAGGTTCCAGACTCAAACAGATGCAAATTGCACTTAAAGCTTATGCCATTTTCTTGTTGCTGAGTATAGCTGTTAGACTAACCCTCTTCTGTGTCGGAAGCTGCAGAACAGCTGCTCTGTGTATTCATGAGAACTACTTTTTCTTCCAGAGGGAGAGCATCAGAAAGCTTGCATGCACGTTCATTTAAGGACTCTGTATTTTTTCGAGCTGCAGCCAGTAAAATAAAGGATCAGTCTGAATTGTGAACTTAGCCTGGTTGCACTTGTAAAGCTGCAAGTCCTCTGGAGAGCTACTGTAACAGTTGCTTGAACGACTAAGTAATGTGTTTCCTTCTTTGAATCTTTAGCCATGACTTTACCTACATCGTAAGTGGTTCAGAAGATAAATACGTTTATATTTGGAGTACATACCATGACTTGAGCAAGTTTACATCTGTAAGAAGAGACCGTAATGATTTCTGGGAAGGCATTAAAGGTAAAAATCAACTTTTGTTCTTTGTTGTATCGAAGTACATATGATTTCAAAAATTAAATATTTTATCTTCTAGTTTTTAGTTGCTCAGCAGTGCTATTCATTTAGTTTGAACAAATTATTAGCAAGATGCATTGTAATTGGTGCATTTTCCATAAGTGGACTCTGTCAGAAAACCTTGTCTACAGGAGACTTTCTACAGATGCAGGATTGGGACGGCAAGAGACAGAGTAGCTAAGACTGTCCGGCATCAGTAAGAGGTTCTGAATGAATGTAATGTTTTGTTGGCAGAACTTGGTTGTATAAGTGTAGTAATCAAAATAATTATCAATCCTTAGATCCTTTATGGAAAAGTGGCTTTGAAAACAAATGCAAACATTTTTTCTTTCGTGGCAGGAATTTAAAAAAAAAAAACCAAACAAAAAACAGCAACTCTCATCTACACACACAGAGTGCGAGCATGTTTACATCAAACGTGTTTTGGAGCTCTTGTCAGTTAGTTTTGGGGCACGTACAGGAACTTCTGAGATCCCTAAGCTTATAAAACAATGACAGTTGCTCCTTGAACGATAAGCTTACCTGGTGCCAATAGCGCTGATATTCTTGGATATTTACTAAAATTTATGCCTGCTATTCTTGTAAAATCAACAATTCCTTGAAACACGGTAATCAAAATTGGATTGTCTTTCTGAAGCACACAATGCAGTGGTCACATCTGCGATTTTTGCTCCCAATCCTGGTTTGATGGTGTCACTGGAAACTTCTGAAAAGCAAGAAGCTGAAAGTAAGGGGGAAGATTCTGAAACGTCGGATACCATACCCTCCGGTAGGTGTTTACGTTGAGCTCTGCTTGATGCCGTGGTATGAGGAGGAAAAGATTCTGAAGAATACTTTCAATTTGGGAGGGGGGTTTCCTGAGGGGGTTTTCCTGCCTTAGCAGTTGAACATTTTGGCAGCTGTTGCATTCTTAAAACCTGAGAGAATGGGAATTGAGGGGCATAGCTGTTGTCCCGCGTACTTTAGGATTATTGTTTTTACACTTGAGCTGTTAGGAGGTAGAGCTGTACCAATATGTGACAAAAAAAGTCCCTCTCCTGGAAATGCAGATGTTGTTGAAGTATTGGCTAGAGTGTGAGGACAGGAGTGTGATAGAGGAAGAAGGGTGTCACAGTGATAGCTTATCTTTTAACGAGAGCTTGATTTTTTTAATTTTTTTTTTAATGAACTAACACTTTATTCTCTTTCCTTATTAAGGAGCTTTGAAGACAGATCACACAGAAGTGCTTTTATCGGCTGACTTTACTGGAGCAATCAAAGTCTTCATTAACAAAAAGAAATATGTATCTTAGTTACCGTTTTGCAACTGACAGCATAAAGCTATGGTACTGTGGGATTAAAATTCCATAAATAATGCGGGCAAAGCAAAGTATCTAATATAATAATGTTACAGGCTGATTTATTTTTAAATCTTTATTTTAAGGCTACTCAGATATTGGATCCTTGGAAAGCAGTGTCTACCTATTAACACCTGGGCTTGTAGAATAGAAGGAATGTGTAAGAATAATCCTGCCAAACGTTAGACTCTAAACTTTCTATGAACAGTTGTTTTGCAACGTAATTGTGAAACTGCACAGGTTTCTGCACGAAAACGTATTCACACATGTGTGTGCCTTTTGGTTACATGCACTAATTTGAACATATATCACAAGGATTTTAGTGGTGCTTGCGGCCACTAGAGGTCAGGAATGGGGCTGGGAAGGGAAGGTTGGAGGTATGGCTGGAAAAATGCTGAGTGATCGGTCTGATCTTTGCACAAAATTCCATTTGAGAAAGATCTTGAATTTGTAGTAGCTATTGTTCAGAATTTTAAGTTATGCAAGTTTTTGATGGGTCAGCAACCATGTGTAAATGTTTTTATAAATTTCTCAACTTAAGGACGTGAAAAATTTTTTGTTGTCTTTTAATTGTTGTGGACTTTAGATTCCTTTCTTATATATGATTTTTGCACACTGGAGCACAATACTTGTGTAAAGAATTCTCTCATTCCTTGTTCACGGGCACCAGGATATATTCACCTTCCAGATAAAATTAAGCTGCATTAGAAAGTTCTTATATTTTACAACTATGTAAAATAAACTGTTTACATTTTTTAAGCATTGTAGCTTAAAGTTTTAAGTTCTTCTCGTTTGTTTAGTGCCACTGAATTTTGAAAGTCTTTGTAAATATTCATATAAAACACCTATGAAGTAACATTCAGGGCATCATAACCCATGAAATGTTATTGATGGTCAAATGTTTCAGAGAACAGATGTATCATTAAACTTGGTCACACACTTGGAAATTGTTGCTTCTTTTCCATTTTGATTCATAAATTTGCCTTTTGTCGAAGTAGTTTTGACCTGTTTCTCGGATCATGGATCTTGCATGCACTTGTTACCTTTTGAGTTCTACTTTTCCTGATCTTGTCACTTTTTTGATGACAGCTTGCTTTCTGAAGTAATGGGGAATGGAGTATTGGAACTGGATATTAAGCAGAATTAAGAGTAGTTATATGCTAGTTTAGTGCAAAGAGGAGACTTCAAAAGTGTGTAAAGAATCCTCTCCTTCCCATTAGTGGAAGAATGAAGGCATGGAAAGGCAGGAAATGAGTCTCATTCTTCTTTTAATTTTTTTTTTTTTTACTCAGGTGCATTTGACCATGACTTTGTGTAAAATTGTCTTGAACAAGAAAGGCACTTGCAAGGGGTGTTAATCAGACAAAAGAAATACAAAAATGGTACACGCTATATAAAATTATTTTCAGTTGACACACTTGAAATAAGTTTGACTCTCAGATTTGAAGATTTAAACACGACTGCTTTGGAGACCTAAGTTGAACTGTAGTTTCTCCTTGTAGCTGCCAGAAGCTCTATTAACAACAGGTCCAACACAACACCTTAAGTACTCGGGTGATCATAAAAAAAAAGTTATTCTTGTTTTTCATTTTCCAGGATCTTGTGCAGGCAGTAAACAAAGCAGATCTTGAGGAAGATGTTTGACTGCCATTTATCTCAATATTTAGCTTCCAGCACCCACAGTTCTGGTGCTCCTCTGCAGTGATCTAGTATTCTCTATGCTTTTTCCCCAGTTGAACTGTGCTGCACATTTTTAATGGTTCAGAAATCAGTGCCTTTTTCCCTCTCCTTCCAAAAGCTGCATCAGTTAAGTGGTATTCCAGTCTGAGTGGTGCTGTGTCCGATCTAATCTTGTCCACTACTGGGTCTTAAGGCTTGTCTGGTACCTTACACAGCAGGGTTCTGCTTTTGTCTAAGGCCTCCAAGTTCTCCTTGGGGGTAAATGTTAAATGGCAGGTAAATGTCAGTTACTCTGCTGAGCCTGTTTTGTTCAGTCAAGTGCCTTCACTGTACGTACAGCAGGCAGCGCCCTTGCACTGGGAAGTGATGTTCCCTTGGACACAAGCAAAGCATGGGTCTGTTAAAATAAAGCACTTTGTGCTGGAGGGTTCCTCCCTGGACTGCTTCTTCCAGGGGCCTACTTCACCTTTTGTTCTTTAACAGAAGTTGTTGACATCCATGTAATCAAATTCTGCTTACAGAATATGATTGAGAATTCCCAGGAGGCAGAAGTGAGGAATTGCCATTGTACAGGGCCTTGGTGCAGGAGATGTCTGAATTAACTCAGTCACTTCCCAAGAATCAATACAATGAGCTGATTGGAGTGTCATAGATCACTTGAGGTCTTCCCTTCAACACCTAATTTCTGCTGTAGCTGGCTTCTGTCAGCTTCTTCTGGCAGCAAGCAGCTATGAATGGAAACAAAGCTGTTTCTCTACTACCTTTGTTTCTTTCTGTGCTGGGCATCACGCCCAGTGCATGTGCAGAGGACAAAAACAACAGTTCAAGTAGATGAATAATGCTAAAATTGGATCTTGAAATACTGCACAAGTCACGTTTTCTCAAGTTAAAAAGGGTGGGGGTATTTGTTGCTTTTGGTTGGTGAGATTATTTGTTTTTTTTAACCGAAAGCAATGCTGAGCTCAGCCACTGACATGATGCTAATACTATTAAATATAAGAACATTAGCCATAGACACGGCAGAATCGATTTATCAGGCACAGGGAAAGCTGCTGTATGCATTTTTGCCTGCCATTAGCAATTTGTTGCTCGCGTGTTCAGGAAAATATTGGAAACTGGCCGCTCTTCAAACTTGATTCAAAGTGAATATGTGAATGTAAGTGAATGCTAAGCTGTTGTCTTCTGAAGCAAACTTGCATGCTGCTTTTTCCTGGAATATCAAGCAATGCAAATTTACTTGTGTTTTGTCAATGTCTGTTTTCTATGTGTTTTGTCTCTCTAGCTGTATATATGATGTCTTTTTATTTGAGAACTGCATATAAGCACATTGCTTCATTTTGTGAACGTGGGAACAAACTGGAAGGCTGTAGGGAACTGATGACTGGTTCTGAGGCCGTGGTACTGGAGTCGTGGTTCCAGGTTCGTTATGCTAATGGCTATAGCTGCTACTTCTGCTTTCCTAGGATTTTGCTAATAGTATTGGCCTGCTGCCAAGATGCTGCAGAGGAGGCTTTTCGGTTCACGTGATTAGAAACTGGTCATTTTTCTCTCTGTGTGCTTTAGTGATAGTGCTTCAGGCTTCTGTGTGGAAATCTGATCAGAATATAATGCTAAGTAAATGGAGCATGAAAAACTAGTGACGCCAAGGCTACAGACAAAAGAACAGACAAAGGGCGTTCAGAAAAGGACCTGAGTACTTGTTTAAGCCTGTAGGTAAATTTTTCTTTAACTGCAATAAGTGATGAGCATACGCTTAGAGCTGTGCAAATAGGTTTGTGCTTCCAATAACTGTAACTCCTTTGACTTTTGTAGGGTTCGTGCATAAATTTAAGCATATCCTTAAGTACCTTCCTGAAAAAAGGCTGTCACTACATGATGGTGATTACCAGAACAGCTTGTTACAGAATCACACAATACTCAAGGTTCGGGGAGACCTCTGGAGCTCTAGTCCACCCCCCCGCTCAACTGGGGTCGGAGCAACTTGCACAGGACCATGTCCAGTTGGGCTTTTCATATCTCCAGGGCAGGGATGGACACTCCACAGTTTCCCTAGGTAACCTCTCCCAGTGTTTGACCAGCCTCACAGTGTTTTCCTGTTGTCTTTCATTCTTTTCCACTTACCTCCTCTGGTTGTATATCTAAATGTCCCAATGCCATTTTTGTCTTTTTAGTCCTACTGGGCTTTGCTTAGCTGAATTTGTGTTTCAGTTGTGCCATTCTTCAACAAGCTCTCTTTTTATGGAAGTAACTGCTAAGTGGTCTGACACAAAGCTGGAATCAGCCTTGACTGGTGTCTTTAACAGTCACTTCATTTTCATCTCTGGTTTTTCAGTGGTTTTAGTGACTTCCATACACGGAAATCTGTGAAAGACCTTGCACAGTGTTTTCTCAAACTCAGCACTGCTGGAGCTTCCCCTAAACTGTTGTCAGTTAAAGGGTTCAACAGTTGGAGGCCTCGTTAACTACTATAGTATATACTTGCTCAGGAAAAACTCTTCCAGAACTTACCACAAATTTGGTAAGTTCTTACTGAGGTCACGCTTCTTGCAGGATGTTATAGACATTCTGAACTGCATTATCCACAGTGCTACTCAGACTGTACTTGGATTTGCTTTGGGGAAGTTTGTGAACGGTGGGGTCTGAGACTGCAGTGGAGTTGTGTTTCCCCAGTTACATGGTGAGCTGGTAGGTTTTATGCTTGTACCCATGGTGGTGACTTTTCTAGTACTGGAGGTGAGCACGGTGTCAAACGTGTTCTGCACTTCCCCAGTGTGTGTGCTATAGGTGCTAGGGTTGTCTGAGGAGGACACAGACTCCTCCAAAAGTGCATAATATCTCTCTAGTTCTGTCAGCTGTCACAGGTGTAGGTAAGATTCTTCTTACTTGCCACAAACCCTGTCAGTATCTTCCCAGTTATTATTTGGCTCTCTACTTTTAATCTCTTCTATAACAGAAACAAGCAATAGTTGATGAGTGTGTTCATTTACTTAAATTTAAATTTGTTTTTCTTTTTTCTCATAGTAAACTACTGGGTATTTGTGTTTAAAGCAGTCAGGCTTGGAAAAAATGTGATTTCAAATGAGAAATAGGCTAATTCAGAGCAGAAACAGACCTTAAAGACCTGCTGTACTATGAAGAAAGAAAAACTCTAAGGAGCGCTTCCTATCAAATGTTGCTGGGTGTTCTAAAAATCATTAATATTAGGTCTTTTTTTCTTAATTCAAAAGGTATGGCAGCCGATAGGAGGACATGCTTTTGGATCTCATTGTGATAGGCAAAACTAATCGGGCACTGGACTGGAAGTTAGTGGTTGCCTGAGGAGCAATGATCATGGCCTCAATAGTTTCATTGTGGAACACCACTAACCTGGATAGCTGATAAAATGGCTACTCACTTAAGCTCAGGTAAATTATAAAGAAAATTGATTGTGGGGATGAAGTTGTTATCAAAATGGAATCTTTGCTCAGTTCTGTCCAGTCGCTGCTTCTGTCTGCTGTCTGGGCACTGTTGCTCATTTGGACCTTTCCTGATACTCAAATGCTATTCTTAAACCAGAAAAGTTTTTTAAAAAAACAGCATTTTTTATGTTTGGTGCACCTGGCTGTTGCCTGTAAGCATAAATAAATTTCTGTGGCATAGGATACAGTCTGAAGAGGGCAGCCACCCAGGATGCTGGGCTAATTCAAAGCACTGAACAATTTTTAAGTCAAGTACAGACCCAGACAACAGGCAGGCTGGCGTTGTTCTATTCCATCATTCTGTTTTGAACCCAGATTTTTTAATGACAAAAGACCGTTGGCTCCGATGCCAACCCAGGAAATTCTTACAAGACTTTCAGAATCCCGGTAGCATTTGACAATGCCACTCTAATGTGAATTTAATGTCGGGCAACAGCAGGCTCTCTCCTCTAAGCTAACCTTTGATTTCCTCGGGTAAGAATCTAATCCGTGAATCTGTGTTTTCACAAGTGTGAAAATCCTGTAGTTACATTATCCAGTTCAGTGGGGCTTGTGCTCCTAGATACCTGGGTGCCTTGAGAATAACATCTGCCTACCAAATCCTGAAGAACCGAAGTAAGCATGTTGTCATCAGTGAAGCATGAAAGGTCATGGGCAAAAAAGAAGAAAACCACATCGGTGCCGTCGACAGGTAGACTTAACCTCATCAGACCTGCTCACATGAGAACAGCCATCCTTTGAGACATGGGTGGGAGCTGCTGTCACACCTGCAAAAGTGCTCGGCTTTACTTCAGGACAGTGTCAGGTCTGCTGCTGCCACTGAAGCTAGGGAAGTTTTTGTCTCTGGAAGGAGAGATGGCTGCCTGCAAGAATTCACTGTACTGCCTTCTGTAGGAAAACCCCAACCAGCCATCACTGTTCTACCGCTGAGGAAAGATGTGGAAAGCTTGGGAGGGTAGTGGGGGTGCTGGCCAAGATTTCATTCCTCCGTGTGGAAAAGTGGCTCAGGAGTGACATGGAGCTCCAGAATAAATATCAGTTAGAGCTTCTTTTAGATCAAACCCTGCTGCAACCTGTTCTGCCTACAGTTCCGTCTGTGATCAGCGCACTTCTGAATACTGTGATAGAGCCATTTCTCCATGCCTACCTGACCTGTTCTGGGCTTGGTCAAACATTTGCCTATGGAAGCATCCCCTTCAGAACAGGACTTCAGCCCTGTTCCTGCCTTCTTGTCTTCAAGGTGAAGACGAAGCATTGTGCTGGCAGGGAAGAGCTCTGTAATGGATCTAGTGTCATACACACACCCTGGAGGGTCGCGTTTACACAGGGCGTTCAGAAAACAGAATTGGAAAGGCCCAGACCGCTCCCCAGCCTGCCACGGGCACAGCCTCAACTCCTGGTATGTGTGTTCCTGCACAAGGAGCAGGGGATCCATGCAGCTGCCATTGTAGCTCCTTGCTTTTGCTGTCTGGAAACAGATATTCAAGAGCAGTAACACAGTTCGGAAGTTGTGAAAAGTTGAGAGATTCTTATATTCACCTGATTTAAGTGCAGTACTTCATGCTGTAGAGCATATCGCGAAATATTTATTTGAACGACAGTGGCCCCTTCGTACTGTTCTCCAGTTGGCCTAGCACATCTGTACAAGGAAATAAACATCAAGGAGATTTTACCACTTTTTTCTTCTGCCTTTTCACACAGACTCGTCCTGTAAAATACTGGGCTGAGACCAGGCAGCAATGGCATTTTGACCTCAAGGGGGATGTCCAGCAGCTGTGTATATCCTCCTCTTAATTGCTGTCATCTTTGTCCGAGCTAGAGAGTCGCTCATGGGAGTTGTGCGAGATCTTAAAAATCCTCTTTTGTGGTAGTTACTGTAAATGATCTTTAAAGACTTCAAGCAGAGGAAGATAAATAACCTGGATTCTGCTTCATTACCGTACAGCTCTACTTCTGAAACGAAACCCTGTACTTTCATACCAGCACTCCCACCTGCTTAGCTGTAAGCCAGGATGCAGAAAAGAGAGCCAACACGAAGAAGAGCGTTGCCAGCAGTTCACAGGAGGTGATCTTCCCTCTCTCCTCAGCAGCGAGGAGGCCACAGCTCAGTCACCTCATCAGTGTGCAGCGCTGGGTTCCCCAGTACAGGAGAGGCAAGGATATACTGGAGAGAGTCCAGCAAAGGGCTACTCAGATGATGAAGAGCTTGGAGCATCTGATGTGTGGGGAGAGGCTGAGAGAGCCGGGGCTGCTCACCTGGGAGAAGAGGCGGCTCGGGGGCATCTTACCCATGTGTATAAATTCCTGATGGGGTAAAGACGACTGATGCAGACTCAGTGGTATCCAGGGGAAGGACAAGAGGCAATAGGCACAAATGAAATACAGGAAATTCCATTTAAACATAAGAAAAAGTGGGGGTGGTTTTCCAGTCAAGAGTAGTCAAACACTAGAACAGACCCAAACCTCTGCCTCTTGAAGCGTTCTCAATGTGGTAGACAAGTGGTTTTCTCACTGGTGAATGTGTGTCTTTGCAACGCTCCCCTCGCTAGGGTTAGGGACGTAGCCTGCACGGGCAGCGAGACAGCCGAGGCAGCACCGCTCCTGCTGCGTGTGGCCATCCTGGTGCAGGCAGCCACTCTGCAGCAGCCGTCAGCGCTCTCTGCTTGTACAGTCAGCCCAGCAGGGTCCTGCTGGCCCCCGCTGACAACCATGTCTTGACCCCTCTCCCCTCCACCATCGGGGTGTACAGAATACCTCCAGTGATTAGGGGAGGCTTTACCTCTGTCCAGTTCTCTGTGGCAGAAGGAAAAAGAAAAAGTCTCTTAAGAAAAACTAAGGAGGGGGTTAGAGACATAGCTGTCCAGCTAATTTGTAGTTCTGTATGTGAAAATAGTTAACACCAAGTGTTTCAGAAGCAGCATGTCTCTCAGTTTAATTTTCTTAAATCACATTTTATGATAAAAGTGTCTTATTTCCCAGGAACTAAAGCTTGGGAGAACTTTTCTTTGTTGTACTTCAACAAAATACAAAAATCTGGTGGCCACTGGGCCAATATTGTCTCTTTAAGGCTTATAGCTACGCTGAGGACAGCGTGGTACATCAAAGGGATTCACCATTACTGGTGGTACCTCTTAGTGCTACTTCCCTGACCCTTAGTGCAAGGAGGAGCTTACCCATGGTCCCTGCAGACCCTTGTATGCTCTTCCACGGAGGTGGACGCTGGTGGGAGCTCACGGGGTGCACCAGCAGCTGTGGACACAGCGCGGCTGCCGCGAGCCCCATCCCCAGGAGCTGAGGCAGGCGAACGCAAGGAGCGCAGCGGCCCAGGCATGACGTGCAGCGGTGTTTGGTCCTGCTGAGTGGAGTGCCCACCCGGATGGTGCCCTTCTGGGAATGGCAGTACTCGGACTTGGCATTCCTCCCATCTTCGAGGAGCCGTGCCCGTGCAATCCTGGGTAAGTCAGCAGAGGGCAGCCCTTTAACAGCAAGGACTGCGCAGCCCTGAGTTAAGCCCCAGTTCACTGCTGCACAGCTGGAGCGTGCTCCCTGCACAGGCACGGAGAAGGCAGCAGTAAGCAGCTGGGTACGGACAGTCCCATTGACACCTCCAGGGGTAAAGACACAAGGCAGCAGGCAGGACAGATGGCACACAGGGCGTACAGCAGCAGCTACGGAGTCCAGACGGCTGCTCTTGCCATGTCCAGCCTTGTGCGGTGTTTATAGCTGTCCCAGTGCCACAACTGGACTTGTGAGTGCACCAGAATTGCTGGCTGGCTGCGCGTATAGCTAAGGACCGATGCCTAATCAGATTACCCAAATACACAGTTTTTCCCTTGCTTTGACAGGAGGCAGGAGCTACACAGAAAGCATTACTTAAGGAGTTCTTCACTTGTGGACCTGGAGCAGTCTGTGTCTTGGCTTTATCAAGAGAGGTAAACGTGCAGATGTGATTATAAGGTCACCTTTTTTTTTTTTAAATCTTAAAGTATTTGAAATGCATTAAAACATCACTGCTGTATCTCACAAGAATTTTGAAACTGGGGAACTGAAGATACAGTGGCATTTATAATCCTCTCCCTCCCCAGCAAAAAAGCATGACTGGATCTGGGTTACTGAGTCCTGCAGGTTTGGTGCAGGACCGCAGGCCCGTATCCAATGGAGTGAAGCACTGGGATTAATCACCTGCTTAAGGTTAATCGCATAGTTAAGTGTTTTTCTGGGATAGGCCCATTTACACGTGATAAAAAGGCCCACAGATAACCAGTGAAGGCTGACAAAACAGGATTATTGTCTAATGATATTAAGTGCCTTTCATCTTGGATGGCTTGTGAGAAATGAAATCCTAAGCCTGCCACTAACACTTCACCTCATTTGGGAGGTTTTCAGAGCTGGTCCAGGAGTCCTATATGTGGTTCCAGACCTTGTATCAGCTGCAGACTGACAGATGTTAGCCAAAAAAATTTATTCTTCCTTAATGCATCCTCTACGCTGTAGTGCTACTGGTAAGTGGGAAGGATTCTGCTGTCAGTCTAATACGATGTCCTCTGCAAACTTTGTTTTCTTGTAGTCTGTGCTGTCCACCAGACCTGGGGAGGAGGTGGCAGGAGAGCTGTTTCGCCCATGTTGGCTGTACCTTCCAGTGTGTTTCCTCACCGGTCACTGCAAGCTGGTGCTGCTGCTCAGCCTCTGCTCAGCCAGGCAGGTATGGATGCCCTGATGGCTTGGGAAGCCAAGCCCAGATGGTCTGAAGGCTGGAATGGATGTGGTTAAGAATTTAACTTTCTAGAAAGTCATGTAAAGATGCATATGTCTCCTTTTGCAGTTATCTTGGGCTGCCTGACTATGCTGTTGTCTCTGGGAACGTTAAGATTTCCAGGGTGAAAAGATTGTCTGTAGTGTGGCATCATCCCTCCCTTCCTTTCAAATCTCTTCCTTGGCTGCTGGCTGAAGTAACCTGGGCAGCTCTTCGCCCACACCCTGATATTGTGGGCTTTCACCATCAACACACATAATGCAAAACACTGAGATTTCCACTGTTTTTCTAGTGTCATGTCATTAATTCCGTGCTTGCTGTAAGGATGGTTCAGGTTTTTTAAAGTTGGTAGTCAAAGTCAAAAGCTGCTACAGGCTGGGAGTTTTGGATCAGCCAAAAGTTCCCTTTTGCCTGTGAACGCCGTCTTGTTTCAGCAGATCCACTTCCCTTCCCTTCCCTTTTTTTTTGTTTTCTGAGTTGATATTTATGTTTTATTGGAGTTTCCTCTTGGTTGCGTGGGTCATAAAGCCTGGCCAGTAGCAGAGCGCATTTCTGGTGAATTTGATTCTTTCCTCAGAAAGAGGAATTCCCTCTCTGAACTCGGTGAGTAGAGGGTGACAGACAAAGGAGGCAGGAGGAGCTGCCTGTCCTACAAACAGTCTCAGCCTACAGCAAAGACTCCTTCTTCGTCAGAGAATCTGGTGTTCACTGCTGTTCCTGGGCTTCCAGTAAATGTATGTGCCTGGGAAAAGGGCAGTCAATCCATCAGCTGTAGCCTGGTGCTCAGGGCTCTTGACTGAATCTGCTAAAGGCAAAAGAGAAGCAAATGAAAGCGATTTCAATTATGCTCATGCTTTGGAAAGGCCTAGGATCAAAATGATGTCGGGGACCTCAAGGCTCTAGTCTCAACGAAGAGGTGAAAATGTTAGCACAGCTGAGGCTGTGAGTTCCCCATGGAAGGCTGAGTTCAAGAAAGTTTGGTTATCTGAGGCAGGCAATGCCCCTGCGTGTTCTTGGGTGCCTTTCTTATGCTGATAAACCACTACTGGCCTTTCTTCCCGTGAAAAAGGAGATTAAAACCACAATCCTTGGGCTCCTCTTGTCACAGTGGTGCTGTGGCTGCTGTTGTTTTGCCTTAGTCCTCCCTGTGCTTGAGACTCTTATTCTGATGTTTGGTCTTCCCGAGAGGGAGTCACAGCTTTCTGCATGTTGTTTGCATGTGATGTGTCCTTCCCATTGCTTCTATTTTCCTTTTGTTTTCATGCTTAGCTCCAAAAAACAGCCTCACTGTTCGCTGTCTTCCATGGCTGCTTAGCTCCGTTGAGTGGGATGCTGATGGGCAGCTGATCGGGTGCAGCCCCTCGCTGGCACCAAACCAAGCTCAAAGCTTAGTAGGAACTTTTTTCTTCTGACTGGATAAACAAGGGGATAAACTAGGGATGATTTTATTTCTTGTCAAGTGACCCGTCACATCCCTCTTCTCCTCAGCCCCTTGGCAAACACTCCGGTTCTCAGAGCCGTTGCTAATGTAACAAACTGAAGGCCAACGCTTACGGCAGTGCCATTTCTGCCTCTGATCATTGGCGCTGTGCTGGCTCGTGCTCTCCTGCAGTGCCCAGCCTGCTCCGAGGCACCGCAGGGGCCAGGGGCAGGATGAACGGGGCTACCCCCTTCTGTGACCAGCATCGTTGCGTTACCTGTCCTCTCGCAGCGGGGTGAATGAGACCAATGATTTTACTTCCCAGTACAGCCAAAGCCCAGTTCATCGCAGTGCAGGCGCTGGAGCTGTATGGTGTGACGATTTGAAGTGGTTGGTAAAATCTCTGCAAGAATGTGCATGGGTGCGGGGATAAGGAAGTGAACCTCAGTGCGCTGCAGCTGGAATTGTGCATCACAAGGTTTTTTGCTTCTTAATTTAGACAGATTTGGAAAAGCTTTGCGTTCGTGAAAAGGCTAAATCTCTGGCTGATAAACTCTCTTTTTTTTTTTCTGTCCCTCATCTAATAGATATTTGATAATTAGCAATAAACTTTCAGATTTGTTTTGGCTCTGGTGTAAGAAATCAGAGCAATGTTTAATATGAAATAGTGTCTGCTGCCCCTTCAGTGAACTGCTAAAAAGCAGAACAATAACTGGCTTGCATGCTTTAGGAGTCACAAATAACATTTTGAACGGTTTGGATCATAACAGCTGTATTCATTACCCCCTACAGATTGGCCCTCACAATCGAAACAATTTCTCTATATGTTGCGTGACTTATGGCATGCCTACAATTCCAATGAGGTCCTTGTAGATAGTATTTAATCAGCCATATGGCACAATACGTGTAAATTCCTTAAGAGTATGACTGCATGGGACCTCTATCCAATTCAGTATCTTGCTGTGAAGAGACAGCACACAATAAGTAAATAGATTGAAAAGTAAGGCTTTAATGTACAAAACATGAAGGATCAATGGCTCTCTCTACTTCTATTATAATTTCATAATCGCCATCCTTAAAAACAGCGCACAGTGACAAATTAACAAGGACTAGGAATTAACTTCAGTCCTAAGGAACCTTCCTTCCACATCCTTACTTCTCACTTTTGCAGCCGGGCAGGCAAATGGGATCACGGCCCCTATAATCAATGCGCTTTCCTATAGCAAACCCATAGGTTGGAGATGCTCAGTAGTAAGACCTCGTCCTGGATCCAGCTTAGCCTTACAGGAGCACAGCTGGTACCGCAGGGGCACGCCTTGGGCAGAGCCGCATGGAGACGGGCTGGTGCCCCGTTGGGCGCGGAGCCTCCTCGTTGCTATAAACGTCCAGTGACTTCGGCTAGAGGCGGGCTGCCTTTGGGTGAGCCCTAGCCCCGCTGTGCCCTTGCTGCTGCGTCCCCGCCGCTCCATCACGGCAGCATCCCCTGCGGCTGTGCGGGGGCCGGGCAGCACCGCCCCGCCGCAGGCACCGCCCCGGCCCGGGGGCTGCCGCCCGGCCCCCGCAGAGCCCCGGGGCGGCCGCCCGGCCACGGAGGCACCTGCTGCGGGGACAAAGCGGGGTCGGTCGGGGCGGGCCGAGCCGAGCAGGGGCCCTCCCCGGCGCCGTCCCCGCCCAGCGGCTCCGCCCGCCCCGGGCCCGGCCCCGCCGCGCCCGCCCGCCCGCCGGCAGGGAGGCAGCAGCCCGCGGTTCGGCTCGGCCCCGCAGCCATCGGCGCGGACCATGTCGCCATGTCGGAAGTGAGGAAGTTCACCAAGCGGCTCAGCAAGCCGGGCACGGCCGCCGAGCTGCGGCAGAGCGTCTCGGAGGCGGTGCGCAGCTCCTTCGTCCTGGTGAGCGCCGCGGGGCTCGGGGGGGGCCGCGGGCGGCAGCCCCGCACGGCCCGGCCCGGCCCGGCCCGGGGGGGCCGTGGGCAGCTCCCGGGCCGGCGGGAGAGGCGGCGGGCGGGGAGGCGCCGGCAGCGGCCGGGGAAGGGGCAAGGTCGGGCGGGGGATGCGCAGAGCGGGGGAAGAGGAGAAGGAAGGGGCTGGGCAGGGGATGGAGAAGGGGCAGAGCCGGGGCAGAGCCGGGTCGGGGCTGCGCGGGGGATGGAGAAGGGGCAGAGCCGGGCCGGGGCTGCGCGGGGGATGGAGAAGGGGCAGAGCCGGGCCAGGGCTGGGCAGGGGATGGAGAAGGGGCAGAGCCGGGTCGGGGCTGGGCCGAGCAGGGGACGCGCAGCGCACGGCTGGGCAGGGGATGCGAAGCGCTGGGCAGGGCGCGGCTGAGCAAGGCAGGGGATGGGGAAGGGCAGGGGCACAATTCCCTCTTTGGGTCCCCCTCCGTGGGCGTTGTGCCATGCCATCCTGCCTTCCAGCCCACTTGCCACCTGGAAGATGGGAGGATCGCAGGGAAGCAGCACTGTTACCGCCCAGGGTTAGGTAGTGCTTGTGTGGTGGGAGCAGGTGAGGCTGATGAGGCTCTGTCTGTGCAGGGCATTGAGCAAACAGGTAACGGAGCTCACATAGGGCGCAGGCAATGTAAAACTGGCAAATAAATAGGGCAGGACTGAGGGGCACGGCCTGGCAAGGCGGGAGAGAGGCATGGGCATTGGCGTAAGCCAGCAGTCCGATGTATCCCGGGAATCACGCTCAGATGTCTGGGGCGAAAGTCATGTGCTTTATCAGATGCATTTCATCCCTGCAGGTGGGATGCTGCAGCAGGTTGTCTTTGTTGTGCTCGCAGCTGTGCAAACGTTGGCTGCTGCGCCCTGGGTGGCTGCTGGGGTCAGTTCAAAGCTGCCCCGGGCTCTGTTGGATGTATTTCACTGTTGCTCATTGAATTACTCTAGCATGTAATCAACTTTGACCTTGACTTTGATGGAAGGTTAGTCAATGGGATATGCAGAAAGTGCAGTACAAGTTCAGTGTATAATACCTATTAGTTCTCTACTGTCAGATTAAATGGCATGTGCTGTTAAATAAATGAGGGCTTTTAAACAATTCTTTTAAAAACATCATTTTCTTGTAAATTTACTGATTTCTAAAGCTGAAAAAAGCCATGGTGATAATCCAGCCTGCTTTCCTACTGCTATGGCTATCGCTTCCTATGCGCAGTTGTTCGGGGATCCTTACGGGCTCCCATGTGATTTGCTTTCCCTCTTTCATCAACAATACAAAGGGACAGATGCTTTGTACAAGCTGATGGAACCTCTCATTAAAAATGAAATTGTATAGGACCTGAAGAGCTTTGGTATCCTACAGGCAAATGGTTACTCGGTGCCTGTGCCAGGTGCCTTCTGTCAGAAAGGGAAGGGATGGGTGGGACTGCAGATGAAAATAAATAAAACCTTGACAGCAACCCAAAGGAGCCGGCAGAGTCCAGCATCCATCAGCAGCCGCTCTCTTTCTCATCCTCTCTAGGGTTTCTTTGCCCACGCCGTCCCTGCCAACTCCTCTCTCTTTCTGCCAGGCAGATCCCCCCGAGCTGCTGTGCAGCTTGGTGTGTTTGCAGCCGAGCGCTGGAGGAGGCTGAGGGCAGGTGTCTCCAATTCCTAGGTCTTGGCAGAGTTTCCTGCTTTCGACAGTTCAGCAGCAAGGGATAAATCCCAGCATCACTAGGAAGAGCCATAAGACACTGCAGCGTTCAGGGAGTGGGGAAGGAGGTGGCATAAGCTTATAGGACTGTCTCAGATGGCACTTTGGCCGCCCTCAGTGATTAAGGATGAGGTTCATGCTTTCCAGGTTGCTCCAAAAAAAAGATGGTCCCTCTCTATCTACCAGGTCATCGTCCTTGCGAGGAAGGGATGTCTATGTGCTGGTGTGCTGGCTGTCGGGAGGGTGGAGAGGGCATCCCAGAAAGTGATGGTGGGGAGCGATGGAGAGAGGAGACTGAAAAGCCATGGTTTCTGATCCTGCTCCCAAGGCGAGGCTCAGCCTTGGTGCTGCTGAGCTGGGCAGCTGCAGAGCGTGGCGTGAGCACATCCCCTGCCCGTCTGCCGCCTCCTTGCCACGGGGAGACCGAAGGCCCCAGCATCAGTCCCAGCTCTGCCTCACCCTCACCGGTGCCCCTGGGAGGCAGGGGGTGGTCGATGGGTACGTGGGGAGCCGGGGCTGGTGCTTGGTCAGTGGATGGAGCAGGCTGGCAGCGTGCGGTGCGGTGTGTCCCGGGGTGTCTGGCGTTGGGGCTTTGTGGCAGTCTGAAGCAGACTGGAGGCACACTAGGGACCTTGCTTGGCAGGATCCCATCCCCTTCCCGCAGCATGGACACAGCAGGTGATGTTAAGTGAATAAAAGCATGTGAATAGTTTAACGCTCCCCAAGACCCTGGGGACACCCTGCCTGTCCCTCCGTGATCCTGTCAGGTACCTTGGTTGTCTGCTTGCCTTGGGGCAACCGTAGCTGAAACCATGGGTACCTATGGTGGTGAGCATGGATGAGATGAAGGGATGGGGAGCAGAGCTAATGCCGCGGGTACCAAAGCATGCAACTGCATCCGCTGGAGGAGTAGGCACTATAGGGCTCTTTCAATGCGTAGATTGAGCTCGGCATTTTGGGCATTCAAGGCACTCCTTTGAGACAAGGAACTGTCTGGAGTAAGAAGCTATTTGTAGTCAGTGAATGAAATACTAGTAAATGAAAACGTCTCAGTGAGGAAAGCTTTTAACGTCATGGAAGTGGTCAGCTTGTATGGAGCCATAATTTGTGCGTTAAAGGAGACGCATCTCCAGCCAGGAGCGCTGTGCTCCTGCGTGGCCAGCCTGAGCAAGGGCGATGTCTGGTACGATGCAGCTCCGAAACTGCTGTCCTGCAGCTGCAGTGAAGCCTATGGCGTCTTATTTCTGTTCCTGGTTCTCTCTTTATGGTTGTCAAGCGCCAGGAGAATATTTACACTTCTCTTTGGTTTGCAAAGCTGGAGTGAGGTTGGTGGGAGTTTGGTCTGTGACTTGCTCCTTTGTGCTTGTGAAGGGGAAGCATTGGATACGGTGGTGGCTGGACACCAGCAGCAAAGGGAGGTTGTCCCTTTCCGAGGTGTCCTGGGGTACCTGTGTCCCGCCCATTGCCCTTTGGACCAGCCGCTAGCATGCAGTCAGTGCTGCTCCTGTCGTGGATAAGCGAAGCTGTAATCCGGAGCTGTAGCAATGAAAGTAAGCGTAGGCTGTGGTGGGGAGCGCGGATGCCCGTCGGTGCCCGTGGATGGGGAAGGATGAAGTGCAGCTTTCACTTGGGGCTCTTCTGTTTCCTCTTACTGCGCTGGGGTTCCCAGCGTCCCGGCTGTCGTTCTGGCCTTGCATCACTGTCACAGATGGGCTGTGTAAGGGAGGTCTTAGCGAGGAAAAAGAGTCCAGCGGGAATGAATCCCTTGAAAGCGCGCACAGCCCTGCGGAGCGGGGTTGGGAGCGCCAGGCTGCCGCAGGCACCAGGGGGTGTGGGAACCCCAGTTCTCTCTGTGCACCTTTCTTTGCAAAGCTGTAGGGCAGACTGTATCAATTTCAGCTGTGTCAAATTCAGAATGGTCCCTGATGTGTGCTACTGATTATAACTCATGGATGGAGTTTTGGCAGAATAACTGACAAACAAGGTCGCTGTTTAAATAAACAGACGCATTTAGCAAAAGCATTAAGCTGGCAGGTGGGATGAATGACACGCTAAAAGATGAAGGAAAACTTTAGGTTAAAGAGAGGAACAGTCAAAGCCTAAGTGTGATAACTTAAACCATTCTTAACCAAGAGGTGACCTGCAGCTTAAACCTTGGGGCACCAGCAGTAAAATACTGCCTTAGAAGTGCAACTTCAGAGCCAGAGTACAAAGTGCTGAGGATACCTGGGGGAGACATCTCGGCTAGACCTCACGGAGAGCAGCCAGGGACCTTTGGCAGTGGATAGACAGGGGTGATCTTGGCTCAGACCTTCAGTGCTATCTCCCTCCTCCCATCCTCTCCACGCTCAGGATGTTGCTGAGCATTAATGGCAAAGGCAGGAGTAACCTGCACCGAGGCGCTGGCCGACACGGGACCTGGGCGGCCGCGGGAGCATTGCAGGACGGAGCTCCGGCCTCGCCAGAAGGATGCAGACGCGTGCTCTGGTGTGCGGTCCCTGGTCTGATGGAGGTGCCCGTGCACCTCTCCTTCATCCCATCTTTGCTTTCCCCCTGAAAGCGTTGTGGGGCATTGTAAGGTTGAGCAGTTCAAGAGCATATGTGCGTGTGAATGAGGTCTGTAACCTCGGGTCCTGTGGCACCGCCAGGAAAATAGCAAAGGCTCTACCTTCTGCCTCAGGACCCGAATCAGCTGCACATGGTCACTTGTTTCCCTGTGTGGACGTAAGGCCAATCTGAGCCAGAGCCTCCCTGGGCCTCCCCTCTCTGCGGGAGCGATGTGCTCGGCAGCGGCTGGGCCCCCGCAAGGAGAGGGCTGTGCCTCGAGCCAGTTGCAACTTTTCCAAAGGTGTCATTCTCTGTGTCGTGACAGAGAAATAAAATGTGTGGGAGACATGAGATCAGAGGAGCAAGCGCTTGACAAAACCCAGACAATCCATTTTCCCACAGTTCTGCCAAAACGAGTCATCTGGTGACGATTTTAAGTCTCCTACAATCACTCTGATTTTCTTTAGATCATTTCTATACAGATTAACTGAAGATACATTTACTGCTTTGCCATAGAGATTTACAAAGGATGCAGACCCAGAGCATCTTATCTGAGAAGGAGCAGCTGCAGAGGGTTTGCCCACGTTGAATGTCAGCCAGCCCAGTGGTGCATCCCTGGGCACCCCAAGGCACAGCCTGCTGGCACTCAGGCACCCTCCCAGCCCTCAGCAACACATCTACCAGCACATGAACTCCCAGCAACTGCAGTGTGGGAGAACCTCTGCCTGCAAACAACTGCATCGATTCTTGCCGTACAGAGGTATTCAAACCGAGCGTCTGCTCTCCTGTGTTACGTGGCGCTGTGGGATGCGCTCCCTGGCACCTCACCGTGAGACGGTGGGCAGCGTGCCAGGAGAAGATGGGTTTTGTTTGATCCTGGCTGGGCTGGGCTTGTATGGGTGGCTCAGTTTCAGGCAGATGCAAAAAGGAGATAAAAAGCTCCTTAACAGTGATATTAAGAAGGTTTTGACTGGAGGCAAAAAGGCATTTTGTTCTTTCTGTGGTTTATTTTCAGTTTAAACTACATCATTAGTGTCTGAATTTATACCCGTGCAGAGGAAATCAGCTTTCTGCATAGAATCCTCTTTTAATAAGCTAAATTCACTTTGATCAATGTGAAGACTGTTGACATGCAGCGTTTGTAGTGATCTTCGTGCTCGAGAGAGACACAGAATATATGCATGTTCCCCCTGGGTGTAGTCAATATGCTGTGTTTGCATAATTTACGTAGAAAAAGAGATGTATATGAGACATGGGAGGAAATTCTGCCCCTGCGTAAGTGGGTGGGAGTTTTGCTGCCGGTTCAGCCAGGGCAGGTTTTGCCCGCTGCGGCAGGGTGCCTCCGGAGTCGGCCACCGCAGCTCACTCGGGTGACTTCTGTGGAAGTGCTTACGGAGAGATTATTGCTCACAGGGGCTTATTCAATAAAACACTTAAACGCATTCTTAAAATTAATCACGTGCTTTCCTGAATTGGGGCTCGTGTGCTGTAAGGGGCTGAATTTAGCTCAGCGCTGGCTGCGTGCCGTGGAAGCGGCCGCGTTTGCTCCTGCCTGAGCACGCAGCGGTCGTGCGGTGGATGAAGGGCACCATTTTATGGAGACGAGCGAGGCCCCAAGTCCACCGTGCAGCTATTTGGGGCCACTTGGCAAATCTCTGGCATGTCTCCTACCGATACCCAGTCCAGAAGAGCTGAAGCAATACCCTGCTCCCCCACGCACACCTGTGTGCTGCGGAATGGGTACTATAGGATGAGCTGCGGTCAATGCGTCCATTTATTGAGGTTTTTGGAGGCTATGACAAGGTTTTGATGGGCACTAAATCTTATCCTTCCCAAGGCGTCATTTAAATATATGTGTCCTCCTGCCCCTTATAGGAAAGCTCTAGGAAGAGAGCAAAGCATCCAGCCCTTATGTGTGTGTGCGTATACCTCTTATCATATTTTGCCAGCCGTGTGGCCGGGGTTTTAGCACTTGCTGGGCAAGGCTGAGAGTGGTTTGTTCTGTGCCAGGGACAATGTCATGAAAATGCAGGTGTCCCTGCATTGACAGCATCTGCCCCGACCTGCCGCTGCCGATGCAGTGAAACGCCTGGAACAGATGGCTGTTGTTGGTGCCTGCAGCTAATGCCAGCAATGCGGTTGGGGATTTGGTGCACTCAAAATCCGGTGCGGGGATGGCTCTCGGGCTTTGTTTCAGCCTCTTTTGGTATCTGGAGATATTTGCAGAGATCTCCCCCAGGACCAGGAGCGTTTGAACCTGGACTACATGCTGTAGTGCGTATTGTAGCATCCTTTTATATGTGCGGCTTGGTGGCTCTGACAGCATTTCACTTAGCCCTCTGCACGCTGATTTATTATCTCTAATAATGCAAAATTACACAAAGCTTTTGACATTTCTGTGGCCTGAGAATGCAAGTCACAGCCACACACAGCAGCTGAACAGCAGCCAGGCTTGGGGCACGCGTGTGCTTTGGCTTCCCTGGTTAATTGGCCTCCTCACCCCTGTTCTGTCCAGGGAAGAAAGGGGTAGTTTCATGTGCCTTTGTGGGCACTGCTGTCATCTCAGAAATGCTGGAGTTTGTTTCCCTGCCACCATCTCCCTCCATCTCTTTCATTCCCTTAAAAAGTACAGATCAAAGCTCTCTCTTGCTGGCTCCTCTTTCCTTCAGTACAGCCCTGACTTATCTTTACAGCCTTTCCCTGCCTCCCGCTGCTTCTCTAATGGGGTCGGGTGTGCTCGTTCCTGACCCCTTTCTCACCCCTCTCTCCTTTCTTGCTGAAATGCAATTTTTTCTCTCCCCTATTAATATCTCCTGCCACAGGGCTGTCCCTGGGGAGTGGCTGCGGCTGGAAGGAGACCCTGCCTGTTTCAGTCCAGAGCGCTCTCTGCTCCATCATCGTGCTCCTGGCTCCGTGCTGGGTGACATCCCCACCACAGCCCGTTCCCTTCGTCCCAGAGCAGGGACATTGCATGGGTGTAGCCAGAAAGATGATATTTCTCCTGTGCAGTGTTAGGACCTGGTCATGCCAAAGTACGTTGCTCTCTGTAGCAGCCATATATATGACTATTTTGGCAGTGGTCAGGAGCCTGGGATGTGGGCCGGAGCTGCACTGCAGTGTCTGTGCGGAGCAGGGCACATCTCCCGGCAGGTCTGGAGGAAGCCATGGCTCAGGATGGAGGCTGGCCCCGCGCCTGCCAGGGCTCTGCCAGCCTGCCAAGCCCGCGGCTCTGCGCCTCGGGGACACGAGGTTAGCTGGAACGGGGACTCGAGGGAGGCCTTGCGCCAGCTGGAAAGGGGTGGAGGAGCACAGGGAGAGGCTCGGCAGGGATGGGGTTTATGATGGGGGCAGGTAGGAAAGGCACAGTCAGGAGAGGAGAAAGGAGCCTCCATCTCTTGGAGGGAGATGATGGTAGTGGCTGGGGTGGGCTGAATGCCCACAAAACTGGTTTTCAGGGAGGCAAACCCAGCTGCCAACAGACAGCCGCTTTCCGTGGTAGTTTGGGGGTCCAGGAAAGTTGTATTCGACTCAGCCAGGTTTCCCTTGCGGTTCTGCCTTTTCCTCTGTGCCTGGGGAGCCCTAAGCACTCCCTTGTCCCTTTTCGTAATGGTGGAGCTCGTACGGATGTCTTCATCTGGGGGAAACTTTGAGGCACTTCTGTCGACAACGGCATTTTGCGGGTGGGTTGAAGCACTGCAGAGCCCGCGCGTTGCAGAGCCCGCGCGTTGCAGAGCCCGTCCACGGGCCCTCCTGCCTTTGCTGGGGAGAAAAGAGTTTAACTTTGCAGCCGCCTGCACCTGCGGCCGATGCCTGCAGCCCGAGGCCAGAGCATAGACGGGGGCTGAGACAAACAGCTTCCTGAGCTGGTTAAACCGCCGCTGACATCCCTGGGTTTGACCTCGCCGCCGGGGCTGTTTGCTGTATTGCTAAGGCAACCCAAAACCGTCCCGCGACTTCCTGCTCCGTTTTTCCCCGGTGTTGCTCTAGGGGCTCGGGCAAGTCGTTTCGCCGTTGCCTGGCTCGGTTCGTGCCCCAGCGAAGCCGAGGAGCGTTTCGCCTGCTTGCCTTCGGGGAGGGGCTGCACGGTTGGTTTGGCCCCGTGTGCAAGTGGTTTCTTGAGTGAAAAACAAGAGTTTTTAAGAGCAGGCAGGAAAGGGAGGGGTTCTGCTTATGTGAAATTAATTGCTTTAAGATGTTCTGAAGCTGGCTATTCTGGAGCTGGATGCTAAATATAAAACTGATACTACATAAATAAATGATGAAATACCAGTGACATCTGAAAAGCACTTTGGGATGCTCCAGTTAAGAACTTACATAAATAACATGTATTATTGTCATTGTAATGACTGTTTTCCTTTTTTAGCATGCCTGTGCTTACAGAATGTTTTGAGAAGTCATATCTGGCGGAAATTCAGCTGTCCCATGGAAACCAGTACCCTTTTGCCAATTTCTATTAGTGCTGTTATTTTCGGAGGAGAAAATCAAAGCTGTGCTGTGTTTCTGTACCTCTCCTGCTCTGCGGCAGATGCTCAGCTGGATGCAGGTGCAGCTCTGCTGACGTAGAGCTACGCTGATCCCTCCCTCCGCTCCCCCTGCGGAAGGGCTGGATTTGAGCCGGGATGTACCCGTGCAGGCAGGGACACGCGGGACTTCGGGCGGTGTGTCTGGGGCTGGAGATGCCACGGCAGTCCGTACTGAGCTGGCGCTGGTGTCTCTCACGCAGGAGCACTTGCTGATCCTGAGCAGCGTCAGAGCACAGGGTCCCTCCCTGCGCACAGGGTACTGAAAGCAATGCCAGATGCTTGCCCTACCTGTGCAGGAATGGTGCTGGATCACCTCAAGTGTGTGCTTATGCCAGAGATGGGCCATGCCCCCAGCTACCGCTCGCCTCCCACGGCGCTTTTCTTACTGACCCTGCACTTGTTCAGGGCATCGTTTTCAGAGGTGACGTGCGAAGGTGAAGCGCACGTGGGCTGGAGCGGCAGCACTGCCTCGCAGCCTGGGCCGCTCGCAGCTTGGCTGTGGACTCTTTCTGCTTCATTGCACCACAGCTGCTTTCTGACGCTGCTGTTTCCTTTGCTTAAGTGATTATGCAAGAATCTCAAGCTTTCAGGAAAAAACAGCGTTCCTGACCCTCATTTCAAAATGTGATCTGCTAAAGGCTGTGAAGTGTGGACTCCACTTCTCCTAAATAAGTGGAAGGGAAGCGAAGAGCCATACGCTGATTATCCTGACTTCCTGTAATTTCTAAGCCACTTTGAAGACGTTTCAAGGCCTGACTTAATTTTATTTGCCAGGCCTAAGCAGCAATGACAGGTAAATGTTTGTACGTCTACACTGACATCAACTTTTTGACTGTTTCTTCAAGCCTTCTCCCAAGCTGGTGTCTTGCACTGATGCTGCACCACTCTTGGAGACAGCGCTGATGATAACTGCTAACACTTGCTTTGTCACTAGAGAATTGGGCATTACATTGAAAAAGGAGACATCCAAGTTACAAAATACCCGGAACCCCGTCTGCCCTTCGTAGTGCTCAGATGAGGTTCTGCTGCCACCCGGGGCCATCGAGGCCGGAGGAGAGAGGTGTGGGTTGGTGAGATGCTTTTGCACAGGACTTGCGCAGGGTGGAGGGAAGCACAGGAGAGGGGGCAGGCTCTTGCACCGCGCTCTCGGATGGAAAGCGTGAGTCATTTTCACTGCAAGTGTTTTCTTGCAGGGTGGCAGAGCTGTGCACCCATCCTCCCCTTCCCTGCCACATGGCTTTTTATTTCTCTGAGAGCTCCTGTCAGATGCAGCCATCTCCGTTTAACACAGAGCAGGAGGAGAGAAGGGTACAACAGCTTTGTACTGTCTGTACTGTGTTTCAGAGCTGGAGCGTGGCGCAGACTGGCACATAATTCTGTCTGGAGATGGGACTGGGGGGGCTCTCGCCCAGATCCCCGTCTAATGAGACCCCAGAAATGATGCACTTGCAGCTGTGTCTCCTGCTGTCCAGCTGCTGGGCTCCCTTAGCCCCGTGCACCCACTTCTGGGTGTAAAAGAGACAAAGCGAGTCCTGCAGCTTGTTGTGGGAGTGCTGGGGACTGGGGAAGGGGGAGTCTGCTTGCCTGGACCGCGGCGGGGGAAACATTTCTTTCCAGGGTACATGGTGAGCACTGCAGGGGAAGAAGGAGGCGCTGGGGTACCCTGCTGAAGGCATCATCTAACAGCTCCTTGGGGAGCCCACGCTGCCCGAAGGAGAATCTGTTTGCTGCCGGGAGAGGAGAGCCCTCGGAGGGCTGGTGTACCGTAGATCTGCTCCCGTCTGTTGGTCTGGCCCATGTAAGCCTGTGTCCTGCTTTCCTCTTTCTGCTCCGGGCCACAGGGTATCCACATGCATCCCTGTGCTGTGAGCACCCATGTAAGGCAGTGCTGCCGGCTTTGCTCTGGGTCGCGGGTTTTGCAGGGAGTGGGGTGCAGGGCGGGCTGCCCTGCAGCAGGCGGTGCCCGCGGGGCAGGCACATGGGAGCTGTCAGGAATGGTGCTGTTTCGGAGGCTGCTCGCCCGCTGCCTGCGGGAGGGCTGTGCAGAGCGTCGCTCTGAGCTGTGTTGGCACCCGATCTCGCCCTGTCAGCCCCCTTTTCCTCACCTCATCCTTCTTCCCTTCCTGGCTGCCCACGGGGCTCCTCTCTCCTGTCTGCAGTGCACACCCCCTCCGCCATCCCCTCTCGGCCTCCCTGTCCCCATCTCCCACCTCTCACAGCTGGACAGCCCCAGCCTTTGCGCTGTGCTCACCCACCTCCAGCGCGGCCCCATCCCCAGCTGAGCAAAACCTGCATCCCCATCCCACCCACCCCTGTGCCCCCTTGGACCGGCTCCTGACATCCTTCCCTCTCCCTGCTTCCCCTGCTCCTCCTCCTCCTCAGGAGGTTTCCCTCCCTTGGCATTTCACAAAGCGTGTTTGTGTGTCCATCTTACAGTCCATCTCTCTCCCCTATCCCGGGTGCAGACCTTTACCCCGTGGTCTCAAGCTCAGCGGTTTTGTCCCTTCAGCACTGCCAGGATTCCTGTCTGGGCATTCCTCTTGTGTTTTTAAACTTCATTCTCTCTGACCAATATAAAAATAGTTTTGGCCTGCTCATGCCCAGCTTTATTGACTATTTTTCATCCTTGTGGTTTTCCCGTAGCCCATCTCTGCATCTTGCCCTGGGCCCTGCTGTCACATCCAGCTGAGCGCTGGGCTTGCAGCAGGCTCAGGGGCACAAGCTGCCCGTCGCTTGGTGAGAGCTCTTTCATTGCCTCCCTTCTGATTTCCTCCCCAAATGTGGCTTTGCTGAGAAGCCCACAAACCTTGGCAGCGGCAAGGCTGCGTCGTGTTGTGACTGCTGCCATGTGTGCTGACTCACGCTGTCCCCCTCTTTGCCCTTCCTCCCCCATTTCTCTTTCCACCTCTGCCCTCTCTCCTGTGCTTTTGAATGCAAAGTCTTTGGGGCAGAGACTTTATTCTGGCTTTGCGCAGGTTGTGGTGGTTCCAGGTGCTGGGTAGCCAAGCTCGGGGTTTCCCGCTTTTCATTGTTCTTTCTTATGCCGAGGTTCCTGGAATGATGAATTATGTGTGAATCTCGGCTTTTTTAAATGAAGCTCTGTAGCCTTCCTGCAAGCTTGAGTTAGAGCGTGTAAATGGGATCAGGCAGCAGTGCAGGAACTGGGGACAGAGTCACAAATGTGCTATTTTAAAAAAAAAAAAAAAAAAGCTATTAAAGATCACGCAATTTGAGAGCGCCCTGACCCTGATCTTTGAATCCCTGGCTTTGGAAAAGCTTTTCTATGGATAGAAATTCCTCAGTTCCATGTGCCCATACGGGTTGCCAAGGGAATTTTCTCAGTTCCCAGGTGCCATTTAAATTCTCCCATGTGCTGTCAGGTTTCATGAGCAAAAACGGGGAGCTCTCTTCGCTGTCTGCGAGGTCTCTTTGCGTTTCCCGATTGCACATTGCGGTGGGAAGTGGTCCCTCTCTGCCCGGGGCCGTTGCCAGCCTCGGAAGTGGTGTGACCGTGACTAGTATGTCCAAAGGGTAGCTGTACGCTTCCTTTTTTTTCCCCCTTTAGCTTTTAATCAAGCCCCCAGATTGACTTTGCCTCCTGTTTGTTGTGTATTTCACCTACTTGGTCCTTTGGGTTTTGTTTTAAAATTCAGGCTTTCCATGTAAACGTATTACAGGCTTGCAAGAGATGAGGCGGTAAGGAGGTGGGCTGTAAAATGCTTGCTAAATTTTGGGGAACAGTTCTACAGTCTGAGGCAATCCATCTATACGTACATGTGGTCAGTGCTATTTCCTCTTCTTTCTTTAGCTAAAGAACCATCACTTTTAATACTTGGATCACTTGTGTCTCTCTAGCTGCTATGTGAGTGTGGATGCATGCACTGGGTAGAGCTTCATTTCTGAGGAAGTGAGAAAACACCACGTCCCGGTGCTGCCGCGAGTTTTTCAGTGGAAGGCGCGGCGGAAGCGTTGCAGGGCCGGCTGCGCCGGGCGGCCACGGAGCAGCGTGGCCGTGTGCGTGCGCTGACCGCCAGCCCCGTGAGGAGCAAAAGTCGGGCACGGTGCGGCTCTCGCGCTGGGCTGGGGGTTGCGCTGGGCTTGGCCTCCGCCGCGCCACGGGAAGCGTGCGCTGGCAGCCGCCGCGGGGCTCGTGGCAACGCCAAGGCGCGAGCAAATGGGTTAAAGCGGAGCCAAGCCAGACGGGTTTGCCGTTTTCTTCTCTGGATATCATTTTAAATGAGAGCCAGCCTGAAAGGACTGAAAAAACAAAAGCTTTCTGATAGTTTTCTTTTGGCCACTGTTTTGAAAAAATCCTCGAATAAAACATTTTTCCTTCGCTTTCTGTACATTCACATCGGTTGGATTGTACCTGTCATTCTGGGAGAAAAGGATCTCAGAAAAACATTAATCGTATAATAAAAACATTGGCACGTCTGTATGGTACAAAAACACAGGACACTAGAAGACAAGTGGCTACCATTTTTCAGGCAATAAAAGTTTAAAATAGAAATAGCCTTTCCTCTACTTCCCCACATGAATATCTCCAGCTGTTGTTGTGAACCTTTGTTCACAACAAGCAAATATAAAGAATTTTATAAGCTTTGCAAATAGATACAGAAAGGTGACAGTTTAATCTGACTTTTTAAGATTCCTCCCTCTTGGTTAATGGGTAATTCCCTTGCTAAACCTTTCCTTCGGACTCTCCTTCTCTCCGGTGGGGGTTTGTGCTCGGGCTGGCGGTGGGACAAGCAGGGCGCTGAGGATGAGGACCTTTCCTTGGGGTTTTGCTCGTGCCGGGCTCTTTGTCCTCGCGCTTGGCCAAAGGCAGAACCTTGCGTTGGTGTTCGTGGGCATGTTTCTGTTGAAGTAATTTCATTGAATTTCCTGTTAAAATGCCAGCCAACTTGCTTGTTGGTGGCGAGTCAATACTGTAATAGATAGGCTGTTGTTTCGCCTGTGCCGTTGTCCAAGGGGAACCTCATGACTCAGCCCGGCCGGGGGCTCGAGCAGGGCAGGCAGCCCTCTTCCCCGCGCTCCGCGGGGCCCTGTGCGCGGGGGAGCAGGCGTCCTGGGGCAGAAGCAGAGGGACAGAGCGAGCAATGTGTGGCTTTGGGAACAGGCTGGTGTGCAGGGCTTGAACCAGTGGGGTTTTTAAGAGAGGTGAGTGGGCTTATCCAGGAGGGTACACTGCTCTCTCTCCTGTTATCTTCGTTTAAAATCATGTTTATGTTTTTCCACGCTGAGGTGTTTCCCACGGGTCTTGAGTTTTATCCCAGTGCAGTGGGCCGCGGTGCTGCGGGCTGGGAGCGGCTGCCGGGTGTGCTCGGGGTGCTGCAGCCCTGGGAGAAGGCGGCTCACCCCAACCTGCCCACACCGCCGTTGTGCGAGAGGTCGGAGGAACCCGAGGAGCATCACGGTGCACCCGTCTGCCTGCCCTGTGTGTATGCCGGGGAACAGGATTGCTGTGGCAGCACTGCATGTTTTTTCCTGCAGAAATGGGTTGTTGCTGAACTGGCAGCATTTCTTTGTACTTGGATATTGGGTTTCCCTGTGGACTAATTTGTGGTTTCTAAGACTTTAATTGCTTTAGTGTAATAGTTTTTCCTCCGCTTTCATAATGACTTTGGTGGGTGCCATCTGCTGTTGTGACAGCACCGGGCAGTGCGAGGCTGAGCCCTGGACGCCGGGAGGTGTGTGCTTTAACCAAGCTTGTCAGAAAAACTAAGACTTTGAAATCTGATTTTCAGGGCTTAAAGCTTTACCTCCAGCCCTGTTGGGACACTGGGCTGAAGGGTGAAAAATATTTGTGATGGCTCCCTCCTTACTCCACAGGTCTGTTTGCAGGGGCAGGGGCATGGGCATGCCTGGCTGGGCAGCCAGCACGGCTTGGGATGGACGGAGGAGTCTGTGTTTCTTCGATGGCAGGCAGGGGACAGGCCACCTCCTTTGGTGAGCAGCTGCTTTGCTTGCAAACAGCTCGACCTACATCTTTTGGCTTCACTTCAGAGACATGGCTGTGGTTCCTGTCGTGGCCAGTGACAGCCCGGCTGCATGGTGCTGGGTGCGAGCACGGCCGGCGTAACGCCGTGCTGCAGGTGAGGGAGGGCTGCTGTGTGCTGAAAGAGGGAAATCTCACAGCTTGGGTAAGGAGCTTTAGGGACTGCATTTCCAACAGCTCCGGCGAGAAATGCCTGTCTGTGGGTGCTGCAGACCCACCTGGGTGACAGCTCTCCGCAGCCCTGCAGGCGCGCATCCCTCACCTCCCGGAGCTCCCTGGGTCGTTGGCCCCGTGTCCCAGGACTCAGCGCGGCCTCACGGGGTGCAGATCACAGCACCAACCTGCACAACATGTTTTGTCCAGTATCACTAAATCCAGGAGAGTGGAAGGGCTGTAGTGAGTTATTTTAAGGAGCTTTTTCATATCTGTGGTGGGCAGTGCTGTACGGGTTTTGAAGCCTCTCGTGTGAGGATGTGGGATCCTTTTCAGTCCTCACCCTTTAATTGTCATCAAATCCCATGAGGGTCACTGCCAGGACTTTGTCTTGCTGGTCATCAAAGATGCCAAAGCTAGAAAAGAAATGTTATCAAAAACCTAGCTTTTAAAAAGAACAACTTTAGAAACAGAGTCCCAGTTTCAGGACCATGTTGCAGAATAAAAAAAGGACTAAAAATATTGTGTAGTTGGAAAGCCTTGAGTTCTGCATACCCAAAGCCACTATTTAATGCCATAGTGATGTGAAGGGCTCTTAGAGGGAATCTAATTTACCATTACAGCTGCTGCCGGGGTGAGGTGAGACGGGGAGCTGGTGAGAGCAGCGCTCGGGCTCATGGCACTCCTTTAACCAGCTTACGCTGCTGAGGTTTACTGGGATTGCTGTGGTGATTAGCAGCGAGAAAAGTAAATTGGAGAGGTTGGCAGAGCGCCGTACGCCTGGTCTGTAGGGTCCTGCCTGGTCTCGTGGGGCGGCCGAGCTTTGGGGATGCCTGCCCCAGACCTGCAAATGGGGGAGCAGCTCGTGAGCGTCCTGTTAATGCACATGCATTTGCAAAGCTTGGCAGATTTTTAGAAGCGCGTAGCGTTATCCTGAAATAAGACCAGTGTTTCAGATGATTAACCAAAATCAATTAAGCGTTTAAAGAACATGAGACTAACTGAGAGAAAATGGGTTCCTTTTCTCCATCTACCTGTTGGGTTTTTGGGACTCCTATTTTTCAGGTGATCTCTTTCTTTTTTATGAGATTCCCGTGCAGCTCGGGTCCTGGATGCAGGAGCAAGAGGTGCTCCACGTGAAGCGGGGCTGGCAGCACGCAGCACTGGGGCTGGCAGCGTTCGCCACCCCGTGCCCCAAATCCCCCGTGGCCCGGGGAGCCGGGCAGCAGCGCCCGGCCACTCTGGCACCCAGCATGGGCTCTCTGCCGAGTGACCTTTGTCTTTCCCCCTGGTAATCTGGTGGCCTTCCGCAATGGCTGCATGCTTCTGCTGGTGCTAACACGGCACTGAAGCTTGTGAGGTTTCTTTCAGGACTGTGCGAGCAGCGAAGCAAAGTTTCCAGGGAGCGATTAAGAGGGAACTGCTTCAGATATCTGAGCTAATCCATGCTGGATTCCTGCAGCGTGGAAAAAGAGACATTTTGAATGCAGAGCTGTCTGGGGCAGGAGGTATGTTTTCCACAGCCAAGAGTAAGAGCTTCTTTGTGGGCAGCCAGAAGCACGGCAGAGCGGGTGCTCGGCAAAAGGCTGTGCAGAAATCGCTCTGCCCAGAGGCTTGCATGGGACCCAGGCGTTGCTTTCATTAGTAAAATGGGCCTTGATTGCACATAGGCTCTGTGCCGTCCTCCATCAGAGAGATGCTGGGATGTTACTCTGCTGCTGGGATGCAGTCCCGGGAAACAGCGTGAAAGGTACCCGCCTTGCATTTCTGAAGTGCTGTGGGGAAAAGCTTTCATCTCGGTTTTGCTTTCTGAACGTATTAAAAGCTCACCAGTCGTGCACCTGGGACAGAGGAATGGCCTCTGCTCGGTGGGGCTGGTCCTTTGGGTGAGAGGAGCTGGAGGCAGCCTGCAATAGGTGGCTGCCTTCGCTGCTCCAGCCCAATGGACCGTCCCAGGTCTGCTACAGACCCTGGATTTTTGTTCTCTTTTTACCATGTGCCAGCGTACAGCAAAAAAGGAAAGAAAATTTGTTTTCAGTTCTTTGGGTTTTTTTAAAGGTGATGGTGTATGAGAAGATATCACCACACAAAGATTTTCTGCAACATTTCAGAAAAATATTAAAACAAGATTAAAACATGACCATCCCCAAATAGCCCTTGCCTGGGGCCGTTACCCCCTCGCGTGACAACTGCCTCCCCAGAGTCCCAGCACCAGCTCCACTTCAATGCAGGAGATGCTCAGCTGTCATTAAAGCAAAACCCTGGCTCACATTTGCTGCAAAGGGCTTGAAACCATTACTTAATGCATCCCAGAGACTTGGAGCCAAAGGCACAGGACAGAAACCCTTTGGCTATGATTGGTTTTGGAAGCGCAATATTGATTTCTTGGCTTATCTCATGTGTCACAGGCAATACTGGGCTGGTTGGACACTTGGTGGTGCAGCCATTTACCCCGTGGTGTTATATGGTGCTGAGCTTTTGATCCTCATTTTGGACTCATTTTCTCAGGCTGCAGGTTTTGCTGTCTTCAGTGATAGACCTAGCACTGCTCTCATTTTTAACTGGGGGAGCGTGCTACGGGAGTAGTTGATCCTGGCAAAACCATTCGGCTGGGGGGTAAAGTTTGCTGCCGATGGGGAAGCATCCGACGTTCCTCTTCCGAGGGTGGGGAGCCCCAGCACGCCATCCTGCAAGGCTGTTATCACCAGAGGCACGTGCCATCCAGGCATCACGAGGCTGCCGGAAGGGTTTCGTAAACACTGTCCGTGGCACGGCCAGGCATCAACAACCTTTTTGGTCGAGATTCAAAACAAGGCAAAGTTGATGTATCCGAACTTGCTTCCCCTTTTCTTATGACCATTCATATACAGAGTCCTGGGTTTGCTTTTGGTGTAAAGTTTAATTTTCACGACAGCAGTGCTGAGTGCCTGACTCTTGCTTATGAAATCTGAAGTCTAGGGCTGAGCAACTGAGATGACATTTTCCTGCTTCAGAAGTTTGTGTTTTTCTCACATTTTTTTAAGTTCTGTTTTCTGGACTTGTAACAAGGACAAAAATACTGCAATAGCCAACGTAATGGCATTTTCCTAACAGTTTTTACTCTTGACTACAGGGATTTTGGAGAAGTTCATCTTGCTTCCCAGAAATGTAAGTCAGAGCAAAACCAGGCCCCAGATTTTTCCAGCCTTTGGCTGTAGCCAAGGTGTGATTTATGGAGAGGGCTTTCCTGCCTTTCCAGAGGGATGGTGCTTTTCCTTCCACGGGGCGAGATTCCTGCTCCGGAGGTCGTAGCAGCCGGCTTGCTCTCATCTCACCAGCGGCAGGTTGCCAGAGAGAGCATGGCTCTCATCAGCTCGTCTGGCAAAACCAGCTTCGAGCTGAGTGGAGCCAGCGC
This sequence comes from Theristicus caerulescens, assembly GCA_020745775.1. Taxonomy (NCBI): domain Eukaryota; kingdom Metazoa; phylum Chordata; class Aves; order Pelecaniformes; family Threskiornithidae; genus Theristicus; species Theristicus caerulescens. The sequence continues at coordinate 22,931,229 of CM036567.1, read as the reverse complement.
GGGAGGCCCCATTTCTTCTGATCCGTACGGATGAGCTCCTCATACATAGAGATGCTGAAGCTTGCAGCTGTTAAAGCTGTGGCCTGTCCAGGAGGATTTCTTGCTCCATTAAGAAATTAGAGACTGTGCTTGGAGCGGAGCAGCACAGTGCTTTGTTTCTTCCCGTAGATTATTACCAGGCACAAATAACTTAACCCTTCCTTCCCCTCTCTGCAAAACATGGGCATCGGTGGTTACCTGCATCACATGAGTATCGGATTGCTGAATTAACGAGCAGTCCATTGGTAACACGGTTTGAAATCGTGAGGCTAAATTAAGCACAAGATGTTGGTTATTTTATATATATTACATATATGTAAATTTTATCATCTTCTATTTTCCCTGCAGGAAAAAACCAAAGTGGTTGAACCCTTGGACTATGAGAACGTGATCCTTCAACGCAAAGTTCAGATCTACAGTGATCCCCTCCGGGACCTGCTGATATTTCCGATCGAAGATGTATCTGTGAGTTTGTGCTGGCTGTTTCTCATGTTTGAGGCTCACTCATCTCCAGTCCTGCTTACCTTGGAACATTTCCACTGTTAACCACATGTTGATTTTGGCTGCATTACTGACACATAAAACTGAAATGACCCACTGGTGATTTGGGCCCACCACATTTATTTAAAGCAAGTATCAAGCCGTGAAGATCCAGTTTGCACTGAAACCCTGTTCTCCTTTTCCCTGCAGATCTCAGTCATCGGTCGCCAGAGAAGGACCGTCCAGTCTACAGTGCCAGAAGATGCTCTAAAGAAAGCTGAGAGCCTCTTCGTCAAAGAGGTAGGGGCAAAAGTCCATGCAACGCCTGCCTTCAGCACTTTCTCCCTTGGGCAAGATGCTCTGCTGTAGCTCCTGGTCTGCGAGGCTGCAGATCACTTAGTTTTTCCCACGTGGGAAGCACCGGTCACTGGCAGGCTGGCCGCACGAGATAGTTCTCGCATGTGCCTCTTGTGCGGTGCGTCTTTCCAGTGAGTTTTGTACGCAGCAGACAAGGCGTGGGGCTTTGCACCGCCTGCCTGAGCGGCAAGGTTCGGGGCGTGCTCCCGGGAGCATACCGAGCACCACGGGTTTGTTCTGTGAAGTGCCGCTCTCTAGGACCGTTCCCTCCAAGTGCAGTGAAACTAAATGCCAAGCGATGGTCCATGTCGAGTTAGAGGCGCTACGTTTCCGAGGGCAGAAAATTGGTGCTTTCTGGAAAACAGTCCCCTCCCAAATCACTACTCCTTTTTTAAAGGCTTGGAGTGATGTAAGTACAAAATCAGTAGCTGTGTGGCAGGCCAGATGCTATGTGATTTTGTCTCTGTGCTGGAAAGGTTCCTTATGAAATTCTGTATTGCAATGCAAAACAAGCGAGGCAGCTTTGTCAGACCTTTTCCACTTGTGCTTACCTCACCCAGCAGTCTGTAACCTTTCAGCCTTGTGCATGGTTTTGTTTTGCTCGGTGTAGCTTTCAAAGAGCTGTATTGTTTTCCTTTCAGTGCATTAAAACCTACAGCTCAGACTGGCACGTGGTAAACTACAAGTATGAGGAATACTCGGGAGACTTTCGGATGTTGCCATGGTAAGTGTCGCGCTCCCTTGGAATACTAATGCGCGGTCACAGGACGGGGTTTGATCAGGCTTAGGAGAAACAGCCTGCCCTTTTTCCTGATGCTTGTCCCACAAGCAGCCTCCCCTCCAGAGGTACGTCACTCTGAAGGCTAGAGAGCCAGAGGTTTGTGTGGTTGTCACTCAGCTGTGTCAGGGAGATGCTGCCAATATTGCCAGCATGGGTCATTACTTCCCATCCTATCCCCCAGCGTGCAAACAGCCCCTTCCATCTAGGATGAGGACGGACTGCGGTCTGGGCATGTGGCAGGATAAGTAGTGTTGGCAGTGTCTGCTCATCCCCAACCGGGGGCCTTGTTGTCCCCCTGGGCTGATGTTCTCTGCGTGCTAGACGCGTTCCCACGCTGAGCAGATCCTCTTTGTGCCCCCTGTCACTGAGATGGTGTTTTACAACTTCAGTCCGGTGGCGTAGTATCGCTGTTAATGCTGGCGGTGCTGGAGAGTTATGTGCTCTGAAATGCCGGGCTGTGCCAGTGATTCCAGCCCCAGAGCTAATGGGGTTTTTCAGGCAGGCGCATACATCTCGGATTTCTGCCGGATTGCTGTTTTCTCAGTGGTGGCGCCTGCTCTGCTCTCGCTCCCCATGCTCTCCTCATGTCTGGACCACTGTTCGGGCTGCTCGTGCGCTGGCAGCTGGTGAAATGCTTTTTCTGGCTCACTGGCTGAAGTGGGTCCGTTCTGAGGATCTCACGGGGAAGTGAAGCGGCAAGGGGGCAGCACTGTTGATCAAATCATATTAAAATTTGTGAATAACCTTGCAGTCTGATCTTGCTTCTTTTTTAGCAAGATGGAAGATAGACTGGCCTGCTGCATCTCTGTGCTGCACAGACGTGGGTCAGCAAGAGCTCTGCAGAATCAGACGGCTAACGCAGAGGAAGCTAATTACATACTGCTTGTGCTTAATTTCCATGAAATGCACTCAGAAGTTAGCTTTCTCCCGCTGTAAGGGGCTGTAGGTCTCTTGAAATCTGTCTTCTGCAGGAGGACAGTTCTGCTGTGCTCTGTAGTCTGCAGTTTGGCTATTGCTTCTGGATCCAGCATCAGCTGCTGGCTTGGAGAACCCTCATTTCCCAGTCATTAAAAATAAAAATGTGTTGTGATTTCAGCAAATCCTTTAGGCCAGACAAGATTCCAAGCCATGTGTTTGAAATTGATGAAGACTTTGAAAAGGACGAGGTAAGGAGATTTTTTTTTTTTTTTTACATATTCTGCTCTAAGATCTGTTAAAAAGCAGATTTAAGAAGGCAAAGTCAGAATTCAGTTCCCAGGAACGGTTTTCTGGTGAGATGCTTCATACTGTGAAGATGGGGCCAAAACTGAGACAGTGATGTATTTCCAAGTATGACAAGATAATCTCTTGGAGCCAAGGGTCTCCTAAATTGTCTGGAAGATGAGCCATAATATTTCTTAGGGCTTTTCACTTGAAACAGTGCAGCAGCAGAAGAGGAAAAAAAGGAAGCCAAACAATTGCTAAGTAAAATTCTTCATGTCCAGAATGAAAAGTGGGCAATTTGGTTTTCAACTACACTGCGATATCGGTGTCCTCCTCTTAAAAAGCTCTGTGCTCTGCCACATAACCTGCAGTTCTTCATCGGTCACTTCTGCCCAAAACATGCACAGGTCGGTCCCGTTCTGCACACACTGTGCAAACGTTCAGAGGCGTTTGCTTCCTCTGCAAGTTGGCACGTTTGTGCTCACCTGGTTGCAGGGAAGATTTGCCGCCCTGGAGCTCTTCAGAGCTGGGGGCTCTGACGGTTGGGACATCTCAAACCTGGTGGCCACTTTGGACGATGCAGATGCCCTGTTTCCCTGTACACATAGCATTTTCTACAAAAGGGAGGGGGGGCATTTTTCTCTCTCAAGTACCATGTGAAGCTTAATTCATGCACGTGACATTAAGAAGTTTTAGTTTACAGTGGGAAGAGTTTAGCTGAACCATTTAAAATCCGCATGGCACCAAGATGCTGCTGCTGAGGGACTTACAGAGGAAAAGAGATGTTTCTTGCAGAGCTAAAGATTTGAAGGGGCTGTTTCATGCACGTTTCTCGCAATTGCTGTGTATGTCCCGGCACACCTCAGGTCTGGACTGGGATGGCTTCTTCATAAATGGAAATGTATTTTCAAGTTTGGCCTTAACTTTTTTTTGGCTGTGTTGTTGGTTTGCATTACATTGTTAACTTGAGCTGCTACCTCTTTAATATTATCTAATTTGGGCTGGAGGCAGAGTTGTGCACTATGTTATCAGCATGCCTCTGAAAAAAGTAAAAGGACAAAAATACGCTATCAAAATTTAATGGAGACCTTTTTTCTTCTAATCAGTGTAATAAATACTCAAACAAGTGAAGTTACTGAGGTTGGCTGTGGTAGAGAATAGCCAGTGCTTTGGCAGATATTTTGGCATTTATCTCTTTTGGCATGGCCATATCTAAAGGATTCTGTTGCAGTTTCCTGGTGGAGCGTTTACATTAGAATTGTGTAATGGAAATTCAGGTAAAAGAAATCTCTTGATGAAAATAAGGCGAACCATTATAAAGGAGAAATCTTGGGTTGTTTTACCCAAGGACGTAAAGCATTAGACAATTTACTTTGTTAGTGGAAGTTTGACAAGAAAAGAATGAAACCCTGCCATTTGGGCTGCAGGAGACGATATAAACCTTCATAGCGCATCGACAGGCAGCCCAGGTCCGCTCTGCTGCTGAGTCACTGGAAGTCCCAGGGCGAGTTTTTTCATCAGTCTGGGATCTCATTTCCCTCCCTCCCCAGTGGAGGTCACAGTTGGGTATGGATGCAGAGCCGTTCTCCCTTTCCGGGATCACGGGACAGAAGCAAAGATGGAAATCCCAGCTGGTACGCCCAGAACAGCCTGGTTGGGTCACTTGGAACTTTTGTTTTGATAAATGTGAAACCAGTCAGTTACATTTCAGCTATTGGGGTTTGGTGGTTTTTGCCTTATATTTAAAATGGAGAGTGGATTTATACAAAAGGAAATGACAAAATAAGTCTGGAGTTCTGCATTTTGCAACTTTCTAAACAGGCCACTTTGAAAATTTCCTTCTTCCCCAGGTTTTTGAAATACTGCCTAAGAACCAACATGCATTTCCTCATTGCAAACTTGCTGTGCAGCTCTGCCAGCACAGATGTAATCTTTCTTGTTCAAAGGTGACCCAAACTAGCCTGCTTTGCCTCTTTCTTGGAAAGAGAGAACCCTGAAATGTTTTTGTGATGACACTGTACGTGTAGCTGTACATGTAATACGTACATTCTACATGTTACTGTATTGCTGTAGTTAAAACTGTGTTGCTTTCCAAGCTGGATATATCCCTTGTGTCCAAGGGGAATTCTGCTTGGGAGGCAGTTCGCCTGACCGCCTCTTTTTCCGATCTTTTGCTCTGTTTCAGGATTCCTCCTCCCTGTGCTCCCAGAAGGGCGGTGTGATAAAGCAAGGCTGGCTGCACAAAGCAAATGTAAACAGCACGATCACTGTGACCATGAAGGTGAGTTTGATCCAGTGTTCTGTTAATCGTGATACGTTCAGACCACATCTCCAAAGCTAGCAGGAGTGCGACGGGTGGGCATCCGACCCTCTCGTAGGGTATCCCAAGGTGGACTGGAAAACCCCGGCTGGTAACAGCTTTTGACCCTTCCCTCCCCAGAATATAAGACCAATGCACTTCAAATCACGACAGGCAAGCTGAACAAAAAGGCAGAGCAAGTTCTAGTAAACCAAGATTGTTTTCTGAATGAGCAGCTGAGGCCCAGAAGAGGAAGGCAATTTAAATAACTGAAACAGCTGCCCTGCAAAGAAGACTTTCTGAATTGATAGTTTCCTTGCTGGTAGGAAATATGTACCGAGGCCAGCTTTAAATTGAAATGCCAAGTCTTTGCTTTAAAAGCAGGGGTGATATCATTGAGGAGACGGAGCATTACTGACCCAGAAGCAACAGCTGCATTGTCTCCTGTTCTCCGCTGTACATAATCCGGCGTGACATTGCTTAGATTTTGCAATGGAGGTTTTTAATAGTTCCACCGCAGGTTTTTGCTGTGGCAATGAGCCCGTCTGTTGTTCCACCACACAGCTGCCTTGTTACAGCATAGAGAGAATATTAGGGAGTTCTGCTCAACTGTGCAGCTGAAGGATGGCTGCTTTGTAAGGATATTCGTAAATCTCAAAAAGCTCAGTTGTTGTGAGGCTCAATTCAACGAGTTATGCTTTCATGAGAAGTGGAACAGGACCATTCATAGGGCTAATTTTAATTTGAGTTTTAAAATGACTATTCATGAGCTTGAAGGCAATAGCCAGAATGGGGTTTTCTGATCCTCTGCTTTTCCAAGCAGCAAGGTTGAAGTCATTTCTGCTCCTGTAATTTCTGGAGGAGGTATCGTATGTGCTCAAAGCAGTTAGTTGGGTCCGTTCTTGACAGAGCCTCTTGTGGTACTGTTGGCCTCGGTGCCCAGCACCTCAGACCCACGTTTCAGAGATCTTATCTGAGCTATGCTGGCTTCAGTTCAATTCATAAGATCCACAGAGGCTCTCGTGAAACTCAGATATCAAAGTACCGAAAACCAGTAGCCATTTTCTGAGCTGGTCCTGGTCACTTGTGTGTCTTACAAACACCTCCTAAGGCACGTGTGGGAAATCTGAGGACTTTGAATGTCTTCAGCCCTATCACGACGTTGAGAGGCTGCTGTGCTATCGCAGAAGCAAACACACCCATCTTTTGGGTGCTGGTTCTTTCATTGCTGTGACGTGCTGAGCCGTTGGTACCCCACACTGTTGCTACGCGTGTGCAGGCTGCATTTTGTGGAGAGCCAGCCCATGAGCAAAGCATAATTAGGCTACAGCTGCCAACCTTTCTTTCAGAGTAGCCTTTCCTTTGCAGAGAACTTCCCTGGTTTGGCCCAGCTCTCTTGCTGCCTGTTTTGCAGCGTGTCGGTGTGCTGCCCTACAACCACGGTGTCAGGATTTTCTCTTTCTTTCTTTCATCTCTGCCCAAATGGACCTCCCCAGCTCTCTAGCCGTCCCTCTGCAATTGCAATGCTCACCAACAGCGTCTGTAGCCTGATCAGAGGGGATGTTCCCTCCGCTCCTAGGTTTATAGTACTCATTTCAAATGATCACAGTCTTCTGACAGTTCTTTCTGACAGCAGTGCTTACGAGGGGGAAGATCATAGGAATAGGGTTTGCTGCTTGCTTCTGCATTTCCTTTTGAACAGAATTCAGAAGATGCAAATGGTTTAGCATGAAATCCCATACCCACGAGGGATATCAACCCTGTAATATGTAAAGAGAGATCTATCGTGTTTCTGTAGCATCCACTGCCAAAGTTTCTGAGACTGATTCAGTGAAGTGCTAAATCAGTGTTTAAGCTGGCTTAATGCTTAGCATACTTAGATTTCCATGTATTTTTATGCTTTGTTGACCTAAGGTTTTGTTAAACTTTACAAAACTGAAAGCTCAGCACCCCTTGGAGCATCTCTTCAGCTAACTGCTCATCTAAATGATGCCAGAGGTTACCTTTCAGAGGGCTTAGGAGCGCAATGCTCCCTTCCAGTTCTGTGCAAGTGAGCGGTTTTATTGAACATGTGCTAGTGTCAGCAATGATGGGAGCAGGAATTCACTAGTAGTCTCCCATCTGGGATGAAAAATGCTGTGTTTATTCATAGATCTTCCAGATACGCAGAACAGTGGGAATACTCACAGTGCCGCTTGCCCCGGCTTCCTCCGTGATTCTCCTAACACAGATATCCAGCGACTGTGAAATGCACCCTGCTCCTTACGGATCTGACAGCATATGGTGCTACCATAATTGCTGCCAAAATGCTCTCCTGAATTACAGTCCAGTGCCTTTTCGGCTGACAAACATGAAGGAAGATCTTCTGAGATACTGGAGAGCTTTTTTTATAAAAATCAGTAGCTCAAACATAGGAACACTTCTCCCAAATTTACTGCTTTTTGAGGTGAGAATTGAACACTAAGCCAAAGCTAGTTCATGAAAATAGGTTTGGATAAAAAAAAAAAATACCAAACCCACAAAAAAACAAGCAGTTGAATGGATTGCAGTGTCCCTTGGCTTGCATTTGAGTGCTAGGAATTTCCACATGTCTGTTCCAAAGTCTTCTGGAGAATTCTTTGTAATTCTAACTGAGGCCTTTATCAAAAAGGCTCTGGAAATACCTGCTCTAGGGTGGGATGAATCTTCAAGCAATGTGCTGATCTGAATTTACTGTGCAGCATTACTTTGTAAAGATAAACAAGGCTGGAGCCAGCTGAGAGACGAGCTGGAAGCCCTGGGGCTTTGCTTTAGATGGGCAAACTTATCATAACAACAAGGACATTAAAATTAAAGACGACGATGAAATCTCTCTTTATAAAAACAAGTCATACTCGAAGAGGTGAATCTGCAACACTCTAAGGTCATCAGTGTTTCTTATTGCAGTATTTTCTCAATAGCAGGAGGACGGATACTGAAACCGTGGCTGTGGTTTGTGATATGCAACAGAGGGAATGCTTGCATGAGCAAGACTTTGTACTTTTGCAGGTATTCAAGAGGAGGTATTTTTACTTGTCACAACTCACAGATGGCTCCTATATTCTTAATTCCTACAAAGATGAGAAAATTTCAAAAGAATCCAAAGGCTGTATTTTCTTGGACGCTTGCAATGACGTTGTTCAGGTAGGTGTGCTTTCTGCGTGGCCGTACGCGGGCTTATGCATTGCTAGCTCTGAGGCAGACGTGCTCTCCCTCGGTCTGTGCCATCGAGGGGTAACGGCATGGGTTTACAAACTAACCCAGAGCTGGTTTGCTCTGTCAGCTAATCTGATGAGAAGGCAGGCGAGGCATTTATAAGGGTGCCATGCTTTTGGGCAGCAAGACAGCAAGTGGAAGAACCGAATAAAATGGAAGTATTTCATCATTATCTCATCTGCTGTCTCCCTGCTCTGTCCATCTCCTTTACCTGGGTCAGGTGCCTTCCAAGACACGCTGAGGGTTGAAGCCAGTAAGTAATTGGTGTGACTTAGTCTTGGGCACCTTCCTCCTCTGTTTGCTGCTCACACCAGCTTCTTGTTTCTTAAGTTACGTCCCGATAGGTCCATGCAAACACGCAGCCCTGTGGGACTTACAACCTGCAAAGGGCTTGTAAGATTTTAGGAGCAGGTATTTGTACAGGGCTTAAACCTGGGTTTGCTTTGTTATGCTGAGAGTGAAGTGCAGCAGTGGATTGCTGCTGTGCCTTCTGCCGTTGCTGTCTTTGCAGAAGCTTCAAGCACTGAGGGTGGTGGAGCTGGTACAGGGCAGCTTAAATTACTCCAGCGGTTTGCTTCTGCATGGATGAGTCAGAGCTGTGCGCTTCCGTTTATCTTTCTGAACACAGTAAAAGCAGTAGTGCACATGCCTCGGTGATATACAGGATGTACTTCCAAAGTTGCATCAGATTTGCCTTGGCTTCTCGTTGGAAAATGCTGTTTAAAGGCCAGCAGAGCTCTGAAAAATTGTATTGAACCACTTGCTTTTAAGATAGATGTCTCTAAGTGTCCTGGAGTGCAACATCGCTTACTGTGTCACACAAATCCCGTTCCTGGCTTCTCTGGGTAAATATTAAAGGTCTAACAACAGAAGAAGGAGCTTGCTCCTGCTCCTCAGTGCAACGTCTGTGGTTCAGTCTGGCTTTCTTCCACTCTCTAAGTAGCTGGCAGCCACGGAGCTGCATACTGCTTGATCGCAGCCGAGGCGCCTGGCGTGATTACTGCAGGAGAGACGCTGTGTCAAGGAGGGTGCTTGCATTGTATTTCATGGTATTTCAGTGCAGGATGCTTTCAGAGAGAGGAGCCTTACGGCAGGTACTGTGCTGAGTCATTGAGAAAAACGTAACACAGATCTTTCTCTTTCTTGTTTGTTTGTTTGTTCAGTGTCCTAAAATGCGCCGTTACGCATTTGAACTCAAGACAATCGACAAGTACAGCCACTATCTCGCAGCTGAAACTGAGCAGGAGATGGAAGAGTGGCTGGTAACTCTGAGAAAGATCATTCAGAGCAATACTGAGAGTTTGGTGCAAGAGAAGAAAGACACTGTGGAGTCTGTGCAAGGTCAGTTCATAACCAAACACCTACCTTCACCCTTCTCCAGCAGGACGCAGGCAGTGTGCCTGGAGAAGTGTATACTTTTCTTTCTGGATTAATAGCAAGAATTGTGGCTGACACATGATATCATGCAAAAGGGCTTAGTATAATGTAGACAATAGTCTGAGGAATAAAAGTGGAGGGAAACGTGACCCTTCCTCTGGATGGGAAACCCATGGCAGAGTTTCAAGACTCCTGGAAAATTGGCTCTGTGCTGAAGTTCTGCTTTGGAAAGACCTAGCAGGCTGTAATCTGGTGCCAGTAATGTATGGAAAAATCTTACTCCTGAGGAATGGAAAAGTCTCCATAAACTGTTTCTGTGCTGTTGTAAGCAAATATTGCAGGATGCTTTCTGGCAGAGCGGTGCTCCTGCAGTCATTTTGAGCATCTGGTTTTTGTGTCCTTGCAGATGATGAATCAAGCGCACAGGGAAAATCAGAGAACATCCTGGAGAGCCTGGAGAGAAGCATGCATCCGGAGCTGATGAAGGTATCGTCCTTGCGGAGATCGCTCTCCCAGCCCATAGCTCGTTCTCTCCACCGTGGCTATAAAAGGGGTTTTCCACTTTCTGTGTCTTCAGCTCTGGGGGAGCTGGGCAGGCACCAAGTGCTGCTGAGGCCTCCGTTATCTCATCTGCCTGTCTCATGGATGGAGCTCCATGGTTTGAGGCTGCACGCTCCTCACCCCCAAATGTGGGGCCCTTAAGGAAGAACCAGACGTAGAGCGAATCGAGGGCCGTTGTGGTCGGTACTGCTCATTCCTGCTCAGCAGGGCTGGCCATCCTGGCCGAGGGGCAGTTAGGTGGCAGCCACCTCCTATGCGATCCAGTGTGTGGTTGTCTGCTTCTGTCTGCTTTGTCATCTGGCAGAGCCACATCGCTTTAATGTCATTGCACCGTGTTGGTGACTACAGCTGAGAAGCCTTGCACCATCTCACGTATCACAAAGGGAACCTGAAAAATACTTGTTTTGTTTTGCTTCCAGTCTTTCCAAATAACGCATGTTTGCCTCTGTGTGGCCAGGCAGTAATATCAATGCTTTCCTTTGTCCTAGTACGGAAGAGAAACAGATCAGCTGAACAAACTGAGCAGAAATGACGGAAGACAAAACCTCTTTTCTTTCGACCCAGAAGTCCAGGTAAACATTCCCATGTTTGCAAATTGAGGGTTTGCTCTCTGTAAGAGCTCCCTTGGTGTTGCGCCTCCCCTGTTCCCTTGCATGGCCACAGTGTTTGTGGGCAGAGGCAATGTGTTTTTCAGTGGATTGGAGAAGTGCAGCCCATGTCCCCGTCAATGAGAGCTGAACAGGATGTCAGTGCTCAGGTGATAACTCAAATAAAGGCAGGACTCCCAGCAGCCCCACGCATGGCCTCCCTCCAGCTTTGCTAGCTTCCGTGTGATGCACCTTGATGCTGCTGGATTTCAAACCCATCATCTGGGCCTCTGGGAGGTTCTCATGGTTGCAGAAGCAGCAGAAGTGGTATTGCAAGGACACCTGCAACGCTGCATGGGCTCAGCGCATCTGGAGTAGGGAGCAGTGATGTTAAAGACCATGACGGGGTTTACAGGGAGAGCCTCAGCCTTCAGGGAGTTTTCAAATGTAGGGGACATACAAACAGGAAAAAACACCCCATGATGTCCTAATGCACTGGAGTAAGGTTCCATCGACTATTGGCTTGTTTTCTTCTCAGCTTTGACGTCTTTGCTGAGCTCTCTGCCAAGGTCCAGGTGTGGGATTTCAGTGGGATGAGCTGCAATTGTTAACGCAGTTTGAGAGTTGTTCCAAATTGTTTCATAGTTTCTGGTTCTCCTCCTGGCGTGCTTTGGCTTGTTCACACCTGTGAAAAAGAACATTCTGGTTTAACAAGGAAATGTAATTAGTCTTTAAAAGGTTTAGTTGTAGAAAATGAGCTTTTCTCTTGGCACTTCTTTAAGGTCTTTAACAGGAAGAAGATAAGCGTCCAGGAGGCTTTTTTTTTTTTAAGAGAAGCTTTGAGAAGTTTCCTATATTCTAGTCAGATAATAAAAATGGAAATATTATTCAGTGCAGAGCATCTAAGATATCTTTTTTTACCTAACCAAGTGGTTAGGCTGAATTCACTGCCCTGCCTCTATACCCAGAGCTCTTCATTCTGTTGTGGGTCAGTCAGATCTGCTATAACACTGGGTGTTCAAAATCGCTACCCCAGTTAGTGCTGGTGTGTACGTGCATGCTTGTATGCCTGGTGCTAAGGAAACTGGGAGCAGGAACATACACCCGCAACGTACTTTCCTCATCGAAAGGAAATAAGGGAAACAATGGAAGAGTTTCCCAGGATCGGATTAACAATTGCAGCCTATTTTTCTGAAATTGCTTGATCGTGAGATATCAGCGCCCTAAGTTTGGCATGCAGGTTTCTGCAGGATTTGAGGGGGGAGAACGAATAGGACTGTGCCAGATTGTCACCGAGAGAGGTGCTGGTATTTAGGGGTGTTTGGTCGCTCTGTGTCCCAGTGCCAGGTACGATGGGTATGGTGAAGGCTGAGGGTCCTTATCTGGCGGATGGTATTTTGGTCGCGTATGTGTCTGCTCTCTGGGAAGGGCGGATGTCGAGGCACAGACCAGGAATGGGTGTTCTGGGTTAGGAAGGAGGTGATTATCACCCAGACTGTTTGGATTTCCCAGCTGGCTCTGCAGAGTCTTTGTTGTTTCTAACCACGCCGGTTATTGCCGTGCATCTAGAAATTCCTTCCAGTGCGAGATGTTTTGCACAATCCCAACGGCGTGTGCCTTCTCTCTATTTCAGGCACAGGGACCATCTCTTAAACTAGTCAAATCTTCAAAGTGGAAGATACTTATCTGAGTGTAACGACGGCTTACGTTCTGCTTTCTTCCCCAAGCTCTAAGTGGTGTTTGGGAAGATCCCCAGGGTTACAGCAAAGCAGGAGGGAACTGAAATCATACTGAGGTTTAGTTTTCTGTGCACTACAAACCAGATTGCTAAAAATTGATACATCCCCATGAACTCATGTCTTGAATACATTTGTGTAACATCACCAAATGGCACTCATTTGTGAATGTCTTGTACCTTTTGCACCGCTTTAAAAAAAAATTGGTTAAGATAGCATTGGCTGCAATGTGATCCCTTAACATTATTCAAGAGCTGCTTTTCTTTTTTAATGAGACCAGATTTGTTTGTTTACTGTTCTAGAGGCTAGACTTCTCGGGGATCGAGCCAGACGTGAAGCCGTTTGAGGAAAAGTGCAGCAGGCGCTTCGTGGTGTGCTGCCAGGACTTCTCCCTCAACCTCCTCGCTCAGCTCAGCGACAGGTCGGAAGGAGGACCCACCAATGTAAGGGGAGCTCTGGCGTGTCCTGCTTTGTCTTCTTTCTCCTCACTGGCAAGAAAAACCCTCGGCAGATTAATCTGGGTGGATAAAACCATCCCGTTTTGCCATGAGCTCCAATGGGACCTGGGCAGGTGGTGGCTGCTGGCCCAGGGTCATTGCAGGATTTGTCTCCCTTGGCATTTTGGTGTTCCAAAAATATGTTTGGAGACAGGGTCTATCCTGATGTGCCTCAGCCTGCCAGGAACTGGGGCTGCTGGGAAACCAGCAGTTCGGAGGCATAGGGAATGGGGAGCATGTGTCTGCCACGTTCTGGGTCCCTATGAAAATCCTGTTGGTAGATGATTAAGCTCCATCTCCAAACCACTCATGGCTGTGTTTTATTTCATTTCCCCTAATGGCAAGGGATTTACCTCTTCTGAAACCTTCTTCTGACTCCCAGCCTAACTGTATTCACAGACACTTTATTATATGCATTTGTTATTGTGCCAAAGTTATGCCTTAGCCTAAAAAGCTCTTCCTTGTGTTTTCTGAGTCTCTGATGTCTGTTGACAGCTATTACATCTCTCCTCAGCCTTTGCTTTGCCAGGCTGAACAGACCAGGCTCCTCCAGTCTTTTCTCACAAAACATAATCCCTGTTATCATGTCCTGCGGTTGCTCTGGCTGGAGTCAAGCCTTTATGCAGGGGTGCCAGAGGAGCAGATACCATCGGCAGCGGCGCTGGCACTGACCGATCTCTGCTGATGGTACTTTGGCTGATGCCTGTGAGAATTGCAAAGGCTTTTGTGGGATGGTTTCGTGTTGGCAGCTCACAGCTAGTACACCAGGCTCATTCTCTTCCGTAGCTCCCAGTGGATGAAGGCGTTACTGATTCTTGTTATTGATCCTTCATCATAGAATCATAGAATTGTTCAGGTTGGAAAAGACCCTTAAGATCATCAGGTCCAACCATTAACCTACCACTGCCAAGTCCGCCCCTAAACCATGTCCTCAAGCACTGCATCTACCCGTCTTTTAAATCCCTCCAGGGATGGGGACTCAACCACTGCCCTGGGCAGCCTGTGCCAGGGCCTGACCACTCTTTCAGTAAAGAAGTTTTTCCCAATATCCAACCTAAACTTTCCCTGGCGCAGCTTGAGGCCGTTTCCTCTCGTCCTATCGCTTGTTACTGGGGTGAAGAGACCGACCCCCACCTCACTACAACCTCCTTTCAGGCAGTTGTAGAGAGCAATGAGGTCTCCCCTCAGCCTCCTCTTCTCCAAATTAAACTAATCAGGCCCAGAGTCAGACCTAATCAGCACATTTTTAGTATAGATGTAATGCCTCCAAGTTATGCTGTAATGTCTCGGCCACACTACAGTCTTATCTTCAGGCCTTCGCTTTTATCTTTACATGGACGCATGTCTGCTGGGACCTTTGAATTAAAAATACATGGAACTGTTGCCACTCGCCTTGTGCTGTCAAGGTCAATAGCTACAAACAAGTTGGCAGATTTTGCACGTGCAGTTCCTCAGCAGCGGTAGCCTTGCATTTGAGCTCTCCTGGCTGGGAGAGCTAACCTTGCTCCTGGCACAGAGCAGCTGAGGAACGTTCTGAGTGTCTTCCAGAGCTGATTGACTTTGGACAATAAGTGAAGTGGTCATTAGCGTGTGAACATAAACACTCTTAAGTTGATTTCTTTCTCATTGCAAAGGGTAAACAGCTCTAACTGATGGATTGGGGTCATCTTTTCTTCCTAACTTCATAGTTTATCATTTATATAAAAAACCCTATGGATTTCATTCCTTATATTTCATTGGTGGTTTTAAAGTAGCTTTGTTCAAATTGACTAGATCAAAATGCAAGAAGATGCAGGAAAAAAATGGTTTTATGTGTTTATAAAGCAAATAAACATGGATTGTCTGTAAGAATTCTGTAAAATGCTGCTGTACAAAACTGAAGGAACAAACAGATGCAGAAGGCAAACCTAGCAGGGAAGGCAATGCATGTGAATACTCTTGAGCCTGTACCACGCATTTTTTTGACACATATATTCAATCAAATTTCCAGGTCGAGCCCTTCTTCCTCAGCTTGGCATTATTTGACCTGAAGAATAATTGCAAGATTTCAGCTGACTTCCACGTGGACTTGAACCCTCCGTCTGTCCGTGACATGCTGCTGGATAACTCTGCGTCTGGAGCGGAGGGCACCAAGGGACGTTCGCCGGGCGAGAGCCTTGTGCACGGAGTCCCCGAGTCTTCCCTGCGCTACATAAAACGGGTGAAGAACTGACTTTCTCCTCTCATTCTGTATCTCCGTTGAAGCTGTGGCTGTTCAGTAGCGTTGCAGTGTGTTGTTATCCACTGTGTGGAGAAGCAGAAGTCAGCTTTTCTCTTGAGCTGTGGGGTTTTGTCATGTTTTGGTCGGTGTCTCAAGCTGATTACCACTTTGGGCTCACTGGCAGCGATAGGCAAAGCACCAGGTAGAGTTTTTCATGACTTGACCATGCTCAAGCCTTGTGAGCCCTCATGTCCCATCCACAGCAGCAACCAGAGCAGGGTCTGTGTGGGTTGTGAGAGGGGACAGCAAGATGGTTGGGGCCAAACCCAGCAGCACGGGTAGGGTGTCCTGCTCTCTGACAGCCTACTGTCTATCTATTGCAGGGGGTTTTCTCCGTGACTGACCCACATGTGGAGATCTTCCTGGTGGCCCGCGTGGAGAAGGTGCTGCAGGGCAGCATTACACACTGTGCAGAGCCGTACATAAAAAACTCGGACCCGGGGAAGGTATTGGATGGGGCTGTGAGAGTATTTGCTTAGTGACACTGTCTGTGCTGTGGGGAATAGCGTGGTCTGAAACATGGGTTGTTTCTGCTGCTCTTTAGCCGCTTTCTGGCAAATACTGGGCTTCATCCATTCTGCTACTTGCGCTGTTCCCAGGCTGGCATCAGCGAGGCTGTCCTGGGAGAATCAGTTCCTTCCCCTGGAAGGAGGCAGAGGATTTTTAGAAAGATCCAAGCAGTTGGGGCAGGGGGGCCTTTCCCCATTACACTTCAACAAGGCAAAGCCTGGGCTGGCAGCAAAAAAGTGGGACCCTTCATCCACCGAGAAAGGGGCTGCAATGCTACACACAGTGTCTTGGACTGGTCCCAGCTCACACCGGCTGGGAACAGCAGTGTTTTAGTAGGAGCAGAACATGGGCTTCACGCTTTATTCTGCTCGCCCTGCCTCTTGTCTTGCTCCATGCAGTGCCCTGATCACACAGGGGAACTTATGCAAAGGGTGGTCATCGCTCCTGGTCCTGCTGGCATCGGTCTCTGCGTGCCAGGTGGAGCTGATGCTGCCTTCCTGCAGCCAGTCAGAATTAGTCCCTGGAAAATCAGCGTATGGAAAACCTGGTGTGTGATGGCATTCCCTCAGCACGCTTTGTAAACCTGTACAGGATAAGCCAATTAGAGTCAGTTTTGGAAAATAACGACTAATAGCCCTTGGAAAATAAAATGCTAATACCCTGACAGTTTAATGCAGAATCAAGAGGAGTTTTAATATGCCCACAACACGTTTGCTATTGCTTTGCAAACGTAATAAATGTGCATGGTGTGAAGTGACGGGGATGTCTATCGGCTGCTTTGGTGACTGTTGTGCTGCATGCCTGGGGAGCTGCGCATTGCGGAGTACGGAGAGTTTCTTCTCCCTGGAGAGCGCAGCGATCTTTACTCCTTTTCCAGGGCAGCGTGGAAGCCGTGGCACACGCTAACTCCCCTCTCTTGTGTTTTGCAGACTGCCCAGAAGGTCCATAAGGTGGCCAAGCAGGTGTGCAGCCGTCTGGGGCAGTACAGGATGCCCTTCGGCTGGGCCGCCAGGTTAGTCACCTCGGACTGCGCTTTGGCCATGGCAGGAGCTGCTGCTGCGAGTTATCCGGGACACGATCCGGCCGAGTGGGCACCGGGCCAAGTGACTGAAGTCAGTGAAGTTGCAGCCAAGGGCAGAATCTGGCTCCGGTTCCCAAGGCAGAACGGGGTTTGGCCTGAAATGCTCTCTCTAGAATTAGAAACAAAATATGAGTAAACAGTCCTGGGAAGACAGTAACCTTCTTGCTGATCTGTGGCTACTGCTATCAGGGCAGAACATTTCTGGGGACAAATTACCCTGTCCCGTGCTACCGCGGGAACCGGTGCAGAAAGTCCCTGCTGGCACCAGCCATTGCCAGGATCAGGATGAGAGTGGAGGGCCTCCTGGCCTGGCGGTGGCAATCAGCTGGGCTTTGTCTCCCATCTTAGACTGCTTTAATTAATGTTCTTGAGAATGACTGAAGATAGTGATCCCGTTCCCTTGCTGTTCTTTTACTGTGACTGATAAAGTATATCAGTGCTACCTCCCTTAAATCTCACATCAGAGGAAGGCCTAAAGGGGAGTTCATCCCTCTGCCACTGCCTCCTATTGCGAAATTGATGTTTGGTGCTGAGAAAAGGGATGGTAATGGCATGGGAACACCAGATGACTGTCACAGTGGGCTAGGATTTGCTGGTATACAGCTTGCAATGTGTATTCTTAGATTAGAATAGAATAGAACAGAATAGAGCTGGATTTTCCTGTGATGCTGGCTGCTCAGCTTCAGGACAGTATTTCTGGGATGCAGCTCGCTCCTGGGAGCCAGCGCACAGCCTGCGCAGTGCCACAGCCCTCTTTCAGGTGGTGCCCCAGCCTAACGGTGGGTTCTGTGTGGGCATTGGCTTTGAAGGGCTTCAGATTTGTTCCTGCTGGGTAAAGCCCTACATTCGGAGACCAAGGAGTTGAGGGGCCAACAGCCTGGTGTGGGGAGCTGTGTTGCTCTGCATCCCTGGAACAGTTTCCCTGTGGGTTTCAGAGGAAGCTGTTTGCACAGAAAGGGAATACGGATGCTTTGATGTTCCTGCTGTACACGGACACCTGCAGCCTTTATATTCATAGAATCATAGAATCACAGAATCGTTAAGGTTGGAAAGGACCTCTGAGATCATCAAGTCTGACCTGTTAACCTAACTGCCTGGTCCACCTCTAAACCATGTCCCTCAGCACCACGAGGGTGGTGCGAAGATGGTGGTGTTCATCCTTCTTCAAGGGCAAAGATGCTGGTATTCATCCAGGGCAGAGTCCAGTCTCCTGCTCTGGGTTCAGGAGGAAGCTGCTGTATGTCCTGAGACTGGTCATCATTGCGCGCTCCTTTCCTAGGAGCATTTCCATGCTTTGACCCCCATGTGCAACTAGGAAGATGCTTCAGCAGTTGGTGTTAGTGGGAGGGGATTGAAGGGTGCTCATGATTGTGGAGCAGGCTTAGAGCTGGGCTGGGTGTGTGCTTCTCGCCCAGCTGGAGAGAAGGGAAATGGGTGATGTCCCATCCAATTTTATGTGACAGTGGATTGTAGTCTGTGTGGGGTCTAAGCACCACGTGAGAATGGGAAGCTGGTCGGGAGGTCTGGTGGTGTTCAGAGCAGTCACAGGCCAGTGAGCCCCTCGCCTGATAACCTGCCCTTCAGCCTGACCTGTCAAAGACCTCAGTGTCTGCATATTTACCAATATTTAAGAAATGTGTCTCTTCTTTTCTGCAGACCTGTGTTCAAAGACTCCCAGGGCACGCTCGATGCTGAAGGAAAATTCTCACCTCTGTACAAGCAAGACAGCAGCAAACTCTCAAATGAAGACATGCTGAAGCTTTTAGCAGAGTATAAGAAGTAAGTGTAAGAGACTGGTGCAGAGGCTGGGCAGGCATTTTAATATACATTTTTAAACAGTTAAGCATAAGCATGAGATGACAATTTCTAAAATACTCAGAGGGTAACAAAAAGCCCTGCTGATGTGTTCAGCACTGAGTTTTCAAAGTTCACACTCTTGTTCCTTTCTCCCTAATGCAGACCAGAGAAGACAAAACTACAGGTCATTCCAGCCCAGTTAAATATCATCATCAAAGACATCCCGCTAGACTTCACAAGTAAGGATCTTGGATCTTAAAATAAATGCTAGTGGCTCTAGCCTCAGGAGTTAACGCTTCTAGGGGGAGTTTGGCTGTTTCATTAACAAGAGTATCTCGGGGCTGCAATGAGTAATTTGGCACAACCCCTGATTTGTCTTTCTGATGGATTCTGTGGAGGGATGCGGTCCAAGCACAGAGGTTTACCCGAGGGGTGCATCTGCTTTGCAGTTTGGCCATCACGCCCTCAATCTAAAGGAAGCCACCTGCCTGCTTTTGCTGTTGTTATTACATTAATCTCATATAGCATTCTTGATCCCTAACACCAGAGGGCTTCACAGACATGGTCAGTGTGATTCTTCACTTTGCATTTAAAGAAACTCCGGCAAAGAAAAGACTCGTGATGTGTTGGGTGTCACTCCATGGGCCTTCGGCATCTCCTGCCACGGGTCCTGTAGTCCAGTCCCCTGTCCTAAAGGCTTTTCTGGTGGACTTAATTTTTTCTGTTCTTTGAAAGGCCGTCACTTGAGATGAACTCTCCCTTATGGTGGATGTGAGTCTCAGCGAATCAGGTGGGGCTTGTGCACTGGTATTTGGAGGCAACGTAACCGTCAAACATCTTTCTGAAGCAGAGAGTGGAAAAGGACTGACACAGTGGGACTGACGGACTTTGAGACATCAGTCTCAAGTCATCATCTCAGTAGCCTGTCTGCTTCAGTCAGGTGATGTTTGCGTGATTTATAAAACATTAACTTAATGGCTCACGTTCCTGGAAGTCCCAAGGTGCGGGCCCTGGGCATAGCAGCCATCTCTGCCCAGACATGGGTAGTTCACAAGACCCTTCGACTTTTCCCAGAGCTACAGGACAGTGCCATTTCTGCAGTCCCCACTGGCAAGGAGAGCAGAGCCCCGTCGTGCCTGTGCACCCATCTTTTCTCAGTATTGCTAATGCAGTTGGGGACCACAGATGTTGCATGATCAAGGGGAGAATTTTCCCTTAATCATTTCAATGGGAGTGGTCCAAGTCCTGCCGCCTGGTCAACACGCACAGCCCTCTGATGTGAGGAGAACTGGATGCTCGAGAGCAGTGGCAGAGTTTCAGACCCACGAATTTCCTTTCACCTGGGCTGTACTTCCCATGTTTGTGGGGCGTGCGCTTAGTCAAGCTTTCCTTCTCTTCCAGATTGTGTCACAGCTTCTTATATTCCTATAAAGCCTTTTGAGAAGAGCTGTGAGGACATTGCAGTTGAAGTGGAGGAGCTTGTCCCAGAAGTTGCAAAATACTGCTATCCCTTCACTGTCTACAAAAACCACCTCTACGTCTACCCCTTGCATTTGAAGTATGAGAACCAGAAGGTGTTTGCAAAGGTGAGCAACCTGGAGGGCAGGCTGCAGCCAGCCTCGGCGTGGTCTGGGGTGATGCTGCTGGCCTGTGGCAATGGCTCATCCTCCTGTTCTCCCCCGTTTCAGGCAAGGAATATTGCTGTCTGTGTGGAGTTCAGGGATTCAGATGAAGCTGATGCCAGGCCGTTAAAGGTGGGTACCTGTTATTTCTAGGGACCTGGGGCTCGCTTCTGTGTACTGTACGCTAGCCAGGCTGAGCAGGACAATAGGAAAGCACTGAGTTTCCATGCTGTTTTAATTTGGCTGGCTAATTTAGGGCGGCAGCAACCCTGAATCCAGCTCTTCATTTGTGTTTCCAGTGTATATATGGCAAACCCGGAGGCCATCTCCTGACCACAAACGCATACGCTGCCGTGCTGCATCACAACCAGAGTCCGGAGTTCTACGACGAGGTAAAAATGAAATGGTGGGCAATAACAGATTTTCCTGGATGCTACAAAGCCAAGGGGCCTTTCAGGATATCTCTTTTGCCAGGGCTGGGTGAAATATGGGTAAAAATAATCGTCAGCCCTTTGCCTCAGTAGAAGGGCTCAGCAAAGCCAGAGACTTTGTCAATTTTTAATGCCAGTTTGTTTTCTGCTGTCTTTACTGTCACGCTTTGTGCACTCCAATCACACACCCCCATTAATAAGTAATGTGCAAATGCGATGAAAATGTTAGCCAGGAGTTATTTAAGATGAGTAAGAATGTGTCTTGTGTAACTGCATAGAACATAGCATTTGTGAAATAAAATAGAACTTCCAATATTACTCCACGGTTAAAAATACAGTCTTATCTATCATGATATCATTTTAGATTAAAATTGAGCTTCCAATTCACCTCCATCAAAAGCATCATTTGCTTTTCACCTTCTATCATGTCAGCTGTGAAATTAATACAAAGACAACATCGAAAAAACAGGACACCGTTGAAACTCAAGGTATGTTCATTGCTTAAATTACTTCTGTTGGAGTGTAAGAGTCCAAGATAAAATGAATGTAAGGACATGAAAAAATATTTGATTACAATACTAACCTATCTGAATTTTCTTTTTTGAAAGCAACCTAATACAAATTGTAGGTCTAAACTGGAATAAAACACAATGTTTTTAGTGTATACTAAAGCTCAGATTTTTGCTGCAATCTGACAGCTATTTCTGCGTGTTCTTGGCTTGGCTTGTATGAATGGGCCTACTGTCAGTCAAGTCCCCAACAAAAACCTGACGCGAGATCAGGGCCTCAGGGGCTGATCTTGCCGACAGTAGGCAGGTGTAAGAGACTGAGCGCACCCAGGTCCCACTGGTTGGGATGCCTCTCCATTCAGCCGGTCCTCGGGCGACTGAAGGACCCTTGTCATGATGCACGAGACTCACCCACCATTTCTGCCCTTCCAACCCGCTCCTGATCTTGGTTGAGTTGTGTCTGAATTTTGTTCACCGAGTCACCGGGTAAAACGTGCTTTAACAAGGCTGACACGGTCGATCTCAGCCTCGTTGAAGCCGCTTGCACAACTGTGAGTTGGATTTTCTCAGGGTGAGACACAGCTCTTTTTGGAGCTTGGGCTAAACGTGTATTGCTGTGTGTCTGCTAACTCTGGTCCACTGGTTGCCTCCACAGTGGGATATGCCTGGGTCCCGTTGCTGAAGGATGGACGGATTGTCACCCTGGAGCGGCATTTGCCGGTCTCATCCAACCTTCCGCCTGGCTACCTGGGTCTCGCAGACACAGAGTCACGAAAGGTAGGAAGGCCATTGAAAATGGGCTTAAACATAAAGGGAAGAGGAAAGCTGAGCTTTTGTTACCACTGTAAGTTCTGGGCGTCTGTTGGTGCTCTGCTCAGGTGGAAAGATCCCTACTGCAGGGCAGCCCCCAAAGCTTAAGGTTCTTAGGGGCTGGAGACAGGACACTTTTAATTCCACTTTCCATGGTTATATAGGTTGCAGAGAATATTTTTGTGGCAGGCTGGACTGGGTTGTTGCAGATGGTGGAGAGTGGGCACATGCTCTGTGTGCCCATTCTCGCAGGGACCCCTCTGCCCTGCCGTGGCTGCAGTCATGCCACTGCTGTTTGTGCTGGGCAGGGGAACCCGTTCTTCCCCCCCAAACCGTACCTTCTGACCAGGTGTCTGTCTGCACAGAGCCACCTTCTCACCGCAGTCTGAAACCAAGTGCTTGAATGTTGTCTGTTCACAGCAGCCCAGCGTGGATGCAAAGTGGGTGGATGGAGCAAAGCCACTGTTTAAAATCAGAATCCATTTGGACTCCACCATTTACACCCAGGTAAGCTGAGCACCTCGTTCTTAAAGGCTTTCAACACAAATGCAGAGGAAGCGAGTGCTGTATCTCTACTGCTGCCGTGCCACAGGTGCTGTGGGAAAGAGGTACCTGTGTTTGCAGAGCAGCTCTGAGATATTTCTGTAGCAGCAGGTCTGGGATTACTTGCAGGGATCTGCTCCTTCGTCCAGATGTGATGAGACAGTTGTGTGAGTGAATGAGCCTAGGGAGAGGCTGATGCTAGGCCAATTTCACTGTAACTGGCAGGACCAAGGAAACATTTGAGCAAATGAGCTGCCTTAATGATGCAAAAGAGAGAAGAACTGGTGGAAATGGAAAGTTCCCCCAAATATTAGACTGTTCGGGGAGTTTAAAAAAAAAAAATTTTTCTAACAACAGCAGACACAAGAAAACAAGAGTCACAAGAGTCCTCATTTCCTTTTGAAACCAGTTCAGGCTCTTTTACCAAGTCCTTGTGTGTTCTCCTGTCTTATGGTAGGGATGGACTTCCCCAAGCTTCATGTGATGTGCAGCAAAGATCCCCAGCACATGCTCTGGGGCACCTCCTGTCAGCGCTGCTCACGGGGAAATGCCCTTGGCAGGGCTGCTTGTCCCGTGCTGGATGTCATCAGCTGCATTTACATTCACAGCAACTCGCTTTCAGCATTGTCTAAACCTGTTTTAGGGTCTTACTGATTCTGTTCAGCACTGGGAGCAGCACAGTAGTTCCACTCCCCACCAAGTTACATTCCCAGAGGCTTTTCAGGGTTAAATAACGCAATAATTAAATTGAACCTTGGAGGAGGAGGAAGAGGAATGGAGAAGCACGGGAAGGAGAGTCTGCCTTAGCTGGACAGTAGGAGGTCAGCGAGGCAGATGGTGAGGCAGTCTCAAAGAGTCGCAGCTGGGAGAGAAGGGCTCCTGCTTCTCCAGGCCAGTGTTGGACGGGGACTCAGGGTAGTGCAACCACAGGAGAATTTTAACACTGGTGGCAGTTTTGTGCTTAATCTCAAGATCAGTTGGGAGCCAGGGGATGGGCAGTGGCTGGGTACGTTGGAAAAGGCAGGGAGCAGTACTGTAGTCCTGGGAGATGGCGGCTGGGGACCGAGTGCCACTGGCAGTGACATGGGGCTTGCTAGGGTCGTGGCCTGCTGCCGCAGGTATGTCAGCAGATTTTAGGGTGTAAGCTGCAGAGCAAGGGTTGACAAATACCGAGGCTGCTGCATTGACCTTGTTTGTCTTCTCTTCCAGGACATGCACTTGCACAAATTCTTCCAGTACTGCCAGCTGGTTCAGGCGGGAGCTAAGGAAGTCCCGGGAGAGCTTGTTAAATACCTAAAGGTGAACAGTGCCTGTTGGAGGGCTTCGTTTGTGTTTTTACAGACCATCAGTAAATACCCAGAGCCCTGCTCTGTGGGAACACACACTGGCTGCAGCGCTGGGACCGGTGCATTGCGCGAGGCCCTTACCTCTGCTTACTGACACAACTGTCTGCTGTCCGCGTGCTGCTTCCCACTGCCTTTCACAGCAGGTTAAACCAGCGGCCAGCATCGCTCTGCCGTGCTCGGGGCAAAGCCTCCTCCTCCCCTGCTGCCCGAGATCTGACTCAAACCTTTAAACTGTAACACAGTTCCTTGTTTTCAGGTATTTATCCATTCGAAACAGGAAATTTTTTTCAGGCTGAAAAAAGATCTGTGAGATTATCACGTAGTTAAATTTCATCACAGATGACCTGTGACCCAGACCCAGCTTTTTGGCAATTGCTGCGACCTCGGAGCAGGTCCAACAAAAGCTTCTGCAGGGAATATATTTCTTGGCTGTTTACTGTCCTTGTTTCCTTCCATAACCGCCTGTTTTTGAGAGCGCTGCCGTAGCAACAGCTCCGCTTCCAGTGGTGGGGATTTATCATCACAAAGTTACCGAGTGTTTTTCAGATAATGTGTAAATATTTTAAGAAATAGAACTAATGGCAGGTTTTGAAGCCAAGCACTAAAAGAACAGTTGCTTTGTTGTGAGCATTCTGTCGAGGGGCTGGGAAGGTCCCAGCCCTGCCCAGCCACAGCGACCTCACTGCAGCCTGCAGACAGGGAGGCATTTACATGCTAACCACAAGTGAGGGCTTGTTACCACCAATACCTCAATAACTTCAGTAATTTAAATAACTAGATACAGATTGAAGAACCTTTCGTTAGCTTTGCAGGTTTGAAAACTGAAAATGAAATGCACTGTCTTTCCTAGACTCGTATCATGAGATTCAGGCAAAAGACGCCTACGAGATGGGTGGAGAGTGTATGCACCAGATGATCTTGACCTTCACCAAGTCGCTTAAATCCCATTTCCGATAGTAAGCTATGCTCTTTGGAAAAAAGTCTCACTGCAAGTCATTGGGCATCAGGTTTCCATGCTCCAAAGGCATTTGTGGGACTTAGTCACTTCAAAAAACTGTCACAAGAGATGAGAAGAACTGGGAGCAAAACTTCAGCCTTAAATTCTGGGTTATTGGGGTCAAACCGTAGCATGATTAGACCTCTAATTAAGTCATAGCTGCCTGGGCACATCTGAGAGGAGGATTAATACCTGCCATGAGTGATTCATGTTGCTCCCCGAAGGCATGCAGCTGGGATCTGTCAGCTGGAAGGCAGGCAGTAAGCGCTGCTATGGGTCCAAGTTCTCCTGTCCTCTGGCAGGCTGACGCCCACACCCTCAAGCATTTGCTAACGCCTGTCCTATTGCACAGAAATGTCTGCGGACTATAAATATTTAACATCTGCAAAATGTTGAACTAAAAGTGTCTGTGTTTTGAACATTTGTTTTAGTGTTTGCACGCCATGGAGATCCAAGTAATGATTCAGTTTCTACCTGTAATTCTTATGCAACTATTTAGAGTCCTTACAAATGTGACCCAGGAAGATGAAGTAGCTGTCAACTGCACCATGTGAGTGTCTGGTAAACCATCCAGTTTTCTTCAGTTACAAATGCAAAGTCACTGCAGTGCAAAGCAGGGTGTGGTCTCCCAATACAAGGTGCTAAGTGACAGCATTGGCTGTCCCCTGCTGCTTGCTGCCATGCTGTGAGACACCAGCCGCTGTCTTCTCCTGGCACGTCTGGGTGGCATGGGGCAGCGCGGGGCCCTTGACCTGGGAGCCGCGTGGGGAAAAATGTGGTATTTTAAAGATACTCTTGGTTTGTTTTTCAAAGGAAAAAGGGTTTGCTGGTGGGGATGGCTCTGGGAGCTGAGTTATTGGGGTGTTGAAAGGCTCCAGAGCTCCCGGGCACATCCCAGCTGCCAGCAGCAGATGTGCTTTCCCAACGGGAGCGATGCCCTGGTCTCATCGCTGCATACCAGTCCCCTCTGTCAGAAGTATTGCTGAAATTCCTCTGGAGCTGGGTGTGTTACGCTGCAGAAGTAGCCGTTACGTCGGTGTTGGCTCAGGACATGTGGCCAGAAGTGGCGGTGGTTTGTTTAGCGATGCTCTGCCGTGCCTGCAGCCCCAAGAGGGCAGCACCGACTAGGGCCTGGTCCCCGCAGAACGTTTCTGCTGCGTGCCCGCTTGTGCAGGGTCCAAAGGGAGCAAAAGGTGCAAAAGCATCTTTCCTGCCTAGTTCTGGCCACGACGCCTCTAAACTGATGGATGCGTTAAAACATCCATCTTCCTCCCGCGGTCCTTCCTCTGTGAAGGGCTGCAGTGCAAAGGGTGGATGGATGCCGCAGTGCAAAGGGTGCTGGGTGCCACTCCGTGGAGATCTGCCTCTGACTCCAGGAGGTACCGCGCATCCAGGTACCAAAAGCATCTCGCTCCCATGAAACCAGAGGCCGGAGGCTGAGCCCTGATCCCTCAGAGATGCAGGGCCTGAGCCCTGGTCCCCCAGGGATGCGGGGCCCGTTGCAATCATAGTCCTGCGCCGTGTGGTGTGGGTTGTGGGGACTTCTCCTGTGCAGACCGCTGTAATCACACTCTGCTTGAATCACCAGAGGGCAAGGACAGGGGAACGAGTGACCCCAGCTACCTGCTGGGCGACCAGCTCCCACCCTCACTTCCAGAGATTTTTTTCAAAGTTTGGCCTGATGCCTTCCAGTTTGTCAATAGCTTTCTGTTTGATGACAACTGTTTTCTCATTCAGACTTTCAGACTGGAATTTAAAACCCGCTTTATCTGATAAATGGCTTGTAAACTCCTCCCTGTGGTTTGGCTGTGGGGTCTGTGACAATGTGCAATAGTTTGTTGTTCCCTCTGGCTGGGACTGGAATGTAAATCCCCAATGCTGGCTGGGGAAACCAGGCGCTTGCTGCCTTCATCAGCTGCCTGGCCTGCTTCCAGAGGGCTGGCATGTTCTCCAGGGTTTGCCTGTCCCCAGTGAACTGCAAGGCAACAGCCTGAAAATAAACCAGTGCATGTAACAAGGAGTATATGATGTAAATTCAGTAAAAAAGAGCCTTCCATAATTAATAAATTCAGGGGATGCAGGAGGGAGTATAACAACGATGGAGAATTTCTCCCCCGTTTCTCAGCAGAGATTCTGTGGGGGTTTTGTGTTCATTTTGCAGGCTCGATGTAGTAGTATAGTTGTTCATTGTCACCTGTGTTATCATTAGGAAAGGGCTCCCAGTGGGACAGACCCAACACATGATAAGCTGTACAGCGTGGATGAATCTGTAGGCTGTGCAGGAGGGGCAAGCGGGCTTGCTCCCCGTATAGCAGGTCCGTAGATACAGCCAAAGAGAACTGGGTGCAGAGCAGATTAACTTAATGTTTTTGTTTTCTACTTATCTAACACCTGAGCATTGTTCAGGTGCCTAATGCTCACTGCAGCATGAATTTAAGTAGCAGCAGGCTTTAATCCTGGCATGCAGGGAGGCCAGAGAATAGGATATGTCCCCTGCAGAGAAATGCTCCACCTCACCTCCTCGTGCGGGGAGCCTCGAGCATTGAAGGCGGCTGGTCTGGGCGATACCTCGTCCAGCACCAAGGTGGAGAAGAGGCTTTGGCCACCTCAGCTCCGAGCACTCTGTCGAGGAGCTGTGCTGTGGCATGGGCGGCTCAGCCGCAGGAGCTGTGAGGGGTGCTAGCCTGCAAGTACTGACTCTGCACATCAGGCTGTGCTAGCGGTGAGGCTTTTGGGTTGAGCAGGACAGGGCACAGATAGCGTCTGCTTTCGTGAGCTGCAGTAACTTGCCCTCGCGTTGCGTGCTGAACACAAACCACGTTTCTCCCCAGGGTTCTTCTGCACATCGTGTCCCAGTGCCATGAAGAAGGTCTAGACCACTACTTGCGCTCCTTTATAAAGGTCAGTCATGACACACCGCTCTGCAAAACTCCCTGCTGGGAGCAGGCACGCTGCTGACGCTGTTTCTCTTCCCTCAGTACGTCTTCCGAGCTGAGAAACCCAGTGTCACGCAGGCGAAGATGACCCATGAAATCCTGGTCCTTTCCATGGCCACAATCCTGAAGCAGTCGGCAGATTTTCTAGCCATCAATAAGCTACTCAAGGTGAAGTACTGGCAGTACTTGGCTGCCAAGGGTGGAAGGGAGGAAAAGGGGGTCTCATATAAAGCCCAACACTTTCACCCATCCAAACCCACTGCAGGAGCAAAGCTACCAGGGCAGCTCCTCGCTTCCACGTCCTTGAGGTTTTCCCCTTAAAGCAGAGATGAATTCTTGCAGGGAACCTGGCTGTGTTAAGGCTCACGGCAGGACAGAGCAAAGGGCTTTTCATTTTGCCGGGTTTATCTGTTTTCTTCAAGCCACACATGAGGGGTGACTCACGAGAGGGAGACTGAGTCTCTGCTTCTCTGGGCCTTTGCAGGGTTTGCGCCCCAAACTCTGCTGGCTCCTTGCGGGCTGCACTGGGGTGCAGAGGGGATGGAGCTCTTCCCACCCCAAGACTGGCAGGACTCCTCCAGGTAGCAAAAGCACCCGTGCCAAGCTAGCTGTGCAAACACAGCTGTGCTTACAAAATGCCATTTGAATGCGAGCTCTCCTTCCCACACTGCTACTTCCCCACATAGTCAAACGTGTTCGATCCTGCTGAGAAAAGTAATGGTATTCTTTATTCATTCTAGTACTCCTGGTTTTTCTTTGAAGCACTGGCGAAGTCAATGGCAATGTATTTACTGGAAGAAAACAAAATCAAGGTAAAAATAAATTCATTCGATGCTGCATTACAGAGCTGTCACAAACAAACTCTCCTCCAAAAGTTTTTCTGAAAAACTATGTAACTCTTTATTTAGAAACACCCTGACAAGCTGAACAGCTAGGCAGATCTTTCCTTTTTTTTTTTTTTCCCACGTTACTTTTCCCTTCTTCCCCTTTTCACTCTCAATTGTAATTTAAAAACTTCAGGTCTCCTTATGGCTCTGCAGCCTCCTTTTCCGTTACCAGCTACTGCAGTTTCAGACAGTGCTTTCTTCGTGCCAATGTTTTATTAGGAATCAACATAAATAAATGCTGAAGGGAACTCGTGCCTGCGCTCAGTTCTCCCCAGCCGCTCGCTTGCAGCACTGAGCGCACGATGTGCTTTTGGTTTCAGCTGCCCAGAGGCCAGCGGTTCCCCGACTCCTACCAGCACGCCCTGCATTCGCTGCTGCTCGCCATCATTCCGCACGTCACCATTCGCTATAACGAAATCCCCGAAGAGTCCAGAAATGTCAACTTTAGCTTGGCTAACTTCCTGAAGGTCAGCAGTTTCTTTCCTTCTCCCAGGCTTTTATCAGAAAAAAAACCCAATTAGAAATAAACAGCAAGCAAACAAATGTGTTTGTTCTTTATCATCTCTTTGGTTTCTTCCATGATGAAAACTCTGGAGTGGATAAGCTTTCCTAGGAAAGAAACTTTCCAAGAGAGAGATTATGATACCCTGTATATAATCTAGGGGTTTCAGTCAGGCCTAGCAACTATTCAAAACCTGAGAGGAAATATCTGTGCTCTCATTTTAAATATTTCTGTTGTCCACTGGAGACCTAAGTGAGGTCATCCAAACAATTTCGGAGAAACAGGAGCAAGTACATTTTGGAAAGTCAGCAGCAGCCTAGAGAATCAGATCTGGCTGCTGGTAGTATGGAGATGATTTAGGATGATTGCTTTTATTTTTAACAATTGGTCACATGTTGCTGTTTCTTCTCCAGCGTTGTTTGACCTTTATGGACAGAGGATTTGTTTTTAACTTGATAAATGATTACATTTCTGGATTCAGCCCAAAAGACCCTAAGGTAAGCAGTATGTTTCTTGAAAGTTGGTTTGCAGTTATACGTATCTACGTCAGTCAAAGCTCTGTAGCGATTATTTTATACGACTCTTGGAGACCTTTTAGAGATTGTTCCTGCAGAGTATTCTGGAGGCAGAGACCTCTTTGTCTGCGCCAAGACCCTGTATGCAGCTAAGCCTTAAAACAATGTAAAGAGGCAGAACTAAAGGAGAGATTGTCTGGATGAAAAAGTTAAAGAAGTCCCAAGTGACATCCGCATGCACTGACACTTAGGGGGAACAACACAAAAATTTGCCACGTGTTACTGAGTTTCACCAAACGCTATTTAGATTCCCCAGTCCTTGTGCAACAAACACATTGAACTGGAAGCAAATGAGTCAAACTGAAAACATAGTTTGTGTTTGTCTTTTTTTTTTTTTTCCCCTCAGCTGTTGGTTGAATACAAGTTTGAATTTCTTCAAACCATTTGCAATCATGAGCACTACATTCCTCTGAACTTACCAATGACCTTTTCCAAACCCAAGCTGCAAAGAGTTCAAGGTATGTCCTTTCTCAAGACTGGCTAGAGAGCTATAATTTATTAGTCTTGATGGCTTCTGACCAGATGGAATTTGCTTTGGTGTCAAGGAAATTTATGGAACAGGTTGCCCAGAGAAGCTGTGGGTGCGCCATCCCTGGAAGTGTTCAAGGCCAGGTTGGATGGGGCTTTGAGCAACCTGGTCTAGGGGAAGGTGTCCCTGCCCATAGCAGGGGGTAGGAACCAGATGGTCTTGAAGGTCCCTTCCAACCCAGACCATTCTGTGATTCTATGTCCCGGTTAGCCTGATTTACATTAACCTCAGGAAAAGATGCTGTTCTGGCAGGTTTACATCATTTTGCTCCCGAATGGTATGCAATCAGTCTTTTCAGTATTTCCTATGCTTAAGTTTGCATGGAATTAACAATATACAAAAGAAACTGCCCCTATTTCAGTAAATACACAAATTGTGCAAGTGTAATCCTTTGTTCCCACGAGTGTCATCATCCCCTGAGAAGTTGGGTGTCTCATCGATCGGTGCTGTAGAGAGTGGAGATACAGGAGAACGGATTGAATTCACTGCTCCACTGCCAGCTCTTTGTGGCCACAAGAAGGTGATTTAAGTTACCTTCTGCTTTCATTTTGAACAAGAGTATAGTGGCGCACAGTGCGTTCAAGCCTGTACGCAAACCTGGGCTGAAGGCGGCCAGTGGAGAACTTGAGCCCACGCCAATCCTTAGCGCATACCAAGGGCACGTGTTCTGTGGAACCACCACGTGTCCAGGCTGCTCTCGCTGTCACGCCGTGTCCCCTTTGGTCCTGACACTCACCACAGGGCAGATGGGGTTTGCAAGGGGCTGAGCTGAGGCACCGCGCAAGCGCGGATGGCTGCAGCTGTGCTGCCGATGGCAGTGCGGACACACAGCGCCGAGCCCAGCAGCGTGCCTCGCCGGCCTCCTAAGATTGCTATAGGCATAGCCTTGTTCTCTCTGGGTCCTGATTTCTCATCTCTGCTAGATAAATACAGTAAAGATTGCCAGGTTTGGGTGCTAACAGCCTGGCAAGATAAGTACTGAGAGGAGAGTGAGGTCTGGGATTCCCCCGTGTGAAAGCCCGGTGGGTTTATTCTGATGCAGGCGAGGGGATCTTCAGTTGTGCCTCAGGGTGCAGCCATACAAATCCCAAAGTGGTTCCCTGTACATCCAGGTGGCAGAAGCAGCAGAAACTGTCACGTTTCCTTTATTTTGGTATGTTTCTGACCGGTCAGAGCTTTCTGGACCAGCTGCTAATCTTACACTTACATCAGTTTGGCTACTTGCCTGGCAGAGTTTAACAAAGTGCACTGCTAGAGATGGCTGAGAAAGAGAAAACACACAACCACAGTGCCTCCCCATTGCTTATTAGTGCCATGATAACATAAAGATGCTCTTTCTTGGTTAACATTCACCTTTGCATTCGATGATTAAACTGAAAAGCTGTAAGAGCAGCTCACCTTTCCTCCTCTGTCTTACTGTGACTAGGAGCTACCACTTGAGGTTTTATTTTTAAGATATATATTTTAAAATAGTGGTAGCAATTGTCATTCACACACATCCCTTGACAGCAGAGCAGCCTATCCTCAGGTAGTAGAAGCGCCTTTGTGGCGGTGCCTGTGCTCCGCCTGCTGCGGTAGAGGCGTGCAGTGATGCATCCCCATTGCAAACTTGTCTGGTTTTATGGACAGACCTGTGGCTACAGGGGGCCTGGGGCTCAGAGATGGGGAGGTACGATGTGCACATCACCAAGGAGATATCCTGCTGGCGTGCCTCACCTCTTTATCGGCTTACTTGAATAAAGGGGATGTGCCTGGCCCCCAGACTGCTCTGTTTCTGGGAAAAGATGGAATAGCCCCCAGGAAGGTGGATGAAGAGGGCTTCTGCAGCAGAAGCTGGTGCAGACAGGCCTGCAGGCAGAGCCCATCCCTGTGACCACATCCTGTTGCGTTGGAGCGTTGCATCTTGGAGCAGCGTCTCTGGAATGTCTCAACTAATAAGGCTGGCTGCTGGCCTGCGTCCCTGCTGCCTCGCCTGGGGGACGTGTGTGTTTCATCAGCCAGGGCAAACCCCCGAGCCTGTCCTCACAACCAGCAACGCAGAACTGTTTTTGCAATCTTGTGGTAGCAGAGAACCCAAGAGATTGACAGAAGCTGGGAGTTAAGCAATAGCCTTGCGAATAATATTAAAACATGACGTACTGTCCTGTTTCTCCAAGATTTAGAGCATTATTTATTCCTGTTTATTTTTGCTGTCTTTTTATTTGTCCCTTTTCTTTTTACACATGAATTAGATTTTTTTTCATTTGCTGTGGAACGGTTCACTTCAGTAGGTAGGTCCGACTGGGATCACTGAATCCTCTAACGTCAAATTAAACATGCAGCTTCCAATCAATTAGCTTGCTTCCAACTAATGAACTAACCATGATGTGTGACACTTAGGCATTTGCTAACATGACTAACAACGAAAGCTAGATAATGCTCCAGATTGCTTTCTCTTTCCTCTGAATCAGACTTTCACAAACCAGTAAATGCTACTTCTGAATCAATGAGCTTAAAAATATCTTTTGCAGCCACAGAGCTGTTGGAACCCTTTGGCTGGGATTTTCAAAGCTGTGCCTATGCACCCTGCCTTACCACAGAAAAACTTTCACACCTGTGGGGTTTTTAAAAAAATAAAAAAGTCTGAGCTGAGCAGACAGCATTTGTACCCTTTGGGGGAAGAACGCGCAGCTTTGGGGTTATCCCTCCGGGAGGCTTAGTGCCATAACGCAACAGTCAAGCGGTGCCTGGTGCAGCTCTGATTAGGCAGATGGGTTGCCTGACAGAGATAACGGTGTCAGGGCAAGGTCACTCGTAGCAGCCCGAGTGCACACGCACCCTGCGCTGAAATCTGTGTCTCTGTCGCTTCTCTGCTGCATTATCCAGGCAAATCAGTGAAAATGATGCCTTACCCTGGGAGCAGCCGCTCCTGTGATCACAGTATGTAGCCTGAATCTGTGTGAGATGCAGGGTACAAGCTGAGTTAACCAAGGTGATCAGGTACTGACCTTCCTCTCTCCTGGCAGTCAGGGCAGCTTTTAAGGAGCTGTGTTCAATATCTGCTGGTGGGAAGCTAAGGGAGTCTCACAGTTCCTGGCAAGCCGCTGCCTGGAACCCTGCCCTGGCTCCCCGGTCCTTGCAGTGGGGCTGGAAAGCCCAGCTGTGTAAACTGCTGGAGGATGCAGTAGCGACCACGTGGCACCGTGTCCTTGTTTGCATTCCTCATCCCAGCAGGAGTATTTGCCTTTGCTCTGCTCTCTGACCTGGCGAGAAGGAATGCAGATTTCACGGAGGATGTGGAACAAGCTGCAGAGATGGCACTGCTAGGGCTGGGTGACCGCGATAACCGCACCATCTCCACTGCCCGTTACCACCCTCGTAGCTGCTGCGTGGAGGTTAGCACCTCCGCTGCCTGGGTAGCTGGGGCATTTACAGGATCACGCCCAGTCAGGAGCAAAGCAGCCCCCCAGCAGTAAGGCATGCTGTCTTTCCCCGTTTCATCCATCTCTGACTTTACAAACCACTCTTGGGAGCACTAAGCTTTGCAAAGCATCACGCTGCAGAAATCTGCTGATTCAGCTGCTGGCGAAATGGCGAGGGCTGAACTTAATGATTAGCCTGAACTGGAAGATGCCAAGTTCTTTGATATGACTGAACTCAGTGGTGGAGAAAACTGTAGTCAGTTCAGGCTTTATTAAAAGATCGGTGCACTGTAAGAGAGAGAGTGATGAACTGTAGTCATGACCGTTATGTCTTGCTCTGAACAGATCCTCGGAACAGTTCCCTTAACCATTGCCTTGCTGTTTCTTTCAGATGTAAATCTTGAATACAGTTTAACTGATGAGTATTGCAGGCATCATTTCCTGGTGGGGATGCTTCTCAGAGAAGCCTCTGTTGCCTTGCAGGACAACTACGATATCAGATATACGGCCATCTCAGTCCTAAAGAATCTCTTGATAAAGCATGCCTTCGACAACAGATACCAGCACAAGGTCAGGCATATTTTGTTGGCTTTTAAAAGTAATGTTCTCGAATTTTATGAAAAAACACACATCAGAATTCTAGATCTTGCATGGTGCACTAGGGGTGTTCTCTTTACTTTTTAGGGAACTGTTGGAAGTAACTGATAGTTATGGTGTTACAGTAATAGCTCTGAGAAATGACCTAGGAACACAAACAATGCAGTCAGATAACTGCAGCACTGTTACTCATGCTGAGTATTTAGATAATAAAGCCCAGAGCCATTAAAGAACTTGAGAGTGTCGTTAGCCAAGAGGTTGTTCAACAAAATTAAGCAACGTCAATGTCCTTCTGGTCTTAAACTGATATCCTGCATTAATATACTATAATTAGGAAACAGGACTGATCTCTGTTACGAGTCAGCTGCATGTTTTACTAATTAGTGAATCAGAGGAGAGGATCTGTGGATTGTCATGAGATGCTGGATTTCCACTGGATACTTTTCAGCTTTCTTCAGTCAGAGGCTCAGCGTGTGGTATTGCTGAAAGAGCCTGGAGATGGGCTTGTTTTCTTTCTTGGTGTTGATCCCTTCTGACTCATATGTCCTTGAAAGCGCTGAGCTACCTGTGCAGACGCTACCTGTCCTTGCTCTAGGCTGAAAACATGCCTCTGCTTAGAGTTTAGCTCTTCAAATTGCTCCTAGTGTGCTGCATTCCTGGGTTTTATCTGGGAATGCGGATAGCCTCCTGGGCACAAAGGGTGGGAGAAGTGACCCGAATGTGCCCAGGGCTCCTGCCCGCTGCATGGACCCAGAGCCAGCTCCTGTCCCTTCTCTGCCTGTTTGGCAGGGCTGAGCAGGAGGTGGGCTTGCTTTCCTCTGCAGTGAGGATCCACAGCCTGGAAACAAAACTGCGACCCGTGGTCGTTGGCAAGACTTGATATTTCAGCAGAGATTTGCCAGCTCTCTGCCAAGGCTGGGTCAGAGGCAGCCTGGTTTTGCTCTTCTGGGCGCCTGAAAACCCTCACGCTAGCTCAGGAGCTGTCGCCTCGGCGTGCAGCACTCTCCCTGCCTCCTCAAAACCACCGCCCGTCTTACTGGATTTTTGTAGGTGCGTTGTGCTCCGGGCTGCGTGACCAGGAATCGGCCTGGAGCCAGGGCAGGATGCTCAGCTGGTGTCCTGCGACAGGAGGAAAAAAGTGACATCATGGGCAGGACAGGCTGAGCGTGGCAGGGTCTGTTGCTGCAGTCTCGCTCCGGCCAGGAAAACCCCAGCTCCATCAATGGATGAGAGAGGGTTTTCTCAACCCACAGGCATTTTCAAGATTTCTTTTATCTTTTGTCATACTGAATCAGAAGAAAAAATGAGAGTCTTTCAGTCAAAAAATGAGAGTCAAATCAGTCAAAATATACCATTCAATTCACAAGCCTTAAATTTCTTTTTTTTTTTAACCTTCCTGTCAAGTCCAGAATAGTAAATTTTTAACAAGAAGGAATTGGATGTAAGAGAGCCCTGCATTTAGAAAACGTCAACCAAACTATTTTTAATCTGTATCACTTAATCCAAATTAATCTGTTCCTACAAACTGTTTTACGTAGAAGCATTTGCTATGGAGAATCCCTGACTGGAAGCAATAATCTGCACCAGGCAAGGAGCAAATGATTTTATTTCATTACTCCTGGGTGTGGCACTTGAAAATCAAGCCATGTGAGTGAAGTGCCAGTTAAAAAGTTAGGAAATCCAGGGTTTAGTTTGTCACACATCTGGTATGACTGGGAATGTGATTCAGCCTCCAAAATCCCTGAGTGCCCCGAGCTTGCTGCTAGCAGGGTAGTACCTGCCTGGCAGCTCTGGAAGCGGAGATGAGAAGCCAAACCAACCCATGGCCTCAGACACCATATACAGTGTGTAAGTCTGTATATGTGTATGTGTTTTGGCTCAAGAGTTTCCCTTTTTCACTCCATTGAAAGCCTGGGCTCTTACCTACATTTTTCTCCCTCTCTTTTTTCAGAACCAGCAGGCAAAAATAGCCCAGCTCTACCTGCCGCTGTTCGGGCTGCTCCTGGAGAACCTCCAGCGAGTGGCCAGCCGCGAGGCACTCTACTCCTGCACGGCCGCCTCCAGCCCCGTGAGTGAAGCCCAGCCATGCCTCTTGGCCCTCCTCCCCGTCCTCTCCCCGCACGCCCGCCCTGCGACTTCCACTGCCCGCAGCCAGGCTCAGCTTTAGAAATGAGTTTGGTTTTCTTCTCCCCGCAGCCCCGTAATGTGCTTGTTTCTTTTGGTTTGGCTTTTCCTGGGACTACCCAGCCTCTAGCACTGGGTACAATGTCTCTGCCCTTTCGCTTGCTATCGTTTATTGTTTCTTTACGGTACGCAGAGTGCCGTGAGGTGAGGTAAGTCCCTCCAAGTGCAATGAGTTGCAACAGGACTCAGCCTTCGACTCCAGCAGCTGTTCTGGGGAGTTGCCCATCTGCCTGAGGGTTGTGTGTGGTTCCCAGGCGGGCTTAGCCTTGCAGACTAGACTTTCCTCCTGTTCCGGGCAAAATAACAACAAAAGAAAGACATTTGAGAAAAACAAATCAAAATTTCAACTCAAGTGATGAATAACAAAAGGGAAAAAATTGCTGTGACTTACCTCAATATGTGCTGCTATTCTTTGTACTCCTCCCCAGGTCATTTGTCTCCTTGTTATGGAAGTAAGGAAATAGATTATTTTTTTTTTTTAATCTGCGTTTTACAAGCTGCTCTGATTTGCCTTTTTGTATTTCATTATTCTCTTCTCTAGGAGAATAGGTGTTATCTTCCATTGGTCACAAAAACCTTATATTGCTTTACAGGCATCCAGGGATGAATTCGTGTGCAGTTTTGCATCCCCCTCAAACAGATCCAGCCTGATTGCAGACAAAGATCCAGGTAAATTAATTTTTGTAAACTTTAACTTTCCCATTTATTTTGAATGTAACTATTACCCATCCCAAAAACCCAAAACCCGTTACCCAAAACCTGAAACAGTCATCTAGACCTCTCGGAGTTGGTATGCTTTTCCCTTGACGTGGTGACCCCAGCTGTCCTTTCCAGATTAATCAGCTTTCGACACGGGGCTTTGGCAAGCCCCGTCTGTGCTGTCTGAATCGCATCCTCCGCTCGCCGTCCGTGATGCGCTGAGGAGTGCCAGTGCAAAGGGGTTAATTGTGGGGCTTGGGTTTTTTTCAGCCTGCGGAGCAGCACTTCCAAATGGCCACGCAATAAAGCGAGAGGACTCAAAAGGATCCCTGAACTCAGAAGGGGCAACCGGTTCCCCGGATCAGAGTGAAAATGTAATGTATCTGGGGCTAGAAAGAACGGTGCTCACTGCACCAGGCCGTGGGCTCTGTTCAATAAGGGGGAGGGAAAAGGTGTTCCCTGTGGTACTGCTCTCGAAAGCCAGCTTATAAATATCTCTGTTTGGAAACAAACAGAGTCATGTTAAACAGAGGAGGTCAGACTCATGGGTCTGGTATGCTTTCCCCTTCAAACATCTCTGAGCCAAAAATATAACTGTTGATAAATTACTTCTCAAAAATGAAAGGCAAAATCTATGGGGAAAATCTCTGCTCCCATGGTGCGTTTATCCATACTCAGACGTGCTCCCTGTGCGTGGATGGCTCTGAGCCTGGCCAGTGCCCAGTGCACGGTGCTGGGAGCTGATTTCCACTTTGCTGGGAGGCAAAGCACCGTGATGTGAGATTGCCAGTGACCGCTGACTTAACAGATGAGGTATTTGCAGGAAAATCAGCACAGGCTAATTGCCAGAGCCCTAAACTTGCAGAAGGTGACCGCGGTCACGCCACCAAGAGCTCTGACCCCGCTGTTCAGAGAGGGTGTACTCTCCTCGTTGGCAGATTGCACACATGGAAATCAGATATTTGTGCAAACCAGCCCCTGGTTTTCCTCAAGGCGCTTTCCAGATGTCTTGGGTTGGCGTGAATCATTGATGCATCTTTAAAAACTTTGGCCCTTACAACGAGCAAGGCAAAGATTGTCCGGGTGCCTGCTGGCTGCGTCCTGACATGCTTAGGAGAGGTGGGGCCTTTCAAGCTCTCCCACATGAATCATGAAGCTGCAAGACCAAGTATAGCCAAACACTTGACTATCAAACTGTTCATATTCACCAAAGCTCTGAGCATATGCTTCAGCCCTGCTGGCAGGGTTTGCAGAACGCGTTATTGCTCGCAGCTCAGCTCTTGCCCACAGTTAGACGTCCTCCTCTGTGTCCTTGAAGGTACGGTTTTCAGAGTCGTTGAAAATAGCTTTTCTGTTAGGGAACACAATATCCACAAAACCATGTAAAAGCAATGCCACGTGGAGGAGCACGGCTTTAACGCCGCTCTGCAGAGGCAGACATGTTGCTTATCGCCTGTTCCCTGGAATGAGTTGTGTGCTGACTTGATAGTTTGGCATGGTCAACAGCGAAGTTCTGGCTATAGCACTGTATCTCCAACTCTAAACGGAATGTTTAGTTCTGTTTTATTGTGACTCACATCCACAGCTTGTCCCAGAATAAACAACAAATAAGATCTGTGGATCGCTCTCCAAACATGTGAGGCACAGCTTTAAGAGAAACGTCCTGCTTAGAGCTTAATCGTATCCATTCGTCGGAGGATACGGCTAGGGCAAGCACAGAGAATGCAAAAACTATCGGTAAAGCTTTAGCAGTCGTGTTTCCCACCACACAATGCCCAAGCCTTTCCCACACAGATTGACTCACCGACAGGATTTCGCTTATCTTTGCCTAAGTCACTAAGTAGGAGGAAAAACAAGAGATGCTTCCAAAAATCAGGGGAAAAAAGAAAGTTCTTAAGGTAAAATTTCCTGTTTTTTTAATAACTGACATTTTGTTTTGAAGTGTAAATCTCTAACAGAAAGTTAGATTCTTGCTTTAAACTGTGACAGCTAATGAACTATTTTGTTTGAAGAGAACGGACTTGAAAAATGTCTAGGAGCTTAGATGCTGCAGAGAGCAGGGGAAGTGAAAGCGGGGCCGCCATGCTTTTTGCTCGATAAGCCACCATTCTCTGCCCAGACTTTTTTTTTTTTCTGGGCAGCAGCCCCAACGGATGAGGTGTCTGCAAAGCACGGTGCTGTGGGGGTGCATATGTAGGGGGACAGGAGGAATGCTGGCACATCTGGGATGTGCCAGGTTTGCTGGGCCCACGCTGCACGGCGTCTGGCCCCGCGCCCCGCTCGGGCACAGCCCGGGCACCCAGGGCCACCGGGTCACGTCTGTGTCCCCTTAGATCCGCAGAAGCTCCACGAGGAGCAGCGTGTCGCACTGCAGCCGGCTGGACCAGTTTGAGATCCGGACGCTCCTGATGTGCTACCTCTACATTGTGAAGATGATCTCTGAAGGTTGGTGGCTCTTGCTCACTGGGGGGCAGCCAGAAAGACAAGAGACCATCACCAGCTGTTTTGGTCTGTAAAGTCCTCCTTTAATTTTTTTTTAATCTCATGCACCTTTTTTTTTTCTTTCAGATACTCTTTTAGCATACTGGAACAAATTCTCCCCCCAGGAGCTGATCAATGTCCTCGTGCTTCTGGAGTGAGTATCATGAGGCTGCAATTCAAACACCGCGCCTTTGCGCGGGCAGCGTTGGCCCAGAAGACAGGAGTGCGTGTTCCTCGCAGGGTGCACGTAGTCCTGTGCAGCACTAGAGGTGTCTGGCCAGGTTGTAATGAAATGCTCTTCCTCCCTGTGAGGAGAAACGGGTGGATATCGAGGGAGCGCAGGGAAGTGGCGGTGCACTGTGCTCAGTCCGGGCTGTGCAGAGGGTGTCCCAGCACCCGCGGGTGAGCCGGGCTCAGGCACAGCCTCCCGCCAGAACCAGCACAACCTCTGCTTTGCAAGCGACTGTGGGGGACCAGATGGGTGAGGAGGCAGGGATGTGCAGCAGGGTCTGGAAACCGAGGGTGTGAGGTCAAGTGACTTGTGAATACAGACCCAAACCCTCCTGCACAGAGGAGCGTGTCTGCAGACAAGGGCAGATTTTAAATGTTCTGGGTCATTCCTGGTCTGCAGGATCTGTAACAGATGCGTATTTTATTTTCTTTTTAGAGTGTGTTTATTTCACTTCAGATACGTGGGGAAGAGAAATATTGCCAGGTACTGTATTCTTCTGGCCGGGGCCGGGGTGGGGGGCCGTCCCCGTGCTCCCTGCCGCAGCCGAGGCAGGAAGGGAGCGTGCACACCCACGCCGGGCAAACCCAAGCAGGCAGGAAGCCTGCGGGGCCGGGACTCTGCTCAGCACCATGCCGCGAGCAGAGTCCCCTCGTCTTAGCACCCTGCCCCTTCCCTCCCCTCCAGCTCCTGCATGAGACCCCCAGGCCCAGGCGCTCCTGGCTGCCCGCGCAGGTTGGCTGTGTCCCCCGCAGTCGGCTGCAGGTGAGACACGAGTCACGGCTGCATCTCTGCGCCCCGAGCAGCAGCACTGCTGTTTCATTAGCTCTAGGGCCATCTGGTGCAGGTGAGGCCAGGGTAGCCTGGTCAGTCCTGCTGGGATTGTCCGGGATAAACCAGATTAGTGCACTGGAGGGAGGCCAGGTCTCCATCCTGGTGTCTGATGTAATCCTGTGGTGGTGTGACCGCTGCTGCTTGTCCAAACCCGCAGTCTTCACTTCCCCTTGCAGGGTGCATGACGCCTGGTTATCCAAGCACACGGGAGCCGATAGGAAATCCCAGACGATGCCAGCGCTCCGCAGCAGAGCTGGGGGGATGCAGGTGCGGCTCCAGCATCTGGGCAGCTTGGACACCTCCTTCACGCTCAACCACAGTATGTACAGCAGAGCGAGATGGGACTGTGGAGTATTAGCCTGCTGAAAACTGCACGTAGCCATTTTCTGCTTGCTGCTTATTGCTTCAGGATATTCAAACTGCAGAACAACAGTGGTCACCGCTCCTCCCTGCAATGTTGGTGGGGGTGACGTTTAAGCCAGCCCCTTAAAAATCACCCCTGGGACTTAGGACTTGTGTGGCTTCTTCCTCTCGCCTGTCTTGGCTCAGCTCCTTGGCTGAGTGTGTGCAGGCACCGCCTGGGTTTGGGCAGTGAGCGGGGCAGGCAGGAGAGCTGCCCTGCACAGAGACCTGGGCTGGGATCCGCTCTAAGCCTCTCCACCTGGGTGAGTTTTGCCCCATTGAAGCATCTTGTCGTTTCCCCTCTGTGGACACAACTGGGACGTCTTGTTCTCTGTCTGGCTTTAAAGACAGTGAGATTAGGGGGAAATACTGACATTGGTTTTCTCGGTTGGCATCAGGCTGAGGCAGCTTCTCTGAATGGAGCTGGCAAATTCAGCATTTTGCTATTCTTACCTCCCAAACCCGGTGAAGTGCAAGTGGAGAACCTTATCTGTATCAGCATTTAGATCTTGTGGGAGCTGGAGTGTTGAACACTGTTTCCTCCTGATTTGCTTTCCATCCGCAGATGCAGGCACCTCAGAAGCAGATATTGTGCACCAGGCGTTACTGGAGGGCAATATTGCCACCGAAGTGTGCCTGACAGTCCTGGACACCATCTCTTTTTTCACTCAGAGTTTCAAGGTCAGCATTGAAATCAAAAGTATTGTAGAAAAGTGTGCTGTATTTCTGTATGCATGGTGATTTTGGTGATCCATTCTCCTAGAGTGGCAGATTATGGAAGGCTTTACAAAAGCAAATCGTTTGCAGCTTGTTTATTTTCCAAAATGCTGAGTGTTTCATGAGGTCTCAGAGTAATTATGCACTTATCCAATCTTGCAATTTCTTTAAAACTGCAAGACCAGAGAAAATTACGTGGATGTTATACCATGAGCGTAGGCATTACAAAAATAGAATAAGAGGAAATGTACATCATAAGGAAAGGAGGGACTAGAGGAAAGGGAAATAGAGGTCTAGCGTTCTTGGAACAGTCACTGTTTTCTACCGTAAATTGCCTAGAAACAAGGCCCAGATTTCTTTGAATCGCTGTACATGAATGTCTCTGGGGCCGAGACATTCCAGCTGCGGTTACCAGTTCAGATAGGACCAGTACCACTGGTAGAAGTCGTCTCCTCCATATAGTGATTCACACTCCCAGCAGTCATTGCCATCTACAAGAATCAAAGCCTCTGTGGTGACATGAACCCCAGGCTGGCAGCAAAATACTGAAATACTGTTCCAGAAAAGCTCTTCCTCGAAGTGTGGTTGGAGGAATCCTGCTCGTAGCCATGTGTCTTGCATAATGTCACAAGAACAGCGCTGGATTTCGGAGTAAGCACAATGAAGATTTCCTTTTTAGATGTATTGAGCAACATGAAGAGAAACGTTCTCATATCCTCTGCTTCATATCGTTTGCTCTTTTTTGTTACAGAGCAAAAAAGCCATCCTGGTGCATACGTTAAATTACTCCTTAGAAGTCTGGCAACAGCAGAAGGATGTAGATGCAAGAGTTAAAACGTGCTTGACTTTCTCAGCTGCCTCTTTTTAAATATGGCTGAACCACAAAACAATGTGATTTTCAAACCACAGGATAGACTGGATTCCCTTCCGCTTTAATGGACTTCTGCTTTGCTTTTATGGTCACACAGTGTTACCGCACAGAAGCGTGCTCTATACTGCAGTAAAAGTGCTGATGCTGTTCTTACTGACAGAGTAAATGAGTTCAGTTAAAAAGCATGGGTCCTAAACTTACCCTGCTACAAGATGTGTATGGGACATCAAAAGGCAAGTCTGAGGCAGCCCAAGGATTGCTTGGGCTGGCAATGAGATAGGGACCATTGATCTCCCATCGATGTGGGACATCCACATCCTTGCTGGGTGGCCACGATGCGCCAGGCTTCCTGCGCAGCGGCTGCGAGGGTGACAGCAGGCACAGGCAAGATAACTCTGATACCAAACTGTATTAATCCTCTCCAAGTAATTCCATTTTACCATATCTCCAGAAGGTGCAAACTGTCAAAACTTTGCAGGAGGCGAGGGAAGTGTACTGGCTTACTACCGCTACGAATCTGTCCAGTGAAAAGATGCAATAGTCTTTTTCTTTCCCTCTTTCTCTCTATTTTGGGCTGCAAATGAAACACTTGCCGAGACAAATAAAAAGAAATGGAAAAAACAGTCTGATGGTTATGTTGGTAACAGCCTGTTTTGTTTAAAATACCTCTAGGCAACCAGCGAAAGTTGTACAGATTCTGAGTTAGGTTTTGGAATTAGTGATGCAAAAGTGATAAAATATTTCTGTTTTATTCTCTGCTATAAAAATAGCTTCTGACCAACTAGTGTAAGTTTGTACCGGTTGTCACGCTTATTGGTTATATTTTTACTGAAGGCCCTGTTCCTTATCTGGCTTAAGAATTGATGTGATTAATTATGCAAAATGATCTCTGCCATTTCCAGCTTCAGGCACAACATTTCTGCAAAATAAATTCTCTCGTTGCTTTCCAGACCCAGCTTTTAAGCAACGATGGCCACAATCCGCTCATGAAGAAGGTTTTTGATATTCATCTGGCTTTTCTCAAAAACGGGCAGTCAGAAGCAGCTCTCAAGCATGTGTTCGCCTCCCTGAGAGCTTTCATTAGCAAGGTATGTACTACGTGACTCCGAAGGGGCAGGAGAATTTATTATCTCGGTATGACAGAAGAGATCAGTATGCTTAAGCTCCTGTTAAACTGGTATTTTGTGCTGTTTGGAGATGTGTTTTAGAAAACAACTCCACTGATTTAAAGCCAGCCCAGGTTAAGTTATTTATTTCAACAATTATTTATTATTTGTTGGATATCAGGAAACAAAAGGAGAAATCGCGAGGAATTCCCTCACTTGCCGTGGTCACAAAAGTGCTGTTGAAGATTAGTATCTGTTCAACCAAAAGCTGGTGCATTTTGAATCTTTGCTCCAAACTGTCAATATTGCTGACAATGCTATTGCCTGAATAATACTTGTACTGACAAGCTGCTCCTCTCCCACTGCATTTGAAAGAGGGTGGTACTTGCTGAACCTCTTTCTACGCTGTTATGAGCCCTGGTACGCAGTAAGGCTATTTAATCCCCTGAGCTCAAGCAGTGTCAGAGCAGCTAACCACGTAAGGGCATGACTGATGCTATTGCTGACATTTCCCTTCATGCTTGTCAAAACCTGCCGCTCTCATAAGTACATTTCTGAGACCAGATGTACGTGCAAGCTCCATTCCTTCCAAGCTGCACGGTTATCATAAATTCAAACCTCTCAAATCACTCGAATGCCGCAGTTCATTAATGAGGTAAATCCACGTGGCGTGAGATTGCAGCCAGGCAGAGCGCGGTATGTGAGTGATATGCAGCAAAGTGTTACTTCCAAAGGAGGTCTTGCACTAGTTGCTGAGCAAAGTTTGATTATAGAAGGAGACTGCTAAACTGTTTTTCAGAGGTGGAAAAGTCTGTGCTATGTACATTTTACTGTAACTCCACAGCAAAGCTAAGAACTAGTATGAGTACGTCTAGGGCTGAATTTTGGTTTGTCCTAAGCAAACACGTGAGAAG
Source organism: Theristicus caerulescens (assembly GCA_020745775.1). Taxonomy (NCBI): domain Eukaryota; kingdom Metazoa; phylum Chordata; class Aves; order Pelecaniformes; family Threskiornithidae; genus Theristicus; species Theristicus caerulescens. The sequence goes on along the minus strand of CM036567.1, from coordinate 22,886,308 downwards.
CAGAAAATGCAGAAGTCTTGCTAGCTACCTATCTGGCTCCAGACAGCGTGGTCTCCTACGAGATGTTTTTCCATGGGCCTTTTTAAAGCCTGCTAGATTGGCAACTGGTACTGTCAGGAATCACTCAGTTTTTCTATAGGGTCCAGTGTGTGTTTTGCTCTGCCTTTCTTTTGAGTTTTCTGCTTGCCTGTGATTGCTTAGCCTCGAGATCCATCCTGCTGCAGATCTGCACACACCCCACTTGGACACAATCTCTCCGCACGTCTCTTCCCCTTACTAATCAAAAGTTTGTTTAGCCAGAAATATTTGGCTTGTGCCTATAGCAAATAAGAGACCTTTCTTGCCTCCCTGGCAAATTTCCTGTGGTTGTTTAAATGCGAAGCCAAACCTGCACACCTGCTCAATTTGATCGCACCATCAGCCTTCAAAACCTGGAGCCCTTCAGGGGCTGCACGCTCGCTTTCCAAAATGCCGGTTACAACACGGGCTGCGTCCTTGGCTGCTGCAAGGACGGGCAGTGGGGTTGTTTTCTTGGATTTATGCCAGCCTGAATCCATGCTGAATTTGCCATTGTGGGTCTTCAAAGATATGAAAGATTGATTTCAGTTAATTTCGCACATTTCCCCTATGACAGGACACAGTGTTGCTTCTGTAAAAGTAAGATATAAGCCCAGCAGATGGTATCTATAAGGAAGTGTTTTCTTTGCCAGCTCCATAACCACATGAGTATCAGACTTCCTTTTAAGTCCTCTGAAGGACTTTTCAAAGGCCCAAAGTGACAATAAAATAGCCGGGGGGAGTCACTGCATTTCAGGACAAGTGCAAGGTTGAGTTTAAAATTGTCAGTGTACTGAGAACAAAGGGCAGCAGAGTTGCTAGCCTGGACTTTGAGAGAGCAACCGTCAAGCTCTTCAGGGAGGTACTCAGCAGAGTCCCCTGGGAATCTGCTGTTGAGGGCTCAGGAGTCAGCGAGTGCTGGTCTGTCTTGAAGAAGAACCTTGGAGAAGCTCCGGAGCAGGCAATTCCCCTGTGTCAGGAGTCAAGCAAGCGGGGCAGAAGACCACTTGGCTGACCAGGGAACTCCTCGTGGAGCTCCAGAGGAAAAAGGAATTGTGCGATCTCTGGAAGCGAGGTCAGGCTTGCAGGAAGATGACCGAGCCATGGTTCACGCATGCAGGGAGAAGACACGAAAGGCCGAAGCTCAGTTGGAGTTGAACTGGCCAGTGCTGTGTCAGACAACAAGAAGGGCTTTTTGAAGTACATTCATAGCAAGAGGAGATCAAAGGAAGACGTAGGAGCAATACTCATTGAAGATGGTCACCTGACTGATAGGGATGGAGAAGAAGCGGACGTGTTCAATGCTTTTTTTGCCTCAGTCCTTAATAATACTGACAGACCTTGGGCTGCCCGGTCCCCTGAGTCGGAGGCCCACGAGTGCAGGAACAGTGACTTTCCATTTGTGGACACTGAAATTATCGGGGACCATCCGTATCAGCTGAATGTTCACAAGTCCACAGGGCCTGATGGGATTCAGCCCAGAGTTCTGAAGGAGCTGGCGGATGTTACGGGCAGGACCCCTCTTGATCATCTGCCAAAGGTCTTGGGAGTCTGGGGAGGTCCCTGCTGACTGGAGGCGAGCCAACATTATTCCAACTTACAAGAAGGGCGTGAGGGAAGATCCAGGCAACTACAGACCTGTGAGTCTAATCCAGTTCCTGGAAAAATGATGGAGAAGATTATACTGGGTACTACTGAAAGGCATTTAAAGAATAATGCAATCATCAGGCACAGTCAGTGTGGGTTCACAAAGGGAAGTCCTGTTCAACCAATTTGATGTCCTTCTACGATAAGGATTTAGGAAAGCTAAAGCCCTGATAGAAGTAAATCTGGCCAGGCATGTCAAAGGCAATAAGAAAAGCTTCTCTAAGTATGTCAGTGATAAAAGAAAGACTAGGGAAAATATGGGCCCTCTCTGGAAGGAAACAGGAGACCCGGTTACCCGGGATATGGAGAAGGCTGAGGTACTCAATGACTCTTTTGCCTTAGTCTTCACCAGCAAGTGCTCTAGCCACACTGCCCAAGTTGCAGAATGTAAAGGCAGGGACTGGGAAAATGAAGAACCGCCCACTGTAGGAGATCAGGTTCGAGACCATCTTAGGAACCTGAAGATGCACAAGTCCATGGGACCTGGTGAGATGCATCTGTGGGAACAGGTGGATGATGTTGCTAAGCCGCTATCCATCCTATTGGAGAAGTCGTGGCAGTCCGGCGAATTTCCCACTGACTGCAAAAGGGAAAGCATAACCCCCATTTTTAAAAAGGGAAAAAAGGAAGACCCAGGGAACTACAGGCCAGTCAGCTTCACCTCTGTGCCCAGCAAGATCATGGAGCAGATTCTCCTAGAAACTGTGCTAAGGCACATGGAAAATAAGGAGGTGATTGGTGACAGCCAACATGGCTTCACTAAGGGCAAATTGTGCATGACAAATTTGGTGGCCTTCTACAATGGGGTTACAGCGTTGGTGGATAAGGGAAGAGCAACAGATGTCATCTACCTGGACTTGTACAAAACATTTGACACCGTCCCGCACGACATCCTTGTCTCTAAATTGGAGAGACATGGATTTGATGGATGGACCACTCGGAGGATAAGGAATTGGCTGGATCGTCACATTCAAGGAGTTGTGGCCAATGGCTTGATGTTCAAGTGGAGATCAGTGAGGAGTGGCATTCCTCAGGCATCCATATTGGGACCGGCACTGTTTAACATTTTTGTCAGCGACATGGACAGTGGGATTGAGTGCACCCTCAGCAAGTTTGCTGACAACACCAAGCCATGTGGTGCGGTCGACATGCTTGGAGGGTAGGGATGCCATCCAGAGGGACCTTGACAGGCTTGAGAAGTGGGCCTGTGCAAACCTCATGAAGTTCAACAAGGCCAAGTGCAAGGTCCTGCACATGGGTCAGGGCAATCCCAAGCACAAATACAGGCTGGGCAGAGAATGGACTGAGAGCAGCCCTGAGGAGAAGGACTTGGGGGTGTTGGTTGATAAGAAACTCAACATGACCCAGCAATGTGCACTTGCAGTCCAGAAAGCCAACCATCTCCTGGGCTGCATCAAAAGAAGCATGACCAGCAGGTTGAGGGAGGGGATTCTGCCCCCCTAATCTGCTCTCGTGAGACCCCACCATTCAGCTGTATTCAGCTGTACTACGTTCAGCTCTGGGGCTCCCAGCATAAGAAGGACAGCATCTTGTTGGAGCAAGTCCAGAGGAGGGCCACGAAGATGATCAGGGGCTGGAGCACCTCTCCTATGAGGACAGGTCGAGAAAGTTGGGGTTGTTCAGCCTGGAGAAGAGAAGGCTCCAGGGAGACCTTCTAGCAGCCTTCCAGTGCCTGAAGGGGGCCTACAGGAAAGCTGGGGAGGGACTTTTTACAAGGGCATGTAGCGATAAGACAAGGGGTAATGGCTTTAAACTGAAAGAGGGGAGATTTAGATTGGATACAAGGAAGAAGTTCTTCGCTACGAGGGTGGTGAGGCACTGGAACTGGTTGCCCAGAGAAGCTGTGGATGCCCCCTCCCTGGAAGTGTTCAAGGCCAGGTTGGATGGGGCTTTGAGCAACCTGGTCTAGGGGAAGGTGTCCCTGCCCATGGCAGGGGGTAGGAACCAGATGGTCTTTAAGGTCCCTTCCAACCCAGACCATTCTATGAGTCTATGTTTTCCTGCAAGTTTGGATTGGAATATCAAAGCTGCACTGCTTTATTTTGGCTTGCAGATCACTGTTAGCTATAAATTAGTGTTAACTTCAAGAAAACCAGAAGTGAGTTATACCTTTGACGCAGCTAGAATGGACAATTTGTCATTTTTATGGCCTTCTGTAGCTAATGATTACAATGAAAACAATCCCTCTCTTAGCTAGGGTCACAGCAAATGGTTGCTGGAGGGGAAAAACTCCTGAGATTTATTCTGCATCCCAAAATCCGTCTTAAAAATAGCTTTCTTTATGCATTAATCTGGTTACTTGATAGGCAAAAGACTTAAAAAAAAAAAAATATGTTGCAAGAAAGCAAAGAACAAATAAGTTCTATAATTGTTTGCACGTTTGGTTTTGGTTTTAGAATGAATCCCACTTGCATGCATGTGTGCTGGGAATTTGGGAAGAAAGCTGTCTCTGTTTTACTGGCTGGGAAGAAGCAACAAAAGCTAGATTGCTCTTGTTTTATACTCTAGGTTTTCTTAACAACTAAATCCTTCTTCTCAGGGCATCACTTACAGATAAATACATATATACATACTTGGGAATGGTCTTGAAATTAAAGGTTATGAAGGAAAACATGCACAGAGGAGGGGGCTGCGATAATTTGCCCTGCGTTAGAGAGCAGCTCAGACACGTGGATGTGAGACCGATGGAAACCCCGTGTAGCTGCCCGCTCCGTGCCTGCCTGTCCCTCGGTGCCTTGACACTAGCAGGGCGCATTAGAGGCATCACAAATCCCAGGCCCTGAGGGACTAGGGCAGCAGAGCCATCCTGCAACAGCCGATTTGGGAAGCTTTTCCCTGTCTGTTAGCAATTCCCCCTGACCATGTCAAGCTGTGCTTTCCCTCCCCATTAGTGCTCTCTGCATGCAGCATCGTTACAGCCTCCCATGCAGTTGCGAAGGGCACTTGGCACGTCCTGCCCGCCGCTGTGGCTGCCCTGCCCTCACGTCCCTTTTGTGCCAAGGCCTCTCTGGGAGCTGCTCACTGCGTTGACTCCTGCTCTGGCCCTTCATATTAGGGCTGGATCAGAAACGGGCTCCTCCAGCGCACGCAGAGTCATCGCCACACGTGCTGTTTCGCAGCTCTTCCCAGCTCGTGTTCTCCTGCTGGCTGGAAAGCTGCAGCAGCACCTGGCCAGATCGCCAGCAGGCTTACACCCTTGGGTCTGCTGCCTCGAACCTGGCGCCAGGAGCGATTGCATCTGCTTGCGCTTGGTCTCCAGAAGGAGCTGCCTGGGGACGCAGGTTCCCTATGAACAGGGCACAGGTTTTCCTCCAGAGCTGGTGCGGTGCAGAGGGGAGCGCACAGGGAGGGATCTTGGGCTTCTTCTGCAGCAGATTCCCAGGCAAAGTTTTTCTCCCTAGCATTGGGTTGGAAATGTCTGAAAAGCCTCTGCAGGCAAGCGGCGGTCCCTGCTGAGAGTAAGTGCCAGCCGTATCTTCTTGGGTGCCCGTGTGCTGCCTGTGCATGCCCAATCGCACGTCACCGTGGCCAGCTCTGGGCTAAACCCGGTTCTGGGCATGACACCATCTCGCTATGGGAGAAGGACTGCATTACAACAGGCAGTAATTACTTAATAGCTCCTTTTCCGAGTGCACACATGATCCTCTTGGCCCTGTGTTACTATGATGTTTATTTACTTCTTTCTTCCATTTTTTTTTCTGAAAATACTTATGGCCAGAGGCAGTGAACACCAAGTATTTGGTCAGTGTCTTCATTCTGCCTTGTAACCTGTGTGGCTTGGTGTAATCCCAACAGCGCAGTCTTGCTAGCCACAGTTCCTAGATTCGTGTTTTGAGACCCTTTCACCAACACGCTATGGCGGTGGCCACAGCAGTACCTACAAGCTTGTCTGAATCATATAGACTTAATGCAAGGAGTAGAGGGCCATGGTAACAGCTCCAGGCTCTGACTTGGAGGATGCGAGTGTATACTCTGACAGTATTTACTGTCATCTCCCATGGGGAGAAGGTAGTGGGGCAGATCGAAGTGGCTCATGGACCATGCCCCACGAGGACCACTGGGTCTTGAATGAACTGAGCACATCTTTCCTCTGAACCGATAAAAAACGTGGTTGTCTCTGTTGCCTCTTCATGCCAGTAAATTCCCTGGGGCTGGTCCCCAGCTGCAGCAGAGGGAGCAGAGTGCCGCTGTGCGATGCCCGAACAGCCGCCACTCCCTCCGGGAGGTGCTGGCATCGCCCCTCTCCAGCCAGGTTCCTGCGGTGGCTGCGGAGGTGGCTGCATGCCAGCCCAAAACCCTTCCTTGTTCTGCTTCCCTGCTCCCAGCCCACTGCGGTCGGGGTAGAAGGAAGCTGAGTGCGGTGCCCCCTCCCCACCAGCCACCGCTCGTGACCGCGGCCAGATGGACGCGCACTGGTGGTCCCCGCTCCGGCAAGCCCTGCATAGAGGCTGCTGCCCACCGGGGCAGGGCATCGCTGCAGCCGTCTGCTTTTCAGGCACGGCTGAGCCTGCCCTTGCAGACATGCTTGGAAGTAGGTGTTTGGTACGGTGATAGATGTGCTACAGCAGTACGGGGTGCTGGTCTTCCCCTTCTGCTTTTCTTCACCCTGCTGCAAATCTCTGAGCCCTGTTGCTAACCGAAGTAGCTCACGCTGCGGTTTGGCTTGATCCTGCTGCTCCCTGGGGCCGGCTCTGTCTGGGGGGCCAGGGCAGGTCACTGTGTATTTTAGGCTCTCTGGGACAAGCAAGTCTCTTGTTTGCATTCCTGAGGGCAAGCACGATTTCAGGCTTTTTTGGGGGGACGTGTGGAAGTAGCTGTGCGAGCATCGCAGGTCGTGTTTCCCAGCGAGGTCAGACTTCTGGGTGGGCTCTGGAGGATTTTCTGATGTCCAAGATGGCAGCCTTTGGTGGGAATGTTCATGGGACCTCTCCCCTCTGCCCTGCTGCTGGTGTTTATGGCTTTTGGAAGAACATAAAACTTTTGTCTGTCCAATTTGGTGAGAATTTGCCAATGAACCCAAAAGTTGTTGGGGGAGGGGATAGACAGACATACACAAGCACATCCCCCAAAAGTGACAGCAAAGTTCACATTGCTGTAGGAAACATGGTTAAAAATAGGCCCCAAATTCATTCCCACAAATACTTTCAGGCTCAGAACTCTGGCAGAAGTTTTATTGAGGCTGTCCAGGCTGGAGCCCAGTGTGTTGCCCCATGCCCCTGCCCAACCGAGCCCTGTGTGCGTAATTTAGTGGTGTATTTTCTAATATTTGCATGCCTCTTGTGAAGTTTCCCTCAGCGTTTTTCAAGGGAAGGGTGAACGTGTGCGCTGCCCTCTGCTACGAGATCCTGAAGTGTTGCACTTCCAAGGTGTCCTCCACGAGGAACGAAGCCTCGGCTCTTCTGTATCTCCTGATGAGAAATAACTTTGAGTTCACCAAAAGGAGAACGTTTCTGAGAACACATCTCCAGGTCAGTGACTGGGGAAAAGCTAGAGAGCAGGACGCCTCAGGTTTAATGAACAAATATATCAATGTAACTATGTCGCCTCATATCTGCAAGGGATCTTGCTGTTGTTATATGGACAAAAATCCTCTTGATTTCCAGGTTTTGCCTAATTCCTGTTTCCAGTGATTGGCCCAGGGCCCTTTGGGTAAAATACACTGCCATCAGGTACTCCAAGCTGTTGAGTTTTTGGAATCAGAGCCACAAGACGCATCTCTGCCCCAGAGGCTGGCTGGGATGGGGTGGAAAGGACAGCAAGAAGATCTGCCTTTGAGGCAGGAGAAGGGATTGTCCTGGAGCTGCTTTTGCAGCGTTGGGGTTTTTGTGAAGCAAATTTGGAGACCTAGTGGGGTAGATGAATACCGTCTGGGTTGTAATGAATCACAGAAGAAGGTAACTAAGGTACAAACAGGGATAACTGTGACAATAAAACTCCTCTATTAGGGCTCGTTTAAATAAAGCCCCTACCCTGTCCCAACAGATAATAATTGCAGTGAGCCAATTAATAGCAGATGTGGCACTCAGCGGCGGGACAAGATTTCAGGACTCCTTGCTCATCATTAACAACTTTGCAAACAGTGACAGGCCTATGAAGGTAAGTTGGGGATGTTAAATCACATCATGTGCTCTCAGCCATTAATGCAAGACTGGGGACGCACTCAAGGAAATCATGTTTAAGGGTAAGGCTAATGATTGGAACTCTGATTTATAAACTCATAGTGGGCTGTGTTTGCTCAGTAAACAAGTATTATGCGACAGCCACAGGGCCAGCTGCACAGGCAGGTCACGCTCCATCCGTGAGGCCTCACGCCAAGAGGAGGGAGCTCTGCAATTCAGGTTATGCTTTGCAAAGTGTGCTGCTTGCAAGGGTGTCCAAAGAGCTTTCCAAGAACTTCCAGCTTTGAGAGGAATGACAAGGGAGGGTCTGATACTTCTGTTGCCTGAAGGTAATAATTAGCAGGAATTAATTTTAATTAAGTGTCAGTAATACTAAGAAAGCACTCTTTCATGGAGATTAATGGTTGTATTTCTTTGGAAAATAATTGTTTGTCTTTGCACTAGAATTAACAGCTCCTGCCCAACCCATTGAACAATATATCATCACTGCAGCTTGCTCCATTGCACACAGTGCAGCTGCCAAAGTAGGATAGAGGAAAACGAGAGGTGTTTTTACAGGTCTGTGGTTATCCTATGACCTAAAGGTGGAATGGGAACCTCAGTTAGATGTTGAATTGTGCTATAACGAAGTTATAGTTAGGATATACCTGGAAAAAACCCTCAGTTCTATACACAGGGGTTTATAAGGGTTTCACTGAGCCATACTTTGCTGCTTGTATTTTACATCACAAGACCATCATTACATCCAGTTTATGTATTTATCTAAGTGCAAGAGTACAAGAGAGATTTCAGCACACTGGAGAGGATGTCGTGCACAGCCACAGAGATAGCTCGGGAGCAGGACCCCGACGAGAGGGAATGTGAGCCAGGCTCATCATGGAGGAGAGACAGCTGAGGGGGCACCTAACTGCTGCTTTCCACTACCGAAAGGGAGGTTATAGAAACGAGGAGGTCAGGCTCTTCTCAGAGGTGTGGAGTGAGAGGACAAGAGGCAACGGGCAAAGTTGCTGCAAGGGAAATTCCAACTTTACTTAAAGAAAAAATTGTTTCCCAAGAGCACGGTGCAGCCCTCGGGCAGGGCCTAGAAAGGAGGTGGAATTTCTGTCCTTGGAGATCATAAAACCTGGCCGGACAAGCCTTGCTCTAACTCAGTAATGGCCCTGCTCTGAGCAGGGGGTCAGACTGGAGCCTGTGTTTCTTTCTCTGTTACATTCCTGTGGTGGGAAGCTCTACAAATGCCTTTGGTGCTTTAGGAATTGAAGAGTGACCACATCAGAGACTAACAAGCCGGATGTTGAATGACATGAAAAATACTTCAGGCATGGTTTACGGTCCCATCCTGGGACATTCGCATGCACAGAGCACTTCTGTCTCGCTCTCACACCAGCTCCTCCGGGTGCCAGAGTACCTGCCTCGCTGGAGCACGGGAACGGCCAACCTGGCATCCTGCGCACGACCCGAGAGATTGGTCCTGTGCACGCCCAGACTGAAACGCCTCTAATTGCATATGAAATACTGTACACTCTATGCAGTGTGAGTTCCATAAGTAAAAGCTAGTTAGTCTTATCTCCTGTGTTCTCGGCGTTTTCAGATTGGCAGCAAGCGGAGCGTTGGCTGAAAGGGTAGCGACGGTCTTTCTTAGGCAAAGCCTAGCACACCTTTTATTTCTGTATTTGCTTCTAATAAGATTTGTTTTGTGTCAGGCAACTGCTTTTCCTTCCGAAGTCAAAGATTTGACAAAGAGAATCCGTACAGTGCTTATGGCTACCGCTCAAATGAAAGAACATGAAAAGGATCCAGAGATGTTGATAGATCTACAGTACAGCTTAGCCAAATCTTATGCAAGTACCCCAGAGCTCCGGAAAACGTGGCTGGACAGTATGGCAAAGATACATGTAAAAAACGGAGACTTCTCAGAGGTAATTCATGTAATTAAAAGCACGGTGCACAGTAAGACAGATGTACAGATGACACGTTAATTTTCCCTCTGTACTTTGCAGGCAGCCATGTGTTATGTTCATGTAGCAGCCCTCGTTGCGGAGTTTCTGCACAGGAAAAGTAAGTCTGTGCTGTTTGGGAGGCACAAGGACGACGATGCAGTGATGGGTTGCGGGGGGGTCAGAATCTTTGTAAAGAGAAATTTCTCTCGATTTGGTAAATTTTAGAAACAAGCTAAAAAGGAAAAAAAAAATAATGCAGTGGATAAAGCTAGAAGAGGAGGAGTATTTTTTTAAGAAAGGAATCCAATTGTTCATACACAGGCATTTACTAGGCTGGCCAGGTCTGCTTAGACAGTCACATTGGCACGTTGCTGAGTGAAATAAGAACTGACACATCATGTCTCGGTTTAAATGTTCGGTTGTATTTTACATTAGGAAATGTGCTCGCAGGGGAAGCCCGTGTTAAAAACTCAAATGTCAATATGTTCATCAGAAGTATTACTATAGGCAGTACAGAAAACTATAGAATAAAGCAGTCAAAATTCAGTCAAAAAATGAGACTGTAGCCTAACTATACAAATATGTAAAGAACAATCAGGAAAAAAGAGAGTGTTGTGGTTTAATGCAAAATAGAAAGGAAGTCAAGTAAGACCGTGTTGCAGGTTTTCTTTTGAAAATCTGTTCCACAGTTGATATATTGACCCTATTTCTCGTTTCCATGTAAGGGAGTACTTGTTGAAATGGACACTTAACATTTCAGAAAGTTAAGTCTGCATAAAAGCTGATTGCATGCACTGCCTTGGCTGGAAAGGTCTTAAGTGCCTTGCTCAGGGGGCTTGGAGTACCTCCAAATTCTGCACTTTGTGTTGCCTAAGCAGGAAAAATCAGGACTTGTTTTTCTGGTACGTATGCACATTTCACAGGGCTGCAGAGGGGAGAGTATTGAAAGCTGGCAATTCTTTATTTGCACCCTGGAGGCTGCTTACGACAACTGGTGGTAAAGGAGAACTTCTGAAAAAGAAGAGGAACAAATCCAAAGGAATATGAAGTGAATACATTGAGTTATGTCTGTCACTGGCACTCTTTACATATACGTAGGCTGGAAAGGGTTCAGTAAAGGCTGAACTACTCAAAGTTTTGGGGTACAAAACTGTGCTTTCTGCTAGGAGTGTACAGTCCTGTTCACTTACCACCCAGCTGTCCAGCATCCAGCAATAGCTTGCTTCTTGCATCTTCTGTGCACAGATATACCCGTGTCCTCTCCTGACTTTGAGTTGCTTGCAGCCAGTTAGGTTGGTCAAAGATGACTTCCCGAGAGCAGACTGGGAAATCTGCTGTGCTTGGTGTTAGTTACGTACTAGGAATGACTCCCACGGCAAATGGCTGGGGAGGTTCTGACGTGTTCAGTCTCACATAGCAAATCGGTAGCAAAAATGGGAGTCAGGTCCCCTGCTGCTTGTAGGAATTTGCTCTCAGCTAGACTGCTTCCCTGGCCATTAAAGCACGATGCATTTGAGGTATGTTATTCCACTAATCCATTTGCTTTTGTCTGCTACAGAACTCTTCCCCAGTGGATGCACTGCCTTCAGGAAAATCACTCCCAACATTGATGAAGAAGGTGCAATGAAAGAAGACGGCGGGATGATGGATGTACATTACAGTGAGGTGAGGTCCTGTAGGATAGACTACAGGCTATTTGATTGCTGATTAGGATTTAATTTTAGACTTTGCTTGCGTGAGCTCTAACAAATTATAGTTGTGCACTGGCATCTGTAAGGAGGACTGTTCCACAGCAATTTCCCAAGAGAAATCTGCATTGAAGGATTTTTCTGTCTACAATTCAGATAGGTAAAACTGGTGTAAGTTCTTGGTTCCTTTGAAAGGCTTTTCTAGACCTGAGACTGAAAAAGCTACACCGCAGTCTTTGCCTGCCATGTTATGCAAATACTAATTCTGTCAGCGCAGGGCAGCGCAGCATGGTATTTCCAAGGAGGGACAGAATGCGAGTCAAGCTCTGCTGAGTGAGAGGTCAGCTTAAGTTCCCCTTGAGTTAGAGCTGTGCTGCAGGACACCACATTAGCAGAACAATCCAGAAACCATAGCAGGGCACTGGGGAAGTGGGTAGATCCTTCCATGAGTCATAAAGTCTCACAATTACTTCTGCACCATCCCTGTACAACTGCGTTGGTTGGGCCACATGGCTGAGCGAGGTGGCCCTGCAGCCCAGTTGCCTATTCATCAAGACTGGGCTTGAGGATCCTTAACATCACATCCCGCTGCTATCGCAGACGCGTTCCTTGGACGTGTTTCTTAGACATGTACCTCCGACTTCCAGTGCTGTCATCTCCGTACCCTCCCAGAGTTTTGGCATTCTGCTGGGGAGGTAGCTAAACAACCAAGACATACTTGCTGGCTATTGTGCTAATGATTTATTAAGAATGAATGAACTTTTAAAAAATAACTTGGGGTGGGGTTTGTTTGTTTGTTTGTTTGTTTGTTTTTTCCCCAAAATTTAGAATACCTTTGGAAAGGCCAGGAACACACAGGGTTTAAACTTAGGTAACTGTGGCTACTTATACTGGGACCTGTTAAAGTATCTGAAGGTTTTCTCTTCTAATTTTGACTGTTATTAACAACACCCTTTTGGTTGCTCTCATAGGAAATCCTGGTGGAGCTGCTGGAGCAATGTGTAGATGGCCTGTGGAAAGCGGAGCGCTATGAAACCATTTCTGAAGTTTCCAAACTGATCATTCCTATTTATGAAAAGCGGCGTGAATTTGAGGTAGGTATTTTGAACTAGTTTGCATGTACCAGGTAATTTTCTAGATCGCTAAGAAAAAAACAGGAGGCTTTTTTATCTTTGAAGTTATGAGTTAATGAACTGGTGTCAGTAAAGCACACACTGTGCTTCATTGCTGGTCATTAAGCAAATTAGTGAAAGCAATGGTCTGGAGGGTAATTATAAAAGCTAAAGACATGGAAGACTCATATTTAGTGAATAATTCCCATCTTCCTTCCCCTAAAATAAAGCTGTCATCATCCTATATGCCCATCAAACCCAGATTCTTTTTGAGACTGGAGCACTCTAAGGGTTAAAAACAGAGTGAGAAGTGTTCAAAGAAAAGACTAGATCTGCAGGTAATTCAGGGGCAAGCGGAGAGGAAGGAAGGGAGCTGTTACCAGCCCTCCGCCTTCCTCCTTCCCAGCACCTGCTGTGACCCCCTGCTTCGGGGAGGCTGTGGCTCGACTCTCCCCTCTCCCATGACCCCCTCCACATCAGGACAGCATCCAACTACGTAGTTGAAGCTAGAGGAAGCCTTGATCTCTTTATTTCATCATAAAGCTGTTTTTAATCAAAAAAGAATTTCTGGGTAAAGCACTGCAAGCTGCTCTACCCTTAAAGGCTCAGTGAGGGAACGTGCTGAGACAGTCGGCTCAGCCTTCGCTCTGAGGACAGTGCTGTTATTGCCATCCGGGTGCCTTTCAGACCGGAAGATAAGCATGTGCTTAAGACTGAGGTTTTTCAAAGAAAACCGCATGAGTTCAACCTCTTGACAAATTCAAGTTTGAATTCTCCAAAGGATTGTGATTAAATATCTCAGTAGCTTCCAGTGTTAGCTAGAATCTCCTGCATGCAAAATTCTGCTTTAATGATGTCAAGATCTGATTTCCAGAAACTCACTCAGCTGTACAGAACGCTTCATGGAGCATATGCTAAGATATTGGAAGTAATGCACACAAGGAAGAGGCTTCTTGGAACCTTTTTCAAAGTGGCCTTTTATGGACAAGTAAGTATAGACACCGGCTTGCCAGCTACCCCTCACCGGGCATCCTGGCCCCTAAAGCTGCTGCTCTGTCGGACCTGAACCTGAAAAGCCTGCTAGCTCCTCTGGCGCAGCCGCTGGCACGGCCACCTGAGCGGTTCAGTATCGCACCCTTGGGGTGGGGGTCTGTGTCTCTCTCCAGGAGCACCTGATTTATTATAAAGTTTATGTTCTGCTGGTGGGCTTTTCATAAAACAACTCGGCAGTTAGGAAATGGTTTAGCGGGTTCAGAAAACACCGGGGGGTTGTAATTATAGTTATTATAAGTTACAAAAACACAATTTAGTGTGTATAGTATATAACCAGTAACAGTATATAACCATAGTATATAAACAGTAGTAGTAACAGACATTTTCTTCTACAGGCAGTTGCTGCTCCCTTCTAGATATTAGTAGAGTAAAAGGTTATGGGAGAAGCTGGAGGCAAAGTATGTATCAGTGCTGGTTGCATACTTGTAGAGAGAGAGAGTATTTCTTGTTAGCTGAGGTAGCTGAAAAAATGGACAAGACCTGGGGCTGAGAGTCCCAAGAAGGAGTGTGATCGTATCATATCTGATGAAGTCTTCTGAGCCTGAAAGCAGCTGTGCTTTTATTTTTTTTTCTCCAGCTAGAGCAGTTAATCTAATAAAGTGCATTACCCCTCGTCTCCCTTGTGTCTCTGAACTATCTGCTTCTGTTTGTGGACCCGTAACCATGGGGGAGATGCAGGACCCCTCTTTAGAAAATGATATGTAAATGATATTAGCCCTGCCTTTCCTCATTCCTTCTTTTAGAGGAGATGATGAATACCCCTGAAACCATTTTGGGTTTGTCCCTTTGAACACCACTGTCATTACACGCACAACAGAACGGAGCATTGACTTTTGCTGCAGCAAGCATACGTTTTATTTTTGTCCTTATCTTCAAAAGTAAAAAGTGAATAAGGTTAGCAATAGATAAAAGGAAACAACTGCTAGCTTAGTTTTCTAGAAGCCGTAGAAATAACTGGATCAGCCCCTAAAATTAAGCTATGTAACGTATCATCCTGACAACCAATACTTGATCCAGTTTTGTACTCTAAAGCTTTGGCAGCTTGATATGCTGTTTTCACACTCTGTCACAACTTCTGACTGGAAGAGCTCGCCAAAGCATGAAGCTTTCATGCTGTTCCCATTAAAGGGAGGACTGGTGATGCAGGCACGACCTTTGATGCAATTTTGTCGCTGTTTACAGCAAATACACCAAGTTCCACTTCCCTGAATACAAGAGGAATCGAAGCAGAGGAAACCCATTTCTTTCTTTATTGCTTGAAGTCCCTTTCAGCCTACACAAAATCCTTCTCTTCAGACTGTTCATGTGGCTCTGCTGTTAGGGCTTCCTCAACTTTTGTGTCTTTCTGCTCCTTCTCTATGCCATGTTTTTGTGGTTTTTCTCCCGATTGCCTCTTTCCAACTTTCCAAAAAGTCAACCGCTAGCCAAACCCATCTTCCACATTGTTTAGATTTCTCACTGGTCTTACTCAAGCCTTTGTGTTCAGCAATGACGTGTTTGTGTTGGTTGAGGAATGTTATGATTTTTTCCACAATTTTTGAAGGAACCTATTAAACAGGCCAAGTTCAGTCGGACTTTATGCAAGCCATAGCCTTCTAAACCTTCTTGACTTTCTGAAATGTTAGTAGAAAGTTGCTTTCAAAGTAGAAAATCTAAAATAAAGTTTTCCAAGTGAAGAAACCCAACTATTCCTCACTACTTGTTTGTGTTTAATGCTAGACGTTCTTTGAAGAAGAAGATGGGAAGGAATACATCTATAAGGAACCCAAGCTGACCGGCCTCTCGGAGATCTCCTTCAGACTTCTTAAACTTTATGGAGAAAAATTTGGGTCAGAGACTGTAAAAATTATCCAGGATTCTAACAAGGTAGAGTTAAACCGCATGAACAAGCTAACGAAATGCTATTAGCAGTGAACATCAGGGCCACGTACTAGAGAGTGCACTGATGAGTGTGACAAAAAAATAATATGTTCAAATGCTGTTCAGGGCCTGGGGCTGCACTGCTCTAAGCACTGTGCAAATGGAGCACAGGAGGATGAGCTTTGCTCTGTGGAGCTGAAGGTGGGAGATGACAGAGCGTCCCTTCCTTCTGCCTGTAGGAATGGAGGAGTGAGCCTGTCTTCCACCCTCTGACAAGCACCTTGCTTCCAGTTGCCCCTTGCATCCTCATGCTCCTGTGTGGACGTGTTGCACAGCTTGACGAGTTTTGGTGCTGATGTGGCTCCCAGGTGGAAATAAATGAATTGGGAATTACGAATGGGAAATTGCAATCCACATCTGGCTGAGTCCTGTTGTTGGGAGGCGTTAGGAACCAGCACAGAGGAGCAGATGATTGGAAGCAGAGTTACTTGTTGCTGTGACACTGCAAGTCTAAAAGAAAATCTCGTGTGCCCTTGCAGCCATAGCTCCTTCCTTTTCCTATTGAATACCCATTTCTGTTCCCTGCAAGGGCTGTTCACACCCCTCGTTTGCAACTGTGGATATGTCTGGGTTACTAAAGACAATACTGGCGATCCCAAAGCTTACTTTGTGCAAGCCCACAGATTTGCATGCCGCAGCGCAGTACTGCATGAACGCTAGCTCCTGGCCTGGAAGCAGTATGGGCATGTAAGAAGGACTAAGTAGCTCAGGTGTGTGCTGCATTGATGAACAAGGTGATAGGGCTACCTGTTCCAGATGCAGCTTGTTTGGGCCCAGATGAGGTATTTCTCGTGCGTCATTGACTTGTGTGTCTGCTAGCGGATGGTCTAGACATCACAGCTGAGGTCAAAGGGAGTCATTCACCTGCATGCAATGGGGCTGGGTCAGCAGGGAATCAGTTTAAGTCAGGTCCCAGTAGATAAATGAACCAATTATAAGTGAAGTCATTAACCTTTGCTCTCCTAGTGAGTAACCCTCTTATTTCGCAGGTCAACATTAAAGACCTTGATCCTAAGTATGCCCATATTCAAGTGACTTATGTGAAGCCCTATTTTGAAGAGAAAGAAATCTCTGAAAGAAAGACTGAATTTGAAAGAAATCATAACATCAACAGATTTGTATTTGAAACTCCTTACACTTTATCTGGAAAAAAGCACGGCAGTGTGGAAGAACAGTGTAAAAAAAGGACCATTCTAACTAGTAAGTACAAGCATCTGAACATGAGACAGTATGTATCAGCAACTATTTGTAGACAATTTTAGCTCATAAAAATATTCCAAAGGAGTCAGAAATTTTCTCAGCTACTTAATCAGAATTGTGATACAATATTCTGGTTGGGAGGGGGAATTTACCTTATATTTGTATGTGCAATTTTTTACAAATTAATAAATCGTGCTGTTAAATTATAGCTTTATTTGGGATTTCACACACACTGAGTAAAACCCTGAGGGCAAGGATCTGCCTGTATATGTTCTATGAAGAGCATTCCTGTTTGCTGCATGACTTTTCAATCTCTAAACTTCCTTTGCTGTTTCTGGTAGCTTTGAACTCCTTTCCGTACGTAAAGAAGAGAATTCCAATCAATTATGAACATCAGGTTAATTTAAAACCAATTGACGTCGCTACTGATGAAATAAAAGACAAGACAGCAGAGCTGCAGAAACTCTGCTCTGCTGGTGATGTTGACATGATCCAGCTGCAACTCAAATTGCAAGGCTGTGTTTCTGTGCAGGTAAGACTTGATGTCTATTCAAAATTACATTTATATACACATCACAAGAGTGAGTCATCTTTTCATGACGCAACACATTTACTTTCCAGAAATCATTAACTACCTCGTTTGCAGCACTGCAGCCGTCAGCCTGCCAGCAGAGTTGCCCTGTCGCACGCAGTGGTACGTTAGCGGGTGGCTGATGGCAATAAGCATTTTGTCCAGGGGTGTTTACAGTGTCAAGCTGCAGTGTAATTGCACATGAGTTGGCCACGGGTGAATGCTAAAATATTCTGAACTCTCGAAGATTGTACTGTAAGAATCAGGCACAAATAGCCTTATTGTGAGCCTGCCTTCTCAAGCTGGATAAATGACCTTAAGACTCAGACCATACTGCTTTTCCAAACAGAAAGAAGAGGAAAGTATGAGGAAGCAGACTGCATCTCTTTTTATCTCCATTTATCTTTTGGTCTTAAAAAAACAAGCTGGAAAAACTACTACTCAGCTGTTGAAAATTCAGGTGCCTCTGGTGACATTAGTAATGCAGAGTTGGTGGCATTCAAATAATATACTAATGTTGGGATTTAAAAAAAAATTGTTATTCCCTTCACAACTGCCTTTAGCAACTCAACAGAAGTTCTAGCATAAATGATTTCTTGCTTCTTTGGTTCTAGGTTAATGCTGGTCCCTTGGCCTATGCCAGAGCTTTCCTAAGTGACAGCCAGTCCAGCAAATATCCTACTAAGAAGGTGAATGAGTTAAAAGAAATGTTCAGGTAGGATTTCTAACGTAATAAAAACTAGCCAGCTGGCTGGAACGTGGTACCTGCTTTGCTTATATTTTTGTCTGTCCCCAAGATCAGCAGATGCTGAATGCTTCGATGTGCCATATAAAGATCCAGGTCTCGCGGGGTTGTGGGTGCTCAGGCGGGCATATGGAACTATGTATGTCGAGAGTTCCCAAACCCAGGGCTGTGATCTCCGTGGGGAGATCTGCTTGAACGCCTGCTTCAGCAGTTTGTGTGGGTATTTGAGATTATGATGTGAAGCAAGTACGTTTGAAAACCAGAGGTCTGACCGTTTTGTGTCCGGGGATCTTTCATGTTGTGCATTGTTTCCCAATCTTTCCAAAGGGATTTTTTTACTAGCTAATGATGAACTTGAAATATTTTAAAGCAAATCCCTTCCTAGTTTATGGAGGACTGTCGTTCTTGTTTCTGTTGCTAATTTTTGAAATTATGTATGTGACGTGCACAGGCGTTTTTCTAACTCCTGTCCCTTAGGGGAGGTTTTACCTCCCACTTGAAAGCGTCCCCAGAGATATCATCAGGCAGCTCCTGCTTCACCTCAGGACAATGAGCCTTTGCCACACTATTTTCTGGACCTCTCGGGAGCAACCAGTTGCCCACCAGCTCCTGCAGTCATTACCGGGTGCTGGTGACGCCCATTTCGCCCATCGGTCACTGTATGGAGAAGGCAGCATTTAGGCCACTCCTGTTTTCCTTCGGTGTATTGAGTAACCTAGCAAACCATGGAACGAATAAGGGAACAATCCCTGCAGACCTGCCACGCGTGGATGCAGAACAGAGGGAAGTCGGGTTTACTTTCCAGCCTTGCAGTGCAGCCAGGAGGACAAACACAATCTCTATTTCATGCAAAAAGTCCTGGAAAATCCCAGTTGTGCTTGTATTTTCATTGTAGTCCATAAAAAAAGAGAAATATGCGTGTGAAATGAAGCGAAGAAAGCGGTAACCAAGAAAACAATATCAGAGCTCCCCATGATCTAAATTTCTTTCTGGAGGGTGTGTCTGCTATTAGCAACTTGACCTCTGAAGCACACGTGCTACGTCACGTCCATCCAGATCTGTCAAGCCCTGTGTGACTGATTTCCCCTCCGTGCCTGACCGTGGCCTCCCTCTGTTTTGTGACCCTGTGTGCAGCTGGTTGGGCTTATCTGGGATCTGCAAGCTGTGTGTGGTCGGGGTGAAGGTGTGAGACCACCGGGTTGCACTGCGGGTGTCCCATCTGCTGAGGGTCATGGCTCGAAGGAGCTCCAGCAGAAAGCCCAATGCCCGTGTTGCAGTCCCTCCCCATTCCCCGATCCGCTGCGCCAGGGATGCTCCTAGAATGCGACTTGTTCCAAACATTGGGAAAAAAGGGGGGGGGGGAAGAGATTTGCCTATCTGTTTGTTTGCTTTGGTAGAAGACTGGGCTATTGTAATGCCCAAAGTTCATTCCTTTCCTCCCCAGGAAGTTTATCCAAGCCTGTGGAATTGCTCTGGAGCTCAACGAGCGACTCATTAAGGAGGATCAAGTGGAGTACCATGAGGGGCTGAAATCAAACTTTCGGGATATGGTGAAAGAGCTTTCTGACATCATCCACGAACAGGCACGTACCGCATGTCAGGAGCCCACGGAGGTGGTTCTCTGGGCTCGAAAACTAGCTAATGCTGAAAACTGACTGAAAACTAATTGAAAACTTGGTCGCTCTTCATGTTATTTAGCTAAATAGAAAAAGGCGAGTAACTGAACGTGAAAAGTAAATGATACACTCGGTGGATTCCTAAAAGGGGTTTGTTGACTGAAAGTCTCAGCCTGGTGTTGGTACACAGTGTGCTTCAGGGTGGCGTCTTCGCTGACACATACCATTAGTTTTCTGGCTGCTGTGGTCATCAGAAATCTTGTGCCATGTTTTGCCTCATGTTTTCTACATCGTAAGAATCCTGTGATAAGTCACAGGTTGAAATTCTCTGGCAAAATTTCCATTTCCTCAGTTATATCCAGCTTAAGTTCCTTTTTTTAATTAGTTTTCATTAAAGGATGTTTTCTTTTAATTTTGGCCTAATGCCAACATGCTATTTATGTTACAATATTTGTGCTAAGTTATCTGACCTACGTTTTAGTGTTTTCTTGGATCTTTCTAGGAAAACACATTTGAATAGTAGCATTCAAAGAACAGTTACACTTCTACCTAGTATGATGCTGTGAAATTAGATGAAAACTGGCTTTCCGAAGTAATCTCTGTGCCTCTGCTCTTTAATTTTGCCTTCATTATGACAAAAGAAAGCTCATTGTAGATTTATAGTACCAAGCGCATAAAATGAATGGTACAGACTGCATTGTGATCCGTAGTACTTGAAATTTAGAAGAGTATTTTCAGACTCTCCCAGTTACTCAACACACAGTCCATGTGTGACTATTAATTAAAAATGCAACATTGGAAGTCACTAAAAATGCATAGGCAAATTCCACAGTAAGTTGAGCAGTTGTTGAAATTAATGCAAAAATGTGCAAGTGGCAAAATAATACAACGGCACCAGGCTGCTATTTGTAAGTTAGGTTTATTTACAATAAAATAACGCTTATGGGAATCAAACAGAGTCTTGTTATGGAAGAGTACGGTATCATTTCAGGGAAACAGCCTTGTGATGGGGCTGAATTTTGTTGTAGGAGTATAAGGGAGGATCCGTTTGAGAATACGTGACTGCTGCATCCACCTTGCTTTTGTTAGATTTCCCTGCTATTCTGCTCATGACCATCGTTTTCTTAGTGTGCAAACTACTAATTTTGCACGTTCGGCACACTCATTTTTTCATGTACATTCCCTACCATGTATACTCCACTGCTGAATTTTGCTCAGAGGTGCTCGTTCATAGGAGTTGCCACCTGCTTACTCTAAGCCATTTGCAAGTAAACCTTTCCAGGACATTTAATTTGCATGCAGCTGCTGGAAATTCTGTGGTTTCTGCATTCTGCAATAGTCAAATCAAAACCAAATCACTCAGTTCTGCACCGTCGCAGTACAACAGTTAAGATTATCTTAGAACAAAGAAGCATTGTTAAAGCACCCTCCCTGTTACCTTGATAGATTTACAAACCCGCTGTCATATTGTCTTTGGTTAATGGGCAAAATATTACGGCAAGTGAAATGTCGAAGTGAAGGGCTCACTGGGAAGGATATACTTTTCATTTTCTTCTTGTATTAGATCAAAAGACAGCTGAAAAGATCATGTTTACAAGCACTGTTCTTTATGGCTGTGCAACATTATGAAGATAACTGCTGACTTGAACTTTGTATTGCCATCGAATGACCTAAGCATCTAACAAATTAAATTTAATAGAACACGTTTTCCTCTTCTGCAAAGTTACTCAGTTAAACATAAAAAGTATGCTACATTAATTTAGGGTTCTCACTGCAAATAACACATGCTTTTCTAAATACTGTCGGTGCCCCAAAACCACAGAGGCAGCGCACTTAGTTGGAGATGGCGGGGCAGATGGGTAGCCCACTGGGTCAGCCTGTGACCTACCTACAGAGCTTTTAAGTTAGGGAAATGTAAACACAAAAAATTGATAAACTGCAGCGGAACAGGTACAGGAAGCCTCAGGGAGTGGCAGAAAACTGGATGTCCAGAAACTGTTTGTGATGGCCAGCGATCTCAGTTTCACTAATGCAAATTCAGGCTAACTAACTTATTGACTGGGGAACCAGAGGGTGGAAAACAAACAGGCGGTCAGCTCTGGAGCAGCTCTACCGGTCCAGTTAGATCCTGCGCTGTAAAACCATCCTTCAGGTTATAAAGTACAAAATCTTGGCACATGGCACGGATGTAGTGAGTGTTTGCTGTATTTAGCTGCAGGTAACTCCCCGTGCTTACCAAAAAAAATAGTAGAATTCTGTTGCTACTAAGATATAATAAAAAATTGGTGTACAGAGAATTGTTTCTTTCCTATAGTGGATAGCCGTAACTAAAAATGATCCCGTAATACACAGAACAGTGTATATCTGAATGCTACAGAAACTGCTAAATTACTCTTCTTTCTCATTTCTTTGTTATGCTGCCTTTGCGACACAGCTTTGAAGACAAGGTTGGCTATCTCTTTGCATACCTTTTTCAACAGCTTGATGATAATAACGGACTGAAACTTGTACTGAATTTGTGATTATTTGGTTTTGTCTAGATCTACCATGAAGATACAATGCATTCGCCGTGGATGCACGACTCCCTACACGTCTTCTGTGCCATCAGCGGAACATCTGGTGATGGAGGTTACTGTTCACTCAGACCCACTGCTGAAATATAAACATATCAGTCATATTTTACAGAGCTTTCTCAGGAATACTTGGAACTGTACACAGGATGTTTAAGAAAATCCGTGATGAGCAAAGATTCCATTTTTCTGTTTTCCCCCAAAGTTGCCATGCTTTCAAACAGGGTGCTTGCTTATTTTGCTGAGCAACATTGAAAGTGCCTGGACATTGCACCACTGTGCTTGTTTTCTACTATTTTTTTTAAGCTAAATGTATAACAGGACATGGAAAGGCAGTTATCTAAATATGTATTGAGTTGCTGAACTATGAATTGAAATGACAATGGTACTGTGTAAAGTTGTACAATGGAACATAATAAAATGTAAAACTACTTTGTAAATAGAAGGAGCGTAGAGTATATAGAACTTAGCATTATATCATATTTGCTGCTAAAAGCTTTGTTGGACAGGGAACGTGAAGGAGAAATGTAGTCACTAGTAAGAGACCTTCCTCTTCTAAAAGGTGACTTGGGGTCCCGACGCCCCCGTTGCACCAGACAAGGAGAGTGAACGTGCCCTCGTCTGGCATAACTAAAGCCAAGTCAGAAATGATAATTTTCATACGTCCTCTGAGCAGCTAATTGTAAAGTAACCTCCGTGAGAGCTGAGCTTGCTATAGCTGATTTCAATTTTGGCTAACCTGTCGCAGCTGCAGGAGGATGGACTGTACTCACTGAGGACAACCTAAGGGATTTGTCATTTCAAACGACTGTTTCTATTTACCACTCATGGCCTCGCACAAACTGAGGACACCCTAAATTGAGTTGGGAATTAGCAAGCGCTTTAACACCTTTCAGAAAAATTCTAAGAATCTCTGAGATGTACTTTAAAAAAAAATGCAGCAGATCAAAATAACTCGTACAAAACTGAGGGGTTTTTACCATCATACGCCATGCATGTTCCCTCCTGTTAAACAGATCTGCTTTCTGAAAGCCCCTTGGTTTTGTCTGACAGGCGGCTGGAGAAAATGTATTTTCCCAGAATTCTTTTATTCCTTCTTCCCCTCCCCAAAGCTTTAATACATTGTCTCTGTCTCTCTTTAATATGACACTTGCAGATGCAAGAAGAAGAAAACAGATCAGTCATTCTTTTATCCAGCAACATTTTTAACATCTGTGTTTTTCGACATCCCATCAATTGTAAATATGGTTCCAGTAGCTCATATGGGAAGGGCGGGGGTTTTAAGGATAGGTAACAAAATGCCATAATAAAAGGACTCCAGCTGGGTATTTAGCTTGGCTATAGCGTCTATAAAATGTTAAGCTTCTAATTTCTGTAACAAAAATTATCTTCAAATAGTAACAACTGGACCACATTTCAAAATGTTTATTATGCATGATTCTAAATACCTAAAATTAATTGTCTTCTGAGAAAATAATGTTGTGATCCGTAAATTCACCCATTAGCTGTCGCAAGCAAAATACAGATGTGCCTATGTAACGAACAGACCACACTTCTGCTTGTATGTGCTTTTATGCCAGGCAGGCTCTAAATTTAGCTGAACAGAAAGAGGAAGAGCCTAGTATGTTTAAGTATGGTTACTACCTTATTGATTTTCATCTTTCAACAAATCATATTTAAAGGCAGATAGTGAGAGTTTTCCAAATTACTAAAAGGCGATGAAGCTGTTGAATAGTGGATATGTTACAAGAGTTTTTTGGAGCTAATTAAACTGCAAACATCATCCTAAAGGCATGTCTTGAATAGGATCGGCAGTGATGAGATGCGGACGTCCAAAAGCCCTTGCGCTATAGCTCTCTGAAATACTACAGCTAACCCAGTAGTTTTCCTGGAATTGCAGTGAAATTCTCATTCGTGTTTGTTGATGTCTTTAATGTTCTGCAATAACATTGCTGGCTGAATTTTCAATCGCTGTTGCTTATTTTTACTGGAATTCCAGTGAAATTCTTACTCATATCTTCGGATGTCTTTAATGCTCCAAGATGAATTTTTCTCTGAACTTCTCAATTTATTGCTGATGTTGGAGTTGTTCTGTCATTTTAATCTAAGATACTGGAAAGCTGTCCCAGTAATTCAGCCGAAAAAAGCATTTAATACCAGTGCAATTAGAGCATACACAGTCAGTACATTTCAGAATGCCCGCTTATATGCAGTTTGGATGAATAACAAAAATGATCATGCCCTAAGTATTTGCCTTCTGTCCTGCAGGTAAATAATTCGACTGGATTTTTAACAGAAAAATCCCAAAGGAAAACGTGTCCTTTTTAGACGGGTTGTAAAAAGGCTGGTGACCAACCAGCTTGGTTTTTCTCTAGACTTTCACCAACCTAGACATGAGAGGGAGCGGTCATGAGATATTTTACAGCTGTATCTGGGCAACGGTGCCAAGAGGATGTTCACGTTTTCTCTTCCTGTCCTTTTGCTACATAATTATCCCAGTTCAAAGAAGTCCTCCAGATTTTTTCTTTTTTCTGGCTGAAATAGCTTAATTCACAGATCTATCTGGGGACTGCACTATCTGTGTGCCTGTTTTACGGAGCTGGCGCTCACATTGGGTACTTCCTATTTGCTACCTTTTTTGGAAGAATACAAATGTTTATTGTTCATTAACACTTTGGCTTTTCTTATACCACCTAAGGAAAGGTGGGAGTTTTTTGGTTTGTAAAAATTAGTAGACATATTCCAAATTACAACCTGGCACGCACTCTTTCTATATATCAATATAGCTACACGTACGTATTTTCTATGTGCACCTCTAATTACTTTTGCTGCAAAACTGCTGTATAACATCAAGTCTTCAGAAGGGATGCGTTGGTAATTTTGCATAAAAGGAGAGAAATAGGATAAAGTATCTGTCCGTGAGGATTAAGAGCAGTTGGCTGCTCTCAGACTCGGGCCCCTTTGGGATAAGGGTATGTGTTAGAGCAGATTGTTTGCAAACAGGACACACAAAGCAACACGGGGTCTGCCAGCACCGTACAAGAACGTGGCTTTGGAGATTTACACACCTAGACAGAGTAAGCAAAGTGTAAACATTTACTCTCTTCTTTGACTTACTGCTTTTCTTTCTGCAGAGAGATTAGAAAAAGTAGTATTTTAAGACAAATAACTTCAGTTACATTTCTTTCCCCCAAAAAATCTGGAACCCAGAATTTACTGCGGCCAAGGATGTATTTCTACATACTACGTGATGTTCTGAATTTCTTCTGAAAACAGAAATTTTCATGAGATAGGCCAAGAAATGGAAAATCATGGATGTAAGAATATCTGTAGTAACGTGTTTATTTTGTTTCAGAAGTGTTTTGAACATATACCACATGGTATTTTGACACAGACTAAGAGTTCACATAAGCGTTTTATCTCAAAGTAGATAAAATATGTTCTTTTTCCCTTCTTGTAGCGACAGAGTCCCAAGGACTTCGCAACAGGCTTCAGAATAACCCTACAATTTGACATAACACAGCCCTGGAGGACTGGAGAAAAACAGAAGAGGAAATCATGGTCTCAAAAGTCCCATACAAATTAAACCACATCTTGCTCAATTTACCCACTTCGGGAGAGCAGCGTGTGTCTAGGGTCTTTCATTTGATGTTCACTGAGCTGAGTTCTTCTAATTAAACAAGGGGTTCTTACTGGATTTAGGAATACTGTATACAGCTATTTATTATGCAGCCACAGACCGTAGTACTTAACCTTTAAATAATACGCTTGTGTCAAGCAATGATGAACCAACTATGCCACACACAATATTTCAGCTATTCTGGATGTAATTTACTCTCTTTTCATGTAAATTTAACACCTGCTACTACATATTCATAACAGAAGTGCTTTTACCGTGCCTGTTGTATGTATGTGTGTTGTGCAGGCCCTGTTTGACCTGCTGCGTGTGACGACGGAGGGTGCGTCGCGTTCGCCTCGGCTGCCGACGATGTACCCGTGACCCCCCGTAATACCCAGTGCTGCTCCAGAGCGCTCGGAGACCAGCCGCCCTACAGCGCTCTCTTTATTCTCCTTTTCTTTTTCTTGAAGAATTAATAATTTTGAGAAGCCAGGGCAAAATCACATTTCAGTCAATCCAGATAAAAGAGAGTTTATTCCAGGTCAAAATAAAAGACTACAAAAACAGGAAAAGTAAGTGTTGCAATAAATATGTTTTGCTTAGGGTTTTTTTCCCTTCACAGGACAGGATGAGTGAGCTGAAGCTAATAGCTGTGTAAGATTCACGGGGCTAAAACCCAATCGAATGAGCTATTGCCTATGCTGCCTCTAAAGAAGATTACTGTAATAAATTTCAAATATATAAGTACACCAAACAAAACAGTTAACACCCAATTATTCAGCAGCAAACAGAAGATGTTGATTCAGAAATACTGAAGGAGCACAAACACCACATCCAGCTCGGGGGATCCCAAAACCACGATTCACAGGGAAACCTGAGCCGGACGTGAAATGCATACCAGCTTCTAAAGAGAACTAAGGTGTGAATCACCGGGGAGGAAATGTCCCAGCACATCACCCTGCCTTCCTGAAGAATGTTCAGTCAGTTTGTGATCAGGTTTTTGCTCTGTTTCGTAGTGCCAATTTTCAAACCCAGACTTTTGGTCTTTGGGAATGCATTTACTGTCGCTCCTCTCCGACTAACCCAAGTGGCTGGCATGCTGATATGCACGCCAAGCTCGGGCAGTCATGGAAGGCAGGTGTAACTGTTGTTATACCAGCAGATACAGGACAAACGGCTTTATCTACGGCTGTCTTCTACCACTGAGGCTTCCTGCGTGGGGCTCTTGCAAGCCCTGGCTGAGCAGCTGTAGAACCGGCTTCATGCCCTGCCTCCGTTGACGGGTAAAGGAGTTGTTACTCCCTTGCCGAATAAACAGACGAATTAAATAGACCTTGTATTTAGGGAACTGTGAGCAGAAAAGTCGATGCATGGACTTGCAGTAGCAATTCATTGGAGAGGGGTACAATTTTTGCAGAAGCATACTTGGATCTACATCTACCCCAAAGCGCTCTTCAAAGGACGTTGGTTTTATTCCGCTTAATTTCTGATTTCCGGCAATGCTTGGGCAGCAGCTCGGAGAGAATTGCAGAGGTCGTGGCCGTTCTGAGCACACGTATCACAAACTCTAGGCGTCCCCCAAAGAACACTGAGGTCAAAAAGGGAGAGGCCCCGTGAGTCAGACCACGTTTTTCAGCTTGCAATTTGGGAGTTTTGTGCCGCAGATCCAGCTGTATTCTAATTGAGCCCTTTTTTGACCCCAGCCACCTTCTGAAGAGCCTATAATGATGTCGGTTGAGACCTCAAGTATTGACAGAAGCTGCTGCAAAATCAGAAATTAAAAAGGTGAGATTCCATCGGTGAGATTGATCATCGGAGATCCATCAGCCCCATGCTGCCTCTTGTTGGACCTAGGAATCATGCAGCCACGCATCAGCACCATTTGTTAATCTGAGGTAGGGAATATGTGCAGAAAAAAAATGTTAGTCGGGGTTTTTTTCATGCATTGGCAAACTCGCTGCACGGCCCCACGATGGGTGGAAAGAGCATTTCCACGATGGGTGGAAAGAGCAGGAGCGCACGGCCAAGGGCAGAGCACCAGCATGACTGTAAATCAGTTTACGCCAAGCACGAAGCCATATCCCAAGCACTTATTTAACAGATCATTTTAAAGATACCTCAGGTGTGTCTGTACCAGTTCCAGTCACCGCAGCGCGGGAGCGTTGTCTCGCAAGAACATGAGCAAGCATGAGGTTTGCAACAGAAAGATGCGGGACAGGACTCAATGAGCTTGAGAAATGGGAAGTCTTGGGTAGGTGGCAGGGATCGAAGGCTTTGGCAGGAGTTCTGATTGCCCTGCGCCGGGAGGGGAACGTGACGACACGCCGAGCGCCTGGGGAGGAGGGAGAGAGGCAGGGAAAAACATTCAGCTGCCTCCCATGATGGGCAGGTAGCCAAAAGCACGTGAGCCACGGGATGTGTGCGTGGCACCGGCTCTCCCGGGAGAAAGAGTGGATGAAACAGAAATAAGGAAAGAAAACATTAGCAAGGAAACCGAAAGCAAGAGCGAGGTTGCTGTATCTCGGATCAGCTTTGCTCTCCAAAGGCCATCGCGAGCGGGCACAGGCCGTGCCGGCTATAGGTAGTCGCGCTGTCTGATCGCAGTCACACAGCTTAGACGTTGCACGTCCTGGAACTTGAAGCCACAATTTTTATTTGATTATAATTGCCGGCCCTTGGGCGCTTTCTAACAGCAACTAGGAAATTTGCTAAATCCTCGTCTTTTCCCAGGAGTGTAAAAACAAACAGGCTGAAAAGAAAAAAAAACCATTCAAACAGGATATTCCCCGCCCTATCATAAAAAGATCCGCTTCCCTTTTTCTAAAACTAGTGTCTAAAAAGCAGATGAGCTCTTGCAAAACTCCTTGAAGAGCTGAGTAAATACCGAAGCGTTCGGTTGCCTTATGAATAAGTAATTTTCACTAATGAATTTTGGTTTGCCTTGAAACTTAGCCCAAGCTCCCTCTCTGCTGGATCTGTACCCTTGTTATAATAGCTGTATTTGGGTGGCAACTAGGAGCAGGCTTGCTAGCTACCACAAAAATCTAGTTCCGAAGAAAAAGCCGTATCCCAATGCTTTCTTAGCCTGAAACTATCAAATTATCACTTGCGTGATATTCCCACTTCTGGGAAAACTCCTTGCCGCATCACACCCATAAAAGTGAGAGCACAACGGCGAGTGACCGTATTGTGTTCGGAAGGGGCTGAATCAGCGAGCGTTTGGGGAAGTTTGTGGAAAGAAGAATCTGTAGTAGCGGGTCAGAAAAAGAACAATATGCGTTTTTAGTATAGATGAGAACTAGAGAGAGAACCTGAATTTGCAGGAGGGATTTTGAAAAGAGTTCTGCCGGGGGAGGTGAATAATTAGGTTTAACATCAAAAGACGTGGCCGGGGACGTGCTAACGTAGCGGCTTTCCCTGCGGGAGGATGTGGCCGCCTTGGGCCCGCGCCAGGGTCAGCAGGAGCTGCGTGGGGACCTGGGGGTAAAAGCAAAATGACTTTGACTCCCAAAACAAGATCTGTCAGAGTTTACGGCCGAGCCGAAGGGCAACGGAGGGGCGTTGGCAGGGCGTTGCTGGAGGGCGCGGTGGGGCCCGGGGCTGCAGCCGGGCGCGGGGCGGGGTGCGGGGGGCGGTGCGGTGCAGTGCAGTGCGGGGCGCGGGGCTGTGCGGTGCGGGGCGGTGCAGTGCGGGGCGGTGCCGGCCGCGGCCCCTGCAGAGGGCGCACGGGAAGAGCTCGGGGTCCCGCAGCAAGGCTGCGGTGCGGGGTTTTGCGGCGGGGCCCTGGCGGGGCTCCGGGAGAGCCCCCGGGGGGCGCAGAGGGCTCCGGGGGAGAGAAAAGTGTCGCTGCGGCGTGGGTGCGGGCAGCGGTGGGCAGCAGGGGCCGGCAGGAGGGGACACAGGGGGGGACACGAGGGGTGGCAACGGAGCGGGGGGAGCGGGGCAGGGACGCGGTGGGCAGCTCCCCCGGCAGCAGGGCAGGCGCAGCCCAGCCCCGCAGCCCCGGCAGCCCCGCAGCCCGGCCCCGGGGCGGGCAGGGCGGTGCTGCCCAGGTAGCGGGGGCGGACCGCTGCCCCCGCCGCCCCCGCCGCCCGCCCCGGCCGCCGCTCGCCGCTCGCCGCTCGCCGCTCCCCGCTCGGCTCGGGTTACCTGGGCGGGCCGCGGCGCGGCTCTTCCCGTCTGGCCCGGCCCCCAGGACGGGAAGGGGGAGCCAGGGGCCGCGCACGGCCGGCCGGGACGCCGGAGCCATGGATCTTCGCGGAGCTTCGCTGCGGTGCCGGCTTCTCCTCGCCGTCTGCTGGGTGGTCGCCGCGGGGACGGCGGCAGGTAGGAGCGGGAAGGGGAGCGGGGCCACCGGCCGGCTGCCAGCCAGCCCCCAGCCGGGCTCGCCCCGCCGCGCTCCCGGGCGCTCGCCCCGGCCGGCGGAGCCGGGGCCGCCCGCTGCCGGCCCGATCGCGGCCGGGGCCGGGGCCGCCGCTGCGGGACCGCCCCGTGCGGGGGTCGGGGGCGCCGCGCTGCCCGCCCGGCTGCGGGCCCGGTGCGTGTGTGGCCGGGCGGCTCAGTGAAATGCTTTCGTTTTGTCGGAGAAATGCGAAGAGCAGCGCCGGTCAGAGGAACGGCGATGCTTAAAAATCTGCTTTCCTCTCCACGGCAGCGTTTGGCGGGGCCAGCAGAAACCTTTTCAGCTCCGTCCCGGTTCCCGGGGCTGTCTCTGCCCTGGAAGCCAGAAGCCCACCGCCCCTCGCCCCGCGGTGGCTTGCGGTGGGCGGGCGGGCGCTGGCCGCGCTGCGGGAGCCGCTCGCCCGGTGCCGGGGCTCGGCCTGGCGCCCGTGGCGTTCGCCGCGGCTTCGCAGTTTGCCCGCTTTTGGAAGCACCGGCGTTTGGCTGCGGGAAGGATGCGGGTGTGAGGGGGGGTCGTAAGAAACGGGGCGCGAAGGCCCGTCTGTCTTGGCTAACGTGAGCCAAAAATACAGTTGCAAACAGAATTTTTCAACCGGCTGCAATTCGGTTTGTAACTATGAAATCAACCTTAAGAAAATACAGGAGGACAAAACACAAAGTATTTTTATGATACTTTACAACGCTTTTACGATACTTGGTGCAAAGTATTTGTTGATGTTTCCGCAGCATCGCTTTGAGAAATGAAATGTTATTTATGCGGGTTGCCGCAGCTGATCTCTGCAGTTACTGCTGCGCTTTATTTTCTTAGGAGCATCGCTCTGGGTTTGGTTTTTAAGAGCGAAATAATGTCTCGCCTGTGTCTTGTAGTTGCTCTTTCAGTAGTTCTGCTAAATTGCTGTAGCGATGAGATTTTAATAACAAAAGTATTCGACTGTATATATATTTTATACAGCAAAAGGATGAGACTGGCCAAGCCTATGAATAAAAGCAAATCTTCAGCTGAATATAACATTAAAGCACGAGCTTCAGAATTGTATAGACTAACCTAAAACCTACTAGACTTAAACTTTTTATGCTAATACACTTTATTAATTTATTTCTAAACCTTGAATATTCCCAGTTCTTACTTTGTGAGGTTAGAAATCTGCAAGCTTAAGCACAATTACTTCTAATCAAACCTATTAAAAGGAAACGTGGAGAACTTCAGAACGGGGATCGGGGATGACACTGTTTTTTGAAATGGTTTGCAGCTTTTGTAGGTAATAAAAAGTGATCACGAAAAGACGATGCTTGGAGCTTTGTAGCTTGTTGAATAAACATATTATTTTACGTGATCTAAAGGACTTAGTATTTGCAAATTTAAGCCTCCAATGCTGTTCTTAAAACCCGTCATAAGTTTTTGTTGGCAGAACAGGTAGTAGGCAAAGATGGTCTGGCGAGGTTCGGTTTCTCAGAGACCGTATTTTTGTAAGAACAAGAATTTCTCTGCTGCCAAGGTCAGCTGTAAAACTGAACGAACAAACAAATCTCAAAAGTTTTAACTATTCAAAAAGCTAAGCATATTCAGACTGAAACAGTAAATCCTAGTAATTATTCTCATTTTCTGTGCAAGCATACGTTATCGGCGCATACAGGCGGACGGCAATGATGTCTGATCTCTGCCATTGCCTGTCCTTCAACCATGCAAAGGTCTGAGAAAGCTCCGGGAGTTTGATCAATTTTCTCCAAGCTGTGGCAGCTCTGGCTCTCGGGAGATGTAAGATAACGGCGTCGTGGACGCTTTGAGCAGAATTCTTGCTGAAAGAAGCTGCTTTGCCTTTCCGTCTGCCCTCTTCCCTGCGCTAGCAGAAGGCAACGGGGCCGCGCCGTGGCCTGGATGGGAAAACTGATCTCGGGGGGGTTCTTCTGCCCTTGCCTAGGTGCTCCCCCAAATGCTGGGGCAGGTTGAGCCTGCTTTCCTGGAACAAGCACGTTTCCTGGGGTGAGCAAGACCCGCAGCCTTAGTTGATACCAGTTTGAAGTGTTTGTGAACCTGCTGCGTAACAAGGGTGCTTGCTTTCCACAGACAAACAGGTGACGGTGCCTCAGCGATGAGACCTGTAGCTACCCTTGAGGAGCAGTCTCATTTGGCCTCGTATTTAATATCTCCTGATAGTACACATTAGAGTAGCCCTTAAAAAAAAAAACACAACAAAATTCACTTTCAATTTCTTAGGGAATTACCAATCGGTAGGTTTTTCTAGAATTGGAGTCTGACACATACTTTAATTTTTACTGGCAGTTTTCTGTTTTCTGCCGTATTTCCCTTCTTTGTTCTTCTACTACGACCTTCAAGCTGTGTGACTGGGTATCGAGCGCTCTGTGACTCAGGACTGCCCAAGAGTAAGGAAGGGTCAACGCACAAATGGATTTATCCCAGCAGCTCTCTCTGAGTCACGGCTCTTCCTCTGCTTTTGTCTTGCTTTTGGGGAGGTGGAAAAATGTACCGCTGATGTGCGCCAGCAGCAAATTGCTATCTGTCCCACATTGGTTTTGCTCGCTGTGCCAGAGCATTGCATTAAAAGTTTAATAGGTGAGTAATTGAAAAAGCCTTGTGGTTTCTTTGTTGTTTTTTAACATTCTCGGTTTTGCTTGGATTGGGCTAAATTGTGGTTCTAACATACAGCTGTTGCCTGCAACATGTAATCGCTTGTCTTTTTAAAGTCTTCTCTCTAAAGCTGCATCGATGGATAATTTTGGGGTAGAATAGTGTGTTAATTTCTCCACAAAATGCATATACTATTTTTACTAAAGATTCAGCGTGCGTGATGCAAATTCTCAGCAGAAAAGACCTGAAAAATTAGACTTATCTTCCCTTCACGAGCCTAAGTTTCGTTACCACAGCCACTACATTGTTGCATGCTGCAATTTCTTAAAAATTACTTTTCAATGATCTTTTTTGTGTGTGCGTTTCTTAGAATTACTTAAATGATTGATGGACTGACATAACAGGACTAGCAGAAACAATTTAGTGGGCAGTAGCTTATCTGATCGCAAATACGAGCTGACGAAGTTGAGAAGTTATTTGTGTTCTTTTCTGTTGGAGAGTTAAAAATCTGGTCAGTATTACTAATGGCAAAATGCGGACCAACAGGACTGTGACACTGATAACTTCTTTCTTTTAGGAGCAAAAGTTCTTCCGCCTCCGTCCAACCTGGACTACTCGTTTATCCAAATGTGCACCCTGAACTGGACCTGGAACCCCCCGGAGAACATCAGCAGTAGCTGCGACCTGGAGTATTCCAGCGACATCGTGATTGATGAGGTCCCTCAGGACAAAAGGGTAAGTGCATCGCCTCCAGTAAATGTCTTATCGTGATAGAACTGTGTGTAAGCACGTATACATATATGAATACATATAAATACGGTTTTAATATAGCCTTTAATTCTTGTCATGGGATCAAAACCTCAAAAATGAGTCATACCAGCATGTGGGATCTTCCGATCAGAAAAATCTGTCTGTTGCTCACTGATAAGTGAGCTGCTACTGATAATACAGAAGAACCATAATAATAACATGAAAAGACTTGTTTCAGTCTTTGTTTATACAGCTTTCTAGAAAAAATAAAATATATACAGGGCAGTCTACATCCTTAAGACTTCAATGGGAATTTGCAAAGGCTGATCTCCTTCACTTTGAACTCAATTTAAGACAGAGGCGTGCACATTAAGGTTGGTGTAGCTGTGATTTGACGGCATAGCATCTTTTGGAGGTAATGCCAAGTCTTAACATATTCCCACGTTTGCCCTGCCCCTGCGCTTGCGGTCATTCGCGGGGGTTGTGTTATGAAGGCAACGTGGAACGCATTTGTTCCAGAGAACGGAAATTTTCAAACTTCTTTGGTTTAGGCTTTTGTTTTTATGCCTGTGTTAGATGGTTTGCAGCCCAGATGTGATCCTTGGTGTGGATTAACAACGCTTTGGTCAGGACTGGGAGCAGCATTGCCGTGGTACTGAAGGGGCTGTAGGACAAATACTTTTACAGTTTATTACCAGTAAGATAATGTGGCATCAGTCCATCGTTCCAAACCATCAGAATTTGAAACCTTGACTACGCACCGACTGTGGGGTCGGCAGCGCTGCTATTTCGGATATGGTTAAAATCAATGCGATGCCTCTTGAAAGAGGCCGTTGGTGTTGAGCCCTGTTGCCATTTTATGGCCTGGTGTTTACCATGGCCTCTTCGCGGTGACTGCCATACTTTTCTGACAGCTCCGGGATATCCTGGGCTCGAAGTAAGGCTGTAGTTCCGCAAACAGCTGAGCTGATTTAATGGATTAACACTGCTAAAAGGGTGATATTTCATTTTTGACACCCCTTTCTCTAATGATCTTCATCGGAGCTTTAGATGAGCCACTTGAACTTGCTAACTCAGCAGAAACCTGTTTACCTCTTCCGATGGGTTCATTAACAAATTAACAAGTTGAAAGGCTGCTTGGTTAATGAGCTGAATGGGTTTGTGGAAGGGTCTAACAGATGTTAAGGTCAGCAGCAGTGAAAGAGCTGCGGGACAGTGGTTTCACGCGTCGGGATGAACCAGGCTGCATATCACCTTGCTCCGTCATTGCAGCTGGCAGAACCTAGTCTGTTCATTGCTGTTTGATTTCCTTGCCCTTTCATTAGTGCAAATATTTTTTTTTTTAATACATGAGTGGTTACACCATTCTTTGGTCATAACAAAGATAATTTTTTTTTTTGTATCCTGTTTCCAGTTAAGTAAAAGACATCCCCCTAGCCCAATAAAAGATGCTCAAGAAAGCATATGAGAAAAGGGTAAGCCTTTTTCTCACACAAACACATATGCTATTCTGAAAATGGAAGCTCATGGACCTGATGTGGTGTCGCTGTATTTAATAGCCATTTGTGGATTTGTTTCGATAATTTTTTTCCTTTGCTCCTTAAATCCACGCAAACTCTTCTCATTGCTTTTTGGTTACGTCTTCAAATGTTCTTTCTTCTGTTTGTCGTACACACGCAGAAGGATGAATATTAGATCTGTAAACTCCTGTTTATATAGCTGTAGTATAAACCTGCTTATTTTGCATTATTGATGAGGGCTTACTGTAGGACCGGTTTCCCCCACGTTGTGGTTGTTCCTTGATCTCTCTATGGCCATTGCTCACGTCTGCAGGTCGCTGGAGTAGAAGTGGTTTTCCTTTGGTGAGCTCTGAGTGTGCCTGATGATGAAAAGGAAAAGCTGAGTGACGCTGGGGCTTCCCAAGTTCTCAGACACTCATTTCATTTGGCTTTGAGTTGCAGGCTTTCTGAGGGGCTGTAATGTGTTCTTACATGAATAGTAATTCCCCCGTGTCTGCTACGGTATGCCAAATGTTCTGGTTTTCTTTCTCCCCCATCTAAACCCAGGAATGGAGTAAGAGTCGCTTCCGCGTGACGGATACGTTCTTGAATGAGGAAATGCGTTTCAAAGTGAGAAGTGAGTGCAAGTACGATAACACCAGCAAGCCCAGCCGATGGGTGGAGACCTCTCTTCTGCCAAAAGGTAACACCTGCAGCGGCCACACCTGAGACAGACCTGCCTCCCTTGGCCTGAGGAGACATGGCCTAGTTTTCTGTCCTACTTTAACAAAATATCGTAGAAGTACATCATAAATAGGGAGATACCAGACACAAGGTCAAGTTCAGTTGATAGAGCTTAAACAGAATGATTTTACTACATTTAAACGCAGCCGGAGTCTTCTGATGCTTAAAACCTTATGGGCAAGCTTGTGAAATGTAAATGCTTTTCCAAGGCAGTGCTGTGATTCCTGTCATTCCTCTTGTCCCTGCCGTGCCGTGGTTGTGGGTAAGAGATAACTTCTGTTGTATTAAGCCTGCTGACTTCATGACTAAGATCGAAGTCAGTTTATTTTGTGTTATTTTTCTGTACAAGCATAAGTCCCTAAAATAACCCTACATTTGTAAATGTTAGAGGGATGAATCTAGCAAATTTACAACTTGTTGAATAAATAAGTGACTTAATTAAATAGTTACAGTAGGGTTCTCTCAAAAGAGATGACTGGGGTCTACAAAGCTGCGCACAGCAAAATGAACAGAGAAAAAATGGTTTTTTGTTTCTTGGCATCCAGAAATAAGGGGTTTATAGCAAAATTGTTAGGAAGCAGACTTTAAGGAATAATGTATCCTGCTGGATGCTGGAAGTTAGGAGGTGTAGCAAGGAAGCAGAGCCTCTTGCCTTGAGTAGTAAAAGTCTGTCTAACCCAGGAGCATGACTCGGTGTGGATGAAAACAGCGTGTGGACGGGAGACTGAGAGACCTTATCAGGCTTGTCTGCGCGTCCGTCAGAAGGGCATTCGGGAAAATCAGGGAAGCAGGTCATTAGGACAGCATGTACTAAACAGGCTGGGGCTTTTAAGTCTGCTTGCAGATAGAATATTTTTAAATACTTCTTGGAACAGGAAAACCAGTTTCATTTTCCTGTCCTCTTGGACAGTCGCTACTTCAGGGAGAATGCAAGCTCAGAAGTAGGAGGCGGTTTGGGGGTTGCTATCAACGAAAGTCTGAACTGTTAATAAAATTAACATTCTTTTTTTTTTTAATTCTTGGAGACATTGTGATTTGTTAAAAGGAAAAAATACCTAATGTGCTGTAAACGATAATACAGTATAAAGAACTTGTGCATACAAAAATGCAAGGCTGAATATGAAAGGCTTTATTCCATAATTGCTCTGCCTGGGAGATACATTGACATCTCTATTCACAATTGCTATGTACTCATTTGTATTTATGTT
Organism: Theristicus caerulescens; assembly: GCA_020745775.1. Classification (NCBI taxonomy): domain Eukaryota; kingdom Metazoa; phylum Chordata; class Aves; order Pelecaniformes; family Threskiornithidae; genus Theristicus; species Theristicus caerulescens. Next base: position 22,849,241 of record CM036567.1, on the reverse strand, counting down.
CTGTAACTTGGGTTTTCAATATGCTGAAGATGAATGTCTAGAGGTATATGGGTCTCAGTTAAAAATTCAACTTACCCCAGTGTTGTTTTTGTCCGTATTTAAGATCTGCAGGTATTTCCATATTTAGAATACTGAGAAACTAATATTGTATCTGGAGAAGATATGGAATTAAATGCTGCCTATTTTTAACGTTGATGGCTGTAATAACTATAACAAAGCGAAGTGCTATCCCTGTAATTGCCAGTTACTTTAACTCCTTTTTAAAGTATCTGTACTTTAATAGAACAAAACGTTTTCCTGACTCAACACCTTGTCCTTAGCATCAGGTAACTCTAAGTAGTAATTCAGACATGGTGGAAACTGAGGTTCCCTGTTACGATGAGCTTGCATTTAGCAGTTGCCCTGCTGAGATTTCAGCTATTGCAGGCAATAAGCAACGGGCATTCAGCACTGGCCACGCTGAGGCAGGCAGTGCAGGCGAGAGGTAACCCATCTTTGCCTTCCAGACAGTTTCAGTTGTGTAAAAAGGGATGTTTTACTTGTGGAAATGGGGGAGAAGACTTTGCTGGCAGAGTAAATCTTAAGAGACCTTTCCAACTCGCCTTGCAGGTGTTCCAGGTACTGCTGCTGTTGACTTGAGCTGCGTTTGGCACAATTTGGAGTACATGGTTTGTACGTGGCGTCCTGGGAAGAACGCAAGCAGTGATACCAATTACACGTTGTTCTACTGGTTCGTATGAACGTTTTATTCCCAACTCTGAAGTGCTTTAGCGCTAACCCTTACTTTTATGTTACACGTTTTATTTGTCTGCTTCCTGTTGCTGTGAAAGATCCAAGTTAGTGTTGGGTCCTGTCCAACAGAAGACTTCGCTGCTGAAGGGTCAAGAGGTTGCTGTTGCTGAGTCTTTTTGGGAAGTTAATGTAACTATTATGTGAACCACTGGCTGCTTCATTTTAAAATAACTGCTGTTGCTTTCTAATTTTCTCTAATTGTGGATTCAAAGAGGGAAGAACTAAGAACTGAGCTAGGACCAATGTATTAATTGCTTTCTTTGCAGCCCAATAAACATGGGCCGTTTAAGTCAGAATCATTCACTAATGCATGTGTCAGCTCCTAAATGATTGGAAAATGGTATGAAAGCATTAATAACACTTAGCAGCGGTTTTGTTTGTATCTTCTATGTCATAAGTAACTGATTTACCTTGAAAGTTATGGAGAACATCTTTTTATCATCATCCACGCTTGCCAGCTGACTGCCATAAATAGGCTCTTGTTCCAAAGGAGCAGAGTTGTGGTGTGAGCAAAAACTTGGCAGCGAGATCTGCGCACGCTAATCTGTGCATACTTCTGCATGTTGATGGGGCTTGTGAAATGCCAGATTGCATTAGCTTCTGTAGAAATATTGAAGTTTTCTTTCTGAAAGGCCCTTGTTGCAGTTCTAAATCAGCTTTCTGTCTTATCTGAGCTAAATAAATAAACTTTTTCCTATTCCTCTCCAGTGGCAGTCTCAGGGGCTAGCTGTTCGGTTTCATGCATTTGGACAGCAACCAGCAGAAAACCTGCTGCTTTAGTTAAATGCAGGGAGGACTGCTCTCTCTCTCAACTGCTACTCAAAGAAATTTTTTCTTTATTACAAGAACAGTACCAATGAGGCATTGCAGATCTGAATTTCCGGGTATATAGATACTTAGTGGAATAAATGCTTTGATTAGAGCTATATATTTTCGACTTACCCCTTAGTTCTAATGAAAGATGTAGCTGCAGCGACAGCGAAGTGTTTTGATTTGTGCTGCTTAGAAAGAAAAAGACTTGTTTTTCTAGTTTTAAAGCTGAAAACTAAGGAAATGCTTGATTTTTGGACTGAAAGACGCATTTTCTGTAATACAGGTGAGGGTTTGGTTTTGGTTGTGTGTTTGGGGTTTTTGTCTTCATTTTGTTTTTTTTTTAACCCGAAACAACTGAACAATGACCTGCAAAATTATGGCTTCGTTCCATTTTATATTCTTCTTCATTGATATTTTCCTCTAAAATCCTCTCTCTTCATTGAAGATGAACACGAACATGACGTTAGCTTAGAACAAAGAAATGCAGTCAGTGCACAGTAATACTTGCTGAAATGGAGGCTTAGGAGAGCCGGCTGGTGCATCGAGAGCCGGTTGATGCACCGGCAAGGTGCCGTCGGCTCTGAATGCCTCCTGTCTTCATCCGCCCCAGGGCGGGGAGGTGAGAAGGGTGGATAAAAAAGGGTTCTGTCCTGAAAACAGGACAGAGTTTTGGCTTCCCCAGCCCCTATATATTAAGATGTGAAGTAGGGGAACGTCACTCCTATTGTGCTCCTAAATGAAGCTCTGATTTACTCTATATGACTTTTAAATAAATAAATAATCCATTTTCTCAGGAGGAAAAGCTACTGGCATATTTTCATTGGGATTTGGGGAACAAAGAGAAGCAAGGAAGAAGTTGTCATAGGCTCTCTGTTACTGGGAGGGAATACTGACGTTTTGAAAAGCAAAAGCAGGCAATAGGTAAAGCTTGACCGTCTCAGGCAAGAGCTGCAATACCTGAGGCACAGCTAAAGGAGACTGATCAGCTCATCCCGTCACAGAAGGGAAATGCTGTTGGTGGGAAGTGATTCCAATTAGTTGGCTTTCTAAAGATTTTTTTTTTCCTTGAAATTTTTTTCCCATGTGAAAAATGTGAATCAAAGCTGAAAGCAGCTGCTATATTTGGTGCTTGGATATAAAGCAAACCTGCCTCTCTTTCTGCTACTTTACACTCTTTTCAGAAAGAATATTATTTTTGTAGCTTGAGATAAATGAAAAGCTTCTTACTTTGCTTAGCTTTACTTTTATATATGCTATAGCAAAGCTTTAATGCAAGATCAGCCTTTAGAATTTGTAACAGGTTTAAAAACAAGCTTGCCCCTTGCTGTCCTGTTCTTTTGAAGTTTAAGAAAATATTTTTATTCCTATAGGTTTGATGGTTTGCAAAGCCGTAAGAAGTGCAGCAACTATTCTATGCACCAGGGAACCTTTGAATGCATTTTCAATCTTAGCTTCCCAAAAGTCACCAATACTTACCCTGCTATACGTATTTTAATTAGAGATGATTCTGAAGAAATTAGGCCTGTGTGTGCAAGTAAAAATCCTACCACCCTTGGTAAGTTTAACACCACATTCTAAAAAATAATTTTAAAAAAGAAGTTTGCTTATATATCGTTGTGTTTGAGAAGCTTGCACCTCATAAGCTGTGGATGAGACAACATGATTAGATGCTCCCTTCTTCTATTGATCTTTGATTTAGGAATATATAGACAGGGTTTGGTTTTTGGGGGGTGGGTGTTTGGGGGGGATCATTTTCCACTCCTTTTTACTCTTTTTCTTTAGTTGATTTAATTCTTTCTTGACTTTTTCCTCTTTCTGTTCCTAAACTGGCGTAACTGTAATATTATGCAAAACAGGACTCGAACAATTTTTGTAAGCAGCGAAATATACTTTTTAACTAATTCTTCCATTTTGCATTTCAGTAAAACCTGCTACGCCAAGACACGTTACACTGTCAAAGGTTAACGATGCGATACACGTAGAATGGAGTGAATCGGACACCTTTCCAGAAAACTGTTTACTTTATGAAGTTGAATATCACAATTGTGATTTGGACACTGCTCAGATAATTAAAGTAATTTTTCATTACTTACATAGAAAAAAAAAAATCAGTTAACTGTATCTTTTATAATTTGTGTTGATATTCACAGTAACTCAAATATTTGCTGTTTAAAAATGAAAAATCAGATATGCTGCATGTGAATGGGTCTGGTGCGCTAGCTGGAAGGGTTGTGTGGGTGTAAGATTTTTCTCCCATACAGTAGGTTTCTGGTGTATCTATCAACTATCTATGTGGTATATCTATCAACTATCTATGTGGTGTATCTATCAACTATCTGTACAACGCAATTGATACAAGTCTTCTGAATCCTTGCTGTCGTTTGTTATGGCAAAGCAGTAACGTGCAAGAACAGTCCGATAAAGAAGTATACGCTAAACTAAACAACCCTTCTCGGGAAATAACACTGCGGGGGCACGTACCTGGTTGGTTGTCAGTGACCTGGGACTTTGCTCGGCTGGTGTGGGGTTCTCCTATCCTTGGCCTGCGCTCGGTCAGATGACTGCCTTGATCTTCAGTGACGTGACCTGATTACCATAAAGCAAAATTAATTGCGTGTGCACACAGGAACACAGAATGTTATGCAGAAAAGCAAGGGGATAAAAAGACTGAGGATGGCGGGGGAGAGAAGAAGGTGTGCACTCTTAGATACACTGATTTTAGTGTACGTATAAAAAGCATTGACTTCGGTGTCTGGATGTACTCACGCCTGTATCCACGTAGCCAAACTGACTGTACTGTTTGATCAGAATGGTAAACAACATGATAAGTTTAAAAGTAAGGTGGCAGCCTTCTCCTGTGGAGCATATTTAGCTGTTTGTCCTACCCCAAATTTAGCAAACTCGAATAATATCAACATTCCTCAGGAAACTGGTATTTTGGATCAAAAATAAGTGAAGTTTGATCCCAGCTGGTGTGTTTGCGTGTCTCTGTAGAGGCATCAGAGAAGACTTTTGCATGGTCAAAGTTGGATCAGCATTGCTGCCCTGACAGAGAGGGGAAGGCAGCGTAAATCACAGATGTTTCTCCCCCCCAGAAAAAGGCACTGTTCCGGGCACTGAGTCTTAGTTTAATCATTGATGCCAAATGCAGTATGATAGATGTAGCAGGGAATAAGTACATCTTAGCTTTGGAGTCTCTATTTAGCCAGTCAGTGCTGGTTAAGTGCTACTATGTCCTTTTTTATGAAGTTCAGTATTCGCAAAAAGGTCTTCGATCAAAACATGCAGAATACGTTAACTGCAGAAGGAAAATAGGCTTGTAAATGACTGAGAAGATGTCGGTAATTGAACAAGGCAAATTACCTTGTCTTTTCGCCTTAGGTTGATCGTAATCATACGTCAATTCCTAGCGTTGATCCTAATAGCAAGTACATCTTCAAAGTGAGAGCAAAACCGAAGTCCGAGTGTTACAGCAGCAAGCTCTATAGTGACTGGAGTGAAGAAAAGAGTATTGGTGAGAACCCTTCTTCCTGCAATTTGTTGCACTTTATTCTTCATCTGTAAGGCGTCTAATACCATTTGTCTGCTAAGTAAATGGGAGCTGAAGATCATCTTCCTATGTATCTAATTAATTTTAGGTGAAAAGAGGGCAAGAGAGTTGTAGTCCTTCAGCAGTGCCATCAATTACTGCCTGCACTGCTATATATATTGATGGAGTTGCCATGCGTGAAGCTGTGCAATAACCCCTTCAGTGCTGTCACTTTTTCAGCCCTGAGTCTCGCTGGTTTTCATTTTGTTGCCAAATGTATCCACATTATAATATCATGCTTTGAAAAATGAGTCCTTGCCTGCAAAAGTGCTAGTATATTTGAAAAACATTCAGTCTGCAAATTAATTAGAGGAGTAATTAATTCATGTCATTATTCCTAAAAAGCCTCCCAAAACATCCCTAAGTTTCTGCAATTTTTGTTTTCCAGGTGAGAAGACGGACTCTACGTTCTATTTGGTTTTAATAATCACCATTCCATTAATAGTAGCAGTATCCACGATAATTCTACTAGTTTATCTAAAAAGGTAAATAACGATCTCCCTTTATTTACAGTCCCCTAATTCTGACTGCTCTTTGACTTGGGTTGCAATTCATCTCTCTTCCAGGTAACTGTCCGCAATGTGGCACGTTTCAGTAGCAGCTGTTTTATCCGTACCATGCACTGCATAACAAAACCGTCAGCGCCGTCGTGCCTCAGTCGTTAGAATTAGGCTTATAGACCAGACACGTGCTCTGGTTACGCTTGAGTTGCTTATGTGTGCCTACAGTTAGATTCTTGTTGCACAGCTATTGCATCCCCTCTCTTTAAGCAATGAAGACCAAATTCAAAATTCAGCTTATATAGTATATTTTACCAGATTTAAAAAAAAAAAGTCTACTTTTGCTGCTGTCTTTGTCAACAGTGAAAGTTATTTGGAATCTGGCTGTGTGAATATTCCCATTTCCATTTGGTTTGGGGAGTAAAAATGAGAATTGGGTTACACTTGCAGAAAATGAAAGCCAGCCAGTGATGCCAACGCTGACCCCACGAATTTTCTTGACCGCACCCAAGTATGACATTGAAATGGTGATTTTAAATTAATACATTTTTTTGTCTAAAGCTTTTCTTTTTCATTTTCTGAAGGCTGAAGATATTAATTCTTCCACCAATTCCACACCCTAGAGAAATTCTTAAGCGCATGTTTGGAGAGCAGAATGAGGATTCCCAGGTTAGTAAGAAGGTGTTGGGCCAACTTACTCTATTGAACTGGAATCTGTAGGCTTCTGATTTTCTTTTTCCTAATACGTATGTCTATCTTAAAAACAACTGTGTATAAGTATCATAGGAAGATTAAGTATTTACAATAGTAACAGTTGTTCAGAAACAATTACCCAAAGCTGAGAGGGTTTTTTTTCCCCTCAAATTGCATATACTTTTCTAGATACATGAGTAGAATTGCATTTTTCTGTTATTTCACAGACTGCTAGTCCCTTAATGTGTTTTGGGTTGGTTTGGGGGTTGGGTTTTTTGGGTGAGGGTTTTCTGGTTGTTGGGGTTTTTTGGGGGTTGTGGCTTTTGGGGGGTTTCGATGTTCTCCTGAACATGCAGGTCTTTCTCTGCTAGTTGCTCATATATATGATGCTGAATAAAGCTATTCCTATTTGACTTCCAGAAACTTATATTTTTAGCGCTTTCACATTTATCGCAGGCAGTTAACTATGAAGTAAATCAGGACACTTAGCTTCTCATTGGCAAAAGAACAAAATAACTATAGATGCTTCAAGCTTTGGTTGGTGAAAGACTTGCTATGGGCCCTTATTTCAGGAAAAATAAACATAATACTGATTATTGAAACTCTTATTTCTAAACAAATCTAACTCAGTAGCTCTTTAGAAAAATCCTAAGGGAAGTACGCTGACAAGCCCTAATTCAAACCTGGACATGAGGCAATGTACCTTGTTCTCTGAACACAGTCCTTGCATGGAAGGGACCTTCTGACTCACTGGGGCACCTCAAAACTGATGCCACCCGTGAAGCGTTTGTAGGGGATCGTGGCTGGCTGGGTGTCTGGTGCTGCATGTGCACTGGATGTTCTCAGCTGAACAGGAGTTGCAGGAATCACTGACGTTTTGACAATAAGTTTCCTTTTGCGGCCTCCCAATTGCAAATGGAGTCAGAGTCCAAAATCCATTATTCCCTTCTTCCATAGGGGTATTCTGAGTTCACCTAATAATAACCCAGAACTATGTGCAAAGCATGGATCTGGCCTCCTAGTTTACTACCTTTTGGATAAATATTTCCGCATGTATTGGTCCTTATGGGACTAAGATGGGACTCTTGGCCATGAGGATCATAAGTATGGTAGCCGTTACACTTTGTCCTGCTTTGACAGGTGCTTTGTTACTGCCCCAAGTAATGCTGTGTTCTTGCCTCTGAGTATTATCTTGATCTTCTCTGTCTGCTCAGGGTCTCAGTGAAAACTCTACTAAGCATGTATATCCTCACTTCTCCATCCTCCTGCCTGCGCTTCACCCATTAGCTGTAGTTGGAAGCACTCTTAAGATGGGGGCCAACCTTCAGCTCTTCCTTGTCTCCAGAGAGGACAACTCTTCTGCCAACCAGGCCTAAGCCATGTCCATAATAAGCACAGTTTGTTGCCCAGCTGCCCTGGCTTTTTCACCATCATACAGGCTATACGTTGTGAAACGGGTCTATCTTATTGGGCTGAAAAACCGTGCTCGCCATGAAGAAGCGCTGTTAAAAATGTTGCTGTTCTCTTTCAGAGCTGTGCAAAGGATGATTCTGTGAATGCTTACGACAGGTTAATTAAGGAAGAAGAAATTCATTCTTTAATTGTAACAGAAACTTCAGAGTGCACTAATTCTGAAAAAGAAAACCGATAAACTCTGCTTTACCAGTTAAAGATGAGGAAACTTTCATTCCTGCTGCCGTACCTCAGGTGACAATGTAGATGTGAAGAGGCCTGCAAGACATTCACCAACTTTCACCTTACTGAGTCCTTTCTGTGCCTTACTTCTCTGATGCTCAGAAGATGCATCACTAACAGTGGCCATTCCTCCATCTCTGCTAGAAATACTCATCTTGGATCTTTCAAGACAAGCGTGTACGTAACTTCCATCTGGCTGCATTGCAGCATCTCTCGTTCTGGCTCCAGCCAGCTCTGCCCTATTACTCGTCATTTGCACTTATGTTTTTGTGCCTCACATTAGACTGTAAAGGAGTTTTTTGGAGCAAGCACTGACTCCTCTGAAGTATTTGGCTCGATTTTGCAGCAGGTGAGATGAGGCTCGTTTACAGTAGATGGCTCATTAGTGCTACTGCGTGGAACTGCCGCCGGAGCATGGACCGTGTGTGGATGGCCTGTTCGTGCGCTCCAGGGCAGGGCGCTTTCCAGAGGGCATTTATGGACTGACATTCTTACGCTTCTGGTTGATGTGTGTCAGCATGGCCTGGTCTAAACCCCATAAAAGAAGGTTGTTTTTTCTATAAAAATGTGCATGAAAAGCCTCTCTGCTTTCCAGCTGGTATTCAGACTATTCATAGAAAAGGCTTAGTTTTTTATCCTTTCAAGTGCCTGTCCTCAGATGCCTTGCCTTCATGGACTTCGTGAGTTAATTATACTGTGTTTAAAATGATAAATAGAATTTTTTACCTGTGTTGTTGTGTGACGGATAACTGTATTGAGTCTCACCAGACTGTGATTCTACTTTGGCCATATTGGCCTGAAAACACCTGATTTTTGGAAGCTAGGTCATCCTGAGCCTGTGCAGCAAAATGACCGGGATGGATGCAGGAGTCTAAGGAGCTGTGGTCAAATTGATTAGCAGGTGCTAAACCACTGAAACCAAATGAGTTCAGAGACTTCAAGACCCATCCTTACTGCTGAGCTGATGGATTTGGGGGAAGAGGGGATGACAACCTTGGCCTGCTTTCTAAGGGATAAGCTTTATTCTTTCTATAGTGATGAGGCTGTGATTTGAGCGTCCCCTCTAGGAGCTTAGCAATTTAAAACAAGGTGCTGATTTGACTTTTTTAAAAAAATGTCTTCTATATTTTACTGCAGCAGCTTGATGACTTTTTTTTTTTTTGGTAAATCATGAATAGATTTGTTCAGTTTTTGATGGTTTTGTTTTGAGGTTGCTTTACCCAGCAAAGCTCAACAGACGTTTTCTGGCACAACTGTGACGTTTCTCTTCTCTGAATTCTGAGCATTAGTTTCTACCCTGTGCTGCAAGGGTGTTAGCAGCAGTACCTTTACTGTGCTGGAGGCAGAAAGTAATGTGATGGGGAAAAAGGGATCTACACAAGCTGGTTATGGTTAGTGTTCAGGAATTCCTTGCTCCTCCCAGCTAAGTGCAGTTGTTGATACAGGCAGTCTTAGCAGACTGGGAAGAGACCTCTTCAGAAGTTTGCTAGGAACAAACTCGATAGTCACTAACCTTTTAAAGTTCAGCCCTGTCCTCAAACTCAGCTCAATCAAATACCTGAAATGACATGCTGCATTTTTAGAACGTAGTGTTCTGCGAGAAGTAGAACTAACAGAGGTTGCTTTTTAGCTACAAATTTACATCCTTTACCCTCTTACGTATTCCCTCCCCCTTAATAAATCCAGTTCGTCCCCCAGTCCCCACTGAGCCTCTCAAATACACAGTTGCCTCCACATCTCTTATCCACCTCTCGTTACTGGTGGTAGACAGGGGAGGAGAAATGTAGCAGAACCAGCAGACCCTACGTTAGCTTAAATCGTTTACTTAAAATCAGGCTAAAAAAAAAGACATTCTAAAAATTGGTTAATGATACAAAATGAGAATAAAGCCTCAGGGATTTCGGTGAGATAAAACAAAACTCAGGTTATACAAAGTCAGCTGGCAGCACTGTTTGATATTCCAGAGGTAAAGGAGTAGCGTGGGGGAAGGGGTTATTAATTTCCTGTGCCAACTTCACTCCCGCAGCATTCATATCATTATAGCAATATAAATATTTCTCAAGTCTACCTCATCTAGAACGTTGCTCATCATAAACCACTAGACAAACAGAAATGTATGATTTCAAGATAAGTAAGCATAGCAGTATAATGTAAAGTTTTGTTGCTTTCAGTATAGCAATCTAGGAAGATGATGCTCGGTACTTTACCCTAAATACTTTTGACTTTTGTTTTGGTGTTCATGATAAAACCAAAGCTTATTTGTTTGAAAAACAAACAAAAACACCCTCATAAAGCCAAAGGAGTGGAAAAAACAGACGGAAGGTGTGAGGCCAAAAGGAGCACTTAAATGCAGAGGATGGTGTAGATCACTATATAGAAATGCTTTGCCTCATTCTTTGTTTCCCAAATAATAGTAATTGACACACTTCTAATGGATGGATTTCTTGAGCCTGTCTTTTGGCATGCAAAGTAAGTGTCTGAGTATAGTTTCATCTTAACATGTCTTGTTTATGGCTAGGGGGTTTTTTAGCTTAAAATTTTCCAAGTTTTGCTATCGTTTGTTCTTCATTGCAGTTACTTGATCTGTAAGTTTGTTTAAAGAATGAATAAATACGTTGGAATGTTTTTCAATATAATTGCATGGCACTTCGTTCTTGGATTGAGAAGATAAACTGAGACAGAAGAGATGGCAATGGTTTAGTGAGAAACCATGTTCGAGGCATGCAGAACCCAGAGAAGGAAAAACTGAGCGTTGCTTTGCCCTCTTGCCTTTCAAAAGCGAACTCAGCCCATGCAGTCAGTGGGGAATGGAACAACTGTAGTTCTTTCGGCTGGGGTAATGAAGCTGAGATGGAGCTGCGCACAAGGCTCGTGCTCTCGCCCCACGGGTACGCAGTGCCACGCTATTTTCTTACACCGGCACGCTTTTTTCGTAACGCTGCAGAGAGTTAATACATTCTCAGACTGGAATTTGACTGAGGTTGCTGTAGCCTTAGCAAACGTAGCTTCAATATTTTATGTCTCTGTTAGCTGCTGAAGTCGTTGAAAATGCCAGGTTGCTAAACTGATGACAGCCATTATCTAGTTGCTTGGACCCAAATGTGTTCCAGTGCCAAATAAACACATTAGCAGTGGCTTCTTTGAAAGATTCAGAGAAAGCGTACTTTGTTCCCTTCAGTTCAGTGACCAGATCATTCAAAATTAAGGAATAAACTGTGAAGTTAAAAAGCAACTCTATTTCGATTTTTCTTTTCTAATTCTTCAGTTTTTGTGGCAGTAATGATTTTAATTACTCCCCATAAGTGCCCTTCTCCTATTTTAATACATTATGTTAAATAATTTTTCTGTCTTTGGCATGCTAGAAAAATTAAACACTTTTTATTTCTTTTTTTGTGAATTTTAATTTATTTCAATTAAGGAATGCCATGACATAGTTGGGTAGCTTTAAAGGAGTCAACAGATGAACCCACCGAATTGTAAGCCATGGTTTTTCAATGCTTACTAGGTAGAACTATTCACAGATTGGGTATTTCCATTCACTGGAAAGTATTCAATAAGCTTAGTTCTGAGTTGGAACTTCAAATATTCAGAATTTCCCCTGGAAGGGAAATGTCGATTTATTTTTTTCATTTAAAAAAAAAAAAAAAAAGAAACTTTCATTTTTGGAGGGTTTTTCCCTCCCTGAAGCAAGAGCAGGAGGTAGGTGAGTGGAAGCCCAGGTATGGTCAGGGCAGTGCAGAAACCTCCCTCGCTTCTTCCCACCCCAGCACCATGGGCGGGCAGCGGCTGAGATCTTCAGGAACGGGTCCGGTGGAGCCGGGAGGAGCAGATCTGCCAGGGTTATTGAAGGCTCATCAAGATGACTCTCAAATACTTCAGTTTTACTCGATATTTGCAAAAAATATTTTATGGGAGCAACCCCCCTCGGTTGTACTGACAGCTGGAGAAATGGGGCTTCTAGTTAATACTTAAAATCCAAATGCAAAACCAAATTAAAATCTCTCTCTTTGGGTGAGCTTCCTGCTAGCTGTGTTGAATCACAGTGAAAGCAGGAGACTTGAGATCCCTTTGATGTAACTAAATCCACGCTGTCACCACAGCAAAGCAATATGGGTTTGGGTGGGAGGCACAGGAGAGAGAGAAACTTTCTTTCGGGTCCGGAAACTCTGCCTCAGGTTTGTAGCTTGTAGGAGCCTGAAAGCTTGCTGGTGACTTTTGGGTTGTTTTTTTTTTTCTTTCTCTCTCTTCTTCTCTCTGTTCTCCTAGCTATGTTGGTTAGGTTAATGAAATCCTTTCTCTTTGCTTGTAAACCTCGTGTTGTTTATCACTAAAGTATCCCTTCTACAGCTGTACTCTGATTATTGCCAAGGAGTCTTCTGAAGGTAATAACTCAGCGGGGAAAGATGATCGCTGCTGTCACCGTAGAGCTGTAAAACAGCCAGTGTATTCTAGTAATGCTCTCTGCTTCTTCTTTTGCTTTTGCCAAAGCACTGCAATTATTTTGATGACTCTTGCACAAAGCATCTACAAAGAGATGCTTTCCAGTTAACCAGTACTTCCAGTAATGATACTCCTGGCTTATTACATTTTAGTTTTCCTCTATTTAATTTGGCTCAAACTGCTAAAATGGGCTTGGCTAAGAGCACGATGAGATGGAAAGCTCAGTGAGAAAGAGGTTTTGTTAAGCTCAGGCGCTGTCACTTTTTGGAACCTGGTCAAAATTTACTAAGCTAGATCAAAAGTTAGGAGGAGCTTGAACCAGGACTTAAACTAATGTCTTGCTTTAAAAGTAGAGCTGGCCCTACATTTTCTGTGCTAAAAAACCAAACAAAACAAAAAACCAACCCAAAACCCACAACTGAATATGTGCTTCATGCTAGGAACAAACTGGTGTGTGCAATGGGCATCCTTTCCTATTGATCTAATGAAAGATTGAGTAGATCCCATGCCTTCAGCAATTGCTGTCTCGGAGCTCTCTGCACATGTACAGTGTAGTTCTGTAAAGTCTGAAACACCAGAAGTGAGGCCTTTTTAAGGCACTTAGCTATGTCATTGCCACTTCCCTGAACCTGTTTTAATGTAGCAAGTTGAAACAAAATCCATTGATTTTTTGACAATGGCAGTGAGAGCGCCAAAATTAGCTTGTGTCTATCTGCTTTGCCTGCTGGAGCCTCTCTCCCTCCTGCACTTCAAAGCCTCTTAGCCTCACTAGTTTCCTTCCTTCACGCCAAATGTCAGCGTAGAAACTTCAAAAATGCCAGCTAGGTACTCTTAAAAGGTGTGAAACTGCTCAGTCCTTCAAATGTCAAAGTTGGCTGCAAGGAAAGTTATTCAGGGTATGGCTATTGAGTTTTAACTTCACATCCCATCGTGTTCTAGGAGAATATTCAACTGTAGATAACCCTGACTAGATCGGCAGGTACGAAGGCAGAGCCATTAGTTGACATTTTTCCACAGCTGATTTTCATAGAGCTTTTATTGCCTACAAGACTTTGTCTCTTGTTTTCCTAGGGGCAATAAAAGGTAGAAAAGCTGGTACCATACCAGTCAGAGAGAAGGGCTCTGCCTTTCTGTATGGGGGACTCCAAGGGCTGTGTTTGAGCTTGGCTTGGAGCAAAAATCCTGCAGCCTTGGAAACACTGGGCCATTTTTATTAGGTGTGCAACATTAATTTTTTTTGTTGTTTCTGGGGTGTATGTAAAATGGTATCGATCGTCCACTTATTAAAGCTTAGGTAGGGCTGGAAGAGTTGTCAAGGTCCCACCCGCCCTGTGCTCGGCTGCTGAGGACAGAGCGCTCTTGGTGCAGGTTTGTCCAGCTTGTAAAAAAATCTCTAGCGAAAGAGTCCCCCAAATATTCTGTCTCACTGCTGTATTCTCCTTGATTAGCAAAGTCCCCCAGCAACTGACCTAAATTGATTTTGCTGCAAATTAAGTTGCCTTCTCCTCCTTCCTCCCCGCGCCAGGGACTGTGGTTGTTGAGCATCTGGTTTGCGCTCTGATCGCGCTGCCTTGAGTTCTGTCTCTGCTCTTTTCTGTTTTGAAAAAAAAAAAAAGCCTGAATCTTTCAACCTCCTCTCCTAAGTTATGTTTTCTAAATCATTCATCGTTCCTGTTGGTCTTCTCTGGAGACGAGTGTGTTGCTATCTAAGCCGGACTGCATCATCCCCAACCCAGCAGCACAATTACCTTATTTGTCTCTCAGTCCTCTTTCCCCAAGTTCATCCCGAACGAGTAGCTGCTGCTTTCTGTGGCAACGGATTCTTGTATAGCTACCCCTCAGTTTGTGGCTTTCTGTGATTTCTGAGCTTTTTAGCAATGCTGCTGCCCTGTCAGTCACTCCTTACTGCAAAATTGATTTCTCCTGCCTAAGAGGAATGCTTTTAACAATTTTATTGGATTGTATTTTGTCGCTTGTGTGGCTGTGCCATTTGGAACACTGCTGCAATTTTTTTTTATTCTCTAATGGTGTCCCTGAACATCTTTCTAACCATCTCTCCTTTGACATAATCCATGCAGTGCCTTCTTTCACATGATCAAATTGTTTAAAACGCTGAATAAAGCTGCTAACCTGCCAGATTCCTGCAAAACAGCAGCGTTCGCTGTCCCGCTGGGCGGTCAAGTGCTCTTTAAGAGTGGTTTTTTTTTTTTCAGCTAACTGCATATCCATTTTGGTGATTAACTGTTGTATTTCCTCAAGCTTATTAGAAGGATATTGCCTCATACATTAGGCCTGTCAAAAAGGGAAACTGGATTGGTTTGGCACAAACTGTTCTTGATGGCTGGTAAACAACGCAAAGAAGGGATAAAAAATTGTTTACTTTGTTCCAGAATTACTGTAGGGATAAAAGTTGGACAAATGGACCAATAACTTCTTGGATGCTTCCTTCCTGAAGACAAACATGATGTTTGTCCTTCAGTTTTTAAGGACTTCTCCTGTTTTCTACAGGCCTCAAAGAAAACTGCCCGCGTTTCAGGTTGCGTCAGTGTTTAGGTCGTTAGGTGCTGCGGGGTGAATAAGGCCCTGCCCACCTGAAGACATCCACTTTATCTGAATGTTCTCTAGCCTGTTTGTCTGGATGTATGTTTATTTGCTTGTTAATTTGCTCTGGTTATAGATAATCCTTTTTGTAGTCTAAAACAAAAGAAAAATTGACTGCACCAAGCTTCACTGCAGCTCGTTCTGATCTTTCCCATCTGGTCATGAGCCTGCGCTTCATCCTCCCTTAGCTTGCAGGGTATCCAAAGGCTCTTTTCTTGTCTGTTTTGTCCCCCGTTAATCAGGACTCGGTTTAGCCTGTTGTTTTCCTGCCCTCGGTTGTGCTGGAAGCCGTGGTTCAGAACTCCGTCCCTGGTGGGGTGAGAGCTGGAGGGCAGAGGAAGGGCACGCTCAGAGCAAAAGGCATCAGCGCTCACTGAGATAGTGACCACAAATTATAGCATATACAAAACAGGCTTTATTGTCAGCTGCATGCCAAGCCAGGCTTTTCCTTCTGGTCTTCCGTCCTCATTACCCTACCAAATATGGTGCAAGTGCCCGGTGGGAACGCGGGGAGGCAGAGCCCTGCCAGCATGCACGTCAACCCGGTCCGACGTGCAGCCTTCCCCTGCTCCGAGTGCTCTCAAAGGTGGTTCGATGTCGCTCCTAAATAGTTCGCTGGCTTGTTTGCTTTACACGCCATGTATTTTTGCACGCTTGTCAACGGCAATTTTAAAAACGTTTAAAAAAGATATTTGAAAGTACACATAATGCAAATTTTTTGCTCTGTTGTTATGCTCTTGAAGTAGAACAAAAATGGGAAGTGTACTCTCAAAAACCAGCCAGAGGGTCCAGGGCTCTGTTGTGCTCATATAAGATGCACTGTAAGTAGTAAGAGATTTTCAACTTGCTAGGACCCAACTTCATGATACTGGTCTTTAAATGTTCTTATTTACACCTGCAACCTTTTATTTTATCTGTAAGTGGGGAAGCTGTATAGCAACTTCTTAATGCACATGGGTTTTGTAGTGTTCATTTTCTTTATGTGAAAACTTCCAGAGGTGCGAATTTACCGTAACAACGGGGTGGTCTGTGCGGATTTGTGGATGTTGGTAACACTGGGATTAGAGTGGACGTCTGTCCCTGGGTGACGGAGGTGTAGTTTACACAACCCGGAGCTGATTCAGCTGTTGTACAGCGTTGCTTCCTCTTGAGGAAATGTAACACCCTGCCTGGCATTGGGAAATGTAATTTTTAATTATTTTTTTTAAGCAGCTAGGAAGAGGAAGCAGCTGAGAGCTTTGTTGCTAGTGCAGAGCAGACCTTCACCGAGCTATTTCCCCTCCCGCAGGTACAGGTAGGCAGCCCAGAGAAGGGTGCGATGCCGGCTGGTTCGGAGCAGAAGTAGCTATAGCATTCCAGCCCCTTCAGCTGAGGAGCCAGCGCGCATCCCGCTCCGCTCGGCCCGCAGCACGGGCCAGCCAGGGCAGGGAGCTGGAGGCAGCCGGCCTCTGCTTGCTGCAGCCCTGCGATTCCTCCGGGGTGCTCCCAGCCTTTCCGCCCCTCTGTACTGACCCAGCTCTTGAACACCAGTGTGCAAGGGAGAAATTTCCCTCCTGTAATGGGCATGAAGTGTCCTTCTGGATGATCTGGAATACGGCCATGATTCTTCATATTTAAATAACAGATATGACAAAGCAAAGGCATTCTCTGAATGGTTTTATAAATGTGCTTCTGCTTATGTTGTCCTTCTATTACATTTATCTCCTGACTTGTCAATTGTGTTTCCACTTTTACGCCTCGCTAGGTCAGATAAGTGAAATAAGCTTGCAAAAGAAGCGTTTTCTTCAGCACGCATAGCTCATGATACAGGGACAGCCTCCTTAGCAGATCCTCCTACCAAGGCCCCTGCTGCTATTATAGATGAGTTGTGTGCGGCCTCTACAGGAACTGGTACACAATTAATGCTTTTATTATACTGCTTAACTGCTATGGGATGCCTCTGAATGAGTGATAAACAATTAAGGAAACTCACTGCTGTGTGTAAGCTAAACTAACACATTTTATTTTGTGGTCCTGTTTTGAATCCTGAGCAGCAGGAGTAAAACCTTCCTCCTTGACAAGGAAAAAAAAAAAAGGAAAGAAAAAAGCCTCTATTTTTAAAGCTAAATCCAGATAAAATGGAAAGCTTTAGCATGTTGTATCTCCAGAAGCACAGAATCCAAACTGGCTGATCAGGATTGATGCAACACAGATACAGATGGGACACATCATGCTGTTTTTTTTTTTCCCTGGCTTCTCTGTTGTTTTGCTGCAAGCAGGTCAGTTCCTGGCTCTGCCTTAATTATAAGGAAGGTAAAAGCTTTTCTTTCAAGGCAGAAGCTGTGGCCATTTGTCTCCAGGACGTGGAGCTCTGGGAAAATGTCAAACACTGTGAGATTCATGGCAGGCCATGGTGTTACTTGCATCTCGTTTACAGATATTCTGAGGCAATGCTATTGCCAGCTGCGACTTGGACATGTCTGTCTGTAGTTATTAATGCTGGAGGATAACTAGCTCCTCAGGAGAGCTCGGGCTTCTGTTAGATTTTATTTTCGTAGCTCGGAGGGCGGACGGGGGAAAGGTGTCATACTTTCCATGCCAAAGAAAAAGGCTGTGAGCGCTGAAATCAATGAAGCCTTGATTCCCACAGGTTCGTGCTGTGTGTTCCTGACGGCCCCTTGGCAGGCAGATGTGCTGTCATCCCTTGCCTGGGACACATTCGCAGGGTTCATCCCTCTCATAGAACCATAGAATCACAGAATGGTTTGGGTTGGAAGGGACCTTAAAGACCATCTGGTTCCTACCCCCTGCCATGGGCAGGGACACCTTCCCCTAGACCAGGTTGTGAGCAACCAAGCCCCATCCAACCTGGCCTTGAACACTTCCAGGGAGGGGGCATCCACAGCTTCTCTGGGCAACCAGTTCCAGTGCCTCACCACCCTCGTAGCGAAGAACTTCTTCCTTGTATCCAATCTAAATCTCCCCTCTTTCAGTTTAAAGCCATTACCCCTTGTCTTATCGCTACATGCCCTTGTAAAAAGTCCCTCCCCAGCTTTCCTGTAGGCCCCCTTCAGGCACTGGAAGGCTGCTAGAAGGTCTCCCTGGAGCCTTCTCCAGGCTTCTGTCTGCACAAGCTGGTAGGAGCAGATCCATGGAGAAGCCCTTTCAGCCCTTTAACAAAGTCAACTGAAAGTTGCCAGAAGGTCCAAAAGTTACTGCGGAGATGCGGGGAAGCACTCAGCCCCTCCCCTGCACCCCGAAAAGTCAGCTTTCCACATAAAGTGAAAATGTAAAATTTGAGTGCAAAGGTGACTAATGACCAGAGAGGGGCAGGACAGGTCTGGGGGTGCCACTGTCACCAGCCGTGAGAGCAGAAGGCACGGCCAGCATGGGGGGACAGAGCTGGTGTCATCCACGGGGAGTTTGTCCCTGTCCCGCACACCTTCGGGATGCTTCTGTGGCTGTGGGCTTGCGGTGGGTTGGGGTTTTTGGGGTTTTTTTGGGGGGCTCTTGGAGGTTTGTTTGCGTTTTGGTGTTTTGGGAGGGGGTGTTGGGTTTTGTTTTGTTAAACTAATGTTTAGAAAGATGCGTGGCTGCAAAGGCAGCGCCAGCCCAGCGGGCGGGAGCAGGGGCAGGGCCGGGAGGGAGGGAGGGCAGGGCCGGCCCGGGAGCCCGGCGCTGTCTGGAGCCGACACTGGGGGGCAGGAGCCTCCCGCAAACGGCTGCTCCCTGGGCTGCCCTGCCCCTTCCAGCCTGCCACCCCCGGCACAGGCTCCGCTGGGCAGCCGGCCACCCCCTGTGCATGCCCAGGCCCCCCCCCCGCATGCCCAAGCACCCCCTGTACATGCCCAGGCCCCCCCCATGCATGCCCAAGCACCCCCTGTACATGCCCAGGCCCCCCCCATGCATGCCCACGCACCCCCTGTGCATGCCCAGGCCACCCCCCTGCATGCCAAGCACCCCCTGTGCATGCCCAGGCCACCCCCCCTGCATGCCAAGCACCCCCTGTGCATGCCCAGGCCCCCCCACCGCATGCCCAAACACCCCCTGTACATGCCTAGGCCCCCCCCCCCGCATGCCCAAGCACCCCCTGTACGTGCCCAGGCCCCCCCCCATGCATGCCCAAACACCCCCTGTACATGCCCACGCCCCCCCCCCCATGCATGCCCAAGCACCCCCTGTGCATGCCCAGGCCACCCCCCCTGCATGCCCAAACACCCCCTGTACATGCCCAGGCCCCCCCCCATGAATGCCCAAGCACCCCCTGTGCATGCCCAGGCCACCCCCCGCATGCCCAAGCACCACCTGTGCATGCCCACGCCCCCCCTGCATGCCCAAGCACCCCCTGCACATGCCCTGGCCCCCCCCTGTGCACACCTAGCCCCCCACCCATGCACGCCCCAGCACCCAGCAGCCTGGCAGCCGGGGGCACCACCAGAGCTGGCTGTGCAGGCACGCTCATGGGCGTGCAAGAGTGCTCGGGGGGGATGCAGGTGTGCTCCTGGGCGCACATGCATATTCCAGGGCATGGCCAGCACTGGGGCCGACGCTGGGCGCCTGGCTTAGCGGGTGAGCAGAGGGAGCGCATCCCTCCAGCTATTTGAACAAACTGGGGGATGTCTGGCCATGGGGGACTAACAGCTCCAAGAACTTCTCAGAGCACAGGGACCTTCCGTCTGGGAATGTCCATGCTCTGCAGCCTCCTGCCAACCTCCTGCTCTTGTGTGAGAGTCCTCCTGCTCTTCCCGCTTCTCTGCTTGCCCACAGCCCTCGTCCCAGGCACAGAGCAGCACCCAGAGAGACCAGAAAGGGCTTTGATCGAGGTGCAAAACGCAGCCCAAGAGGGAGAGGGGAGCAGACGGATGGATGGGGCCCTCGTGGTGTGCACCTGCCAGGAGCCACCTACAGATCCCTCTCCTGCAATTTAATTTTTTTTTAAAAGCGAGTGCAGTGGGTGAGAGCGGCCCATGGCTGCATTACCCAAGAGCTACCCAGCGTCAGCAGCAGGCCTCATGTTCCCTTTTGCAGAGAGGGCTCTTGCAGCCACTTTCAACCCTTACTCCCTGGCAACAGCCAGTCTCTGATACTTCAACAAAATCTCTTTTATTTGCTTTAACTGACTCTGTGTTTTCTAACAAGCAGGACCGAGCAGCCTGTGACCTGTGACCAGCCACCCTTGGATGTCTGACGATGTGCTACACCCTGCTGTAGGGCTCCCAGCAGCAGAAGGTGGGTGCTGTGGTCATGCAGCGTGTGGCACTGATGAAGCCACTTCTGCTGCTGCGCATCTCTCGGCGGTCGGCCGGTTACCTCCGCACCACGGGCTTCCCGTGGCGCCTGGAGGAACATCTGTCAACACGATACAAACACGATTTCTGCCTCTGCCAGCTCAAGAAAAATTGGTGCAATGGGACAAATAAATAGGAAAGGACCCGGGGCTGCTCGGCCAGGACAGCTTGAAGTAGCAAAGGTAAAGTACGCTTGGGAGGTCCCTGGGGGGCAGAGGGCAGAGCCGGGCGCCCAGGCCCTGTTGGAGAGCCTGAGATGAGAGGGAAGGGTGCCATTTTATTAGTAAGCCGCTAATGACCATCTCTTTGGCATTTCCTGAAAACTCCGTGTGTTGGCTTTGCCTCGCCGTCTGCTGAGGAGCGCTCTGATGTCAGCAGTCAGAAATCCCGCTGAACCGGCCTGGCTTGCAAATGAATGAAAGTCAGCTAATCTGCTGTCTTATCTCTCCTCCTCTGCAAATCGCCATCCACTTCAGGCATCAGAGGGAAGCTAATTGACTATTGAGCTTCCTTTTCGTGCTCAGACACCTCGGGTGACTGAGTTATTCTCTCTCATTTTTGTTTCCTAAACAAATGGCTTCAAAGGCAATGCCGGTGCAGGTGTCGGTGTTACGCGATAAATATCTACCAAATAACTGGGGGAGAGGCCTTGCTTCACCAGGTGCTCGCTGCCTCTCTGAGAGACCTGGTTGCAGTTTTGCTGCCTCTCCCAGCTAACCATGGCGAGAGTTAATGCTGGGGAAGGACATCGGTTGCTGCTCGCCTTCCCTCTTTTCCCTTATCCCCCAAAGCAGAGGAAAGTGGGGACTTTTGGGCGGAAAGGGCCAGTGTGGAGTGGCTTTCCAGGCAATGGGACCTTTGCAGGGACATGGCACCGTTCCTCAGAGTGGCTTTTGTAATGAGAAGGGCAGACGTCCATGGGAATGGTCCCCTGGTTGAGGGCTGGCCCGGAGGGGGAGGTTCCCATCTCCACCTTACCTGACCCGATATCGTCTGACTCTGACCCTTGTCCTCCTCCACCCTGCAGAGTGCTGGACCGGGCATGCTGCCAGGCTGTGTTTTCCTTTCCCAGGCTGGAGACACAGTCGAAACTTGGAGGGAGGTGGGAGATGCTGAGCTCTTGCCCTGGCATCAACTGGGGCAAACTGCTCCCCCATCCCTGCCATCTTGCTGGAGTGAGAAAATAGGAGCAGGTTGCAGAGAGCTCCTCGCAAGGCCCCCCCCTCTCCTTAACGCCCTGGGAGTTTCAGGGTGCTCTGCAGGGAAGGAAGCCGTAGCCCTCCCCGTTGGCGTGCGCCAGGGGCATGCACCGAGCCAAGGGCCGGCTGGGCATCACCGCTGTCCCCAGCAGGGAGGGTGCACCCAGGTCTGCACCAGCCGCCCATGGAGGCAGGTCCCAAAAGCCAGCCCAGGGCAAAGGGTCACCTGCGTTGGACCCCAGGGAACCAGACGGGGTCTTTCTGTGCCATGGCCCGCTCTTCAGGTCCCTCCCCGGGAACAAAGCCCGGGCTGGGGCAATAACTGGGACAAAACCAAAAAGCTGAGGAAGCTGTGCTGTAGGATGCGTCAGGGTGTTTATCGTGGCGATGGAAAGCAGGGACTGCAGGCCATGCATACAAATATTTGCATACGTGTGCGTGAGCTTCGGTGTTTCATTTTGATAGAGTACCAGCAGCAATGTCCAGCTGGCACGAATGGCTCCAAAATTCAGGCACTTGCATGCCACAGGAGTACCAGCATGGGCTCACCGCGGATGGAGGGAGGCGAGGTGCTAGAGCTGATAGCAGAAGCATGTTAATCAAAGTGGGCTAAATGGGATCCACCTACACAGGCACCTCTGGAGCACAGCAAAGCACCTACAGAAACCACCATGCAGAGCGCCGGGGAAATCCAGGGGAAGCGCTGCAGCCGCAGGTGAGGTTCAGCGTGGTCCCTGCTGCAGCGTGGCAGCGCTGGATGGTCAGGGCTGCGCAGAGCCGTGGTGGGGACAGGGAGGTGGTGGGAAGCAGGATACGCTGCCAGGCCCTTACCTGCCCACCAAAACGTACCGTGCCAGATGGGGAAGCACCAGGAGAGGCTTCAATCTACCCCAGCTGTAATTAGCCCGGAGGTGAATGCAGCCGTGCAGGCAAGGCTGCAGGAGCGCCGTGTCTGTCTAGCCTGGACGTGATGAGTTCCTGGTGACGCTGCCTGCGTCAGGAGCAGCAGGGGTGGGAGGGATGCGGGCATAGGGGCCACCAGGACTTGGCATGAGGAATCCCAGCGTTCTGGTGAGTGCAAACCCACGGCTCCTGTGGTACTGTGTCATGGTGTGCATCTCTGCCAGGGGTGATCCACTGCTGCCGGCCATGTCCCTGCTCCCTCTACAGCCCTACACCAGAGGAAAGGAGGTTTCCACCCCCGTTGCCCACTATGTCAGGGAGAAGTGTAAGAAAAGCACTACAGATCAAAACAGAGCCGCAGTGGCTGTCCGTCCCTGCGGTAACATGGCCTTGCCAACAGCAGGCAGTTCAAAATCTGCTCGTTAGGTTGGGATGAGCACCCAGCAGCCAGCAATGCATCCACCAGAGCAGCCATAAGCCACCAAACTGCAGCATGGGAAGACGTGCCAGAGAAGACATCTGGGATGATAAACTGGCTGGGTGGGACCTACCTAATCCATGGGGGCATCAGACCAAATATCTGATGGCTGGGCCTGTTTCTCAGGGCTTGGTGCTGCCTTCGAGCAGCTCACGGGCTGCGGAAAGGCCGTGGGAAGCAGCTGAAGCGTAAACCTCCGCAGACCAGCACCATGTTGGGCCGGTCTGGGTACGTTACTTGTCCTTTCTGACCTTACACTTGCAGACTGGTGACCCATCTTCCCCCAGGAGCTGGCAGGTGAGGGAGAGCACTTTGCAGGGTTTCCCCTCCTTGGCAGTGGCATGTGGGGCAGGGAGGACATTCGAGGGCATCTGCTCACCCTGCCCGGCACCGGTCCCGCGTCCCCGTGTCAGTGGCGCGGTGCAGGCAGTGGTGACAGAGCTGAGATGCCACATGCACCTCATTCCGCTCACTGGGCCCCACGGCCCAGGCTAGTACCTCCTGCCACTGCAATGTTTTTCCTGTTATTTAGCCTGCTTCTGAAAAATCATTGTATTTGTTTGTTTGGTTTTGTTACACATGCCTATATGGCCTCGGCCAAACGGTGCATCCTTTTGGCTTGTGCAGACCCTTTCAGGAGGCTGGCTTGTTTCTTTTATCTGTGAGTTGATGTTTAACCAAGTCAAGCATTATTTTGTTGTAATCTTTCTGCATTGGCACCATTGCCCTTGAGCCTTCCCTCTTCTCCTCCCCTGATTTTTTCAGTCTGTCAGCATCTTCCTTGACTTGCCCTGCCATGAACACAGGCTTTTCAAGGTGACGCTGTGCTTCGCGTCTGTCCTGTTTGGCTTGCACAAACTCCCAGATCACCTCTGGTCTTCTGTCCACATTGTGGTATGGGCAGAAAGTGGAAAGTTCTGCTAGAGAAGGCTCCTGTGCAATCCGATACATTTCCTATGTGACCCATAAGTTGCCATTGGAACTGTAAAATGGTACAGTCTTGCTTTCATTGAGTGCAAAGAGGAGAGGACAAGTGCAGGAGAGGGGGAATGGAAGGAGAAGAGATGCCCTGTTGTGCTGCACGGGAGCAATCAGACCAGCACAGCGCAAAACTACAGCAGGTCAAATTTTCTTTCTTTAAATTGCAAAAAGAACGGTTCTTTTTGCAAGAACACACAGCTCTGCTGGGTTCGTTTCCTCCCCGGGGTTACAAAATCTGCTCGCGGGCCCCCGCACGACAGTCTCGGCTGCAAAGGCAAAGCCTTGCTCTGGTGGGCCACTCTCATGGTAGGAGAGCTTTCAGGGAGCTCGCTGTAACCGTAGGAAGGAAGGGTGAGCCCACCTTTTCACAGCTTTGTTGTGCATTTTGTCCTGCATGCCATAAATACAATTTTGGTCCATAAAATCGGTGTGCAAAATAAGGTTAGTCACAGGACTTCCTGGCCAAGCAGCCCATAAACAAGCTTTCCTCACTTCCCTCTTATGAAAGTTCAGCTCTCCTCTGCGGCACTGACTTCTTTGCTTCCTTCTTCTCCCACTTATCCCCTGACTTCCAGCAGTATCTGAGTCAGCCCGGTAAACATTTTGCCCCGTGGCAGCCTCTCCAAACGTAGCAGGAAGATCGGGCTCTGGAGCGCACATCTCCCGGGGATCCTTTCGCACTTGCTGGCAGGTTATTCTGCTGTCCTTCCTCCTTCACACATTGAGAAAGGGGGAACCGATGGCCCATGTATTCAGCAGCTCGTTAGCAGTGAATGGTAATAGTCTGCGATGCTTCCTCTTCCCTTCTTCCCTTTCTCACTCATATCCTCCCCGTCCTTTAACCTTTGTAGTGGCAGTTTCCTGGACTGAGTGTGCAGTTCAACATCTGCTGGTAGAAGGTGGTACTTAACTAGGCCGCACCATTATTTATGTTTTACTGAAAAATAAGCCCACTTTCCTGGATGCAAAGGTGGTCAAGCACCAGCACACACGAAGGACGCACAAACCACGGTGTGTTTTATAGATGCAGCCTTCCAGCGCTCGGGTCACACCGTCACCGTCATGGCATTTACAGTCTCACCAGTAGCCTTGCTGGCCTTGATCCACATATTTACGTCTGACTTCCTCGTCAGCACAAGGGATAAGTGTACGTAGCAGTTAGACCAGATAGAGGAGAGCTCCCAAAGCAGCCAGGAGAGTTGTGTACTTATGAGTCATCTGCTCTTTGATTGCTCCTAGTTGGCAGAAAAATGACTCCGTACGCACAGGGTTGTACTGGAAATTTCCCTTCCTTGCTGCAGCCTCTGTCATTGAACCCACTTAGACCCACGCAGCTCACCACGCTGGTGCCTTGGCCTCACCCATTCGCCCAGAGAGACCCTGGCCCTTGCATGCAGCTGTATTTTACCTACCAGGCTCTGCCTGTACCAGTCTGATTGCAGAACTGGGACTCAGAATTGTCAACCCTGTCGTCACCCCATTTGCCCCCCAGCAAGTCGCAGCCCGGGCTGGCAGCTGGGTTGGTTTGCAGCATTGCTTGAGGGTTCATTTCTTGGAAACAAGAATTGTGAAGGCAGGAAATTTTCCAGATCACCCCACTTACATATTCAAATGGAGATGAAAACCTAGCAGGATTTTCTGGTAGCACTGTTTCCTTTTCACTTCTGTTATCCTTTTACTTTTAAAACTAGCAAAACTCTAAGCTGTCCTCACCTCGGCTTCTCAGGGCCCTCCCCTTCCCTCTTACCGTCCTTTTTGAAGTCCCGAGCATCTTCTGGGTTTCTCTACCCAGGAGCCACCATCTGCGATGTCTAGCAGTGCACCCAAAGCCGGGCGCTTACTGTTCTTGTCGAGCGACAGCCCAACTGGGACACAGATGTTGAGCCTCATTTCCCACAATCCAGTGGCTTTTGGACATTTTTCCAAGAGATTTGTTCCTTCTCTCCTCTTGCTCAAGTTCCCTTTTAACGACCAACTCAACTTTATGTCTTTTATGCAAACAGCAATTTCCTTTTGAAGCTCTCAGTGAAGGCTGTGTTTGTCACTTAGTGCTCTGGGAGGAATTTGGGGAAATTGGACCGGAGACAAATCTCCCTCTGTTCCCTCTCCCAGGAAGGTATCCGATTCCTGCATTTCGTGTGCGTTTCTGCTCTGAGAGGAGCTCAGTAACAGTGGTATTATCAGGCTGTCCCTTCACATTGATTCCCGGCTCAACCACATCCAATTCACTGCTTACAAAGACTTGTTGCCATCGTTACCAAGTTCCAGCTGGAGGCTCAGGTGGGTCTCCATGAGCCAAGCTGGGGTCCTCCCCCTGCTAAGGCATCGTCGTTAATAGCAAAGGCTATACACGACAAGTACAGCACTTGGGTCCGCTGCCCGTGACAGTAATACTGTCCTGACGGTTAGAGCTCGCTGCTCCAACTTGGCTCAACGCTGTGTCACAGTGCTGCTCTGCAGGGATACGGGAATGCAAAGCCAGAAACGGGGAGCAGAGGGGTTTGCGTTTAATGTCCCAGTTTGGCCTTGCAGAAGCTGTAGGCAAAGACAACCGCGCCTCAGGGAATTGCATGTTAACTGAGAGCCACCAAACACACATCTCTCCTTGCATGGGCTCCAGGGGCAAGTGCTTTTCCCATCCCAAAGCATCCCACTGCTTTCTTCCTCTGCCTGCATTGGGGCAACTGGGAAGACGTTGTCTGTGGGCTGGGGTGATGAGCACACGCCCCAGCCGCACGGAAGGAACCGCGGTGCCGCCATCTCTTCCTATCTGCCAGCATCGCTGCAGGGGCGGTGGATTTCTAAGCCGTGTTCCTCCAAGGGAACTACAAAGTTATTTCAAGCTTTGACCAAAGTTTTCTCTTCTGAGCGTCCCCGTCTGTGCTCCCCACCGTGCCGTGACTGTTCCGCCAGCCTGTTTTCAGCAGGTACCGATAGCTGTGATGTGCCAGGAGCCCTTGGAGGGTTGCCCGTGCATTTTGTGAGCCCTGTTGCCACGATACTGAACGCAGAGCAGATGTTTATTTCAACAGAGATGGCTTTGATTCCTTTTCAACTTTTCTCTCGAGCTGCCATCGTGTGTGAATACATCTTCCCAGGAGCCAAGGACTGTCAGGGCCCAACAGGCAGGCGTTGTCGCTGCAGCCAGCACGGAGGGGAACGGGGCTGCGAGGCATGTGGCGGAGTGGCACAGAGCAAGCTGGTGGCCCTGGCCTCTCAGGAGGGAGGGTTGAGGCTCTGGGGAGACTGGCCGAAAATGGGTGTGCACGGGCGTGCTTGTATCTATTCACGTGTGTGTGTGTGCACGTACATGTGTTTGTGTGGCTTCATTTGGTGCTGAAAGCCTGGCAAGGCTGGGGAAAAGCAGCCTCCTGCTCACAGCTAATGCTCCCAGCACTTCATTCTTCTGTTTCCTCCCAGTTGCCTTCATCAAACCATCGCTGCCTTGCTGCAGACGTGGACCAGCGTGGCTGGGGGCTGAGCTGATGAGACCATCCTCTTCTTCAGAGCATGAGAAGCCAGGCACCAAAAACCTACTGAAGATGTGGTAGAAAAGGTAAGGAGATCCCTTCCTTTAGGACAGTAATTCCAGGTGAGAACTACTGAGAAGAGATACCACTTCTTCCTGAACTTATTTTTTTCCCTTTTCCCTTTCCCCTTTTCTTTTGTTTCCTCCCTAGTTTTCCTGTTGGAATCTTTTAAAAATTCTCTCTTTCTTTTCTCTTTCCCCTTTTCTTTCATTTCCTCCCTAGTTTTCCTGTTGGAATCTTTTAAAAATTCTCCCTTTCTTTTCTCTTTTCTCTCTCCCCTTTGACCCACCTTGTCTCTTTCTTTCTCCCCACCCTTTTCTTGGTGCTGGCAGAAGTGGGTGCTAGGAGCAGCCTGCCCCCACGAGCACCCTGCCCCGCGCCCTGCCCGGGGCTATCAATCAGCCTCGCACCCCTGTGGAGCGGGTGCTTTGTTAGTATAGGAATTCCACAAGAACCACCTTCTTGTTGCTGTTCCCTTATATAGAAATATTTTTAATTCTATAAATACTGTATGTATGTTACTAAAAAAAATTTTTAAAAAAAATGGTTGGACCGGCTATGCAAGGGCGCTGTGCTGATGGGGCTGGCATTTTGTTTGCCCACTGGCAGGGCCTCTCGCTCACTTCCTTCACCCCTTCTACTGTTGTGGCCAAACTATTTTTGGTATTCCAAGAGCGCAAGCTTCGCTGAAATTTTGGGTTCCTGCTAAGGGGGAAATTAGAGCAGGGAAGAGTTATTTAAAAGAATAAAATATATCTGCAAGCAGGGAGGAGAATATATGTGAACATTAATTTGAGAAGACCAATGTTCTGTGATGTTCAGCTATTGAATTGGATATAATTACCTATAAATATGTGTGTGTGTATGGTTTATTTTACAGACGGCAGTGTAAGTAGAGTGTATTTGTAATAAAGAGGTCAGAAACACAACACTGACCCCATCTCACTTATGCTGCAATCTTGGAAGCACAGGACTATCCTACAGAAGACTGACTTCTTTAAGCCAAATACTATACTGAAATAAAAGTTCACAGGTACAAGGAACTTCTTGTGACGAAGGTGGAAAGTTTGCCCTTGAACTTGTGAGCAGTCCATTCAGTTTATCACAATCCTTAGTCACGTAGTGACTCACCGTTCACCACACTGGTACGATACACGTTCACTATTAGCTTAGTACCTGCGTAAAGACAACTTATTGTTTTTTGTTCCTGCTATGGAAAATTAAAGATTATGCCAATGAAGACAGAAATGAAACGGTGCTACGGACTCATCTAGTACCATGGGCACCACGTCTACGTGTTCTGTTAGCAAGTAGATGGCAGGACAGTTCCTCCCATCTCGGCTGGGTCCTGTTTGGCCAAACGTTACCCCTCCAGGTTGAAACTTGGACATGGGAACGGGCCGATTGTGCCCATCCACCACAGCAGCTCACCCCTGGCTGGAGCCAGCGGCAGGGGCTCAGGGAAGCGCGTGAGAGCGGAGTGAGCAGGGGCAAGGCTTGCACTCGCCTGCAGGGATTTGCAGCTCACGTACTTCCTCAACCAGAGGTGCTAGTTTTATAAATAGTATTTCCCAATGTTGTTTTTTTTTCTTCCATTAAATTGTCCAGTCACTCCCGGCCTGTAGCAAGGAGTTCGCCAGCTTAACTATACCCTGTGTGAAGAAGTGCCTACTGCTGTTTGTTTTGAACGTGCCACCTGCTTGTTTGATTTAATGATCCTTAGTCCCTGCATTGAAGGAGATGGTGAAGCAGCATCCCTCACCCCCCTTTTCCATCCTAGGCATTTCCCTCAGCCTGATTATTTTCCTTAGAAGTACAGGAAGTGTCAATTAAAAAATAGTTCAGCCGTTTCTAAGAAGATTGCAGGAAGATGTATCATTTTGCCTTACTAAGAAATATCATTTTGCCCCCTTGCTTTTGAGGGAGGACGTGGAATGTGGTAAAGCCATCATCCTTGTGTCAAGGATGTGCCATTGTTGTCTCCTGGAAAAAATGCACAAATTGGCCATGTTATGTGAAAAATCTCCATTTAGGAACACTTAGGTGACACTGTCAGGCTTTGGCAGAGGAATTCTCTAAATAATCCGTTTGTGGTGAAGGAGCCCCTTGCACCCGCTGTCCCGCAGAATGGCTGAGCTCGCTCCTCTGGGGAACCCAGAGCTGGAGAAGCCAGCCGTTCTCCTGGTGACACAGGGCTGCTGTCACCGTGCTGGGAACAAGGGGAACCTCTGCTTTATGTCCTGGCACGCAGGCTGCAGGAGGCTGGAAACAGCCGTGCCGGGTCACAGAGGCAACAGGGAAGGTCGGATGCTGCACGAGCTGGAGAATGAGGGGAGGCAGAGGATGGATACAGGGTGTGGGAGGGAAAGAGGTGGGCAGAAGGGGATGTGCTGTGGTACTGTTTCTAGTCCAGCTGCAAGGCTTTATAATTTTAAATTACTAACTTGACACAGAAATATCAAACTTGTAATAAGGGATTGAAGAGAGCTACATCTATCTCCCGTGGTAGTATCAGCGGTTTCTAGTGGCAGTGCTGGAAATTCTGCAGCTGCTGAATAACTTGCCTCTAAGACAAAGTGATTTCCCTAATGCCCGTGAATCAGAGACTGATTTATGTCGAAGAACAGAGAAATTATATCCTTGCAAAAACATTTTCATTCTTTCTTTTACATCTCTGGTGTTCCCATTAATAACATAAATATGCAGCCCTTTTTTTCCCAATCCCAGTCAACTTTTAACCTCCGCAACATCTTTGGCAGGGTGTTTCAAATGTAAAAACGTGAGAGGCATTGAATTTTACCAGTCTGGGATGCTGTGTTCCACTTTCATGTGATGACCCTTTAGCTGTGCTGCTTGTATCGAGCGAAAGGCGTGAGGAGGATGCATCACGCGGGATGGTCGCCGCAGCCCGGGTCAGCGCTGCACCCGGCTGAACTTTGCAAAGGCACTAAAGGGTTTCACATCCCCAGGTTCACCCTGACACACAGAAACCGGGCATCGCATTTCCTAGGCAGATGTGTGCGTCTGATGGGGCCTTTCCTAACGGTGAGTTTGCATCAGCTCTGCTGGAACAGACCCCTGCTCCCTCCCTCACCCCGGCAAATCACTGTGAGGAGTCCCCGGAGTCCACAGCTATAAGCTGCAGTATTTTTCTGTTTAGCAGTGTAAGTAATTTCGTTTTATTCATTTACATTTGAGAGAAATTTCTACCACTTTTTGTGGTAGGTCTAAACCAGCTAACACGCTGCAAGCACTCTCAGAGAGCCCAGTGTTTTTACTACCTCCCTGCAGTCTTCTGATGTAAAAATAATTATATTTTCACACCAGCAACACAAAAATAGTAGTTAAACATAGGAAACAGTAGGTCTGACTTGGGCCACATGGCTACTGCGAGGCCCTGCGAGCTGTCCTAAGTGAATTATAGACACATTTTTAAGTCTTGGAAAACAGCAGCAACAGGTATTTACAGGGCGGGCTGGGAGGGGGCAGGGGAGGCCTTTCGTACGGCAATATCAGCAACTGACCACCTGGCTTTCTTAATGCACACATTGGAACTTGCTAATTACAGCGTGCCATACCATATTACAACCCTTTTCTTAGATGTTATGGTGCCAGCCTCCCTCACTTCACAGCCTGCCTCGATGATTCAGGCATTACGTGACCAGCTGATTACTTAAGATTCCCTGACAGATTTTCCTCCCTGGCTTCCCTCGCTGTATCATCCCCGGGCTTTTTGGGTGAGTATGGCATAAACAAGCATTGCCTTTTTGCTGAACGTTTTGCTTTGTGTTGGCACTGCAGTTCTCGCGGCCAATCTGCCATGGGTGGGAGATCACTACAGATATAATTATTGGAGAGAAGACCTTGTCACGTGCATAGCAATTGTCCCGCTCCTACTCTTTTAAATGCATTTATTACCGTCCCTTTCATCTTATATTAAGCCGCATGCAAGTCAGAAATGCATAAAAGGCCAAAAATCTCAGTATATGGCTATAGTACTATTGTACTCGCTCTGATACGAAGTAAACAGGCGCCTTCAGGAGGAAACACGGGAGGGAGGGTGTAAAACCCCGGCAGGGCTGAGATAACCAGTTAGCGGGATTCTGGGGAGAAAAATCAAGGCAACGAACAGATAGAAAAAGAAAAGCAGAGCCGCAGAGCCAGAACAGGAACAGAGGGATGGTAATGCATTAGCAGCGTGAAACAAAAATCCTCATATTTCATTTGTCAGGATTTTTTCGGGCGTCGTGTTCTGAAGATCATTAAAAGGTAAGAGGGGACGTGATTTCAGTGTGTGTGAGCAGAATGAACGGGGCAGGGTTCAGAAGCTCCGTGAGTGCATGTTCATTCATTTATTTACTGAAGCACTGTACATAATTAAGAAAGCTTTTTTTTCAGTAGAAATCCCCCTTTCTTTCCAAAGGTTTATTAATCAAAAACATTTTTTAATTTAAGTACACGGTATAAACTTTCAGAAAATAGTTACCTTAAATATTCCACCCATTAAAATGAGCTCCTTATAGGCTCCTAGGTAACTTAGACGTATAACTATCACACAGAAGCCTTTTAAGCTATGTTATTTTTTAAAAAGGTGCAGAAGAAAGTAAATATTTTAGTAATGCTAAAGGCTTAACAAACTGGCAAGTTGGAAAAAAAAATATTCCAGCATGAGCCACGAGCCTGTCCCTAACTAACATCACTGTGAGCTTGTTTTTTGGTTCAAACCACAGTGCGTTAAGGATGGAAAGACTGCCTAATTTTGAAATTCTTGGCTTTGGCCTGTTTTAACACAACCCTACCTTAAACAGAGGTGTTTTGTGTTCCTTGCCACGGTGCAATATTTCTCGTAAGGGAGGGAGACCGCCTTCCGTCACATCCTTTCTGCAGGGCCCCACCCTCTGAACAGCTCCGGTACGGCCAACGATCCAACATCTCCAGCTTACCTTATGTTTTCTTGGCTTTTAGGCCCATGAACCTGTGCGTTTGAGGGAAGTCCTCGCATACCCACGAGAATATTTGCGACAGGCCCATGTGATTTCTATATTCTTGCTCAGAAGGGTGAGGGGAAGACCAGTGTCATAAAAAATGATGTCGGTTTTAGCTTTGCTTGAGTAACTGGCAAAACTTTCATGTATAGGAATGTGAATCACGCGCACGACTAGGTGAGTCATGTACGAATGGGAAAAATGCCATCCCAAACCAGTTATTTTCTCCTCTTCAGGCCCCGGCAGAATGCGGGGGGCAGCCGACCCCGCCGGGGAAGAAGGCGGCAGCGAGGGGCACAAGGGTTCCACAGCCGCTGGGGCAGAGCTGGCGGAGAGCTGGGCTGGGTGGGGAATCCTCCTGGGGAGGCAAGAAAAGCAGCCACCCCAAACTGGGACCTGAACCTCCATCGGGCTTGCCCACGCTACCTTTGCCACGGCTGGCTGCCAGCAGCACCCCCGAGATGAGAAAACACCACCTCTTTGGGTCACAAAAGCAAACAAAACCCATAAAATGCCCACCCGATTATGTGCGCCTATGGGCGCGGGAGCCGGGGGGGACAGGCGTGGTGGTGACGGGGTGGTTGGGGGTACAAGGGGGCTGAGGCCGTGTGTCCGGGGGTGCGGGCGCTGTGACAGTGGGGGGGGGGAGGACAGGACCCTGCGACAGCGCCCGAGGGGGACGGGACCCTGTGACAGCGCCCGAGGGGGACGGGACCCTGCGATAGTGCCCGAGGGGGACTGGACCCCGTGACAGTGCCCGAGGGGGACGGGACCCTGCGATAGCGCCCGAGGGGGACGGGACCCCGTGACAGCGCCTGAGGGGGACGGGATGGTGTGATAGTGCCTGAGGGGGACGGGACCCTGCGACAGTGCCCGAGGGGACAGGACCCTGCGATAGCGCCTGAGGGGACGGGACCCTGCGACAGCGCCCGAGGGGGACGGGACCCTGTGATAGTGCCCGAGGGGATGGGACCCTGCGACAGCACCCAAGGGGGACAGGATGGTATGATAGTGCCCGAGGGGACGGGACCCTGCGATAGCGCCCGAGGGGGACGGGACCCTGCGATAGTGCCCGAGGGGACGGGACCCTGCGACAGCGCCCGAGGGGGACTGGACCCCGTGACAGTGCCCGAGGGGGACGGGACCCTGCGACAGCGCCCGAGGGGATGGGACCCTGCGATAGCGCCCGAGGGGGACGGGACCCTGTGATAGTGCCCGAGGGAGACGGGACCCTGCGATAGCGCCCGAGGGGACGGGACCCTGCGACAGCGCCCGAGGGGATGGGACCCTGCGACAGTGCCCAAGGGGGACAGGATGGTGTGATAGTGCCCGAGGGGGACGGGACCCTGTGACAGCGCCCGAGGGGATGGGACCCTGCGATAGCGCCCGAGGGGGACTGGACCCCGCGACAGTGCCCGAGGGGGACGGGACCCTGCGATAGTGCCCGAGGGGGACGGGACCCTGCGACAGTGCCCGAGGGGGACGGGACCCTGCGATAGTGCCCGAGGGGGACGGGACCCTGCGACAGTGCCCGAGGGGGACGGGACCCTGCGACAGTGCCCGAGGGGCCCAGGGCGCCGCGCAACGCCGCGGGCGGCCCCGTCCCCGTCCCCGAGCCCGGGCCGGGCCGGCGCTGCGAGGCCGCCGCCGCTGAGGTGCCGCCGCCGCCCCTCCCTCCCTCCGTCCCCGGTCCCGGCGCGGCCGGGGAGGCGGGGGCAGCTGACGCCGGGGCCCGTGCGGCGGCGGCGGCGGCGGCTCCGCCCCGCGAGGCCGGAGCTGAGACGGAAGAAGCCGCCGCCGCCGCACAGCCGTCGCCGCCTCCCGCCCGAGCCCGACATGGCGCTCTGAGCCCCGGCCGTGCCCGCAGCCGCCGCCACCCCGCACGCCTCTCCGGGGGGCCCCGAGCAGCCGCGCCGGCACCGGGACCGGGGAGGAGGGCATGGGCAGGGCGAGCGGCGCCAGCCGGCAGGGCCGCTGCTAGGAGCCCGGCGGGCATGGGAGAGCGGCGCTAGGGACCCCCCTTCCCGCCCGCGTCGCGCAGCTCGGCCCCCGCCGCAGCGGCCGTGAGGTGAGCCGGCGGCGGGCGGGGGCTGCCGGGCAGGGCGGGCCGCGGGGAGGGAAGGAGGGAGCGCGGCCCGCGCTAAAGCCGCCTCCCCGCCGCTTTGTCCTTCCAGGCCCCGCCGCCGCCGCCGCCCAGGAGCAGGGAGGCCGAGAGAGGGGAGCAGCGGGCGGCGCCCGGCCGCCGCAGCCCGCCATGGCCCACTCGCCCGTGGCGGTGCAAGTGCCCGGCATGCAGGTGAGCTCCGCGCCGCGCCGGCCCCAAAATGGAGGCGACGGGCCCGGGCTCCGGAAGCGGCGCCTTGCGGCCCCACCGGGCGGAGGCCGCCGCTGGGGCGACGGGTCCGGGGGGCCGCGGGTGGGCGAAGCGGGGCGGGCGGCGCGGCCTGGCCGCCGAGGGGCCGCCGGGAGGCCTCGCTCGGCCTAGGGAGGAGCGCGGCCGGAGCCCTCGCCCAGCGAGGGCGGGCGGGGGGTGCGCTGAGGTACGGGAGGCCCCGGAGGGGCCCCGCTCCCTCGGCGTGCCCGGGGGGCCGCGTACCTGCAGCCAGCCCCTCGGAGGCGACGGGCCCCCCTCCCTCCCTTCCCCCTTTGTTCAGGGTTGGCCGCGCTGCATCCAGGAGCACGTCAGAGCTGCTAAAACTGATTAAAGGCGAAATGAAGTTAATCGCAGGGTGTGTGGGTGTGCAGTCGATGACATCTCGGGCTCGCTGGCAAGCCTACCTCCCGCAGGGCTTCCCCGCCGGCCTGCGCTGGGCACAGCCGCTCCGAGGACCTTGCCATTAATGGGAAGGGGGTGAACGCCGGGTCGGGGGGCGATGCAGCTCCGCGGCCGGCTTGCTGTGGGAGCCGTCATGTCAGACACTTCACCGCGCTCCGGCTGGGAACGGCACCTGGTGCCGTTTCTGTACCTTCGTAGCATCTGCTTAGATAACAACCAACCTCCCGTATAACCGATTTTTCATCGGAAAGGTGGGATACCTCTGACTTCTTGTTTTACTCCCCATGGCAGCCTAACGCAACTTTGGTCAGAGATCTTTATCAGACGTAAAGGAGCTGAGGGCCAAACTCATTTCAGTGTTGGCTTTCGCTTGTCAGACACCCGCAGCCCAGTCAGTGTTTTGAGCTTCCTCTTAACTTGTGGAATAGTCATGCCTGTGTAATCCTGGTTTTCAGTTCAAATAATATAGAAGTCTTCAGTTCAAATAATATAGAAGCCTTTGTGATACGTCTCTATGTCTGTGAGATGTACAGTTAAGAGTTCGGGAGGTTTTGGAACAGAAAGTTAAAATTTCTCTTGGTCAGATATCCTCTTCACTTTTAGAAAGCGTAGAATTGATGTATAAACAGTATTTACATATTAAGTTAGGGCTGTTGCAATACCAAGGTTTGGTTTACCTTTCTGATTTCTAATAACTTGCAGGCTTTCTGAAGTCGGTTAAATTTTGGTCAGCCACTGACTTTGTGTTCATAGAAGAGGACATAAACCGCCTCAGCCTCCCTGTTCCGTTGATATGTCAGGGTTACTGTTGTATTGGTACATCCTTAACAATGGCGAGCTAAAGGAATGTTTCATAGAGATTTCGAGGCTTTAGCCTGAGCTGCTTTATTTATATCCTCTGTCATATTTAGTGTGTTTGTATTTGGGAGACTTCTATTTCAAAATCCAAGTTTATCAATTCCTCATTTTTGCATCTGCTTAATGTATTGCTGTCCTATTTTCCAGAGCTGCCCTGTCATCACAAAAGGACCTTGAAATTATTTAAGGTCCTGTTTTCCATTGTTAAACCAATAAACTTCATGTAATAGCATACTTAGTTCCACTAGTATCGTTGTTAGTTTAACCCAGGCCCCGTAACATATATCTGTAGGTTTAAAGTATTTTTTTAACTGTTAGATTTGTACACCTGCATAGAATTAAAATACATTTTTCCCTTGGTGACTTTTTTTTATGAAGGCTATTACACAAGTCTTGAAGGTTTTGGAATACAAAGAATATAATTTGGTGCAAAATTATTCCGCTCACGCTTCTTTTAGAAGAGTCGTAAGGGTTGCTTCTTTTGTTTTTTAACCTATTTGAACTCTTCAGTCAGGATCATCCAAGTGATGATAAAAGTTCAGCATTAAAGTAAATGTATGGTGATCGATTGAAGAAGGAATAAACAGTTTCTTCTCTAATGGAAGAAGATCTAATAGTTAAGTTAAAGCTATCGCGGTGGGAAAGTGCCCGTAATGTCAAACCCCTTGTTTTGTAGCCTGTGTTGAGGGAAGCAGTTTATTGAATATAACAGTTGGAAACTGAATTTGCCAGAGAATGTGTTACAGGTTTGAAGTTTTCAGTTTTATAGTAATCATATACTTTCAGTCCCGTTTCAGTATACAAAAAACAGTATCAACAAAAATCTAGAAATAATTTATTATGCAATTCCCATACTCCCAAGAAGAAGACTTTGACAGTTTATCACCAAAGTATAACAGAAGCTC
The DNA here is from genome assembly GCA_020745775.1 of Theristicus caerulescens. NCBI lineage: Eukaryota > Metazoa > Chordata > Aves > Pelecaniformes > Threskiornithidae > Theristicus > Theristicus caerulescens. The sequence goes on along the minus strand of CM036567.1, from coordinate 22,812,236 downwards.
TTTTGACTGTTTTAAGATCTTTCATCTTATGAAGAGTCAGGTTCCCTTTAAAAAAAAAAATCCAAACATGGAAAATTACAGAAAGTCACAGAGTTATTTTTGTGAACTCGGAGTCTGACTTTCAGTACCCTGGCAACAATGGAAGACGCAGAGGTAGTATTATCTGTTGCCCTTATGAGTAGTTACAGAACCATTTGTTTATGTAGTGGTTGCGTTCTGTTTAACCTGTCTTGTGTCCCTAACAAAACCAAATTTTATACCTAACAATTCTTGCCTGTGCAAACAACTTCCTGAACACATTCATTTTCCTCACTCCTTTGGAAAGGCTCCATTTGATCCAACTGTATGATGTTAACTTACCAGCTGCCAAACTTCTAAGCCCATTCAATAAAATCAAAGCACTCGGTGAATGTATAAAATAAGTGCTCCGAAGCTGAGCACGATACCCCAAATTATGGCATTTTACACAGAATCCAAGACAAGAGGGAAAAATGAAAGGTTGATGGAGCTATGTGAACACAATTAAGGTGTCCTGGTTACATGAAGCACAGTTTGCAATGAGTTTGAATGTCAGGTTGGAGTTTTTATTCAGTAATGTCACTGTAACTTTGTTCCGTGGGATAAAAATATTCAAACTAGTTCTTAGTCTGGAATGCTTCGAGATCTCACAGTGAGAAACTTGTCCACTGGCACTGTCTTCAAGGAATCCAGTTGAACTCATACAGAGCGTTTCTGGATATGGCTTGCAAGAGAGATGTTGGAGCCTACCTGTGTGTTTTTCCAATCCAGGGCCTGTACCGAAAACAGAGCTGGCGTGAAGGCGTTGGACCCTTTATTCATAGCCCTACACTACTGCTTTTCTCTTGCCCGGCAGGCAGGATGTATAGTTCAGAGGGTTACGTTCATTTCAAGTGATCAGAAAGTTTAAAGTGTGTCAGTCATTTCGGAATGGTGCATTTCTGATGAACTTGCATTATTGGCAGCATCTCATACAGTACTCCAAACCGTAACGCTTTCCAGCCTCTCGTATTTGTAAGCTTACAAATGAGCAACAGTTAGCCTTTCTAAGGTGGACAGTGAGGAAACCTTGCTCTCTGTCAACACCCTAATTTTCCAAACTAGTCTATAAACTTCAGCAATGGGACATCACTCAAATAATAAATGCCTTTTTATAGCTGGTAGAGTTTTTATGTATAAACTTTCCCTTTTCCAATTCTAATTTGTGCAAAGTCTTAAGTCTGTGAAATATTCATTCATGAACTGATGGAAATGTTGATTCTTCTCATTTGCGTTTCTTCTTGTCAGTACGCGTGTCTTTGGAACCTGGTTTGGGGCTTTATTTCTCTCAATCTCTGCTATCCTGCTCACCTAAACACTTTTTTGCTTCCTTTCTCATGGCTTTGTTGGTATCTCCTGATCCTGCATGGCAGTAGTCTTGAGTGCAGCCAGAAAGGTTGTTTAGACCTGATCTCCATCTGTTTTTATTGGCATTCAGACTATCTTGCAATAAAGAGCCTAACTTCCTCTAAAAGCAGAGCAGCCCGAAGCATGTGACCTGTCAGCCGGTGTACTCTGGTTCACAAGTGAAGGATTGCTTGATTAAATACAAACTTGGATGTAAAGGTGAGCTTTGCTCTCTCTGCTGCCGGTTAACAGACTGGCTGTAGGGCGCTGCTGGCTGAACAACCTGAGCCTGGCAGCTGGAGAGGCTCTCCCTGCAGGATGCTCAGAGGCGGATCAGCTAACATCTAGTTAGTGGGTGCGTATAGAAAAATGAAAAGAGAGGTAGCATTTAATGTTGGAAGGGGTCTTTTTCATAGACCAAGAAAAAATACATTTTGTCTTAAATTAGTGCACCTGTAGAAATGGGCCCTTTGTGCGGTGCCTAAAGCTCGTCTGGAAGCCTGTCAGATTTCTAGTAAACCTTATGCATTGTAGTTACAAGAATATGACTTCTGTTAAGAGCAAGCAGTCTGTTACTGGCAAATTCTTAAATGTTTCGAGGGTGGGCATTAGAGGAACTTTAACCTTCGAAGAAAGATCCATTCAAGGATCTGTTAATTTATTCCTCTCCTAGGAACCGAGCTGTATCCAGATGCTTCTGCAGTGAGCTTGAAAAGGCTTTAAACTTTTATTATTTAGATACGTGACTTACTTAAAGGAAACTGGACAGTCTAGCACTTGCAGGACGCCAAGAGACTTCCACAGCGCCTAGAAAACAGGGATTTCTTATGATTAATCTAGGATGGACTCCAGTGTTTTGGTGATGAATACATTGTCCAATTTCAGTTCCTTGATTTGTACTTCGAGCCACAGTGCAGGCAGACTGCAGGAAGATAGTATTTTAAGACCTGTGGAGAACATGCCTCTTTCTTTGGCCACTTGAAGCAGATATACATTAAAATATTTGTGGAACTCATCACTGCAGTTGTTCCTTTCCTGGTCGTGCTTGATGTACAAGCTGTCCCATACCTCACAGTAGTCTGCTAACTCAGCTCAGGCTTTATTAGCTGAACTTGGTTCTTCCATCTTGTGCATTGTGATAAGTTATCCTAATGACAAAGAAAAGTAGGGCTCAGTCGTACTTGTAAGTAAGTAAGACAGTACAAGTCTTACTGTTATCAAAGGAGGAGGATAGAGTGAGCTCTGGGAAGTGTTTGGTAGATGGGAGCTGAATAGGTGTATAATCAGCTGGAATTCAGTAGATGCTTTTATCAAGCTTAGAAGAAAAAATCCTCAGCAGCCTTTTACTAGTATTTTTTGTGCAGATTTTACGGTTTTATACACGTGATAAGTGAACTGACCTGGAATTCAGAGGCAAATCTGCTGAAGCTGCAGAGAGCACATAAAACAAACTCAACGTGTCTCACCTTTATCTCTCTGCTGTTCTGTACCATCATATACTCTCAGTTTTGGGCAGAGGATCATTTCCCCCAAAAGGTAAAAACATGACATCTGAAAGCAGACTTTTAAAAATATGTAATTGTTACTTTATTCTGTAGTGGTTTTTTTTCTGTTGACTTTAACATCGAAAAGATTCACGCTGGCTGTTCTTGAACTCCGGTGTCTTACTGTCATGCTTCAAAAGTCCTCATGAAAGCTTTCTTTTTCTTTTCTCCTTTCCCTCAAAAAGGAGAATATATAGCAAGTAGTAGCTCAGTAATATATTGCAATTTGTTGTTAAAAAAAAAAAAGAAACAAAATTCTTCAGATGCTTACTTTGAGGGAGGATTGTTTCTTTATATATAGCAACTGTGGCACACCATGAAGAGTATATATGACTGAATGTGCCTCTGCAGCAGTATTTGTCCTATGAGACCTATGAAACATCTTGGTAAAGACAGGCAAGCGTATTAGCCTCAGTTTTCATTGTTTTCAGTCTCCAAAAGTGAAAGGATGAATTTTAAAACTGTTAGTAAAAGTACCGCTTGTTTGCTCTTTGGTGATTACCTTCAGATTTAAGAAAGAGTCACCAACTCTGAAAAGCGATAAGAGATTAGTTTTGCCTTTCATTTCTTCTTAGGGACTGAGTTTAATAATTGACAGACACTTGAAGAGTTCAGGGATGGGTGTGGGGGGCGATGGGGTCGGGGATGCACAGTACAAAGCTGGGTTTGAAATTCTTCTGTAACAAATAATTTCCTGACACGCTGTAATTAGTGGCTGCGTATATGTTGTCTTTGCAGAAATAGAGTTGGTGAGGTATCTATCATGTCAGGAACTACTGTTCCAAATCCTGCTATTTCGTTCTAACTTATAATAATTGAAAATCAAATTGCTTCCTAATACTGCCTCACCAGTTTTTACTCTATTTAAAGAACTGTCATTTGTTCTTTAAATTTAAACTTCTAGCAGTTCTTCTAGAACAAGTCTGTTCTGCTGATTAGATGAGGATCACTGAGCACACTCCTGAGCTCTGAAGGAGAGACTTAAATCTCATGGGAAGGCTGCCCATCTAGTGATATTCGCTGAAATCCATTCTGCCAGAGGGATTGCCAGCCAAATAAGTCTGGCAAAAAGAACTCAATCAGAGAAACTGTTAATAAAGGGACTGACAAGGTAGCAGTAGCTCGCCGGTCTCATTCTTCCTCATAGTTTGTGCATGTGGTTTTGCAGAGGTAGGTTATATTGATTAGGTCCATAGCTTGGGAAAGAGCATGGCTTCAGCTTAGATCTTTCTTTATGAAGAAAGCTTTGAAGAACTGCGTAGTTGACTCTTAGAAGCGTGAAGCCAAGTTTGTCTTGCCAAAATCTGTATTTGAATGGTCTTGATTGAGATAGCGTATCTGGAAAAGCTTTGTGGTGTGATCTATCCTATCCTGGATCTGCATGAATTCTATATGCGTTGATGAAGGAGAACAAGGAACGAGAAATGTTCGTTATCTGCAGGTTTCACACTTGAGCGGTGTGTGGAAGGGGGAGCCTAAGAGCCCAGGGTGGCTTCGCTGTTTTCATGAACCAGAAGTCAAGAACCATCTGTTCATTCTTGAAGAATGTGGGTTTTTTTTCTGTTCCCCCCCTGCTCCCTGATCTTTTGCAGGCTTTCTTCTCAACTGGGTACTGTTATATGTTCTGAATATTTGAATAATGTTGACGGGGGGGGATCAGAGGGTGTCTATGCTTTGCTAGATGTCAAGTTGTATTTCAATGCAGGCTTCTGTGTTGGGAGCTGAATGCAGAATAATAAAAACACTGTACAGCTTGAAACGACCATAAGTGTTGTAAAGTGCCTAAATGTAAAACGCTGAATGAAAAAGATTGAATTTCTACTGATGTAAATCAATTAAAAGTGTATAGAGAATTATGAGCGGAGCAAGATGAGCTTGCTGTTGATCTCTCACCTAGGAAGGTGTCATCTGGCAACCGGTCATAGCAAGAACATTTTTACATTCCTGCACAGCTTTATTCCAGCCTAGTTGGCAAGAAGAATCTGAATTTTTTTTCAGGGTGTTTCTCTTCCTCCCCTCCCCCTTCCCCTCGCCTTTTATGTAATGAGGTGCTTTGCCATGCTATGAATGAGCTGCAAAGTAATTGAAAAAGGAGTTTCCTGAAACGGGCAGGTTGGTTCTGGCAGGGTAGGTTTCTTGCTTCTTTTGTAGCTCCTTTTGGAGTTGTATTTCTGGTTTTTCATCGTGTGCTTCTTGTAGCTTCAGGTCCAGTATGGTTGATATGATCAAGGGCCAGTGTTCAAGAGGAGAGTACAGCTTTCAAGCTTGTGGTAGTCTAGCCTTGGGGAGAGGACAGAAATCGAGGATTCTAGTAGACGGGTGTGTTTGCGTTCCTTTCTCAAAATGCTCCCTAGCAAAGCTAAAGGAATGGTGTGATACCCTCTAACTGTGGGTTCCCACTCGGGGTTCGTTGCAGGCAGTGATTATGCCTGGAGAGTTATCTGTGGTAAATAAACTCGTGGCCTGCTCTTTAACCCACATGGTGTTTTGGAGCCGTCCTTTTTCAGCCTGAAAATAAGTAATGACTACTTCAGTGGAGAGACTTAACAAAGATACTTACGTGTGTGTTAAACTTGAGGTCTTGTTGCTGCTTTCTAGTTTATGAACTGGCAAGTTAAAAAGCTGGATTTTGTTGTTATTTTTGTTCTATCTGGATTATAGGATGAGTTTAATCTTATTTACAGGAGGAAAACCTGTGTATCAAGTTCTAACTTGCACAGAAAAAATGCTAAAATGGCTTCTAAGATAGAGCAGTGAGGAGGCCTGTAAAATTTATGTGGCAGTTGCCTTTTAGCTGTAGATACTGAACCTCTAAATATTAGGAAAACGGTCCAAATGCCGTAATGATATAGTTTATTGCTGGCAGAGTTTTGACGTAGTTGTTCCTTTAAATGGGTGTGGCAAAAATAAAAAAAAATTGTGTACTGATAAGCAGGCTGCTTGCTGAAAGGGAAGGCATACTGCTGAAAGTAGGCTGCAGCCCATAAATGGTTATTTTTCCATATTCCTAGTAGACGTGGCTTTTGTAATCTCTCTGCAGATTAGGTTTTTCAAAGCGGTTCATCAAATGGAGAGATTACAAATGTTCTTCAGCAATGAGAAATTGCAGTAGTCCTCTACCTTCTGACTTGGAATTGAGGTGTGCAGGCAGTTAGGTCGTTGAGGTGGGTTAGTTACCCGTTCAGCAGTCGCTGGTCCTGCGCCATTCAGCAGAGGAGATGGTATTTGTTTTGAAAGATCAGCTTGTTGAACTCTTAACAAATGCAGAACGGTGTTGGAACACTTCGGGATACCAGAACCTGTTGATTTCTTGAACTGACTTCTGTCTCCATCTAAGGATGTCCATCCTTCCTAGCTATAGAGTGCTCGGTCACTTGGGTCTTCTTCAAATCATAGTAAAGACCTAGCCACCCAATTTGTGCCCCCCTCTCTCCCCTGACTTTTGGTAGGCCATGCTCCTCAGAGATGTGAGCAGACTGAAGGATGTGCAGCCCTATGCGGTGGTTTGAGGATTGTTTTTTTTAAAGATATTAGGTGGTTAAAAGGTATTGATACAGAGAATGGAAGCTAAGTGGGACTCCATTTGAAATGTAAGGATATTCAGTTACAGAGAAGCTCACTGGCATGAGAAATTCCTCTTTGTGTTTCCTTTCCTCAATGCAGAATACTCTTCATAAACAATTGGTGTGAATTTTTTTAAATTGCCTGTGTCAAAGAGCTAGTCTTTGGGAGATGTGTTGTTATTCTTTCTTTTTGCTTATTTATGCTGTTTCCTAAGCCGCTTCATGTTGTGTTACCAAAGTGAAAGAATGGCTAAGAATAGAGGAAGTGAGTTCAGTGGTTTCCATTTTCAGCACAAGATACGATTGACAGCTTGCATCTGCCACAGGTCAGAGGTGGTTTGAAGATGAAGGTGATTCCTTAAAAATCTGAGAATGGGTGGGTTTGAATGCTGATTTTAAAGTTTTGATAGTCATATGAATTTTCAAGCAACGCACCTTATGGCTGACTGGATGGAAACAAAGCCATGTGGGTTTTTTGCTTGCCTATTTTTGCTTTTGTTTTATATTGAAGTTCTCCAGGTTCTCACTAAAGATGGCAATGAGTCTTGGCCTTGTCAGATAAGGGAGACGTTTCATGAAGGGTGTAACAGAGGTCAGGTCCCATTTCAGGACAGCAAAGCTCAGATCTAGTTTTTGCTACCTACCATGTAGAAAAGTTTGATACCTTACAAAATCAAATTGTTTTGTTGTTAAAATAATTTTCTTCCGTATGTATCATACAGTTCCAGTAAATATAACGAAGTATCTACTATCCTGGTGTTTGATTCTTGAACAGGACTGCAGGGTAGCATCAGAGCTTAGTTACATGCGAAAGTCTCTGAGAAGCGAGAGTGTGGGTGCAAGATGGAGAAAAAACACGTTTACAGGTTCCACCCTTGTTTTGAATGTCTGCAGGTTCAGTTTTTTCTGGTTCCTTATAAGTAATAATGGATCTGCACCTATGCCTTCATTAGCTTCAAACTATTTAAATTTTTATATATATATACACACACACACACCCCCTTATGGCACTGTTTGTGTGAGTAACTTTAATTGTAATAGGATTTTAAAATAAAATTGGCAGGGGGAGGTGGGGAGGAGCTCCAGGAATTAAAATCTATCACTACCTCTGGTGGCTTTATTGTAAAGAAGTAAAACGTTCCTTATGCAGGTAAAATATGGAAATATATCTAATGTATGTGAATATATATTGTTTTGTAATAGGATATGGTGTACAATTAATGTATATCTATAATATGTGAAACTACATACAGATAGTGTATGGAAAGAAAATTAAGATGAACGTATCTGTTGATTAAGACATTAAGAAGTCCCATAGCCTATCAGGATTATCAATCTTATTCCCTCTTAATTTCAATGCTTTTGGGGGTCTGAATAGAAGAAAAACTTGGAGGTACTTCTGAGAATAGATAAATGTCTATGAATGGACTGATTACCTATGATTTCAGTGTGCTCAACCCGGATGCAGTATTTTCTAAGAGTCGGGTAAATGCTGAGACTAGATTAAATGTCTTAACTTTTAATCTGTTTTTCTTTTATTGACTTTCAAGTGTCTTTTTTACTCATGGCATTTAAGGTATTCCTTCTTAAGACAATAAAAGGTATCTTGGAGATTTTACAGATAATAAACTAGGCCTCATAATTGCTATTTAATTCTATTGTTAGCCATAATTCAGACACTGCAGACAGTGGGACTTAAGAGAAATGGTGCAGTGCATGCTGGCTTCGGCAACAAAGCTGGCATACATTTCTGATCTGGCATTTTAATGCTAATGTAACTGCGAGGCTGCACAACAAATTAATTACTGGGGTGGTTCTTTGATGGTGGGTTTTTTTCGTTTTGGCTTGATTTTAAATATTTTGCCATAACATAACCTTTTTCTCAAACTTTCTGTAAGATAGCTCTTTTCCTTATAGTTTTCCTTTGACTTCTCCCTGGCTGTGAAGATCAGGTTTTTATTTTAGTGAGCAATTGCTTGAAATGGCGGTCTTTTAAACACAGAGGTAATTCTGATGGCTGCCAAAGATGCCAGTACATGTCAGGGTGCCATAGGAGCAGATACTTGAAAACCATACAAGTAGACACTCTAGTCTTGTCTTACCAATCTTTTCTACAATCTTTTGAGCTAATTATTGCGTCTTTATCTAATGTGTATTTGAGTAACGTCTCCCAGTGTAGGTGAGCTATTCTGTAGTACTGCTACAATTTTAAGGGAACTTCTCTTCCAAATAAAGCCTGGGAGACGCTTGAAAATCCAGATAGTATAACAGCATTTCTGGGTCAGGTTTTAGAAATACTGTTGAGACAACAGGATGTATGTTCTCACATTGACAGAGTGCTTAGAACAAATCTCACAAGGCTATGTTAAATTACTTGCTTTGGGAGACCTGGAGGATCCTGGTTTTGATTTTGTTAGATACAAGGCATTAGCTCAGTCTCTGTCCAGGATTCGTTGAAGCTTTGTTTTTCATCCGGTTGTACTCAGTGGCTTTAATGACATTCATTAATGAACCTTCTTAGAAGACGTGTTTCCGTAAAAGAGCTGTCCTGCGCTGACAGATCCTGAAGCAGTCTAACATAGGTATTGTTTCTTCTAATTTGGTGTATGTCATTAGAAATATGTATAACCTTGGAAGTTAGGTATTGAGCGTGCTTTAGCTTTGTTTCAAAGGAAGAATGCAGAATTTGGCAAGCAGGTATGTGAAAGGGTCAGGGGTGGGAAGGTGAATCAGCCATTCAGTCTGGTAGCAGAACGCAGCCAGGACATTGCTGCGTAGCTGCAGTTTTTATCAGAATAAAAAGAAAATGCTTATATAAGCCGTATTGGCAGAATACTTGATGCAACTACTGCAGGTATGCTGGCAAAAGTTACGCTATAGTGGTTTTTATTTGGGGCTTCTGAGCAGGCAGTTGGACTAGGTGACCTCCTGAGGTCCCTTCTGAGCCAAATGGTGCTCTGATCCTGTGACTGTGTGTATAAACGCATACAGTAATGGCACATGGTTGGATGAGAGGAGGAGAGATTTTACTGAACACGAGCGCAGGCTGTGTAGTGCTGGCCTGGTGAAATGGTGGACTTCCAAAGCTACGCGGAGGGCTTGTATTGGACTTCCAAAGCTACGCGGAGGGCTTGTATTGGACTTCCAAAGCTACACGGAGGGCTTGTATTGGACTTCCAAAGCTACGCGGAGGGCTTGTATTGTCACGCTCGTGCCGGTACTGTTGCTCATGCTGGCGAGGCTGAAGCTGGCATGCGAATGTGCCTGTGCTTGTCATACTTGTTGCTGCTTTTGTCTGTGGAAACGGGCTTAGGGAGGGGAAGAGCAACAGATTCTCTTCCTGATTTGTCCACTTAGGGGTGTTATCTTCAGAGAGGTGATGATGGAGTCCGTACACTGTCTATTGTATTGTTACCATCTGCTGCCCAACAGACATGACTCCTCATAGAAACCAGTATTTATTTTAGAAAAAACCCAGCAATTATTCATGCAGGCAACTTTCAAAACTTCTAAACCTTTTTCCCGTTCAATGAAAGATCTGTGAAAGAACAGGGAATAACATTTGGCTGTTTTACTCAGGGGTGTTAATAGTGTCAGAAATCTTAAGTTCTACCATATTAGAAGCTTAGCTGGCAGCTGTGCTGCAAAAATTTATTGGTATATATTGGGGGTGTGTATACACACTTTTATTCATATAAAATATATCTCCATCCTTTTCTATACTGGGAGGAGGAGGATAAGCATTACTGCATTATATAAATTTACCTTTGTTTAAAAAGTAGGATTTTAAAGTTTTGGTGTTTTGGTTTTTTTTTTTTTATTAGGTGTAGAAAAACATTCCTGTAGAGCAATAGTCTGAAAGATAAGGAAATGAAGAAAGGTAAAAGCAAAGCTGTTTGTTCTAAGGCCGTATTTTAAGTTATGTAGTGTTCTAACTTTGAAGCCTTTCCAAAGGACATTATCTCAATATTAGCCATAATTGGTCAGAAATATTTGCCCTTATCCTGGGGTGTCCTACAGTTCCTTGTCAGCCTCGGTGAATAACAGAAGCTGCAAAGCTGACTGCTTGCTGTGAGAGGATTCTCTCAGAATAGAAAGATGTGACTTTTCCCCCTAGTAGTCCCGCACAGTTTGTTCTCCTCTGATGCCCCTCTGTTCCGCCTCTCCTTCCCGGGATGTACATGGGGTTCTGCAGTGTTGGGAGCTCCAGCCATGCCCCATCTCTCCCTTTACTCCAGCACTCCCACGTAATGAGTTAAAATAGCCTTTAAAGCTCTGATTCACCTGAGGTAGCTTGGGGGAGAGAGTTTGGAGGCCTGGCTGTTTTGCTGATGGCCGTTAAGTGGGTGTATAGGATCGAGTGATGTGCATTTCCACCGAGGAGCCCAGAGGAATTTTCTGCTTAAGGTTTCTCCCCAAGCAAAACCCAAGTGTTGCCCTTTGAGTTCATCAAACATTTGTGAAGGGTTGGATTAGCTGTGATTAAATTGCTTTTCTTTTATCTGTCTGGAAGTGTTTAACAGGTTTCATCTCAAATCAACAATAGCTATTAGTTAGCATGAATGATTCCCGGAATCCCAGGCTCCAAGCAAGTCCCAAAATTAAGCTAGTTTTTCTGAAGATATGTATTTTAGAGTTAATGGAAAGTTTTGCCAATCTTCTCTCTTAACTCCGTTGTTTCTTGGAGGGGGTGTGTGTGTGTGTCTGTTTATTGTAAATGGAGAACTATCAGTTAATTATTCCTTACTGCAACTAGTGTTGTAGTTTAGGAACACATGAGGCTGCTAGCTCAATGACAATTCCGCAGCTTTTCCAGCAGCAGGGAAAGGCTGGGTGGTAGTTGCTGCTGCTTTTGCCACACGTGTCCTTAAAATATTTTTTTTAAACATATCTGAAGGTAGATTTTAAATTCAGATTTTAAATTTATTTTATTTTTTTAGTCTTAACGATGAAAAGGTGGCAGGAGCTGATGCAATAGTGTATGGCAATATTGCTGTCTTTGGGCAGTTTGAGGATTTACTGTTGGTTTTTCTTTTTTTTTTTTTTTTTTTTTGTCTAGCTAAAAGCTTTATGAGCACCTGAGGCCTACAATCTTTTCCTTTCCCAGTATAATAATACTAGTTGTCCCAGATTTCAGATCAGAATAGCACTCATCCTGTCTTTTTTCATTTGCTTTGATTATGTATTTGTTCATCTTTTAAGTCTTTCACTGGATCTATCAACAGAAGAAAATACAAAATTTTTTGCTTAATTCTCTCTCTGAAGGTGCTGTGGGTTTTTGTATTGCTTGTTTGGTTTGGTTGGTTTGTTTTTTTTTAAATAGAGCAGAGTAGCAACGAGCTCGTTGTAGACAAAGGAGAAATTCCTCATTCTTCTTGCCTTAATGTGCTGCTCAGGAACAGCAGTGTGTCTTGTATATTTGCAAAATCTAAAAATCTAACTCCACAGATCAGCCTGAATCTGCCATGCGACTTCATGTTCCCTCCTCTTGTGATAGCACAAATGACAGCTTGGTATATATGAACAGTGAACTGATTCCGCTGAAAATAAACCTGACAAATCATATGGTTAACTCTTAGCTAAATCTGTTTCCTGATTCATCTCACCATATTGTGGAATAAATCCTGGTTCTGGTGGAAGGGAAGAAGCGGCAATAAGGGCCCAGTAAGGAAATGAGATTGTCCATTTTGGACTAGGTTAAAGTAGTAATGTGTTTTTTTCCTAGTAAAGATTTTCGCATCCATTTGCAAGAACACTGGTGTAAAGATGTTTTCTGGAGTTCCACGTTGATACTTGGGTATTTTGTTATGTAGGGTAATCTGTGCCTTAGGTTGAATGTCTGCTTTTGCCAAAACTGTCACTTCTTTTAGGTTCTGAGTTTCGGAGTGTGAGAAAGATCTAAAGCAAAGCATCTTTCATGTTTTCAAATGTTGCTATTGAAGCCAAGGGCTTTTTGGGGCAGATGTTTCTTGTTCAAAGATTGATTTGTGCAATGAGTTGCCCAGTTCTGACAGCTGTAATATATTTAATTCTGTTGTTCTGCAAAGTGTGGGTTGTTCTGTTAATAAGTCTGTCTTGCCTCCTAAAAACACCTTTCTGCAAACTTGCTTACTCTGGTCTAAAGATTGGTGTTCTTAAACTGTGGAGCAAGTCATCCGTATCCTTCAGAAGTCACTGCTGTGGGTTTGGATACACAAGGTTCTCTAAGCAGCAGTAGCATGCTTTATCTTGCAGGGAGAATGAGAATTTGCTTCCTTTTTTGTTTTCTTCATGACTACTTGAATGGAGCTGAGAAATGTAAAATCTTTATATAATAACCAGTCTGCTGAACTTGGTGTAGTGAATCAGCAGAGACTCTCAGCCAGGCGTCCTCAGCAGCGCTCTGCTGCCTGGGGCTGTGCTCCCCTCTAAGGCGTCCTTGGGTGATACCAGCACCCCGGCTTCAGTACTGCGCTCCAGCCTTCCTAGTCCTTCTTCAAACGTCTCTCAGTCCCTTTTGCTCTACTTTCTGTCAGCACTTTTAGCTGCCCTGAAGACGCCTGATCTTATCGGGTCTCAGAATCTGCCGATGAATGCTGGGTAGCGCGGTCCTCTCCCAACTAGCTCCACTCCCAACTAGCTCCACGCTGTACTACTTGATAGGATGCTTTGTCTGCCCGAGGCTGTCGGCCAGGTATAAAGCCCAGCCTTTTCTGCCTGGGCGATGATGTTAGTGCTTCTGTGCCAGTAATTGCATTCCCCAGTCCTCTGAATTACTGCACAGATAGGATTAATATTAAGAACAACTCTATTCTTTCGCTTTAAAGGGTTGTTATGGGAGGAAGTGAAATGAGGTTTGTACCTGACTCCCTCCTGGTGAGGCTCGTATACCTTTGACATAATTGCATAATGTATGTTCTGTAACTAATAGCTGAATTAGAAGCTAGTGTGCAGGAAATAAATTGATCTGATGCGAGCCTTCTAGTGATGATAAATCTGGATGATGTGCTGCTTGGGAAGGAATGAGGGCTAATAACTTGGAAGTAAATTAAGTAACTCATATCTTTTTTTTTTCTTCTTCTTTTTTCTTTTTTCTAGAACCATAGAGCAGACCCAGAAGAACTATTCACAAAACTGGAACGCATTGGGAAAGGCTCCTTTGGTGAAGTCTTTAAAGGAATCGATAATCGGACACAGCAAGTGGTTGCTATAAAAATCATCGACCTTGAGGAAGCAGAAGATGAAATAGAGGATATACAGCAAGAGATAACTGTTTTAAGTCAGTGTGATAGTCCTTATGTAACAAAATACTACGGATCATATTTAAAGGTAATGTATAGTATTGCACAAAGATTTGCTAGCACCCAGTTGTTTTGTCGCTAGGAGAAAATTCTAAAATTGAGGAAGAGTTATCATGCCAACTTGACCTTTTTAGTAGCTTTTTGTTTTTCTTTGAACAGAGCTTTTCACTTTGTTTTGCTCCTTTTGCTGATCACTCTTTGAGGCTGAAATTTGCACAAAATGGCTAAAGAATGAACAGTCGATAGTGGATTCCTGTTGCCATTGCTATTGCTTTTGGACCTGGGTTTTCTCTCCTCCCTCCACAGTCCCTAGCACGATTTTTTGGCCTTTCTGGGAAAGAAAAAAATACCTTCATAGCTATAGAAATGAAATCCTTTCTCTGATATGGAAAGAAGCCCTGCACCATGTAGAGATGTGTTGGTAATTATGCAGCATAGCAGGCCTGAGCCAAAGCAAAACTGACATCAGCAGTTGTGTAACCACCCTGTGAAGTGTTATCTAAGGCATCATTTAAAAACAAACAAACAAGTGAAAACCTACAGAAATCCAAAATGTTGAGCAAGTCTTTTCAACTTGCAAAAGTCTCCAGGTATAATCACCTTAAATATTGCTTCAATGATCTGCAGTGCATATATGTTTTAGATGATTTTTAAAAAACTAAAACCATTTAATAAAAGCTAAAGTGTTAACCATAGTTAGAGCTGTCTTAAATGTCTGGGGCTTTTTGTTTGCTTGTGTTTGGGTTTTTCCTTGGGTTTTTTGTTTATTTGTTTTTAGTTTGTTTGCTTACATTTGGGTTTTTCTTGTTGCTTTTTGGGTTTGGTTTTTTGGGTTTGTTTGGTTGTGGGTTTTTTTTTCCTTCCCAGGCATTTCTGGCTCCTTAAGGTGTAGTGGGTTTTTTGACACTATTCTAAAGACAGATCTCTGAGAAACGTTCTTGTTTCACAGTTGTGCTGTGTCTTTCAGTGATACTATAAAAGTATTTGCAGAATTTATTTAGTAGTGTTCTTTGTAGATTTGCCTTTTTTGCTCTTTAAATTGGTAAAGTATTCAATTTTTAATACTTTAATGCTAAGTGGGTTATTTAATTTTCTGTACTCCAAATACTAAATTCTCCTTTTGACCAAGATAAGAGAGCTACGGTGGCTTTGCTGTTTACCTAGTTACTCAGTATTCTGTGGGTTCCTCATGCTGAAGTGAACATACCAGTTGTCGCTGATGTCCACTCTTTCCTTCTCTTTACTGGGCTCAATCAGTGGGATTTTTGTTTTGTTTGTTATTAAGTGATAGAGCTGTGAGGCGCAGTAGAATTTACTTTTCCTGCATCACAGTATATTAGAACAAGCTGGTTCTTCTCATGATAACTTTGAATTCAGCTAACAATGTTCCCCTGGAGCTGTGCACAAATAGTCCTGCAGATCTGGCCACGATCACTCTTTTTTACAGTCCTTTATTTTTCTGTGATGAGCTAAATCCTAAATGTTCCCCTTCTGGGTATCCATCATTTTAACTTTGTGTTGTAGAAGCCCAGTTGTTTGCCCTGAAGTACAAACAGGTCAAGGTGAATCTTGGAAGGTGTTTTTGCTTGGAAAGTGTTTTTGCTTGGAAAAGTGTTTTGTTAAATTTCAGAATTAAACATCGATTTCAGCAGCTGTAAATGGGGAAATGAAACCTTGATTTGGTGGGGGCTTGGGGTTTTTTTTTGTTTGGTTGTTGGTTTTTTGGGTTTTTTTGAGGGGTGGTGGGTAGAAAAAGCTTTATACATCATGGATTGAATAAGGAAAGAAAATAGTCTTTCCATTATTTACAGCAACATAGGTACTGAAAGCAAAAAGGGTATTGCAAATCTGCCTGAGTACCTGTGCATCGGAGCAGTTTGGCCTTGTTATGCAAGTCTTTCACTTTTTACCCCTTCCCTTACATATCTAAGTATAGCTATGCTATCAGTGCTATAAAACTTTCAACTTCTGGTTAGGGTTTTTTACTTTTTAAAAATTCTCACAAGTATAGGATCATGTTAATGCTGCAGTACTTTCCTCACCACTGTTGGAGTTCTTTCCATTTCTGTTCTAAATGGATAAATTCTGAAAGATTAATGCTGATCTCCTGTTTACTTTTCACACTTCTAATATTTTTGGGGAAGGAAAATTTTTGTGTGTAGAGCTTGGGGAGGTGTTTGTGGGATTTTGGTTACTTTCCCATTCCTTTAAGAAATTCCTCTTTAAAAAACAAAAAAAACAACCTAAAAACCCCCTAAAAATGGTTCACAGGAATGTTTGTCATCCCAGCCCAGCATGATAGGTAATTCTACTGCTTGCTGTTCCCCAAGTAAATGAATAAAAATGTCCACAAATGAATCAGTACTTTTAGTTCTGTAATTAAAAATAAATAAATAAAACGACTGTTTAATATATTGGCTCTAAATTTTTCTTAGGCTAGTTTTATCCTTGGTTACTAATACTAGATCTTTCAGCTTGAGATTTCTCAGGGAAAAGAGTGTATTAGCTTTGTTAAATGTGCAAAGAATCTTCTATGCTGCCTTTTCATTTTAGTAATAACAGGTATTTTGAGAGTTGCATGTGTCTTTTTTTTTTTTTTTACTTAATTGCTATAGCTTTTAACTTTTTATTAGCTATTACTCTGAGAATGGCTGTCAGCCTAAGTATTTAGCTGTGTAGTACTTAATTCACAATTTAATTTCTCTATATACTGTAGACATCTCTTGGAGACAGTGAAATAGGTACAGTTGTGTAGCAAATGACTTCATAATTAAAGGTTAAAGAACACTGAGGCTAAATTCTGAAAATTAAGACATCTTATTTCTTACAAAGCAAAGACATCTTATTTCTTACAAAGCAAAATCCTAGGCTGCAGAGATTAATAGCAGTTTGCTATGGATATGACCGGTATGAAATCACATTCAAAGTTGTCCCATAGGTTTGTTGGAGAATACTTACTTTTATATATAAAGATCACTGAAAATATTCCTAGAAATACCTTTTGAGGTAGCAGTTAAAAAGAGCATAAACATACAGTAACTAGAAGGTATTTCAAAATTTAAGAGTTTTTCTTTTTCCCTTTTCATCTTTCTTTACAGGAAAACAAAACAGTTGAGCCAGTCTGCCCTCTTTCAGATCATGCTTATGGAATAGAAATAGTTTACTAAAATATATTAACAGTACATGGAGCTTTCTCTGAAGCTCTAGGAGTGGCATTAGAAATGAGTTTTGTACTGTTTAAATCAGAGAGACTTAGTATGTTCCCAACTATAGCAAAGCAAACCCTCAGTGCAAAGGCATTCAGGTTGCCTACAACACTTATTGATATTTCTTAGTTGAATAATCTAGATCTGGTTTAAATCTTTAAATTTGATAGTTTTTACTTGGAAGAAACTGCAGCTGAGACCATGTGTTGGCTTCAGGTTTTGGGGTTTTTTTACCATCCAATTGACCTGTAGCAGAACATCTTCTGTTGTAACTTATTCTTGTTTTTATAACCAATTTCAGTAAGCTTTGAATAAGCAGATCATTCTTGTCATCAATTTATAGTCAGCTTCAGTTTTTCCTCTGGTAAGATAGCCTATTTGATAATTAGAAGTTGTTTATGACTAAAACATGAAAGAAGAGAGGTTAACTGTGAGGGTTTTCTAATTGCAAGCATTTCAGAGGAGAGATTTTCTTTCCGTACAGTCTGTTCTACACATTCTGCAGCTTTACGGTTTCCTCGCGCTTCAGGATGCAAAGCCAGCCTTGTGGCTGACTGCGATGGAGTGGCCCAGTCTCGGGGAGCCTGGGGCTTACCAGCGACACGCAGATGCTGCTGAAAGGGGGAAGGGAAGAGTGTCTTTATTTCAATTACTTGACTTACTAATTTGTAACTTAGTCAGCTCAGCTGATGCCATGTAAGATATGCTTGTGTTCTGCAGCCTAGCTGCTCATTAGCTACAGCTTGTGCATCTGACTTGTAAATGTGATTTTAAAAATATGGACAGTCCCTTAATATTTTTACCTAGCAGTGCAATGTATTTGTCTGTTATCAGATACTTCACTCTTTAAAAACCTTATCATTGGTACAAGATGTCAAGGTTTACTTCCTTGAGGTTCTTGGGATAAAGCTGATGCCAGTTTTCAGTTACTGTGACACAAAAAGGTGCAAAACCCTCATATCTTTGTAATTTGGGGTACCCGTATATCTTGAATTTTGGAGTTTGGGAGTTTCCCATTCAATTCTTTTCTTAAGTCTTCATTGGGTATCTGGCAAGATCAGTAGTAGTTTTTAAACATACTGGTAGGTGATGTACAAGCCTATAGGCAAAGAATACACTGTAATAAATGCATTTGTGTAGGGTAGTAAAACGTTTTGTATCATGTCTTTCACAAATGCATGTAGAATTGTACAAGCTTACAGCTGTATTAATGCAACTTTCGTAGCTGTAAGATAACTTAAATCCTGATGTGGATGTCTGTAGATGTTCATATTCGTGGTAGGCCAGGATCTAAATTTGTCTCCTCATCTTGTATTGCACTTTGATTGCAATTAACATCACATCTCAATAAATAAAACATTGGTTGCGAAGAGCACCCTTGAAAGTGATAGTATATTGCAGCACAGCAGTGCAAGTTACGTTAGATAGCTAAACCGAGTATTTTCCTCAAGCCTAATGGCTTGTCAAAATGTGTTACTACCTTATCAGTTCAGGCAAGAGAAAGATGAAAGGTATTAAAAGTTACCCTAGTGCTGTCTTGTTTTGGTTACACAAATTTGTGAAGCTTGATGAAATACTTGAGCTGCACTTTCCATCTGATCCCATAGAGATAGGTCGATGACTGAAACTTCCATTACAGCCACTTGGGCTTGCTCTTTTCTTTTGCAATTAAAGCAAGCCTGAAGTTTTTCTCAGTGTTTGAATGTGGAGAACTCCTATAGTAGCATCCAGAGACTTCCATCAAAATTGTGCAGCACTTTGTGCAGCAAACCTTTGAGACCATCTAAAGATACTGTTTGTTCTACATTGTCTGTTTATACTTGATTGACCCAAAATAGCTAGGAAAAAGGTTGTTCATGCCTGGCTAGAAAATATCCACACCCTGTTACAGCAGATAGTAGCAATTTCTTTGAGACATTATTTCGGAAACACAGCACTTATTCATTTTCACCCTATACTGTTTTCAAGTAATAGTCAAATCCTCCAAACATGGCTGGTAACCACAATGTTTGCCTTAAACTGGAGTTCCTCGCAGGTCTTCTCAGCTGACAAAGTTGGGCTTTATAAAAACTGCTAAAATTAGCCAGCCCTTCCCTGCTGATCTCATAATATTGGAATAGGCAGGCATAAATGGTGTGGGGTTTAAATTCAGTGTAAACCTAATAGAGCACACTTTGTTAAGATAATTGGATCTGGTACTTTCAGAAACTGCACCTTTATTTGCTTGTTGAGTTTTCTTTAGATTCCTGTCACTAAGTCAGGCAGTAGGGTGGGAAAGCATACAATGTAGAACGCGAGAGGCTATAAAAAGTACTTCTGCCATAAGCTTGTGCTCTGTTATAAGAAACTAGCACTAGTAAATATTTGCTGGAGACTTAAACAGCGTGCGTGGTACTTCAGGTCTGGTTCAGTTGCATATTTTTAATAACTGGTTTTTATTTTAAATAAAGAAATGATTTTATTTGCAGAATTTCTTAGAGTAGTAGCCCATAGATTAATATTTGAATTTCTTCTGAAATGTGAGGGGACTTTGGCAAGGAAATAGCAGAAGATCCCCATTTTGAAACGTACGGTCCGTAGATCTGATACCAAATCTTTCTGGTTTTGTCTGTACGAACCAGCCACCTTTTGCAGCTACACAGCAGGGGCAAAGTCAGCATCTAGAAATCAGTGTTAGAAGAATTTATCAGTTCTAGTATTCTAGTAGTTGAGACATCTCCACAAAGAAAGTGCAGAAACTCACGGATTCACAGGGGTGAATTCACATAGCATATAGTGAAGGAGTACATGAACTTTGCAATATTACTAGAAATAATTACAAAAAAAAAAATTCCTAAGATAGGAGCCTTAAGTCATACTTTTTATTGAACTATATTGATCTTACCTTTGACCTTTTGATGGCTGATTTGGAACCTCTGATCTCAAAACTTGGGAAACCTGAAGGTTTTTGTAGGGTTCCAGGTCTGGCAGTGCCATTGCTCCTGGCTGGTGGTTGTAGTGCTGCTTTGTGTCTCAAAATCTGAGCTGCCCCTATGGTAGCAGGCGTGTTTTGTGGTAGGATGTAAGTCCTTAGGTACAAATTATTACTATTAAAATTATAATGCTTCTGTATCACAAATGGCTGGAATTAATAATTGTAATGCAAAGACAGTCTTTTGTAAGAACTAAAAACAAATTCTTTTTGTTGCTTTTTTAAACACAGAAGTCAAACTTTAATTGGTATTTAGACATCTTGCACAGGAGCTGTGTGATCATTCTACAAGAAGTAATTACATGTAACTTGGTGATTAATGGGACTCTGCATTTGCATTCTCCTAGCAGTATGCTGGTAGTCTATTGAAATATATCATTTTTTTTATGGCAGCCTTGGACTTCTAACAACTCCTGCCTTCCTTTACAGGGCACAAAACTATGGATAATAATGGAATACTTGGGCGGAGGGTCAGCTTTGGATCTTGTAAGTATATGATTTTTTTGCATTATAAGTACTAGTGAACCTTATTTCATTGTGCTTTCATATCTCTCTATAAAAATCTAGTCCCTGGAGGCAGGTGATATTACATCACTGCTACGTTGTAATGCTCCAAAAAATGTGAATTTGCATGGTAGTTCTGTTACATTGCGTTGATGTTGGGTTTTTTTTTTTTTTTTTTGTTCTTCCTGTTTATCTCTAAGCTTTAGGAAGCATCCGTTTGTTCTCACTCAAATGTAAGGCTTTTTTTTTTTTTCTTAGTATGAGGAGAAGTACTGTTCTTGCCATATGTGGTAGGTTTTTGGGTCGTCTGTCCCCCACAGGTCGTCTGCCCCACAAGTGGAATATTCATTGCACTTGAATAAAAGATGTTTCCATTGGGATTGGGTCTCAGGACTGAATGAAGTGTGTGCCCACAGAGTACAGTTAATTTTAACTGGTTAAAAGGTGTTGGATTTTCCATTTTCAGGTATTTTCAGTTAAGCATGAAAGTGCCTTTTACTTAAGATAGTGTAGCATTCATGAAGGATGTAGCTTAGAGAGTACAAGAGCACAGTCCACTGTACGTGGATGTGGTTTCCCCATACTTTCAGTACAGCTCTGCCTCAGCTGTGAAGCGTAGACCCACCCTTTCCTCTGAGATCCTATAACTCGGTCTTTGTGTGATTCTGAAGGAAAAAGGTTGTCTTCAGTATTACAGAATGATGTTAATTATACATTTGCTAACAGCGGTCCCGTCTGCAAGAGTTGAAGCATGTGCTTAACTTCACAGATCTATTTGAACTTCTTTATGAAATTACATCACATCAACTCAGCTACGGGAATGCAAAAGCATAGTAATTATGTGTCGCGTGTACTAGTTTGTAGCTCTGGAACTTAGGCTTTTTGAGAAAGTGTGTGAGATACATGCTCTTTAACACTTTTGAGTAATTGGTAGTCTTCTGTGGAGCGTCAGAAATAGTGAAATAGCTTTTACTAGTGACAATTGAAACCACTGAGCCTTTACAAGAATAAAACTTTTAAGTATTGCCTCGTTTGCCTCACTTTGCCATACCATAATTTCATGGTGTTCTCTGTTTCAGTGCTGTGTCGTTGGTATTTTTTTTATAGCAGAATCACCCACCTTAATTGCTTCTGCTTTATTTACATAGCTTTCTAATGCACAAAGTTTACACTTATTTTATACTAGCAGCTTTATAGTAGCGCGTTATGTTCCTGATGCGAAAGCAAGAATGGAATCAAAAACGTTGGAACAAGAAAAAAAATGCATCATTAAATTTAAAAACCACAGTCAATAGACTAATTTATTTTGAAATAAATTGAGTTTCTTAATTCACTTAATCTAAAATGCAGAATTCAGTCTGCTGTGTTTACTGTCTATAGATATAAACTGTAACTTTGTGGAAGGTTAGTTCTAGCCTTTCACATGCACTGCATGCTGAGGGGAGTGCGTGCTGTATATACGCTAGAAAAGTAACAGCATATGTGTTATCACTAGAGGAGATGTGAAGGTGATCAGTCCAATGGCACCTGTTTCTCATACAATGTTGACATAGGTCATTTTATGAATGCTGTTCTTTAAAAAAATCTTTCAAGTTTAAGAATTTATTAAATCAATAACATGGCAAAAATTAGATGCAAGACTAAAATTATTTTAATGTGTCTTTTCTCTAAAGCTGCGTGCGGGCCCATTTGATGAGTTCCAGATTGCTACCATGCTAAAGGAAATCTTGAAAGGTCTTGACTACCTACACTCAGAGAAGAAAATTCACAGGGATATAAAAGGTGCATAACATTTAAAATGTTACTTTGTTAAAGCCCTTAAAAATCATACGAGCAGTATTCTAAATCAGATATTATTATTTCCCCTTGGCAGCTGCCAATGTCTTGTTATCAGAACAAGGCGATGTTAAGCTTGCCGATTTTGGAGTTGCTGGGCAGCTGACAGACACGCAAATTAAGAGGAATACCTTTGTTGGAACTCCGTTTTGGATGGCCCCTGAAGTTATTCAGCAGTCAGCATATGATTCAAAAGTAAGTATGAGAGTAGAATACCTTTTCTTGCTATCTGCAGATCCAACAGAAATGACTTTTTTGTCTTTTTCGCTCTATCAGTATGGAGAAAAAAAAAATTGCAAATTACAGGGTTTCAAATAATAAAATTAAAAGTACAATTACATTGTTTTTTATAGAGGAGTTGCATGTCACTGTACTCACATGCAAGACCTGTGTAAACCCACCAAGTAAATTGATGCTTTCACGTTAAGATTCTTTCGGAGAAACTGCCTCGATGCTTTCGGTGTTGTAGGTTGGTTGGTTGTTTTGATTTTCATTTCAATTCAGTGTTTCCAATTTCAAAGAGTAATAAAGCTCTCACAAATCAGAATGCCACCAGAATGTATCAGCTTATTTAAAGCCAAGATGATGGCTGAAATTTCATTCGTCTCAGATTTTTATAAACAGCTCTGGATATAATTTCTTTAATGATATTTCTGAGGACCTGTGTAATGCTGAAGATGTTAACACAGGTGACTGATCTTGAGAAGGAAAAAGGTAACTTGAACTGCAGGATGGGTAGCTGTGGTAGTACTGTGGTAGCATTATGGTACCTTGTACCTTTCTTTTTCATGGGAGCTGTTGATGGATGACTAAAGGAGACTTGCAACGGAGATTTTCCATATGTGAACTAGCAGCAGAAAAGCAGACCTCCTCCGTGTTTTTCTGAGGGTTGGGAACTGCTGCTAGAAATGATGATAAGGAGGGAACAGTCCCCTCTTCTCCCATGTGTATGCCCACAAGACGACCTACAGCGTGTGGTTAGTGAAACGGCAGTGTACTTTGGTGCTAGCGTTGGACTTTCTACACTCTCTAGATGCAACCTGAAATAGGAGCAAGAAATCTAAAAATCTTGGTATATGCAAAGTAATACTTTCATACTGGTTCCTCTCAAATAGTAAATATGTAACTGTACTTGTGATGTGCACATAAAGAAAAGACTGTTGAATATCTGAGATGTCCTGAAGATATTCACACTCCAGGAGACTTTCCCAGGATCATTCAGACTTGAAGGAATTTGTGTACATATCACAAGGGCTCTTGCTGATAAGGGGGAGCATGTGCATGCAGTTGGAGTTCTCATGTTTAGGGTTTCAGTGGCACAACTGTAATGTGCTCCCTAGGGCATTTTGGAAAAGCACTCTACCCTGCTTTAAAAATGCGCGCTGTCCAGTCGAAGTGAGAATAATTCCTCTTCTGCTTGCCCTGTGAATAAATCAGCTGTGCCACCCCTTCATTTACTTTCTGCCAGCAACGTAATCCTTCCCTGTCTCCTCAATATGTTGCAAAAGCAATGCCCTCTCCCTTTTCTTTCTATGCCAAAAGCCTGGTAGGAAAGCACAGAAGATGCAAGCCTTTGGTAAGACAGCTGAAGGGCTTTGGACAGGATGCACTTCAGTTGCTAGACTAATACTGATGAATCTTTTGACGTCTGGACTGAATTTTAACCTTTCTCCTTCTCTCCCTACTTCAAAATGACAGAAAATAAAATAGAAATTCATACATTTTTGTAGTGGCAGAGGTTTACAAGCCCAATCTCTTCTTTCAAAACATTTTGCTCCAATATACAATTGTTGGTTATGATATTTCAGGAATAAACAATGAGGTAGTTTAATTCTTCAACATTAAATACAGATACTTCAGTTCTTGTCAATAGAAAAGGAGTATTGGAGAGATGCAAATTGTAACCCTTGTTTGCTCTATGGGCAACTTTGGTTTATGACTTCTGTGCCAAGTGCAGTCAGCCATTGCCAGCCACTTTTTAATGAGAAACACCCTTAGTGACCTTAATAGCTATTGTAGCTCATCTAAAAAGATGCAAGTAATGTATATTTCGCTTGGGGAAAATCTCCAAATCA
Organism: Theristicus caerulescens; assembly: GCA_020745775.1. Lineage (NCBI taxonomy): Eukaryota > Metazoa > Chordata > Aves > Pelecaniformes > Threskiornithidae > Theristicus > Theristicus caerulescens. Next base: position 22,787,853 of record CM036567.1, on the reverse strand, counting down.
GAAAAGAATTTTATAGTTCATAAGATATCTTGATACAAAGACAGAATTTGTTTATAACGCTTACCTTTAGCTAAAGTAAATGCCACTTCATTAGTCTTCAGAAACTCACGCTGTGAACTTGGTGTTTCAGGTCTAACTAGTTGTTGATAATGTTCTAGCTAAATTCATCAAGCGGTCTGTTAGGAAAGGAATTAAGTGATCACCTGCTGGATTTGATTGAAGTCTCTGCCTTGTTCCCTTAAAGTGAGGTGCCAAACAAGGCTGGATACCTCAGTGTGTCTACAGTATAAAAAGTAACATCAGCATGCAGCTTTGCTATCTAAACAAAAACTGAATTAGGCAGGAAATTTGTGGCATGTTGTAGTTCATTGTATAAAAAAAAAAATCAAAGGAAGAATAATGTTTCTGAAGCTTTTTCCCAAAAGCATGTGTCTTTAGGTGTACGTTTATCTTGCTGACAGTGTTACAACAGTGACAAAGTGTGGAACAAAAGTGATGTTGTAGATGGTTGTCAAAGTTATTAAAGACTGATTAAGTCAGCCAGGTCTTTGGGAATTATAGCCTTCAAGTATTAGAAAGGAATTTTTGTGCATTATCTACTTAGACCAAAATGAATTTTATTATGTAGATGGAGTATAGGTGAAGATTTCAGTTATTAAATCCTTAGTCGCGATAGCCCTTAATTTTGTGCTAAAAGTAACTTTTCCCTTTCTCAGGCTGACATCTGGTCACTGGGAATCACTGCTATTGAACTAGCCAAAGGGGAGCCTCCCAACTCCGATATGCATCCGATGAGAGTTCTGTTTCTCATTCCGAAAAACAATCCTCCGACTTTATTAGGAGAATTCAGTAAACCTTTTAAAGAATTCATTGACGCGTGTCTGAATAAGGACCCAACGTTTGTGAGTAGATACGTGTGTGTGTACATAGATGTTTTGGTTTTCACTCTCTCATGCTTGCAAAGCATTTTGCTTTGCTTTTGCTTTAGTGTATCATAATCGATTGAAATAATTTTAGAGACTATACCTTCCCTGTTAATAGTAGTGGTGGTTTTTTAATAGCTACATCTCCATCCTAGTCTCTTTTGTTTAAAATACTGAAAGGGGGAGGGGGAATGCTGAAAGAAATGACGGTGACAGAGGCAGCTTCCTAAAATGCACTCAAACCTAGGATAATGTCAGAAGAGAAGCTTTAACAAAGCAGAGAACTTAAATCTTTTTCTTCAGCAGAACTTGTGCTGTCTGTTTGAACTCTGCTTACAAGGAAACGTTGCACTGGAGAATTTTGATTAGTCATTTTCCTGGGTGTGTACCTCCTAGCACAGAAGGATAAGCAGTGTAGTCTGTGTGCGACTTGGTCGTATTTTTAGAGTGCTTGTCAATGTGGATTACTGGGTTTTCTTGACTTCCTGTTTCACTAATTTCCTGATATTATATGAGTTAGCTCTAGAAGTCAGTTGTCTTACTAAATCTCCCCTATTAACATTTACAATTGTGAAATGTTAGCATAACATTAAATATTTAAGTGTTTCTTACAGCGCCCTACTGCAAAAGAACTTCTGAAGCACAAATTCATTATGAAAAATGCCAAGAAGACTTCATATCTGACAGAACTGATTGACAGGTTTAAGAGATGGAAAGCAGAGGGACATAGTAGTGATGAAAGTGATTCCGATGGTTCCGATTCGTAAGTTTATTTTCAGTTTAGTCTCTTTTGGGCTTCTTTTTTTTTTAAATGTTACTAAAGTAGGTTTGTTGCAGTCTCCCTGTGTAATTAACTCCTCTTCTGTATATCTGTCTTTGTTCCATATGTTTTTTGTTGCCTTTGTTCAAGAAAACCCCTTGTATGAACCTACAGACTAATGCATAAGTCAAGCTCTGCGCTCATTATGTCCTTAAACTTTCTCTGAACTCAATTTCAGTTCTTTTTAAGTGCTGTGCATTTCCTAGTGTAGGGCTAGTGGTTATACCAAACCCAATGAATCACAATTAGAAACATTGCAGAGCAAGGTTGAGGTGTATGACGAAGTTTGCACAATGCCTGGCGAACAGCAGACATTCTGTAAGTCTCTTGCTTTTCTGGATATCAGATAACTGTTTTAAATGGGATGCCACGGGAGAAGGTAAGCTTTATGGGTAGATAACATCTTCTCTTTGCTCTGATCGTGTTTCAGTTTATTCAGCCTCTGAAGTTGTTTTTTTAAAGTTCAGTTAATGTTTCAATACATGTTTGTCTTATTTTAAGGAATAGGAACTAATCCATATAGATTATTATGTGTTTGGGTTACCTATGCTTGCTTAGCGTTATGTTGTGGCCAGTATTATGTACATCATACCCTTTTTCTTCAGGGAGTCCAGTAACAAAGAAAATAACTCTCACCCTGAGTGGAGCTTTACTACAGTTCGAAAGAAGCCAGATGCGAAGAAGCTGCAGAACGGGACGGTATGTACGGTCTGAAGAGTTCGTCTTTCTGAGTGCTGGTTTTGAAGCCAATTTAAGGAAGATAGTGATACAACTTAGTAATTATTCACTTTTCATAGGAACTGACTATCTTTTTGTAGTTCAAGGGATGATGATTGTTAGTGATGCTTCCGTTGCCCATGTCAGTCTTAAATGCAAGAGATACCGCGTACTAATAGATCAGTATCTGTTCATAGAGATGGGAATTTAAAGGCTTATACAATATTAGAGAGGAAAAACTGAACTGTTTTTCTGACGATACATGACATTTCAGATGTGTCATCAGGTATCTGTTTCCACGTCACGTAACGTTCGTTGATGTACTGTGCCTTCGTTGTTCTTGTCATGTATTTCAAGTGCTTTGTTGAATTTAACTGAACTTTCAAAATCACATGTGCTGTGTTAAACGCAAGGAATATGCTAACGTAATCCTTATTTGTTAACTTTTAGGATCAGGATCTTGTTAAAACCCTGAGTTGTTTAACTATGATAATCACCCCTGTGTTTGCTGAGGTAAGTCTTGACTTAACAAACTTCTTTGAAAGTATTACCCAAGTGTCTGATGAGTTTTATAAGATTTTTTTCTCTTTTGGTTTGCTACTCAGCTCAAACAGCAGGACACAAATAATGCTAGCAGAAAGAAAGCAATTGAGGAACTTGAGAAAAGCATCAATATGGCAGAAGCAACATGTCCAGGGATCACAGATAAGATGGTGAAGAAACTTATGGAGAAATTTCAGAAGTAAGTTAAGGAATTTTTTTGTATGCAGTGTAAATGGGGGAAGAAAAAAAAAAGGCTTTATTTTAAAAGAAAAAAATGAAGTACTTACGCACAGGAGAGGTTAGTTGACACTGAACCTGATATGTTGGGGAAATTTAAGTAGTTTAGTGATAAGTGAAAGATCTGCTGTTTCCAAGGATTTAAACTGTTAGCTTCGGTAGTTAGACGTAACACTTCTGTTTGAGACTAAAACTAATAGTAACAGTTGCTGTAGCTGTTTGGTCTTCTAGCGCTGCAGTTTTACCATAGTTGTTATACCTTGCTTCCTTTAATTTAGCCTGCATTTTTGTTGTCAGCATATTTACAGCAAGTAAGGGAGCAGGAGAACGTTTAACTTCTCTTTTTAGGGAATATTTTCTTGAGAATGTCACTTCTGGTGGTTTTTTCCTATGATCTATTGAGATGAAGGCATGCACTAGTTCAGTGATGCAAAACCAGTTATGTGCCGTTTGCCAAGCTGAAACAATGTAATTAACAAAATTCTTGATTGCTTTTTTTTTTATCCGTAGATTTTCTGTTAATGACTCATCCTAAGAAACTTCACACAATTGACTGATGTTTCGTACGGACCCAGTGAAACCCACCAAAACTACTTCAAGCTTGGCAGTGCTTAGCTCATGAGCTCCTTGTGCCTTTTGGATCTTTGCAACATGTTGATGGTGATTGAGGATTTGAAAGAACCTACTCAACTATTTTGTGGCAGTGCACATGGTTTTATATTTTCAGGAAATTATTTTGTAAAGAACAACTTTTAATATTGTAGTTTCACCTGTTTAATCTGATAAATGTTGAGGTGCAGTTTTGCTTTTAGAAATAACCATTACTTTAGTTAATAGAAAGTGCGAGTATGTTTTGATGCTATTTTGTTCCTGTACATGGGGATGTACAGGTCTTTTGTATTCATGAGTTAAACTTTTGTAAATCACTAACAAGCTTCAGAGAAAATAGCTTTTTCACAAGTGTATTCAGAACATGTAATGTAGTGGCAAGGGTATTGCTGTAGCACCTGCTTCAACCAGCATATAGTTATCGTGCCCTGAAAAACAAACCTGCAACAGTATCTATTATAATTCTAAATTGGTACAGTATTTTAGGCAGCTCTATGATTAAATATATTTGAGAGCAATATGTCAGTAGTTTGCAGGTGATATGTAGCAACAGGTATATCCTGATGTACAGTATATGTATTACCTTTTAGAACAGGTTTTGAAGTAGTAATTCAATCTTACATCATCACGGTAGGAAAATTTAAAGCAATACAGTTGAGGGGGTGGGGCTTTTGGCAATAATGGACAAAACCTGAAGTCCAGTTTAACTTAATTTAATTTTTTTCCTCTGAGTATACATGCCTGGGTGGAAGGGAGCCAGAGAAGCCGAGCGTCGCATGATACATACCTCACAAGCAGGTATAAGTGTAACACCAGCGTTCTGTGTGGTGGTATTGTTTCTCCTGTAAGATATTTATACACGTTTTTGTTCTTAAATACCTTAAATACAGTACATCAACATAACTTGTTTATAACTTTCTGAAAGTGTATTTTAAATATGTATTTACCAGTTAATATGCAAATAATTGAGTTATAGATATTCCTTCACGAAAAGGTAGTACTGTGCAGTACGGAGTGATTTTTTTTTTTTTTTTCCATAAAAAGTAGTTAAGACTATAAAGTTGCTTTCAGTTATATATTTATGGTACTGCTAGGTGGGTAATCTCTTCTGTTTGGTTTTTTTTTTTTCCCTTTTTCAACCCAGTATGTATATTATGCTGAAGTTTTGAACTTGGATTGTTTTTTCAGTACTTAGCTGTGGAGCTGTTGGTGTAAATTTATTTTTGATAAAGGCTGGGTGTGTTTATTTTATGGTTCAGACCTGCACATTTTGTTTTTGCACAAAAGTCATTTTAAAGAATCTGAAATATATCTGCCAAATACTGAAAAAGTAATGGTGTGCAAGTAAATACTGCATTTTTAGTCAAATGTTGCCATTACATTGTTTTTATATAAAGGACACTTGTGAGAGATGGTGGTTAGATATGCCAAGGACAATTATTTTCAATGGTGCCTACACTGTAAAAAAAAAATTACTTTTAACTCCTTGTTTTAATTTTAAAAAAATGTTTCTGTTTAAAACTTTCATCTGCTATATAACTGAAATTCGATTAGAATTTATATCTGAGAAAAAAGTCTGGAAATAGTTTTTGAAAACAGTAATGTTATGGATTAAATAAATATTTTTATAAATGTGTAAAAGCAGCAAAAGTTGTAAATACAGTTGACCTGAAGCTTTACAAAATAACTGCATCACAGAAACAAATTGTAGTGCTCCTTTAGCTTCTGTAGGTATTAGTCTTGTAAATCTGTTTATAGATGAAGCTGATCTCAATGTTTTGGGGGGTTTTAAATGGTTTAAAAATAAATATTTAAGTTCCGTAAACTTTCACGAGCTTGTTCTGTTGTGCGTTTTATTCTGGATTTTAGTAGATGTGCAGAGGTGTGGATATGCCTCTTACAAACTTGTGTTCTAGCTCAAGAAAGGTGTTCCTTGCACAGCGGTGCACGGTTGCTTTGAAAAGGTTTGGGTCCCCCCATGCTGTTCTTGTCCGGAGGACACCTGCCAGCTGCTACGCCCCAGGGAACGCTGTAGACGGATGGAGCGGCCCCAGGGTTCAGTCTGATTCCATTCCTGAAGAGGAGTCTGCGGGATCTGTGTGCTCAGACGAAGGTGACGACACGGTAGAGATGTCGGAAGGCTCTGACTTCACTGCGAACTCGGCGTTGTGGAGTGAAGGTACAGAAAGGCCTGTGCCACAGTTACCTCGGCTTTCGCTTCGGCAGTCTCAACCCAGATCTCCTTTTAAAGAGCTCCATAGACATTTCTGAGAATTAAAAACATGTTTTTACTTCCGCGTCACTTCCCTTATGGTGTTCGTTTTATGTGGGAGACCGAGGGGAGAGGTGATGGGAATTCTGCATTTTTAACTGGTGGCTCTACCCTGGTGACACAGGGTCTTTAATCTATGCAACTCTAAACGATTCTGGGTAGGCAGGGTTAGCGAATTATTTGGGAAATTGGAACCTGTCCTGTTTGTGATACGACTGTAACGAGATGCTGAACTATGGTGCCTCTTCTTTTCCTGTGAAATGGGTGGGATGTATACCTACCTCAGAGGACGGTGTGGGGAAAAACTCATCCACGTATGCGTAATACAACCTCGTTCTCTCCCAGTCCATTCCAGAAGGTTTTTATTGTATCACATAGGGCATTTCTGCGCCTAAAGTCTCTGTGCATCATAAGACTATAACCTAACTCTAAAGAATGGATGTCTGTAGTACTGGTTTCCAGAGAAGAGTTGTCTTTTTCCCCACCACGTGCTAGGTATTGGTGAACTGTGTAACTTAAGCAGCGCTGCTCTGGTGCTGGCAGATAGCTAATGGAACGATACATCAAAATGTTCATGCAGGAACCATCTTCTTGCTTGTTTGGTTTGCTAGGCTTCCCACTGTAGGTTGAGAAGAATTGATATCGAGGTAGTCTTATCAAAGTAGTCTGAATCGCAGAATAATGTATTTTGTTCTTGGGTAGATGAGTCCTTTATCGATGTAACCATTCTTAAACCCCTTGGTCTCCGACTCCTCTAGTGCGCTGCTGTACAGTACGCATGTAGTATCCTGTTCTCGCATTCGGTTGAATGTCTATAGCTGAATAGGGAAGTACATAGGTTCTTAACGTGTTTGCACAAAGTTTAGCAATTGTTAAAGGTCTGATTTTTATCACACTGTTTTATGACTTAACACTGGAATAAAATTATTTTCCTCTTTGCAGAGTTTTAGTGGTATGTATGGTGGCTTGCCTTATTTCGCATTTTTCTAAGAAACGAAGTAACACAATACAGAGGTGAGGTAAATACACTGAAACCTGTCTTAGTGCTTCTCCAAACTGAAGTTCTTTGTATACTGTGTACATTTTGCTGCTTTTTATATCCTAACGTACACACCCATGCCTAAAGAGTTGCAAGATTAGCTATAAGTGATATATTTTATATGCACCCCAGTCACTTTGGTCCGAATGCATTGAGTAGCTCAACGCTGCTGTGCCTCCTCCCCCGTTACTAACCCCTGCTTGTTTAAGGGCTATAAAAGTTTATGTTTTCCAGGTACTGTCTTTCGCTGTCAGCAGACCAAACCACTCCGCGTCCTCTCCATCCCCGTTTTCTTCCCTGCTGAGACTCAATCAGATGCTCTTACCTCTTTTGGGTGAGTAGGGCTGAGCAGGGACCATGGGGAAGGGCTTACTCAAGGGTTATTTCAGTTGTTGCTTGACATGTGAGGATCATTCCTTTATTTTAGTCAGCCCCAAGAAAGCTAGTTTACGCAACGAATTTAGCTTGAAGATGTTAATTTGTCACTTAGGAGCTGCTTTGTTCCTCTGCTGTTGCTGACGGTGGTGTAGGATGTGCGAAGGCCCGGTGCGCACGCCGTGCCACAGTGCTCTCTAGGCAATGGAAAAATCAAAAAATAGGTCCCAGGTCCTTTCTCCTTCTCAAGGCTTTTTTCCCAGCGTAGTCCTGAATGCAGATGTGGGCAGTGGGGCTGGATGGTGATCCCTGTGTGTCCGTTCTGGGACCTGCTCGGGCAAAGCTGAGCTGGGCCAGCCTTTCCCTGCGTCCCCAGATGCTTTCAGGCGCTAACGGTGACTGTAGGTTTGGGTGCTTGAGGTACGACCCCGCAAGGGCCCGTCTCCGAGGGCTGGGTGCGCGGGCGGTACTTGAAACACTGCTGCTGTTTGTTCCCCTCTCCCAAACCCTGCATACAGACTGCCATACTTAATGCTGCATTGAGCGGCGGTTCTTGCTCTTTCCAAGGCACAGAGCTTTGGGAAAGGGAAGAAACAACTCTCTAACCAGAAAGATTATCCCTTTTTTTAATAGAACGTGCCAGAGCAGCATGTGGGGTTCGCAGCGTCTTCAGCAGAGGGTAACCAGCAGCAAAAGCAAACCTTACAGCGTGCTCTCGTGTTGATCTAATGCATTTCTGTGGGCAACCAGCCAAGAATGGGTTGTTTTCAGCAGCGTTCGGGGATCTCGGTGAGTCTCAGTCGCTGAGCCAGGGAAGGCACAGAGGGAGGCAGCAAGCAGCTGCAGGAGAGGGAAACCGGCCTGGCAGCCCCGCGGAGCAACGCGGGCTGGCGGGGGGCTGGGGGAGCCGGGGGGGGCTGGGGGGCAGAGCTGACGGGGCAGAAGGAGGAACCCAAACCTCTGGTGTGAACAACTGATTTTTATTGTCCAGCTTCTAAAACAAAGGACAGCGACACGCAGGGTGAGCGGTACTCGTAAGCCCAGTTCTTACATTTTAACCTATTTTCTGTCTTTGCCCCAGTTTCCTTATGTCTGAAATCCATTTTAGCATCCAGTAGTTCCTCAACTGTGGATTTACTGGGCAGTCCCTCTCCTTACAGTCACGTCCTACAACATCTTACAGGGTTCTTACATAGAAGTAACACAATCCTCCCCTAAAATCTTACAGGGGTGTCATCATTCTCCAACTTTCTGAGTAGATTTCATGTAGGTTTACGGTAATAATAAGTTTTTGTAATAAAAGTACTTCCAGGAAGTATCTTTGTATCTTTTCCCTTCAAGGGAGCAATGGATAAACTGGGAATTCCCCCTCCTGCTGCCGCACGGATGGTGAGCAATCCCATCTCCTGCTCCTTTATAGCTAGAAACAGCCCTGGTAAAAATAACCTTGCACTCGTACACAGGGAGCAAACAGGGAAGTTTGGAAGCACCATGGTTACAGCAGCCTTCCGGATGCCAAGGGCGAGCACCAGCTGCCTGTTTCTTTCCTACCCAAGATCTTTTTCCCCATGCTGCTTAACCGAGGCCTGATTTGGGGGAGCAGAGGACCCCCTTACATCCCTCGCTCCCCCGGATTTAAGCAGGGCACTGAGGTGCCGGGGCTGTGGAGCTGCTGCCAGAAAATGACAGCTACTGGACCTAAGGAAAGCAGAGCTATGCTGTATCATTCATTAATCCACTTCCCAGAGCTTGCTGGTGGATGCTGCTAAATGATTTACGAGCACCAACAGGCTGTTTCTTGGGGAAGGGCAGTGCTGTAAACTGGCTGGGGAGAAGACAGAGCTGTTTGCTTCCTCCGTGGCTCCAGGCATCGCAAGGAGCACCCCACATGTGCAGCCGTGTCCTCGAGGGCCAGGGGCTCCCTGCAGCGCTGGAGGGAGGAGAGGCAGGGTGGAGGAGACGGGCTCCGTGCTGGGGCATTGGCTGTGTCCACAGGGTGTCAGCGCCTGGAGCAGCCTCTCCTGGCCATCCTGCTCCTCTCCAAATGGGCCTCAAACACCCTTTCCATCCCTGCAGCTGTGACAAACAGATGCTCAGCCTCTCCTGTGAGATGTCTCTCGTCTTTTTCTCCCTCCCTCCAATGAAGACTCCAGTGGCCGAGTGCCAAGCACGGCCAGCAGCCGCCCGGTTGGGGAGGGCGCAAGGGCTTTGCAGGGCTTTCGGAGAGCCCTGGCCCCTCTCCCTGGAGCAGAACCCACATGTGGTGGCAGAGACGCTCCAGCTCCCGAGCGCGGTGCAGGGGACGGGTACTTCTGAACGCTCCCCTGTTGTCCATTAACGCATCCTCTACAGCTAAGAGCACTCACACAACACAAGCCCATCAATGTTTGGCAAGCAGGGAGCAGTCCTGCAAGCAAGCCTCACCCTTCTGTGGCCCCAGGTCAGCGCCTCGCTCCCTCCGGCCGGTGTCAGGCACCTAGGTGAAATACCTGGAGGCCCCCCTGGAAGTCCTCTCTTCAGCGGCGCTGGTGGCGAAGGACACCTCCTCATCCTCTTCATCCAGCTGGAGGCTGCCGGAGGACAGCCGCACCCGGGCCATGGACGACCGCAGCACCCGGCCGTACAGGGAGCAGTAGTCGGCGGCCAGGAGGTCGGAGTCGGAATCGCTGGACTCGGTGCTGCTGCCCACGTAGCGCTCGGCGGAGCGCCGCGGCCCCGGCGCCAGCCCTTGCTGGGCTGGCACGTGCCGAAAGATGCCGGCTTTCCGGCTGCTCAGCACGGGGCACGGCCCCAGGGGCCTGAACTCGGAGCCGTAGGGGAAACGGATGGTTTTCATGTCTGACTGGCTCCAAGACCGCTTGGGAGGCTGCTCCTGAAGGCCATAATCAAAGGAGCGAGCCAGCGACCTGCTCTCCCCTATCGGGGCCACGCTCGCGTCTGCTGCCATAAACACAGCCTCACGATGAAACTCCCCAGACCGGGTCCCACTTGGGCTCTGCCTGGGGGGTTTGGCTGCCACAGGGCTGCATCCACCGGCTGTTCCTGCTGCGTCCTGGCCAGGCGCCGGTGCCTGGCAGGGGGGCTGTGGGGGCCTGTCCAGGTAGAAGAGGACCTGCGGGGCCGGGGCGGCCGCGGGCGGGGGGCACGGCACGTCCGTGTACACCAGCTGCCGGGCGCTCACCTCCCGCATGTTGCCCACCGAGGTGCTTTTACTGTTCCCAGCGAACTGGTGGTGGGGCCGAAAGGATGTCAGGGGGTTCCTGGCGCTGAAGAGGTCGGCGGGCTCCCACGCCCGCTCCAGCTCCAGCTCAGCGTAGAGCAGGGGGAAGGCGGATGAGCTTTTGGAGTGGGATAGGAAGGCGGGGGTGGCTTCGGGCTTGGAGCGCTCCAGCTCGGCGGCAAACGTCACCTCCACGGCAGAGCTCCGGCGCCGGCTGTCCAGCGTGGGCTCGGAGGCGTGCACCCCGTTGGCATGGTAGGAGCCCCGGCTGCCGTAGGCCAGGCGCAGCTCCTCCACCTGAGCAGGGGCAGAGGGTGGGTGGGTGCCCAGACCCCCAGCGGGGCAGGGGGGCACAGCGGGGCTGCCAGTGAGCCCCAGAGCCGAGGGTCTGGCTTGGCCTCCAGCTGAGCTCCGCCAGCCGGGGCTGCAATGCCAAGACCTCCTGGGCACGGCCCTACCTCTCGCTGATGCCACGGGGACATACCTGCTTGGAGACGTCCGTCAGGAGGTCCGGAGAGGAGCGGCACTGCCTCTCGTCGTAGCGGGATGTGTAGTGCTTCCTGCGAGGCCAAGAGCATGGGTGGGTGCATGGCCAGGAGGGTCCCGTCACCCGTCAACCCCCACCCCAGGCACTGCACCCCTCCCTGCCTCCCGGTACCTCTCAAAGGGCAGGCTCTTCATCTTCGCCTTCCTCCCATGCTCCAGCAGCTGCCTCTGCGTCCTCCCACTGCAGCAGGGGGGGAAAGGCGTGAGCAGCACCATCAGCCCCGGCCCTGGGCATCCCCGCATCCCAGAGGAGGTGAGGGGATGCAGCAGGACCGAGGCAGCGGTATCTCCAGGAAAAGCAGCTACCGGGCATCATCCCCTCGCATCCAGCCAGGGCCAGCAGAAAGGGGAGGCTCAGAGCTGTCCCCATACCCTTCCTGGCCCCAGCAGTTTGCTTTTCCCCTGGGACTTTACCTGTAGCGGAAACTGGAGCCCTTGCTGCACAGAAGGGCTTTGGGCTTTGACTTGGGCTCTTCAGACAGCCTGAAGAAGGCATGGTACTCCACACACGTCTTCCAGAAAGCCTTGCAGGCGTCCCGGCTCGCCATGGTGAACTCCAGCGTGTCCTTGCACAGCGCCTGCGCGGCCGGAGACAAGCGAGCCGGCGTCAGGGGTGCAGGGCCAGGCTCTGCTGCTTGCCCTCCTGACCCCCCCAAAAGGACCTGGGCTGCCAGCGGCTCCAGGCAGCGCAGCGTCACCCAGCTGGGGACACGGGGGTGGCACTTGCCGTGCTCAGTGCGGGGGAAAGGGAATCACCCATGAGCAGCAGAAACGGATTCTATTCACAGTCAGGGACTTTGCGTGGTTGATCCTCGGTCCGCAGCTGCCTGCCGCGCAGTACTTACAGAGATGTTTGCATGGAGCTTGATGAGAAAATGCTTCCTCTTGAAACTCAGTTTGCGAATTTTGGACCAGTTGAACGTGTTGATCTTTGTGTTGCCCTGCAAGGACAGGCACAGCAGTTAAAGCAGGACGGGGCACGTCAGATTTGCAGAAGTGTGATGGACCAAGCCCTCAGCTTGCAGGACGCTGCATGAGACCCCGACGCAGCTCACGCTGCTGCGGGGGTCTGAGGAAGGGGTGCCAGGAGTTGGTCGCTGACCCTCCTCTCCATCAGTTGGTCCCAAAAAATGGGAATTGAGATTCGGGGTTTAACTCTGCCCACTGAAGCTCTTTGTAAAACGCTAGGATCCCAAGACAAACCTCACAGAGGGGAAGGCAGAGCATCCCGTCCAGCCCAGCTCACGAGTCAGGTGAGTTAATGCAACATCAACCCCCCCCTCCAAAATTAATAAGACCTCCTCTCCCTTGCTGGGAAGCATAGCAGAGCTCAGCTCGCGCCGATGCCTTTAGACCCAGCTTAAGCAGTCTGCAGGCGTACCTTGCCTCTCGTTATCATTATGCATCAATTTAGACGCAGCCACACAACACTGGTGTCACGGCAGGACCAGGTAAAACCGCGTTACTCCATGCTGTGGCACAGAGACCCTCTCAGCTTTCTGGGAGAGCCCGGATTTTAATGGGCTCACAGATGCTCTAATCATGCGTGAGGGGTGTTTATGGCTTTGAATAAATAACCAGGTCTGGCAGTGCTAATTATGAACAGAAGACCCACGGTTAGGATTTTTTTCTTCCCTGCTCTGGCAAGATGTTCCCAGGTTGAAATCAGCCGGTGTGGGAGGCAAGCGCTGCTTCACGCCGGCTGCGAGGCAGTCTGTATTTATTCTGCAGCTACACCGTGATTACAGCGTTATGTAATTGCACAGACGTGAGGTGGCTATTTTCGCTGGAAGATTATACGGCGCACACACGCGACGCAGCCGTGTCACCCGTGGTGCTTACACGGCCGCGCTCGCTGTGAGAAGGGCCGACAGAGCCGGGGCAGGCACAGCGGCGAGCAGCCGGCGCTGATGGGGATGGAGGGGCCAAGCCCCGCAGCGACGCCCCGGAGCATCACCCAAGGTCTGCCGGGGCGTGCTCCCTTTTGCAGGATTGGGGAAGGTTTGGAGCACACGGTGGGGAAGAGGAGGGTCCCCCCCAACCAGAGGTGATGTCCCTGGGGAAAGGCCACCCCCCCGGGTGCTGGCAGCCCGCCCCGAGCCCCGGGCTCACCCGCAGGACCAGCACCCCCATGTGTGTCACGGCCAGGTTGATCTGCGTCCCCTCGCCGTCGCTGGCAGGGTGCGGGCGAATCCCGTACATCTCCAGCTTCCTGGCCACATCCAGCAGCTGAACGTCCGACTCGGCTGGTGTCTTCCCACTGGAGACACAAACACACCGGGAAGCAACAAGAGTGAGAAGGCAGCCACTGGAACGGGCTGAAAAAATGCCATTTTGGATGCGCGCATGCTGGCATCGCACCCACCCCGCTGCCGGCCCTGCCTGCTGCTGGGAACGGCCCTGTCGGCAGGCGCCCGTCGCGTGCTTTGGGTGGGCGGCCGTGGTGCGGAGCAGCCCTTACCCGTGCCTCCGGTGGTAGTGCATGATCTTGTTGTCCAGGTACTCCTGGTTGGGCAGGTACCTGTGGGTGGCCAGGTGCTGCTGGTCCGTCTCCTCGTGGAAGTCACCCAGCTCGGCTGCGGGGGACACAGGGGGAGCGGGGTGAGGCTGCAGGGGTCACCGCAGGGGGGACCCCAGGCTGCACAGCCCAAGCAAAGCCCCCGTGGGCCCCCCGCCGCAGGGAAGGGGCACCGTCCCTGCGGGCCCTCGCCTGCCCTTACACTGCAGCAGGTGGGAGACGAGCAGCGCCGCGCTCTTGTCGCTGCAGGGCAGCTGCCCCAGTGCCAGGTCCTTCTTGATCTGGAGGGTGAAGAGGTACCTGTGGGGGAGGACAGGAGCACGCCCTGAGGCAGGGCCGGGCTCAGCAGAGAGCCTGGCGCTGGGCTGAGCCCCGAGGGCTCTGCTGCGGAGAGCAGCCTCTCCCTGTGCTTGCCCATGTTTCAACCCAAGGGACACAGGGCCACAGAGTCACGGGAGGAGCACGGAGCCCCTGCCATTGAAATGCCCATTAGTAGGTCTCAGAGTTAACACCCCTTTATGCTTTGGAGGCCATTTGCATCTCTCGGGGCTAATGTTCTGCAGAAGCACCGTCTGAGTTTTGTTCTTAGTTCCTGTTCGCAATGCTTGCTCGGAAACATAAGAGCTAACAATGTCATTTTTAAAAATAAAATTAAAGTTCTTCTTTCAGAACACAGCTTGAGGCAGGAGCTAGACTGAGCAAAGCCAGACTTGGTGCCCAACTGCTAAAGCGTTTGGCAGTAAACAAATTTCAGGCTCTTAAGACGGCTGATCCTTCAAGTGGGTTTTGTTTAAAAACAGAGGATCAAGAAAAGATACTCTCTCCGGTTTTGTTTTGTAAAGTACAGAACTCTTTCCATACTTAGGATAACCGCTGCCCACAGACAAGTTCGGGTGGATGAAGATAAGGAATTAAACGCATGCTTCGCAATTGCAAAAATATAGGGCTGTGTGGTAAGAAAGTAATAGAACAAGTACCGTACCTGGTCAGCTCTTCTCTCAGATGGCCGGGGTCCACTGGGAAAAATTTCACCATAAATTTGAAAAGAACCTCCTTAGGATCTTAAAACACAACATCTTCATAAGTTTTCTTTTACGTGTCTATGGAGAACATTTACAACTCTTCACACATTCTGTCTCCCTGCAGAGTAAATTACTCTGGGCCCTTACAAATCAGGGCTGGGAGCCCTGAGCATCAGGGACTCCAGCCTGCCCAGGCCCCCAGCGTTACCAAGGGAAGCAAACAGGGAGTCGGGCACCTAAATAACACTGAAGAGAAAATTCTTTAAATTGCAAAGAGCCCTGCCAGGAGGGGGGGTTTCCGTGGAGCGGTGGCATGGGTGCTTGTCTGGAGTGTGGCCATCAGTGGGGCTGTACGTTAAATCCAGCCCTCCAAGCACTTGGGAGGTAACAGCTCCGTAGGATGCTGTTTGGGCAAAGCTTTTTTGTGGGATGAGTGAGAGCAAGCAGCCAAGCCCAAGGCAAAGAGCATGGAGGGAGGGAGGCAATTTTGTAGGCACCGACTGTCCCGGGACACCGTGGGACAGCTCCGGGGCTCCTGGAGGGACAGGGTCCTGCCAGAGCAGGCCAGAAGGGACATGGAAAGGGCAACTGGTGCTTGAAATAATACCACTTCTGGTGCACCCAGAAAGGGAAGGCTCTTTATCGGACTTTCCCCTTACAGGGAAATTCATGCAAATGCTGTACTGCAGCCTCCCCATGGCAAAGGCTGAGGGTCGTGGCTTTGTGCTCTTGACCACCTCCTGGTCACCGCATATTTGGGGAAAATATCATTTGGTTCATTGCGGGGATGGAAACAGGCACTGTGTTAACATCGGCTGTGGCTATGGCAGGCTGAATTCAGGTCAGGCTCCGCAGCATCTCTGTGCGGCGGCACGGGGGGCTGGAGCGGAGCGGCAGAGCCTGCGAGGCACACGGCTAACGCTGCTCCACGCAGGGCTCGCGCCGCGCAGGCGGCCGGGCTGCTAAGGGCTGCAAAGGGGAAAGGAGGGCACGCAGGGAGCGACGCCTGCCGCTCTGCCAGCGCGGCGATGCGCGCACACGCGGCCGCCCCTGCTCCGCCGCCAAGCTGTCAGGTTATCAACAGCTCAAGCCTAAAATGGTGCCGATACCAGATTGCAAAGGCAGCGGCATTTCTACAGGATTTTATATGGGCTGGGTGTCTTTGCAAACGACCCTGCCCAGCCTCACGCTATAAAATGAGCTCAGGTAAATGCTGGAAACCAGAGCCCCCGTCCCCAAGCAATAACGCTGCACGAATGCGTCTGCACTATTCTGCCACTGGCAGTGATTTAGAAGAATTATATTCTTGAAATACTTACTTTTGACTTGCTTTGTTATAGGTTTTAGTGGTTCCAACCAGACCTGAAATAAGGCAATGAAGAACTGGGTGAATAAACAGCACAAGAGACAGGGAGTGAAAGCTGCAGCATCATGCTAGAATGCAACGCACGAATGTTGGCCAGCTCGGCTGCTGCGGCAAGCTCTCCCGCTGGGCAGCCCGGCACGCACGGCTACGGATAAACCCCATGGGCCGTGGCCATCACCAGGCCTTTGCCAACCGGCTTGTGGCCATCACCAGGCCTTTGCCAACCGGCTTGTGGCTCCCCTCCTAACTCCCATTTTCAAGGGGTTTTTGGCATCATGGCAAAAGTTGCCATTGACATTTTCTATCTGGTATTTCAGGGAGGTGCTAGCGAGCCCCCAGCCACGCGGGCGGCTGCTGCGAGGATGCGGCACGGTGCAGCACCGGGGCCCCGCGCCGCGAGCCGCACTCACGTGGTTCCCAGCCTGGCTGCGAAACTCCAGCCCAAAGTACTCCTTCTCCGCAAGGTTGAGGTGGCTGCAGGTGAGGTTGAACAGCCCCTTTCCGCAGGATTTTTGCTAGCAAACAAACACACCGCGGAAGCAGCGGGTTAGGCAACGCTGACAGCAGCAGGGATGGGATTTCACTGAGATGGGGGAGAAGTTTTAGCTCCCTGCCTTCACCCCGAGAGGAGCTGTGGGATTTTTCCTGCAGCAAAACCTTACTCAAGAAATGCTGTTGGCTTCAGCACGTGGGACAGGACAACTGCACACTGCGTGCCCCTTGCCTCTGCTCTTGGAAATCAGATTCCTTCTCATCGCTTCTCTCCTTTATTAAGAAATGCAAACCAGAAAGGAAAGGAAGAGGAGAGAAACCTTGCTTTTGGCTCACCTTTTGCAGCCATTGCTGCCCGGGCTGCTCTATCCCTGGCAAACCAGCGAGCGATCCCCGGGACGAGCATCCGCCTGAGTCAGGGACGGCCGTGGCAAACGTGCTCAATGGAGAGCAAACGGGAGCACACCTCCAACCTGCGCAGCGAGCCTGCGTGCCCTGACAGCCGCCGGCCGGATTGCCAGGGACGAGCTACTATTATGGTTAATGGTAATTAACAGCAACAGGACCCTGCGGAGATCCCGCGCCTTGGGCCCTGGGTCATCCGTGCACTTAGCAATATTAATTAAGTGGCACTACACGCGGATAAGGTAGGCCAGGCTGTAGTTATTCCCAGTAAACAGAAACACTCGCAGGGTGTTTTGCTTGACTCGTTGCCGTGCTGTGTGACACGGCTGGGGAGCAACCCGGGAGGCCCCCGACTTCGGAAAATGCTCCAGAAAGCACCAGAAATGAACCTGGCAGTGACCCACCCCAACAAAAAACCCTGCTTCTCCTTTATCCACTTGTGAAAAGCAGACCAAAAATGAGCATGGGTTAGTGCAAAAGCAAGCCGGAGCAGAGAGGCCGGGTTAGACAGCTGCTAAATTACGGGATTTCGGGTGATGGAGGTGAAGGCAGGCTGCAGCTCCCCGTGCCAGCGGCTGCTCCCGGCAGGGACGGGAGGGACCCCGGCTGCTGGCGGTGATGCACACTAATAACCACCTTTCACGGCTTCTCCTGGGAAGAAATTGCTGGCTCCGTGCTGAAAGGCTGCTGAAAAGTGATAGGGTAATAACAGCATTCGCTCTGCAGCACTCCCGGTTCTCCTCGAAATTACTAGATCAGAAGGATAATTAAAACAATTATAAATGTTTATTTCCAAGCTGGAATTTTCTAGCATGAAAGGCCTGGCCTTTGTCAGGCAGCCAGGAAAGACAAGCATTTCTTACCGGGTTATTACCCACCACGTGTCTGCTGGGAGCGACCCGCTCTCCTCCGAGCCCAGCACCGCCCAGGGCAGTGGAGACGAGCGGCTCCATCCCCAGGAAAACCTGCTCACGGGGGAGACGCAGCCCTGTAATGCAGGGGATGGTTTAAAAGCAGAGGCTTTCCTCTTTTGCAGAGGAAAACACAGGAATACTGTGTACAGTTCTGGTTCCCGTTATACAAAAAGCTGTGGCCAGGCTGGAGGGGTCCAGGGAAGGGCCACCAAGATGATCCAGGCTCTGGGCAGCTGCCGTATGGGGACAGGCTGAGAGCTGGGCTTGTTCAGCCCTGAGAAAAGGAGGCTTCGAGGGGATCTCATCCCCAGGTACCAGTACTTAAAGGGGAGCTACAAAGAAGATGGAAACTCCTTTTTTACACGGAGTCCCATGGTGAGGACAAGGGGTAACGGGTGCAACTTACTCCCAGGGAGATTCCGATGGGACACAAGAGGGAAATTTTTCACAACGAGAACAGTCAATCATTGGAATAACCTCCCCGGGGAAGGGGTTGACTCCTCTACGCTGAACACGTTTAAGACTCAGCTGGACACGGTGCTGGGCCATCTCGTCTGGATTGTGCAAATTCTTGCCTAGAAAGGTTGGCCCAGATGATCCTTGAGGTCCCTTCCAACCTGGTTTTCTATGATTCTACGATGATAGTTGTGCCTGCAGGTGCCCCATCCTGGGTTTGTGGGGTACCGAGGCCCCGACCCGCACTGCTGCAAGCACCGGGGTACGGCTGTGCTCGGGACAGCATCAGGCAAGAGCAGGGGGCCGTGCCGGCGGAGCGCAGTGCAAGGCAGGAGCGTGACATGTGGGGCTGGGCACCCCACGTCCGACCCGAAATGTGCCTTCGATGACGTGGCAGGGCCAGGTTAGCACCCACAGGCAGAAACCCCTCTGTGGTGGAAAGGAGAGGCCGCGCTCGCCCCCCTCTCCACGGTGGAAGCAGCTGGGACTGTAAGCAGGGTGAGAAAGCAAGAGGCACATCCAGAGGAAGACAGCAATGTGTGACACACGGGGACGCGCACACCCGTCCCCAGAGGACACCCTGGCAGCACTTGCGCTCCAACGGCAAAGCCACATTTCTGCAGCGTTCCCGGTATCACGGGCTGCCGCACCGAGGTCTGTGATTTAGTGGGCAGCGACAGCTCCTGGGATTTGGGGTGATCTTTCCCCACCACCTCGGGACATGGCCCCCGCTTGGTGTCTTCTGCATGGCCGCAGCACCATGCCACGCACCAAAAACCACCAGCCGCGACGCTCCCCGTGCCCTCGCTGGACCAGCGCGCGTGCAGCCAGCTCTGCACACCTCCTGTCAATGAATTCCCACCTTTACTCATCGTAAGGGACACGAGACCACAGGAGACTTTGTCCTTCACTCAGCCCCAGCAATTAGTTCTTCTGGGCTTGTTTGGTTTGCCTTTTCTTTCTGTTTTTTCCTTCCCACTGGATCTTGCCCTGTAGCAAATTCCACCAGCAGAGAGGCCCAGGCTTTGTCTGCCCAAGCTGCAAAGTGGTTCCCCTTTCTGTGATGCTCTGGGAGGGCTCCCGAGGCTGCCCAGGCTCAGGGCTGCTTTGTTTAAACCCTTTCCAGAGAGAAGAGGAGTGATTTTACGGGCAAGCGCACACGCCAGGTCACAGCTCTAGGTATCCAGAAGGGGAAGGAAGAAGGGAGGGAGCTTTGCAATATCTCCTCTCAGTGCAAGAAACCCATTAGAGGCTGACCTGTGACTGTCCCTGTGCCCGGGCACCGGGGCAGGGGATCCCGGTGCCCTCCCAGCGCAAGGCACAGGGCTCGCTGGCACGGCTGGCGGCATCCCAGCAAGATCCCGTCCGCACCAAGGCTCAGCCCTGGGGTGTTCAGCAGGGAGGGCACAACAGGGGACATTTGGAGATGTGCCAGGCCCCCGCCTTCCCCTGCCCGGGGGGCTCAGACCTGGCTTGTCCATGCCATCCCGGGACCCACCTCCAGCGCCCAGCTGAAGGAGATCCTGGGAGCTGAGCAGCCACGGAGCGGGTGCCAGGTCCCGCCTGCCCGCGAGGGTGCAGATGGAGGCAGAAGCCTTCGCGGGCCAGCACCCAGCACCAGGAAAGGAACTCATTCCCCTGCAAAGCTGGACTGGAAACGAGACCTCGCTGCACGTGCAGCGTGGCACCCACGCGAGGCCGGTATAGGCTCACAGCCAAGCGCGAGGCGCAGGGGGAATCAGGCTTGCCGTGTTTTCTCTCTTTTGTCCTTTCCCTCCCATTATACTGAAGTATCGCACATTCAAAAGAGCTTTCCAAAGTCAGGAGGGGTTTAGGAAGAGCTGCTCGAAATATCTGCTCAAAACTTAGCCCAAAGCGGTCCTTTTATAATGGAGAAGTCACTAATTCAACTACTCATTTATCGTACCCATACAGCATCAAATGCATGAAATGCCTAAAAGGGGTTTCCAATACCATTCCATGCTAAAAAAGGAGATGACCAGGAGTTGCTCTAATGGAAGCTATTTGCTGCAATAACCTGTCGTGCAGAGCTGTAGTGCTGCAAGGGTTTGGGGCAAAAAAGAAAGCAGAGAGGGAAAAAAATGCAGCAACGTTGTACCAGCAGCATGTTTTAAACTGTCTCTTGCTATGCCCTGATCTAATCAATATGGGGGGAAAAAAAAGGCATTTTAAAATGACTAGTCTCATTTTTAAGCTGACTCCAGGTCTAGGATACATTAATTAAACTAAACCAAACAACTCCCACACTGTGCCAAGGGATGGGATTGCTTTACAACCCTATTTTCTGCAAAATGCTACTGCAAAGAAACGGAGCAGCGCGTCCGAGACCGAGCAGTTCTCAGGCTATGCTATAAAACCAGAGGACAGGGTAGTCTAAGAAATGTAATAGAACTTGAAAAAAACAGTTTTATATTAACACTCTGGTCCCATAGGAGATGCAGGTAAGTGCTAGAACAGATCTAGCTGAATTAGCTAATTCAATTAGCTCCTGTGATTATCAAATCCTAACCAACAGCAAATGCTCAATCACACTTGTAAAAAGATAGGTTTCTAACACATAGTCAAGATACAGCTAGTTTCAGTTATCTATACACATATATATATAAAAATCTAACACCTTAGGTATTAATACTTAACATTTAAAGCCTATCTCAGAGCTAGCATTTAGTAAATGTGAATTATTAACGACAGTGTGTTGTGGGACACTGTCACGCAGAAAATAAGACACAGTGAGGTTTTTTCCTCAGCTATTCACAAAACCACACAGTTTTCTTTTTCAGCTGAATGCCCAGGAAGGATGCATGCAGACATTTCTCACCAGCGGTAATTTGGTGAAATATGCTATTTTTGTTCTGGTACCAGTTTTTTTCTTCCTTGTTGAATACTGGTACTGGCAGCCAGACAGACGAGAGGAGAACGCGATACTTGTCAAGAACATCGCTTCGTATTACCCGATTTCCAAAAGATGACACCAGATAAGTAAAAGCCATTCCTCCTTCTTTATAAATAATGCCAATAAGAGGGGAGAGCAGGAGCGTGTTGGTACTGACAGACACTGAGCAATCAGCACTACACCCTTTTTTTGGGGGTTGGTTTTTTTTTTGCTTTGGGTTTTTTTTGTTGTTGTTGTTTTTTAAAGCTGAAAACCAGAAGCTATCAGAGACCACGCAATCCTTCCGAGCAGCGCCAACTGCATTAACTAGCACAAAACCCCAGTAAGAATACAATACCCACTTACATCGACTACGAAGATCTTCTGGGAGTCATCCAGAAACTGGACTTTCAGGTGCAGCATCCTCGGGCGCGCGGCTGAGCGTGCGGCAGGCGCGGGAGCCCTAGCGATGCGAGCGGCGCGCCGGGAAGGGAGCGCTGGCTCCGCGTCCACGCAGCAGCTCCCTCTCAGCTGGATGGAGAAGGCTGCAGGCACAGATGTGGAGCAGAGGCTGGAGCGAAGGAGCGGAATGCCTAAAAACAAGTGTAAAAAAAAAAAAATACTGATACCTCCCCTGGTTTAAATATCACCACTGCGTTAAAGGATATTTTCCCCCTGTGAATTATGGGTGTATCAATAGGGGAAAGGCTGTGCAGCAGCTCTGCAAGAGTGGCACTAATGGGGCTGAGACGAACACTGAGCTTTTACAGCTGGTGGTGAGCAATGCGAGGGCAAAGCGAGTCCACCCTTCATACCGCGGGGCCAGGGAAGAGCCGAGCGGCTCTCCTGCCAAAGTCACCCAGCAGCGAGTGTCACCTTTTCTCTGGTCTGGTTAAGGTGCGGCAAGTCTCGCACTTGCTCCGTGAGATGGGCAGATAAGGTCCTGTCTGCTGAGCAGATGCGTGCAGACCTGGCCAGGGGCTGATATACAGCGCCGGAGACTGGGAAATGTTCCCAGCTGAATTTGAAACCAGGTGAGAGTCCTTCCCAGGGAGGCAGAGGAGGACCTGCTGCTAATTCCTGGCTCGCACCCTGGTTTGGCAGCTTAGTGAAATCTCACAAGCCTTTGAGACAGCCTGGTTCCCGTTTCACACCTGAAAAGCCCGCGTCCCCGCACACCAGCTCATCCTCCGAGTGCCAGAGCCAGCTGCCCACCCTCGAAGCCCCCAGGGCTCAGCCCAGGCTGCTGGGTGCAGCCTCCCCACGGCGTGGTGGGTGCTGGGGCTTGCACTCGTGCCGTTCCTCTGCCCCAGCTACTGCAGGGCTGGGATGAGCTGCCTGAACTCTCTGCTTGCTCTTATCCAGCAGAACCCCCCTCACTGAGCATTTGGATGAAGGCAGCGTTTGGGCAAGAGCCCTCACTGGCAGAAATAAATGCACTGAGCAGTGCCAAAAGGCGGGCGCTGGACTGGCATGGGGGATCGTTATTGCTGCTGCTGGAAAAAGCCTGTGGGACCCAGAGCAATGGAAACACATCCCAGCAAACCGAAAAAGCCACACTAAGTGCTGCGGAGATTTTGCTTGTTGCTTCCTTCCCGGTTTCCAATGAAACATCCACTGTCAGCCACTCCAAGCCATTTGCTGTGGTCCCTCTTATGCTTCCCAAATGTTCCTGGGGATGTCAGGACAGAGCCCGTCAGGGTACACACTTAGCTTGCCGTCTGGGCTGCAGAGAGGAAAAATGCAGAGCTTTTAACTACAGAAAAACTTATTAATCTTCTACTGACTGGGACAAAAAAAGCATAAAAGTTAAAGCAAATCTGCTTTTCCGTGTGAATCTGCTCCGCAAAGCGGCTGAGCTCATCTTCTGCCGGTGGCCGGGAGGGGCCGGCTGCACCGAGCGTGCAGGCACTGCATCCAAGGACCAAATTTCCAGTGCTGCCCTTGGCCCGGGTCTGAGCTCTTTGTGTCACGGGAGAAGGGCGGTGTCACGCACAGAGCATCTGGGGGGGCTGAGGGCACTTTCTCTCTGCAGTTTTAAATGTTTGTGCCATCAAATACTGATGGAGAAGAGCAGCTCTCCCGTGAGCAGCTCGCACGGCTCCGCCACGGCAGCACTGGGAGCACGGCAGGAGCACTGGACCAGCACAGGAGTATGATGGAGGAGCCCCCAAACCCCAGAAGAAGCCAGAGCTCCCTGCTACAGGCTTTCCTGGCATGCTGGGGTCACCGAGCCTGGGCTCCATGGGTGCTATTAGAAACCAAGCACCGGCCAGCCAGGTTGTGGGGGGAAGAAAAGAGGTTTTTTCACTATTGTGGCATGAAGGAAAGGGACCGTGCTGTTCATCAGGTCCTCTAGCCACCCTACAGAGGCATTCATGCAGACAGTGTGGAGCCAGCAGAGGCAAAAAAGGTAAATGAGGACTTTTTTGGCGTAAGGGATGACCAGAAGAGATGTGACCTGGGACGTGGGGATTGTTGCCGAGAGCAGAGGAGATCCACCGCCCCAGCAGATGAGAGACCCATTTTACCCCCACCCATCTCCTTCCTTCTGGAGCAGGACACATGGGGAGCACCAGCGACCCAGGAGGAGCAATCCTGGCTCCCGGCCTGAGTCAGTGCTGACCTCCAGCCCGGCACCTAAGTCCTCCTTATCCACAGGGGCAGGAAATAATGTGAAAATGGTGCAGGAAAGCACGGAAAAGGTGAAGGGTGAGCGCAGCCGTACCAGCAGGCAGGGAGGGGATCCCGAGCAGCGGCACCGGAGCACAGCAGGGTCTGAGCAGCAGCATCTCGGAGCGAGTACTGCTCCAGGGCTGTGTGCTCAGCCAGCTCAGCCCTTGACTTTTATACTCTGGACCCTGCTGCCACCATCCTGCATTGCACCAGCTCTCCCAGGGAGGACTTCAGTGCATCCGACCCCATATTACGCTGGATGGTATTGCCTTGAATCAGGGTCTTCTTCAGCCTCTCAGACACCCCAGTGTTTGTCAGGATGGACGGAGCAGAGCGAGAAACAAGAAGTCTCCTTCCTCCCAAAGCCCGTTGCCCCTTTTCCAAGGTAAATTTTCACATCGCTCTTTTAGGATTTGCTCGTTTGCTCCCCTGTTGGCCCCAGAAGCGGGGGCAGCCTGCAGGGCGTCTGACGGAGAGCTGAGTCACTGCAGTTACAGAGCCTCCCGAAACGGTGAGCCACCGGCACCGAAACGGTGAGCCACCGGCACCAGGCAGCGAGAGAGCTCAGCAGTCTTCCTCCAAAAGGGCTCGCTTTGGGCCCTAGGGATGGGTGAGAAAATGCCCCAAACCTCCCCAGTCCCTCCCCGAGTCACTCCTGGGAGAGGAGCAGGCTCCGAGAGAGCGAACTCTGGCAGAGAAGATGCATAACGTGCGTGAGTACCCGCGGCTGCGAGGGCCGGCTCCCGGCAGGGCAGAAGTGCCCGGCCACCAAGGGAGTGCACGCTGCTCCCCCTGCATCACTGCGGTCCCAGCTCCAGCGCTGCCCTGCCGTCTGCTCTCTCATGCTTATCCTCAAACTCCGTTTAGAGGAAAGGAGAAGACAACGGCCAGATAAAGTCATGGAATAGAGATCTGCCAGGGGATTTTAAACACCAAGACAAGAACCCGTACCCGGCTCATCGCTGAGAAGGAGAAACACTCCTCCTGTTTTTCATTCTCAAAGCATTTGCTGTTGGCAGCTGCCGGAGGCAGGGACTCACCTAGGTGGACTTTGGTCTGTGGTGGCCTTTCATACGCTTAGATTAGACCTCCTCTTCCTCAGCCGGAGCTGCTGGAGAACATCCACATTCACTCCTCACCCAGCCATAGCCCTCCTGACCGCAGGGCCAGCGAGCAGCACGGCTGTTTGCCCGCCGTCGCTGGGAGCGGGCTCAGGCACAGCCAAAGTCCTTCCGAGCCACACTAGGCACACAAGAGGAATATCGTCAGCTGGTTAATAAATCCCAGACACGGCACCAATACTGCAAAAGAGGGAAATTTCTTTCCAGAATAGGGTACCTACAGCGTTCCTGCTGCCCCACCAAAAGGAACTGTTTCATTCTCAGCTGGGGTCCTGGCTTAGGTATTAGTTGCTTTAATTTTTTTAATAAAATATCCCCCCCAAAAGGTATCTGCAAAAAACAATGCCTGAAAGAACTGAGTTTGTTTGGCTTAAAAAGAGAAGAAAGAGGGAACAACAAAGGTCTCCTGATACACGCAGGACCATTCCAGGAGGACGGATTGGCCGTGCTCCCAAGCTACAGGGAAAACAAAGAAATTGCTGGACGTTGCAGGACAGATCTGAGTTAGGTCCTAGGAAAGACCCTTGAACTGTGAGGCAGGAGACATACTGGGGCAGGCTGGAAAAGCCAGGGGTGTCTGACAGAAGTCTGGTGGGGACGGTCCAGGCACGCTTGGTCCTGCCTTTAAACCTTTAACAATCAGTTTTCCTTCACTTCCCAAGTCACATTACATCTTGAGCATATCTCAACAGTTACAGTTGACTCGCCAAGTCCTGCCCTCCTAAAAACTTCTGCCCCAGAACTGTTCTATTTATTGAATATAATAAACAATGAGACATTTGCATTTCTATCGAATTTTGCTTGCCAAACATCAGCTAAGTCGTCTGACATCACTGTGCTGTAACTTATTACTCATAAGTAATTGCTGTGAAAATGGAAATAATTGCGGTTTTAATTTTGTGGTTTAGGTGGGTTTTGCCCGTTGGCTTCCAAGCGCGGGATCAGGCCTCTCTGACCAGCACTGTGTTTTGATACCAGCAGGTGACATTACACAGCAGCAATTTTTTCTCCAGTTTGCCCCAGTCCTGCCGTGGTGCCTCCCCATCTCGCCAGCGTTCCCACCGAGAGCTGTACTTACGGCGATGCAACCTCACAAATATCATTCGCTGAAAGCAGCTCCGCAGACACCCTGGTGTTCGGCAGCATTAATAACTTGTCTGCAAAACCGAATGAGACCGGCAGGAGGGGAGCAGCTTCTGTGCATGAACACCGACAGGAGAAGTGAAGGCGAACACCCCTAGCGTTAGACTGGAAATTAAGACAAGTTTAAAGAAGAATTGCACCTTCCGCCAGCCTGACACGGGGCGGTCGTTCCAGTGCAGGTGACGACACCATTATATGCTAGCTATACAAATTATTGGCGCCGGTGTTCAGCCGGTAAGGATTACAAGATCATCAGGGACAGGGGATTTGGCAGCTCTCCTGCAGGCAGCCCGGCAAAACCAGCGGAGCCGAGGAGTTCAGTCCAGCTTGCAGGCACGTGTGTGGGAGCAGAGCGTGGCCCTGACGTGGCGAGAAGCATGGTGCTCCTTCAGCTGCTAGACCTGGTTGCAATAATAAAAAAAGAAATAGGTTTAGCTGAGTTTAAGCACTAAGCCAAATTAAAAGTCAATCACCCTAATCCCCCTGCTTTTTTTTTTTAGTAACAGTTTCTGATGCTCAAGGAAGCAGAGTCATATCAAATCTTATTCTTGTGATTGTACTTTTATTTCAGTTTCAGCAGCTGAGGTAAACGGCTCTTCTTACCTACCTGTAATAACAGAGCAGGAAATCATAAATAACCTCGATTATGCACGAAAGATTCCAAATACGATTGCAATTCCAGACACCCGATAGGCAAATGAGCTGTAAGTGCAAAACTTTCTTAGAAGTCCTATTAAGATGTACTCACACCACGCTACCAAAGTCCTGGAATAAATTTATATTTCCATTTCTCTTCTGTTTCCAGCCCGTGCAGGACGGCGTTTGGTGGCAGCCCCGCTCCGAGGCCAGTTGCCGGGACGAAGCCGAGCTTTGCCTCCCGCGGTGGCCATGCCCGACGATGGACACAGGTGACAACGGGGTTTGCAGGGCCGAGCAGCTCGGTGCAGCACTAACGCACCCTGTCGTGCGTCAACATGTCTGGTGTTGACTTTTCTGCCTTTTTCAGATTTTATACGCTAGGTAAAAAACTATTAGCAGGCACCGAAGGCGGCGGTTTG
Organism: Theristicus caerulescens; assembly: GCA_020745775.1. Classification (NCBI taxonomy): domain Eukaryota; kingdom Metazoa; phylum Chordata; class Aves; order Pelecaniformes; family Threskiornithidae; genus Theristicus; species Theristicus caerulescens. The sequence goes on along the minus strand of CM036567.1, from coordinate 22,760,488 downwards.
CTGTAAGCAAATGCAAATGACAGCACAAGCTATACAAGAAACTAAATAATAGCCCGACTCTGGTATTATCCAGAACACATTATCTCATTTTTAACATGCCAGTTGCGCTCCGTTGTTGGCAGAGCTATATGAAAAGCACTCAGTGATGTTTAATTCAAACAAATCACTTCAAAGACACGAGAAAGCAATTTATACAGAAAAAAGCAAGCCTCACGACTGTACCGAGTCAAAGGAGCGCTGATGCCTCCAAAGACTCAGGCAGCTCTTGGCGTTCTCTCATTTCTAGCTAGGGAGATGCATCTCACTACATCTGCGTAGCAGTACAAAGCACAGGACTTGCATACGCTGTCCTCAATTTGTTTCAAGCACGAACTGTTCCTGGTCCACTTGCACGTCCCCACGCCAACAAGCTAAAAGCAGCGTAAGCTTACCGGTAACCCAGCAGTCCTGCGACGAGGTCTCCGGGCGCCCAGGCTCTCTGTCCTCGCGAGCGCTGCACGAAGCCAAGCCCATCAACCTCCTCCCCAAGGCTCTCCAGGAGTCACCTGCAGACCTTTCCTAGGCTGTGCCCCAAGGGAAAAATCACGGACCCTACGTACCGCACCACGGAAATCTGAATGACAGTTGGGCAGCGGCTGCTCCCGCAGCTCCCGCAACAGGGAGTTACAAGACCAGAAGCAGCAGCAACTCTTCAGAAGGGAATTAAAGGCCGGGATAGTGAAAATCTTTGCTGGCCATCATCAGGAAGGATCCTACGGCCAAAGGCTTCATCCGAGGAAGCTGCCAAATTGAGTCCGCAATGCTGGGTGAAGAGACTGAACCCTAGTGGAAAGGATGGAGTTCCAAGGAAATATCTTGCTTATTTTCATGACAGATGTGGTTTCCCTCTTGGCTCAAGAGAACTAGCTCTGGTTGAGTAAGCCTTGATTACATCTAGGCAAAGAAATGCACGTGTTCTCCAGGTGCCTCCAGGCCAGTGGATCAGACCCATCCCACCATATGGATCTCGATCCTGAGTTTTGTTAACATGTTTCGCTCCCAGGTAGCCTCTCTTCCCCTCCTCCCTTCTTTGCCTTTTATTCTTCCTCAAAAGACCCTTATCACACTTCAGTCCTACCAAGGCCTGCCAAATTCTGGGTGTATAGCTCAAAGCAGAGCTAAAGTTGTGTCAAAGCCATTCTTCAGAGCAGGAGGACAACAGAGCAGCATCCATCTGAAGGTGGGAGCTTGGTACTTTTGTAGTGACCAAAGGTAATCCCAGTCTCATGGTTCCTCTTCCAGGGCCTTCTGGCAGACGGTGGTAGCTACGAGACAGACGTTTCAAAGAAGAGGAAACACTCCTACATCATGATTGGCCTGAGGTTTCAGGGGTATGTTCATAAAACCTTTCTAAATTATTAATTTCGGCCCCGAGATGAAAGAATTTGGATGGCCCGAGATACTGTGCTAACAGCTAATAGAAAAACAGCTTAGATGATAGTTAAAAGGAAAGGAACACAGCTGGACTCCAAAGTACTTGTAAGCTCAGTCTGACACCGGACAGGCCCTGAAGCTAGAATCTTTCTTCCAATCTGTTAAAAACCACATCTGCATTCCTGAGATGAGACACAGGGCATTTGGCAAGTCTGTGCGAACTCCTGGGACATCGAATGGAAACCAACCCCAGGATCCGTAACGTGCTGCGGCCGCGGAGACACGGGGCTGCGCGGGACTTCAGGAGATCACACGTGGCAACCCAACGTCTGGAGGCAGGAACCCCGCAGGCCACACGCGCTCCTTCCTCCCGCAGTGGTTATCCAACGTCCTCGAAAATTCTCCACCACCTCCCCGTAACCGCAGCTTGCTCCTGCGCCTCAGCCGTCCTCTGTGAGCCGCTCTCTTTTCCAACATAAATCAGCTTTGCTGAAAATTCAGTTTAGGTCTTGTTTTCCCATAGCAGCCATGCTGTTGCTGATTACACGATCATTGTTCGTTTGTTTGTAAGAAAAAGGGTCTAAGGTCTATTACAGCGGCAGGATGAATCCCAAGCTGACGATTAATCATCCTATCTGCCACTTCCCAACAGGACAAGTAGCCCTTAAGGAATGTCACAAACGGCAAATATAATCTTCTGTTTTCTGGGCTGACCAGATAATTTAAATCTAATGTCAAGGCAGATCTTCTAAGGACATAAAACTGGATGAACTAGTCAGCCTAGAGGCAGGAAAAAAAGAAAAACAAAAATTAACTTGAAGAGTCAGAAATTTCCCAGAAAGCTGATTGTTTGGTGTACTGAGTTGCAGTCATTCATCAATTATACCTTTTAGTAGAAGCATAAGAAGTCTAAGTCTGAACCGGTTACATTATAGTATCACATATGTGTGAAAGATACCAATGCTTTTCATAAATCCAGAAATTTTTAACTTTGTGTTGTAGGTTCTGGCCTACTTATTTATTTACAGGCAAGAAGTCCAACTTCAAAACTATTCTACAGTGCCAGGGCATCTGATTCCAGGTCAGTCCAAGCACCTCCCCATCTTTAACGCAGCCTTCCACGTTCTTCCCCCAGGAGGGAAATGCTACGATTACCATTTTTCTTCGGAGGCAAGAGCAATTGAGGTCACCCCGTAACCGGCAGCGTCTCGGAGTCTCAAATCCCACGCAAGCCTAATCACTGCAGCTCTGATTCGGAGGAAGTGAGTCGCTGTTAGAAAGCTGTCGCAGCCCGCTCAGGCAGAACCAGCACACCACCAAGGAGCGCAGACACATCGCAAACCAAAGACAAACAGCAAAGGCTGCCCGTCAGGGAATATTCTGCAGGTTCCTGCAACATGAGAGACTCTTCCCCATCGATTATTGCAGTTATTGCTCTAGACTTTTTGGGGGGACTTGAAGAGAAGCTCAGCTTTGAAAGACAGCACCAGAGGCACGTAAGTTGGTTCCATACTAAATACACTGTTTTCATGGAAAACAACAAATTTCATCCCCTACAATCTTGCAAACGAACGGTATCGTTGCTGCCGGCCAAGCTATTGTAAGCTCAATGCTGCCCTCAGCAGAGCCAAACCAGTACAGGTAGGATTTGACCTTTGAATTGAACAACGCCGCTGCTGATTTACAGCTGAAAGTCCATCTTCTCTGCTCCTCGCAGCTGTACTGACCAGGCAGGGATAAAAGTAGCTGCTGAAAAGCCACAGTATTTCACTTTCACAGGGCGCGGAGCACAGGGCCACCTCATCTCTTGACAGAGCTCGCCTGCAGCTCCGCGCACACTTCCTCCGGCCGCCGAGCAACCAGCGGTGACTCACCGAACAACCGAACCACCCCAGCGCCCGCCAGCAAACCAAGCGCCCAGGACTGCTGACTTTTCAGCAGAGACAACTTCAACAGGTCAACATGCGTTGCTTTAGAACCCGTATCTCATTTTAATTAAGACGAGACACTTCCACCTAGTTTCCAACTGTAATTACAGCCAAGCCTCTTAGGGCAGATAACAGCGTACTGCTCGACACGAGGTGTGGCCGGCGGTTGGCCCTCCACCCACGCAGGGTATCTATCTCCTGTACTTCCTCCTAGCGCTGTCCCCGCTGCCGGGTTCACGCCGTCGGTGGCTCGTACCCAGCCAGGCTGCGAGGCCCGACCCTGCCCTCGTTAGCGATTCATTTACCTGTCACCCCTGCTACGTGGGAGCGGGGTGGGGAAGAGTCCTCTAGTGCTGCGGTCAGCTCCTGCTCTCCAAATGCGCCGGGGGGACGGACCTGTCCTCTGAACGGGACACCGGGGAGCTTTCTGCACGGCCTGTGCGCTTTTATAGCAGGAGCTGCTAAACCGAAGAAAAAGCCGCCTCTGAAACCCCTACCTATACAGCCCCCGAAAACAGCTAGCCCGGGTTTAAAGCAACACGACGCTGTCACACCTATTTTACGAAGGACACTACTCAACCATTTGTACAGCAGCAGCAAGTTCACTCTCAGCACCAAGACTTTTGAAAGATAATGGCCTTAAACGTAAATCTTAGGTGCTTCCTTAAAACGCCCAACCCGGGCTACGTTGTACCGTGACTTTGAAACAAACAAGCGGTGCGAACCCGCAGGGACTCCCTGGCCGTCCTCGCGTTCACTTCCCAGCCTCCGAGGGGGAAGAGGAAGCAGCTTGCTGAGTTACACCAACTGCCACAAGGAATCGGGGGTATTATTGCTCAATTACGACTTCTCTTAAACCACGTGAGACTCAGACGGTGATCAACCCACTTGTTACATCTCAAAGCAGAGCGGTCCTAATGTGTCAGCCACCGACAGTGGTCACAGGGCACGCTTCACCCCCAGCCTCCTGGCGAGGAGGTTAAGGGAAGCACACATTTCATCCAAGATCACTCATTTTCCTCTCGAGATGGAAACGAGTCCTCCGCCTCAGCGAAGGAAGCGCGAGCAGGAAGAAGCAGCAGCGTAGAAACCTACCTTCAAGATAAGGCTAACGCTGCTTTAGCTGGAGGAGGGGCGGCGAGCACGCTAGGCAGTTTTGCCTGTTGACACATCACTGAGGACTGAAGGTACTAAGGTAGCAAGTTTTTCTAAGGTTTAAATCACATTTCACATTAACACATGGCTTTAATTACAAATGCAATACAAAGACTCTGAGGAAGAGTGCACTTTTTGTTACAGGGCCCAGATGGCAATCATCGACTCAGCAAACTCAAGGCTTTTACTGCGCATGCAAGATAATTGTTATCGAGTTGCTTTGGGCACTCTCCATCGGGAGGTTTTCTAGAAAAATCTGCTTCTCCCGGGGCAGAGCTCCAAGAGCGCTTACTTTGCTAGCGCGGTGGCAAGATGCCAGTTCTGGATTGCTACGGTGGAGAGCAGCTACAGAGACGCTGCAAGGTGATGTCAGGACCCAGAGCCATCTTCACACACACAAAAGCCTACATGAAAAATACGAACGTTAAAGACTTAACAAGACAAACACAGATACTGGCCTGCGAGGAGAGGCACCGCCGCGGCTTTGAACAGGCTCCCCAGCTCCCTGCCCTGCGCAGGAAGGCACCGCACGGCCCCTGCTCCCTCCTCTCCGCTCGGAGCATCCGCGGCTGCGAGCTTTATGCCCAGTCCGGGCACAGCTGTACACCCCGCTTCCCAGAGCTGGAAGGAATCATTCATGACAATTCAGATGCGGTTACTATGTTTAGAATAATCAGTACCTCAAAAAAAACCCCAACAAACCAAAAAACCAAACAAAAAAGCAGCTTGTCAGTTCAGCCCGCTTGAGAAGAAACTGAACACAGAGGCGTCACCCCAGTTTGGTAATACAGGTATCTATTTTATTAAAAAAGTTACAAACAGGTGGACTGTAGGGTTGTCTTACAAAATGACAAGAATGAATTCTACTGGAAAAAACTTTTTACAAAGCATTATAGGTAATTGTTCCATTTTGCACTTGTTATTCCAGATTTCACCTATCACTGATAAAGATACAGTACATTAGATACATGATGTTAGGTTACATTTTTATTTGTAGAGCCCTACTGCAGTGATTTGAACAACTCCTAAACAGATGCCATAGTAAAGACAATACATATTGCATTTATTATTAGCCTCTTACTCTAATAAGCAACTTCACATGCAATCTATTGAGGAAGCCTAAAATAACTTTTGGTCCCTTTTTCCCCCCAAAGTGTGCTGAAGAAACCATCTCTCGTTTTCCCAGTCCTGTCACTCTAAGCTAGTTCAAGTTTTTTAAGGTTTTTTTTTTTCTTTTTTCTTTTTTTTTATTTTTGCGCTGAGGTCAATGAAAATGAACACTGGTTTGATAACTACCCATAGGAATGAACCACTGATTAATATTAACCAACTTTTTCCCCCTTAGACAAAGGAAAACTAAGATCTTTATCAATTACTTTTATTTCCTATTACTTCCTTACAACCTACAAAAAAGATCAACAACCACCACTTAAAAAAAATCTACTTTGAGTACAAGGTTTGGTTTAATTCTGATATTAAAGTGCAAACCTAAGTATTAGCCTCAGCCTGTTTATAAAGTTTGTACAAACAGGGGGAAAAAAAAAAATTTCAAGTAACCCCACAGGAAGAAAAAAAAAAAAAAAAATCAGGTGTTTCGATACCCAAGCAGAAAACCTGGTGTCCTCTTCTTTTAAGGATTCAAATTCAACGCTGAATGTAGACTCAGAATCTTTATTTCCTGCTAACACTGTAAAGTCAGCCTGCGTTATTACCAATAACACACATTAATGTTGAGATACTGTACCGGTGATCTTTTATTGTTTTAAATGCCATCATCCACAATACAATTCGTGAGTTTTAACCTGCTTAACCTCATATATCCATCACTGCTTTTACTGGAGCTTTTCTCAAAGTTATTTAGCTATTACAGGGAAAGAATGTACATTTCTAGAAGCATGTTCAAATGACTAAAGCTGGGCTCCTAAAAACCTAGAACTTTGGTGCAGTAGGTGAGCTGCAGTTATTAAATTTCTGCAAAAAAAAAATTACACATTTTAAACCACCGCTAGAAAAAGCTCTCATGTATGCAACATGTTAATAAAACTGAACAAAAAGATTTCATCTGTTCTTTGTACATTTTCATTCTGCTCTTTATACCTGTGTTATTGTTAAAATTTTCAAGTATTCAGAGAAAATGTTGATCAGGTAAACAATAAGGAAGGCAATGGCTGTTTAAAGCACGCTTGCAGTTAGTATCACTGAAACCTGGTGCTTTTCCCCTTGTTACACCAACTTGTCTCTAATATTAAACTTGTTTATTGGGAAACAAAAACGAACTAAAAAGCAATTTGTGACAGTGCAAGAAAAACTTTAACAAATATTGCTTTAAAATATTATTCAGAAAGACAAATATTAGGAACTATAAAATGTAAAGTGATCTTATTTGCATTAGATTTACATGTGCAGAGGTCTACTAGATGTCTCTTAACGTGCCAGGCAAAGCCGAGCTGACTGACGAGGCGTACAGCCCATTTTGAAGGATACATTATCCCTTTTCGAAGGCAGAGAGAAGCTATTTGTAAACAAGCAAGTTTAGAAACTCAGTAGAAGGAAAAGCGTGCTGCCGTTTTTCAATGCTACAATTGTCATTTTTGATTAAATGAGCTTAAGAAACCCGTGATTGCAAGAAAAGAAACATCAGCTGGAGACTTTGCATCCCATTCCAAGTAATCAATCCCTATTGTCAAATCGGACCGGTTACAAACACAGTATCACAGCTGCACGTGCCAAGAAAAGGGATACTACATCCATCCAACAGAGGTGCCTTCAGTATCTTGTCATGACACTGTCACACGTAAACAAAAAGTCTCAAAAGAATGACCGACTACATCGGAGGAGAAAACTTTGCAAACAGAAATAAGCACTGATGCGAGGTAATATACAGAAGTAACCATTTGTTTAAGGCTCAATTTATTCTCCATTAAAACTCTCTTCTTTTAAAAGGCATTGAGTAGGTAATACTGAGTTTAAGTATTTAATAAATACAAGTTCAGAAATTGATTAAAGAAATCAATTAAAATATTAAAAATGAACTCTTGCATATTAGCCATTATATGAACTTAGAAAGCTATAAAAGGACTGATAGATAAAGAACAGATTTTTAAACGTATGGTAAACATGCTAAGCATTCTGATTAAGGTGTGTGGATCCTGGAGGCCACCAACCTTACGCACTTAGATGTATGGCAATGTGCTGTAATAGAGACAGGTTTACCAAGGCTCAGCTCTGCAACCTGGGCTGAAAGTTCTCCAAAGCAGCATCTGTGCAAGTTTCCTCTGAGTTTTATCTGCAATTTAAACAAAACAACTAATGAAAGCCATGTTCGATACACATTCAAAGTGAACTCAGCTTCTCCCACAGTGCGGAACCGCTGGTTTGCCATACTGAGCTCCAAAGGACTGGCTTTACCCAGCGGCATTCTTGAAGTTCTCCTCCTCTAATTCTGCTAATACAAGAGGCAAGCAGGGAACAACTTACTGCTATGAACTTTCTAACAGCTGCCCCTGTGGGATACTAAATTCCTTCTAAAGATCTGAAACAGCTAGGAAATTTAAGTTCTCCTGTACATTAGGCTTTGCACTGGTGGTGAGGAGGCACCCAGTAACATGAAGCAATGGCATTTTGCACAAGTTCTGGGAACAGGTAGATGAGCCAACTAGTTCAGTTTTGACATCTGAGTTCTCAGCATTCGGAGCCTCTAAGTTACTACTAAAAACACCCCTTAGCGTTCATCAGACTTAGCCCCAGCAGGGACAGAACCGTAGGCCACTGCTCTCAATCAAGCACACAAATGTAAGCAGTGTGACCGATACATCTTTGTATTTCTGATAACTTGCTTGCGCTTCAGGAGATTCATCTGCAGAGATATCCTAAAAGCCTCAGTCAAAGCTCAAAGTCTGTAGAAACCTGTCCTTCATGTGCACATGCATGCACTTCATTGAAGCTTGATGCTTGGCTTTGCAGGGATTTTGATGAGTCTTCTCTATTCTTGAAGTCGTTTCTTCATAGGAGTCAGGACCTGACGTTTCCTACTGTACCCTTTCTTTTCAGCTGTTTTGCTCTCAATTAACAGTTTGTCACGACAGAGTGCTCTGACATAGCCAGGGTTCCCCTTCTCGCCTAACAACGGGTCACTCCCGACATTCAGGAGCTCCTGTACTGACAGGAGCAAACAGCCAGGTTTTGCTTGCTTGTTTGTATGTTTTCCAACTAACAGTAATTCTCACCCAGTCTGGCGAGCACGGGTACCCCCACACACTGCTGCTGGTCCACGAGTTTTAGATGGGGAGGGACCCTGTATTGCCAAAACAGCAAAAAACCATTTAGCTTTTAATGGGGATGAATTAGACCTGCTTAATAGGTGTTTTGGCTCTGCTTAGAGCACAGGAGAGGCAAACCATTTACAGTGCAGCTCCTCATCCTATCAGAGTTAGATCCATCCCAAAACTTCACCTAAATCCAGCATCCAGTGCTGTGGCCAGCAAAGAATCGCTGGGGATAGTAAGAACAGAGAAAGCACGTAATGGTATTTTCCTCCACGTGCTCTTTCAGCATCCTTGTATTTGCAGGTTAGGGACCTCCCAATTCAGATTTGTCACCTTTCCATTTAACTTGTGCTTCGTTACTCCAACTAGCACCACATAGTACCTTATCTGGCTTCACTTGCGCATGACATTTCTACAGCACTCTCTAGTCTCTTCTGCGAGCAGGCAGGAGAGAGGGGGATGTTAGACAATCTAGCAGAATAAATTTGTTTGTGCTGCATAGCCGCACAGACCAGAAGACGGTATACTTTCAGTTTTTATCCTTAGAGCAGAGTACTCTTCCTTCAGCGCTTACTAATATTGGTTACTCATGGATGGAGGGGACAGAAATCAGTAATCAGCATCAGCCTTTCACCCCAATATTAAGGTGTTCCTAATCCAACTATAGTACCTCTACAGAAAACCTTTAACACACCAGCACTGTAACTGCTGCCATATTTTAAAGATTTAAAATATGAAACACCGTCATACTGACAATTCAAGGAGCAAGGAACAGAGAGCAGCTACTGGAAATCTCGCATCTCTGAATGCAATAATGAAATGACAGAAGACCACTGCAGAAGCAGGAAAGGGGAGGGGGGGGAACAGGATGCAAGAACAAGGCACATTTTTAAAAGGAACTATGGGTTATCCTGATTATGTAGTTGTGTTCCATCCTTCATTTCACCCAAGGCGGCTGACTGGAACAGTAATTTAAGCAAGTGCTACTCAAACATGTCGTGAAAGAACCTACACAACATCATACTTGACAGATACTTTTCCCCCCCAAAAAGAGGGAAGTGGTACCTGCTAGTTAAGACTGACACTGAAACAGCCTTAAATAAAACCAGGCCCAGCGCACCATCCACCCCCCACCCCTCCCATTGGTTTCTCCATCAGAACTGTAGAGACACAAACTGTTTCTACGTACTTCAATCTGAACTGATCCAGACCCAAGACTCCTCCTGGACACAGACAGGTCACAGATCTCTGAGATGACGAAGATTACACTAGGACAGAGCTATAGTTCAAGCCCACTCCCTACACACAGGTTTTCAGACAGCTGGTTCCACTTCCTCAGTTTCACTTTACCTAGGAGGGGTCACTGCTCAAGCAGATGTTGGAGAAGCAGCAATTGTTCCCTGGATCACAGGTAAGCAGAATTACAAAGCTGATATCACAAGACACCATCAGCAGCTCTCCTACACTAGAGCACATCAGACAGAAATTATCAGGCAGCGAAGGCCTATCATAAAGTCAATGAGATCCTACACCTACTCAATCAAAGAACAAGGATAGAGTGAGAGCCAGGAAGAAGAAAATATCCCCAAAGTGTGAGGCTGAAATGAAAGGTACGGAGCATGAAGCCTGTGAAGAGCCAGGACGAGTAATACGAGAAGAGGTTCCAGACATGGTGAGATCTGGGCTGAATAGGAAGCTGCTTAGGAAGGAAAGACTTACTTGTTCGGCACAGGTGATAAGACTACATTGGGCAGAAGCAGCCTCTCCTAGGAGCAAGGAAGTATTTTGCTGCTAGAGGCTTGATGCGACACTATGAGCTGGGCAGAACAAAGGAGAGGAAATCTGTATTACAGCAGCTTAGGATCTTCTATCTCAAGAGATCACAGAGACATAAGAATACAGATGTTTCTTCTGAAGCAAGAGCGTGCTTAGGAAACTCATCAAATCTAGGCAAGTTATGATTTGGAGGAATAACATATGGCCCTGCCCCCCACCTCAATTTCACCTTTAATCCTAAATTTGATATTTAATGCTAAACCCAGAAGCAGACAAGTTACAAAGACGACTCCCTTAGAAGTAACCAATTCTGGAAGCATAAATTTCATGGATAAAGGGCCTGATTTTGTCAGTTGAAGACAGCAACCTGCACAAGATGAATCATTAGTAACCCAGGGGATTGCCATAACCTTTGGCGTGATACTTCAAGTCCACATACTCTTATTTGTGAAGCTGCCTTAGAAATAGCTGAAACATTGCATTACGATATGCGATTCAAGATACTAACCCCGCAGCACTCTGTTAAAAAAGCAGCAATTCCTTTGATTTACTCCTTCCTACAACCCTATAAGGCTCTGCATGTGTTAGGGATTAGTGTACAAGGAAAGACTTTATTTGTACTTTTCTCTGCTCCAATACAAGCAGTTTGCTCACCTTTCAGCAAGCAAATCTTGAACACACACCTCTTACATGGTGACAGCAGGCTTTCCTTACTTCGCAGAACCGGAGATAAAAACATCATGTGTAATCTTTAGTATGACAGCGCTAGGGTCATGAGTATCTAAAATTTTACATTCACAAAGCACTTGATAACATCTCCAAGAAAAGCTTTGAGAATTCCCTCTCTGACCTTGCACTCAAGATTAAAGCGGATACATGGTCCAAAGCTTCCAGCAATAACCTATTTTCCCTCTTGTCACTCAGACACAAAAAGCTCCTTTGACTCGAGCAAGAGTTACTAACATGGCAGTCAGAGCCTAACCCTCGATCAGGGCAGCTGTCAAGAGGGACAGTTCTTTCCCCTGAATTTTCATCTCCTCCCTCATCCCTGCACTTGCCCTCGGATCACATCGAGTTGTTTGCCAAGACAGGTCCAAGAGACAGCGGAAGGTCTGAGGGACCAGCTGGCTGCAGGCAGAGCGGACCAACGGTGCGAAGAGCCCTTCCAGTAACGTGGATTCAAGCTGATGGTGAAACCAGACCTGCAAGGGCTACGAGGAAAAACAAGAGCGGGGAGAGTCCAGAACCACCTCGCACAGGAAGGACAGGGGAGGAGCAGATCCATTTACACAATCAGGTGAAGAAGGTACTGAAAAAGACCACCACATGTGTGTGCCAGGAGCAGCTATCCTTGTGGAAAAAAATAACGATCAAAGCGATACCCGAGACAGGGGAAGCTTTACAGAGGCCCCTCTGGACACTGCACTCTTGCCACACCTCTTATGAGTCACTGGGAAAGGAAAGAGTCCTGCATTGGGAAGCCATTTTATAGTGTGTTCTCTGCTCTGGAGATTTCAGATGAAGAGCACTTTGCACAAGTCCTTGACTAGTACATGTGGGCTTCAAGCCACTCCTCACAACTCAGCGTGGTTCTCTTTTAAACC